>OY720427.1:2735440-4099410 GCA_963082815.1 Melanotus villosus
AGAAGCTTTTGCTACTATAAAGAGGCACTCAATACAGTCAGCTTTTAGTTTGATACCCGGTTTTGTCCGACTCTCCCATACTAGTTGCGAAAGTACGACAGTGTTAAATGTTTTGACGGACAAGGAAAAATATAACTGTCACTTGGGCGAGTTAATAAGAGATTTTAACGCTTCTTCAGTTTTATACTGCAAGTTTTGGATAGTGTTATCTATTACAATAACGGATGAACTAAAACGTCTAATTCTATTTTGTTACACAAATATTTTGCCATAAAAGGAGATTGCGTTTCCGAGTCTATTTTGTTTGTCATTTTCGGTGGAAATTTGATTATGATTCTAATTCTGTTGAGTCACTACACTATTGTTTAAATTGTTTTATTAGTATCCAAATTTGACTTATTGTTATCTACGTATAATGAAGTGTAATGTTTTTGTTGCATTTTCTGCAGTTAATGGGAGAACGACAATTATGCGTTTGATGGTTGGTTCTCAAGAAATTCAAATAACAAGGCATGTCCACTAAAAATTGGCACTAAACTATAATTCAGATTGAATATTAATATTACTAATTTTCGTAGAATCGAAAACTGTTAACAATATGATTAATGTGTAAAAAACAAAAAACTTTGGACTCGATAACTCCGTGGGGACGAATGCCATCAATTCGATGTGTAGTGCTTGTCGTTGTGTAGCATTTTGGTTAAACTTTTTAGTTGATCCGTACTGTTGGCTTCTAAGTTTGTAGCATATACGGGTGCGTGAAGTTAGCAAAATAATAAAAGCACCAACGTTTATAATTTGCACATTATTAGTGCATCGTTAGTGCACGTCAGTGCACCATAAATTAACATCAGCAAAGTGCGCAGTTTATAATTATCGCAAAATATATATTTTTTGCTAGCTTCGCACCTAGCAAAGTGTTCTTCTAAAATCCGAGGGAAAACGTGTGAAGCGGTTAGTGCTTTGTTAGTGCACGTTAGTGCACTATAAGTTTTCGCAAAAAATGATTCGCTTTCAAGATATTAGGTATCAATTTTTTTCGCGTTCGAACCTAGCAAATTTTTTTTCTAAAATCGGAGGGTAACCTCCGAACAGGTTAGTGATTCGTTAGTGTTCGTTAGTGCTTCGTTAGTGCACGCCAGTGCACTATAGAATTTTCGCGAAAAATTATTCGCTTTCAAGATATTAGGGATCAATTTTCTTCGCGTTCGCACCTAGCCAAGCTTTTTTCTTAAATCCGAGACCTCTGAAGATGTTAGTGCTTCGTTAGTGCACGTTAGGGCAATATAAAATTTTCGCAAAAAACTGTAGACATACGATAACAATTTCATGTTGAAATATACTATTAATTTTAATTAATAGTTATTTGTATACTAAGGCCGCGAAATTCCATTTTAGCGTACCGAGAGAAAAATTGTCGCCGAGGCCGCTTGCGGCCGAGGCAGGACAATCTCGAGGGCTCTAAAGAATTTCGCGGACGAAGTATACACAACATTTTTTGTGCAGCTGTAAAAAATACATAATTACAAATTGTTATCATAAATGAATGTAAATAGAGTCGGCTTTCACGTTACAATGTTTCTATGGAAACAACATAAATAAAAGGCGTTTCGCGGCCGTTACTGAGGGTAACGCAATAGACGCCGCGAAATCGGATCTCGCGTCCTGTATTGCGTACGCGAAATGACAACTTCGCGTCCGGTTGCACAAAAATATTATTTTGTCTCCTTTCAATAATTAAGGAATATCTTTATGCCAAATGGTGAACACTTTGCTAAATAAAGGCATTATTAATTAATACGCTTATCAGTTAGACATTACATATATGTATTTACATCTTTACGCTTTAATTTTTTTAACAACGTATTTATCAAAAATGGCTAAACTTACTTGAGCAAAACTTACTTATTTGTAAAGGTTGTGCAATTTCGAAGCGGTGTATTCTAACACACCGAAATACTAAGCGTATTAACTAATAATACCTTTATTAACAAGCTGTTTACCATTTGGCATAAAAATATTCATTAAATGGGCAAAATCGACCTCAATAAAATTTTAATTATTCCTTAATCTATTATTGAAAAGAGACAAAATAATATTTAATTCAAATTAGCAGTATATTTTAATATGAAATTATTATCGTGTGCTACTGCTTTAGCTTGGAAATAAAATATAAAACAGAATTTCATTGTTACTTGAAAGTCTACAGTTTTTTGCGAACATTTTATATTGCCCTAACGTGCACTAACGAAGCATTAACCTCTTCAGAGGTTTTCCCTTGGATTTAAGAAAAATGCTTGGCTAGGTGCGAACGTGAAAAAAATTGATACCTAATATCTTGAAAGCGAATAATTGTTCGCGAAAATTCAATAGTGCACTGACGTGCACTAGTGAAGCACTAACGTACACTAACGAAACACTAACCTGTTCGGAGGCTACACTCGGATTTTAGAAAAAAATTTTGCTAGGTTCGAACGCGAAAAAAATTGATACCTAATATCTTGAAAGCGAATAATTTTTTGCGAAAACTTTATAGTGCACTAACAATGCACTAACCGCTTCACGGGTTTTCCCTCGGATTTTAGAAAAACACATTGCTAGGTGCGAAGCTAGCAAAAATAAATTAATACGCAATATCTTGAGAGCGAATAATTTTTGGCGAAAACTTTATAGTGCACCAACGTGCACTAACGAAGCACTAATCGCCTCACACGTTTTCCTTCGGATTTTAGAAAAACACTTTGCTAGGTGCGAAGCTAGCAAAAAAAATATTTTACGATAATTATAAAATGCGCACTTTGCTGATTTTAACTTATAGTGCACTAACGATGCTCTAATAATGTGCAAATTATAAATGATAGTGCTTTTATTACTTTGCTAACTTCACGGACCCAGCATATACCCCTCGTTTCAAAATAGTCCAAAAATCATTGGTCTTGCCTTAGAAAGGTTGGCAGAATTACTTTTTTTTTAACGAAAGAAACATTTTCACCACGCAAATGTTTAATATTATTATAGCGTAGTATTTACATATCTTCAAAGATTAATATCCGAACACATTAGATGACCACGCTGTATAAACTACATTCACACCGAGTTTGTAAAACTGCATGAAATCTCTTTTCGATGGAATTGCATTCAATTTTTTGCTGTCTTCCGTAACGATGGCTCAGAGATAGATAGCTTTACTTCAGGTTATACTAATGTAAACATTAGTGTCCCTAAGGGCTCGAACTATCTTCTTTATATCAACGATGTCGTGTTTGTAAACATTAATGTGGATTTTACATTTCATGCAAGAGATCGATTGTATTATCAAACAAAACATATTGCTATTTATAACAAAAGAGCTAAAAGTCTAGAGTAAACTATGTCTTGCAAAGTTGCTGAGAAACTAGATCGCTAAATTAATAAAATATTACTGATACATCCGAGTGAACTCTGTATATTATGTTTGATATCTAGATCAGGTAACTCGGATGTTTCACTAAATTTTATATCAATTAGTAGTCTCGAATTCATATAACTATGTACCTATGTGTATAATATAATAATCTTTTAGTTTGCTTCAAATATGGCTAAATGACCAAATCTCCTAGTTAAATAACGAATTGCAGTTTATTCACGAGAAAAATATTTTATGTATGTACTATTTTTTTAAATTTTCTTATAGAAATTTTCTTTCTTGCTTCTTGTTTTTTATTTAATCATTTGACTAGAAGTAAGTTTTATTATTATTTGCTGGAATAAATAGCTGGGCGTTGTAAACCCGTATTCTATAAAATATTTGTCCATGCACGAGGGTAAAGCACGATATTCCATATATTCCATTAACGGCTTTGAATACACTTCCGGTTAAATCGAAGGGTAGAACAGCCCAAGCTATATTAGTACAATTTCCTGAAAAAACGTTTTCAATGCACGGAAAGCTGGATTTTATACTTTTTAAAATTTTTTAAAATGCCGCAGGTAAAAGGTAAGGTCTAAATCTGTAATTGCCATAAATTTGACAACGCGGTATTGCAGTTACGGTTATGAAATTTAAATTCGCCATCAGAATTTGGTAAGTAAAGTATATATTTAATAATAACTAAAATCGGTCTACAACACATTGAGGACAAAGTACGAAGTATGTATGTATACAGGGTGTCCCTAAAATGCCTTAAAAGCTTCGGGTAGCCTTTTGCTACAACTGATAGAAACCCCAAAATTGCATGTAGGAACGTCCTACGCGCTTAGTTCCTTCATACGAGACAGTTGGAACTTGGAAACGCCGTTGAAACTTGTTTACTTGGAAAAATACATAAATGCAAACTGATTTGTAAAAAAAAATAATGTACGTATTTATTTCCCTGAACATGTTCAAAAATTCTGCCATCAATTTCACGTGCCCTTGTAATGATGGCCTGTTAGACACGCTGAAGCATTGCTTCATTAACGGTTGGTGCTGCTTCACGTGTACGAAGTACTAGCTCTTCTTCATTTTTCATAGGCATCACGTACACTATATTTTTATCAAATGGTCCCACAAGAAGCGCTCGTATATTGGACAGAGTTACAAGAACTTTAGTAGTTTCTCGCGACAACAAAAGTGTCGGTACCGTAGGCGGAAGCGAAGTAGGGGGGGATCGCGGTTGGGTACATTCGAACGTAACCGTGGACCGCATTAACTCGTGCCGTCGAAGCAGAAAAGTATTTAAGAAATTAGACTGCAAGGAAATTGTACAAAAAACTCATAGTCGTATTACAAACAGATACAAACTGATTAAATATGTATTTTCTTTTGTTTATTTAGTTTAATAGCTATTTATGGTACCAGTGGCGTACCAATCTTTGGGAGGCGGAGGGGGCAATATGTCTTGAAGGCGCCTTAGGACCATTAGATATTATTGGGAAAAAATGACAGGCGAAAATTTTAGGTTGGGTTAATTTTAGTAGCGCGTTTTTTGTCATTTTTTTTAATAGTATGTAGGTGTTGGATAAAATTAACTTTTGAGAAAAGTACGAGTATTTCAGGTCATAAGAGTGTAATATTTATTTATATAGAAAATTAAACGGCCACTCCACCACTATTTAAGAATATTTCAAATGAATGCAGACATTATTTATCAGGCCGGTGACTTTGTTAGGATGTGAATTAAGATAATAATTAAATGAGAACAAAGTTTAATTCGAGTATTCGATAAAATACGTAAAACAGCAAAATATGAACATCAGACCAGTTTGAATGTTAAATATTGAAGGCCCTCGTTCGGACGTGTCAATCGAGCTTCGACCCCAACTCGATGATCTCATAATAGCAAACATTTGAATTATTCGTATGAAACTCCGTAAGAAGAATAGACAAGGTCTGCTACATTTTGAGTGGATAAAATCTCTTTATTAAACAATACCAAGAAACCTAAATTTAAAGGTACCATGATTTTCATTCTAAAATTCACGTCGTCAAGGAAAGTGTGGATAAAATGTTTATAGTAACATGTTATCCACCCTTCACGTTAAAATGTTGCTTTGATAATTAGATTTGACACATTAAAATGCCACTTTATGTGTAAGAATTGGAAAAAAATATTAATTTACTCTCAGAGATGTGATATTTCCACAATTTCGAAGTCGTAAGTGAGGTAAGTTTATATGTTTTATATTTTATATATGACATTATCATTTCCAATGTATCCCATGGTTGCAAGGATTGCGAAATCTGTGAATTTTTAATTACAGATTCAACCTTTAATTTGTTGGTGATGATCAAACCGAGGTCATTTTGTGATTCTCTTTCTTCAATAGTGTGTCTGCCAATATAATACTGTATTCTTGTTTTTTTTGCCGATATGCAGTACAGTGAATTTCTCAGGATTTAGTGGTATGAGCCAACTTTCGGACCATATTTGCATCATCGACAAGTCAGTTTGTATTTGCATTGACTGAGTGAGTGGATTCCCATATAATTTATTATCATCTGCATATATCTGGTGTAAAGGTTTTGTCTCACTATGAAGATCCGCTGTATATAATATGAATAGTAACGGTAGGAGAACGGAACCTTACGAAACCCCCACTTGTTACTGCTTTGGATTTAGAAAGTGACCTGTAAACTTCGATTTCTTATGTATGCACCAATCCGAGATAAGGGTTTACCTCTTATACCAGAATGATGAAGTTTGTGTAATAATTTGTATATTGGAATCCTATCAAAAACTTTGGAAAAGTCCAAATATATTACATCAGTGGGTTGTCGATTATCCATTGCTTTTATCCAGTCTTCTAAGGAGAATAATAAGTTAGGTGTTGTTGATCGTCCTGGGATGAAACCATGCTGTTGCCTTGGAATAATGTTATGTCGCTGTGAAAATTTTTGAATTTACTTTACTATCAGTCTCTCCATAAGCTTGCAGATCACACTTGTCAAGCTAATTGGACGACAGTTTTTTGTTGAGTTTTTATTCCCTTTCTTAAAAATTGGAGTAATAATCGCATGTTTCCAGTCGGCAGGTAAGTAGGTGGCATCCTAAAAAGTACAGTGAGTACAGGAACAATCTGTTGCTCACACTCCTTCAGAAAAATTGGTGGTATCATGTCAGGACCAGCGGCAGCAAATCTATCCAAGGAATGAAGCGTACTCTTAATATCATGTTCTGTAAAAAGAATGTCTTCCAAGGTTTCCTCATGCATAACAGGAGGACAGTGTACAAGAGTTTTATGGTATATACCCATATACAATACTAAATTCTTCTACAAAAGCTTCAGCAATTTCTGTCGCCCCTGAAATATCAATTCCATTCTTCATAATTATATTTGGTATTGTGTCGCGGGAAGTTGCTGAGTTATTTATATACGCATAAAAGGATTTTCTTCCTCGTCTTATTACTTTATTTTCGTATTTTTTTCTTGATTCTCGAATTTCTGATGTTAATGCATTACAAATATTTCGATAGTCTCTATAATGGGTGATAAAGTTGGTTCTCTTATATCTGTTCCGCAATCGGTGTTTTTTCTTGATATCATAGCATATTTTTGAATTAATCCAAGGTTTATTTCTTTTGTTGTATTTTATATTTGGCGGAGCATGATTTTGTAAGATCTCAGTAAATTCCTTAGTATATTGATCATAATTTTCAACTAAATTTCCATTTTCAATAGTATTTTCAGTAACGCTTGCAACTTCTGTGAGGACATCCTGGTAGTTAATCTTATAATAGTTGATTCGATATTCGGTAAGGCTGTAGGGCTGGTAAGGTTGATTAAGGTTGAAAACGTATTGCAATGAGGTTGTTACGACTAAATGGTCGCTAAGTCTGATACCTGGATGTAATACCAGTTCAGTTAGGATATTTGGCTCATTGATTAATTAATAGTCCAATATTGCAGGTGTATGTCCATCTCTATATCTGGTTGGTATCATTATATGTTGAGACAATTCAGTTTTTCCCACTGGTAATCCTTCTGGCCATGAAATAGATGGAAAGTTGAAATCACCAAAGATGAGTACTAGATGATTAGAGGAATCTGTTCTACGCAGTATCTCGAATAAGCTGATGTCAGAATTTTGTATTTTTGTTATTGAAGAGGACGGTCTATATATGTATAGCTCCTAGGGTGAATTGCATAGATTCAATTTTAATTTTCAACCATAAAGCCTCCTGTGAAGCAATCATCAGTCTTTCATCTATGGTAACCATGACATTTTGTCCATTTACATTATTTGCAACATAAATAGCTATACCACCCACTCGTTTATTTTGTCTATCCTTTCTGTAAAGAGAATAATCTGGAGTGTTTAACACTGCATCAGGGATGTTTTCGTTAAGCCAGCTCTCTGTGATAATAACAAATGTAGGACGTTTTTCAATAATTTCAACTAAAGTTGGTCGAATTTTGGGATTATTGAAGCTATTAGTATAAAATAAAGTTATCGCTGTTGTAGCTGCTGCCCTTGCTCGTTTCCCCTTTGTTCGGTAATCTAGTTTTTTGGAGCAATTTTTGAATTAAGAATTTTTGGGATGCCCTTAACGTACTTTATAAACAATTCATTTTCGCCCTTTGCTTTCCTCTGGTCTAATTCCTTTTTAATTTTTTCTATAGTATTCTCTTTGTATCAACGTTTTATCTGACGATATATATGAACTACACAACAACCAAGTACAGAAAAGCAAAAAAACTAAACACAAGAAATGGAGATATCAAATACACATGAAACGCAAAAAACAAAAAACATTAAATGTGGACAACCACTTAAAATAAAATTTCAAAAATTAAATAGAAACGAATCTGATGATTTGGAGACATTAGCCAGACTATGGTATAAGGTATAAGCAACACACCAAAATATTATTTAAAGTCATTATTGAAGAAATTATAATAGAATACATGCAGAAGCTAGAGTCTCTGGATCCAGAGAATTCGGAACAACTACAAGACGCTATGACAGCTCCACTAAAAAAACAGAGGAAATATGCACAATGGACTAGTGAATGCGATGCAGCGATAAAGCAAAGACAGATCACCTGGCAGAGATGGAATTCGCAGAAAAAACAAGATAACTGGAGAGATTTTCAAGATGTGAGAAAACAAGCTGCAAAAATCGTTCTCGAGGTGAAACGTGCTTTCGACAGAAACCAACTGGCGCAGATTGATCAGAAGTTTAAGAAGGACAACACCCGGGACTTCTATAGAACCTTCAGACGCAACTTCAGAAAATACACCCCCTCCGATCTTCCATTTCAAGGATCCCGACGGAAAATTGGCCCACAAAGACTAATACAACCATCGGATCCTGGCGAATCACTTTGAACCCCTCTTCAATTGCGAGGCTCCAAAAACCAGATTTATCCCCGACAACAATACACATTCGGCGCCACTCTAACTAGACTCATCGCCGCCCACAAAAGAGGAAGTCAGACGGATCATCGAGTCACTCAAGAACAACAAAGCATCATGCGGGGATTCGATACTCGCCGAATTATGGAAACACGTGGGCGACAAGGCAATCGATAAGCTGACTGAAATCATCCACGAGATTTGGAAAATCGAAAAATTTTCAAGTTGCTGGACTTCATCCCATATCCACCTGCTTTTTAAGAAAGACGACAGAACGGGCGTGAACAACTACCGTGGCACATCTCTTCTCCCAGTAACCTACAAGATGCTCCCGAAAGCTCTTCAAACTAGGGCAAAAGAGCAACTGGTTCCACAATTAGGAGAATACCAAGGAGGGTCCAGGAAAGTACGTTCATGTATCGAACAGATTATAAATCTTAAATCTACCCTGGCATATCTGAAGCTTAGAATCAAGAAATTTGTGGTGACCTTTGGTAACTCTAAAAAGGCCTATGACTCATTCGATAGAATCACCCTAATCGAAATCGCATATTTTTCTAATTCTAAAAAAAATGCAGTATGTGAGATAATAGAAAAAGCGATTTTTTTATTTTTTCCCAATAACTTCTTAACCACACCTCGTATATCAAATTCCTTAACACCATCGAGTTCTCTCTATCTTTATAAATAAAAGGTTGCCCACATCATGTGCAAGAAATAGGACATCCCGTACATGCTGTCCCTTCACTACTCTCTCGAATACGGCCGAGACTTCAAGAATTCGAGAGAAAGTATAGAGGACGCTTCGAATGCTTGGCTCCTAATGTCTCCCGCTACAATATTATTGTAGATAAACTAAAAATTTGCTAATGCTTTCAATGAAATATTGTTTAACTATTTTATAGAATTTAATATTACTTTTTTTAGATTTTATAGATAAAGACAATGAATTATAAAATCGATGGCCTTGATAACTAGCAGAACGTGTATCAATGGTTTTGATTCGCTTTTGAAGTCTATTATGTGTGTTAGATTACCTTTGCCGTTTGTCATCATTATTATCATTAATCTTATATTCCCTTTACATTTATATTTAGGATTAACAAATCAATTATTTAAATAGTTTTACGTTGTCTAATTTTACTCACTAGGGGGACCAAGAATTACTGTCTTTCCGACTTATTTGTTTGGTTGCACTGATTTTAAACCCTACCCTTTCTTCCACTTTCGCATCCCTTGGGTTTTCCTAAATTACTTATCCATTCTTCATATTTTCAATTAGCCAAGAGTGCTCCCGCCGCACGCTTTTTTTTGTTATTGTGTAACTATGCTCCCAGCCTTTACATCTCATCACGTGTCTTCTCCTGCAGTTGTCATCAAAAATTGTGGTAAGTCAAGGCAACAAAATTACAACTTAATTACTTAAATTATTTTTGCTCTAAAGATTATTATTCATTCACTTAGAAATATTAACTATTACACCCACAAGTAAGAATTAGAAGATTTTAAATTTCTTCTTTAAATGTATAGAATATGATACTTAATGCATTTATTGTGTTTAGAAGTGAAATAAACAACTTAACTTAAATTTAAATATACATATTTCATTCTATATTTACGTAAGTGTAATTGAATTATGTAAAGTACAAGTGCGGATCGGATAAATTAAAATTGTTAATAAATAAATCTTGAGCTAAATTAAAATTTATTAAAGGCTGGTTTCAAATCAATAGAGGCATCAGCTGAATTTAAAGGTATTTCAACAATTCCAGATTTAAATATACAGGAAACTGTACATATGTATACAGGGTCTTGTAAAAAGCGCTGGATAGTTTTAATATGCAATCTAACTGAACGAATTGTGTGTACATAATCATAAATCTAACAGTTAGAATTTAATGTCCAAAAGTTTCTCGGCGACGTACTCTTCCAAACAGAAATAAATGTAGACCACCTTTTGGTGATATCGCGAATTTCACCTTCTATGATTGTCTTCAAGTATTCTTATGTTTCTGGTTTATAATTATATATCCGATATTTTAAAATCTCCAACAGAGATATCAGAACAGGGTGGCCACGCTAGCGTATTATTTAGATATTATTTGATAGTTAAACATTTATACCAATAATTCTCCAGCCTTTTCTTTTACTGAAAATTGTGCCGCATTTGTAACTGGATTGGTTTAATTTTAATTCGACTAATAAAATACTTAGTGTTTTTTTGCCGGATGCTGCATATAAGGTCAGCGGTGAGAACCTGAAATTCTCGTACTGAAACAAACAACATGAATTTTGTATCTCTCAACTGAGGTGTCAGTTTTCAATCTAACTCTTTCTGAATTATTTGAAGCGAAATATTAAATATTATATAACTGTTTCCACAAACTATATTAACTCAATATGGTTTCCCTTTCCTTTAAAAAAAGGATATTCAAACTAGACTTGAGCTTTTAACAAAAAGCAGAAGTTTTCAAGAGGTTCTACTTTAACTTATTTAGGGTCCAATTTTTGTAGGTGGGAACGCAAAAGAAACTGCATTTTCTATTCAAACACCGTACAAGCATTGGTGACCGATTAAGGCTTTACATCAACCGCAACGTTTACAAAACCGCACAACGAAAATGTTCTGTGAAAGGACAGATGTGAACTTGCGACAGTGACGAAGGGGTTACAAAATGTTGCAAATACGACGAAGGGCTGCGCTTTTACAGCATTGACGGCATTTATCACTACCTGTCAAATTCGTACCTAAAACGGCTTCTTTACTATAAATGATGTAGCATTATTGGCTTTTCAAAAAAATTTTATCTCATGAAAAACAACATATAATAATTCAACAGTTATTTCACAGTTCGAGATTTTGAAAATTATCAGAACGGACTTTCTGTGCGACTTTATAACTACTACTATTATAACTTATGAATATAAGAATTTCTTTAAATGGCAAGAAATTATTTATGGAACATCAGAATGTACATAAGTATGTATGGATTTTAGAAAAACTTTACAATAAATGGAAAAAAAATCGTCATCATCAACAATGCTTGACTAACTAACAATTTATAGCAATTAGATAATTAGAGAATTAATAGTTTGTAAAAGTTTCACACTCCTCTGACCGAGAGATAAAAATAAAGTCATACCAGTTTAACAGCAGTAGACAGCAATCATGAAGTGATAAGTGCAGCTGAAACGACTAAAAATCTACCGGAAATGAACCAAAACCATCGTTGTAGGTAAAGAATATACAGACTACGACAGACGTGGTTGCTGTAAAGAAGTCCAAACAGTGTGGCAATACAGCAAAAGATGGGGTTCGAGGATGCATCCGAGCTATGTAAAACACATAAAAGATTAAAATCGTATACATTTTTGTGTCGTTGAAAATGACAGAAACATGTGCGCAGACTTGGCCAGTGAATTCGGCCTTCTAAAACGCAATATTGAACGTAATAACAATGGTCCTCTGTATAGTAAATGAAAGTGTATTATCTAAAAACGTTAGTGAAAGATGAAGATAATTTTAACAAATAGTTTATTAACCACTATCAGCTCTCTAAGCGATCAAATATCCTTACTAAAAATAATTTATAACTCGCCATCTAATCCGAAATAAAAAAGGACGATATCAATTCCAACCATCTGCAAAGTACAGATTCATCTAATAATGCGCGCAGCAAAGTAAAAATCAACAATATTTCTGTAAGGACCGTAAGCGATATACAAATACAAGGGTCTCAGGTAATGGCAATATCTAATGATACCCAGTCCTGCCCCACGATTATCAATAAAAATGAACAAAAAACACCAATTTAATGATTGATCTTGGGAAATCGGAATCAGAAAACCCGATAACGAGCTTGCAAAGGTCTCCTATAAAAAACTTCAAACCCTCAAGACATGAATCTTAGGAAATTTGGTCGGCGAAAAAGCATTGTTCGATTGTGGAAATATAAAAATTGTAGCAAACTCACTTATTCATTAGCAAATATGAGGCTCAAACATAATGTGAATCAGTAATTAAATACTTACAACCTCCTTCCCGGAAGTGGAAGGCAGTAAAATAAAATTAAAGCATCCGGAAAATAATTCTTCAAATTTGAGTTATCGTTAACAAATCCTCCCTAAGCGAGGTTGTACCAAAGGTATGACCATCTTGGGTATATACTGTCGCGTGGTTTTGCAATTCCGTGTAATTTGGGAAGTTTAGAGTCCTTGAATGCAGGCTTTCGCGGCTGTTGTCCAATAAACTAATATTTTCCGGGTGTTGCCGTGGTCGTTCAATTTCACTTGACGTTTCGCTGCTCATACTGTCAGCTTCTTCTGAAGAATATTAGTTTATTAAGTTTAGAGTCATTTCGAATTTGTGGCAAATTCTTTAGTACGGTCCTGCCCTTCTTAGTTTTAATTTCGTGCTTTGGTATGTTATTTTTGCCACAGTTAATTTCATTTTAGTCTGAAGGGCACGAAAGGTTAAGCCAGTCAGCGAATTTTCTTTGCAGCTGTACGAAATTTTTACTAGTCATTTCAGTACGCCTCGTCGTTGTAAAAGTTTCCTTTGTTAAAATCCCAAGGTGACCCAATTCACGTGTATTTCATCGAGACATGATGTCATATTGTTCCAGTTGATACAGCTTCTCGTTATACGGTTCGGGGAATCCCCTGGACGCGAGTTTATGTCAGGTGACATGGCTTAGCATCGTCCGTATGTTTCACACCCCTCCGCAGTGCGTGGCAACTGTTCAACCATAGCGGACGTCTTTGGTTTCTCCGTTTTAAGACGGATGTGCAAGTTCATTGTTCTGAGTTTGGGTGTTTACCCCATCGGGAAGGCCCCTACTACCGTTAGTTTTCAGGGAAAGCTAAAATTGCGACGGAAGGTCGGATTCACCTAAAGGGCGTTCTATAATCTGGGAGTAACATAGTTTTGTGTGAAAGTTGTGAAGTTTAGTGGAAGTTGGATCACGCAAATTCATTATATTTGGATTAAGAAAACCCATAACCTAAGGAATATTCTTTGTTTGCCTTGCACCCGCCTCCCGAGAAAAGGGACACCATCTCATTCTTTGCCGATCATTTAACGTCCGCCACATGCTCCGTGTGCTTCATCAAGTACAAAACATCTCGCCAGGTAAATCTACTCTCCTTTTATGCTGCACCCGCTTTTGCCGTTGTGTTTCAACGTTAGTTTCAATTCCGATGATTGCCTCTTGCTGGCAGGCCTTTTTAACGTTCTTCAGTTTGTTTTGAAGTTTAATAAGTACCGCCTTTTTAATATCTTTGTGTCTTGTTTGTAACTTGTATTTTGAGTAAAGTTCTGGACAATCTGTTTGATCCAGCGGCATCGTGAGAAGGCTTTGTGGATCGCCTTTTGGGGGCTTTAACATCCACATTGTAGTTTGTGGTAGTAATTTTGTGTTTGAGTAAAAACTTTTGCGTTCAGGTTACAGTTCAAGTTTGTCAGTATTAATTTACCTTTAAAGATCTCATTTGTAGTAAGCGTTAAATCAAGTAAGATATTATTTTGTGTTATGTTGCATGCGTGTAAATTTAAGCGGTGCTTGTTGAATTGATAGTTTATTATTTGTATTTCCTATATTTCATCGGAGAGCTGTGAACAATTTGCAGTACTTAACGTAAATTCTATCGTCCCCTTAAGTAAGAGTAATTTTTATTATTTGTTCTAACATAATATTTTCATTGTCGCCCTCTTTTGTGCAATTGCTTGTATTCATGTTTGTCTTTTGATTCATTAAATATTTCATTGTCAATTTAGCTTAGTCTTGTTATTGTGTTCAGTCCTCCCCGATAATATTTGTGTATTAGTGTTTTGTTAAAGATTTATGTGTAAAGTGTCAGCCTGCCTACAAGTTTAAAAGTTCCAGTAAGTAAGTCATTTTCAGTTAAGCAAGGTAAGTTACATCTTGTGACAGAATGCAGCTACAACCCCCTTTGTCCGAGCCCTATGGCATCTTCTGTGGGAGGCTTCCTTCTTTTAGACCTTAGGGTGACTAAAATATCACAGTGGCGCTCTTTCTACAGTTTACGATCTTTCCTCTTGGAGGGTTTTTAAGTGTTTCGAACCGTCCCTTCTTCACTGCTAGTCTAGCCGCGTGCCACCGATTTGGACATCGCTATTTAAATGTCGTAGTGCAGAATAATTGAGTAGATAAATACGCATAATATTCTTTTCTTCTTCTACAACCTATCTAATGACTCACCCTTAGAAGTAGGTCTCTCCTAGCCGTTTCCACTTCTCTTTATCATGCACTTTTCTTTTCCAATACTTTCCTGTTATTCCGGGAATATCATCTTTTCATGAATCTGTCCACACTTCTTCTGTCTGTATGTGGTCTCCAATCTAGTCTATTGCTCATCCTGACAGCGTGGAGTGTGTCCTGTCCACTGCCATTTTAACTTTGCAATTCTTTTAGCAACATTTGTAACTTTTGTATGGTTTCTAATTCACTCATTTCTTTATCTGTCGCGCAATGATATATTTAACATGGCTCTTTGATTTGCTGCCGACTTTCTTCATTCATTCTCCTGTTAAAAACCATGTCTTAGACGCGTATGCATGTTTTGGCTTCATATTCCTTGGTTTTAAGACATTGGGGCAGACTTAAAAACATACCGTAATCTCCCAAATGCAGCCCAGCCTAATTTAATTCTGCGCGGAACTTATTTTGCTCGAACTTCTTTATTTATTGCTATTAGTTATTCTAGATAAATGTATTCAGAGATCTCGTTAATTTCTGTATTACCTATTCTTATTTTAGTTGGTGTAATATTCAAATTTCTCGTTACCTTTGTTTTATTAGGATTCATTCGTAGCCCAACAATTTCTGATGCTTCATACAGTTCTGTTATCATACATTGTGTAACTATCTTGTAGATCTTCTACAAATAATATTATAATATTATATTATTGGCATATCTCAGGTGTGATAGATATTGGACATTCATATTTCTACCCTTGTTTATCCCACACTAAAGTCTTAAACAGATCTTCTATTGCACCAGTTAATAATTTTGGTGAAAGTACTACACCCTGGCGTACCGTAAAATGCGGCGAATAGCAACTGCAGGGTGAATAGAAATGAACAGAATACTTCTTTTAAAAATTGGTATTTCTTGGCACATCAGAATTAAATGTCAATCAACATTACTGAACACTCAACAGGTGTCAGTAAAGTGTATTTATATGTAATTTTCGTCGTTGGCAACACTGTTTTAGTACTAAAAATTTGTTTGTATGAGAACAGGTGGTTTTTTTGAACCGGTCAAAACTTGATTCGCCGTTTTAAGATAAAAACAGGTAAGACAGCTAAGTTTTTGGTCAAAGTAGCTTTCATGTATCTGGTTTACACTGCCGTTTTTAGAAATAGCCTATCTTAGTTGCTTTTCCATTTACTGTTCAATCTGTTATAAAACCTCACTCTCAATTATTTTTGGGGTGAAAAGAAACACTGTGTTTCTATTCCCCCGCTGTTTCCACAAAAATTACTGTTAATATGTTTTTTATTGCAGAAAAATGCCCCGCGTTTAAAAATCGGTCCCTCGAGGTAAAACATATAAAAAACATTTATGAAAATAATCTTAAGAGAGCTCACTATTAATTCTTATTTTGACAATTTACACACGCAATTGAAAGACGTCCCGCCATCGAATATAATAAGTTACTGTGAAACGAATTTAACAGAAGACCCAGGTAGAAAGAAAGTAATATCGAAAAGGCGCTGTCGCTATCCAGAAAGCGTTTATAATACGTCAAAATCAGCCGTTTCCATTATGTTTGCCGCTTCAGCTGATGGCAAATTGTTACCGCCATACATAGTGTACAATGCAAAAAATCAATACATCTTGGACAGTTAGTGGCCCAAAGGGTGCCAGGTATAATAGAAGTCCGTCTGGTTGGTTTGACACAATATCTTTCTCAGATTGGGTCCAGAAAATTGTCATACCAACTCTAAAAAATCTACCCGTTAAAAAATACTTAATTGGCGACAATCTCAGCTAACATTTTTCTGCAAGTACAGTCTCTGCTTGTGAAGAAAATAATATTTCATTTATTTTCCTTCCATCTAATTCCACCCATTTGGCCCAGCCCCTTGATGTCGCGTTTTTCGCCCCCTAAAAACAGCCTTGAGACACATACTTGAAAAATGGAAAATGGGGGCTGGGTCAAAGCAATGCACAGTTCCAAAAGATAGATTTCGCCATTTGCTAAATGACTTGCTAAAAGCTATTGAGCCTAATTCCTCAAAAAACATACAATCTGGTTTTAATAAGTGTGGAATTGTTCCATTAAATAGGGATAGAGTCTTCAGCAAAATCTTGATGATATACATGATGAAAACACAGAAGAGGTATTATATAATTCTGTTGAAAACCTTTTAAGGAAAATGAGGTATGGCGATGGTGAAACTATACAAAGACGACGCCGTAAAATTCAAGTTCCTGCTGGTAAAAGCGTTAAAGGTGCAGATTTTGAAAGCTCATTTGATGAACAATCAACGGATAAAGTAGAACAAGAAGAAGAAGTGAAAAATGTTGAGTCAGGAAGTCACATGGAAACATCAGATAAAGATTCAGACCCGGACATGGATTTACCCCTTAGTCATTACACGAAAATAATGAAAAATGTTCAAGAAAATACCCATGATGGGCCAAATGATTTCCAGAAAATACGCAACTAGCATCTCTCTGCTACGAGGGTAAATTGTTTAGTTATATGTCTCCTATTTTGTCGCTTGAGTTAATACAACAAGGAATTTGGCTCCTAGTATGTTTTCCAACAAAATATCGGAATACGCAGAAAAATAAGTTTTTGTATCGGACAAGTAATTAATATTGAGTTAACGACATTGAAGCAATTTTCGTAAGAAGCCGTCCCACGAAACAATTCTCAGGATATATTTATGGATTTCCGAATGCTCCAGATATTTCCAACTTTACCTTCCAGCAGGTCGTTGGAGAATTTTTCCTGTGAAAGATGCCACATCATCTACATCAAAACGAGACATTTTACGATTTAATCTGCATCAAAATGACTTAAGCTAATATTGTAACAAAGACGAATGTAACAATGTAAGGCAAAGTTTGAATTGCATTCAAGTTATTCAAACCACTAGTACACGTGTGCTGATATGACGTCATTCGATCGGGTCATTCCACTGAGGAAGGCACGTGGCAAAGTTGCATCTCTCAAAGAATGCAAGTTAGTCACGTATGTAGTTCATCGTACGCATGTAATATGATACTTGCCATGCGCATAAGATAAGGTGCTAAATATTGGAAGAAGGGGATCGATTTACTGCATAAAAGCTGAACGGAATCATAAGAACGATGTGGTTTATACTCCGCCATCAAGCATGCAGTACTACGATAAATCGACACCCTTCAAGATGTGAATACAGGTAAGATTGTTTTATGTTAAATTAAATGGTAATTCTGGACTTGGAAAATATTTGTGTAAATTGTTTAAATTTATTTTAAGGACTTAGCCGTGTTAAGTATAATCGGAACTCAGCATAATTTATGTTTGTTCATTTTGCATGCGGACTCGTAATAACTTATATCAGTCTACTTTGAGCTGGGACTTGGAAATTTTTATATTGTCTTGTAAAACTAAAAGCACCGACATTAAATAAATGATTTGTTAGTTAAATTTGACTTTGAATTAAAACCTCTCGCACAGCTAATAAGTAAACCCCACGTAACGGAGTTGGGTCAAAGTCTCTACCATCATTATTTAATTAACTTATTTTATTTAACTATTGTTATAATACAGCCCAAACTCACTTTGTTACAATATGTTAACATAAATTTGTACTTTCTTATAAAAATAAAACCCTTTTTTGTAAATATTGTCTTTTTTAAATTTGAGTAGGGTATATTTCTTTTTATTTTTATTTAAACATTTTAAGTGTTTCTATACACCCTCGAGTAGGTAGAATGGCAAATTACGCTGAAAGACGAAAAAACTTTTTTGAAATTGTGTTATGTGCCTTTTAATTTACTAGTCGTGATACACATTTTTCATATTTTTCGTTGTCGTAAAATTAAATGCTAACTTAGTTAAAGAGCCAAAAAGGTCAAAAACTGTTTCTAGTCACCCCATTTTACGGTACTATCCTATTTATTTCTATTTGTTCCGTTTATTAATTCAGTTGTACATAAAGAGATGCCTGAATGTAGCGGCTATCTATTCTATTTCTTTGCAATACATCGATTACGTCCCACATTTTAATGCTATCGAAAGCCTTTTCGTAATTTATAAATGTCATTATTAGTGGCTTGTGGCTTATTATATTTATTATTTTATAGTTATTATTGTCATAAATATTTTGTATATGGGTGACAGTAATGATGTCGGCCGGTACTTTTTAAAGTCTGCTCTATCGCTCGTCTAGAATAATAACTTTATGATTGCTGTTTTACAGTTTGATTCCAGTTTATTTTTAAACATTTATTGCACAATGTTTGGAGTATTGTAATTAGATGTTTTCCTACACACGAAACCTAATTTACTAATGCCGTTCTCTTCACATCTCATATGTTGGTAGGTACTGAACTCATGCATCTACATTTTATTTTGATAAATATGTCATAAATACTTGACAGATTATGACTTTTATTTTGTAGTTCGTGTAATTTACAAATGTACATACAACATGTAGAAAGTGCCAGTGGTAAAACCTTCAGTGATTTCTAAGCATTTTATTGAGGTACATGAAAGCTTGTGTTGTTTTATTGGCTCTTTCCTTTGTAATCAGAAACAGCACGGCCTAAGGCCTAAGGCATATTGTTATATTTTATCATTGATTCAATAATTAGATCAAAATCTACCTTGGACTTCCTTCCGAGAAGCGGATGTCTGTTTCAGCAGGGAATGTATATTCATATTTTGAAATGAGATAATAAGAATCCATAGCTGCGAATCTTCTCTATTTATTGTTTTTCTACTAATAAGTTTCCAAAGTTGGGGATCTTAATTTTCAAGGCAAAGTTATTATAAAAGATTTTATTTTAGTGGAGTTAGGTATGTATATCTGAATAGTAATAGAATATGCCACTTATTTTCTCAATTTCATTTGTTTCAGTTGTATTGAAGCGTCATTCCAAATTAAATTTTTAGATGAGTGCCACGTCATTGATATTAATTAAACCCTTGATAAATAGTGCCACTTGAAAAAAAGATACTTATTCTCGAAAAATCGGTTTTCACAAACTTTAGGTCATTCTGATACACCACCGAAATCCGAAATTTTCTGCAAAACTTACTTTATCATAAAAATGTTTTAAACTTCATACCAGCGTATGTAGAATTAACTATGGATTCCAAATATGTACGAGGGATGTTCTGTTATTAGTTAGTATCAGGCCATGGAAGCTCAATTGGCTAGAAACAATTGGAACAATTGAATGTCGCATTAGTTGACATTCGTTACTCACAATTGTCAAACGTTCCGATTTCCTTGTGAAACGTAGCTAATTTTGTAAGTTAAGTAGTTGTGCATTTTTAATTCAGTTAAAATGAGCATTCCGCGAACTGCTTTTAGAGCTATGATTTTCTATGACTATAAAAGACAGTTAGGATACCAGCAAAGCCATGAAAATTTGACAGCAGCTTTTGGCGATGCTGCCCCTTCATTATCCGCTGTTAGTCATTGGTTCCGCGAATTTCAACGAGGGCGAAAGCTGCTAGAAGACGAAGCAAGACCTGGAAGACCTGCGAAAGCTGCCTGTTCAGAAAATGTTGATCGTGTGGCAAGCTTGATTCAGTCCAACCGAAATATTCCTTATACGGAGATTCAGGAGGAAGTGAAGATTGGACCCTCGGCGGGGAATACCATTTTGCATAAACATCTTGGGGTAAGAAAGCTGGCAAGTCGTTGGATACCGCATTTGCTCTCAGAAAGTCAAAAACAGGATCGAGTAGACTGGTGTAAATTTATGTTGCAAAAATTTGACGGAGGAGCTTCCAAGCAAGTGGCATACATTGTAACGTGACGAATCTTGGTTATACAGTTACGACCCTGAAACTAAACAGCAGTCTAGTGTTTGGGTATTCGAAGATGAAGACTTGCCCACAAAACTAATTCGTGGCAGAAGCGTCAATAAGAAAATGATTGCTGTTTTTTCCGCCGAAGTGGTCCTGTTGCTATTATTTCACTTGAAGATCGCAGAACTGTTAATTCTGAATGGTACTGCGAAGTGGCTTTACCACAGATGTTTGCAAAATTACAGACAGGTCGCCAAAGGACCGGTTTGCGTAACATCTTAGTCCATCATGACAACGCATCCTCCCACACTGCTGCCAGAACATTGGATTTTTTGAAAGATTCGGGAGTTCAATTGGTAACTCATCCTCCGTATAGCCCAGATCTGGCGCCGTGCGACTTTTTTTGTTTCCAACTGTTAAAAAAATGATGCGAGGTAAAAGATTTTCCAGCGCAGATGCAGCAGTTACAGAATTTCAAATAATTTTTGAGGACCATTCAGAAAATGAATTTTCCGAATGTTTTAAAAAGTGGTTTCAAAGAATACACAAGTGTATTAGTCTGAATGGAGAATATTTTGAAAAACAATAAAGATTTTTTGTTAAAAACTGCAACGGTCTTTTAATAACTAACAATTTTTAGCGCAACCGTCGTATAAGCATACAGGGTGTTTTATTTAAAATAACAAAGTTGGGGTTATTTTCGGTGAAACCGGAAGCGATAGAAACTTGTGTTCTATGTCAAATATTACAGCTTTAAGATATCTTAAAAGGTAATTTTAGAAATAGGAGTGGCCAAGTTTCACTGACACCCTGTATATTTCATCATTGATACTAAAACGTATGTCAGTAGATCGCTTAGGATTCTTCTTTTGATACGGTGGCTGTCTGTATTTAAACTGCATATGACACAGTGTAACTGCTTCTGTTGTTCTGTTTGATTAGACGGGAGTTACCTTAATAATAGTGAAGTCTGTTATTTTAGCCATAGCGAAATGACCATAGATGTGAATGTAGTATTAGTGGAGTAACGTTAGGCAAAAATAGGGCGTTATTTCGGAACCGGTCCAAACTACTCCGATTTGAATGACTTTTTTTTAAACGTCGTAAATATAAAACCTTACAACCTTTATGGGTTAAAAGGTGACGCTCATTTTTCAATATTTTAACTATCTTAAATATTAACATTTAAATTTTCAATCCAAATAACAGCCGATGGAGTGGCTCTCAAGAAATCTTCGGTTGTGCAGTGACTGGGCCTATTTACGCAGTCGTAGTCAAGTGGTGGATTGATTGCCTTTCTTCGCCACAGTCGCATGAGCAGGTTCCGGATTTGCCCCATCTGAATAGGGAGGCGGCACGAATTGGGTTTAATCTGCTGCATATTTTGCATGGCAGAATGAAGCCAGATGTTGTCTGTTTGTCGGGAGGTGCGCCAGTTTGTTATTCTCGTTCCCATTCTTGTTCCAGGTTGAACCTCTGTTCTAGACGTTCTGCGGTTTGAATGGTCGGTCTTCTGGAACGTAGTCTGTGGCCCAGGTGAGTTATGTCTTCGTGGACTTTTAGTTGCGTGTTTCTCTTGATTTTTCTGCATTCTCTGCATAGAGCGTTTGAGCGACGAAGATGGTGGGATGTTGCTCAAGTTGGGCAGCCAGTAAGTAAGAGTGGGTTTGATGGTACCGCTAATGATTCGCATGGAGTTGTTTAGTTGGGCGTCTACTGTCTTTGTGTGTGGGCCATACTGGGGAATAATATTCTGCAGTTGAATATACCAGGCCCATAATAGAACATCGTAGTGTATCAACTGTAGCTCTCCAGGAGGTACCGCTTAAATTGGAAATAATGTTGTTCCTAAGCGAGCACCATTAAACTGGACATTTAGTTCGACATTGACCATTTTGTTATTTAGGTGGAAACACGCTGCTACGGTTTTAGCTACACTAGGTTTGAGTCTTCATTTCGCTCAGTACATCTTCTGTCACAGAAAGGCTATGGTGGCTAAATCCTAAGGATATATTGTCGACATAATTTTTTTCGAGCACGTTTAGGCAGGTGGGACACATACAAGTTGAGAAGCATTGGGGCGAATACTGAAACTTGAGCGAGGCCGTTGTTCGGGGTACGGTTTTTGCTTGTCTGGTTATTCTCAAGTACTAGAAAGGTGCGATTGCTTGGCATGTTTCCAATGGGCCTGGTTACACTAGGCGATTTTTAAAAGTTTGTATATAAGGTCCTGACGCCTGAATAGGCATAGAGGGTTAGAGAGAAGAAGAAGTATATAAGGTTCTGACGCCAGACTGTGTCATATGTTGCTGTAAGGTCTATGAGGACCACTGATGTTTTATGCCGTTTTTTATAGCCGGCTTCTATAAACGTTGTTAGGAAGAGAACTTGGTCGCAGCAACATCGGTTTTTTCGCCTGCTTGTTCCACTGGGGCATGTTCCATTATTTTATCGACGGTGCGGTTGTAGATTAGCCTTTCCAGTAGTTTGTAACACGAACTGAGAAGGGCAATCGGTCTGAAGCTTTCTGGTTTTCCTTTATCTCTGCCTGGTTTAAGGAGTGATTTTATTTTCTCTGGCGGTAGGTTGCCAGTGAGAAGAATTTCTGAGTAGAACATGGTTAGCCTGTTTTTAGCTGTAGGTCCGCAATAGAGCAGGAATTCTGAATGAATTCCGTCACATCCTGGATCTCTTCTGGTCTTCATTTCTTTTATCGCGCTAGATACCTCATTTACTTTTCGGTCTTTTCCTTTTTTAGTTGTCTTAGCTTTTTTTTTAAATCAGTGTTGTGTGTTTTTTGTCGCTTGTGGCTCTGGATGTCGAGGCGATGTGATTTGCGACTTGGTAAATTTATTCAATTCGGACAGGTGGGGTGCTCGACAGGCCTTTCTGCTAGAATGCTTGAAGTCTATGTTAGTTACGGTTTGGACCCATTTTTTACGGATAGTGGTATCTATGCTGTGTTGTATTTCATCTGCTAGTTCTGGGTCTCCGCTGTTTAGGTATTCCTGATATAGCGCTTCGCTATCTTAGTTCTGCTAGGAATGCATTCTGTTCAGTATCCTCTTGGTATGATCTACTTTGCAGCAGAAATGACTGCACCACGAAATCTATCATAGTTTTGAGATTTTGGAGGGATCCAGTGGAGAGCGTTGTGGAGAATTGTTTGGTATTTGTTCCAGTCGGCGTTGGTGAATTTCCTTCTGGGCTTAGGTGTATAGCTAATATAATTGGTTTCCGACGATTACTAGGACACGTTTGAGTTGGTTGTATGGTAAACTGGACAGTACTTCTTTGTGTATTGCTAGAGGCTGGTTTTCTTCACTTTTGGCAACGCAGCAGAGGCCGGAATTACGCCATAAAAAAATATAAGTATACCAAAAAATGCGCACCTAAAAAAGAAAATCCATTTGTCCGAGCATTATTTTCTTCCTTGTCCAATAAAGATTTTATCGAATTTGTTCTAACCTTTACGTGGGCACTGTGTATTGTTAACTGGTTAAATATTTTTTATTTAAAAGTTAAACGAGTATTAGATTCTGGACGACCCTCGTATTCTGTATACGTGGAAAGTAATTTTTAAAGTCTGGTCTATCGCTCTTCTAAAATAACAACTCTCCAGTTTAATTCCAATTTATTTAAACATTTATAGCACAATGTTGGAAGTATTGTAATTAGATGTTTTCCTTCACACAAGATTTAATTTACTAATACCGTTCTCCCCATTTCTCATAATTATGCTGGTATTGAATTCATGCTTCTACGTTTTATTTTGATAAATATTTCAGAAATACTTGACAGATTATGACTTTTATTTTACAGTTCATGTCATTTACAAACCCACGGCATGTACAAAGTGCCAGTGGTAAAACCCTTAGTAATTTTTATGCATTTTGTTGAGGTACATGAAAGCTTGTGTCGTTTTATTGGTGCTTTCCTTTGTAACCAGAAACAGCACGGCTTGAGGCATATTGTTATATTTTATCATTGATCCAATTATTAGATCAAACTCTACCTTGAGTTTCCTTCCAAGAACCGTATGGAGATGTCTGTTTCAGCAGGGAATGTATATTCCCATTTTGAAATGAGGTAATAAGAATCTATGGCTGCGAGTCTTATCTATTTATGATTTTTCTACTAATAAGTTTCCAAAGTTGGGGATCTTAATTTTCAATGAAAAGTCATTATTAAAGATTATATTTTAGTGCAAGAATTAGGTATGTATATCTGAATAGTAGTAGAATATGCCACTTATTTTCTGCATTTCATTTGTTTCAGATGTTTTAAAGCGCAGTGTCTAGATATAAATGTCACACATAGCGCTTTTCGGAATGAAAAGCGTCATTCCAAATTAAATTTTCAGATTAATGCTACGTCATTGGTATCAATTAAACGCTTGATAAATAGTGGCACTTGAAAAAAGATAGATGTTGAAGCACCCTGACTTTCATCATACGCAGGTCATTGCGCTCTAGATTTATACAAGTTTCTGCAAAAACTCACATCCTCAAAATGTTTTATACTTGAAATCAACATAATATGTAGAATTAAATAGCGACTCCAAATATGTTTACATATACAGAGTGTTCTATTTAAGATAATAAAGTTGGGGTTATTCCGGTGAAACCGGAAGTGACAGAAACTTGTGTTCTATGTCAAATAATACAGTTTGAAGAGTATATTTAATTGTAATACCGTAAAATATAATTTTAAAAGTAGGGGTTTCCCAGGTTTCATTGACGCCCTGTATATTTCATCATTGATAGTAAAAAGTATGTCAGTAGATCGCTTAGGACTCTTCTTTTAGTAAGGTGGCTGTCTTCATTATTTAAACTGCCTGTGACACAGTTGTTCTATTTGGGTGATATGGGAGTTACTGAAGTCTGTTATTTTAGCCATATATCTTCTTGTTTGATTGTAGTAGCTTGGTAGTCTTGCTTTTACATCATCTGGCGTAAGCGGTAAATCTTCGTCCGTTTTTGGTAAACAAGATTTGCTTGAGTCATTTAAGGCCCATCCACCAAGTTGTATATTGTTTTAGCGTTCTTGGATCCAATCCTCAAGTCTGCTGGGTTGTCTTCGGTTTTTATATGGTAGTGATTTTGTGAAGATAATTGTTGGTATATTTTTGATACCCTATTCCATTTGCTTAATTCTCCTTTGGTTCAGGCTAATGTAATCATGCAGCCCGTCCAAGCATAGAAATTTCTTCAGCTCCTAATGCAATTATTGTTCTCTTCATTAACTTGTCTAATAATTCGGCATATACGTAGTTCCAAGAGAAGCAAAATTTCGACCAGTACGTAACCTGGATTGATATTTTGCATCTTGATTTCTTGCTTCTTCAAACGATGGATTTGTAGTATCTTTAGATGTCTTCTTGGACTTTTATTCTTCAGTCTTCATTCCAGTTTGTACTGATGTCTTCACGAGCTTCTTATCAAGTTTTCCTTAATTCTGCAGTAATTGCTGCTCAGCTTCAAAACAAATCCTCTGTATTTGACCAAAATAGTTTGTCTTTAAGTAGTTGTACGACGGGAATGGTAGCTCCAGGATGAATTTGTGATTTTTTCCACCTCTTCCCCGTATTTTTCGAGTGTCGCCATATGACTGCTGATATAGTCTTTCGTGATCTGGTATACTTTTTCATGTTGATGAGAAATTTCTAGATCATTTGCCTCAGTTGTTGTTCTGCTGCCAATTCAATAATCTTTTTCATTGCGGTGGTTGCTTAGGGAGCAGGTAGATTAACTTTTAGGACAGGTCAGGTATTTTTATTATAATAAGTAAGGCTTTGAGAAATTCACGGCTTTAAAGGCTTTTTTTGGTTTATAATTGTTAGATTTTTAGGAGTTTCAGTAAAAATTGCTCTAGGTTCAACAACGGGTCGAAAGACCAAATGTTGAGGGTGAATCAGAAAAAGCTAAATGCCACGATACGCGGTCTGTCGTATCGGTAAATAAAGACCTGGAAATAGCATTAGCAAGTAGCTAGTATTAACTGGGCTTAATAATACTAATTTTTGTTATCACAGTGACCCGTATTTATATAAAACTATATGACGAAGTTACCTTTATTATACACTACATTTTAAAGCTTTGATTACTGACGAAATTGTTGCGGTTCCTGTTAAGATGTATAAGAGTTATTTTAAAAGTTATATTTAATGAAATATTTTTCAATTTCCTACTTTCCTTAAAACAAAAATTGTTGAAACGTTAATACGTATTCGGAACTTATGCCTAACGTTGTTTAAGTGTTTATTTTAAACCTCATTTAACTCTTAATATTATTTTGTGAAACTTAATCAAAGCTCGACAATATACAGGGTGTCTCTAAACCTACTGCCATAAATTTACCAGCCGATTCCTGACGCAAAAATAAGTCGAAAATGTCTATAAAACTTTTGTCCTAAACCGCTCCATGTGGAAGCTACAAGTCTTTGAAAATGGTGTTGAAAAAACAGAAAACAATTGCGTTTTAAAAATGCTTTGAGATAAAAAATCGAAATTTTGCAGGCGGTCTAACCTATTGAGGGTATAAACTTCCTACTATTTTTTTTTTGTTAATTAATCAGGGGCGGCACGAATGGGGGTTATCACCTTTTTCTTGTAACCCGTTTTTCTTAGCCCTTTGTTTTTTTCCATTTTAGTTTATAGATTTGTATTCCCTGCTGCCTAATTAACAAAAAATGTACTCTTGTTTCAACTCGCCTGGACTAACCGTTTCCTATAAAATTCTAGAATCTGAAGTACACTCCGCGTAGTAAGTATTTCAAGAAATGCGATAACAAGTGGCAGAAACTGTCTATTTACAACATAGCGGAAATTAGCAGAAGGTAGAAGAAACAAAGAAAACTTCAAAAAAGAAGCCCTGGAGAAAAAATCGCAAATTATGTGAGTGAAACCAAGAAGAAATGCAACTGCAGCTGGAAGAAAATATCAAAGACATATCCCCCAAATGCGATCACCTGGATTACAGCTTCTGCCCCGCTATGCAAACCAATGCCTATACATATAGAAGATTTGGGAACGGAATGATTCGATGTATGTTTGCGTTTTTCTTTAGAAAGTATTTAACGATAGAGAGAAATCTCTTCGGAGTTATTTATTCTATACAATAAACTTAAAGAAAAAGCTTTAACATGTCACCTAAAGCAAGAGTTAGTACGTGTTTTTAAAATAGTTCTTTCAATTCTAAATTCAATAAATGCTCATTAACTTTTCTTATCGGAAACTTTTACGAAGTACAAAAATAAAAAGCGTTCGTTGATTTCTACGATTTATCTCAAAGCTATCTAAATTCTTTGACAGAAAAGAAAACGATTACTAAAACTATTCTGCTTCTACGGAGACTTGATTGAAACACAAAGTAGTAAAAAACTCTCCGAGCAATTACGAGATCTTTCAATATTATTTTATACTCGATAAAAGTAGATTCGTGCTAGTACGATGACCCTGTTCAGTAACATGTATTATAAGCCTCGTAATGGCTTGGGACTTATTTCATTTGGAAGCAGTGAATGAATCTGTTCAAGATGATTAGTTTTAGCTTAGGTAGCGAGTATCTTACAACTTTTCTCATCAAAACCTTTTTCTCCCAAAAATAAATTCTAGTTAAGTGAACGATTGAACTGTTCGATCGGGGCCAAACTTTTATTAATATAAATGAGTTAAATACTCTTTAAGTTGTTTGGAATTCTAATTTAGTTATTAATTCGAATCATTCTAACAATAAAATCGAATCGAATAAATATTGTTAAGAAATTTATATCTATTTATGCATTGTTATTAGTTATTGGTTTCACAGCCGTTGCAGATTTTTGATCGGTCGATTTCTGGGGAGTTTTGTTTGTGATAACATCCGAATTGAATTATGCACTTCTTCAGGCTTCCACTTTTTGCTGCCTCTTCCGTTCTCTCTGCCATTTGGCCCATAGTCTTCGATGTTGTAATACGTCTAACTTCGCGGTATTTGGGTTTGTATTAGTCCTGCTACTCCGTTTTTCTTTGTATTTCTGCGGAAGCCAACATTCCTCTACGTCAAGTAGAGACCTTCTCCATTTTCTTTGTATTGCGAAATGATCCACTTTATTCTGCGTGGTTTGCTCTAGGTTGTTGCATGACACTTTGTGTATCTCCTTATGGTGGAAGAGTGTTCCTCCTATTATCATATCGTTATCAGCGCACCATTCTACGAAAAGTTCACCGTTCTCGTTTATCTCTCCTAGCTCTAGGTTGTCTTGGCCCACCTTCAGGTTTAGATCTCCCGTTTCTATGACGATATCTTTTTTATTTATAAAGTTTAGAGTGCTTTGTAGTTGTGTGTAAAATGTCCGTTTTTCTTCAGTTCTGCTAGATGAGTGGGCGCATAGCATTGTATTACACGAATATATTTTATTTTCCCGTTTAATCTCCCCAGAATGCAGTACGCCGTTGAGAACTCTGAATAGGAAAGAAACTTCGTGTTGCTACACAGACCGTTCCAAGATAGAAGAGATTGTGAAGCAAGGTATATCACGACGAGGGCGTGATATGGATTTGAATGACCTTGATCACAGTAAGGACAATATTAACTTCCTATAAGATATTTTAGTTGGGGTTTGTTATGAACAGTGCTTTGTTACCAGGAAGAAAATTGATCTGCCAGTAGATATTTAAAACTGCAAGTTTCCAGGAGTTTGGTGCTAAACAATGAAAATCGTCTAGTTGGACTCAATGAAAAAAACTATATGGAATTACAAGACATTTTGTTCTAATCGTCTCACAGGAGATATCTAAATATAGGTTTAAATGTGGAGTACCACGTTGAAACTTTCGGAAAGAAGTATATATAAATATGTATGAACAAGATTATTAAAAATTGTTTTATAGTTACAGATATCAATAATATAAATAAAGTAAAAGTAACGTATAGAATATCTACTTCCGGATATTAATATGAAAATAACATCAAAAATAATACTAATAAAACGGTGAAATATCGTGGAAACAGTAAACAAAGTTAAATAGTACGAGGGGAACTAGAAAAATTATCTACCCAGCTATGACAGAAACAATTGATAGCGCTTTGCTTGAAACGTTAAGCAGTGACAACCTTTTTCTACTTGTGTGTCAAATTTGATTTGAATTCGTTCATTATTACGTTTTCTATTAAGCGTTTTGAAACAAGAAATGAGTGTTGCGAAATTAGAACATCGCAGCGTCATCAAATTTTTGACAAAGGAATGGAGCAGTCCTAAAAATATCCATACAAGGATAACTCCAGTGTATGAGGATCATATTTTACGGTGAAATATTGGTCTAAACAATTTCGTTGGGGTCGTGAATCCATTGAATATGATCCAAGAAGCGGAAGACCTTCAGATGCCATCAATCGTGCAGTCAGCAGAAAATTGGAACCCATGGTTCTTGGGGATCGTCGTTTAAAAGTGTCTACCATTGCTAAAGCATTGAATATATCAGAACCAAGTATTTTGTCGATTTTGCACCATAAATTGGGTTTCAGTAAGGTTTCAGCGAGATAGATTCCAAAATTGTCGACTTCCAAGCAACTTGCGTAGGCAGAAAATTTTGCACAATCATTTGGCATCTTTGGAAGCCGACCCTGGCTTTTTATTTAAGATCGTGACTGGTGATGAAACTTGGGACCCAGAAACAAAATTGGAGTCTACGCAGTGGGGCCATAAGGGCTCTCCTCCGCTAATAAAAGCGCGCACACTTCAGCTGGGAAGCTCATGGCCACCGTCTTTTGGGATCAAGCAGGAATTATTCTCATTGAATACATGCTGAAGGGCAATACAATAACAGCACCCACCTGCTGTAACACATTAAAAAATTTACCGACCAAAAATTTGGTTTGCGTCATGAAAATGTCTCATTCTTCACGACGACAGAGTCCACAAAGCAATCAAAGTTCAGCCAGTTCTAGGCGAGTGTAATTTTTCTGAGCTAGACCACCCGCCGTATAGTCAGATCTGGCTCAGACCGGCTTCTTTTTATTTAGAAATTTGAAGAAACATCTTAGGAGACGCCAGTTTTTGGACGACAACGAATTGAGAGAGGCTGTTCACGACTACTTTGAAGACCAAGAAAAATCATTTTCTTTCTACTGGTATAAAGTCGTTGCAGATCAGGTGGCGATGTGCATTGCAGTTGGGGAGATTTTGTTGAAAAATAAAAATTATAAAAATATTGAATGTCTTTTGTTTCGTAGCTAGGTAGATAATTTTTGTAGTTCCCCTCGTAATAACAATAATAAATATAGCAGTATTGTTGGAGTTTATTCAATAAAACATATTTTAATAAATAGCCATGCGGTATTTAAACGAAAAACAATTTAGTAACATGCACATTTTTGGAAAAAGAAAATAGAGAATGATAATCTGAAATTTATGTATGAATGTGTTTCTCTCCAAACGATTTTATGATTATTAAGAGTGTTCTCTCGGTGAAACTAAGTACTAAAACATCTCCTACTTAATTCAACATTGTTTTTATTTCAAAAAAATCACATAAGCTGAATATTGATGATGATAATTTTTGATAACATCCCATAAAAAAATTTAAAGTGTGTGAAGTCTTATAAAATTAAGAAGGTTGAAAGCGTTTTTAACGCTCCATGTTGCCTGTCATACTACCTCACTGAGTGTAAGTTTCTTTATAAAATTCGTTTACATTTCTAACAAGCGAATAAAATACATCTGTAACAACATTTTTTGAAATCATCAACCGAATTTCCACATAATTCTTTAGATACCTGCTTGGTTTGATAATTCTGAGTTTAATGCCATGTTTATGGTTTACCTCATTTGAACATAAATCTGCACAGAGCAAATAATTTGTTACATATCTTATAATGCCTAAACTTATTTCCTGAGATTTAGGAGATACAGTATAAGACAGTAATAAAATGTTAGATGGAGAAAAATCTTGTAGGAACAACGTCTACAGTTGATAAATGAAGGAAGGTCAGACGTTTATTTACCTAAATATTTCATTTGTTTATTTGATGCGTACATAGCATAACAGTAGGCAAAAGAATGAACTCAGAGTAATAAAAGTATTTTCTTCTGAATTATGTCACAAAATTTGTGGAGTTGATATATTTATTAGGGAATAGGTACGTTTACATTACAAAATGGAGAGTGTGATTTGGTTAGTTGGCTAAAAGTAACACGTTTTCAATTCAGTTGGTATTATGTTGTTGATTATGGTCTCATTGTATGTTTTGATCTTTGTTAATTACGACCTTGTATTTACGTTGTATGCATAGGTAGAAAACGCCTATTATATTAAGGTGTTGCCGCTGTTGTGGACGCTACAAGCGTATGCTTACACAGATATCTTGAAATAAAAGCCTTCTGTAATATTTTCTTCTTCTGAGGTCCTTTAAGGATGATTTATTTATATTTACTAGTAAAGGTCACCTTGAACATCAGTTTTTCAAATAAAGTATAACAGTTCTTATTTCTTTTAATTAACAGACCTAAATAATTAAACTTATTTACGAGGTCCAAAATTTTAAATCTTTTTAGGTGTCTCTCTTCGCCAGTATTGTCGAATAGATTCGTTGCTCTTGTTAGGGTGCACTTTAATTTTGTCGCGATAACTAAGAAATTTTGTATTTCTTTATGAACGGTTGTAAGTAATTGATCAAGAAACAATAAATTTCGGCATGTATAAAAGGGCATTGACTATGGATCTGAGTGCTTAATTTTGAAACTTTTTAATAATAGAAAAAATAATAGGAAACTGTAGCAGAACCCCATAGTTGGATTCTATAGGCCTCGATAGGTTTAAGTAGGTATGTCTTTATATAGTAAAGGTTTATTTTTTCAGGTGAGTTGTGACGTACATCCGATAAGTCAATACATTTAATATAGTCTAGTGCAAAGCTATTTCCTCTTGGTCCATATGTGCTTATCTCAGGTTTTCCAAGTATAAACCCAATTATGTAGTATCTTTAGCCTGAGATACTTAACAACCACTTGGCATTACGGGAGGCAAATAGTCTTCTTCGTAGTAAAAATAACGTTCAGCAGCTTACTGAGGTTCGGTTTGTGGGGCGAGGGAAAGCTATAGGCAAGGATTTAAAAATAAAGAACATAACTACGGAAGAAGAAAGAAGAAAATACCAAAGTCTAAACAGAGAAATTCAGAAACAATCGATAATGCATAAGAGTAACTGTTTAAACAAAGTCTGTACAGATGTTGAACAATACCATGGAAAGAATAAAAGGAGCGACCTTTTTAAAAACATTAAGCAAATAACGAGAGAATTTAAACCACAAACATTGGTGATGCAATTTTCAATTTTTTGTGGAGTAGCATGTAAGTCTCAATTAACGAGATATTAATCACAACGTGATAGCGTCCGCAAACGCTATCTGACCATTCTGGCGGTACAATTTCTAAGTGTTTTTTGAGTAGGTTTCAGTGGCGTGCATTTTTTAATTTTTTTTGGGGTAGTATACGGAAGTGTGCTAAACACTTCCTGTAAGCCTCAATTAATTATCCAAATTACTTTACGAAATTTTAACTGGAAACCGAACTTCTTGTTTGTGCTGAGAAGTGCTGGTTGCCTATCTTGAGTTGAGTTTAGTTATACGCAAATAAAGTCGACGTTAAGTTCATGCACGTCGTGTTTCGCATTGCCTTTTATGCAGCTGAAACCTGGACACTGCCAAGCTCGACAAGAAGATACTGAAGATAGCCGCCCTTGACATGATGTGATACTGGAGAAGGATGTCGAGGGTCACGTAAATAAAGCACCGAACCAACGATTCTGTACTTCAAGAAGTTGGGCAAAATTTTCGTTTAATGAAGGTTGTACATAGAAGACTTCTACAATTTTTCGGTCATATATTGTGTAGGACTGAAGATAATGTTGGAAAACTGACGATACAAGGAAAAATAGAAGGCAAGGGGTGAAGCAGAAAATCACTTATACGTTGGTTAGATGAAATAGGACTGGCTGATTACAACTTGGAAGGAAATACTATAAATGCTCAAGATAGGGCATAACGGAAGGAAATAATACAAACTACAAATTAAAATATTACGCACAAATCACAATATTCGAATCCGAAGAATATCACTGCGGCTAGAAGAGTGTGTATCTAGGAAGGCGATCTTTTTCCAGAAAGACCCTTGAATACTGCAGTTTATACAGGGTGAGTCAGGAGGAATGGACCAAACTTCAGGAAAATAATTTAAAAAAACTCATATGTTCTTATCCGATTTTCATTTGTTATCAAGTTATTGTGTAATTACAATCAAACAAAATTATCTACATTAACGTTGTTTTAATCATCGCCATCTTGTAACAAATGTTGAAAAATATCGCCGTTGACCTGCTTCGTTTACGAAGGGTGCCAGTTGCACTCCTGATTGATTCATATTCTAAATTTGAATAGGTGTATGGCATTTTGTAACACTTTAATCGTACAAACTCGCAAATAAATGTTAAATCACTCTCACAATATACAGTACACACTGACAGATATCAGAATTACAAAATTCAGCTTACTATTTGTAGGCGCTGGAAATAGAACGAAAATTGGAAAACTTTACATTTTGGTAATTACGCCATAACTTGATAACAAATAAAAATCGGATAAGAACATATGAGTTTTTTTTAAAAATTAGTTTCACGTATACAATACACTCCTGAACTTTGGTCCATTCCTCCCGACTCACCCTGTATAGATTGCCAGGGGTACGACGTGAGGAGGATTATCAATGGTTTTACTGAAATCCATTCGCGAAGCATAGATACGAATGGGTACTTTCTGCAAACAAACTTTGGCGTTGAAAACAAACAACTAAAATTTGTCCAAATCAAAAAAAATTATTTTATTTATAGGTAAAAACGCCATAAAATATATTTATAGAACTATCAAAAGAAAAAGAAAGATAACATCATCATCACAGCAACTAAGTCTACAACTTCTACCTTTTTCTGTGATTGTCCATTTCTATGTCCAAAAACTATTTGAGTCCATACTTTTGCAACTTTCTTTAACACTTTGAATATGATTTAATGTTTATAGCTACGGTTTGGGAAAAGTTTAGAAGCTAGTAGTTTTTAATTTTAAAATAAAAGTGCAGTTTTTAAAATGTATGCTTCCAAACATCACAACGCCACACAAATAGGAAACATGAATTCTCCTTTTTTTCTAGAAATTGTTATATTTATAGTAAAAAAAGTTACATTTACCAGTAGCAAAATAATCCTTTTCAGTTTGAATTACTAACCATCGTATGCTGAAGACCCAGTTTCTCCCTAAAACGGCATTTCTTGGCGTAAACATCTCTTATCAGTATTTTTTGAGGTATTGCGACATTATCACTAATGTTAAATGGCAAGCCTCCCCGATTTTGTAAGATATACTCCACAATTAAATTAGTGCCACGAATAACGAGAGCTTTCAGAATAAATGCACATTTATAACGACAATAATCTTTAAATTCGAAATTAAATTGTATAAAAGTAGTATTTAGAACAATTTTAATTGGTAAAACCTAAGGAAGTTGTTCACACGAGTAGGGATTGCAGGTTGTTGCTATTTTAGCGCGGCTAAGCCCAAATATTATTTTGAAATAACGCGAGTGCTATTTGTAATAAATACTCTTGTTCTTATTAAAATCTGCGTGGGCAATGAAAACTCGTATTGTTATTGCATAATTGGCGTGAAAGAAGTGAAAATCTCCCCAGAAATTCTTCTTTAGATGTCAAGCAATGCTATCGCAAAGAGCTAGCTTTAAAGAAACATTCATTTTACTTTGTTTATACGAAATGAAAGTGGGCATTTAGTCAATCAAAAACAGAACAATTTTTGATAAAGACAAAAATAAATTACACGGAATAGAATAGAGTGGCTAAAATTAAAGGGGAAAATGCTGTTTTAAAGGAAGAAGACCAAAAATTAAAAAGGGAACAAAATACAGGATATCGATAAAGAATTAATTATTATTCTTATTCATATGCACTGCACTTTAATGATTAAAACATCATTTCGTCCCACAAATCACTCTGAAAGTACTTACGCAGCGGAACTGCATGTACAGGAATCACGCCGGCACAATATTTTTTAAATTAAATTCCGCTAACTTAAGTTGATTAAGATATAATATTGTAACATAGTGAGTTGGGGCTGTATAATATAAAAAGCTAAATAAATTAAGTTAATCCAATGCTGATGGTAGAGACTTGACTCACATTCGTTACGGGGGGTTTGCTTAGCTTTGCAAGAGGTTCTAATTCAAAGTCAAATTCAACTAACTAATCATGTATTTAACATTGATTCTTTTAGTTTTTACAATACAATCTAAATATTTCCAAGTCCCAGTTCAAAGTACATCGATATAAATTCTTACAAGTCCGAATGCAAAATGCACACACATAAATTATTCTAAGTTCTGATTATATTTAAAAGTTATACAAAATTCTACTAAGTCTCAATCACATTTAAAACTACTAAGTACATGAAATGAATTTAAATAATTTAACACAAATATTTTACAAGTCCAGAATAGTAATTTAAGTTAATATAAAACAGTCTTACGTGTAGTCACATCTTGAAGGGTGTCGATTTACTGTCGGTGCTGCTTGGATGATGGCAGGATAAAGACCATGCTCTGATGCATTTCAGTTCCGCTTTTATACAGTAAATCGAACCCCCTCTTACAATATTTAGTACCTTATCTTACGCGTGGGTATTGTTAGAACTGCATTAAAGCAGGTAGCGAGTATCGGGTTTCATTACTACGTGATTTTCCTAGCATTCTTAAACACTGTAACTCGATACGCCGCACGTGTGCCTCTATTCAGTTAACGACCTTAGTAACTGAATGACTTCACATCAACACTCGCGTACAAATTAATTTAACAACTTGAATGCAATTCAAGCTTTGGTTAATATTTTAATATTCGTCTTTGTTACAATATTTGCATCTGCACCTGCATAGACTCCAAATTTAGTAACAGCATTCTTTGTTACTGAGTTATAAGTTTACTAAACAATAATTAGGGTTACATGGTTTGGCGTTTCATATATTTGTAAAGAGTCATTTATGTCTGCCCAATTTTGAATTTTATTTACGTTCTTATTTGTATTTCGAACAATATTTGAAAATTGATTTGGAATTTTACAACTACTCTTTGCCAAACGCTGGACATCATTAATTTGATAGTCACTTGGACGCTTTCTACACTTGAGAATTATTTTTGTATTACTTGAATTTGCACTACAAATGTTGTGCTTGACAATGATCATCCGGTATCTATCGAACTTTTTTGTTTTTTCTTTGGTTGGTAGCACCGCTTGGTGCTACCTTGCATATACGATCTGGCGGTCAAAATCTTTCCTGTAGTGACATCGATTTGCGTTGCCTTTGTTCCAGAAGTTTTCCGATGTTCCTTCATGTCCTTCAGCTCGTATCTATAGCTTTAAATAATGTAGTTTTGTCGCTTTCCTGAAATACTTAGTTTCTTCATCACTATTTCGTCTTTTATGCAATGTTGTAGTTAGTTCTTCCGTTAGCTTTGCTTGTCTAATCTCGCAATTTTGAGCTTGATCGTTTAATTTTGTAATAAATTTTGCTCAAATGTTTCATTTCCATGGCAAGTTGCAGAAAATTTATGTCTTTCGTACGTCCTATTTTTCTTGGGTACGAAATGCTTGCCAAAATTTCGCTTCAAGAATTGAATTCTGCGTACTTATTTTTTTTTTCGAATTTGTCCGAATTACTTTGTCACGGCTTTTTTAAATTTTGCGTAAATTAGTATAATACGGCCCTGTTTTTCAAAGTTTGAGCCAGCACTGAAGCTTGCAGAACCTTCGTCAGTAATATCAATCTAGCACATTCCTTTTTTGCTGCGGGTGGAATATTTCGGAGAAATCCCAATAGGATGACCAAATATGGTAATGTAATATTTGTTCGCTTGACTTCATCATTGTTAATTCGGGGAAGCACCCGTTGATCACGGGGTGACGCTAGAGTAACGTCATTCAAGGTTCCCCCCGCATGTAGCAGAAGCGTTTGTGCATCTCTTTTTAACATCCTTCGTTTTACGAAAGAAAATATCAAGGCACTTCATAGTATAGCCAGCTGTCCACCTTAGCGGTCTTGCAATTATATCGTTGCGGCTTTGGTAGAAATTCCCGTTTTACGTATCGGCCTCTCGCTTTCTTGTAGTTTTTCGTGGAAAACCTCGTACGACATATTGTCGGATTATCCCAGAGAGTGTCGTCTATTTCGTACCGGGCCAATAAGTTCTGTGTTGGAAGTTCCGTTTAAGTTCGACGTTGGTGAAGTTTCCGTTTCACACAGTTTTTCGTTCTTGGATTAAATCAACTACCAGTTGAGGGCAGCTTGTTGTCTTCACATCTGCTTCCGGAAGAAGGATCCTATTCCCTTTATTACGCCGACCGGTGCTTACTCTCCCTGGAGTTCGAAGCCGACCATCGCTTCCATTCGGGCTACCACCAACAAAGCCCTTCCCTGGTAAAAATATTGTCTTAGGCTGCCATTTACTTGCCGGCTGTGAGTGTACCGATTTAACCCAAATTCAGTACCTACCGTACATTGCGGTTTTACTCGTGGATAGGCATTAGTTAAATTTTGCCAGTTTTTGTTTAAGTGTTATTAATTCAGAAACAGTCCAAACTGTTCCAATGCTTACGTATTTCATGTTGCATGTGTGTAATTATTTGTAGCCAGATTTTTAGCTTAAGTTTTGTAATTGTCATCATCATTCTTTTATTGCGATTAAGGGAGCCTAGCCGCTAATTTTATATTTGTCATAACTTGAATAAATGTCCCTTTCATATAACCTAAGATTAAATTTATGAACCCCTTTGTGCCATATTCTGAATATTATTTGCATTCACTAAATTTTATTGATAATTCATTCTCGCCTTTTATTTGTGCCTTTGCGTTTTGTTTTAATATTTGTGTATAGCTTTGTGAGCCTATCCACGAGTGGTTTTATTTCAGTAAGCAAGGGTAAGTACCTCTAACAGTAGGGTGCAACCACTCTCAACTCCTTCGAGCCCAGAGGAACCATCTGCGGTACGTTCTTCATCATCATCTCGGGTGATTTTCCGTAGTGTAGATTACGACCACTCCCATTTGAAGGGTTTAGCGTTTCGAACCGCCCTTCTTCACTGTTTGATAGCCGAGAGCCACAGGACATCGACGTCCCCTATAAGTTGTCGTAGTGTGGAATTAGCACGTGACAACTTATTTGAAGCAGTTCTAACCCATGAAATGAAGTAATTGTGCATATTGTATTACCTCGTCTTTTTCTTATCTAATTCTATGACAGTGAAGTACATTTCGGACCTTTGTTTGCAGTTGCACCAATTTTCAGTGGCATTTCCTGTTTGAGGAGTTGGAGCTCTATCCATTCCGATTTTGTATTTATTTATTTTCACTATTAATTTATTAAGGCACATGTTGGCATTTAATTATTTTATTTTTTAGTTAACATATTCTAAGTTATTACTTCGACTACGCCATTTTTAATTTTTTTGAAAATTTAACTTAAATAAAGGTAAAAGAGTTATACAATTTTACCATGTATGAGTTTTTACTCTATCTCCACTATTCAGGGAAATATTTGCTGGGATATGATCCTGGAAACACACGAAATATTCCCCACAATTCTTCCGTTTTAATTTCCAAAACGTATTCTGTTATTAAAATATGTCAGCATACAAATTCTGTTTTGTTTTAATAAAAATTCCCATTCTTCAGATACTAACCCATTACTAAAAAGAAATTATTCTGAATTATATCCACTAAACGAGTGGCTGAAAACTCGACAAACTACAAGACAATTACTTTGCTGAACGTTAGCTGCATAATATTAGTACTTCCTATTTTTCAGATACCAATATATTACTAGAAACTAGAAATAAAGTATTCTAAATTATATCCACTAAATGAGTAGATGAAAGCTCGATAAATTACAAGTACTGAACGTTGGCTACTCGTACATAATATGACTACGATACAAAATCGATTAACATGCAAAAAACACTATTGGCAGCTATCGATACGGTTTCTGACCTTCAAAATACACTATTGATGCAATACATTTAATGAAGCAAATAATAAAAAAAGTTCGTGAAGATGCAACTTAACTGCATCTGTTATTCGTAGACTTCAAAAATCATTTGAGATGTAAAAATGATTTAAGTATACTATCTTCACGTTGCTTTTCGTATTTGTCGATGTTTCTAAGGTGTGCTTCCATATTTTGTTTTAAATTGTCAATCCAGGTTGCTCTACGAGGCTCACTGCTGCTTCGTCTGCGTTCTATAATTAGACTTACTTCACTATGATCACTGTTATTTCTGCTCGCATTTCTGTGTCGCACAGTCAAAAAAGGCTTAAGACAAGGCGATCCCCTCTCTACACTACTGTTTAATATGGTACTTGAAAGGGCAACACAGGAAGCAGGAATAAAAAGAGAAAGAACAATTAACACAAACATGCATCAATGCATCATTGCCTATGCAGATGATGTCGCCTTAATATCAGGAAATCAAAAACGCCTTTTAGGAAAATTACAGCGAGGCTGATGGAAGCATCGGAAAAGTACCTACGGGCTGAAATTAAACCCCGACAAGACAAAATGTATAGGTAGCTACAGGACGAAAAGAAAATGACCAGCCAAATTTACAATGCAATTAAGAAATGGAGATAGATTATAGTTGAGCTGCGTAAAAGAGTTCGTGTATTTAGGGTCCTTTATAACCAGCAATTGTGACGAATTAAAAGAGGTGGACAGAAGAGTGACGATGGCAAATAAATCTGCGGGGGCATTAAATAAGTGTTAAGATCAAAAAACATCTCACTAAAAACAAAGTTACGTGTGTACAAAACGGTAATAAGACCAGTGTTATTATATGGGTGTGAAACGTGGGTGTCGAACAAATGTAAACAGTTAAAAATAGACATCTGGAAAAGGGAAATATTGAGGAGAATACTGGGTTGAAAAAGGACGGATCAAGGCTGGGAAAGAAGAACAAATAGAGAAATATATGAAATATATAAGAACATGCCAATATCCGAAACAACAAAAGTGCGTAGACTACAATGGTTGGGGCATCTAGAAAGAATGGGTGACTCAAAAGTAGTAAAAAATATTGCGTAGAAAGAGTTTGAAGGGGCCAGAAAAAGAGGGAAGCCGAAAAAAAGTGGTGGGAAGCAGTACAAACAGACCTACAAGATAAGGGAATATCGGAATGGGAAAAGATGGCGAAGGACAGGAAAGGATGGAACACCTTAACAACGCAAAGGGCCTAAAGGCCTGTAAAAGTGTAATCTATATACAGGGTGTATCAGAAATAAGTACACTAAATTCCCTCAGTAATAGAACTCGCCAAGAACTACAACATTTCTCAATAATTTTTTTTTGTATACTTTTTAGATTTTGTGATGAAATTAGTTAAAGATTTATCACAAATTTCATTACCCGCCAATGGAAATCATGTCCGACACAAAACTTAAGTTTGGTTACCATAGTAAATCAACTTACTTAAACGTTAAGCTTAGCAGTGTTTAATTATTTTGAAAATACATAAACAACTCGTTATTTTAAGGGGGGGGGGGTAAAAATGCGAAATAAATGAGAAATTAAGAAAAAAATAATAAAAAATGTTGTAGTTCTTGACGAGTTCCGCCACTGATAAAATTTAATGTACTTATTTCTGATACACCCTGTATAAAATAGATATTACGCACTTAAACAAATTACTACACTCACATTCGGTTCGTGTTGTAAACTTCGTCTCTAGAATAACAGTTATCCTTGCGCACTCGCTGAATAATATACTAGGAGTATTAACTGTCGACTGTTGATCGATTTTATTTAGGGATAAAAAGGCACTTAATATACAAGAAAATTTAAAAATTGTTCAAATTAATTAGTTGTAGGTAGGTGAACTACCACCAACCGTTTTTCAATTTTTCATTTAATCGGTAAATTAAAGGTTCTCAATCGTATTTAATTTATTTACTCCTTTACAGATAATATCAATATTACAACAACAAGGAACAATTTTGATTTTTGCAATTAATTTAAATTAAATACCGAAAACCATTTAGCTCTAATTAATGATCCGAGAATCTTAATTTTCTTGAAAAGGAAACTATTTGAAAATATGTACAAGCGTAGCAATTTTCTATTTTGCAACTCCTACAGAAAACATTAGCAGAAACTTAATTACTGCATTAATTATTTATTAAGCTTTTTTAATAATTCCATGTATTTAAAGTAGAGATTATTTTTCCAAGTCTGCGTTTGGAGAATGCGATTTCGGGATTAATAATACGAAGCCATATAAATTCACATTATAATACTTCACTCTGTTCGGAGGCAGCAAATTTTTTTTAATATTCGTGGATGTCACTCACGCTTCTGTCGAAAGGTTAATATTATTCTCTGAATTTTGATCAGGAAGGTTGCTTTATATGAAGTGATATTCGAACTGCTGTGCTGTTATTTTCTGTTACACCTACTTTCGATTTGAACTTTGAAGCAATATTGTTTATAACATTTTCAGTTCCTACGAACATTTTGCTAATAAATCTCGAAACTTTCTTACAGGAGCGTGCCAAAAAGTGACATTTAAAAACGAAGATACTTTTAAGAGAAAACAACTACAAAATTGTTAATGTTAAGAAATCTAGATAGAAATTTTAAAATATATCATATTTAAAAGTGGAGAACGGAGCGATCTTAGTAACTATAGGTAATTTTATTATATCCCGGTAAAATCCGTCAGACATTAAAAAAATTATAATTTCTTTTAATTTGTAGTTTATGTACGTTAAAGCCGTAGGTACTTTAAACTAAATTTTTATTAGTATTATTATTATTAACCCACATATCCCTCTCATCCTTTGTAATTTCTTCAAATCTTCTCACTTTTTGTGAGCGGTTTTGGTTTACCCTCCCATAGTGACCGATTCTCGTGGGGGAGAGGTGCCTCGTTAACGGGGCAATCGGGCCACCCATCCCAGCACTGACCGGAGACAATGATGCTTAACTTTCCTGATCGTGCGGGAATGGAGGGGGGTACCTAGCTACCGCAACTAAATTACTGCATAATAAAGAATTCTTTCCTTGATTAGAAATGTATTAAAACTGATTATTTAAAGAAAATGTAACTAAAAAAAAAATAAGGCCAAGCATTTTAATGTATTGTAACGAGACGCGTCAGCTGTCAGCCAGAACATGAATTAGTTCGCTCGTATGCGCCGGCTGTTCCCGACTGTTCGCCGATTGCATCATTGTTTATGCTTTTAGTGAATACTTCAGTAGTGTTTACTTACCTTAACGTGATTCTACTAGATCTGATAAGCAATTCTATAACATGCCAGTTATTAATATTAATAGTTTTTCTGAAGATGAAGTCAGTCGCGCCATTAGTAAATTAAAAAACAAGCTGACTTCTGGTGCTGACCATAGACCAAGCTTTTTCGTTAAAGATTGTGCTGGTGTTTTTGTTCGGTCATTACATTATATCTTTAATCTTGCATTAAAAACATCAACTTTTCCACAACTATGGAAACTGGCTAAAATATGTCCAGTGTTAAAATCTAGAGACCCAAAAATTATAGGCAATTACAGGCCTATAAGTATTTTATCTAACTTTGCTAAAGGTTTTTGAGATTGAATTATATGCCCGTATCTATCCTCTGGCTAGTAGCTACATTTCTCCACACCAACATGGATTCATGGCTAATCGTTCCACAATAACCAATTTATCATACTTCGCGCAGTTTGTATCAGATACGATTGATCATCATGGTCAGGTAGATGTAATCTATAATGACTGTTTAAAAGCATTTGATCGCATTGATCACGCAATAATTATTAGAAAATTAAGCGCTTTTGGTTTTAGCGACTCGTTATTAGCATTCTTCGCATATTATCTGGATCATAGATTGCAATATGTGACATATAGCGGATACAACTCTGAATCTTTTGTATGCCACATGATGATGCCCATCAGGTGTTCCGCAGGGATCAAATTTTGGTCATCTGTTGAGTGTACTGTTCATCAATGATCTACCAGAATCGTGCGAGAAATTATTATTTGCGGACGATTTAAAGATATTTTGTCGCATTACAACGCTAAAGGATTGCGATATCCTCCAAAAGCAAATCAATCTAGTTCAAGAGTGGTGTGGGTGTAACAATATTTTTCTCAATGTTGCTAAATGCAAAATTGTTACCTATACCAGGAAACCTTAACCGATCACTCATCTATATACTTGTAACAATTCACAGTTAGCAAGATGTTCCGGAACAACAGATTTAGGTACCTATCTTCTTGATGCAAAACTGCATCTCACCGATCATATTCAAATAACTTATAGGTCTTGCATGAAAACTTTAGGTTTCATATTTGGAAACTGCGGTCCTTTACTAATTGTTTAGCCTTAAAAACAGTATATTGTTCACTTATCAGAACAAAATTAAAGCAATTCAAAGAAGAGTTTTGAAATTCTTATGTTATAACTAGAATTATTATTTATTTGCGCTACAGGCCTTGAATGCCTAGGGCATTATTATAGAATTGATAGTCATTAACCTGTAGATGGCATTGAACAACAGCTCTTTCGAACAAGATTTGATTAACAATCTTTAGAATTTAGAAGAGTTATTATTAGTCTAACCTTTCTATATAAATTGTTACACAATAAAATTGATTGTATAAAGCTTGTATCTCTGATAAATTTTCACGTGCCACGTGTTGCAACTCGTAACACAATAACTTTTTACTGTTCCACTGCACGCATTAATATTTTACTTAAATCGCTAATACAAGTAATGTGCAACAATTTCAATAGAATAGCCGCGACGTGTGATATTAACCACTGTACTCAAAAATAATTAAAAAAATATGCTGAGAATTTGCAAAAAGCGATAGAATATTGTAAAGCAGTCGAAACCAGTAAATCGCATCCACAAGCAATGCAAGCCGTGAAAAAAATATAAGTGTACTGAGAATGGATCCAAAAAGTGACAGTAGTGTAAAAAATGTGGTTACAGTCATGTGCGAAATAAGTGTCCGGCTTTCGGTAAGTCTTGTGCGAAGTGCAATAGAATAAATCATTTTGCAAAGATATGCCAGCAAGAAGAAGCGCTAATGTCAAAGAAAACAACAGAAAGGAGAAACGTTAATGAAGTTAGAGAAACTGCAGAAAGTAACGAAGATAGTGATGATTTGTACGTTGATACAATTAGTGCCTTAAAGCTTCAAACATACAAGGTCTTAAAAAACTACTACTATTGTACCAGACGTTAATCTCTACATTTCTTTTTTAAATGTCGATAAGCATTAAAATGCTTAAATTTGCCCTAATTTAATCGAAGCCTCCTCTCTTATAGTTTCACCCGACGATGAGCATCGAATTTGAATAACTCTGTATATGTGTCCTTCTGTAAGTATGCGTTGCGATATGAATGGTTTTAATGTAGTAATTTAAAATATTTTTATGATTATGCCATTCGATTTTCCCTGATAGTTTGACGAATATATTATAGGAAATCACTTTACATAGGCAGCAATACGCCTTCAAAAGTAACTATATTGTATTTTTGCGTGTACCGCATCGTGCTGGTTAAATTGGGATTAATAAGTCAACGTAAAGCAAAAGTGGAAAGGTGATTTGTATAGTGAGTATAAAAGCTAACAATCGCATTAAAATGAGTTATGCAGGTACCACGTAAAAATTGAAAAGATTACTAAGGAGAAATAATAGGGGAGTAAACGTCGGAAGATGTATGAATAACATACGGATAAATATAAGAGGGTCATGGAAAATATGACGCAAGGAAGTGGGGTGAACCGGGGTCGTAAATCTATAAACGCGAAATGTCTAGATATTATCTTTACATTATATCCATTGTGAATTTCGGGTTGACAAGTTAAATGCGAAATGCATCTCCCGCAAACATTTCCTTTTAGCCGGGTGTGGCTACGATAATAAATGGCAACGCAAATTATATTGCAAGGACGTTTGCAAAACTCGTCCTTTATGAAACTTTAGTGGGTTGATGTAATAAAGCAGTAGTCGCTGAAAATGTACCGTACTGTTTTTCGCCACCGCCGCTTCCCTTTCCCGCTTTTTTTGCAAACGACTTTCTGGATTTTATTGCCCAAGCTGGAATCACGGATAAAAGTTACTGCTTAGTTATGTATGTACATGTAAATACTTAATTTGACAAATGCTACCAATTATATTATTCGAAAACCTTCACCGTAACTATTTAAGTTCCGTAGTAAACCTAAAATCCAATAGCGTAACCTATCCCCTCTAACGCGCTCATTTTTCATGCGTAGTTTATGTTAGTAAGTTATATCACCTGCCTCTTTCAATATAAAAAGTAATTTAATGACTTCAAGCTCAAATTTCGTACTTTATTTCCTTTTCCGTAGGCATACGTTTAACGACGACACGAAACGTACTTTATTAACTAATTTAAAGAGATAACTTTATCCGTCAAAGATTATTATAAACTCTGTTACATAATTTATAATATTCCAACTGGAAGGAAAATGTAAACATGAGAAAAGCAAACTCTTGCAAAGGTCAAGAACGTTGCTGTATCAGCACAACACAGTTCTAAGAGAAATACAGAATCAAGTGTTTACGCCTTGTCTGATGAATTCTTTGTTATCACTAGTCACAAGCACCAAGCGGCGAAGATGAGTGGCCAAACTCAAGAGGCATTCGCTTTGAAGTTGATTTAAACTTTCGATACAGAAACTGGCAGGATTCCTGTTCTAACGAAGATCTTCTTTCATATCCTTGCGATTTAATGAAACGGAAATAAATATAAGTTAATTTCGAACCTTTTGATTTTCAATATCGCGAATTCAACTTATATTGAAAACATTTTAGAATGGGTGAAAATGAAATGGGAAAAGTAAAAACAGTTCATCGATGATTGATATCGATCAACCACCGAAACTAATGTTTTCCAATAAATAAATAATAAATGATTTTTTTAAGAATTACCACTGCCAACTCCTCAAATTACAAGTAACACCAATCCATAAAATTACGACTTTACTTGGATAATAATCACTCGTCAACAAACAATCCAAGCACAACAAAAGACAATTAATGAACTCACCACACAAATTAGACTCCTTCGGGAAGAATTAAAAAATAAAAATGGCTCCAATATATAAAATAGCTGAGTGGAACTCCAACGGCCTTCCAAATCATAAACATGAGCTAGAAATCTTTCTCCCCCACAACGAAATAGACATCCTACTTGTCTCAGAAACACATTTTAGTAGCAGAACTCATTTCAAAATACACAATTATCAACTCAGAAGCAGACAATCATGCCAAAGGTGGCACGGCCATTCTAATCAAAAAACACATTAAACACCACATGTTACCTCCCTATTAAAAGAAATTCCTTCAAGCTACATCCATAGAGATAGAAGACTGGAATGGCTCACTAGTCATATCAGCCTCATACTGCTCCCCAAATTATGCCGTCAACAAACAAGGCTTCATCGAATACTTCGGATCACTAGGTAGTAGGTTCTTATCAGGTGGCGACTTCAACGCAAAGCACACGCTATGGAGTTCCCGAATCTCCCCACCTGGCAGAGGTAGGGCGCTGCAACAAGTAATACAAGAACTCAAACTGGGCATCCTCTCAACATAGGAACCCACCTACTGGCCTACTGACCCAGGTAAACTACCTGACCTGCTGGACTTCATTATAACTAAAGGAATCGCTTCAACCTACCTTAAAATTACATCAAGTCTTGACCTAACCTCTGACCACAAGCCAATTATAGGAACTGTGAGTAGCACGATCATTGCTAGAGAAAGTGACCCAAAATTGTACAACAAAAATACCGACTGGAATTTTTACAAAGATATCATTCACAATCGCCTGGACCTGAAAATCTCGCTCCAAACTAATAATTAACTAGAATTAGCCATACAAGATTTCACAAAAATAATTCAAGGAGCTGCCACTGAAGCAACACCAAAAATTAATAGCAAAAGACAACAAGAAAGGTGTTCCATTATAGTAAAAAGAAAAATAGCTGAAAAAAGACGTATCTGGCAGACTACGAGATACCCATCCGACAAGAGACGCTTAAACCAAGCAACAACAGAACTCAAAGAACTTATCAAAGAGCTAAAAAGTGAACATGTCCAAGAATATCTCACAAATCTGAGTGCAACAACAGACACAAACTATTCTCTCTGGATGGCTACCAAAAGAATAAAATCCCACAAACAGCGTACTCCTCCCCTGAAACAGCTAAGTGGAACATGGGCACGATCAGATCCAGAAAAAGCAGACCTCTTCGCACAGCACAGAAAACCTAAAACACAATATGAATATTTGGAACAATGTACTTCCATAAAAAATAATTTAGATATCAGCAATCAGAAATCAAAAGTTATGGTAAAATAAACAATTCAATCTCAAGTGCAAGCAAACGATCTACACTCTAAATACAAGTTTCATAACTAAACAAGAAATCTGATAAAATTTTATGACTAGATAACTGTAAAAACTCTAGTCCAGGCCCTGATAATATTCCTCACTACTCCCTTAAATACTTGCCCCAGTCTGGAAAGATTCGTTTGCTCCATATTTTAAATAGGATCTGGTCTGAGGGGCTCATCCCAAATCAGTGGTCAGAATCTATCGTTGTCCCTATCCACAAACCAAACAAAGTAGTAGTAACTACAGACCAATTTCTCTGACATGCACCCTATGTAAGTTATGGGAAAAAATGGTCTCCCGTAAACCTACTTGGTTTCTGGAACACAACAATCACATTACCAATATTCAAAGTGGATTTTGCGCAGGTGGGTGTATAACCGACCAGTTAATAAATATGGAAGCTGAAGTTCACAAAGCACTGGTTAACAAACAATACGTAATGTTAATCAGTCTAGATATCCAAAAAGCTTATGATATGGTTTGGCGTCACAGGATCTTAAGCAAACTCTGAAGTTGGGGACTGAACGGCAATATAATGTATTTCGTCAAAATTTTTTTATCCAATCGCAGATTCAGAGTAAAAGGTGGCCCAATATTATCCAATTACAAAATGGAGTTCCTCAGGGATCTCTTTTAAGTGTCACGTTATTTCTTATTAGCATTAATGACATTGACCAATGTTTGGTACCTCTCACTAAAAGGTATCTCTTCGCTGACGGCTTCAATATATTATGCAAAAGTAAAAATCTTAATAGTTACTATCCAAGAACAACTGCAGCTAGTATTACTCAACCTTGAAGGGTGGGTCAAATCTACGGGATTTATATTTTCTCCCAAAAAACTAAATGTATACTGTTTAGGAATAAACCTTTTCCACCAGCACCATCACTTACCTGTCAAAACCATCAAATAGAAGAGGTACAGGAATTAAAGATCTTAGGACTTACTTTTGATACAAAACTAATCTAGCGTGCACATGTACTATCTTTACAAAAGGACTGTCTTCAAAGAATTAACAATTTGTTATTACAAAATATAACTGGGGCTCGGACAAAAAAGTCTTACTACGCATATATTACGCTCTAATCAGATCCAAACTCGATTATGCAGCAGCAGTACTCGACTCTATAAAACCATCACTATCCAAAACAACAGAACGTATCCAAAATTCTGCAATTCGAATCATTACTGGGGCCTATTGTACCAGTCCAATCAAAAGTTTATTTTGTGAAGCTGGAGAACCTCCGATAAAATATAGAAGACAACAACTTTTATTATCTTATGCGGCTAAAGTTTCAAGCACTCCGTCGCACCCTGCCAATAACAATTTTAATTCACGTTTTCGGAATCTATTTACTAACAAACCCAAACTAGATCCTTTATACGACGAACGCATCTCTCGCCTAATATCCATCTCCCCATTACCCTATCATCATCTCACCAAAACCCAGCCTAATAGTATGCCTGCGCCGACAATTCCTGTAGTTAAACTTGATCTACGCCTACTCCACTTTTTCAAACATATTTTGCCACCAGACTTTATTCGTATAAAATATTCTAAAGGTATTAGTGAATACCCCGATACAACACGAATCTAAGTATACTGACGCATCCAAAATATCAGAAAGTTGCGGCGCAGGCATAGTGACCCTCGTATAAGCTACAACCTGAATGTAATGTGTATACGGGTGAACTTTATGACATTTTGCAAGCAACTCAGTATGTGGTAAATAGTGCCTTCCGTGACTATATCATATTAAGTGACTTTAAGTCCAGTTAGTGCGACCGGCTAGTGCGGTTGTGCCAGTTAACTGTACGTATTAATTTGCTTTTATTTGCTTTTATTGACCATATATTCGCTGTACCCGGTGTGATAATAATTGTTCTAAACGTCTGGCCCCTCGCGGGACCTCAACAGCCACATGGCGAACAATAACCCTAGTACGTCAACAAAAAGAAAATTATCAGCAGTAAATGAACACCATCAAAAATATATCTGTTCGGACCTTGCTCCGCTGTCCAAAAACAGATATTACTTACCTGAAAGTTTAGAAAACCAGTTAACTGAAGAAACACAAAATCAATCACAACAACAAAAAATTCCACCAATATTCTTACATGAAGTGAACAATTATCAAGCAATAGTCAATGATATCAAAGCTTTAACTACTAGTGAATTCACTACACAGCACAGAACCGACGGACTAAAAATAAATTTAACCTCGGCTGAAGATTACCGCAACTTATCAAAATATTACACAGAAAACAATCTCCCATTCCATACATATCATAACCCGGAGCAGGAAACTCTAAATGTAATACTACGGAACGTGCCAACATCTCTTCAGGTACAAGAAATTTACAATGAACTTATTAAAAGTTATCCCATCCAAACAGTGACTAGGTTACTAAATAAAGACAAAGCTCCTATGCCTCTCTGCGCGGTGCAGTTAACAAAAAACGATAAAACAAACGATATTTTTAAATTGAATAAATTGTTTTATTCTATAATCAATGTTGAACCTAGACGTAAACCTAAAACCATTCCTCAGTGTACACGCTGCCAACGGTACGGGCACACAAAAAATTACTGTCGTCTCCAACCTCGATGCGTTAAATGCAACGGTGACCATATTTACACAAGCTGCACAAAACTATCGAATGCCAAACCTACTTGTGTTAATTGCGGTGATTCTCATTCTGCGAATTATAAGGGATGTTCCTATTATCAAACAATAAAAAGCAGAAATAATTTTTACAACAGCAGTCGACTTCATTCATCGCAGCAATCGCACAGAATATCTCCAACGACCCCTAACCAACCCAGAACTTCTAACTCATACGAGTCCTACGCTCACGCAACTACAAATAACTTAAACAAGCCTAGCATCAACATTCCAAGATCCCACATTAATCAAAATCTGAGTGATAATTCATTTATTAATACGATCCTGAACCAAATATTGGAATCTATAAAACCTTTCATCACAGAACTAATCACAAACGTCATTGCAGGATATTTTAATGTCAACAATGGCAAATAATGCTCAAAAATTAATTCACAAGTTAACCCTCTTAAACTTTAATGCAAATGGCATCAAGAGACAACAAAATCAATTCAGCTTATTTCTCGTAAGACACGATATCGACGTAGCATGCGTGAGCGAAACGCATCTGATTAACAGTGAACCGCTGAGAATTAGCGGATTTCAAATTTATAGAAATGATAGGGATACTCATCACGCATCCGGTGGTGTCGCTATAATAATCAAAAGAAGAATTAAGCATCACTTAACAACATTGCCAAACCTAACATCAATTGAAGCAATAGCCGTGAAGGTAGAGTTGGAAAACGGTACTGACCTAACTATTATCTCTGGCTATAAACCTCCACACTTCCCGCTAAATAACAATGACTTAGCTTCTCTGTTTACAAGTAATCACCCAACGCTTCTGTTAGGAGACCTAAACAGTAAACACAAAAATTGGGGTTGCATATCCAATAATCCCAATGGAATAAAGCTGCACACTATCACTGCAAGACTAGGAATTCATGTAGCGGCCCCCACAGAGCACACCCATGTACCTTATAGGACTAATCAGCAATCTGACATTTTAGACATTGCTCTACTTAAAAATGTCACTATACCCTTGCAACAAAGTGTAGTCTGCGAACTCGAATCAGATCACCTTCCAGTCATTGTTTCTTCTAATACTACAACTATCCCTAAAGAACCGGTTCCAAGATTAATAAACGGTATGGTTAACTGGGAGTACTTTCAAGAGAGGTTAGATCAAGAATTAATTATCGACAAAATAGAAACAAACAATGACATTGATAATAGTATTAACACTTTCACCGATTTACTAATGACTACGACGAGAGCGGCCACTGTATCCAATACAAACAAATTTCAGCGATCATCTTTTAATCCGCCTGCATATATTCTAAACTTGATAAGAGAAAAAAATAAAGTAAGGAGGCTCTGGAACAGAACAAGAGAACGACAGTATAAACAAATCCTAAATCGTCTTACTCACCAGGTTAAAAAAGAGCTCGATAACTTTCGAATTGCGTCTTATCAACACTACATCTCTGAAATAAACCCTAATGACAATTCATTGTGGACTCCTACTAAAAGAATCTTAAGAAAACACGAAGAAATTCACACCTTAACGCACAATGGAGATAACATCGAAAGCGATGAAGAAAAATGTAACTTGTTTGCGCAGCACTTGGAAGAGGTCTTTAAGCCCAATCCCTCTCAAGGTCAATATGAACAACAGCAAACAAATATAGAATCTACAACGAGACATGATATTCCAAAGACTTCCAGAGAGGTAAGTCCAACTTCTCCTAGAGAAATTCAAACCATCATCAATAAACTACCGCTCAAAAAATCTCCTGGTTATGACCTAATACCCAATGTCGTACTCAAGAATTTAACTCGTAAAGCCACAGCCTTCCTGGCTAGTTTATTCAACGCCTGTTTGAGAAATGGATACTTTCCGAATAACTGGAAACAAGCAGAAATTATCGTATTTCCTAAACCCAAGAAAGACAAAAAGATAGTTACAAATTATCGACCAATAAGCCTGCTCTCAACATTATCAAAATTATTTGAAAAAATCATCTATCGACGCCTGAGTGACATATTAGATGCCAGGGCAATTATATCCCTGTAACTCAATACGGATTTCGCAGTAACCATTCAACGACCCATCAATTACTACGAATCACTAATACCATAACAAATGGATTCGAAACGAAGAAGCACACAGTAATAGCCTTTTTCGATATTTCTCAAGCGTTTGATAAAGTGTGGACAGAAGGTCTTATCTACAAACTTCTTCAAATCAACCCACCCACCTATCTGACTCGAGTGATTGCATCGTTTCTGACAGACAGAACATTTAAAGTAAGGGTGAACTCACAATATTCAAGCTTAATGAAAATTATAGCAGGGGTCCCACAGGGCTCGATACTCGGACCAGTTTTATATAATGTGTATACCCATGACATACCCCACTTCAATAATGTCGAAGTTGCTATGTATGCGGACGACACTGCGCTTATCTCTCAGAATTTAGATATTCAACAAGCAACTGATGAACTCCAACTTGCTATTGATTCATATTGTCAGTGGTGTGATGTATGGAAAATACAACTTAACACATCAAAGTGCCAAGTCAAAATTTTTACGCTAAGACGTCCGTCCAACCCGGCTGAGATACAAGTGAACGCAACTGCAGTACCTTGGGATGCGAACGACAGCGCAGTAAAGTATCTAGGAATGTATCTAGATCGAAAACTCACATGGGGTATCCATATAAACAAAAAACTTTCGGAATGCTACACCAGGTTGAGTCTTCTTTACCCTCTAATAAACCGGAAATCTAAACTAAAAATTACGTGTTCCATATTGCTATATAAATCTCTAATACGCCCCATCATTATGTATGGCTCCGTCATCTGGGGAACCGCAAGCAAAACCCACATAAGAAAAATTCAAGTGATGCAGAATAAGATACTGCGTATTATTTGCAACGCCAGCTGGTTTGTGCGCAACGACCAACTACACACAGAATTAAAAATGTCTAGCATTGAGGAGCTCGTAAGGCTAACAGCATCAAACTTCTTTGATAATGTTCACAAATGCCCTAGTGCAATCTTCCACCAACTCGACACTCCGCCCCCCATACGAAGACTTAAAAGACGTGCACCCATAGACTTAATTTTTGCCAGTGATAATTCTTTGGAAAGTGATTAGATTATTTTTATTGTTATTATGAAAAGTGTAATCGATAATTTATGTTATTGGAGTATTAACCTCCTAACGTCATTTATGTAACTGCTATTAAGTAATTATTGTTATAACTACCATGTATAGCATTTGTGTGCTGAGCTGGTAAATACACTATTTAAAAAAAAAAAAAATTAAGTGACTTTAAAAGTGCACTTCAAGCTCTTCATAACAGTTATTCAATAAGTGAAATAATACAACAAATTCATATCAAGCTACAGAATTTAAAGCTCTCGTGAAGGCAACGGTTTGGCATAAATGGTGACAAGACTGGAATAATACGGCTGAGAAACTTACCGCTATAAAACCAAGCGTAAAACCACCACCTAATAGTTCCACCAACAGAAGACAAAACATCGCCCTAATTCGTCTGCGCATTGGCCACACCAAACTAACACACCAACATCTTTTGAAAAGAGAAGAACCGCCGATAAGCGAAACTTGTGGTGTGCCCCAATCAGTAATACATCTGCTGTGTAACTGTAATAGATATTCCAGATTACCTACAACTTACCAGTTCGATAACAAGACTTTATTCGAGGTTCTACACTACAACAGCTCCAATGAAGAACTCTAAATTGTTCGATTTAATTTAAGCAATTGTTTGTTAATCAACCATTTATTATACAGACATATATTGATATATAATACTGAGCCCAGCGCTACTAATTTTGACAATTGAGGCGCTGAATAAAAAAAAACAATTTACGGCAGTGGAACGTGCAAAACATAAAAGCAGATTGCAAATAATAGAAATTAGATACCCCCGGAAAGTGCTTGGTGTCAAATTAAGTGGCCTTATTAGAAACGAGAAATTAAGAAGATTTGGAACGACGGAAGTTAACAATTACGAGGGTTTTCACATTTAACAAGAACCGAAGAAATTAATAAAAGGTAAACTGGAAACTGAAGATACTAGAAAAAATCAAAAGTACGTCGTCGCTGTACATTGAAAGAACATACATAATACAAACTTCACTTGAACCAAGGCCAAAGAAAAAGCTAGAAATCGACCGGGACAGAGGAAAATTATAAAGAAGTAAAACTACATCTGCATATGGCAAAAAGTAGACGAGGGCCAATTAAGAAAGTAAGTAAGTATTAATCTTAACACATGCGCGTAGAAGACCAGCTCTATTCATCGAAAGAGCAGACTAGCTACCGTATTTGTACTAAATTAACAGTTGGAAAAATGTTTTAGTCGAAACCACTTTTCGAAGCAAGGGAATCTATAAGTGCTATTGTTGTTTAAACTAAGCTTCTTCTTTTATGAAAAAACTTACTGTTATTGTAAGGGATATGGCAAAGAAGTTCAACATAAGTAAGTCTGTTATACAACGAATTAATCAAAGAAACAATTGTAAAATATTTCAGAAGCAAAAATTCCAAAATGAATAGATAAACAGTTAGTTTCGTGATTACCAGATTCAGAAACCGGTATACGTTATTGATTGCAGAAAAGTGTAAAAGGCTTTAGTCTCCCACGTATGCATCTCGGGTTCGATTCCCGAGACCGAGCATATCCCTGCCGGAATTTTAGAGGTAGTAGGCTTTTCCGTGCTTCGGAGGGTACGTTAAGCCGGCGGTCCCGGTTATCATATTAGCCTATTGTAAAGAGGGCTCATAGAACCCCTAGTTAAGAGTTAATAACAGGCCATTGGCCTAGGCGTCGGCCGTAAGAAAAATCTTGATCTGTTAATCTATTTTGCTGTTATTTTTTTAATTATAATTAATTTTAATAAACTCTTTATGTTTTATTTTACATATGTATACTACCTAACATCAGAATTTAGACAGAACTTCTTGATATATTATCATTTATTTACAATAATTATTAGGCTCGGACCAGCACGTAACCTGTACAAGTATTATATAAATTTGCACTCTGCATATTGTTGCTACTCTAAGAATATTTCAGTAAGTACATTTACATTTAACGTATATTCCGCATATTTAAGTAATCTGGCATGCCATTAATAAAAAAACTGCGGTGCCTGTGGCGAACTTTTAGATTCTATAATAAAACCAATTTGTATTTGTAACAAGTTAGATTGCATTCTAGCTACTGTGGCTTTAGTCATGCCGAAGCACAATAACTATTAGCCTCGGCTGATAGTAAACAGCGCTAAAATTTCACTGCGATGTTTGGGTGGCAAATAAGAAGGAAATTTCTGAACTAAAATCACTAATTACTAAACTTATAATGAAATTGAGACTTTGAAGCAGAAAACAATCGTTTCACGGAAACCCAGGGTGAAACAATAGAAACCATCATCAACGAAATCAACGAGCCCAACAAAAGATCATCCAATGTTATTTATTACATTGATGAATGTGATGCCAAAGTTGTTTTTGGGAGCATTAAAGAGCAAAGTGTATTCCATCCTGTAAACACTGAGGAAGAACTTTGGACTAGGATACAAAACGTTTAATGCAATGCAGAAATGAGAGTATAAATTCCATTTTTTGCGTAGAACCGACCTTTCCATCCAGGAAAATGGTGGTCACTTTGAACATTTGTTGTAAATCTAGTAATAAGCCTACTCATTACTAATAATTAATAAACTTTATCAAATTGCCGTTTCGTCATTTTTTCTTAGAATACCAAGTTACTAAGTACATAGATTACATTTGTTTTAAGAAATGTTTTGCGTAGTCACTTAGATTTTAAATTTTTGTGTTTAAACCGTAACAGATATCACAAATTAGAAAGAGACGTAAAAGTTTACTATTGAATGTCTCTTCTTAAAAAAAATATTTGAATTATCAGTCTTGCCATTAAAGAGTTACTGTGTGATATGGGCTGTGACACCCATGTATCATACACTAGTGGTCTACTGATAATATAGATAATTATCATCTCAAAGGATGTCTTATGCCCGCATGTAGTGTAATGCCAAATATCATCCAAATCGATTCAAGTGTTTTGTTCTTATAAGAAAAATTATTTCTTTTTCAAAGAATTTTGAAGCAGAATGCTGGCCTAACAAAACGAATTTGGATAAGGTAGGTTAAGTTAAATCATCTTATTTTGCGCCCAGGAATCTGGTTAAGCTATGTCCACACATTTTAGAGGCACAATAAGAAATATTTAAATAGATTCATATTAAATTTGATTATAGCAATAGTTAGTACTAATTTACAGAAAATAAAATTGATAATTTGAAGCAGGCTTAGTTGTTTCAAAATGTTATGGCATCATTGAATTTTGTCGAAGTAACAGAGGAAATAGCACAATTAATATCGTGAATAGATACTGTAACGAGACGCGCGGATGATCATGTAAAAGAAGCTGGTGAGAGTGTTCCAGGCTGTTCGATTACGTCATCACTTCGAGACGAATATTCCAGATTGGTGGATTCTGCACGTTTCATGAGCGCACGGCAGTCTACCAAAAGTCTATCAAGGTCTACCGTCGCAACCAAGTACGTATCTCTGTGGACGAACAATTTGATGCAGTCATGAATTCAGTAACTAGCTGTTTAAATTTTTCATGCCCTATAAAGACCGTCAAGTTAAAAGGGACTGTTTCAAATGAATGGGTTACCCCTGAAATTCGGAACATGAAGAAAACGTTAATCATGTGGCATGATCTGGGTGTCTTATTTAATAACAAAAATATCCTAGAACATTGTGTAAATAAAAGGAGGCACTATAAAAGGCAATTAAGAGAAACTAAATATAAATTCTAACAATCAAAAATTCAAAGATCCCATAACAAAACTAAAGTAATTTGGAACATAGTGAACAACAAGCTAAACAGAAATAAACCTAACAAAAACATTACATTACACAGTGAAAGTGACGCAGTTAATGATCAGCAAACTGTGGCAAATCTTTTCGGTGAATATTTTTCCACACTTGCTGAAAATAAATTAAAATGTCATTTTTCTGGTATATCCACTGATTGTACCTATCAGAAACACAAACTGGTGCATTCTATGGAAGTCATTCTTTGCACCGAAGAAGACGTGCTTGCAGTGATAAATGAAATAAAAAACAAAAGTTGTAGTGGACCAGATGACATTAATTTAAAAGTTGTAATGGCTATACTTGTGTGGTGCTGATACCGTTAACTATCATTATCTCAAGGTGTTTTCCCTAAAGATTTAAAACTGGCACATGTGCTCTCGGTTTTAAAGAAAAATAATGATGTGAACAATATTACCAATTATAGACCTATCTCAATTCTTTCCATATCCTCTAAGGCAAGGGAGTTACTTATTGCAAAACGAATTTTGGAGTTTCTACAAAAATATCATCAGGTGTCAGATGTTCAACATGCCTACTTAAAATGAAAATCGACTGAAAGTGCGTGCATTGAATTTACAGAGTTCGTTGCCAAATCCATGGACCAAAATACTATTGTTACTGAATTATTATTCGATCTATCATGTGCTTTCGATTCTATAAGTACTAGTAAATTCTTATCAGTTAAGTTAGACAGCTTAGGAGTTAGAGAAGTTATAAAAAATTGGATTGTATATTTCGTCACTGATAGAGAGATCTCAGTACAAGTATGTAGGTGATATATGATCAAATAAGTTTACAGTAAACTTGCGAGCCCCACAGGGGTCTGTTTTGGGGCAGCTACTGTTTATTTTGTTTGTTAATGATTTAAAAATGTGAATGCCTCATTTCATATGCGGATGATACCACAGTGGCGGTTTCAGCTGAATATCCTAACCGTTAATCAGAAAGGCCGAATTAATGGCTAATACATTTATGAGATGCTGCACTAAAAACAATTTAATTTCAAATAAAACTTCACTGATTGTGTTTAATAAGCGTAAGAATATTATTCCTCTTCATATTACCTTTAATAATAATATCATTATGAGCCAAGAGGTAGTAACATTCTTAGGTATAGAAATAGATCATAAACTTTGTTGGCAGGGGCATACTAATAGTGTACGTAAAAAGCTTAATAGTGCAATTAAAAATCTTAAAAACACTTTACCTCTTGAGGGTATTCTTAACGTATATTATGCTTTAGCTTATTCGTTTATGTACTATAATGTAATTGTTTGGGGGTAGTGCGGCTGATTATTATAAGCGAGTGTTTATCAATCAAAAATGATTAGTAAGATTAATATTTGATATTAAGAATCGTAACTCATGTCGTAAATATTTTAGGAACTATAAATTATTAACAGTTACATCGATATATATTTATAAATATTGTTTATTTGTCTATTCTAATAAGAAAAAGTTTTTATGTAATAGTGATATTCATACCTATGACACAAGAAATAAAGATGCGTTACGTATTACCACACATAATTTAGCACTATATGAAAAAGGGCCTTTGTATTCATGTGCTAAGATATACAATAATTTGCCTTACTCTGTCAAAGTATGTTGAAATGGGTATTCTTTCAAAACCAAGTTAAAACAGTTTTTAACTGAAAATGCTTTCTATAGCATCAGAATTCCTTTACAGCGAAGGTAACACTTAGGGTACTACTTACTTAAAATTAATTTAATATTTCTTAACTGTATTGACTATGACTATAATTGAATGCAAGTTTTTTATGGAGGTAATAAATTATTGTCATTATTATTAGAAGTGCATGCATGAATATAAATAAGCTGTATAAATAAATTAGTTGGTGTTTCGAGTAAATATTAGTGTTGTGTGTTTAGTGTTTAAGTTGTTGTTTCGTGTTAATTATTACATTGTTTAAATTTGTTAATAAATAATTCACACCACGGACCGAAGTTAAATCTACAATGACACTATTCTTTGGTTATAAAATTATTTCATGAGGGTATACCTAGCTAAAATCGACGTGTTTTTTGAGTCACCATGCTGTATACAATGTTTTAAAAGTATGTAGTATAATGAATTTTGCAGCTATCATATTATTGTGTATCTGTTGATATTTTTTTACATGAAAGAAATAATATTAGATATGCCATTTATATTTATATATACTAATTGCAATTTGCCTTTTCCTTACATAAAATTTTATAAAAAAACTTAACGAGTGGATTAAATGCGCCGTTGAATCGGCTAACCGAATACATTATATTTAGTATCCTTTTTCGTTAACCCGATTATCAGTATCCAGCAAGCTTTATTTTTTAATCTATGGAACGCTATTTTTGTCATTTATTTTATCCACTGCGCGGCGCTCTTGTACAACGTATTTTAAGTTACGATTTTCGTTGTGCAAACCTTTCTTCGTGCCTACTTTTGCAAAAATGTTTGGTCTAGTTTTATTCAAAATAAATACAATGTGAAAAACAAAACTTAAGACCACGCCCTGATTTAAACAGTTTTCCACGAAACTAAAACACTCAGCAGCAATTAATTCTTAAAAATACCTCTAGGACGACTATTTTAGTGATTAAATTATTATAAATTCAAATTTTAATCGTTTATTTTAGCTAGGTATATAGGGACAAACACTTAACTTGGTGTAAGTTTCTCAAAAACAGACACGAACGGTACCACTAAAAATGCCTCAAATTAGCTGGGAGGTAAGACTCTTAAAAATGCGGAAATTGGCTACTCGAATAAAATAACTCCGAAACTATTTTATGAATATACAGGGCATTTAAAAAAAAATGTCGGATATTTTATCCACGTATAGTACTCATCAATAGAAACAAAAAAATCTTAATAAACATAGGTCACTAAATTTGAGAGATACAGTTGATCTTGTGTTGGCGTCAACAAATTACATTATCATGAAGAAACGAACAGTAAACGTGTTATTATCTAAACCACACACTGAAAAATACTTAAAGAAGGTGTTCTACATGTCCACCTTCCATCTGTATACAGGCTTCACATATTCGTCGAAAGAAAGCGCTTATTCTTTCGAATATTCCTGGATTTTGTCGAATAGTTTGGCAGTCATTTTATATTCGCTGCTGCAGCTCATCTACATTATTAATGGGCCTTGAATATACCAGTGATTTTAAATATCCCAAATGCAGAAGTCTATCCGGTTTAAATCAGGGGATCTAGGTGGCCATGGCACTGGACCTCCTTGTCCTATCCAGTTATCGTTGTATGTTGCATTTAAAAAATTTCTTACGACGATTGGCTGCGATGACGTTAATTTAAACATGGTAAAGTTGGTATTACGTGGGTCGTTTGAAATGTAAGGTAAATGAAAACGAAGATGCGAATAAATTTGTATTTATTTTTCAACATGGTCTCCATTGAGCTCGACACATCTTGCCGAACGATGTTTCATTGTCGTCGGGAAATCGTTGTCCTCTGAGCCACCTTTTAAGGTTCGGGACAAAATTAAAGTCAAACGGGACTAAATCGCTGAGGAGGGCGGATGATAAAAAAAATTCTAACCTGAGTTCACGGATTTTAGCCATGGCTACCGTTGACGTGTGAACAGGTCCTGATGAAAAATAATTAATTGTTTTGGCAAGGTATGGTCGTTTTTTTCTGGATTTCTTCACCCAAATTTTACAGAAAACCTGTGTAGTATTCTTCAGTGATTGTTCTTCCTTTTTCCAGGTAGTCAATAAAGATCACCCCCTATGAATTCCAGGAAACCGATACCATGGCCTTGCCGACAGACGCTATTGTTTTCGCCTTCACGTATGCATTATTGTATGCAGCCATGCAATCCTAACGGAATTGGGAAAGTCTAAAGAAAATAATATTCAACCAGTGCAAGCGAGTGATTTCTACTGTAACACACTTCTTACATTTATTCATTAAAACTTAAAGATGAAAGAGTAGTCTGTAAAAATCTTTTCTAAATACACTAGGTTTGAATGAATGGATGGCCCAAAACTAGGTAAAAAAACAGAGTAACACAGAAATAAACAGTGGTTTGAAATGATGAAACACAGTATGAAAAGCAGAAAAACATAATTACAGTCCAGCAAGCAGGTTGTAATAAAGAACAACACAACACAGACCTCTAAACATTTTTTGATGAAATGCCCAAACTGCCAAGTCACTACTGTAGGCAGAGGACGTCGAAGTTATACTTGCAACCAATTTATTCACCAAAAAAGCAACTTTATGAGTTGCACATTTCTAAATGTACGGAAGTTGGAGTGACTACAGTCTGTCAAACCACATTTTACACAAATTTCTCAAGATCTTAACCTTTCGTTATTCCAACCAAAGAAGGATAGGTGTGATACGTGCTGTGCATATGAAACAAAAAATATTACCGAAGAAGAATGGCAACAACATGTAGCAAAAAAGAACAGAGCCAGGGTTGAAAAAGACAGAGATAAGAAAAATGCTGTACAAGATGGCGGTTGACGGATTTTTGTTTCCCCGCCCTATGCAGTTTCAGATTTAGTTACAACAAAATATAACGCATGGCAAATTTCACGAGTTAGAGCTGGACACGTTGTCTTTGGCACTGGACCACGGCGTAGATGTGGACAGCATAGGGCTGGGAAAAAAATCCGTTCAACCGCCATTTAAAACTTACTTAGACTATACATGATTACTACCATGGATTTGCAAGCAGTAAAACTGTCGCCCTTGACAAAAGCAGGTGCGTTTTATTATAAAACCAAACGTTGCTCCCATAACTTTACGATATACAATGTTTCATCCCATCAGTGGATAAACTTTTGTTGGAATGGAACACAAGCGGATCTTACCGCTTCCACGTTTGTTTCTTGCCTGGTAGATTAGTTGAAAGAACACTGCCTAGAGAAAAAATTGCCAATTGTGATCTACAGCGATGGTTGCACATACCAGAACATAAACGTGACCGTAGCAAATGCCCTGTTACATTTCGCTACTCAAAATAACATCGAAATTGAGCAGAAGTTTTTAACTAAATGACACAGTACTATGGAAAGTGATTCAGTTCATGCATGTATTGAGCGAAAAATAAAAGATAGAGATATATTTGTGCCTGTAGATTATGTTACTGCAAATAAAGAGGCAACGAAAAAGCCACTCCCTTATGATGTCAAATATTTATCTCACTATTTTTTTAAAGATTATACTGTGAAAAATACCCATTACTATGAAACAATACGTCCAGGGAAAGAAACAGGTGATGCAGTAGTCACTGACATAGTGGGCCTCGAATACTGTTCAAATGGGATGGCATACAAAATAGGCTATGATGATGATTATCAAGACTTGCCAAGAAGACCATCAAAAGTGAGAATTGAAGCAGAACCACCAGTTTTATTTCTAAATGCAATAACAATTCCTCTGTCTAAATGGAAGGACCTGCAATATTTAAAAAGAGCTTTTATGATAATCTTTCACATATTTTATTAGATACTCAAAAATAAAAAGTAATTTTTTTATGTTTATCATAATTTAATATCAACTGATTAATTCACTTTTAAATAATTATTTTTTATTGTGGTAATCAGATGTACAATAAAACCATACAGATGACTAATGGTTACGTTTTATAACAAATTATGATTTTTTTTATCATCGTCTTCTTCTTATTAGTATTTAACAATGTTGTCCTTCGGTGTAAAGAACCAATGTAGATTTCTTTAAAACTATTTAACTGACGTTTGTTTTTAATATTTTTGGTAAAGTTGTATGCATTTACAATTGTCAGTATTAAATAAAAATTAATGTTTCATTACTCAAAACGTTTTTAATCATTGTATTATTTTTATAAAACAAGCTAAGAATGTAAGTTCACCGAAATGGATACCTAATACCGTGTATGAGAATGTATCTAGTATGTGACTTATAAATATTATTTTTAGGGATTATTTTATTTTAAATGTCATCTCTGTAGTACCTTGTGGAGAAAAATGCAAGATAATTAAATTAATATGTAGCAAGGCTGAAAAATCAGTTTTTCCTTTCCCCTGGAAAGTATTGATTTTGTCACATACGTGGTATTAGAATGAAGGTATCGATATGATCGTTATGCTATCTCAAAACATCGAACGATTCTAATTGAAGGTTGTTTTGAATTCACTGCAAAATAATTAAATATCTAAATTTAAGTCTTTCAAAGCTTGTTTGACAAAAGAATGATTATTAATTTATGCTACCTCTTAGCATTATATTGCTATTATACTCTAACCATAAATAGGGAAAAGTGAAAAACGGCTTTGCCAATCTTTTTATTTTGAGCATAAGTATATGTACTATTACTTTCTGTTTTGAGTTCCGCGTCGTGATTTGTTTAGAACGGACGTGTTCGAATTACTCTAATATATTAAGTGTATAACTATAATTCAATTCAATTTAATACATAGACATTCCAACAATTATTAAAGAAGTTAATATCAGTTAGTGAGTTTGGCTCGCCGCAATCGAATTCCGATTGCGGCGCGGTCATTGCTGGTTCAGCTGATACGTGAGTAACCTTCATAACACTAGCGAACTTATTTGCCCAACAAATAACACATTTTGGCAATGACAAACAATAACGTCAGCGAATTAAATAACTTCCAATTAAAACCACCTACCATCATTTTCAAAGGAGTAAATACTGTACATCCTTCAACAGAAATGGATATTCAAGATTCATCAAATGGTACCACAATCTCGAATAAACGACCTCTTTCTTCACCTGACAACCAAGATATAAATAAACGTTACTTTTTCAATGCAGATACACTTTTAACACAAAACAAATTCTATAGTTTACAATCATCACAGGCCAGTTCCTCTCAATCGCCGGCATCACACCAAAGTAACGAAGAGACCTCTAACTCTACAACAACGCCTAGGATTCCCCCAATAATTCTCCCTAATGGCACGCATTATCAAAACATTGTAAAAGATATAAAAGAAATAATTAAAAATGACTTCTCCACTGCATACAGAGGCAGTCAATTAAGAATTAATCTAACCAACATTGAAGACTACAGAAAGTTAACGAAATACTATGATGAAAAAAAGTCAACTATTTCACCTATCGAAATCCCGAAAATTCTAGCATTTCCGCTATTATACGCAGTATCCCTATGTCAATTACGTAAGAAGAAATTTGTACAGAGTTAACTAATCAGGAAATTCCGGTAACTAAAGTTACCCGGTTACTAAACAACAAGAAAATACCTATGCCTCTTGTTGCAGTAAAGCTAAACAACACTGACAGGTCTAAAAACATATTCAATATAAAAAGACTATTACATTGCGTAATATCAGTTGAACCCCGCCGCAGTAACAGAGATCCCCCCCAATGCACCAATTGCCAACTAGTTGGGCACACCAAAAATTACTGTCGTCTAAATCCCCGCTGTGTTAAATGCACAGGGAATCATCACTATACTGACTGTAAAAAAACCGAAAATGAAAAACCTTCTTGCGTTAACTGCGGCGAACAACATACAGCCAACTACAGAGGTTGCAGTTATATCCGGAATCTCGCAAAAAAAAAAGTTCTACCCACTGCTAAACCAGTAAACCCGAATGCATCATTGACAGGGAATATCACTTCTAACTCCACGTATGCACGAATTACACAAAACAATTCCCGCAATACCTCTAACCCCATCAGATCTAATGATAATAATCAACCACCTGAATCGTTTACGTCAAATATTTTCAAAACCCTTTTTGAATTAATTTCTCCGTACCTCGTTCACATCAAAAACTTCATTCTCTCGTTAATTCCTATGTTGTTCCAAAATGGCGATAAATAACCTAATCGATATACATAAGTTAACTCTTCTGAACTGGAAAGCCAACGGACTAAAAACCCAGCGATCCACATTTATTTCATTTATAGCAAGGCACGGAATTGATATTGCATGCATAACTGAGACTCGCCTAACTCTTAATGATAAATTTACTATTCCTGGATATCAGCTCTTCCGTAAAGATAGAATATCAGATAATGGATGGGGAGGTTCAGCTATAATCATTAAACGAAATCTCGCAGTAAGCCCAGCTGAATTGATTGACATACACCACCTTGAAGCTGTCGCAATTAAACTCACCTTAGCGAATAACTCTACAATTAAAATTGTTGCTGCATACAAACCACCCAACAACCGATTGCTCGTTAATGAACTCATGAATATATTTGAAGATACGCAACCCACTCTCTTACTAGGAGACCTTAATAGTAAAAACACTAACTGGGGTTGTCGAAAAAACAATCCCAACGGAATTAAACTGAACACTTTTGCTTCTGAACTAGCACTACAAATCTCTGCTCCAAACGAGTTCACATACTACCCATATAGGTCCAATCAACTGCCGGACATTCTTGACATTACTGTACATAAAAATCTGACCTTACCGATAACCCAAACAGTTAGTGACTGAACTTGATTCCGACCACCTACCTGTTATACTCAACTTAAACTATGCGTCGTATTACAACCCAAACTTCAAAAATTAATAAACGGCCCAGTTAAGTGGAAACTCTTCAGAACTATAATGAATGATGTAACAAGCTGTCCTAGTAATCTATCTTCTCAAACCGATATTGATAGAGCGGTGGAATATTTTAACGAAACAATTATATCAACTATTAAACAAGTTAGTGTAGTTACTCGACCAAATAAGTCGTATAATAACCAAATCCCCCCACGACACATTTTAAATCTTATCAAAGAAAAGCACGTCACTCGAAGATTATGGCAACAATCCCGAAATCCGGCAGTTAAGGTCCGTCTTAATCATCTAATTCGACAAGTTAGGAACGAGTTAGACCAGCATCGATTCTCTACGTACAGTCACTACTTAGAGTCTCTCAACCCAGGAAATTCCGATATGTGGAGGGCCACTAAGAGGATTCTCAAGCAACCAACAATTATTCCAAATCTTAAAATTAATGGCGAAAAATTCCCAGAAGACAAGGATAAATGTGAAGTTTTTGCCCAACAGCTTGAGAATACATTTACGACTATTCACCAGAACAATAATGTAGACCATGTTCGGCATGTTGAGAGAGAAGTCGCTAACATCGATTCTAACAATATAACCCTTACCGAACCTGTTTCTCCCTCCGAAGTAACGCAATGCATCAAACAGCTTAAACTCAAGAAGGCACCTGGTAAAGATATGATCCCCAATGTGATTCTTAAAAATCTTCCGCATAAATCGGTCTGCTTATTAACTGCTATTTTTAACTCCTGCCTTAGAATAGGTTACTTCCCTACTACATGGAAACAGGCAGTTATCCAAATGATTCCCAAGCCTGGCAAACCTTATAACAACCCGGTTAGCTACCGACCAATTAGCTTGCTATCAACTGCTTCTAAACTCTTAGAACGCATTATCCAATGCCGTCTAAAGAGGTTTCTCGACAATAGTGGCATTCTCCCGCAGTTCCAGTTTGGCTTTAAAAGTGATCATTCTACCTCCCATCAAATTCTGCGGTTAACTGAAATAATAGAAACTGGATTTGAAAACAGGAAACATACACTGATAGCTTTCCTAGATGTAGCTAAAGCTTTTGATCAGGTGTGGACTAAAGGACTGTTATATAAATTGCTGGAAATAAACACGCCTTCTTATTTATCAAACATAATTAAATCCTTTCTTTCTGAAAGAACATTTAAAGTAAGAGTAAACTCGCACGTTTCATCAACTCGAAAAATTAACGCGGGGGTCCCACAAGGATCCATTCTGGGCCCTATGCTTTTTAATATTTTTACGTTTAACGTTCCCTCTACTCCCAACGCTGATATAGCTATGTATGCGGACGACACTGCCATTGTCGCACAGGACTATGATATCAATCAGGCTGCTAATAGTCTTCAAGAGAGCGTAAATCGGCTAACCTTATGGTTTAATAAATGGTCAATGAATATCAACGCTGATAAATGCGAAGCAAAAATCTTCACACTTCGTAGACCTTCTGATCCTGGGAACATCGTAATCAACAATTCTACCATCAACTGGAACCCGAAGGACAGTGCAATTCGATACTTAGGAATCTACCTTAATCGGAAACTAATATGGAGCTTCCACACAAATAAAAAACTATCAGAGTCCTATGCAAGATTAGCTATGTTATATCCCATCATAAATAGAAAGTAATCGCTCAAATTAAGTTGCGGAATCCTCATCTATACGTCAATAATTAGGCCGATCTTCACTTACGGATCCAGTGTTTGGGGTGCCACATCGAGAACCAATTTACAAAAGCTCCAGGTGTTACAAAACAAAGTACTAGGCACAATCACAAATGCCCAGTGGTTTGTTAGAAATTCGCAACTTCACAAGGAAACTGGAATCCCAACAGTTGAACAATTTATCAGGAATACGTCTAGAAAATTCTATAACAATATTGATCAGTGCAGTGGTGCGGTACATTATCACATTGGTAGGAGGTCAATTCATACCAGACTGAAAAGAAGACTACCTATAGATCTTCTATCTAGTGAAAGTGAATAATCCTTCAGCAGGTATTGCTGTGTGTATGAAACTTGAGTGTGCGCAAAGAGTGTTCGGTCCTAAGTGAAGGAAGTTTGTGAAACGATATCGTTCTAGTGATAGGGACATACATACCTCCTTAGTCATATAGACGCTAATTACTTTTATATTAACACTGCCATGTATAGCACTAGTGCTGAGCTGGCAATAGTATAATTTATTAAAAAAAAAAAAACTTTCTGTTTTGGTTTGTATTTTATGCATGTGTTTTTCCCTTTCTTATATAATAACTATTATGTTGATTGTGCCCAATAAACTTTTTTATTAACTATTGTGATTTTTTCACGGTATAAAACCAGCTTAAATTATTACATTTTTTAGTAAATCATTTAATTGATTCGGCAAATGAGACTAAATTCAATTGCTTATGTAAATAATCCAATCCAGGATTGCAGAAGCACCTTAAATCAACTTTTTGGGTAATTGATATTTTGACGTTTTGTCCATATTATGCAGGGTTATAAATATCTCACTATATTATAGCGGAGATGTCCATGTTAAAAGCATTGACTAATTGATCATTTTAAATTACCCTCCTTACTATTATTTTCAATTGCATGAAAAACGGACTTAGGATATTTCCGCAATCTGCGATACAAGTATAATTTAAATGCGAAGGATAAAATTAGTAACCCAAATTTTTCTTCTTAGCCAGAACATCTTTAAATTTGATATTATAGTATATTTATAAATCAGTTACAGGATTAAACATGCTTAGTTCAGGATTGCTACCCTTCCGTGAACATTTTACTAACAGCTTAGAGACTAAGCCTTTATAGTTCAGCTCAACCTTAGAGACAAGAACAACATAGCCATGTAACACCCAGTAGTATCTGTAGACCTTTCAAACACGACACATATAGAACATAAATAACTCACGAAAAACGTCTAGTGACCTAGTGAAGATAAGTGAACAATATCTTCTGCATATTCAGTAAAGACGTTGCTTATGATATTATTTGAAAACATGAATGACTTTCACAAAGATTTCAATTTCACCTTTGAAATGTCCAATAACGATAATTATCACTTCGAAACTTACAAGGCCTGGAGCATACAGGAAAAGTGCATATTCTGCTTATCCTCAATATCGGAATCACGTCTAGATTCTTAAAGTAACTGCAGTCACGTCATTGTTCTTAAATTTCCTTCAATACATAATCAGCAATTTTAACTACCATATTTAATCTTTGGTAGGTTTAGTAAAAAGTATTTTCAATAAATTTCAAAAGCGTAATATTAATCGGAATCGTGTATTTGTATTTGACCCAGTTTCCACCAACAAATTGAATTTAATAAGTAACACAATTCAGTAATCCGATTATGTCTATCAAGCATTCCGTGCCAGAAATGTGACTGCATGAACAGAACGTTTCAAATAAATTATATTTAATGAAATTAAATATTTAAAAGCCCAACATTTCCTAATGTTATTACATAAAGGTTTTTCTCTAAACTCTAAACTGTAAATTACTTTACGAAATAACAATTTCTGTGCTTTCAAATAGGCATTTGAAATTAGTTATTATAAATTTTCAAATGAACTAAAATATTGCTAATTTCTACATTATTGTGAGAAAAATATTAAGTTAATTAATGAAGGATTTAATTTCAAATAGTTAAAACAATGAAAATAACAAAATGCGAACACACTTTCAGCAGTTTGGTTTAATTCTAATAAAAATTGTCGTTTAAATACATAAAATCATAATGAAGTATAAAAAACTGGGTAGCTTGATGTTGTCCCAAAAATAACGTTTGCTTTGGTTTAAATAAGTTTCTGTATTATAATAATATTAGGGTGGCCCATAAAAAATGTTATTTTTTTTATAGAGTTCTGTTTTGCTCTTTTACTCACGTTTGAAAAACATTAAATTATACACCATTAGAAACTAGTCAAGTAGGCGAATATCTCTGTCTGATTTACATTGACATCAAATTGGAAAGGCCAATAGACGCTGCAGAGAAGTTCCACATGAATTGACACCAGCAATGGCAGAAAGACGAGTTGAGGTCTGCAATCGGCTGCTTGCAAATCCTTGGGACGAACGTTTTTTCTACACGGATCGTTACTTGCGACGAAAAATGGACATATTTTAATAATCCTAACAAAGAAAATCAATGGATTACCATCGGACAACCTGCGTTACCTGTCCCAAAACGAGAAAGGTTTCAGACAAAGGTCATGTTTCTTTCCTTTCGTAGCTTTTGCAAATTTTTCGAGTTTTGACATTTTTCATGTTAATATCGGTAGAGAAGGTGGTAACGTACTCTATCAATTTTGCCATGTCTTTTTCCGAAGAAGCATACAGATTCAAGTTATCAACATAGAATAGATACGATATAGTTCCTTCTAAAGGTGTTTTGTAAACTTTCTCTTGGTTTTTCTTAATTTGTTATCCTATAGCTGTGTTATGAAGAATTCGGGATAGAGGATTCATAACTAGTAAGAAACATATAGGACTCAAGCTATTGACTTGATATATGCCACTGCTTATTTAAATTTCATTTCATCCGTGTGAGGATGTTATCTGCCTTGACTTTAAGTTTAGTTTTCCGGTGCGTCATGATAACTTTTAGGAAATTAACAATGGTGGGATCAATTTTAAATATCAAGTATTTCGAAGGCTTTTTGATAGTCTACCAACACAAGAAAAGGTTTCTGCTTCTGATTTTGGTTTGCTGGGTAATGACTAATGACATGATCAATAATCAGTTGGCTCCTGCAAACTATTGTTCGTGGCCTATACCTCTTCTGTTCATCCGTGAGTAGCTTGTGCACTTAGCATACGCTAGGGTGTTTTAAATGTTTTTTTTTCTCGTGTTTTCGTCAATTCTATTTGTTGTAGTATTTTGTATTTTAAGCTGTACCTTCTTGCATAGCGATATTTTGTTTATATTTGTGCATTATAATGATTATTATTGATAATATTATCATTTTATCACCGCGCTTTTGGCAGTTTCATTTGATTTTACGAGAAATTACCAGGTAAAATGACTGTGACCTATTCAGCCTGGGAAGCGAAAGATCGGGCTATGCGACAAGCATTCAGTATAACCGCCTTTTGCAAATCGGTTAATTTATTAATTCCAATTTAATTTAGATGGATCTAAACTCTTATATTATTATTATTAAATATCGATTGCTACCGTCAAAGAAATTATAATGAAAATCCAATTAAGCAACACTATTACTGTGTTATTATTGCGTAGATAATTCTGTTTGATTTTTAAAGAAGGGTGATTTCATTTTAAACGAATTACATGTTTGCAGAACTAATTCGTTATTTCACTTATTTTATCTATAATTAAATATTTGAGATTAGATAAAAGGCTGTAGTATTAGAAGATGTATGAATTACAAGGTAAACATAAGCAGAAAGACGATTTATTGACTTCAATATATCAAGTATAGACTGATATTTCATCCTTCGTGACAGATTTCTTACAGATAGCTCCTCTACCTAATCACATTTCCCGAAACCGAAAGTGTCTACTTTAACTTTCATAGATAAATTGACTTATTTTCCGTACCTCTGGAGAATGAGTTGGGTTTCTAGTTTATTACAGAAAATATTAAAACCGTTAAGATAAATGATTAATGTCTGATATACATACGGTCTGTCAATCAACGTTAATAGTTTTCAAATCGGATAATGACAATATGTCGGTAAAACTGTGTAGTAGGAGAATAAAGAATATAACTACCTACACAGTATCAGTTTTTAGTAAGCATTGAAAAGATGATTTGTCTAAGTTGACCCTTTTGCCAGTGGCGGCGATAATTCTATTCAAATGTAAAAAAATAAAAGAAGAAAAATTCCAAACAGGAAAATATAGTTCTTAAAGAAACCTTTTGAACTAGTTAAAGTATGATGCTGACGTCTGGTTAATTTTTTTTTAACTTATCGTAAATTTGGCGATATTCCTGGTTCAAATAAGATCACTCTCAATATCAAGGACGTTCAAAATTGACGCATCGTCTATACCAGGGGTCGGCATTCAGAAATACGAGAATTCGGCGGGCACCGTGGGATGAAGAGGAGGGAGGGGTAACATTTAAACATGAAAATATTAATGCAACATAAATTTATTACATAAATTTTTAATACATAAATTCAAATTTTAATTGATAATTAATGCGATATTTGACATTGCAAATTTTTATGAATAGTGATGAAATGTCTCTCCACGTTACATTTTTTAGCAATCGCTACACTTGAATTGCACAATAAGCATACACTTTTTTCTTTATAATAAATGAAACAAAATTGTTCTTCCCAATCAACATTAAAATGATGTGGCTTCTACTTTTTATTTCTTTTATCCATGGCGGCTACAATAATAATAAAAATAAATAAAAACAATTAAATTAAACAATCACAGGTATACTTACAACTCGAAATACGAATTCATGAACTGGCAAGTTTATGTACGAACAGATGTTAGGAATGTAAAGCGTAGCACGCCGTGGCTGGACTGAATACGACGAGGATAGTGGGGACTCTAGGTATACTATCAGCCCTCCACAAATTCGTTGGTTTGTTGTTTGACTGTTCGGTTAGCAATCAAGCGACTACAGAATTTTTGAAATGCCGGCAGCACTATCAAATTTTCCATCAAAACTGTTAGTTTAATCCGTTCCGCCAAAAGAGTTGGGATAAACCGTATGTAAAGGAACGAAGTGTGGATAGCCCTTTAGGGGTACTCGATGCTTATCAGACGAACTAAACTTTTTGTGGGCGATTTCCTTATACTTTAGGTAAAATCGATGCCAAGGGGTTGATAGGCAGCAGAGAGCGAAGTATTACTGATACACAAAAAATTACAACTGTAAAGATGTAATTGAAATAAAACAGTTTGAAGAGAAGTAATGACATCAAACAATTTATTCGTTTCATTTCTACACGCCTGTGAGTACGGCATTCAGAATAATTTCGTATTCTTTAGATTATAAAATTTCTGTATTAGTCGTCATATGAAAAATTTTATTATTTCATTTTCTGTTTAGAAAACTTGCCAAATTGAACATAGCATCTAATTAAGTTATTTAATATAAATTTAATATAAATAACGGATGAATTGTATTTAAAGGTAATGAAATTCATTTAAAAAACTGACTGCCGGATTCAACAAAGATTTTTTTATAAACCAACTGAACAACGTTTTGTGCTTATTTTTCATCCACGAATAGAATTCAGTAACAATAGGTAAGTTAGAAAAAACCAACATGGATTTTTTTAATTTTATGTATTATTAGGCGTATTTAGCAAATATTCTTTTGTTCTGTCATTCCGAATGTTATTTCTCTGCGTCTGTATCTGCGACCTCTTTTACCTTTCGGCGTCGAGGCTGGTGCGTTAGTGTATGTGGTTTTTACGGGTACACGTTTATATCACATTATTTATTCATTTAAAACCATTTAGAATTTACCAAATATCTAAAGATAAATAAATTAAATTTTCTAAAACTGTTAAAATTGACAAGAGGAAGTATGACTGTACAATATATAGAACTAGATTATAATAATAATAAAGATTCTAACTATATTTGTTCATAAACTTTCAACATCACAATGGGTTAAGGCTTCCAAAGGGTCGGCAAAAATAAACAACGTCATGATCTGACAAACTAAATAATGAAATTTTCTCTGTTTCGGCATTAGAATGACTTCATCCTTGCACGCATTTTGATGATTTAATGAGCTTCATTATTAAATGATTTGTGGTAAGCAACTAACAAAATAAATAAAGCTATGAATACTTTTTGAGTTAGCAAAAACGTAAATGAAGGGGTTAGAATTTCGATATTTAAAACTACTATTTGCTTGGTGGCAAAACGAATCAAGTGATTTTCGATGTTTTAAAGCCATATATCGAGATCGACTAGTGAAGTGAAGAAAGCATGGAAACGCTTTAAATCGTATTTTGGTTAGGAAAATGAGTGAAAACTATATTTCTAAGGGTAGGACTTTATATTATAGTATAAAAATTGTTCTATAATTTGATAAAATTAAAAAAAAAAACGTTTTAAAGGTTATTGTTGGCATAACCTAAAAATAAGTTTTTTTATTATCACTTCTAGGTAGATGCAGTTATAATTCTAGAAATTCAGACCAATCCAAATTGATGGGGATTTTGATTATGTTCCCCATCCTGAGGTCAATCAAAACCAGGATGATAGTGAATCGTCACTGGTTCCGACACTAAAGTTCATAGAATGTTACATTTAATTTCAAGATATTTTTAAATTTAATAATCGGGATGAAAGTTGGTTAGTTTGGCTTAGATTGAATCGTTTTTATTGTTTATATTCCTAGTTTTCATTAGATTAAAAAAAAAACATTTAAAAGCTAAAAAATATCTTTTATTTTAGTTACCGTAAAACGGGGCAACTTCGTCATCTCGGGTAACTTCGTCAGTTAGGAAGTTGAATGCACGACAGTGTAAATATAACCTGCACACTATCCGTTGTCGTTGCATTTCGCGTGTTTGTTCTTTGCAGGATTAGTACTTTGGAAAATAATGCCGAAAAGAAATAGAAAAGTGTTGGCAGGTAGCAGTTACCAGCGTTATGACCTCCAGTTAGTTGAACACGCACTGCAAGATATTGGAAATGGCCTCTCGATGTCTGCTGCCAGTGAAAAATATGGAATCCCCCGAATAACGCTTCAGGACAAGTGGCATGGTAGACATATTAAACCAGTTGGCCACCCAAAAACCCTAATGACCTTCGAGGAGGAGGAGGTCGTTGCTGCTATAAATCAACTTTCGGCTTGGTCTTATCCGTTAACAAAGTTTGAAATAAGACTGATTATCAAAGGTTATCTCGATAAACAGGGAGTTGCAATTACGATTTTTCGAGACAATTTTCCTGGAGACGACTTCATGTGTGGGTTCATGGAACGAAACAACTTGACCCAAAGATCAGCGGCCAACATCAAGCGTTACCTATACTGTAGCCATTTTGTGCTTTAATATAACTTAAAAAAATAAAAACTAGTGCCAAAATTTATATATTTTGTTTATAGTATGTCGAAGTTGACTTGACAAACGTACAACTTCGTCTTTAGGTGAACACAAGTTAGGCGCCAAAATTGGTACAACTTCGTCAGGTTTTTTTCAGCAATCTTTTAGTCTTGTAAACGTTATTTACCAAAACTAAAAAATGGGTAATATTTGACGAACTCTAATTGTTATATATCACCTACTTTTATTAGCCTAAAAAAATCCTACGGAGATACAGCGCGATAAAAGTATAAAAAGGTAATCAAAACATTTTCTGTACGCACTTGTACGTTTTTTTCGGTACACCAAACCACGAATTTGTCCTATTCCTATTCAGACGCGCTTTTGGATTTACTCGGCAACAAATTAATTACTGCGCTTGCTGCTACTTATCGCAATTCCGGCAGTGTTGCTTGTAATTGAAGGGCTCGGTGCAAAAACCTGTCAGCTCCACTTTCAGGCGAAAACTGACTTTTGAATGGATTTAGCTCTATAAAACATTGCGCATCGTTCGCTACAAAACCCGGACAGCTCTCAAACGTAGTAACTGAGATATAACTATAAATGGAGCTGCCTGGCTACCTCTTCGTTGCAAGAACCAAACAGCTCCGGAGTTCAGTTTTAAGAAAATGTCAGCTACATTATTTTCTTTGCCAACTGATAAGCTATATGCTACGTATTCACTAACTATTAAAATAAAAAAACTACAAAATGTGTCTTTTCTGACGGATAAATATGTACCCAAAAATGATAAACGGTACTACGATACTGTAGCGAAAGCAGAAGAACCTGTAACCGACGAAGCCGACGATGTTGAAGTTGAAATGGGTTAAACATAGAGAAACTATTTTTTATAGCTTTTTACATTACTCTTGACAACAATATCATTGTAAAATTCAAACAAATGGATCTGACCGGTTGTTGCACCGAGCCCTTCAATTGTTCATGCGACATTACAATTTATTTGATTTTATCAATATTAATAACAAATTCGAATTTACAAATTGCGTACAAAATACACATTCAAATATTAATGTGAAAAATTATAAACGTCAAACATACCACTGTTACCAACCTATCTATTCTACCAAAAAAGTTCCTAATGCAAATTGTCAACTAATTTTATAAAAAATATATAAATAAATAACGTAAATGAAAGCCGAAACAGAGAAAATAGTATAACAAACTCGTTACAGAAGGCAATTCGAGCACTCGTCCGTTCGGACACTCGCCGCGTAGACCTCGTGTCAAAATTTCGAACTCGTGCGCGAAAATGTTGTCTTCTGTAACTTGTGTTATAATATACTATTATTCGTCAAATATCTATTACATTGTCATAAAGCAGATCTCGTATATGCAGGATAGATCGAAATATCGCATACGTATACTTAGTTACTTGTTTTTGTCCGTCCCAATAAAATTTCGGCATCCATTTTAACAAAATACGTTTCACATATCTACGTCACACTCCAGCTTACATTTGGAATGCTTTGGAGAGAGGAGAGCACCATTCACTTCTAGATTTGTTAGATTTGAAGATCATGTGCATGGTATGTACCGATGAGCTTCCCCCGCATGATGTTTGTTTTTTGGAACGCAGCCCAGACCTTCCAGAGATTCATTCATCAGGTTGTGAGAGGGCTAGATTTCTGCTTCGTTTATCTTGACGATCTTTTAGTGGCTTCTACCAGTTATCAGGAACATTTAGTTTACCTCGAAATGCTATTTTAAAAACTCCAGTATTACGGACTAACCATCAATGCGAAAAGTGTAGATTTTCCAAGGATGAGGTTAACTTCTTGGGCCATAAGATCTCTCCAAATGGGGTCATTCCACTACAAGAACGAACGGAGGCAATTTTGAAACAAAAAGAACTCGAAATCGTCAAAGAACTACTTCGCTTGCTGAGAATGGTAAATGTTTATAGACCTTTCTTACGAGATGCCGCACGCTTACAGGATCCTCTATACAAATTATTGAAGGCAAAACCAAAGATGTCAAGTAAAATAACTTGGACCGAAGATCTTAAAAAATCCTTTAGGCAAGTAAAAAGCTCCTCATCGCAGGCAACAATGCTCGTATTTCAAGTCGATAAAGCACCTTTGTCATTAATGGTTGATGTATCCGATACAGCCATGGGCGCTGTCATACAGCAGTATAGAAAAGGAATCTGGGAACCCCTAGTTTTTTTTCTCGAAAGTCTTAGATAATGCCCAGAAAAAATATAGCACTTATGATAGATAACTATAATTAAATATTTTAGATTCCTCTTAGAGGGAAGACAGTTGACGATTTCCACCGATCACAGACCGCTTATTTTTGTGCGAAGGTGGATCACCTAAACGAGAACGGCAGCTGAATTTTATTGCACAGTTTTCCACCGATGTAGGACATACCCCCAGCGCGCAAAATGACGTGGCTGATCAATTGTCTAGACTGGAAACTATCAATTTTCCGACCTCTGTCAATTATACAGCATTGGCACATCACCAAGAACAGGATGAAGAACTTAATACAACTCTTAATGGAGAGACATCTCTCAAATTACGAAAAGCCAGGTTACCAGACTCGAATGACACTATTTATTACGATTTTTCTCCAAGTAATTGCCGTCCCTTTCTAACTAAATATTTCCGCCGCCAAGCTTTCGAAAATTACCACAACTTGCACCATCCTGTTATTAGGAATACAGTAAAATACTTAAAGGGAAAGTTTGTTTGGCCCAGTATAACGAAAGATATTCGAGATGGGACCAGATGTTGCATTCCTTGTCAACGCAATAAAATAACGAAACATACCAATAGCTCGCCTGCGGAGTTCCCGATTCCTAACGAACGTTTTTCCCATGTTAACCTAGACATAATCGGTCCTCTGCCACCGTCCGCCGGATCTGCATACGTGTATTAATCGCTTTTCCAGATGGCCGGGAGCATTTCCGATTCCCGACATTAAAGCAGAAACGGTGGTCCGGGCTTTCTTTCACGGTTTGGTAACTCGATTTGGGGTACCCAAAACTATCACAACCGACTTGGGCTCGCAATTCGAGTCACCCCTATATAAAAGTTGCTTAAAAATCCTCGGAATTACCAAGATTAGAACTACAGCGTAGCATCCAAAAGCTAATGGCATGGTAGAACGATGGCACCAGGATTTGAAAGCAGTCAGAAGATGCCATGAATTAAACGGATGGACAGAAGCGTTACCATCGGTGTTACGAGGCTTTAGCGCTTCATTAAGGGAAGATGATTTGGGAGTTACTTCAGCTGAATTGGTTTATGGAACTCCAATTAGACTGCCAGGCGATTTTGTCAACAACAAACGTCCTATGGTCAATACTGATATTTTCTAGAAAGGTTAAGAGTATATATCCGAAAGCTAAAACCGGTACCAACGTCTGGACATTGCTCTAGACCGGGTTTTGGTTCACCTAGTTTTGGCTACCTGTACACACGTTTTCGTTAGAAGGGACGCTGGCAAAAAAGCTCTAACCCCGACTTATGATGGACCCTTTCCCGTCATCTCTTGAACAGCAAAACTTTTTATCATTCAAATCAACAATAAGCAGAAGAATATAGCCATCGATAGGTTGAAACCTGCTTTTATATTACACGAAAGTAGTAAAGTCAATCAGGATGACCTGACAAATCAGTGAGTAAAACATGAAAGAGTTTCCCGATTCGGAGGAATTGTTAAACAACCAGTGAGGTTTAGCGAATACGTTGACACTGGAGGGGAGGTAGGTAACTGTAGCGGATTTGCATTAATTTGAGTTGCTTAGTTTTAGTTAATTTTCAATTGTTATTTTATTATTTTTGATTTGTGTCATATTGAAAATAAAAACGTTCTAATTCCTTTCGCATTACTGTTTATGCAAAATCTTACAATATTAAGTATTTGAACTGTAATTTCGTTGAATTCAAAAATTTCTTTAATGACTCTTTTTACCTTAATTCTTAGTATGTTAGTTTTTTGATTGCCAATTTATAGAAAATCGTTATTGTTGAGAATTTTAGATTAATTCTTGAATAACTTGCTGTAATATCGTTTGCTATAAGTACTCTTAACAGTTTTCTCAGGCTTTGTTGAGAAATTCTATTTATTTTACGTAATTTGTGTACTAAGCAAGACAAGAATTTCAAATGTACTAAAATATGAATACCAGGGAGATTGAATTTGTTGCGAAATAGATCCTAATCAGTCCGTCGATGGCAGAGATCCACACAAGAAGATAACAAATACTTTTCTGCGGATAACGTCCTACCACCTGGACGACCAACGTCTCATCTAATAATGTTGGTAACATCCTTCCTCATAGCATGCAATCCATCCAACTTTAGCCCCAGCATTCTAACGGCTGAGGATGGAGTGTGTATTATCAAACACCCCTTATATGTTGAAAACTGCATCGAGAAGAACCTCTTTATTCTCCAGCGGGTACCTTTTGGAGTCTAACACATACTGGAGATCCTTCGATATTCTCGAAGTGTTTTTCCCACATCACTCTGCGGGTCCTTAACTAACTTAGTTATGCTGAGTTAGGTAGTTTTTATAATTTTCCCAGTTTCCTGATGAATTTCCCGAGTAAAATAATTTCCCTGCATTTCTCCTCCTTCTTGTGGGTTTTCATGGCTTCATCAGGAAACTCTTCTTTCAGATACCTTTACAGCTGAAAGATAATTATCCTTATAGGTAGAAATAACAGAGTCTATCAACTGTTGCACCGCTATCTCTAAATCTAAGTTATAGTCTTTGAAACTTTATTCATCGCCAAGTTACGATCTGGTTCTTCCTTGTACGATTCGAGTTGATCTTGCCAGAGTTGCGATAACATTCTACGTGGCGGCTTTAACCCGCGATCTTAAAACGTAAGTATTTGAACAAGTATCCTCATCAGGCACATGCTAGTTTTTAACAAAATTAGATATATCTGAAGTATTTAATGTTAAACAACGTACCTCCTGCCTTGGACCTGTTGTGAAGTTGTCTGTTTATTTTGTTTGGTATGCGTATATTAGTTACACCATTGGTGTTAGTGCCTGTAGTTCCCCAGACCACATGCTGAGTATTGATATCACTGCCGACAATCAGTTGGGAATCAGTGCTTCTTCAACTTCTCATAAATTAGTTATTCTATGACATCTCTTTGACAGCAGTTCACGATCATCGGATAGTAGATAGCCCTGCTTCGATCATCCCCTTTCTAATGTTAATTGTCACCATATCATGTGAAAGAAATTTGCTAAAGGCATGACAGTAATTTAACAGTTCTTTTAACTCAGATACACGGTGTGGTTTTGATGGTGGATCTACTGTAGATTAGTTTATCCACTAAGATCCTGAATTTTTCCCTTACTTACACAGAGTTCTTAATTAAGGCCAATGTCACGGCCCTCCATCGTCTTACATAAGGAATCCAAGGCTGCCTTATTATGATGAAAGTTCACTTGGACTACGTTATTTTTGGTTTTAAGACTATAAAGTATTTTGAAATAAAATCTTTCATCACAGATATCTTGAAAACGGTTAATTTTAGCGACGTTTAAATAGTATACATCTTCTTCTTCTTCTTATCTACTTCTTATGCCTTTCGGCGTCGGACAATCTCCTCTTTTCGTTTCTTTTTAAATTATGTTTATGTGTCATTAATCCATTTCCTCCATTTTATTCTGCCTTTTGCTGCAATTTTCATTTCTTCTAGCATATTTCCTGTCTTATTGCCTATTTCTTCTATGGTGTCTATCCACGTTTTTATTGGTCTTCCCCATCTTCTATTCTGTGCTTTACCTGTTTCTATTACCCTTTTTAGTATCAAACTTTGTTCCAATCTATTTATGTGACCGTAAAGTTTAGCTTTTTCTTCTCTAGTTTTGTTGTAATTGATTCTTGATTTAACGATTGTCTGACATAATCGTTTCTCTCTATATCTTTTCATGTTTTTCCTATTATCTTCCTTAAGAATCTCATCTCGGCTGCTATTAATTTACTTTCTAGTTATTGTTGGCCACCCATGTTTCACTGGCATATGATAAAGTGGATATTTAAAACAAAAAAAACAATATAAACTTTTAGTTTGATATTTTTATCTGTTTCTTTTTTCCCTAAAACAGTTTTGTTCAGGATATAATATTTTTCCGTCTTCTAATATTATGGTTCCCAAGTATTCGTATGCTGCGGTCCTTTGTAATGTTTCTCCTTTGATGTCTATAGTTTTATTGTATCTGTTATTTGTTCTGTCGTTCACTATCATTGTTTCATATTTGCTGGTATTTATTTCCATTCATATTCTCTGTATTTCCTCTGTTCATATCTTCACTAGTTCTCCCATTTTCCCATGAGTGTCGCAATCAGGACAATGTTGTCTGCACACAATAAATTATCTAATGTTGGAGGTTTCCACATTTCTCTCTTGTGTTCTTTAGAATTCTGTCCATTAATATTATGAATAGAAGCGGGCTGAACCCTTGTTTCACGCCTTTATTCATTTCAAATTTCCGTGATTGCTTCCCAGTAATCTGTACTCTACCATAAACTTCTTTATAAACACTTTGTGTAATTCTTGGCAGCTTCTTTGGTATTGCCAGCTTTTCCATGCATCCACCAATGCTTTATCTATCTGCTGTATCGAATGTTGCCCTTAGATCTATAAATGTTAGGAAGAATTCTTTTCCCTTATCTATTTTCCTTTTAATGATGTTGCTCACTGTTCGTCTTCTAGCTCATTATCTATACGTTTCCTTAATTTCCTCTTCACTATTTTTGTATCTAATTTAACTGTTATTGTTGATAGACATATGGCTTTGTAATTGTCGCAATTCGAGTATTCTCCATTTTTGTGCATGTGCACTACCACGTTCTCCTCCCAATCCATCAGAATTTTCTCTGTTTACCATGCTTTTTTGAATATATCTACGTAGTAGCCATTATTTTCCCTTTATCCCCAACCACTTGATCATGCCAGGTTTTATTTGATCTTCCAATCTTAGTTTTTCTCAGAGATTCAAATTCTTCCATATTAATTTCCTCTACATTTTGTTCGTCTCTCTCTTTTCTCCCGTCGGACTCCTTTTTTTTTGTTCCATCTTTTCTTTTTCTTCGAATTTGGTGCTATAGTATTCTGCCCATTTGTCTAGTATGGCTCGCAGTTTTATCTTAAGTTCGTTGTCTTTGTTTCTTACACCTTTTAATTCTTTCTTTTTCTTTCCCTTTAACTTTTTTAGTGTGCTCCAGAAGTTTCTGTTGTTTTTATCGTATTTCATATTCAATTCTCTTCCAAAATCTTCCCACCTTTTTTGTTTACCTCTTTTGCATAAGAATATAAAGTAATTGTTTTTCTTCAATTAAATCTGTCATAACCATAACCTTAAGTATCAAAAAGGGCTAATTATTGCTTTCCATTCTAAAAAATGTTAGGTACGTCAAATTGTTTTATGAATATTTGGAAAACTTTTTACATTACGGAACAAAATAAAATTTTGGTTTTAACACCTTGTGATTCTTTGAAATATTAACTTTTGGATAAATACAATCTTAGGTCAATCATAACAGTTTGACGCTGTGTCCCATTACTTAAAGGCCACCCTGTAAAGAACTATTATTTTAGGTATGTCAGGTACAATAGAATACTAAACGCAACCTAATTTTTTTTAAATATCTGAAAGTGACAGTTTCGCTAAAAATTATGGTATTTAAACATAACATAGTAATCCTGATGACGGCTTGATGCGTCGGTAACAAATTTCATACAGGGTGATTCAAAAGGTATGGTCCAAACTTAAGGGTGTGATTGGCGATGTTAAAATAAGTAAAAAATGCCAATAAACTCATGTCCGATTCGCAATTGTTTTCTAGTTGTAACAACATTTACGATAATTTATTATTAATAAAGAACGTATACAATTACAAGAAAAATTAAAAAGTATCACAACAAATGTTCAAAATGTCCACCTTGTACTTGTATACAAAGTTGGGAATCTCGAACATTCCTTAACTGTTGAGGATGTCTTCGAATATCTTCAACAGCTTCATTTATTCTATTAACTAAATGGTCCCTGAATTTCCGTTGCATAAACTTTTTCTTTAATTCACCCCACAAGTAAAAATTTAGTGGAGTAATGTCAGGCGAACGAGCCGGCCATAGTACTGGACTGCTTCTTCCAAACCAGCGCTGTGGAAAGCGATTATTCGGTGGTCAGGCTGTCTCTGTTGAGGATACCTTCTCCCATATTTTACCACAGTTGCACGGTCACTTCCGCTGCAATAACCATACACAAAATGCATTTCTGCATAAACGCGTACAGAAAATGGCTCCATCATTACCACATTTATTGAAAACTACGCCAGTTCAAGCTTGAAACGTCTTCTGTAATAAGAAATTAACATTTGTTTTACTTATTTCCTAGATAACGTGATTTGACAGAACACAGATAGAAACAAAGAAAACCTCTGTAACTAGAAAACAGTTGGAAATAAGACATGGGTTTATTATCATTTTTTGCTTATTTTAACATCACCAATCACACCCTTAAGTTTGGACCATACCTTTTGAATCACCCTGTATATGAAACTGATTTTATATAAAATTTACAATTAAAAACGACGACTCAGTTCCTTAAAGTTTGCTTGCTGGAAATTAATTTATTATTAAAATTAGAAATGTGGTTTCAATAAAACTCGCTTCTGTTCAAATATTGAAGATATTCCTATCAACCTTTGAAAATTAAATGCACTGTATAGTGAAAAAAAAGTGAAATATACAGTATCTGCCAAAAAGTAGCAACTGAGGGGGAATTTTCTTCTTGTTTAATTTTAATAAAAGGTAAATTCGAATACTCATCTGTGCCTATACAGATACTGAAAAGCCTTTATATGGATTTGGCATGTGGCCTTCCGTTTATTTGACATAGTTTAATTTGAACTGTGCGTGGTAAAATTATGCTTGCGTTAAAATCGACACAATGTAGAAGCACTTAATGATGAATTATCCATACGCATTTGAGTGCACCCTCACACAATAGAATGTACGGCTTCATATGTAGTGGTAGCAATGGAATGTCATCAACGTTGTAATACCATAATTTTTGAACACGTTAGTGATATGCCAAAATATGAGTGTCAATAGCAATGACGTGTAATGACGCGTTAAAGAGAAAATAGTTTAGGATTTAGAGAAATTTGTTGGCAAATTCATTAAATAAAGAGAGCTAAATTAGGTAGATAGTATCACAATCTTGGTTACTTGTGTAAATGTAACTACACTAAAAGAAAAATTTAATTTCGGGATTTCACTTTGGAAATTATTTTCTAATTAAGAATATCCATTGAAAACTTCGTTAGAAATTGTCTTATTAAAAAATAAAATGAAGTAATTTTAACAGAAATTTTCATTTGAAACTTCCAAATCTACAATTAGAATGGAACGTATTCAAATACACGTAATACAAAGTACAGGTTGATACTCACCCAAGTGGTTTTTTAATTACTCATTTTCCCTACGGAATACAGAAAAATGCGTACAAGCAAAAATATGCTTTAAAATATCCTTTAAAAGGATGAAGTTGTGATTTCTGTATAACATGTTTAATACACTTAGCCCTGTGTATTTTTATATAGATCCTATTATTAGATATTTGGAAAACATTATCTTTCTGGTAATGCATATTCGTACATACACAGTCTACATATAAAAGGTATCGGCAAAAGCTCCGCGACGGTACATGGCAGCATGGAAAGTTAAAGCGACCTAAATCGTAAGTACGCTAAGCGTACGAGGTGATGTGGTAAGCGACACGCATTCAAGAAACGGATATTTTCTTTAATCTGACACTGTGTTTCCGTTCCCAATAATTATTTTCAGTAACTGAGTAGGCCAACCACCAGGCTTTCGACTTGAGTTTGTAGCCGAGGGCGTTTGCACTATACGTTTCAATCATTCGGCCACTCCGATAGTCATACAGTACATACAAGGTGTAAATAAAATCACCCTTCGCTTTTTTGTTATTCTTTTGGAATTAAAAAATAAAGCTTACAGAACTATAGATATAGAGGATAAATGTGTTTTTTGGAATCCGAATACTTAACTTTCCTGATTCTTTAAAAAAACTTTTAAAAAATATTATTTAGGTATCCATTCTATGATCAACAAATAATGTCTTCTGTAGGGTTTCGCCTCTAGCTTGGTTGACAAGTTGAGTTACCGTGCTCTTTTAGTGCTCCCCTTTTCATCCTGAAGAAGCCCCTTAAAAAAGTGGGCGAAACGTTGAGTTCTTCTGTCTCAACCATGACACGGTTTCAACCCAGAAGACATTCTGTTAAAACTACAATAACTGCTCAAAATGGCCACCTGCTTCGCATTCTTAAGTAATTGAGGAACGGCTCGTATTTCAGCAGCAGCATTAAAAATTCGCCGAAGTAATGTATTTCGATCGTTGGTCCTTTCCGAATAAACCAAATCTTTCATATGTCCCCATAAATAATAGTCGAGGAGATTTAGGTCGGTGGACCATGCATGTGGTCCTCCTCAATTCGCAGTCGCCTATGCGTATCAATACAAACTGGACGATTTGGAATACAATCACCATTTGGAAAACGCCGACGATATTCCTCCACAGCAGCTCTGACATTGCCATCACAAAAACCGTAAATAAAGTGTATATCTGCATATTCTTCATTTGAAAACTGCGATGGCATTATTGCAACGTAACAATCTGTGCACAAACTAATGATTTTACTGATGACAGACAATAAACGTTGTTTAACAAACTAACTCGTCTACTCACACAAATGCTAGCCATAACTCCTTAATTTTTCCCAAACGGACCTATGTTTATATGACCTTTTTACTTAAAATTACTCAAACAACACGCCCTGGAAGTTTGGCAGATTCCTCCTGAAACAGCCTGTATATAACTACGAGGATGAATAAGAAACATCGCGGTGGGTCATTATACTCTTAATTAAAAAATAAAATTTTAAAAGTTTTTTTCTAGTTTTTGAAAAAATCCAGAAAGTTAGGTATTCAGATTGTTAATTGATAATATTGTTAAAAAGGTAAATGTGAAATATCTTAAAAATTCAGTATCACGTTACATTTTAAATAGTATGAAAGTTAACAAAATTAATCCAAGTAATTAGGTTAAATCTAAGTACACCAATTTTTGCTCCAAGCGTACGGAAAAAAACTTCCTTGTGCCATTGTCTATAAAAACTACGCTGCCTCCGTTCAGAGTGATGCTTGTTTTAGCATTTAGAATTTCGAGTCGTGATGTTTGAAGTACTCTATTGTGTAACTTGTTAAACCTATAGCCGTGGCTGCAGAGGTTTAGAGAGGACATGATGCTGTTATACAAATGGCTCGAGAGTCTAGGAGGAGTAGGCTAGAGTAGAAACATTCATACGGTCCATGGAAATGTGCATGTAAATCCGTTCTACTGGGAACATGTATACAATCCTACATCACGCTGAAATCTGTTTTAACTAAATGAAAGTGGTTAAGTTGCACCGTAATAACTATTCTTTATCTTTGTTAATTTAGAGCTTGCAGGCAGGTGTTGTAAAATTTGTTAATAAATACATTCCAAATTCTGTGGATATCGAAACAAAGTGAAATATAACTCTGCATATGCAAAACCTGAAATTTAAAGTAGAGTTAAGGTTTATATCAAGAGAAGAGGGAATACAGAAAAATCATGATGCAGATGAGTTTTTTTTTTAATTTTAATTAAAATGCCTGTTGGAGCGGTGCATGAAATTATCTATCAATTTGAATCTAGTAACAATCAAGTCAGCAGTACATTGGATGCACTCCAATTAGAGCATTATTTATTGCATTAATATACTATAACCTTCTATAATGTGTAGAAATGAGATGCACAATATTACTATATTACAATGGGAATTAAACAGGAAGATAAATTAAAATATGAGCTACTTGCTGATTGCAGCTTAATTTCTAACTGTTTTGTCGCTGCCTACTTATTCTTCAAATTAGCACAAGCCCCAAAAATTGAATTCAATCAACTAGGCTAAATAGGAGGAGGTTAGCTTTTAAGCAGTCATTTGAGCATAATTGTGTGTAAGTAGCCTTAATTTAATCTTAATATCGCAGATAATTTAAATTCTTAACTCTTTGAAAGATACTTCCGACCCAAGTAAGATAAAGAGCATGTACAAAAGTCCAATCCGAAATTTTGAACTTCATATGAAACTCTAACGAAATCAGTGACCTGCGAAATCAAAGAATTTGTTGTGTCAGTTTCTAGACAACAGTGTTCGTAGATTCAATGAATGAAGCCGCTGGAACTAGTGCAGTATGCATGATCAACAGTTGACTGAATGCAAAGATGCAAAACAAAAATAAGTAATTGGATCCGATGCGTCAAAATTAAGAAACATTTACATAATTATATTAACAATCAAATACCTGATTAGTTATTTAACTAGGTGCTGTAGATAATAAAAAAAAACATTTATCTGTATTCATCTTGTGACGTTGGTGACGGCTGCTTACTTCTAACTGTTTTTGTTATTGCCTGTAGCTTTAATACAGTGTCGCGGGTCGGCCCATGATTTTTCATCGGTAGGAATATGGTTTTGGCCAAAGAGGTCAATCCCCAAACCGATTAGTAGTAGTAACCTTGACTTTTATACAGCGACCAACAAGAAGGAGTAACTATATTACTCCTGGTCTTGGAGTAACACTATGACGTATGATTGGTAGGAATAACTAAGGGCTAGGGTTTTTGGTTTTATGGGAGTAGCTATGATTCTTGGTTTTTTGGAGTAACTAAATATAACTGTTCGCCGGCGGGAGTACTCGTAATAAGGTACCTTATTTTGGCGAGCATCTTCCATCCATCCTCTTGTAGGAGTGTTTTGGAGTATTTGTACTTACGCGGATTAAATACACCATCCTTAATAATTTCTTAAACAGAACGGAATCTTTATGGAAATCAAATTTGTTGTTACTAAGATCAGTCATATTGCAGTAAAAAAATGTCATAGAGTAAAATGCCACAGACGGTGTTGCAAATAAATAATATACTTAAGTCTCTTCTAACCAAGAATGGTTTGGATCGCTCTCCGATTATATCCGTCTTACACAAGAGCTTTCCAGCGATAATTTGTTATATACATGGTGATACATCCTAAATGGCGCACCACGCGATTCTGCATCAAAAACTCAACCAAAAATTGCATAAGTGTTTTAGGCCAACACGTGTAGTTTTTGAAGAATTGTTAACTAAAGTTTTGTAAATTTAGCAATACGGTGCACCTGCGATATTACAAATAGCAACCCACCTGATTTAATATACGGACATACAGAGAATGTATACAGGCACATTAGACCTGTTTCATGGTATTCTAAACGTATATATGCATTCTAAAATTAACATTAAGTAATAATAAAATGCCGTTGAATAGGGATATAATAACTTTTCTAAATAAATGGGAAGCAGTTACTGAAAGAATATTAGTTGTAGAATTAAGTATAAAACAGAAATAAAGACAATAATAGCGATATATGGGCCGAATGATGATGATAAAGTAGAAAAAAAGGAAAAATTCTGGGAAGGTCTTGCCTTAATAGCGGGAGAATTTAACAGCAGGGTTGGGAAAAAAGATGAAATAATATACAAAACAGTAATTGGCGGAGAAGAAGAAGAAATAAGAAATAGTAACGGGAAAAGGCTATTAGAATTTTGTCTGAACTACAACCTAGTTATAACGAATACTTTTTTTAAACTTAAAAGTATTCAAAAATACACCAGAGAAGAACCGAATAGAAAAGAAATATCAACAATAGATTATGTACTAGCAGAAAAGAGAAAATAGAAAGGAAATCTTAGATGTAAGAGTTAGAAGAGGATTTGAAATAAACAGCAATCATTATCTTTTGATAGCTAAAATAAAAAAGATAGATTGGGAACAAAACAACAAATTCCTTGAACCTGCAGAGAAAATAAGTTATGAGTCAATACACATACGTTCTTATAAATTAAAAGATGAGAAGAAAGCAAATGAATTTGGAAAATTGGTAAATAAAAAACTTGAAAAAATTAAAGAAAAATATAAAGAGATGAACACAGAGGAACTATGGATATTATTTAAAGGTACTATTATAGAGTCGGCAAAAAATACGTGTGGTATAAATAAAGTAAATAATTGTAAAAGACAGACTGCGCGGTGGACAGACAAAATTAAGGAAATGAAACGAACCATGAACTACACAAAGAACAACGAAAAAAGGTCAAAGCTGGACGCAAAACAAAGTTCATGAAAGGAGTTTGGATTAAAATTAGAAAAAGGTAGTAAAGGAAACTAGAAATTATTTTTTAAGGTACTGAAAAACATGAGAAATGACAAAAAATCTGATTCGATAACAATTAGAAACAAAGAAGGTGACATACTTACGGATGGAAAAATGATTATGAACCGTTGGAGGTAGTACCTCCAAAATTTATTGAACACCGCCAACGAAACAGAAACTCATGGAATATATAAGAAACGATACTGCAGATAATATATGCGGAGAAGAAGATTAAAAAAAAATCACGGAAGAAGAATTGAAAGACATAATAAAAAGATTATAAAATGGGAAGGCTCCCGGACAGGACAAGATTACGGCAGAAATGGTTAAAAGTATGGGGAAAAACGCAATGCAGCTTTTGTTATTAATATACAACCAAGTGTAAGATTGCGGAATGAGTCTTATAATACCCAACTATAAAAAGGGTGATAATAAAGATTGTGGCAATTACCGAGGAATAATGCTGTTAAACATGGTAACAAAGATATATGAACAACTGTTAGAGAAAAAACTGAGACGAACAATAGAACCGACACTAACAGAAGTGCAAAGAGGGTTTAGGAAGAATAGAAGTATACAGGACCACATCCTTACATTAAAAGTGATTATTTATAAGAAAATGATAAAAGGAGAAAGTGTATACATGGCGTTTCTAGATATGCAAAAGGCCTTTGATATGGTACCCAGAGCAAAAATATGGGAATGTCTACATAACTGAAAAGGCGATAGAAAATTAATAGCAGCAATTAAGAGTCTATATAAAGAAACATCTAACTGTGTAATTAGCAAGAACATGGCATCTGAAGTATTTCAAACAAAAGAAGGCGTTAGACAAGGAGGAGGGTTAAGTCCATTGTTGTTTATAACATTTATGGATGAGATCCTCAAAGAAACGAAGAAAAAGACGAAAGCTTTATGCAGAGGCCATTACAATCTAGAAAGAATAGTAATTACAGAATGCGTCTTTGCAGACGATGTTGCACTGTTAGCGGGAAACGAAAGAAATCTGCAGTATAATCTAAACATCTAGAACAAAACACTTACTGACTATGGAATGAAGATAAATAAAAATAAAACAAAAGTAATGGTCATCTCAAAGGATAAGAAAGAAATACATATTCAGCTTGAAGAAACAGAAATAGAGCAAGTTAGTGATTTCCATTATCTAGGAGTTATACTTCACGAGAATGGAGGACATGAAGAAAAACTTAATAACAGAATACAGAAGGCCAATAGATTGTATTAATTGTATTTCTACGAACACAGGATTTATAAATAAAAAAGAAATATCTAGACAAACAAAGTTCATAGTGTATAAATCAATCTACAGACCAATCCTCACATATGGGTGCGAAATGTGGGTAATGAACCAACAAGAGAAAAGCAAGACGCAAGCCCTAGAAATAAAATACCTATGTCACTAGAAAAGACAGGATAAGAAATGACCAAATTAGAGAAGACCTACAGATAGAATCACTTGAAAACTATATTGAACAAAGGCAATTATAATGATGCGGACACTTTCAAAGGATGAGCAGTACAATACCAGTTAAGCGGATATGGGTAACAAAAACACAAAAGAAAAGAACGAGAGGAAGGCCGAAATAGAGTTGGGACAAAGGAGTTTTAAAAATATTGAATAATAAAGGGCAAACTTGGGAAGAAGCGAAGAAAATGGTACAGAACAGAAAGGACTGACGTATATTCGTGAAAAGTTGATTTATAATAGTAATAATTAACCCGACACCCGTATGGGTACAAGGGATTGTGATTATATTATTATATTATAATAATAAAATGCTGAACATGTTTAAAGTTTTTTATTTTTTAAATGCACATGCAAATGTTCAAAATGGCTACCTCCAACTTCTATACATTTTCTAGACTTGCGAAGTATGCTTGCTTTTAGATTTTGTAGCATGTTGTTTTCTTGAATCATTCTAATTGCCCCATGTATTCGTTGCACAAGTTGCTCCTGAGTATCAATCCCGTCTTCGTAAACAAATGCTTTTAAAGTTCCCCACAAGAACCAATCTAAACAACTCCTCGTGGAAACTAAGAAACTGGACCGCCATGGCCAATTCAACGTTCTGGAAATTCAAAATCCAACCATTCTCGTGTTTGAATGGCCTAATGTGCTAGTGTCCAATCTATTTAGAACCAGGCATTTCTTCTTAAATCTAATGATACATCATCTAATAGGTCTTTAAAATCTATGTCTAAAAATTCAGCAACATTATTCGTATTTAGGCGTTGGGAAAAATATGTGGTCCTATAAGCCTATTGCCAATAATTCCACTCCACACATTAACGGTAAATCGAACTTGATGGTTCGTTTGGTGAAGTGCAAGCGGATTTTCATCGGCCCATTGGTGCATATTATTGATATTAAATACTCCATTTTTAGTGAACGTAGCTTCATCAGTCTACAACATATGTCCAATGAAACCAGGATTTCTTCTTCTTGTAGTAATCCCTGGTACTAATACGGGTGCAAACCATTTTCCTGTAGCACTCGATGGATGGTTCTTTGGGTAACATCAAATATTCTGGTAATGGACCTAGTGCTTTGTTCTGGTTCATTTTCGACTACATTTAGGATATCTTCGTTAACTTGTGGCAGCCATACTCGAGATGGGCGGCCTTCGTCATCTGCTGGAGTGGGCGCAGTACTTTCAGTTTCTCGAATCCGTTCTGTTTGGGTAACGTTCGAAATACTAATTAGCAGGAGCATTCAAGTTACCCGAACAATCTCTTAAGACGAGATGCATGTCTGCATATTCCACAAAACAACACTATGGATACTCCATAATGACAATTTGCAAAATTTAACGAATAAAATTAATAGTTATCAAAACGCAAAAACCGAATCAGAACAAATAACGAAAAACTATGACGGAAAAATAAACTAAGAACAAAATAAACTGAAGATAACACACATTGAACATGAGGATAATGATCACGAGGACAATAAAACACGATGTTCTGATCAGCAAACAGTGACAGAAGTGTAAGTAAAAATAACAAAAGAAAGTATGTAAATATCTACTTCTGTTTTAAAATGCACAAATTGTATTGTACATCGTTGCAACATTTATGAAAAGCACAACCAGTGCAGAAATTTCAAACTTCGGATGAAAATTCTAAGTAAACCAAGGGTATGCTGAGTACAATTATAGATTCGTTATTTCTTTTGTTTATTAAACTATAGATAAAAATCATTATTGCATAAAAAGATCACACGTCAAGCAAACTAGAATACGACTTAAGGTTTCCAATAACTCCTCATCTACTTAAGAAGTTAACATTTTAGAATAAGACTTTATTGCTTTGTTTGTGATGCAGAATCACATGGTGTGGGTATTATCTGCCACTTAGTATTCACTCTGTACAATGCAGTCTTGATATCATACCGATTCTTCTTGATTATTAAATAATATAGGTCCAGAAGTGACAACCTTATTCACAGCTGTTGTTCATTATTTGCTCTAATGTAAACACCTCTTCTAACATGAATGATCTCGGTTGAGGACATTCTTAGCATTTTCTTACTTCTCTACTACTCGTATAGTGCACTATCCTAGTTGGTCTCTTAAAGCTCTTGAAAATATCTTAAATGTACATCTAAAAGCGCGACGCCCTTTGTAAAGCTCGGCTAAACTTATATTCCATTCCTTATGTATAGGGAAGCGCACGACGTTTTTCCAAGAATCGGATGCTTTCTGCTCTCTCCAGACGTTTATTATTAATTCACTAATCTTATTTGTAGCATGACTCCTCCTTTTTTCAGTATTTCGTCCTACATTCCACTTTTACTTCGGCTCTTATTATTTTTTTAGTTTTTTAATTGCATTCAATTAAATCTTGTATTATTGGTTCCTTTCTCCGTTATTCGGTAGCTCTTCGATTTTGTCTATCCTATATTTTTGTAAAATCATGTCGGTAGTTACTATCGTTCAGTAACTTCTGAAAGTACTGTCCAAATCTTTTGTTATTCCATACCTTTTTTCTGCAATACATTACTGATTTTGTAGGTATTCCGATACTTCCCCTTAACCTCTTGATAGAAATTCCTCATTTCTTTCTTAACGTCCTTCCAATATTAGAATCTTTTTCACATTTGATTTCTTTTTTCTTCTACATCTATATTTTGCGCGTCTTCTTTTTTCCTTAAATTGTATCTAATTTTCTTATGCGTTTAACCTATTATTCTAAATCTTCCCCGGTTTCTGTTTTGTGGGTCGTCATCCTACATGACATCATCTCCATCATAACATTCTGTGCCTTGCTTTCGTTTGTTTTTCGCAGCCATGACTGTGATGCTTCAAGTATAATTGTTAGTAATTATGACCATTATTCTTTTATATCTCCCATTTGTTTACCGATCCACGGTTCCCTACTTATTTCTCTTTTATTAATGCTGATACATATTTCTTCTCCCTTATTATTCCTTTTTTCTCGGGTAGTATGAGTTACTCTAGCTATAACCAGAAGATGGTCGGATTCTGCATCTGTCCGTATATTGAAGAATCTGATTTCAGACTAATAGGCGTTTAGATTTTCCAGGATGTGACAGCTTTCCAACAGAAGACTTAAAAGAGGGTGTTTATTTTAAGCTGCATCGACTTTCTGTTCAATCATTTCACGAGGGCTGAGCAGCGGTCGCTACTCTAGGCCGCATTAGCCCTGTGACCAGTTGTTCGCCAAAGTTTCTAATGCACACGCAGTTTGGCAGGGAATTTTATTTCAAACTATTTTTCACCTTATTATACATTTATGTTTTTTAAAATTAATGTTAAAAAAGTATATGTTAAACGGTAGGAAGTCCAACATGTTTTTATATTTGAATATTAGATCTAAATTCATTAAATTGTTTGGGTTTGTAATTTTTCGGTACCTATGTTAAATTCGTTTTTAAGAAAATATTTTCTTGCTATACCCTTATAATATGGTGCTTAAAATTGTATTTTCTTTCATCGATGATTAAAAACAATTCACCTGTTATGTTGATAAGTTTGGTAGACTCGATACCTAAAATTTTGTTGAAAATTGAATTTCATATTCGAAAATGGATTCCGATAAATTTTAGATTTGCATTATGGATAAAATCCTTAGATTTATCTTGACATATAAAATGTTTTTTAATTCTGCCAAGGATTTGCGAAAGCCTCCGCAATTTATTGAAAATTATTGCGTACGCTTTGAATACGCCAGGAATTAAGTGGTTTTTATATGACTAATTCACGAAACGAGTAAAAAGGTATCTAGTTATTTCAACGAATAGTTATAAGTTATAAGCAGCTTATTGTAGAAGTTTATTCGATTTAAACTCACCAGTTAACAGTTAACTGAAATAGTTTCCGTCCGTAATTTAAATCGCCGAACCTCGGAGATATTCATTGGGTCGGTTTTTAAAGATATACACCAGCTATTAATTTAGATCCGATGGGAGCAGGAAAAATGAACGAAAAAGTAATCGGATTGCGGTTGCTTGTTTTTTATGTTTCTAAAATGGGAAAATTTACGTCGGCGCCCTTATTTCTAAAAAGTTTTCATAGCTGTGAATAGTATAGCAGGGAACGGGCTAATATATCAAATTGAAGGGCCTTTGGAGAACATCCTCCTCACTCGTGCTTCAGCTCTGTGGGAATGCTTTATACGTCGAACCTCCATTATAGCATAATTTTATGTAATAGTTAGTATCAAGTCTTAGTAAAGTAAACCGATATCACTTTGTACACGTCACTTAGCGGTTAGTGGAGCTTTTGTTAATTGCTGTCGGGGTCTCGCAGTGGTTGCTGGGTAGAGGGTCGAGAACGCACCTTTCAGCGGGGTTGATTACCAGCGCCTCGGAAGGAGGCTAGCAGTAGCGCAGGCGCCACCCTCACGACTGACTCACCCGCGTCAGTTTCCGCGAACCGCGAATACGGTCACCCACGCTTTTACTGCACGCTGCCTTAATATCAGTTATGCACTCTTGCCGTGCGGTCGCATCGGTTTTCGACTTGCTGAACAATTTTTCGCAAACAAGTCCCGAATATTCTGAATTATTTTAAGGCCAGAAAAGAAAAATTTTTGAACGTCTTCAGACGAGAAGGTAAGATCGTCACATGCATGTTTAATGTTGTTCTCGTAAAAAAACGTGTCGGAATTTTTGCGTTTCCAAGGAAAACGCGTTGCGGTTAATATGCCGTTTTATCGCTTCCGTAGGCACATTATGCTGCAGAAAGTTGAAACACCGTTGAACTTGGCTGCAAGTGGTGCCAAATAAACTTGCACTACGTGGGTTGGTCAATATTGTTATTAGGCAGCGCGGAAAAACTTACGAGTTCGCCACTTTTGCGACTTATAAACTACGTTATTTAAAGTTTCGCCCGCAAAACGTTTCATTTCCCCATGTCACTTACACTCTAAGCGCTTACCGTAAATTATGGCTTAAACCGCTAGCATCATAATAAACAGTTTGACCCGCTTAAGACTTTCCGTTGGAATTACCGACCGAATACAGATTGTGTATCGATATATATATACGTATATATATAGCAAATGAGAACAATTTTATGCCGTTTTTCCTTCCTCTTAAGTACGTTAAAATTTATGGGCCGTATATATGGACTACATAACTCATTGGGATGACGCCCGAAGCCACCAGACAAGTGTTTTATATGGGCCCCGTACATTCCCTACTACGAGTAAACATTTTTGTCGCCAAACTGAATAAATTGACTTCTGACGGATAATTGCTTTAACGTTATTACGCTACTTATTATTCAACTAACACGCCGAAACTTCTATTACAGAAAACGAAGATGCAAACTAATTACCCCGTTTTACTAGTTAAGGAAAGTTGTCTAAGCGGGGTCGGTTTTAGAAATACATAAATAAACTATCCGCTAAAAAATTAACGCATCTACTTAAACAGTAAGAAGCCCAAGTACGAAGTATACATAAACAGGAAGTTATTTATTGCTACATAAAGCATCCACGGCTTACAAGCTCTACTTTTGGGTCATGTCTACATATTTCTTCCTAGGTAGTTTCTTGGACTTTCATAATGAGCCTCGTCTCAAAACGAAACGTCACTTAGAGCGGTAAAATACTAATGGGAATTTTCTGGGACATTTATTATGTTTTAAACAAAAGCGAAAGGAAACGTTAATTTTTCGAAATCTAAAAGGTAAATTCCGCGAAAATTTAGCCAGAGGTTGAAAAAGTTACGCTTTACTGCGTCACTGGAAACGGGCACTAATTAAGCTCCGAGCATTATGTACATCTCCATCGTGCATTTAATTTCTTCCCTAATTTTAATCGAAATTTTTTATCTTGGGAACCAGATGTATGCTTGAGAGACAGCGTCCGACTTTTCTGCTGCCCCTTTTCCATCCAATCTTAGATCCTGACACTGCCCTGTTAATAATACGTCCCGCTAGGGATGTGGTTTTGACAAATCAAATTTTTTCTGATAGAATCCTTCTTAAACCACTTCAACTGAGATGTAATCGTTTGTCCGGGCCATATTACGTCCGGCAAAATTTTATCGTTAGAGCTATCGGCCGACAAGCGATTTCGTATTAGAAAAAATCATCCCTTTACCGTTGAAATAAGTAAATGTCGTTGCAAAAATATTACGAAACCGTAGGTATTAAACTATACCAAACCTAAAGTCCCGCGATATTAGAGCTAAGCCGATCTAAGCTAAACTAATGTATTAAAGCTGATGTGCGTATGTTATTGAAGGGAAGCGGCTGAACTGAGTTATATATAGCAAAACACGTTGTTAACTCCTTTGTGATAAATTTTGCGACACCAAAGTTTTCAGTGCGCGTATTTTCCGCCCCAAGACGTACAACAAAAAATTTTATTCGCTTTTTGTCAGTTTTTAGGGTCTTTATAACCCAATTTTCGGGACTATCTGTACGATGCGCTCTAAGTTAGAAAAAGCATTTTCACCTAAAAAAACCTTATTCTAAACAATTTTACTTCAGAAATTCTATTGAGTACTTAAAAGGTTGTCTTGTAAAAATACAAAATCCGCCTCGTTTGAGAGAAGAATGTTGATTTTATTAAGTTGTCGTGTTACTCCTTTTCATTTAACGACAAGATTAGAAATACAAAAATATTCTTTGACTTGTTCAGATTATAGACTTTGAGGTATTTTAAAACTCTTTGAAAAATAACGCCTAATTTAGAATATCTGAATTAGCAATTGGTTAAAATATGTATGGCGCTAAAACTAAAGTCAAAATAAATTTTTAATTAAAGTACGTCTACATGCAACTCGCAAAGACCATTTTCGTAAAGGTTGATTTTGTACAGTTCTAGGACAACGTTTTATTTTGACACCATAACTTGAACTTCTTGCGGGTAATTTCACGTTAATTGCTGGCGTGTTTGGAGTAAATGTGCAGCAGCTGGAATTGCTGAAATGAGATGAACAAGTTTTTGTATGTACGCTTAAAAATAATCCAAGTATATTAAAGAACAAGAAATTTGCAAAATTTAACGAATCATAAATTAAAATCGAAGTAAAAACATTTTACAAATCCTTAAAAGTAAATTCGAAATAATTTAAAACCACGAATTTATTTTTATTTCCAAAATCCGACGTATATGTAAATGTTTCGATCATCTCAAACTATACATACAAAAATTCTATTAATAAACAGTGTTAATAATATATTGCAATGACCCTTACGTTGGGGTGCAATTACTGCTACAACCCACTTTTCAAAAACCGTGTGACTTTTCAATTTTTAAAATATAATTTTGACATTTCCAGCTACAGCTCAATATAATACATTTTAATTAATTTTTAGAGAATCTCTTAACTCAGGTCGCCCAAAGGGATCGCTTTGTGAATTTTAAACTTTTATAAAATTCACAAGATTATTTTAAATAAACACCTTCTAAATTATATAAAACTTTACAAATTATAACAACTACATTCTAATAACTAACGAACACTTTCTAAAATTAAAAGTTACAAATTACCTTTTTCAAAACAATTCGTATAATTTCACTTCCCGTCTCTTTCTTCAACTCACTAAACACCGTTCCAATCTTCCCAAACCAATACACCTTTCAATCCAACTCCAATTTCACCAAAAATCTTCCTTATATTTCAACTAACAATATACTTTCCTTCTCTACCAAATTAATATTCTACCAGTTTCCAAATTTATAATAACTTCTTCAAGATAAATTCCATTTTATAAAAATTTTTATTTATTGAATATCCTGAACTATATTTTTATATAACAATACTCTTCTTAATACAATACTTCAATTAAATATGTTTTATTTCAGTTTTTTAATATTATTTAAGATTTTACAGTAAGTTTTTTAATAACTTTTCAAAAACTCAACTGTATTTTTTCAAAATACTATTCAACTTTTTTATTTATATTACCTTACCTTAGTTTCTAAATTTTAACACACTATGACTATTTTATATGACAAATTTACAACTTAAGCAACTAGATATTTTACCCTATTTATTTACAATACTAAATTTCTAGCTTATAACTATTTACATTTTATTAATATTTAATTTTACATTTTTGTAAAAGGTGTTCATAACTCATTCTATTAAACTTCCAAAATTCCATCAAAACGATATCATCTCAAAATTGATAGAAGACAAGAATTTACAGAAAAGTCCTTTTTAAAGCAATAAACATAGCTCAACGGCTAAATGTTTGCTTTCTTTTTAGTTTTCTTAGTTCGAATTGGATAATTTTATTTTTTATTTGCGACTAGAAACATTTAGATGTGCTTAAGTCATTCACTGGCCTGGCCCGTCTAAATGACGGACTGATCAATCAATAATTCAACTAATCTAACTACTTCTGCAATCGTTTCTTGAAATTACTATCGACTTTTAACGTTTTTATAACTTAAGTTGTATTTCTCTTTTTATGTAAATGTCTGCGAATTTACCAAAAATTTAATACAAATATCAAATACTGACAAATAATATAAAACACGTCTAAGATGTTTCTGCGGAAATTTGCTTATTCTCAAAATCTTTTGAAACATTTGACTACGAGTTAATACACGAATTAAAAGTTACAATGTGTCTTCCTCTCTGACATTATGCTTGTGAGCCGACGGTTTCTAATGTCAGTTTTTAATATAATTAATTTTTAAAAATAAAATTTATTATAAAACTAAGCTCAGTCTAAAATTATAAAGAAAAATCTGAGATACAGTTTTTGCGAGGAAAATAGGCTGTATAAAATATTTAATTTAATGTAAGTCTGATGGGCGGGCTAAGCTGTTCCAAAGCCTTTCAAATTGCTTCGGTTCATGCAAAGTTCTAATACACCAAGCATAACATTTATTACTTATTCTTTCATGTTCTATTTGACTATCAGTCCAGTTTTACCATGTTAGTTGTGTAGAATGCAATTTTAAAATCTTTGAAAAGAGGACACCACAATTATATTTTTTCCAGTTTTCCATATTGCGGTTAGTTTTTCTTTAGTACGGGACTTGTTCCGGATATCAATTTGTGTTTGTCCAGCAATAATAATAGTAATAAATAAAAAGTATCGATAGTTTAATCTTTTTTCTACAAGTACAGTTACATTCTTCATTAAATTTCATTAAAAGTTTGTTAAAAGTGTTAGAACCAACCGTAACTTCTAATAAAAGAAAGTCGATTACTTTTCCTAAAGAATTAAATAGAAAATCCTAGAACGGCTTTCTAATACATTGGATATAGTCTTTTATTTCAAATCGTAGTAAAGGTTTCGCCCCAAATTCCCTAAGTTTATCCAAGTAAGGGAGAATCAAACTTGGAACCTATGTTCATTTTTTATTTGTAGTTAACATAATATTATACGGCTTTTCTTCTTATAATCGGATTTAGGGCTTAGTGATAAGGCGACTTTCATATTTTATCCCAGCTAAACTGTAAGAAACGTCTAGGTAAATCGCATTCTGGTTTACTTTAACCTTACTGGCTGTGTCCACGTTTATGCCATTAAGCTGCGGTTTTAACTTTGAAAGTTCCATAAATTTTATACGATCTTTTTTAGACTTTAAACTTTGGATATTGGCGTGCATAACTAATTTTTAACTCCGTCTAGCTTAGAAGAGGGTTTGAAACTAGTTAGTGATTTTGTGCTGGTAAATGATGTGTAGGTATTAACAAATCGTCTGCAATTTAAACTTGTTAACTAAATAGTACGATATCCTGTATCACACTGTATCAAATTTCGAATATTGTTATAATTTATAGCAAACACGTCAGTTAAGTATAACTTGATTAGGCGTAACACAGATATTTATACAATTAAATCCCTTTAAGCAATATTTCAAAGAACCATCGCGTAAAGTGAAAAATTTAAAATTTCTCAAGTATTTATTCCACCCCTTTACTGCCCGAAGCCATTAAAATGACCTAATTAAAAAAACATAATTAGAGCTTCCTTCAAATGTTTTTTGGGCGGAAGTCTATATTCTTGGTAATATTTTTCATTTGTGAATGAAATAAGAAGGTCTTGATAAATGCAACTACCTCGCAATCCTCAAGTGTAAATTAAGTGTGCTTATAAAGATAAGGGTAATTTTCGCATGGGGAAAATTGCTGAAATGGTAGAGAATTAGTCTTATATAAGAAGAATTTAGTATTTTTAGTGTTTGTTGCATTATTACTTTTATAAATTGCCGAATTATATAGTATTCGGTTAATTTTGAATGTTAAAACGTTGCTTCGGAAGGATGTTTGATATTCCTAAATATTATATTATTAATATCTACAGTAGGAAGTGAGAAGATTTCAAAAAATTTGTTGGGCAGACACTAAATTGCTGGTCACCATCCCATTGATCTTTGACCTTTAGGCTAAAGTGTTTTCTGTTATTATAATATAATAGTTCTCAAAAAGCGATAGTAATAATGTTGACATAAAAAAATCCTGAATAGCTTTAACCTATATACTATAGCCGATTATATTAAAGGTGGTTTACTGAAAATGCCACAATAACGGTTTTATTGGTACTCAAGGCCAATATATTGATGCAATTATGATATTTATTGAAGAATAATTCGGCTTATTTTATCTTCTTTTTATATCTGTATCAATTACGCTAGCTGAAACTTTTACTTTTGATCGTTGTTTACACAAGTTGCTGTAAATAAGCATGTGTAGCAATAAAAAGTAATATGACAATGCAAAGATAAACTGGGAAAAAAACATTGGAAATTATCTAGCAAAAAAAATTGGCCAAAATGCTCCTAAGGCTCATTGTAGGTATTACGATATGTAAATCAGCCCTCCTTTAAACTATTCCTATTGTTTAAAATCTATGTAAGTTAACATTACTTCGTCACCATATAAAGAAGTTTGACAAAAATATTTTCAAATTTTTTTGGAAGATTCAATGCAACCAAAGATACAGTAGCGTGCGGTACATGAAAGCGATGGAAGCACCGCTTGCCTTGCCTTCATAAGGCAAAACAATATAATTTATTAATTTTATTTTTGTTTCAGCAGTATGTTAAAATTAATTATTTAATTTTTCGCTTTATCGCTTTAAATATAATGCGAATACTCATTGCAAATTAGCGCATTTTGTAACCCGGCATTCAATATCGACCGTGGTTTAATTGCAAACATCGAATCAAACGGCGAAAGTTACTTGAGAAGCTCTGAAATAATCGCTTGAGTTCCCGTATTACAATCGTTGGATATACAGGGTGTCAAAGTCGAAATTTTAATCTTAATTTTTTGCTGTAATTGCAAGACCTTTCGAAATATTGATATGAAGATTGGGGGAACTGCCTTTTTTGGAACGAGGAACAATAATCCGTCCTCAATTTTATCATAGCTCTTTAAAGAACCTTATTTTTGCTACACCTAATACCTTTATAGTAAAATTAAGGTTCTTTTAAGGGCTACATTAGAAATTTTGAATGAATTAAAATTTGTTGAATTATGTAATTTTACCAGCTACAACAAATCTCATTTTCCAAAGGAAGCTTTTAATAGCCTAAAGCTGAATTATGCCCATTTCTTTAACACTGGGGCTTTGCATTCGCAATTAAATATTTTGTATGATTCTCAAGAAGTCAATAATCAGAAAACACCATTGAATATGCTGGTTTTTTTTAAACAAACTGGTTTAGAAGAGTCTTATAGTAAAGTGTTTACGTTGTGCCAACTAGTTTTAACAATTCCGGCAACAAGCGCTTCGGTGGAACGTAACTTTTCTACTTTAAAGCGCATTAAGACCTTCATCAGAAACTCAACAGGTGAAGAAAGACTGTTCAATTTAGCAGTGTTATCCATAGAAAAGGAGTGTATTAAAGACTTGTCGTAAAATTCAACGTTTTATAAAGATGTAATTGACAGGTTTGCTCAAGTGCATAGAAGAATAGAACTTCATTACAAATAAATCACTATAAGTAGGTAAATTATTGTTGTTTTTTTTTACGGTTGTGTATATCAAAAGCTGTCACCTTTTGTACTTATCAGTAAACCAGAAGCGCTTCCCCAAGCAAAAAACTAACTACACGCCACTGCAAGATACCTTCAGTATTATTTGGGACGCAAATCACAAAGCTTTAAATATGTTTGAAAAAGCCCTATTGACCTCAAATTTTCTTAGAAAAGTTAGATATTCAAAGAAAAAATAGAAATTACGATCTAAATATAAATTGAATTAGGTTGTAGGCTGAAATTCAAAAATGCTTAGAACGGACAGGTCAAAAAGGTAAAAGTTTATCTTACAATTCTTTTATAGTGAGACATTCTTATGTAAAAAAAATATAGAAATGACCAATATACATAGTTCGATGCTGCTGTTTATCGTATTACGTTAGCTTTGTCCAGAATAACCAAGGTGAGCACATACTGGCTGCTAGTGGAGATGAGTTGGAGTTCATTGGCAAAGGGTATTAACTAAAGAACTCAAAGCCAAAACTACTAATTAGCAAAAGAGCACTGACAACCCAAAATACGAGTAGTTCAATAATCTTTATTATGGGTACTAAGGGAAGTAATATCATATAGGTGTCTAAATACATAATCAGCAAACAAATTTCGGTACTAGCAACTAAACTAACTGGCTCTGGGATTGAGCAATTCATGTAGAAATAGAAAGTGAAATATATTGCGATTAATTAATTAAAGTAAAGAAAGTTACAGTGAATTGGGTGTCCTAAAAAAGAAATGATATCGCAAGTCACGTACCAATATCTGAGCTACTAACGCACGGAAAACAATTTTAACCGCAGGCCTGTGTTTGAAAGTAACCCCAGAGTACGCGATAAATATTAAGTATAAATACTGTTAGGTATTATTAAGTTAAGTTAAAGCTGATTACAAAAAACTTGCGTCACGCTAAACACGTAGAGACTTGGCCTTTGATCAAATAATTAAATAATAAATATTAAGGTTTTATTAATTTAAGCAGAAAACAAAAGGAAATTACGTTGTACAAGATATATACCACCGTACTTCAAACTTGACTTATAAAATTGCTTAATCGTTAAGGAGTATTATTTGCATCTAAACTAATATGGTACATAACAAGTGTCGCGTTTATCCGCCGCTGATTGATGTTAAGACTGACCCTTGGATAAACAGCCTATTTAACTTCTTGTAAAATAACGAGACAGATACGCTTAACCTTAAAACAGATACAGATGTTGAGAATGTTGGCTCCTTGTAACTTCTATTCCAATTACATTAAATATATCACTTTAGTGCTTGAGAGTATAAGCTATTAACATTAGCATTAATTTAAACATTTCAAGACGGCCAGTAAATATCAGTAAGTACCTACTGCTTCTAAAAGAATTTTTATTATTCTACGCCAGTTATTAGATCTACCAATTTTCGATGTATTGATAAATACCGGCAACTAAACACAATCATTATTACATTATTAGTGATAACTCATTTTATTATCTACCAATATTTGTGAACCTATTGTGTTCCTTCTTCAGGGTGATAAAAATTAGAGTGATAACTGAATCTAAAATTCATCCATCTTAAGATAACAACGATGTAATGCAAGGGCACTTGCAACTTGATGAAAAGCACGACTGCAACTTATCAATACAATTGGTTATCACTAATAGTAATTGTTTTTAATTGCCCCGTTTATAAAAGCTTGTGCTGTAAATAATTATTTTGCTAAACCACACCCCTACTTAATAAATCCATCCCCCCCACATTATGCTAACTTTATGCTGCTTTGATAACACAAACGAAATCACCTGTGTTATTAGTTTGTTCTGCATTTGTGCTGATTTCTGCCGTTAACATTTTATTTGCCAAGTCATCCCCATATGTATATGCTAAATTGCTTCTTTTTGAAATTCTCAGTTGCGCTATTTTACAAAGAACTTTTGTTTATAAATATATTTAAACATAACGCTATCAATACTACAGGATTAAGTTCCTACTGCAACAGGTACCCTAAGTTAGCCGATATTCTTATTCCAATTTTATTCTTTTCCCTTGTCGAGGCCGTGGTTTAGTTGGTTCAGCGTGCATCTGACCATTGAGATTGGCCCGTGTTCGATTCGCAGGGCCACACATACACCGAAAACACCAGACCGCTTCCCTCGGAATGCAATGGCAAACTACCGAGGTATTCTGCCTAGTAGGTCTTCTCTGGAGTAGAATTGGTTAGGAGCCCACGTAAAGTTATAGGTCCCCTATGTTTGTAGGCAATTTCGAGAATTCACAAATGTGTACTGGTTTCTTCTTATGTTTTGGAGGCGAAATTAATAATTAAAATCTGATATTTAAATAATCACAAAATCAACTACAGCAACAAAATAATAACAAAAATACGATAACATTAAAGTTTTTTGATGTAGAACTCTGTATATCTAGAGATATAACGGGTGAGTGGGGAGGAAAATGCCACGCTCCGGGAGTGTATTCTACAGATTAGTATATACCTCATACCTTTAAGCCGCTGTAATTCTAAAATGAATAGAAATCGTATTACAACTTTTATGTTTTTTAATTAAACACTAGAATACACTCATGGAGTTTAGCAATTTTCTCGTACAGTAAACAAGGTTTATGACCAGAAGCACATTTTTTAGAGATTTTCATTTTGAATGTAAATATGAAATTAGTACTTACTTTTGCTCTATTTCGAAGCACCGAGCCAATTTATTGAACTTAATACTGTACCCTTTCAGTTGTTTAAAACTTTTAAAAGTTGCTATTCGTTATTATTTATTACCGTCTAGATTTTATACTCGTATATAGAAAAAAATTGGTTAAATTTATAGCACGACTCAGATAAAATTTCAAGCAAAGTGGAGTAAGTTATATTGAAGTTGTTTCAAAGGTTGCCATAGGGGTTTCGGTTTGCAGATTAAGAAGCACGTAATAACAGTAGGTACAAATGCGAGAAGTTAGCATAGTGCAAAGGGGGTATGTTTATTGTATGGGAAGGGAGTTGGTGGATCAGGTGTTAACGGCTTAAACCTGAGCACAAATCATTAATACAAGCGGTTTAATCAAAAAAGCTCAGCATAGTATTTATTATTTAGCACAAACGATTTCGCTTATGCTTTAAACAATTGCGTGAAGTCAGTATAGTAGAGTGATACGTTTACGGGGAGAGGGGGCAGATCTAGTGTTAACGGCACAATTTTTCACAATAGAGAGACTGTATAAAGTGTGCTTCGGCAGATCAAATGATCTGCCGACAGAAAAGAAAAGACAGAAATCAGACCAAATATAGGACACAAACGATTTTGTTTGTACTTTCAAAATTAGCGTGAAGTTAGCATAGCATGGGAGCGTGCATTTATTAAATAGCGGGGTGGTTTGGCAAAATAAGTATTTACGGCACAAACGGAGCACAAATCGTCGTATTTAATAAAATAATTTGTGGTAAAAACGTATACCTGATGAGCAGCAAGATACTGCAAAGCTATAGTCTTATGCTCTGTCGAGCGATACTTTCAGTAGACTTGTGAAGGTAATTGTTTGGGACTTTTCCTTTGTTTTATTTAATAATTAGCCCGATATCTAGTTTCCCCGGAAATATATATATATGTATATATATTTTGGTGAACTGTAATTTTCTGAGTAATATAATATAATATGTGATTTTGATGTCTTGCTAGATCCGATTCACAGACCCATATTATTGACATTGAAATTATTATAGAACAAACAGGCTCATGTATAATATGTATATATGTATATTAAAACTGTTTACTTTATATACAAAATACCTTAGAGTACCTAGTAATTTGTAGCATGCTTAGAGGCACCAGAATCATTAAACATGGAAGAACACGTTCGAATGGAAGGTTAATTTGAAATTCGGTTTTCTCTAAGTGCACTAATTGGATGGCAAATATTCTATTGCATATACTACTAAAGTTTCAGATTTTCATATCCTTTTAAAAAGACTCTTCTTGCATTTGGAAGATTTCATGGTTTTTATTTTTAGTCCGGTTACTTGTTAAAAACTAGATAGAATACTCATTGAATAACTAGAATAGTTCCATTAAAAGATTATGTTCCTCATGAATAATTGTAAAGATTTTAGGTTAGGAAAATCCGTAGCTGAAGGGTGCAGGTTAAACTCTATAAATTACGGCTGTTGTAGAAACTCGTAACGCAATATTCCGCTTATTTTCCTTTTTGTTAAAAAGATTTTAACGTCTTCGAGTAAGCTGTGAAGCATAATCAAATTAAGTTTTTCTTTTATTTTCTTATGCTATGCGCTTCCAAAGGATTTTTCTCATAAAATACCTATAAAGGTTATGAAAATTAATTCAGTGTAAGAATTATTAATTTATAGTCACGCAAAGGACTTGGTTATAGAATAGTGCTTTTGAAATTTACACGAATCGGTAAAGCTTATAAAAGGTTACTTATTAATTGAATATCAAAGCTAAAGTCAAGAAACTACTTTATAAGGTTTGTATTATTGCTTCAATTTTGCGGCTTACTAATTAAAATGGTTTATAGTACGTATAGAGTTGATGAACTTTTAGTTTATTACTCCCTTTTAATGTCTTGGTTTGGGTTTGATCCTTTTTGTAATTTTTAAATAAAATATTAGTAATTGCGCTAATAACTGACGCTTTGTAAATTAATATTTTTCTAACATATGCCGCTCGAATCTATTCTATTCCTGACTTTATATTTCTGTATATACCATAACATTTAAAATTTAAATCTTTAGGAATAAACCTATATAATTAATTAAAATCATCTAATTGTGGATTATTTCCAATAATTTGACTTGGTTGAAAACTTTATGTGGGACAACTACATTTTTGCAATTTTATATTTTTGTCGGTAATGTATTAACATGCTTCCACATTTTTAAGTTGTAATATTTGACTTGAGATTAATTTTGTTAATAGCCCTTGGTTACAGCTACTAACTGTTGTAGTGAGAACTGTTTGCCAAGATTCGTAGTTTATTAGACTTCAGGGCCGGTTTTTCTAATAAAGTGGCCAATAGTTTTCCATCAAATAAACGTATTTGCTACTTTTATTAGGCAGATTTCTTGCAAGCGTTTTTGCATACTCACTTATCTTTAGCGAATAAGACCGAAAATGAACGTTGTTGTGTTGGTAATAGATTAAGTAAAGTATTGCATAAGGGTTATGCGTAGGAAAAGGATCCCGCTACTTGTTTAAATTTGAAAGTCTTAGCGCAAATTAAAAAAAAATTGAACAATATGTATGAGTCTATTTTTTATTTAGTTACGACTAACAATTCTATCTGCGAAGTGGTCAATTGCAGACAGTAACAACACACGTACATTGTACCGTTGATTGAGGGAATTCCCTCAATCAACGATTGTACACTTAATACACAGCCACAAACTCTGCAGAAGGCAACGGGAAAGACACAACTGCAGAGAACACACACCACCGATAACTTTCTTCCACTTTGACATTAATTGATCAATTAGAAATTGTTTAACATTTTAACCGATTTTGTATAGGTGTTTTCTTCACAGATATTGTTATTTCTGAATTTGCTAAATGTATAACTGGCCTTTTAATTTGTTTTTTTTTTATAAAAGTCTTATAATAAAAGTTAAATCTTTTGTACCTATATATCTTCTGTATTCAGTCTACAATTTCTTTAAAGCAGCAGAAGGGGAAGTAAAATGAGGGAGAGGGTAGCGGTCAAAGAAAGAATGACAAAGGCAGGAAAAGGGAAGGCTTAGACATAATTGCATCTTTAACAATCTGAGATAATATTCTACAGAAAAGGTGTAGGGTCTTTTGGTAGTATGAATAACTGATTTCCATTAAAGGATAAACTTCATATAAAGTATGGTATACAACGAATTGGCAATTCACACAATTTTGATAGCAATTTTGACATATATCGATACTGTAGTGACTTGCCACCCAGAGCAGAGTAACTTTATTGTGTTTTGCTCATTTTGTTAATCGCGTTTGATTTCTTAGAAAGCACTTGTTTAGATTCATATTTGATTATAGCTAAAACCACGGATTAAATTATAATGGTTATGACAAATACTTTTTTTGCATTTATTCGTTTTTGTGAAAGTTTTACGTACCTGTCGCCAGTGCGGCGATGAGTTATATAGACTTCATTTATAGCATTATTACTTTGAGGATTAATTCATTCAAAGCGACTCCAAAGACAACAAAAATTAAGATTGATCCATTTGTTTGGAATTGGACACGGTACTGAAAATTTTGCCTTCAGATTTTATTTCATATTTTTCCATTTAAATGATAAGTACCTAATATACTCTTAAAACTGGAATCTCCGTTTAGTTTTATGTATGTTTGTATCAAGTTTCAAATATTTTCAGGCCAAGATAAACCTTTGCAGCAAAATTTATTTATTAATCTAGAGTGACATGACCTGCGTAAAATGAAAGTCAGAGAGCCCCAATACTTAAGACAACTTATTTTAGACGTTTCGAGAATAGATATTGTTTTTAGATGCATTCGTTGGTTTAAGTAGTTATAAAACCATACTAAAGCAGTATTGTCAAAACCAATATAAAACAACTTGGCAATTAAATTGCTTTGACTGATTCAGCAGTAATAAAATTGTAGAACAGGATACTGCATCATCTACGAGTAACCTTTAACATTACTGACGTTGTATTGTGTTCTTGACGAAATCCTAGAGGCAGGATACGATGAGTTGGTTTCTAAATATTCAGTCACCTGTTTTGCTACAATCCTCCCTATTACTATAGAAAAAGTAGTATCGACTTGGGCCGTAAGTCATAATCTGTTTCGGGATTTGTTATTTTTGGCAATGGAGTTATATCGGCAAATTTCGATATATTTGGAAATATGTCTGTACGAATTCATTCGTTAAAAATATTCAATACATATTCATATTTATATCATACCCATTACCCATATACCTGCGATTTAATACGTTTTAGAGATTCATATCCACAACGTCCTCTTCTGTGATACGCTTTAATGTAGATAAATTACTGGAATTTAATTTATTTTCATTAAAGTAATGAACCAAGTTTGGATTACAGTGGAAACCGCAACATTTAAGAAGTAATTGTTTATTTCGTGAGGGTTCGATAAATGCTTTGGTAGTTCAACTATCTTTATTTTTTGTGCATACACCCCATTTTTAAAACTGTGCTAAACTGCTTCAGAATTTTTCTTGTTTTTATTATTGTTGTAGCGATGAAAATCAAATTAGCCTTTAGCAAAAGATACGTGTATTTTTTTATACAAGCGATGTTCGATTTTTAACAAAAAATCATGTTTTAAGAAGTAAAAATGTAGTTTGAAGCACTCAAAAATCACTGAAATGTTTGAGATGCTGCAACTGCAATGGTTTTTGAATTTTACAAATACATATATGTGTATTCGAAAATATTCAGTGGCTCTATATAGGTACTGAAGATGCTTTTTTAATGCTAGTTTTTCGAAATTAACCGTATATATTTCAAATAGCTTTCGAAAACCTTCTTAAAGTTTAAAGGGTTTATAAATGAATTGTTTGTTTTTATTATATTTGTTTCTATTATAATGTTTTATTTTGATATGTACTTCTTAGAAAGACTTTTTAGGTGCAAAAGAATTTTGGGTTTGAAATCGTTTTGCCTCTGATATGTTAATGTATTTGTAAAAAATAATTTTGGTGTGCAGAAATTCAAAGCTTTAATAACAGAGCGTGCTTTGCATTAACGCCAGTTTAATTGAAACTGTGCGTGCATGCGCTGCTCCTCTATTTGCATTTTCTATTAATTTTCTTGTTCGGATGCGTGAGCTGAGTGTTAGTGGTCAGTAAATGCGGAGAAAAATAAGAATTCTCTTGTAATCCCTAAAGCAACACTTAAGAAGTAATAGTAATAAGTACTTTGTTGTTGTTAAAGAAATCGTTTATATAAAGCTAACTCATGTATGACGTTTACGTATCTGATATAAAATCCGATCACGCGCCCCTACAATTTTGTTTTCGGGATTTTCTCTGTGCTTATAAAAACGGAAATTATGAAATTACCGAGACTTGATGCGCTTTTTATTTTTATTGGCAATTTGGCCAATTTGAGATAACACTATTCTGAAACTTAATTTCGTAAGTGAAGAAACGAAAATTAAGCGTTTGCTTTAGTTTAACACGAGAAGGGCAAACTCCGTTTCCTTGCTGATAAAGGGAAAGAGAAGCGTTCTAATAATTTAACTTGAAATAATCCAAACGATTACTAAAGTGGCTATCAAAGCTTTGTAAAGTTAAAGCAGCAGAGGTTTAAAGGTCTTGCGCAATCCTTAAACTCAATGGGAACGCACCAAAACAGCATTCCGGTTGAGATAGAGATAGTGTCAAAGCATTCCAGTTGTTAAACCATTTTCTGAAAGTGGCATTCCGATATGCACATTTACGAAAGTTTTTGTTATTCTTTACTTTAGTTCTTAACGCTCACGAAGTTTAGAAGCAAATGTGCTATATTTTTTTCCCTGGAGTGCCTACAAAGAGAAAAATAGCAGCGATGACGGCTCACGTTAGCATCCAAAAATGTCGATTTATAAGTTATAAGAATGAAAGAAATGAATAAAAAATACGTAATGATAAAAAGCTCGCTCTTCGAAATAGGCCGAGCTTATTTTTTCATATTTTCTACCCAATAGTTGAATTTTGAATAACTAAAAATTCGATAATAAACTTTCCTAAATTACTCTACGATCTCTCGAAGTTTTTATAATATAATGCGATCAATTAAGTTTAGGAATTGCATTTTAAAATTTCATATGCCATTATTTGCGAGAACTGAATTTTTTATAATTTACTCAGAAGTTCATACATTCATAATCTATATTATTCCAAAGGCTGCATGTTGCCGACTTACATATTTTCTCAGACCTTTTGCTGAATTATATTTTAAGTGCTCTGCGACAGTTTTCAAAACATCTTATGTATTTTATTGCTTTATTTTCGTTGCGATTTGTTAAGAAACTTTTAACATTTCTACATTTTCTTCTAATCTTCTAATTTTTCCTTCTTTTGCGTTGTGCTCTTAATATTAACTCCGTTGAGCTTGAGTGTTACATACATCTTTGTATAATTTCCACTTTATTATTCTCAAAGCGTTAAATTTATTTTGCAGTGGTGATTTCTCGCGGTTTAGGAAATAATAGAATAATGATATTATTTTAAACCAATTATCGTCTTTTGTTGATAGTCCGGAAAGAGCCGAATTAATTGACGATAACAGTGAGATTATCCCATAATAAGCTTTTAGCTTTTATTCTATGCAATCAAATCATATAATATAGAACAAAAAAAGCTCTCCAACCAATCTCTATAGACATGTTGTCTGCAAAATATTGAAAATTCGGTTATCAAAATTTCATAAACCGAACGCCGCCGCGCGTATGGCGTGTTATGCAAATGTTTGAATACGTAACCAGAACATAGAAAATATGGCAGTTTATTGCTACAGTAATTACAAAAACTGAATTCTTTTAAATTGATATAGAATTTATTTTCTATTAATAATTACATATAAAGTTGGACTACCGCAGCTTTAGTAATTACATTTATAATATGAAATTAATTGACCTGAAGTGATTTATTCAAATATTAATACATCTTTCAGTTTTATTGTACGTTTAGTGTAATACTAGATTTAATTAAAAAGGTTTGATTACCTACTTTAAATTAATTTACGTTTTGTTCTTTTTTTACGTTAAAGTTTAAAAAGCTTTAAGTATTTAGAACAATGGAAATTGTAATGTTTGTTTCTTAACTTTAGATTGTTTACTACTTTTGTTTTTGCATGAATGTGGTTTTGCTGAATTTTTACGTAATACTATATAGAGGTTGTTCCATTCTAAGTGGCGAAGGAACGGTCAGAAAAGGTGGTCACGTTCACCAATAACTCCACCCTTCACTGCCACCCGGCACAGCGTCTTTTTAAGAAGATTATGTTGCTCTTAAGTATCTTAAGACGGCCCCCTTGGTCTACTTCGCAACCAAGGGTTTCGCCAGTAAGAATGGAATAGCCTCTACCTAGTGGTTTTCACATAAAGAAAGTCATAAATGTGAAAAATACAAAAGTGTAGCAGTTTTTAAAATAATTATGGAGAAGAATGAATAAAATGTGACAAAGCAGACAATGCCGCTGCATTTTTGGTTTAGTGAAATGTTTCAAATACTCTCAAAAAAAAAACAAAGCGTTGTTAAGCTTGTATGTTTCCAACCGCATAAAAATTATCTACTAATTACATGGATAAATTAAGCCGAATTTAAAAGCAGTTAGTAGGTTTCCTATAATTTCACATATAAGAAAATGTAATAATATTACACAGAATAGCTTAGTTCTTAGAAAAAATTATTGTTTAAATTCTTTCTTGGTTATATTATACAGTATGAAATTCTAAGTTGCTTTTACAACTAACGTATTTGCGAAATGTTTTCACAGGCAATATTTACGTAGAAATATCTGGAGAACATGGATGTATTATTAATGCTCGAACATAACAAGGTATGGTAACACTGGTTTTTCAATAGCCACATTTTTTTAAGATGTCCAAATATGTCCAAAATAATAAGAAGAAAGAAAAATAAATTTGTAAGCCATAACTGTTTATGAAGTTGGAAGCCTTCTAATTAAAAAAGGGAAGAAAGAGAAAAACAAACATTTGGTACTTGCATGTGTTACCATAAACTTATCAAAAAGATAATAAAAGCCATAAATAATTAGTACACTTTATTTTTCGGGACTCAATTTACGGCGCGAAGGCCAGAGTTCAAAAATAATTACACAGTAAAGAATTAAATTATTGATTAGATTTAATTATAGACTTAATAAGATTTCAACATACACAAAAATTGAAATATACATACAATAAAGTAAAGCTGAAGGCTTAATAAATTCCAAGAAGAAAATTCAAAATTACACTTGCTGAAGGCTTACTAAATTAGGGAACGCAAGAAATTACCTGAAATACAATTACCTGAAATACAAATTCACCCTAATGGCATAAACGTTTATCTCTTTAGGAATGAAATTAGTGGTCATAGACCCAACTAAACTCATTCATTGCGGAGCCTTTTCAAATATGAATATAACACATAATTAAATCAATAAAAAAATATATAGGAAATATTCAAATCGAATAACAATAAAAAATCCTACGTTAACAAAAGTTAAATTGATTCATTCATAAGTTAGGAGTAGATAAGCTAAAGCCAAATTTTTAAATGAATTTATAAGTAGACCACAGGTCTAACCCATGAATGAACAATTTACTACAAATTTAAATATGAAATTTAATTATAAAATCAGAAAATAACATGTGGCAAAAATTTAACCATACTAAACGTTTATAAAAAACGAAGTGGTCAAAGATAATAAGAAATAATAATAATTGAATTAACTATAAGCACTTATCTCCCCAAATCAACATTCTAGAAGGCAGGTGTTGAAATTAAAATGGACTAGAAGGCAGGTGTTGAAATTTAAATGGAATGATTAAAGTTGTACAAATCCAAAATGGACTCCTCCTCGTGCTTTGGACATCCCATTCAAACACGAATTGAAATATGCACTCCAAACCAACAACCATTAAGGAACCATATACTTCCAAACAGGGAAGCGGATAATAAATTAAACCCTCGTAAAGCCGCTGTAAGATTCAATTAAATAAATATTTGAAAATAAAATGGAAGATTAAAACTTACCACATGAATTACAAAATGTGCGAAAATTACAAAGAATTTAAATGATCGGCCGGAAAAACATATCCAAACATCGGACCGCTGTATTAAACAATAAATTCCATTCAAAGGAACACAATTAACAATAAAAATTGTACGTTAATTAAACGTTGCAAACAGGTCCTTCCATTCGAAAGTTCAACAGCAAAGAGACCTCGTATAAAATTCATGTACGACACCTCGACAGAAAATCAACATTGCGCCTGAGCGAATACAGATGCAATTAAAGTTGCATAAAATATATGAAAATTCGCATTTAATTATAACCTTCAACTCATGAGATTTCAAATACGAAATATACACGGTGCGTAAAAAGTAATGGTTTCACAACGATGTGAAAATGCAATAAGGACGTGGAATTCATATAACACAAAAAGAAAAATTGAAAGATAGAAAAAATAAAGTTAAACAAGCACAACATAAATTCTTAACACTTAAACAACAATGGCATTTAAAAAGAAAAATGATACAATTTAACTCGCAAGCAGAAAAATTGTAACACATGTAGTTATGTAAGCTGGTTTATGTCGAACTCCTATTAATTTAATAAATAAAAAGTCTATACAATTTTCATTCTCCTGAATGTGCACTATGTTCAAACGAAACTTTTGTCAAATTTATATTTTTTGAACGCGGAATAGAATTTAATACTAAAATAAAAATCTCCACCTTAGGACATTAGCGTGGAAATGTGGTTCCATTACAGAATTGCATCCACGTTTGTTAATTAATTATAATACGATATTCTGCGTTTCCTGTAGTGTTAGGAGTTATGTAACCCAATACGTGTACCAGGTATCGGTTTATTGTTATTATTTAATTAAGCACTAAAGCCGGAAATGCGTGATTCGAAAACAAACTTTTCATCGGAGCTCTAATCAATAGATAGAAGTTCGTGTTCTATTTCTTCAGATGAGACTATCAAATTACAGAAGTGTTTTCTGTAATTAGGTTTAGGTAGGAAAAATGTACGTCGGAAAAGGAATGGCCCGCGGTGTTTTGTTTTACTATATTACTTGTGTATCCTGTGGACTCGGAAGTTGTTTATAAACCTGTATGGCTGCCTAAAACTTTCAGTAATGTTTACAAAAACTTTTACACCGAAGAGAGATATTTAGAACCTCTGACAAACTTTTCGTCTGGGAGAGATTTTATACATCGCAAATGTAACGAAATCAAATGTTTAACCTAACAATTCAGTATCAAGGTTTATATCGGATATTTTGTTCGCTTTGACATTTCCAGGTGTGCTCGATGTATTCAAGGCGATTATAAATTCCAGAGTGGGTCCTTTACTTATGTGAAATTAAAAGTTTTTTCCTATTTCATTTTAACTGCTTTTAGAACGGTAATATAACGAAAATAACAGATTGAAGCCTAAAAAGAATCTTTGTCGCAGATGGTTAAAGATGAAACTTAATTCGAGAGCAAATTTCAAGTTGCACACGAATACCACCAGAAAACTGTAGCACCCAGTTGGAAAGTATAAAATGAGTACAAGGCATTTGTAATATCCTGTAAAGGATGTTAGTAATTTTCATACAAATAGCCTATTCAGAGTCGGGTTAGGAAAAGCAAGAAATTTACTATACTAAGAATGTAAATTGTTTGTGTGCGTGTGTACCCGATTTGGAATGCAAAAGTAGAATGCAATTACCAAGTTCTGGAAAACTTCAGACTCAGACTTGAGAATAAGCCAAAAAGGGAGTCACTATCGCCAAGTTATTTAGTGCTAAAAATACGGCAGCGTTTTAATACTTTTTGTTGGTGAGAGCACGTTTTATGTAAAACTGTTAATAGGGTTACAAAATTAAATTAGATGCTTTAGGTTTCCAGTTTACGGTTGGGTGTTTTATAACGAGAACTTGACTCCCATCACAAGCAAAAATTAACCTAATTTTCTATCTGCTAAATCACTGCCGATTTAAAATTGCATTAACTAATAAAGACGAACTCGGAAATCCTATGCAGATGTTTCATGACCCAAAAATAAGCTTAACGGTTTTAAGCCATGATTTTAAGACTGATTGACTTTTTTTAATTAATAATTTAAGAAGAAGGAAGTTATTTGGTTGTCTTGGCATTTGAAACAAATTCTGTCAATGTAAGTATCACAGTAAATTTCAACAACGGGTACGTTTATTTATAAGAAGTAACTAGTAATATAACTCTCTTTAAAAAATCGATTACATATTAATTAAAAATAGCATATGTGCATTTAACTTAAAATTGAGCCTGAGGTTAGTTGATCTAATGGAATGTATCTTGTTGGTTTTCAAAGTTCTTCAGATTTACGATATATTTCTTTATTTATTATTGTTATTATTATCATTTCCAAACAGGCTCAAAGCATTGTTAAAATTGCTTGAAAAGAGACAAACAAATATATATATAGGAAAAATAAATGAGGGCTGTTTTCAACTAAAAATAATGATAATAGTACGATAGTAGTCTTTAGTGGTCGCATATGTGTACAGTAAACTACACATATGACGACATTCAGAAATAATAAAAATTTCTGTGTTTCTGTATCTAAATTTTGAATGAACAGAGCAAGAGAATAGTATAAATGCCTAAATCTGACTGAATTTAAAATTCGGTGGTCGATAACTACGGATAACTAAAAACAAGTTTAACAAATAAATATACATGCCAGGTACCTTTAGTAGTTAAAATGATTCGTTACTACACTTTAGAATAAAGTAGTTCATTTTAAATATGTATGCAACTTATGTAATTATCCAAATGTTAGAACTGGGACTAAAAACCAACTAATATTTGTTCATACAAGTAATGCAAGACTGTAGCTCCAAATGTATTCTATGTTATATTAAATAGATAAATTTCGAGATTGGAAGTTTAATTAGTATTTTTTAACATTGTAGCTAATGGGGTAAGAGGTGTTACGATTTTTAAAAGAATGTAAAATAAAGTCTGACATCTTCGTTTTCTAGACGGTGTTCTTAAAGTATAAAGGCTTACAAGTTGAGGGCAATCTACGTACTTATAAAATAATTTAAAAACACATTGTCACCGTATGGTATCGCCTTCGTTAAATGATTTTCTCAAATTGTTTGTATATATCAATGAAATCAGATGTACCCCTATTTTTTACTTATAATTTAAGATATACAACTAAATTTTGGTATACGAGTATGTAGTATACTCTTAAAACTTATTTAGCATAGAATACTCTCAACTTAGTTAGTTTAACTGGAGCTCCTTGTATGTGTCTACATTGTGAAATATTCGTTTAATTTTACGTATGATAGGATCAAGTTTGAAACATTTTGAGGGCAAAGTAAATTTTTGCAGAAAAATTTATTTATTAATCTAGAATGCCATTACCTGCCTAAAATTAAAGTCAGGATTCCCCAACACTCAAAACAGATTGTTTTAGAACTTCAGCTGCAGCAAGTATGCCACTTGTTTTTTGCATTTCATTTGTTTCAATTGACTTGAAACCCAATGCCTAAATTTAATGTCAAAAATATCGGTTTTTTAATAGAAACCGTTATTGTAAATTAAATTTTCAGATTAATGCTACGTTACAGGTATCAATTAAATGCTTCAAAAACACTCGCTTTTAACATTCTAGTGTCCCACCATAGTGCTGTTTAAAAAAAAAGTTGTTCTGAGAAAATATTTTTGCCAACTTTAGGTCAGTCTGATACGTCAACAAAAACAGTTGAAATTCTAAAATTTTAAGGCTGCTTGACTGTAACACAGGATGCTTATGTGATGTCGAGTATACCCACGTTTTACATTCTCTTACATTCTCATATTGCATTATAGCAAAGATTTCAGCTTGGAGGACTGTGACGTTGGTCCCAAGAGATCCACTTATGTTCTCTTTTGGTCTTACGTCGTGTATACCTGCCCCTGTACCCTGTGCTGTGTGGGATCTATCTGTAAACCAGACTACCCTAAGACAGGGTGAGGTTCCTTAAGCCCAGTCATATCTCACAGTGAATGGTTTGTTAAAAGAGTACTCTGGTTGAGTGTAGTCAGTGCCCATTCTAGTAATGGGTTCATCTTTGACCACATTCTATATTCGGTTGTGTCCACACCGTTCATTGTGAATGTGCCAATTGCCAGTGGATTTCATTCTATGTGCTCCGATCCAGGCTTCATCATTCAGATAAATATCCAGAGGGTTCAATCCTAGAAGAGCTTCCATAGACGTAGTTGATGTGCTTCTCATGACTCAACATATGCATGAACAGGTTAGTCTTTGAATCCTGGTTGGTTTCGCGATAACTGTTTTTTGTATTCTTTTTGGCCACCAGTCTAGGGTGCTATAGGCTATCATGGGTCTAAAAACCGTGATGTAGTACCATTGAACCATCTTTGGATTCAGTCCCCATGCGTCTGCCTTCTATGAGGGTCATTTTGCTCTCTTTGCAATGTTAGTCAGTTGTGCGTTCCATGTTAGTTTTCTTTCACCAAGGATTGTAAGGTTATTGAATAGGCGTATCTTTCTTTTCTTAGTGAAAGGTATTATTGATGTTTTTCCGTGGTACCTTCAGGTTTTTTCTTTCACGCCAGCTTTGCGTAATGTTTAACGCCCTTTGCATGAGGACCGCGCTAATAATTGGATTTTGCCCCTGATTAGGAAGATTATGTCATCCGCATAAGCTTGGGCGTAGAACCCCTAGTCATTGTCGTCATTGAGTCTATACACAAGATCGTTCACTAGCAGGTTCCACAGCAAAGGCGATAAAACTCCTCCCTACAGGTTGACATATAACTGGCGGTCCTTTAGCATGGCTTTCGTCCATCTGCTTATGATCTCTTCAACCTCATGTCTTAAGGTTGCTGTAGTTATGGATTCGATGGAGGTGTTGCCAAACACACCTTCTATGTCTAAGAAAGCAGCTCGAACTGTTTCCTTGTTGGTTATTGACACCTCTATCCTACTAACTAGGTTGTGAAGTGCAGACTTTCCTGGCTGATAAGCATGTTGATTACGATGAAGGGGATTATCTTCTAAGACCCCATCTCGATTATGCCTGTCTACCAGTTTTTCCATAGTCTTTAAACAGAAGGACAAAGGCTAATAATTGGTCTGCTTGCCTTTAGTTGGGTATACGATTGTCGCCCTAGTTTGGGGATGAAGACTACCTTGGTAGAACTCTATGCCAGTGGCAAATGCCCGCCAGGCATAAGCGATAGATTTTAATCTTGGTACTTTAGTACCTTGGTAATTCCACAAAGATATATAGGGCAACTTTGAATCGAATAATCGAGTTGAAATTTGGCGGAGTTGCGTTTTGTAGTATAACAAATAGTACTACCGTATAAAATTTGTCACAGTTTGTAGATAGCGTGAGTTGGACCCGTATCGGGTCCTATTTGTTGTATAAATCTTTTTAGTACTACCTTTACGGCCAATATGATGGATAAATTGGATAGGGTTTTTAGTTTTTTGAACAAAATATACTAGTTTAAAACCGTTAAAGTTAACCGTTTCCTCGAAGTTAAAACTCGATCATAATCTATACATAATATTCATGATTCAGTCTAAGTTTTAGGTAATTTTTATTTTATGTAAACTTTAACACCTTGAAGGTCTTGAAGGAAATATTATGACCGAAACGTTGATTTTGAATGAACATTTCATTTAATATACCTCAAACTTAAGATTTAAACATAACAAATGCAACGTATAAAGTGCAAAATTGCACAACCTTTTCTATTGCTTAACTTTTGGACGTTGTACTTTGCTCTATTTACAGTGCAAAACACATCGGAGGACGTTTTACTAGATTGCTATAGAAAGTGAAGAATTAAATTCTGCAAGTTAAAACCTTGATTCTCAGATTAGACTTGCAGCGCGAGTTAATAACACGAGAAAAATTTAAGGTTTAAAACGTGACGAAGTCTCAAAAAAATCATGTATTTATCTGGGGCATGCGCATAAAAATAAAATATTTTTAAGTTTTCCGAATTTAGATTCTTGCTTTAAGATGTAATGGTATATTAAACAGCCAATATTTTCTCTTTTAGTTTTTCAACTTTGTTACTCTGGCAACGTTTAGAATGTTCAACATATAATAATTACCAGCTGCTTTCCTTTTATATTTGCTACTTGCCTTGTTATTACAGTTTCTGTTTATTATTTTAACCATAAAATTCTGTTTTTCCTCTATTTTTGTTTGAATAACGAATTTTAAAACTTAATTAATTTTTCTGAAACGGTTATAAAGTTAATAAAATAGTTGATACTAAACGAATTATCTAAAGTTAAAAATTGCCTGAAGTGTAATAAACTCTCGCTCGATATTCTTTTATAATTATAAACTTTGATTAATGTCCTGCCTTCTCCAATTAGCTTTCCCTTAATTACACTTTTTCTTATTCGAAATGAAACCGCTAAAGCGAGATTATTTATGTAATTACAGGAAAAAACTAGAAGGTTTCCTGAAGAAAACAATAATTATTACAAAAGTTGAGCTCGATACTGTATCTATTAATGTTAGAAGATTTGTTGGGGACTTTGTGCGATAGTTAAGGGAAAAAAATGTTGGATTGGTTAAATCCTAAGCGCAGAAACTTAAAATCCCTTTCGATGCGAATCGACTGCTTCAGTTTTTTTCCAGCACTCTAAAGTAAGTAAATAGCATTAAAGATTTGAGATTGTGATAAAAATTATGTAGCGTAATAATTTTCGAAGAGTGGGAAATGTAATTTAATAAATTGCTTGAAGAGGAAGGAGAGTCCTAAAACGTAAAATGTTCTTTAATTGACTTACGCCTGTAGACTTTCATCGTTTTTAAATTGGTAGAAAATTATATTTATAAACAATCGATGTATTTTTTTTGTCTAGGTTGTTTAAGTTGAGGGGTCGAACTTTTATCTATGTAGGTGATAGGTGACATCAAAAATTATGTAAGCGCAACGTGGTTATGCAATCTACAATAGGTACTTAGTTGCAACCCCCAATTCATCAAAATGCAGACTAAATTAAACCTCTGCTGATGGTGAATACGTTAACCCATCCTTGAAATTTATGTAAAAGCATAGAGTTCAAATAAAATCTTATTTTGTTTGTTTTAGCATTCATACTTTACCTTCGGTAAGGTAGCTGCTTTAGAAATAGATGCCCCATCTACCTCGATGAATATTCCACTCTACGTATATGTAACTAATGCTAGAACAATACGGTAAATGCATATTATGCACTCGAATAACTTTTGTTGTTTTAGTTTGAGCGGACTGTAGACAAATATTTCAAGGCACAGTTCGTATGTTTAAGACTTTTCTACCTCGTTAAATTCCTACCTACCTGCTTTATTCCGAATACGTTTTTAATAGAACTGGCATTCAGCTGAGAAGTTTTATATTCTACAGATTGAGGGGTATGAACTGAGTTGTAATTATGCAGGTCCATATTCTGTAATGAACACCCTTAGTTTTAGATTTGGAGAGGCTAGCTCGTTTTATTGCTTACAAAGCAAGAACAGATAAGGGTGCGATAAATCGCGGTGCTCTTGAAACTGTTATCTTATCCTTTTTCACACTTACAAGTACCACATTTGACCTTAATGCTGCGATTTATTAAATATAGTCACCGGTGAATAACGTAAGGATGTTCGAAGATGTTGTCGATGTCTGTTATATTATGTATGGTAGTACGTTTTTATAACTTTTCTCATATGTGGAAATTGCAATTTACCTTAAATGTTTCTGTATTATATTAATTCGCATCATCAAATAGATTTAAAATTAGGGAAAAGGTACAATATAACTAAGATTAACTTCGACATTGAGAAGTCATAAAACCTTAAAATAAAATTGTTAGATTGGTCAGAAAAAATATATGTACCCAGAGCTGGGTAAAGCACTTTTGTAAAGTGCTTCAATGAAGTGCTTGAAGCACTTTAAAGGCTCCAAGCACTGTGCTTGAATTACTTTTAAAATTAAGTATTTGGTATTTGAAGCACTTTGTAAAAGTACTTGGGGCTTTAAAGCCCTTCGGCAGTATTTCAATTACTTTAAAAGTGCTTCAATTACTTTAGACGTAATTGAAGCACTTTTAAAGTAATTGAATACTGTTACAGTAGTAATTGAAGTCCTTAAAACTGCTTGAAGCACACCAACGCGTTTCCAAATACGTCTATTTCTACATTGATCTAGACCAGTGTTGCTCAAAGGGTGTTCCATCAGTACTTGTCAAGGGTTCTGCGCAAAGTCCCGCACAAAACAATAATATTTTAGTTTCAACCATATATTTATGTAATGACGTTATTACTAACTGTTTTGTAAGTTGGAAAATTGGCCTTTACTGATTGTTACTTTCTACCCGGGTGGAAAGTGATCAGCTGATTACTTTCCATCCAGCCACGCCCACTGTCATTAAATGACAGCTTGTTTGTTCAAAATATTAATTATTATTATAAATGATTCATATTAATTTATATGTTTGGTTGAAAATAAAATAGTATACAAACCTTGGTAAAAAGTTTCATTACTGTCTCGAGATATATTATCTGTCAACACTAATGAACTACTTTCCACCTCGGTATGTAATATACTATTGTTAGGTACAGTATTGTAACGAAATCTAATGTACGGTCGTGACGTCAGATTCTGGAATGCATCGGGTCAGGTTCCATACAATTTACATTTACAAAAAAGTGTTCCACGTGAAAAAAAGTTTGAGAAACACTGAATCTAGACAAACAGATCTCAGCATGAAAATTCGGGAACGGCGTAATCAAAAACAAAGCGGAACTTAACTTCAGTAAATATACGAGTCCTTAGTTTAAAATGCTTTATGCAGCACTTTGCGGGCTTCAAATACTTTTCAATGAGTACTTGAAACTCTTAAAGGGCTTCAAATACTTTTCAATAAGTATTTGGTGCTTGGTGCTTTATTTTTCAAATATTGTGCTTGGTAATTGAAGCACTTTTAAAAATGAAAGTATTTGGTAATTTATACTTTAAAGCACTTTAACAAAGTGCTTGGTGCTTGGTAATTGAAGCACTTTGCAAAAGTGCTTTACCCAGCTCTGTAATGTACCTGATATTTAAGTTATTATAGGTCGCTTCAGCTTGTGTTGCGTGTCTTGGATATAGAATCTGTTTTATAATCACATAAAATAAATTTTTAAATGTGATTGTAAAATGTCGAAGTCATGCGTCATGCCACCAAATTACACAAAATACCAAACTGTTTATGACACTGATATTTATTGTCTCGTAACTATCATAAATATGTCTTCTATTGCAACTCTTAGGAACCGTTTCTCCGAAGCAAATCTTTCGTTTTCATTTAAAATGACGAAAATCTTAAGACGATCTTCGACATTACACCCTCGATTTGCAAATAGAACGCATTAGTCGGCAACCAAAAAAATCTTTGCAAAGTCTCCCAAGATCCAAGGGTTGATAGTCATCTTTCATAAATTAATCATCAATTATAGAAAATTTAAATTTAATCTATTCTTACTAACCTACTCAGGAAAAGTTATACGTTATACAAAATGCCACCCAAGCCCCGTCACGGTTACCACCGCGGCCAACCTACGCACGTGTGCAGTGATCAAACTTCATGTGGCAGTTCGTTGTTTATTTTGGTTTCAAGTCGCAATTAAACCATATTTGTTGGTATAGCATAAAGAGCTCACACTCGGCTACCTGCGCAACCTCACAATTCCTACCTGCGCTATGAAACACCGCTGCGGGAAATCTCGCGATTTTATTCCCGGGATGCGTTGAAACGTAATACTCGTAAATGCTTTCTAACTTGAGATCATGTTGAGTGACGTATTAAACGACGCAATGCGGTCGTATCTACTCGAAAAATCAGTAATTACTTTAGGGAAAATTATTTGCGATTAATAAAAATACAGTAATTTTGACACTTCTATCCTCGCTTGCTAACCAATGGGCGAGCAGCATCAGATTTTCGGGCTATAAATACGCTCGCGCAATCCACCTCATCTTTAAATTTTTTTATGTTTCATCAAGATCGACGTCTGCGTATGGCTAATCGCTATCGACATGGTCGTTACCACGAAACTGTTGAAGTTGCTCGCCGTCGCTTGCGTCGTCGCATTATTCAGCATACAACGCTGTCGCCGTCGCTCCTCGACGCCACCGTCTACTGCTGGAGTCAGTTTCAGTTGCTTACGTCGCCAAACAGAGCTCGCAACCAACCCTATCGCTCTTCCTCGTTGATTTTAGACGCCGTTGACGTGATCGCCTCTTTGTCGGCTGAAATACATCCCTGAACACACCAGTTATGCTGCTCCTCGACGTCGACGTCCTTATTGCTGGCTGCTACACATCTGTAGTCTTCCTACGCCACGTCATCGTTTGACGCCACCATGCCCCGACTTCGCTGACGTCGGACGCCCCCACCCAACCGTGTGGCTTAAGCACAAGTTTTTCAACGTCGCACTGTTACATCGCCGTCGGTAACGCCCTACGTTACTCATCCTTTTACACTTATACTGATGTTTTTCTTTATTTGTAGTAAATAATCATTTTCGGCCTCTTGTCTTTAATTATTGAGCTAGCCAATTGAACATACTGCTCGTTAACAAGTGGGCCTGTTTGTTTCAATTGCCGCCCAGTATGGGCCCATTTTTTGTCGATTGTTCTTCTGAAATAACTAGTAACTTATATTGTGTTCTATCTGAAGTTGTCTACTCAGTATCTGTACTAGTACTATAAGAAGTGTGAAATTGTTGACTATATTGCGAAAGCAACACAGGGTGTCGATTTCGATTTCACACTTAAAAAGTCTAATTTAAGAAAAATACTTGCTGTGTGATTCTTTTAGCAGTTATTTTCTTTATCTATGCATAATACAGTGAGCACGTAAAGGTAGGAACAAATTCGATAAAATCTTTATTGGGCAAGTAAGAAAATAATGCTCGGACACGTCGATTTTATTTTTTTGATGCGCATTTTTTTTGTATACGTATATTTTTTATTACGTCATCCCTGCTCGAGTTATGACGTCATCATCAGTTTCTTTAAATGGCAACACCCTCTTTTGAGAATACCATTTGAAAGAGCACATTTTTATGGGTTTAGACGCTAAATTTTGTGGTATGTTACATAACAATATTTTCGAAAAAAAGTTTTAGAATTCATAGCAATGTAATGAAATAACAATAGAATAAATAATAAATACAACTAAAACCCAATAAAGTGAATGTTCAAATTGCATGTCATTCACCTCTTGACAATATCCATCTATTGGCGAAAACGGTGTTTAGATAATCCGCACAATCCGTGAATAATATAGTGGCGCGCCTTCTGGTTGGTACCATATTGGTTCATCCGGCATTTGGGGATTTTGATTATTTGGATATAGTGCTATAACTGCAGGAATTATCTGTTTTTGTAGCAAATTCAAATATTTTTCAGCATTTAATGAGCCGCCAATAACAAATTGTGCAACAATTGTGGTACTAATTTCTCAAAAATATTGTTATGTAGCATACCGTAAACTTTGGTGTCCATAAGCAAAAAAATGTGCTCTTTTAAATGGCACTATCAAAAGAGGGCGTTGCTATTTAAAAAAACAGATGATGACGTCATAACTCGAAGAGGGGTGGCGTAATAAATAATATAGGCATACAAAAAAATGCGCATCAAACAAATAAAATCGACGTGTCCGAGTATTATTTTCTTACTTGCCCAATAAAGATTTTATCGAATTTGTTCGAACCTTTACGTGCTCACTGTATGTAGAACTACTGCGTTTTGATTTTTTGGTCCATAATTACAGAAAAAACGTTTGGCACTAAAGATCTGTAACATTAAAGAAGGAAACTTCCATAATTTGACAGAATTTAGGTAGTATAGTATAAACGTTACGATTAGTAAGCGATGTTCGGCTTCCTATTATTTTGTAATTCGCAATTCACCCATCATCTATAGCATTATAAGAGGCATTCCAACCGTATTACAAGAGGTATTTAGAACGGTAATTCCCATTCATCACTTATGAATAAATATTAAATGTGCTTTATTAATTTAACACCTCTAATAGACTACTACATGATACCTAACACAAATCTCAAAGCGTACAACACGAATTTGATTTAGAAAGTAACGCCGACAGATAAAAGGAATAATGAGTTCCGTAACTCTGATCTAATTTTAAATTTCAATAATCGATTATTCTATATCCGGAGAGGAGACTTTCTATTTATGGTCCGCTTACTAACTTTTGAACAGAGTTCCCCTTAATTAACTATAATCGAAGGCATTTGTAGATCTGAATGCATCCATTTACTTTAGGTATATACCCCACTGATAAATTTTCATCGTTCTAATTGGCATCGGAAGATATGCGCAGACTTTTCGGCATTTACTTCGATTCATTATTAGTTTTCGTATTTCGTAATCAGTATTAGAATGCGCTACGTAAGAAATTCCATTTTGTTTTCGTCTGGAAAACAAAAATCGTTAGGTTAACAATTTCACGATATTATTATGAGCGATTGTTGGCCATTTATTTGGTTAATTCTTAGCAGGATGTAATATTTCTTATGCATATAATCTAGTTACGTTTGACTACAGCTAGTTCTACAGAACAAATATATTTAATTTTTACGCTTCTGATTTAAGTTAATTTAGGATATTTTCGGTATGATTAGTGTCAAAGCAAAGAGCAGTGTAATGTTTAAGTGATATTACGTGTTTAATGCAAAATAAAAATTAACAGCTTCAAGTCAGCACAAAGATCTCTATGTGAGACAATACCGCATATTAACAATATTTGAATTTACGGTTTATTCGAAACCTTTTTTGGGGGAGGAGAAGACGATGATTTAACTAAACATTTTTAGTATAATAAATATAAAACTTGGAATTATGAAAACAAATTAAATCGCAGTTCAACTAAATTAAAGTGCATTGTAGTTAAAAGATATAATAAAGGAATAGTATATTAAAACACAAGTTACAGAAGGCAACATTTTCGCGCACGAGTTCGAAATTTGGACACGAGCCGCTATGCGGCGAGTGTCCGAACGGACGAGTGCCCGAATTGCCTTCTGTAACGAGTTTTTTATACTATTTTCTCTGTTTCGGCTTTCATTTACGTTATTTATTTATAATTTTTTATAAAATTAGTTGACAATTTCCATTAGGGAATTTTTTGGTAGAATAGTTAGGTTGGTAACAGTGGTATGTTTGACGTTTATGGTTTTGCACATTAATATTGGAATGTGTATTTTGTACGCATTTTGTAAATTCGAATTTGTTATTAATATTGATAAAATTAACTAAATTGTAATGTTGGATGAACAATTGAAGGGCTCGGTGCAACAACCGATCAGATCCATTTGTTTGAATTTTACAGTAGGTATCAAAAACAAACTGTTTAAAATACGATAAGAAAAATTTAACAAAAATAGTTGGAATATGTAGATATTGTTATCTTAACCCTTGTCCTACTAGCCGGGGTGCACGTGCACCCACGACTTGAATTTTCTTAGAATAAAGTGTTTTAGAATTTTTTTTGGGACCTGAGCCTTTTAGTAGCTTCATTTAATTGATTTTTAGGTTAAATACCGTTGAAAATATCCTTAAAGCAGTACTCATTAAAAAAATAGTTTACTTTTGGTAGAGCGGGGTGCCCCAATCCACTATGAGCGCAACAGCATTTGCAACAAAAGTACAAGATCGTTGTCATCTCTGCGACTGAAAATGTGACAGAAATACGAGGCAACAGTGTACTCTCTGCAAAAAGTTTATTTGTACTGAACATTTCACAAACAAATTGATTTGTCAAAATTGTATTGATGAATAAGCGTTAACTTGTTAATAAATTACTGTTTTTGATATTTTTGCTAAATAAAGTTTTCTTTCCATAGTATTGGTCTTACTAGATGTCAATAGGGATCAAGTGTTCTCACAATAAGGAAAACTGGCCATTTTAATTTGTTTTAGGCTTTAAAACAACTGGGGTGCAAGTGCACCCCACCTGGGGCCCAATTCTTGAAACCACTCGCTACCGAAACGTATACGCTAGGAAGCGAGTACTTGATAGCGCATTAGCTACTAGCTACTAGCTAATGCGCTATCAAGTACTCGCTTCCTAGCGTATACGTTTCGGTAGCGAGTGGTTTCAAGAATTGGGCCCCAGGTAGTTATCGTAAAAAAAATAGGTCGGTAAGAGAAGGGTTAAGATAGTTATAAGGGAAAATGATTTTATTGTCAAGAGTAATGTATAGAATTTTCTTTTCTCAAATGGAGCTGTCCAGTTTTTGCCGCAAGAATAAAACACAACGAAAGAAAATGAGTGTTATGAACGTTTATTAAGGAAAAAGCTATAAAAAATAGTTTCTCTATGTTTAACCCATTTCAACTTCAACATCGTCGGTTACAGGTTCTTCTGCTTTTGCTACAGTATCGTAGTACCATTTATCATTTTTGGGTACATATTTGTCCGTCAGAAAAGACACATTTTGTAGTTTTTTTTATTGTAATAGTTAGTGGATACGTAGCATATAACTTATCAGTTGGTAAAGAAAATAATGTAGTCGACATTTTCTTAAAACTGAACTGTTTTCGCCTAAAAGTGGAGCCGACAGGTTTTTACCGCGCTGTATCTCTATAGGATTTTTTTAGGCTAATAAAAGTAGGTGATATATAACAATTAGAGTTCGGCAAATATTACCCATTTTTTTAGTTCTTATAAATAACGTTTACACGACTGAAGAATTGCTGAAAAAAACCTGACGAAGTTGTACCGATTTTGGGACAACTTCTTCACCTAACTTGTGTTCACCTAAAGACGAAGTTGCACGTTTGTAAAATCAACTTCGACATAGTATAAACAAAATATATAAATTTTGGCATCAGTTTTTATTTTTTTAAGTTATATTAAAGCACAAAATGGCTACAGTATAGGTTATGCTTGATGTTGGTCGCTGATCTTTGGGTCAAGTTGTTTCGTTCTACGAGGACGTATTGAAAAATTCTTAGCCTACTATAGAAGCAAACAAAATTTGAAAGTCAAAATATTTTATTATTCGACATATTCTCCTCTTAATTTAATACATTTATTACACCGAACCTGCAACGCCTCTAGACCTTTCAAAAAAAAAGTTTTATCTTGCTCTGCAAACCAAGCCTCCACAGTTTCTATAACCTCTTCGTTGGAAGAAAATTTACGACCTTTTAAACTTTTTTTCAGTTGAGGAAAGAGATAATAGTCGGATGGAGCCAGATCTGGTGAATAAGGGGGGTGTTCCAGCAATTTGAACCCCAAATCACGAATTGTTTGCATGGCAACATGCGATTTGTGTGCAGAGGCACTGTCCTGCAAAAACAAAACACTTTTGGACAACTTTCCGCGTCTTTTCTCCTTAATTTTTTCTCGTAGAGTGGTCAGTAACGTCGAATAGTAATCCCCAGTTATTGTTCTACCCTTATCCAGATAATCAATCATGATTACTCCATGGCAATCCCAAAAAACTGAAGCAAGAACTTTTCCATCTTCAATGGAAAATTTACCTCTTTTGAAGCTTGCAATCCAATTTTTTACGGTCGCATACGAAGGACATTGATCGCCAAGGGTATTAAGCATATCTTCGTAAATCTGCTTACCTCTTAAGTCTTAACCCCTTCAAATACAGGTATTTGATGATGGCTCGATACTCCAATTTTTCGATTTTCACATTTTCGGTCGACATCCTTTTTTTGAAATTTTATTGCGCAAAACTGGTTTGACTTTTTGACGTGAAACTTTACACTGACACTTCTAATAAGTTACTGTTCGTTGCCATGGTATCGCAATATTTTGTTTATCCATGGAAGCGGTCTAGGCTAACTAGATATCAATACATCCTCGTATTAACCCACACAGGAAAATCGTAATTGCAACTCCCTGTTTAACGAGATAACCTTTGATAATCAGTCTTATTTCAAACTTTGTTAACGGATAAGACCAAGCCGAAAGTTGATTTATAGCAGCAGGCACCGAGAGGCCATTTCCAATATCTTGCAGTGCGTGTTCAACTAAGTGGAGGTCATAACGCTGGTAACTGCTACCTGCCAACACTTTTCTATTTCTTTTCGGCATTATTTTCACAAAGGTACTAATCCTACGAAGAACAAACACACGAAATGCAACCACAACGGATAGTGTGCAGGTTATATTTACAGTGTCGTACATTCAACTTCCAAACTGACGATGTTGCCCCGTTTTACGGAAACTAAAATAAAAGATATTTTTTAGCTTCTAAATGTTTTTTTTAATCTAATGAAAACTAGGAATATAAACAATAAAAACGATTCAATCTAAGCCAAACTAAACCAACTTTATTAAATTAAAAAATATTTTGAAATTAAATGTAACTTACGATGAATTTTAGTGTCGGAACTACTGACGATTCACTATTATCCTGGTTTTGATTGACCTCAGGTTGGGGAACAATTTGGATTGGTCTGAATCTCTAGAATTATAGTTGCATTTAGCTAGAAGTGATACTAAAAAACTTATTTTTAGGTTATGCCAACAATAACCTTTGAAACGGTTTTTTTTTTTTAATTTTATCAAATTATAAAACAATTTTTATACTATAACATAAAGTCCTACCTTTAGCAATATAGTTTTCACTCATTTTCCTAACCAAAATACGATTTAAAGCGTTTCCACGCTTTTTTCAGTTCACTAGTCGATCTCGATGGTTGACTTTAAAACATCGAAAATCACTTGGTTCGTTTTGCGGGTTTTGCCACCAAGTAAATAGTAGTTTTCAATATTGAAATTCTAACCCCTTCATTTACGTTTTTGCTAAATCAAAATATCAAAAAGTATTCATAGCTTTATTGACAGGCTTTATTTATTTTGTTAGTTGCTTAGATGCAATGTAGCATACCAATTCCTGAAAACAAAATATCACCAAAAATCATGTATTAATGAAGCTCATTAAAGCATCAAAATGCGTGCTTTAATGAAGTCATTCTAATGCCGAAACAGAGAAAAGAATTTATTCTTCATTCAGTGTACTACAACTGATTAGAACAGAACGAAGTTCTCCTAAATGTACGATATAGTAATCATTTACTTAAATATGTACGAAGACAGTCAAATTTTGTGTATGTCTTTTAAACTTCGTTATTTAACATGATCTGTACATGCAGCTGAACAGTCCTAAACTTTTATGTACCGATTTCAAAGAATTGCTTTAGTTAACTCAAAGATTTTCTTAGAATGGAACCTTATAAGATCAATAAACAACCGATGCATGAGGATCTCAAACGGAATTTTGTTGGAAGTTCGAGTATGTTGTACGTCCTGAGAATATACTTATTCGAATTTGTTTAGACACGGCAACCAACGTAAGGAATCAGGTTTATAGTTCAAATAGAAATATCGATTACTAATAAAATACGATACAAGGAAGCTATTTTATGAAATTTATAGTTCCGCCTGTTTACCCTCCAAAATAAAATACTAGTCTAATAATGTATGAGCTTTGTGAGAAATAATAGCTCGATAAAATGCGTTTCGGGTTTTAACCAAATAAGATTTCAAAGAATTTGGTCAAGTTGTACATTATTTTGAATTCTTGGACTATTTAGACTAATATTTTATGATTACAGATTTGAGGGATTAAATTTTTAGAATATTTTCACAATTGAAAGATGTCATAATACTCAGCAATTGCCGATAATTTCCCCTATATCTTGGAATTTTTTGATACAGAGTTATAGTTGTATATGATTAAATATATTTTTTTCACTACTAGTATTAGAAGATGTCATTATTGACCTTATTTTCGAGCCCAGAAGATGAATTTCTCTCCTAGTGGTCAACATTTTTTTATTATTGACTACTGGTTAATAATAAAAACAATTGCTATGCATTCAGGTGCCTATTTTAAATATGTTTTACCCAAATGTCAATTGAAACTAACCTCTCCCCTTGTTTTCGAGCAAGGCTATTTGATTTTTAGAAATAAATATACGCATCTGTCATTTTATTTTTTATTTATGTAAAAATGATTAATTAAAAGGAATAAAGGTGCTAGTAGTGAAAAAAATAGTATATAAACCACGGTAGAGAAGACTTTTCTCAGCCTCACAACTTATTTCCCTCCATGCTTCGCATGTCGGGAAATAATACTGCTCGGCTGAGAAAAATGTCTTCTCTACCTTGGTCTATAATATACTATTTCGTTGTAACCACTCTCTCATTTTCGCTAGAAATAAATTAATATTCATAAGTGGTATTAATTTCAAAGTTAATTTCACTGAAACGGAAATGAAAAATTGCTTCGCATAAATTATTTATAAGCTTAAAAATATGCCGAAATAGTAGAATTTTGATGTAGAAATAGTAACAAGCTATTCATGTGTCAAAATCAACGTGCTTACATGAAATTACCATACAACTTTCGTCACGCTCCTGTTTTCCTCTATAATTTTCCACTTTTGAAAAATTATGAGTATACATACATTTAAGACACGCTAGTTTTTGAAATTAATGTGTTTTACATTTAATGGCTGACATATCTTTCTTTATCGTGATAAAAAATCTTATAAAGAAACGCGCTATTTAAAGGTTTAAAACATGCAAAATTAATGTTTGGACGGGTTATTTTTGACATAATATTATATGGGCGCAAAACAAAGTAATACTAAATATGTAATACTAAGTAGGGCAATCTAAAATTGAGTATTGAATTAATTAAGTAATTGGTGAACTACTTAACGAAATTCGTTTAACTTTGATAAAACTAATTAAGATATTGTGCTGACATCGATTTGCCAATTGTGGTAAGCTGCCACAATACACACATTATAAGAGATAGTGCACTGATAAATCTACTTTTATATCGACAATCATATGTTAACCAAATTAGTCAATCCAGCGAAATTGCAGTCCAAAACCTCACTGCAAGAGTTGAACAAGGTCTTAGCGCATAAAAATATTTTTCGCCCTCCGGCTAGAAACACTCAATTTTTATGCGTATAAATCGTCTGGAAAATGCTATTTTCAAGCCTCGGCCTGAAAGTAAAATTAGGATTTTTGATTGCTGGCGCTGAACCGAACTGACTCCGCCCTCTCATTGCTAAGCCCATTGTCACGCCCAGAAAAATAAATTCCATAGAAAAATAAATTCTCTAACGTCAAATATTTGAATAAAAGATGATTTTTTATAATTAACGTATTTTTATCGGCCGAAAAAATATTGTGTATCACACGCCTAGAAACTGCTTTGCAAGTACTCGTACTTGTAGGGCCTCGGTTGCACCTCGGCCTACAAACGTACTCGCACTTGCAAAGTGACAGTTTCTAGCCTTGTGATACAAATAACTATTATATGCTGGCGTATCATAATGACAACTTTATGTCATTGTATTTGAGTGACGTAAGGCAGTTCATTATAGTCCAAGGACCACAATGAATCCATTATGGTCCAAGGACCATAATGAATCCATTATGGTACTCAGTGAATGAAATTATGTAAACAACAATGAAATTCGCAGAAACAAGTTTTATTTCATTATAGTTCAATCATTGTTTGTAAACATTTATAATACATTCTCTACAATTTTTAACTGTAACACCAGGCAATGATGTCGAAAGTGTTTCATTTTTTTGATTATTAATTTGAACATTGTTTTGAATATTCTGCTGCATTGGAATATTCTGTTTACCCAGAATTGCTGCAGATATTTTTTTCTTATTCTCAGCGGAATTTTCAATGTATCCTTCAGCAACGGTATTACTTGGGTATAAGAGACGGTTTAAACGTAAAATAATTTATTCAGGATTTTTAACAGGGTTGTTGTGTTTCGATTACTAACAGAACATCATAAACCGTGGGCCAACTATGATTTAACTAAGTTTAACATAAGAAAACGAACAGTTCTTTGGAGCACCTTTACGCTACGAGAAATAGTATAGATCTAAAATACAAACTTCTTAAATAACTAGAATTATTTAATTGGTAATGCAAATATGACTGATTGTATCTTACAGGTTGCAGTTTAAAGACCAAATGTACCATCTCAATACAGTTATTAATAATGAAGATAAAATAGTCCACATTAAAATTCATCAGAAACCTTTCCCTAAGTTAATATTTAAACAACGAAAACGATTCCATTATTATAGCTTCAGTTTCTTTACAAATGTATTTGCGATATTGTTATGTAATTTTCTATTTTGTATTTCTTAAATTAGTATTCTGCGTTGCTAAAATTGAAACATTGAAGAAGTATAAAATGTCAAACCCGCCGCAACAAACCTTCAGAAAATATGTAATTTTCTAATTTTAGCTCTACACAAATCATTCTTGAATTGCTTGCTTTCCACTGGTAATTTTCTTATTATTATTCCTACCATTAGTCTTCCTACCGTCTTTGTTCAGTTTCAAAGCACCTTAAAATAGAATCATGGTCGAAGTTCATCACACCTTTTCCGTGTGTGTTTTTTAGTGGTTCCTTATGTACTAATGTCTAATGTTATATTATCTCATTTTTTTTAAATTTCTATTTCCTTTTCCTTTGTTCTGTATTTTGTGTATTTTTACCTTTGCTTTTGAGTTTTTTTTGTCATTGCTATGAATGTTTCTATTTTTTTTCTGGCTAGTGCAGTACACACCTTAACTATATTTTCGTTCTTTCTTCTTTTCATTTTCCTAAACTTTTCCGTTTATTGGTTTTCCTTTCGTATTCTTACCCGCTTGTGTATTTTCTATTTTGTTTTTATTCTTTTATGACTTAAAATTAGCTGTGTTTAGAGATAAATTAAGTAAGCGTTTTATGTTGGCACATAATTTCTATTCTCAAAGCGTCAACTTTCTAACCACGATTATTGTATAACTTTTAAAAGTCATATGAACCAGGTAACTGATAGCAGTGGCTACGTGACTTCTTTCCAAAGCTCAGCAGGTTGATCTAGGATGTAATTACTTTTAAAACTTTTAGATACCGCTTTTCGAAGTTCGCAGACTGTATTTGTAGGCGCACACTGAATTTGAGTGTGGCTACAGAACGTTAAGTTCTTCATTAATTTCTTGGCGACAAGCGTTAAATTTTAAACGATAGCTTTTAAAAGGGCATTGATGCTCATAAATTTTAACTTTTTATTAATAATTTGCACTTAGTTAGTCTAACATCGCAAAAATGGGCTGATAGAATCCAAATAAGTTAATATTGGAGCTTTAGCCCTTGTATGTAATAACTAGCTTGACTATTTTTAGAATGGTCCAGCAACAACTCATTTATTTATTAGTTTATGTAACAAGGTTAAAATCAAGTGTATGTGCTTTCTTTAATTAATTAATCTTACAACTTCGTATTTAATAATATTATGAAAATTATTTACAATAAAAAATATATGGCGCACTAGCTAATTCGCTACCTACTTACTTATTTGTCGTTCCGGAATTCAGAATGTTAGAAAAATTAACTTGTGAGACAAGTTTCCGTATAAGAAAGTGTCAATAACTTAAGCTATCAGTTCCTTTTAACTTGTTATTTTATAGGAGATTTTTAATTAACGGAAGTTGATTGAATTTTTAGTTTGTTCATTAAATTAAAAAGTTTTATTTTTTTTAGATTCTTTTAAAAATACGTTTTTATGGAGAGAAATCTTATTAACCTTCTTACTACTAAATGGTGTTTATTAGTCGCATATTTTAGGTATGTACTAGTGGATGTTTTTTCTGTTGTTTTATTTTAAACTTTTACAGTTCAATTTTGCATGGTGGTGTTAAAAAGCAGGGCCGAGAAATTTAGGGGCTTATTCACTATTCACCGAAACTATCAAACAATTCCCAAAAGTCAATGCTTTTGTTACTGTTATGCTCATTTATCCTTTCACGATGATCATTTTCTGATCTTGTATTATTTTATCTTTACATCTTATCTTTTTGTAACATTTTTCAAAAACACCTGTTTTCCTGTATTAATTTTTATTATTTTCGTCGCTTGATTTTTCTATTCTTTAATAAACATTTCCAACAAACTATTTTCCCTTTTTTATTATTTTCCATTCAAATTTCTTGTAAATTTATACTACAACTAACAGTTGTACTACAACTAACAGTTGTAGAGCTTGTTCTTATTTTACTGCTTTTAAAGCGAACTTTATATTTTGTGGTTAATACATACATAGTTATGTTGTTATGTATGTTATACTATGAAATTAAGTAAATGATAAACTTCAAATATCAGCAAAATCAACTAGAACATTATTAATTTCCTTCATAAAAATATTAGTGACACATTAAACGGCTGTTTATTTCGTTTGTTATGCAAAAATAGAATTATAAATGCGGTATTTCAAAGTTTGTTAAATCGAAGTGCAATTTAATACTCGGAACTGTTTTTGGTATATTCAAGAATTATGTCGACCGAATCAATAATTGTTAGCGCTAGTATAGACGTTTTTATTGCGTCCATAGGTAATAAATATTGAAACGCAATGTACGTACGTAATGGGGATAGTGAATTAATCTTGTTTGGAACTCCTAAAAGTGCTGTTATTACCCTGACTAAATTTTACGATTTATGATTACTATTATCTCTAGTATCATTAGTATCAATTAGACACGAAATTTTTTTTTTCTGTAACCTTTAACTTAAATATAGTATTGTCACTGGGAAATGTCTGCGGAGCACTTTTAAATTAATGCAAGCAAACCTCAGACGGATTGTTAATTTAGAATAAAAATTATATACGAGGTCGCTCAAAAGTATGGAAACGGGACTCTGCTGCACAAACCGTTCAAGATAAAATTTTAAAAGTCCACCTTGCACAGTAGGACCATATTCAAAATAGTTTAGATCACAAAAATGTTTCTTTCGAAACAGCGTTTAGCGTTTTTAAGATACAACATTGGAAAGGCTATTTTTTATCTTTCAGAAGATTTTATTAATTGTTTTTGGTCGTTAGGTTAGGTAATAGGTTTGGGATTTTCTAATCTCTCCACCAGGACGACGAAGAATATTGTAGAAGTTTAAAAGTTATAGTTAAGCCATTTATCAACGAATGAACTTACATATTGGCCAATAGACATTAATAAAGTGGCAGACTTACTGGATTTTTTTGTGACGAAAGATATTGCTCCAAAGTACCAAAATATCTCTTCATGCCTGGATCTTTTCTCGAATCATACTCCGGCTATATCCACAATAAATGCTACAATTATTTAGAAAAAAGACCACCTAAGTTATTCAGTAACAAAACAGACTGATGCCACTCTTTATATTTGGTGGACAACCACGAAGACGTTGAGGCAGCAGCATGGAATTTCACCCAAGTAATAATTCAATAGCAGGCACCTCAATGTTATCCAATGGCTATCAAGAAGAAAATTGTCAAAAAAGAAGGCTTTGGAGAATTAGGCAAAATACTAGATACCCATCTGATAAAACGCGCTGTAATAAAGCTTCCAATGAATTAAAAATAATCTGAATCAAAAACCTTAGCAACAAAAGCTTTTAAGAATATCTGGAAAGCTTAAGCCCAACCGAAGACATAAACCTTTGCCTTCTTCTATAACACCCGAAGAAGATTCTGAAATAAAGAAATATTTTGACAGATTATATTAAATGCCCCTATACTAAAGCTGTTTACTGTGAGGGAGTCAAAGATCTGATCAAAAATAATCTACACCTGAAAAACACCCTTGCCTTAGATTTAATAACGGGACAGTTAAGAACTTCTTCGTAAAGGTATAGCTTACAGCATTATATGATGTAGTTTTGTGACTAGAATATTTCTTGGCTCAAGTGATATTGACATTAAAATCACCTAACGATGTAGCTTCGTGTAGACTAAGAGACTCATCTCCATTATCGAAGATTTAAATCTGATTCCAGCACATCAATTCGGATTTAGAAAAGAGCACTTAACCATACAGCATGTCGATCGTGTAGTCGCCTATATCAATTAATCTTTCGAGGAAAAAAGCACGGTAGCCTTCCTTGATGATAGCCAGGCATTTGCTATGGTAATGATGACCTACTTTATAAATTATAAAGTTCGCTACCTCACTCATATTATCTAGAAATTCGACTTACAAGGAAGATATTTCCAGGCGAAATATGATCAACATCTTACCGAACTACATCCAATGGGATCAGGTGTACCTCAGGGTGTCTTTATATATCATTTTTACTGCTGATGTGCCCACCAACTAGCAGTTACGCGTAGCTATTTTTGCTGATGACAAAACTATCACGATTAAACACAAAGATCCAGAATAGCAGCTAGTATGTTACGGAACAATCTAAGTGACATTAAAAAATTGACTAAAATTCGGAGATGCGGAGAATCAAAGTAAATGAGTCTAGATTTGTTTACGTCACTTTTACAACGTGTAGAAGAAACTCATCGCAAGTTTTCATCATTAACATACTATTACCATAAGTAATAGAAGTTAACACCTCGGAATGCACTGAGACAAGAATTTGACATGGAGTACGCATATATGGTGTAAAAGAAAACTTGTAAGAAAATTCGACATAAAATAAAAATTATTGCTCCGCAATGAATTACAAAATTACTAGTTTATAATGTTGCTTTCAAATCTATTTGGACGTGTGATACCCAGCTCTAGGGTGCAGCAGCCGACACCGACAGTCAGATCATTGAGAGATGTCAAGCAAAAGTTTTATGTACTGTGAGCAATATTCCTTATGTCGTGAGAAATTTTGCCATATTAAGTGAAGGAAACTATAAGAAACTCCAGTCATATCTAAGTAAATTATGTTGTAATTTAAAAAACCAAGATATTTTGTTTTGTTCTAAAATATGTTGAATATGGTCCTATTATGCAAACTTTTAAAATTTTATCTTGAACGGTTTGCACAGCAGAGCTCTGTTTCTATACTTTTTAGCAACCTTGTATGCTTAACGTATTCGCACTGCTTAGTAAATGTTGCGTTCCAACTATAATCTGTGAAGAACTGTTAGTAGACTTTCCAGTGACTAAAAACAGCCAAAGAAAGTATTTACAAATACAGGTACTATAAAGAGTGCACTGGCTTACAAGTTAAACACATTGACAGGGTTTCCACATGACGATCTTAGTGACAACATGAGTATACAGGAAAATAAATATACAGTAGCATTAACCTTTAGTACGTACGTTACAGACATCAGAATATTTTGTAACCAGCGAAAATCATGTGTTGGGTCGGGTTATATCAAAGGTTAGCGTACAAAAAATGATAAGAATTTATCAGTTGGGTTAGTTATGCTTTTGTAAATAAAGCATTATATTTGTCATAAAAAGTCTGTTCGGTGTATTTTTATGATAGTAATAAAAAGGGAAAAGATGTATAAAATGGTGAAATATCATCAGTCATCAGTAACATTATTTAGACAGTTGTAAACTATGATGATGACATAAGATGTTCTAGACAAAACATATTTGATGAACACTGTATAGGGGAAAATATTTTTGATATTTTTGTGTTTCCAATTGAAGTGTAAACAATGAAAATTTAGAAGTTCATATTGAAACGCTCGCGCCCTAAAAAATAGTGGAAGAACATTTAAGGTGGTTTAGAAATGTGTGTCTTATATGGTAAAAAAATCATCGAAAGGGCTTATCAAACAAAAATATGAGAAAGGATCAAAATAGGAAGACAAAGAAGAATACGGAATAAAAGATAAAGCAAAAAAAGGAATAATCTCGGAAGGAACTAAGATAATGACGTAAACTAGGAAGAAGTAGTGACAAAAATGTAAAACAAAAGAATAAGGTAAACCCCACATACCTTTCGCGTTGCGGTACAAAGGTATAGGATTAAATCAAGGTGAGAAAATACCAAATCGCAGTTAAACTATATTAGTTCTACTTACGTTGTCTGCATATGTAATGAAAAGTGGGAATTAAGCTACTATTAAAAGAAAAGTTAAAAATCTAACCAGCAATGAGTGATATAATTTGTGATTTAACAAATAGACCACTACTTTTAGCAAAAAATATCTAAATAAAGTTAACCAGATTCGAAAATATTGTTATCAGTAGGATCTAAAATGTAGAATAGCATTTTTGAATGAAGCTGTACACCAAATTTAGTTAATTTTGATTCTAGTTGCTTAATTCAGTTATAGTTTCGTGTACAGAAATTTGCAAAATAATTTAATCTAAAGAATGCAAGATAAAGATTAGAAAACGAGAAAGGTTCGTACTTCGATCATTTGCTACTGTCGGCGAAAGAACTTATAGGTAAAGTTAACTGGAATATTATTAAAAGTTTTGTTCCCACGCTTATTGTCACGTACCAAACTGGCACTACGACATTATAGGGGGATGGTAAAGTCCCTTAGGCGCGCGGCTAGCTAAAACAGTGGAGATGGGCGGTTCGAAACGGTAAAACCCTTCAATAAGGGTGTAGTCATAATGGAGATGAAAATGTTGAGCGCCACTATGGTATGTCACCCTGAGGTCTAAATAGGAACCCACCACAGAAAATTCCCAAAGGGCTCGGACAAAGGAGGGTCGTAGCTGCAACCTGCCGCAAGATGTGACTTACCTTGCTAAACTGACAATTACTTACTTTACTGTAATTCTTAACTTGTAGGCAGGCTAACACTACACATAAATCTTTAACAAAACACTGACACAAATATTATCGGGTAGGACTGAACACAATACCAAGAACAAACTAAATTGACAATGAAATATTTAATGAATCGAAAGGCAAGAAAATGAATACAAGAAATTACACAAAAGAGGGCGACAATCAATATATGTTACGTTAAAACAAACAATACAAGATACGCTTACTTTCAGGGACGGTAGAATTGAGGGTGCTACATTTACGTTAAGTACTGCAAATCATTCACAAGCTTAGCCCCCCAATTCCAAACAAAACACGGGATCAACAAATATTAAACCAACAATTCAACAGCATAGCTAAATCTTTACACATGCAACATAATACAAATATTCACTTTACTTGACTTAAAACTTGCTACAAATGAACACAAAGATAACCAAACGACGGCACTTATTGAACTTTAAATTGAACTGAACAATCATTGATGAGGCCTGCCAGCAAGATGCAATCGTAGGAATTGAAACTGACGTTACAAACATAAACGCAAAAGCAGGAGTAGCAAAAAGGAAGTAGATTACCTGGCGAGATGTTCTTACTTGCTCGACACAGGGAGTGACGTGACTCGAAGAGCTATATGTTCCTTCTTCCAAACGTGTGTAAGACAACGAAGAATAATCCTTAGGCTATGGGTTTTCTGAATCCCTCAAACGAGGAAATTGTGTGAGGAACGGTATTCCAACTATCACTAAAACTTCTCACACAAAACTATATCTTTCCGGAGTATATGGCACTCTTTTAGTGACCGACCAAGTCGCAACTGTAATCCTCCCCGAGGACTACCGGTATAGAGGCCTTCCGGTGATTTAGGAACCCAAGCTGGAAACGATAAACTCGCACCACGTCTTAAAAGACGTCCGTAATGGTTGACAGACTGTCACGCACCAAAGCAGGTGGGTGTAGAAAACTCGAAAGGACGCCACAGGTCAGCTGACACAGCCTGGCGTGCAGGGGGATTTCCCGAACTGTATCACGAGAAGCTGTATTCAACGGAACAATATGATATCATGTCTTGATGAAATATGCGTGTCATGAAAATGCGCTGACGGGCTTAACCTTTCGTGCCCTTCAGACTAAAACGGAATTAACTGTAGCAAAAATAACATAACAACGCACGAAATTAAAATTACGAAAGACCGTATTAAAGAATTTACCACAAATTCAAGATGACTCTAAACTTCCCAAATAACACGGAATTGCAAAACCATGTGACATTATTAAAATGCTATGTACCAAATTTACCAGAAATATTAGCGTTCTAGCATGATAGGAGTATACAGCAGTACATTTTGACTAATTGTATATACCTATAAAAGCTGTACAGTACTAGAGGCCCAAGGCTTGTTAAGTTATGCCTTGCCACACTTTCCGGTCCACGGCCTTCTGCTTCCAATTTTCAGTGTTACATGTTTTCAAGTCCGCTTTCACCGAGCCTAACCATTTATTCTTCTGCCTTTCTCTCCTTCTTTTACCGTCCACTCCATGCTTTAACACTCCTTTCGTAACCCTACCGTTCTCCAGTCTTTGCACTTGCCCCCAGCCACCTGATTCTTTGTGCCCTGATTTCTTGGGATAAGCTTAGATTCCTATAAAGCTACATCACTTCGACATTCGATCTCCTCAACGACTGGTCATTGCCCCTTTTGCCCTTAAAAATCCGCCTTAAAATCTTCGTTTCTCATATGTCTAACTTCTGCTGATCACTCTTGTTGATTGTCCACATCTCGCTTCCGTATAACACTACCGGCCCGATGACAGTTTTATATACTCTCACTTTTGCACATTATGATATATCATTTCTTTTAAATAGCCGCAAAAATGCTCCCGCAGTTTTACTACCTTTAACTGTATGCGCATTAACATCTACACCGTCCCCTCCTTCATTTGTAATCAACACCCCCAGATAGATAAATTCGGACACTCTCGCGAACGACGCGAACACCTATTCCTACTCTTCAGCAGTTTTAACTTTCAAGTCACTATCTTCCTGCTTTGACAAGCCTCTCACTTCCATAAATTTAGTTTTGCCCGTTGAATTGTAACCCATATTCTCCAGCAGTCTTTTCCAACCTGATTAACACATCCTTCATTTCAGCATTAGATCTTGTAATTATGGCTAGGTCATGCTCGTATGCTACTGCTTGATGGCTATGGTGATATACCACTTTCACCAGAATTAGATTGGACAAAATTGTCGATCGACTACTTTGACTAATCTTATTAATTTAGAAGCGACTCCAAGTTCTTCTAGCACATTAAACATGTTGTTCCTACTAATTATAATAATCGCCAACCGTCTTTTCTGCCACTTCGATTATTCTGGACTTTAAACAGTTCGCTAACACCTTAAACACCACATCCAGCATAATAGTCACACAAACTTCTAGCACCATTTTCATAGATTGGACACAGCACCGCCTCCGACCACCTTTTCGGCATTTCTTCTATATTCCATATCAATTTTCTAAGATTTTGAATTTTTGCAAGCAAGCTACCTCTCGCCATTTTTAGGAGCTCCGCCGTAACCTCATTTTCTCCCGCCGCCCTATGATCCTTCAATTTTTTGATTGTCATCTCTATCGCCTCCTAATCTTATATTTCTTGATTCCTCTTCTGCCCCAATCTCACTGTTTTCATTCAGTATTCCATTGAAATACTCGGCCCATCGCTCTAATTTCTCTGTGGTTCCGCCGGAGATATAAAAGATGCAGCGGGGAAATGGAAGGACCACCTGACACTGCAAACACAAATTAGGGTTAGAGCTAGAGAAATTGGAGGGCGTTGTTGGAACATGGGTATGAAAATCTGCAGGCAAAATGGTTTGAGGATGAGAGCAGAGAGGCCATTTTAAGAGGGCGCCAAGTTAGAATAGTAATGCTAACAAGCAATACACCAGTGATACGAAATACGTAGAAGCTAGAAGAGTGAATCTGCCGAAGTAAAAAAAGGCTATGGATACAGGAACAGTTAAAAACAATCGAAGAAAATTTTGCCAACAAGGAAGTAAGAAACTTCTATTAGGAGGTGACGAAGGAGAAAGGATGCCTTAAGAGAATGCCATTGTTCTGTAGGGACAAGGATAGGAATTTAGTTTGAATATCATTAAAGGATGTTAATTCAACAAAGTAAATAAAAAGAGACAAACATAAAATAAAAATGCATTACGAAAAGGATTGATAAAGGCGATTATAGCTGTGACTAAATTTTCAATTAAAATACAGAAATACTATTAAATACTTGTTCCAGTTAATTTTATCGAGTTATTTCGTCCAAAAAGACGAGTAAAATACGAATAAATATATACAGTTTCCGAATATCGACATACTTAAAAATTTTAACGCTTGCAAATGAATTGAAGTCCGGTTCATTGGTAAACCACACATGCATAGCTTTTAACTTGATCCGTTTCATTAAACTAATTCCCTTATACTGTGTAATGTGGAAACTGAATTAACTAATTTAGCGAAATATCTAAAAGCAGATATATGTTTAGGGCTTTCTGCAATTAGAGGATTTGCCAGTTATTTATCAAAATAATCTTTTCATTATTTTGAACGTGAATATCTGGAAACCAATAGCAGACATAACTAGATAAAGAGTACATCATTGACTGCTAATATAATTATAACATACTAAAACAGTAATACTCCTTAAGAGAACGCGAATGTTTGCAAAGAATTACAGTGTAGAACACACATGAATATTCAGAATAATAGATCTTATTTCATTTTAAACTTGAATCACCGTGTTCGGTTTTAGGGTTGTTACCTAGAATATCGAGTTTAGTGCTTTCATTCTGCTAGTTCTCGTTTAAATCACTTGGTTTGCATAACATACAGAGACAAAATGAGGAGCACAGAAGACACCGAGAAAAAACAAGGGAGAGAATGATAGATAGATAACGAAGATTGCTTTAATAATAAAGGTTTTAAATGCATACATTGTCCTTACATAAGTAGTAAGCAGAAATTCATACTTAATATTTTACATTTTTTTAGTTATTGCTAAATAATATAGGTATTTTTTGCTACTATTTCAATGCAATAAATTCGCTAATGCAATAGAGGTCCTATAATGGGATAATGGAAAACAATTGTAAGGAGATGACGGATAAAATATCTACATAGATTGCAGCATGACGAGAAATGAACAGCCTGGATAATACTAAGAATTAGAAGAGAAGAATGTTTAATTAATTACAATTAGAAGTTGATACCATTTGTTAAATGGTAATAGAAATATGAAAAGTAAATGAATACAAAAAACTTTAAAACACCGGAATAATGAAAAGGTAGAAAATGAAATTAAATGTATAACAAAATAATCCGGTATGAGTGTCTATAATAAAAAGTAAAACTCTCGATGCAATGTCAAGTGCTGTAAATGAGTACTAGTATAAAACTAAATTTAATTTGTCGAACTTCTACCATTAACTTTACGTATTTTTATATTTCTATGTAAATGTTGAGGCAGGATTCGGTTTCTAATCTAGTTTATAGCTTTGCTTCGATGTTACAGAGTTACTCTGTTTTACTCCAGGCATGTAACTAGACCTACAAATTCGGCTGGGTACAAAGTAAAGCCCAGATATTTTATGGTGAATTTAATTTACCAATAGTTACTTACACATAAAGAAAATGTTATGAGCTTTTTAGACTACAATAGGCCACGATCTTAGTTTATTTTGTTTCCTTGGGTGGGTGCGAAGGGGGACTGCCAAATTTTTGGGTGGGCTCTAACCCACCCATGCTCCCCTGTATTTACGTGCTTGTTTTACTTAACAAGACCGAAAATATACGTTTCCTGCCATTATTACCACCTTAATGTCGGTTGTTTACTCCTATGGTTTACATCAATGACTGGCAGACATGCTTTATGTCTATTTTTAACAAAAGCGTAAGATGTTCCTACCACATAACAACAGCTATCTACGATGAAAGATGGAATTTATGAGGCTTTGATATTTAAATACGTCGCCCCTAGGAAATTGCAAAGCCAGTGTTTGAATTTTTTTTTCAAAAGTAAAAACTGGATTTGGGTTATAAATTTTTCTTTAGCTACAAAGGCCTAAAATGAGAGATGTTACTGAAATTGTCACCTGAACTGTATTTAATTTCATCATTACGAATACTAACCTATATAGTTTATCGTTACAATTAGAACATTTATTATACGTTATAGCATATTTCTCGTTTTCATTTTCAGACAAAATGTTGATTTAGAAGAGACGTACCTACTTTTAAAACGTAATACCTCCTACCAAGCTCTTTCCTACTCGGTGCTCTAATGATATACGAGTGTTTATTTTCCGAGTATCAAACGTCTATTAAAGGAAGTGAGCTTTAAATGGCGGTGAACCAACTTTTATTTTGTTGCATCCGCTGTTTCAACCACTTCTAGCCTACGTGTTTTATCTTCGTGTAGGTTTTTACTAACTGCAATTTCATTTCAACAAAAGGCTTTTATTCTAAGTAAAATAGAGGCATTTCCCCTCACAATTGGATTTTGTTTTCTTTAGGCTGTTTCAGCTTTTCCCAATTTTCGGAAATGCTGAAACAGTTGTTTCCCTGATTCTAATGTTAAAAGTGAGAATGTGTACATAAAAGCTACGCTAATTCACGGTTTATAAAGTCCGCGTTGGATTTAGAGCGTGGGAATGGGAGGCGAATACAAGAGGAGTGGAAGAAAAGCTAGGCAGATATCGTTTGTGTGAAAAACCTATTCAGATAATTGTTATATTACCCGTTTACTGCTGCGAATTCGCTGAATAATTTATTACCCGTACGAGAAGGACACAATTTAATTTGCGATATTGTCTGTAAATAATTGAAGTAGATTTTGTTCATAAAACACGGTGCAGACCTTTCTCAGTCGATAAATTTATTTCAGACGCCCTATAATAGCAAATAGCCTTGCAACCGCATTTATATTTCTCTTTCCTTCACTTGTAAATGGCTGATACATAAAAAGCAAACAAAGACGTGTCCGAGGGAAAGCGCGAAATAAAACCGTAAAACGAGGTTCTGCTGGACTTTTTTGTCGCGGAGAGAAAAAGCCGTTAAAGATCTCGCCAGAATTCATGTAAAATTCACTTAAAAGTGTATACCCGACATTAATGTGCATATTTGCGAAACAAACATAAATAAAATTGGTTTAGCGAAATTAAAAAAGAGACGACAGCACTTTAATGCCATTTGGTGGTATCCAGTGCCACGTCGGCATAGAAAGACATTATGTTTTATCTGATCTGAAATTTTCATGAAAGGAAAGAGCCACTTTATACTTTACTAAAACAGTTGCTTTCAGAAAAACTTCTTAATCGCGCTCATATCTGACAGTAAACACTGAAGGGGGATGTTGGACATATCAACTTAAATGGGGTGAACATTTTTGTCGTAGACCTTCCGCGTAACAGTAAACCAAATATTTTGGTTGCTTTTACGTTATTCTTAATGTTTCTTGGTTTTATAATATTGCAGATGGCCTACCACTTTACATTATATTTATAAAATCAACAATTAAAACTGCCAAACAAAATACTCAGAATCGGTGACTTTATTAAGGCGTCCCGACATACGTATAATATCGTGGACTCGAAAAAAAAAACAACTATACAATGTCTTTTTTTATTTTGTCATAAGAAAAATAAGTTCCAATTAAAAAGCTGTCGTAAACATGCCATTATTTATCGTCTGAAATATGTAATATATGTAAACCAACGTTTGCGTCAAGTTAAAAATACCATGCTTTTCTGGAACAACCAGCTTGTGAATTTTTGCTGTATTTTACGCCGCTGTATTTCCTTTCATTTACTGTTCAACTTCAAACATTCTAATTAAACGGACGATTGAAATCCCCAAATGCGTTCGATCCCTCGCAGATTTAACGTTTCACCACGGTTTGATACCAAGACGAGGTTCAAATGAAATAAAATCGCCTTTTTATGTTTGTAACCTTATTGCTATTCGGAGATAGTAAATAGTAATTTTAAAAAAATTAAACGATTCATGAAAATAATAGGTTTAAAATGCATATCTTAAAGGGGAAAAGTTGCGTTTTTACTAAATTAAAAAAGCTATTTAAACGGAAAAGATCTTAAAAATTTGAATGATTCTGAAATAAAGCTTTAGCAACGAAAGAATTTTCAAAAAATCCAAGTGGTATGGAAACGAAAAGATGACACTACAATTTTCAAGTTATAAATAAACTACGATCTCAACTGTTGAAGCGAAAATAGAATTTTGAAATCTAATTCGAAGCCCAATAGAATCTAAATACGAATTTTAAACCTTCTGTGTACATTTTCTATTGAAATTAGCGTTTGGTATCCAGTTCTCACAAAAATTGCTAGGAAAGCTTACAGTGAATTACAGTAACATTAAAAGAAAAAAAACCGATGATGATAGAAAAATAAAAGTTGAAATGCACAAAAATCTATAAAATTAATGTGATGTTCGTCAATACATAAAAAGTTATTACTTGTTGTCCTATCTGCATCTACATCCTCTACATGGTGTTAATTGAGACCCGATTTTTTTCAAAAATAATTAGTGCCCAATATTCGCAACAGTTTGTTTTGACATGTTTTATGCCTCAGATCTCAATCAATAGTCTGTAGAGACCCACTGCATTGGAGCTCTTTAGTTCATTGTGCTGCCTAGAATTAATCGTCTTACAGTTAGAATGCTTCTTTGAATTTCGTTCGAATTCTAACGTAAGTTAAATTATGCGATAATGCAAAGCCTATCTTAAAGTTTAAATCTTCAATTAGTTTTACAATCGAATATTCCCATACAAAATGGAAAAACATTTTTCCTCCTCCCCGTATAATCTACAAAGGTTATTTGCCACTGTCGTACCTTTTGGGTTAGTTACGTCCGGTACTACTAACTCCTTAGCTTTTTTATAATGGCACGCTTAATAAATATTTTGTATTATTTAAGCCCCCGAGTCTGGTGCCATTATACCATATGAACAAAAATTATTTAGATAAGGGATGGCCATGGTGAACAAAATCACTGTCTTATAATATAATAATAATAATATGTACTTTATTTAGTAATATTACTAATTTTACATTAATCGTACAAGTTTATAATGTCCAATATTTTCTTAAAAACTATTCTTACAGTACAAACTTAATTGTTTCTTAAAACCCATTAATGGCCAAGCATTAAATTAAAAAAAAAGTAAAAGTTTTTGTTATGGCATTTATTTTATAGGATATCAAACAATACAAAACAGTATTTAAATGCAAAAAATATATTAGGTGTATATGAAAAAAAAGATGTTGCGTTTTCGCAACGTTGGCCACTTGGGTAGTAGCTAATACATAATTCATACATTTACTTATAATGAAATTCCTGAAAACATTTTGTGTGTAAGTGGACCTTACATTTAATACATGTATAGACTGTTGTGCTTCTACATTCTCGACAACGTCTTCTTGCACTTTCTGGGTGTTTCACTATCGTGTGACCTTCGTTATCGTATTGCACTTCGTTCGGCAAACTTGCGTTTGATGTTCGTCCTAAATTTATATTGTGTTGGCCATTGGATTTCAACAAAGATAAAACAAGATAGGAACGAAAATCAAGTTGCGATATTTTAACTTCATTTGCAAGGTTATAAATTTTCCACGAATTTACTATTGCACTATCAATCATATTTATAAATAGAGGCCACCACCACTTTTTTCCTCTAATTCTAATTCGATAATTTGCTATACCATTGTCGTGTAGGTCGACTCCTCCCATGTGAGTATTATATTTGGCAATAGCATTAGGTTGTGATATAACAGTTTCCTTTTTTTCTTTTCTACTGTAACGCTTAGCATTTTTTAGTGGCTCCGTTGTTCCAAAATTTGTTATTATTGTGACAACTGAATTGTCATTCCAACGAATTACATTGATTTTAGATTTGCTGTCAAACATATTATCGTACGCGCCGCGCTCCATTTTCCCTATTATCTTTTGTGACTTCACAGGACATTTTGCAATTCGATTATCACGTACTGTTCCCAATGCAAAATATCCTTTCTCTCCAAGTAAGGCAAATAAATTGTATGACGAAAAAAAGTTGTCAAAATACACTTCATGCTGCGATGGATTGTCGACGTGAGAAGGTAGATTCAAAACGACGTTAGCTCCTAAACCTAGGTCATCAGTTGTCGAATTCTTGCTTGCACCACCATACGGTTGAAACTGATATAAATATCCAATAGATGAGCACATGCACCACAACTTGAAGCCGAAGCGTACAGGTTTGCCCTTGATGAACATCTTAGCAGAATGCCTACCGAAATACGGCACCATTTCTTCGTCAATTGACAAATGATTGGAAAAAATGCCAAATTGCAGAAACTTTTTATTTAGCGCATCTATAAGTGGGCGAAGCTTAGCGAATTTGTCGCATTTATCCAAATTTTTATTGTCAGCGAGATGTATGTTTTGCTTTATCGAACGGAATTGGTTTCTGGACATTGCGTTTCTTACTAAATCTATACCTTTGTCTGAATCTTTAGACCAATACATACTTTGCTGGGGCAAAGTATGATACCCAGAAAATATAAGAATTCCAAAACTGCTTCAACTGTTCTGTTGTAACTCTAAATTCATGACGGTTGTTATCACAAGCATATTTTATTGAAAACTGTGCAATTTGAGAAATAATTTCATTATCAAAAAACTTATAGAAAACTTTTAGAGGCGACAATCCACCTACATTATTTTCTATGATTTCTGTTGGATTAGTATTGTCAGTTTTTGGCAAATTAGTATAAGTAGGTTCACTCTTGATCCAATTAGGTTCCGGTTGTGATTTTTTTTTGGGTTTGGCCTTTTTAGAAAAAGTTTCTTTTTTGTTGTTATTTTCGCTGTTTTTGTCGGTAACCTCTTCTTCATTACGATTTGAATTGGATCCATGTACATGCATTTCAAATGTACCTGCTATATCTTTAGAATGATCATTGAAAGGATCTGTTAAATTATCATCTAAATCTTCCTCGTCTGTAACTTCGTCGGTCTGGGGCGGAATATACACGGCATCAATTACATCACTGTCTTCAGTATCAGAGTCCTCCTCTATAATTGCAAGTAATTCTGCATTTGTAAGAGGTTTCTGGAACTCATGCGACATCTGTCAAAATTGTGCATTTTAGTAAGATATAACAGTAACAAAATTATCTAAATACCTCTATTGTTTGTTGAACGTATGCAAAATATTGTGTTTATTATATAAAAATCACTTATTACACTAAACTAGCGTTACTACCTTTCAAAATAAACAAACTTAGCAGCACAAAACAGGGCACACGTAAGTTGCAGCTACCGGTCAGTATCTACTGCGCGGGATAGCGCTACGGGCCAACGTTGCGAAAACGCAACAGACAAGTTTATACTTGCACTGTTCGGTACACTTGAAATTTGAGAACGGTTGCTCAGCAGGTATCCCTACTAAGACCTTATATTATTCAGTATTCAAAATAGTTTAGTCGGAATACATCATATAAATACTAGAAATAAAAGATTTTGTCAAACACTAAAACGATCTCAATTTTATGCCAAATTCAAAATATTATAAACATAATTTAGGATTATATTTATACGTGTTTTTAAGTTTATAATGTACTTCGAACCTTAGAAAGACATACAGCGTCAAAAAATATGTTATTTACTTTTGTGAAAGTGCAGAAAAAAATTCAAATTTGAACTGTTGCGAAAACGCAACGTTGGCCATTAATGGGTTAAAATTATAAATATTTGGCGCCTGTTTTATTTCCTGTGGAAGATTGTTATAATATTTTAAACCTTTGTCGAAAAAAGAATTTTGAGATTTCGATTTGGAAAATTTTGGTAATCTAAAGTCGGAGCGAGTTCTGGTATTATAATCATGTATGTCTAAATTGTACATCAATGACTGGGACATGTATTCTGGAAGTAAACAATTTATTGTTTTGTAGACTAATACTAGAGTTTTAAAGAAAATACGCTGTTTTATGCTCAACCATTGCAAGATATCTAACATTAACATAATTTTAGTAAATTTTGAACACTGCAGTATAATACGCATAGCTTTGTTTTGCTGCTTTTGCAGTCTTTTCAAGTCTGATTCCTGACAGAGAAACAAAATGCTTGCACAGTAATCAAAATGTGGAGCAATAGTTGTTTTGTAAACATTTATTCTTGCTTGAATAGTAAGTTTGTTAGATATCCTGCCCAGTAAACTAATTTTACGTGCTACTTTCTTGATCACATAATCTACGTGCTTCTTAAAATTTAATTTATCATCTATAATTACTCCTAAATATTTAATTTGGTCAACCTTTTCCAAGTCCATATTTTCTATATTTATTTTAGCTGACTGAACATTTTTATTTGAAATAATCATAAATTTAGTTTTCGAGACATTCAATTTCAATTTGTTAACTTGTAACCATTGAGAAATGGTTTTTAATTCTAGATTTAATTTGGTGATAGCAAGATCGATATTTTCATCGGTAACTGACACTAAAGTATCATCAGCAAATAAATTAATGTTGCAGCAACTAAGATTAAATTCTAAATCATTAATATAAATTAAAAACAGCAATGGGCCTAAAACCGATCCTTGTGGTACACCCAAATTATTCTGAATTTGTAAGGATTCTTTATTTCCATATAAAGTTGTCTGGAAGCGCGATGTAAGGTAACTTTGAAACCATGCATTTTCAGTACCGCGGATACCATAATGATTTAATTTATTTAGTAATCGTTCTCTGTCGATAGTTTCAAAGGCTCTTTTATAGTCTAAAAACACAGCCACAATACTTTTATTTAAATCTAATTCACTTTTCCAATTTGTCAGCACAAAATTTATAGCAGATTCACATGAATGTTTATTTCGAAAACCGGATTGACTTTTAGTTAAAATGTCATTTGTTTCTAGATAATTTTGCAGTTGTTCTTTAACGGCCACTTCTAGTATTTGTTCATAAACTGGCAATACATTAATGGGGCGAAATTCTTCACATTTTTTCGTAGAATTTACTTTTGGAACAGGCACAACTTTAGATATTTTCCATGTTTCCGGGAAAACTCCAGTTCTTAAAGATTGATTAATTAATTGTAGAAACAGATCTCCGATTATTGGCAATGCATCCGAAATTACTTTGGCTGTAATGTGGTCTGAACTTCCTTTTCTTTTAATACAAGCTATTATTCTTTTAAGATCCCTATAATTTATGTCCTTGAACTTAAAACTGCCGGTGGCTTCTGTTATTGGACTTTCTTTAAATGCCGCGTTCAGCACAATAGAGTTGTTAATTTCAACAATACTGTTTACGAAATATTCATTGAATTTATTTGATATTATGTCCGGTTCACTAATTTCAACTTCATCGAACAATATATTTTTTGGTGTAGTAGTTTGGCTTTTCATTAAACCTTTAATAATTTTCCGCATATTTTTGGAGTTGCCGGTGCTTTGTTGAATTCTTTGATAGGTTCAGCTTGTTGTTGGTTCTACAGGTCAATTAAATGTAAGTTTCGATTGCAATTTTTATTCTTCATGGTATTCTCGCAATTACATAAGCAAACATGCAAAGGCGTGTAAATTTATGTTTGCATGAGAATGGTGGCCATTTTCAACATCTAATGTAATAAGTTGAAAATAAACCCGTAGTTTAATAACTAAGTTTTATTTGACAAGCTGATTAGCTTACATAACATATCATTTCAACTACTGACGATGAATCAAACATGCAAGGTACGTTCAGAATTCTAAAGCCACCCTTTATCTAAATAATTTTTGTTCATATGGTACTTAATATTTTATTGACAGAGTATTTTTATCGCCCCTTTAACGGTTCTGTAAAACATCCTACGTGTCAGTTCCGACCACTTTCTTAGTGGCGTTGATGCTCTCTATCTCTCTATTTCTTCCCTTCCACAATTTTGTGGCTTGTCATTATTTGTAAAACGCCGAGAGGTACTGGTAGTATCATCAATGGGTACCCTTTAATCTCGATTCATAACTTTTAACGGTTATTAAAGTTTTACTATCTGTCATTACATAAGTATGTCGACCGCCACATAATATGCCCACCTAAAAAGTAATGGTCTGGACCTTAAATAAATAGTTTTCCCTAATGTGAGTTTCCTAAATTTCTGATGTAAGGAACGGCTTCCGCGTTTGGACCGTGTTAGTGTTGAATGAGAAAGGCCTAGCGTTTAGCCCACTATCGTAAAGGAGCTTTATAAGGAGTGATCGAAAAACATGTACATCCTCTACAACCTCTAAGGCCTCAGAACACCATCGGGTCTCAAACTACAGTCTTTTGGTCCAACGTCTACGCCGGTTGCATAGATAGAGTGCTTCCAAAGTAAAACATCAAAACGATATTCAAACCCGCTTCAAATATTTTGTAGATACTCTTTTGACCAAAGAGTAAACATCAACTTCCATTATCAAGATTCGTGCAACTTGGTGTATATTGGACAAACCGGCCATTTGCTACGCATACGTATCTATGAACATAAGTGGTGCTTGAGACGGGGCCTTCTTTCATATTTAGCTGTCTCCAAACATTATCGCGATACCTGCCACAACATTCTATTTGCAAATTCACCCCCCTTCGCCAAACTTTCCTAATTTTCTAACAGGAAGATCCGTGAGATCATCGAAATTATTAAGATCGCGGTTAACCAACAATAACACATCTAGCTTCTGATGAAGCCCTTTATGATAGCAGGCGAAGCGTTGAGTTTTGTTCCTTCGGCAATAATAATCTCGGAAACATTTCCTGACACATGATTCTAGCCGTGATATCCATATACTCATCTCTATTCCAGTACTGTTGGGGGTTTTTAATATATCAGCATGCCAGATGTCTCTAGATCTATTTATAAATTCATCATCTTATGTCTTGTTTGTTCTCTCACTGTTCAGACTATCACATGTATAAAGGGATTTCTGAAAGGAAGGACTATGAGTTTTGTCTGATCCTTTTGTTATACAAAATTTTCCTCAAGTAAAAATCACTCTCCCGAAACTTTTGGTTTCGAGACTACATGCTACCTGCTAAGCTTATAGTTCAACGATAATGACCAGTGGAAGTAGATCTTGGGGTACTTCGATCGATGGCTAGTCAATATCTTTTTAAACTTACTCTTATGTTTTATACCACATATTCGGTATCCAAATCCAAAGAACCATTTCCGATTTTAATCCCTATATATTACTATAGATTTTCTATCGGCTACAGACAGGTAGCGTTTATCACTGCCATTTGCCCACAGAACTTTTTCAAATTGTAAATATGTGTCTTCCTAGTAACTATTATTGTGGAGGTTTTACCCAGATTAAGAGCAAATACTGCATATTTCCGATTTACTACATTAAAAACGTCATGATAATAGTATGTATGATCTGAAAATATATTCGAATATGTTGATAAATTCGATGGAAAATGTATTCAAAACGCCCTTATAAATCAGAAACATTTAGTGCTGAAGAATCGGCCCTCGGAAATGACGAAAACTGAATTGGTTATTAAATCCCTGGTAAATACATCCTCAGAAATTAAAGACTAGATAATAGAGATTATGTTCTTGTTATTTGTTTATTTCGGATTTCGGATGTCACCGCATGTGGACAGCTGTAGTTAAAGCACTACCGGACTAGAATTTGGCCGAATCCAAAGGATTTCCGCTCCTGAAAGAAATCTTTAACGTGTTTTCATCTTTATTCGCATTAAAAATATTATCGGCTTGGACTAGGAATTGAACGTGACAACATTGACTCACAAGTTAGCGCTAGTATTATTGCAATCCATAGGTTTTGTACTTTCAATAAATAACTGTAAGGGACACAAGTGAGGAAATAAAAGTAATTAACTTATGATAAGTGCAATCTTCGAAGTTATTTGTTCGAATTTTCGTAATTTAGGTTAATACCTTTTATAATCAACTACAACGTCTCTAACACTGACTGATATTCTTAGATATGAATGCATTTGGCATTTCGATTTGATTAGGTCTATGCTATATTGTCCGTGATCATTAATTAGATATGCAAGAGTCAACTTAATAAGCAAATCTTAATTGCACGGTTGATTGTGTATGAGCTTGCCTTTGTAGTAAATTTGAACATCGCATCGTTCGCTTCCAAGGATGCATTCAAAATAATCTATAAATGCATTTCCCATACAGTAGACTTGCTTGTTTACTGCAGTGGAATACTAATATAATGAAGGATCAAATTTAACTTTACATTGGAAGATATTTATTCGGAACATTTAGCTTATTAGCGTCCAAATTAAATTAGAACCACGTTTTCGCAGAAGGATTACTAATACGATCCTTTCAAACTGTCATAGTTATTGAAGCAGCTTTCAGAAATTATTGCAGTTGAAACTGTTCAACAGTGAAAGACCATTAACGTTTTCGTTATGTTAATTTCCGAAATTACTTACTTTGTTTTATGCTTTTATTAGACGTTAAAAGACCCTTCTTGATTGATAATAATAGAGAAAAATTTGATTTTAATTATAAAAAATATTTCATTCATTCATCGTAGTTTGCTTACCTCAAAATTTATAACCAAATGTATTAACGTTTTCTTAAAAGAAGGACTATGAGTTTTGTCTGATCCGATTGTTATAAAAAATTTAAAAGTAATTTAAAATTTTCGGTACGCTCCCCTTTTCTTTAAATCAATCTCCCGAAACTTTTGGTTCTGGTACACGCTACCTGCTAAGCGATACTATATTAAAAATGTCATGAAGGTGGTATGTATAATACGAAAATATATTCGAATATGTTGATCAATTCGATAGAAAATGTGTTCAAAACGCCCTTATAAATCAGAAACATTTAGTGCTGAAGAATCGGCCTTTAATACACTTTAAAGAAAATGACGAAAAATGAATTGGTTATTAAATCCCTGGTAAATACATCCCTAGAAATTAAACACTAGATAATAGAGATTAAGTTCTTATTATTTGTTTATTTCGGATTTCGGATGTCACCACATGTCGACTGCTGTAGTTAAAGCACTACCGGACTAAAATTTGGGCGAATCCAAAGGATTTCCGCTCCTGGAAGGAATCTTTATCGTGCTTTCAGATTTATTCGCATTAAAAATCTTATCGACTTGGACTAGGAGCTGAACTTGACAACATTGACTCAATAACTGACTGGAAGTGACACAAGTCAGGAAATAAAAGTAATTAACTTATGATAAGTGCAATCTTCGAAGCTATTTGTTTGAATTTTTGTAATTTAGGTTAATACCTATCATAATCAACTCCAACGTCTCTAATAACACTGACTGATATTCTTGGATATTAATGCATTCGGCATTTCGATCTGATTAGGTCTATGCTACATTGTTCGTGATTATACATAAATTTGCAAGAGTCAACTTAATAAGCAAATCTTATTTGCACCGTTGATTGTTTATCAGCTTGCCTTTGTAGTAAATTTGATCATCGCATCGTTCACTTGGAAGGGTGCATTCAAAATAATCCGTAAATGCATTTCCCTGTTTACTGCAGTGGAATACGTACGTAATGAAAGATCAAATTTAACACTCCATTGAAAGGTTCACCTTATTAGCGTTCAAGTTAAATTAGAACCACGTTTTCGCTGAAGGATTACTAGCACGATCCTTTCAAACTGCCACAGTTATTGAAGCAGCTTTTAGAAATTATTGCAATTGAAACTGTTCAACATCCAAATACCATTAATGTTTTGGTTATGTTAATTTCCAAAATTACCTACTTTCTTCGCTGTGGCTAGCGTCCCGACTCGGGATCCACGTTCAGTCCCGAATAACGTCATCGAATGACGTCACAAATAGCGCGTTGAGACTTTTATTCCGCCCCGACTCGGGATCCACGTTCAATCCCGAGTCTATTGGTAAAAGACTTATTGGCCGATGGGAGTTTAAGTCATCAGGGGGTTTCCCTGGTTTTAAAATTAGAATAATCTGAGCCACTTTCCACTGGGTCGGGAAGTGCCCAATCTACAAAATAGCATTGAATCCTGCGTAAGATACTTTATTCCCATGAAAGGCAGTTCCTTGATGATTTTACCTGTACGTAGATCGTATTCGGGTGCTTTTTTTGGATGTAAATTTGCCATAACATCTTGGACATCAGCGATTTTAAGACGTTGCACTGGTAGTTCAAGTTGGAAGGGGGTCTCTAGTAGTTGAATTAGATCATTTTCTTCTTCCGGCTGATTTTCTGAAGGATGTGGTTGGCATACTGTTATAAATAAACATAATTTTTAGTTTTAAATTAAAATCTTCCATAGTTAATTAAAGTTTTGTTTTGTTTCAGGTGAGTGAATAAAATGTTAAAAATACGCAAGAAGTGCAACCTAGGACTGCAGAAACTTTTAATCGTAAGGTAACAGAAGAGCGCTACAAGTACAAGCTTTATGTTATTTATTGAAAACAAATTTTCCCAATTCATTAACATAATGTAAGCCACAATTGTGTGTAAACTAAGTATTTTATTAACACGATTGTTTGTTTATAGAGCAAGATTTTAAAGGGAAAGATTACATTGCCTGCTTAGACATACGAGAAATAATGTTAAATTAATTTCTGAAACAAATCAGAAGTAAAACTTTTTTGCTAACATTTTTACATTGATTTCGTTACATTTATTTTAAATGAAGCAAATAAAAATCTGTACATAAACAACTTAAAAATACATTGGTAAACGTAATTCCATAAACAATAAACTAATACATAAAAATCTTTTCTTTATAATAACTCCTTGCAATAACAGGCAACAAAAGTAATACTGAAAGACAACCTCGTTAATTATTCTTGTAACTAACGCGAGCATTTTAAACAATACCACTGCCCTTTAGGCAGCTTTTTAAGATTTATGCATTTAATATGACAAAATTGTAGGCTGGATTTACATTTAATTGATGCGCGGGAATCAGAAGTTATTTCACACACTTCACAACACACGTCGCACAGCCACTTATTATTGTCCTTTCTGGATATCACATTTTGTAGAATATCCCAGGCGTTTTCAGTGAAGAGTGGTCGAACTAAGGTGAAATCAACATCGGCATCCAATACTCCGTTTGACACTTTTTCTGGACCAGTTTGTACATGGCATTCTTCTTTCTTTTGCTGTGTCGTGGTTATGCTTGTCGTAAAACTTTCGTATTTCCAAGTTATCACCATTAAAAGAGGGACAAATTGAAATAAATGCAGGACACAGATCTTCCTTTTTAAATGTTTTTGTACCTATCTCTTATCTTCTTACCTTTTGGTCTGAATTGTTATCTTCCGTAAATGCAAGAATACTTGAGGTATGAGTACTTACGTCAATTCGCTCTTGATTGGTCGTTTATTGCAATTGGACGTAATGAGTTTAGCATCACGTTTCCAAAATTTGGTGTATGTCTTGTTTTCATATTCTTCGATTAAACTCTTTACTTCGTTATAAGAGCTAAATTTCTTGCCAACTTCCAACCTATACGTTAACATATTTCATTAACATAATAATAGCAGAAGTTAAACGCAAACTTACATTTATTACAGCTCAACAATAACACATTTATCAGAATAACAAACGCCCAAAACACTACAACCAAACTAACATAACCTAAAAACGCCCGTCAGCTTAAATAGTTCTCTAATATTCATATTATAACTCGGGACTGAACATGGATCCCGAGTCTGGGCGGAATAAAAGTCCCGACATGCTGTTTGTGACGTCATTCGATGACGTTATTCGGGACTGAACGTGGATCCCGAGTCGGGACGCTAGCCACAGCGTACTTTCTTTTATGCTTTTATTTGACGTTAAAAGACTCGTCTTGATTAATAACATAGAAAAATTTGATCTTAATTATAAAAAATATTTCCTGTTTATCTCTAAATCGAATTTATAACAAACTGTATTAACGTTTTTGTGCAATTTTCAGGTGGCATATAAATAAAGCAATATTTTACAGTTTTCGATTCTAACTATTCGTATTGATGTTTACACTTGCACATTTTTTATAATTGTTGTTCTACACTTTATGAAACGTTGGTTGACACCTCGCATTGTTTTGTATCTGTAAAATTGTTTTTACTTCGTTCTCCGGCGTTACACTATTTAATAGTTAGGGTGATATGACAAAACTGCCTGACAAAATGTTCTCTACAGAAACGTTGTGTGATTAGTTACGGGGAGGGGAATTGGACTTTTTCATTAATGCGAAACCTACATAAACAGAAACATAATTTTAAAACGACGAGCAATACGCTATGGCGGCAGGTCTCCCTTGATATTCATTCCGGGCACTCTAAACGGGCGCCGTTACATTGACACCATTTTGGAACTCGTGTTAGTGCCATTCCACCGAGAACTTCCAGGGGCACGATAATGCGCGGCCTCATACTGCTTACGTAACGTTAGAGTTCCTAGCACAAAACAATGTTCTGCATTTGCCTTGGCCGGCAAGATCCCCGGACTTAAACCCTATTGAACATGTCTGGGACATGATGGACAGAAAACTGCGTCGATTAGCCCATCCTCCCAACACTTTAGAGGAATTACGTCAACAGCTACAGATAGCCTGGAATGAGCTGCCCCAATAGGCAATCGACCATCTGATTTCCAGCATGCCACGAAGCGTTACTGAATGCATAAGAGTACGCGGAGATGCAACACATTATTAATGATATTTTCAATAAATGTTGTCATTTGTTTTTGAAACTGTAATCATTTGTTTGTCTCCATGCACTACCCATTTCTACGTAATTTCGAAGTTCTGCGTCAACTCCTTCGGGGAGGTTCATTTCTTATGAAATGTATATACTTTGAATATTTGCTGTAAAAGAACTCAAACAATCTGAAGCCAATCGAGAATATGTGTTTTATTATTATGTATATGTTTTATGTCGCATCCCTTGTTTGAAATATGAATTAAAACTTCTGGTGCTAATTAGACCTTCTAATCAGAGGTCCTAATGTTGTGTATCTTTCAGTATTTACATAAACTTTTATGCCATTTTTTACATTTTTGAGCATTAGTATTATACTAATCTTCGAGAATCAATCGTTTAACCACAATTTTCTAGAGGAAAGAACAAAAACAATGAAAGCATTGTATAGGTAGGTACATTGTCTAAAAATTAATTTGTATATTATTCAGAAACACTGTATTTCCATATCCGGTATTTAAGAAATATAGCGCTAATATTATAGCTTTTTGAACTGAAGTTAGGTTTTAGGTATGAATCAGGCCCATCAAATCTTTAGATGGTGATTTTAGGAGTCCTACAATATGCGTGTAATAATAATAATAATATGAGTTAAATACCAAAGTAACAATTCAGACTTCTTTAGATTCTTTTACATTCATTTTATTTGACTCCGGAAAATATATGTTTAAAGTTTTTTCACTTTAATAATTAAGTAGGTACCTAAAGCGGTTGTCTAATGTAAACCTTGTCCGTTCCAAACTTATGCAATTATAAATATGAATATAAACAATAAACAGAGTTTTTAAAAGGCATCGTTGTAGCAATAAGAAAAATTGTTTGAACTAAGCAACAGTTTCAATTCACCATTAATTAAAACGTAGATAACTTGATTTCTTCATTAAAACTTTGTTATTGCTACGTGCACTTCAAAGGAACGTTTTCTCAAAACCACAAAGTATATCGCGACGACCTTAGTGAGTCTACCATTTGATAATTGCTTTTGTTATTTCCAATTATGGGAATACAATCGTGGAAATTCTAAATAAACGCCACGATTTGTTGAACTTTATAAAGTCGTGCGGTTTCTGTTAATAAATCAGGTTTTGATGATAAAAGAAAATAACACTAAAGATGGCTAATTGGATACAAAATTTTTAATTAAGTTCGGGAGAACCATTGCTTTTGGTTTGACAGAACCAATAAGATAAAACGTGTTTGTTACTTCTATAAAATTTAGCTATTATCGTTCAAGTGAAAATTTATTGCATTTTCCACGTTATTCGCATTTAGGTTGTACTGTAAATTGTGGTTTCTCAAAATGTCATATTATTAGTTTTAAGAAATTCCGTGATTAATTAGGATGCTTACTGAAAGAATGTATTATGTAAAATATCTACTGGAAAAATGCAACCCATAATTAAGTGTTTATAAATACTATTACTATTATGATTATCATTATTATTACGATTAAAAATGATATGAAAAACGATATATTTGCTAAATTCAATATCCACGCAGTTAATCTCGACGAAGTAGACAGTTGGACTGGGATGTCAAAAACTACCACAGGATGATATATACTATAATAAATGCTACCTCTAAAGTATGTTCATTAAAAAAAAAATACCAGTAACCCGTGGAAAAGTAACGTACCACCTTGTTATTTGCGACTAAAATGCACTTTCGTAAAGGCGCAATTACTTTAAATACCACGAAAACACAATTTAGTTAATGAAAGAGAACGCTGTGAAAACTTCACTTCATTTGTTCTTTAATTTCCGGTACAATTTAAAATTCATAATTAAAAAATAAAAATAACAACAAGTCTGATGTATACATTTTATTTTCAAAATGTTTACGTCATGTTTAACCCCAATATTACATTGCTCATAATTTCAAATACTGTAATTCGTCTTGCGTTGTTGTAAATCTTTTGTTTCTTGTAACTGCGATTAATTATGAGAAATTTAAAAATATTGCCAAAATGGTGTGTTAATCTGTTTCGTAAAACTAACAGCATAAAAAGAATCAAGAAATGGCCGCACGATAAGATGGAGAAATTTTTGCTGCTGTTCAGGAAGTAATGAATAATGAACCAAGTACATTGCTTCGTCATTTATCTCATCAAATCAGTCTGTCTGTTGAAGCATGCCGCAAATTTCTGCATACAGATTTACACTTGTATTCCTATCGTTTCGCAGCAGTTCAAGGATTGTCCGCAGTTTTGGCAATCTTTTTCAATATGCAAAATAATAATAATAATATTGAAATATTACAATACTGATGAAGCATGGGTTTATACATTTTATTATATCAATTCAGAAATGAGAAATTGGTGCTCAAACAATATTCACATTTGTATTTAGAAACCGTTACTTCCAGAAAAAGTCTGTGGTTGGGCAAAAATAAGTGTAAGAAGAATAATTAGACAAATATTTTTCTAGAAACTATAATTTTGGGGAACGTTAATTATAGAACGATACCATAATGAAAACTTAACGCCTTTATGGAAAAGCTTATTGATAATGATCTACAGAGCAGTTATTTTCAACAAAATGGAGCAACTGCACACTGCATTCCGAAACGTTGAATTAAGGGACAATCATTGTAGTAGTCGAATTACAGCTATCGCCAGGCCTTCGAGTTCAGGCGATTTAGCACATTGATTTCTTCTTGTGGTCCTACATTAAAAACCCTATCTATGTAAGACATCTGTCCACAATTTGGAAGACTTGCGGCAGCGAATACAAGACAAGTATGACGTAGATGGTTTTCACCAGATAATTGTTAAGTACAAGCAAGAATATATTTTGTACAATTATTGTAAATCATCGTTAATGTAAAATACATTTGTCAATTTGAACATTTGTTCTAAAACATATTTTTAGAAAGATTTTAAATCCAACTTGAGAGTATTTCTTTAATGAACCTGCTTTACAATCGTCCTTCGCCAATATTTTCAGATGCCAGGCTAGCTATCACATTCCAATTAATTATAATTTCGTACTTATGATTAGAATGCATATCTTGAAGGATTTGTTATAGTATATTATAAAAAATTTTAAAAGCAGGGTAACAAATAAATCAATATAATACCTCAGCTGAAGCTTTATTAGCCTTCCTTATTTATACATTCATGAGAGAAACACGAATGGTAACGTCGAAATAACATGGCTTTCCACTCAGCTACATTTGGAATTTTGATTACCATGCCATCCACACTTCATTAATCGGGTAAATTTAACCATCAGCTTTGTTTAGTATCTATATTTTGGGTTTAAAAATTATTATCCGAATTTCAAAAAGCGTCAATATATAGGTTAAATTACTCATTATGATAACCAATGATAAAATTTTTAACTAGTTTTTGAGCGGCGACTGATTTATTGATCCTCAAAATTATTTTAATATGTCTCAGTATAATTTGTCTGGGGCCCCTTTCATAAATAACAATAATAATTGGGGTTATAAAAACCGGTTCATGGCATTTGTTTCATTCGTACTTTAATTCTTCCCTTTCGTTTCTTGTTATTCCTTTATTTTCTAGTTATAACATAGATTAAATGTGATTCAACGTTTCGATTCATTCTCCTCGTTTCTTTACTTCTAACCGTAAAATAGATAAGTTAATTAGTATATTACCGAAATAATTATTGGAAGAAACGCCTGGAAAATGTCAAAAACTGCCAATTTGGAAACTATTACTATGGTGTGATCATTTGTTCGGAATTTATTTTTGTTGAATATCTCTTTTTGATAAGAGCTCGGAATTATTTGTAACGGTGTATTTCTCAATATTTTTTATGACTCTTTCTTAAATAATGAAACCGTATTTACAACAAATATTTCAATAGCACAGAAGAAGGAATAAGAGAATACATTAAGGAAATTAACAAGGAATTAGAAAGAAATGAAAGAAAAATGGACATCGAGAATGAATGGAAAAGGAAGTAATTGGAAACAGCTTGGAAAGAGCAATAGGATATAAACAAGGTAAGACTGAGAAACAGTAGTTTTACGATGAATGTCAAGAAATAGTTAACAGAAAGAATGAGGCAAGATGAAAATGGTTAGGAACAGAAAAAGAAGAAGATTTAGAAAATTACAAGGAAAACAAGAAAGAAGCACAGAAGCTATCTAGACAAAAACAGAAGGAATGGATAGATGGTTTGATGAACAAGATAGAGCAAAACAATAAGAATAACAATATGAAAAAGTTCTACCAACAAATCAAACAACTAGAAGAGAAAGAGCACAGTGAAAACAAGAGGCCTAAAGGATACGCACGGGAACATAGAATACGATGAAGATATGAAGAAGAATATTTGGAAGAATTATTTCAGCAACCTGTTATACGAAACAATAGAAGAAGACAAAGAGAAAGAACAAGAAGGAATGAATGAAGAATTAGAAGAAAGCGAGAATACAATAGAGATATCAACCTACGAAGAAACGATAGAAGTCATAAAAAGATAAAAAAAAGACTCCCGGATATGACAAAATATACGGAGAAATGCTGAAGCATGGAGGAGAAGAGCTCCATAAAAGAACATGCGAACTGATAAAGGAAGTATGGAAACGTAAAACTATATCGAATTGCGCATGCTATTTATTGATTATAACCAGGCATTTGATAAAATTAACAGAAGGAAACTTCTACAAACACTTAAAACAATGGAAATACCAGGAAAATTGAGGAGGTGTAGTCAAATGACAATGGAAAATTCAAACGCAATAGTAAAAACAGGGAAGGGGCAAACGGAAATATTCAATGTCAACAGTTTTAGAAGATTCAGTAAAACGAGTAAACGTAAATGGAAGCATAAGAAATAAAGAAGCGCAAATCTGAGCATATGCCGACGATATTGTCATAATATCGAGATCGTGGCAGAGACTGGATGAAATTTTCAAGAAATTAGAAGAAGAATGAAAAGAAGTAGGACTCGAAATAAATGGGAAGAAAACAAAATATATGAAGTGCAAGTAAGGAAAAGATGATGGAATCAAGGAAGCCAAGATAGGAAAATATTCCCTGGAAAAAGTGCGATTTAGGAGTACAATTAACATATAAAAGCGAGCGAAGTGAAGAGTTAAAAAGTAGAATACAGTCAGGACACAAGACAAATCGAGAAGTGCTGAAACGCAAAAAGGTAAATATAAAAACTAAAATTAGAATCTATAAATCGCTAATTAGAATAGTAGTAATATACGCGGCGAAAATAGTGTGACCCACACAGGCAGAAAACGAGCAGTTCAGTATATTTGAAAGAAAAACATTAAGAACGATAATGGGTAACAAAATCATGGATAATGGGGAATGTAGACAATACATGAATCATGAACTCTTAGAAATTATGAATAGAGGATATTGTGAAAGTGATGAGGGCTTGTCCGTGGCTGTGCTGGTCTGTGGATGCCGGTTATATGTGAATCATGCTTAAATAGGTATACATATATGCTGACCTTAGTAGAATACATTACAGCAAAAATTTAAAGCTTATCGCGATTTTTGTTTATTTTAAATTTTATTGCATACTTTTGAGAATGGCTGGCTAATATGCATTTAAAAACCCTACGATATGAATTTAACCGTGCAAAAATAAATGAAACATTTATGTAATGAACTGACATTAACCTACGGACACATACCTACAGTATGAACAAGAAAGGCGCTTGATTTAGATTTTGTATGAACCTATTCCAGTGACCCCAAACAAATTTTTGTATCGATCTTTTTAATTTTTTTCTGAGCTTACCGTTTACTTACGACACATGGTTTATTGAGAAAAGTTGTTCTATTTGATATGCTCTACCTACCATTAAAATGAATGACAATCCTTTTGAATCGCCCTGTATACTTGTCTTAATCTTTGTCAATTTTTTCGAAATTTCACAATAATGATAAATAATAACATATGGCGAATTATGCGATACGCAGATCACTCTTCAGGCATTCATCATTAATATTTGAAAATTTAGAAGTTAACTTGGATTATAATATCTACTTCTCGTCCGATATATAGGTCTAAAATCGCATACTTATAGTTGAAAATGTTAAAGCCCTTTTCAAAACGATCCGTTATGATGACCGTAACGGATCGTTCAAAGTGCACGATCTTCAAAAAGTTAACAAGCGGACGAAATTATTGCTTCCGCACAATGATTTGCTGAAATAAATTACCTAAATGTCAGTTCCACTTTATTGCAAACGCTAGTATGCCTTTAAAGGAAATAAACACGCGGTCCAGAAGATTTTAATTACTTTTTGTGATAAAGCGACAACGGTGTACCTCAATTTCACTCCGCTGTACCGACTTTATGCCGTTGTTAATTGGCAAAACAACAACAAATTAGTAGTTAAATTTATTTATTCTCTAAATATGCATATCTAAAAGCCTTTATTTTAACGATCTTTCTTTTGAATTTCTTGGGGCGGTCGTCGTTTATCTCCAAAGAATTTTTATAATGGCACAAAACTCTGTTTTATGTACCCTAGATGAATGATATTCAAATTTCTTCAAGGGTACTCGTATGTTGTTTAGATTGTTTGCTTTACGTATAGAATGGCAGTATTTTAAAAGAAACATTTTAAACTATAGCAACAGCTTTTTGTACTTTATTTTTTGCAATGAGTTCTGAATTTTAAATTTGCTACATCCTGCGTTCTACTTCGGGGAATTTTGTATTTCATCAAATCTGAATGAAGTTGAACATAGCAGTCAACAGGGGACTCTTCTACCCACGAGGGTGAAAATGTCAAAACTCTATTTTTATAAAAGAATAAAAGTGATTTAGGACAATGCTCTTAGTTATTCATATAACTCAAGTTTGTATTTTTCTTTCTGTGTGGTTTCTTTTATGTGAAAGGCTTTATATGTGATAAAATGCATAATGTGTCGATGTCATTCTGTATGGAAGTGAATACAATATAAGTCCTTCAGCGGCTTTTTTCTTACGATTTTCTAAAAACCATTCCTCGATCTACCACCATCCACATAAAATGATCATAAATATTTACGGTCTTACATATTTTATATATTATTATATTTATGTGTCATACTCCACAAATCATTTTTCTTTATTTGTTTCATATTATACAATATTAGATTGTGGGAGATTTAGTTTAAATGCGTGTTTAATTTCGCTGGCTTTCAGAATATATTATGCAGCAACACATTCGTTTGAAGGTAAAGTTTCTCATTCGCTATTTCTGTAAAGTATATGTATATACCTATAATACAGGGTGGTCGTGAAAGATAAAGGGACATACTTTACCAGCATTAACTACATGACAAATAATGAAGATTTTTTAGATAAAATCTTTTCCTAAAGGTCCAGATTAAAAAATCGCGGCCCTGTAAAGCATGGAAGCATAATAGATTTTTTTTTAATATCTTAAAACCCACCAGAGATTATTTTTAATTTTTACAGGGTAAATTACCAAAGTCATGATTTTATAGTAATAAGAGGGCTTTAATTTAATCAGTGGCGTAGTTAGACGAGATTAAGGATATTGTTAATTAAGAAAAAATATGAAAGTCAGGTTTTTCTAAACACCCTGTGTCGTATTATCAAAGAAAAATTAATTTTACGTAAAACACTTCTCTTGTCATTTTTATCTTAACAAGATCATAATTTAGATAAAGGTGTTATTTGTTACACCATAGCAATTGTGTAGTAGTGGAAATAGCAATACCACACACTGAAAGATATTTTTGCGTGTATCTCAAAAACGCCTTTGTTGAGCTAAAAATGTCAAGAGCGGTTTTTTACGTAGAATTAATATCTCTTGCATAATACGACACAGGGTGTTTAAAAAACGCGACTTTCATACTTTTTCTTAATTAAAAATGTCCTTAATACCCCCTAACTACGCCACTGATTAAATTAGGAAAAATGTTATTTGAAGAATCTTCACTATTTCTTATGTAGTTAACGCTGGTAAAGTATGCCCCCCAACTTTCACGACCACCTGTATATAGGGTGTTGAAAAATGGTCGAAAAATTTGGGGTTCTATATTGCTTACTTAAATAAACAAATAATTATTACTAACCATACGTTCGAAGATCAAGACCTTCTGAGTTACAGAGGGATTGTGTTTGTGAACTTAAAAACTTTTTAATAATTAACGGAACAGCGAATTCGCCTTTTTTATCACTACAATAAATGGTGTACGTGTAAAGAGTCTGCCGGGCGGTGCTCTGTAATCTGGGTATGTTTCCATGTAAAATCGACGTGCAGCAACACATTTACGAGTATATTGACATGGCCATACACGAAACGCATGCATGCCATTTCCGCAACAGAACAATACGCTTTCAAAACTGTAACCTATCAACACCAAACGACAGCAAATATTGCAGGTATTTTATTTAACCAACGAACATGACCAAAATAGCAAATAATTCGCTTAAACTCCAGAAATATAAAATCGTCTAAGTCTCAGAACACATTGATTTTCGGACATATGCTTATCAATTTTCTTTTAACGGCTTATACAATTAAACATATACTTAATAAAGATAATAAACATTCTGATTTTTTAGTTTTAACGTGATTATTAATGAATTTTTTCATTTACCTGTGTTAAATAACCGTAAGTTTTTAAATTGAAAAAATTAGGAAAAAAATTAAAAGATCTAAGTAAGTTCTTGATTTTGAACTTGTTCGGCAATGTTAAAAACTCAAAAACGTCATTGTTTCAATTTTTTTATTTAAAGTACCGCTGTTCTGTTTCTACATAACAAGATTCAAATCTCGATAGTTCGTGGAGCATTCTTCACCACCGTCAGGATTTGAACCCGTGGGGGTCGGTCATGAAGCAAGTTCTGAATCTACTTCACCACTCAGGTCCCCAAGTCTTTATTTTGATTGGAAATCTACAAAGGAATTGCACAAAAAATTGGTAAATCCAGGAGTTCCGTAGAAAAAAATTACAAAATTGTACATTATTTCCTGGGAATCTCATACAAAAGATTTAGATTGTAGGATGAATTCGACAAAGCTATTATATCATGTTCATGCAACTCACCTTAAGATTTAGAAATTTAATTTGAATAGGTCGAGAGTTACCTAATGTAGAAATGCAAGGCGCAATTCGCTGAATTTTCGTTTTACTGTGCCGATATTCATAAAATTATTCATACGGTTATAACTACACTTCTTTTTAATGATATCACTGTGCTTCTTCTTAAATTATATAGCATTTTTGTCATAAAAAAATCGTAAGATGATTATCAAAATAAGTAAATTACAATATGACGTGACTTGAATAGTTTTACTGCATTATACATACAGTGTGTTCCCAGATGAAGTTCACTATAGGTATAATTGACAAAAAAATTGAGAATTTCATTTTCTAGTTTTGGGATTCCTCCCTGCTTGGTCTCAAAAGAATTTTAAGCTGATTTTTAGTTTTTTAAAAATTAAGACGGCCATGAATAATGTGAAAAAACTATTTTATATTCAGGTAAAGTGCCGTTTCGGACAACAATACGGCAAAGTATTATTGAGAAAAGTTGTTCAGAATATGAAATTATGGCTTTGTACAAAATTTCAAAAAGATCAGCTCGCTTTCATTAAATCCGCTTTTCGTGTTAATGAACGAAAAATCGCGTCGTAGTAAAGCAAACAATTTTTTTAAATAAAATACTATGTTAGAAACTTACGTTTTTTTTGAGCTGATCTTTTTGAAATTTTCTACAGAGCCATAATTTTATATTCCGAACAACTTTTTTCAATAACATTTTGCCGTATTATTGACCGAAAAGCCACTTTACCTGAATAGAAAATAGTTTTTTCATATTTTTCATGGCAGTCTTAATTTTTAAAAAACTAAAAATCTGCTTAAAATTATTTTCAGATCAAGCAGGGCGGATTCCCAAAACATGAAAATGAAATTCTCAAATTTTTTATCGATCATACCTATAGTGAACTCAATCCGGGGACACACTGTATACATGACCTAAATAAAATGGTGAAAAAGCGACACATTATAGTAATCATGGGCCAATAGTAATATCAAAATTGATAGTAAAAATTTTGAAACTGTCCCCATTCTTAAGCAGAAAACCTCCAAACATAACACCTAACATTCGGAATTCTTACTAACAGGATCCACCATTTTTAAGCAAGGCAATGTGATTGCATTGCCTTTATACTCTCTAAAATGCAATAAAACAATTTTTAAACATGACAAATCTTCATCTCTAACTTTAATTGATAATGTGACAATAATACTTTTCGTTGCGTTGTTTTGGAAAATTACCTTAATTGAATTTTGTGAATGTTTCAAGTTTTACATTGTAAATGCAGTTGCGGCTGTTTTCAGATTTAATGTACTTAAATTGGCTTTAAGGCAAAAAGGAAATACTAAATTATTATAGAAACAAAATGTTCTTCTGTAAGCCCTAAATAATCCTCACGTCTCCTTCTGTTCCCCATTTTATTTACACTCCTATAACTTAACTTAATTAAATTATATTAGCACATTTTCATAAATTTGATGCCAACACTGCCGAAAGCATTTCTTAAAACAATTTAAACTAATGGTGGCTTTAAGAACGTGTAAATTAAAATTAACAGCCAATTACGGTACAGTATAAAAGAGAACCGAAGAGCAAATTTAAACGGAAGAATTGAACAAGAAACAACAAAAAGATTGTGCTGAGGCCTTAATTTAAAAAAACATCATGAAATGAACTTTGAAATGGAGTAAAATAATGCGTCGCTTATAAGGTGGTAGAGAAAATATCAAGCAAAACGAGGACTGAGAAAAGAGAATCCACTTTTAGCAGTGGTATTTTGCTTGGTACTAGAAAGGGTTATAAGGGGAGGTAGGCTGAATAGAGCTAAAGAGCTAATACATCACAAGCGCGTTTGCTGATTGGCATTGTCATAGTAGTAAGAAGCAAGAATAAACATACAAGACGTCGTAACTATTTATATTCAAATGTGCAGTACAAAAAATTGTGTAAAGATAAATACAAAGAAACGAAATTAATAATGAATGGTAAGTTACTATTTAAGAATGAAACTTAAGTGTTATGCTTAGTTGAAATACGTATTATTTCTAAAAGAATAAACTCGTAATACTGGTGGCAAAATACGGATGCGAAATCGTAGGGCTGTGAGAGAGAAAAGTCCCAAGGAAAATTTTCGCCGGTAAAATGGTGGACAATGGAAAGGGGAGATCGAATCAAGGAATAAAAGAAATATTTAACTAATTAGATATAAACGGCATTGAAGAGGTATAGAGAATAAGAACGTTAGCGGGTCGCCCACCAAACAAAATAAGAAAAAGTGAACTAGGTGGACGAAGATCTAAACTTCATGGTAGGAAACGTTCGTAGTAGGAAAAATCTGGAAAAAACTGGTTAATCAAACAATGAACATACGAGTTCAGCAGTCACTTCAGTCACTTGAGAAATCAAGTTTTGAAGCTTTCCACGGCATCTTCAGGGGTTGTAAATCGCACACCACGCATTTATCCTTTAGTCGAGGAAATAGAAAGTAATCGGAAGGTGTCAGGTCAGAACGGTATGGCGGATGAATTAGAAATTTTAGCCCGGAAGCCTTTAAAAATTCTTTCGTTCAATGTGCAGTATGACTTGAAGCATTATCGTGGTGCAGAACGGTCTCACTTCTTGGACGTCGTAAACGAGCTTTTTGAATAACGTCTGGCAGGCAACTGCTCTGTACCATTCGGTAGTAACCGTACGTTTATTTTCAACCTCGACAGTTGTGATCGGTCCTGATTTTGAGAAGAAGCAGGCTATCATTTTCTTAACAACACTTCGCGATTGCTTCACTTTAACTGGATTAAGATCTGTTGGAAACACCCATTGTGCAGATTGCCGCTCGATTCAGGTTCAAATGTACACCATTCCACACGCTGTTGTTTTTGCGCTTCTGTTAAACTGTGTGGTATCCACCGACAACAGACTTTCCTTACACCCAAATGGTTATGTAAAATCTTGTTTATTGCAGTCATGCCGATACCCATGGTTCTCCTAATAATTCTATGCGTTACTCGATTGTCCTTTTACATTTGCTGATTTAAGAAAAACATTTTAAAATATAATTTTACACAAATGCCGTATATTTGTTATAATTTCTAACGTTTCTAAACGGCACATATTAATTAAGAAGAATTATATATTATACAATGTGTCCACGGATAGGTGATACAAGAGGTATAAATGACTAAAAATTTTTAGATATCAATACGCTGTTTGGCAGTCTATCTCTGCTTGTTCTTAAATTCATTTTAAGCAGACTTTCGATTTTTTTAAATCAAGGCATCTGTGTTAGCACTGTTAAAACGAATGTGAGGTTTAGGTAAAGTCTTAGTATTTTAACAAATATCACAAAATTGTATTAGAGTAAAGTTGTTCAGAACACAAAATTACGCTTGTATGCAAAATTTGAAGTTGTTCAGACAGAATTGTTTTTTTGTTAGTTTAAGGCTTTTGTTGTGCTCGCAGACGCTTCAAAAACACAAAATTAGGATATGTTATTTCGAAAACTTTATTTTAAATTGAAAGTTTCAAGAATAAAGGAAACACAAATATAAAAATTATTTAAAAGTATAGGAACCTCCTACTTCTACACAAATTACAGAAATTTTTTCAAAGTCCAAAACTAAGGAAAATTGTGAATTTAAGTCTTAAATGATTACCTACCTACCTAGGAAAAGTAACATGAGAAATAAGAGTATCAAACACAGTAAAAATTATTATCAAGGATAAAATTTTCTGAGAAATCTATAATAAAAAAATTTTTCCTCTTGTATCACCTATCCGTGGACACATTGTGTATTAGACTCTATTTAGAATTAATTCTGAACGTTAGTAATTTTACAATACCTCTGAAATATTTAAAAAGGTATTAACCATAATTCGTTAAATTATTTTAGTTAGCAAGTAATCTAAAGAGAATTCCAGGAACTGAAGTAGATTTATGTAAAACTCAACGGAAAGGCTCGAACTAGGGAATTAATTCGCAACCATGGTATTACATTGTATTACGCTTTGGAAATCTAGGAAGACGGAAGGATTACAAAAGATTTACGTCCACAAAGCTCTACATGATCGTAAATTTTCCCTAAACGATTGAAAAAGGAGAACTTATGTTATTCCTTTTACTAACGATCAACGAATATTTCGAACACGTTTAAAGGTTAAAAGACCATAACTAAATCATATGACGTGCAGAAGAAAATTTAGTTTTCAATGTATGAAGTCCATGACGAAGATAATAATAAGTCTGCTGGCGAAGCCATTCTCTAGCAGCAGCAGCAATTTATTAATGTTATTAACTCCAATTGTGTTGCCATATTCAAATCCTGTCAAGTTGGGAAACATTGTTCCTGACATTTGAAGTGAATAAAATTTCAAACGCTGCAAGGAAACTGTGGCGAATTTCAATATTCTATTGCGAACAAATTTGTACGTTAATGAATTTTTGATGTATAGGTAAATTACGAAATGGCGTCGCTTATGAAATTTCCAAATTAATTATTGGAACGTGAAGTATTATTGGAGAGTTTTGTAGGAAGTACAGCGATTACAAGAGTAAATAACTTGTACTAATTCTACGACAATCTCGGTACGCAGGCCACCACCAATAATATGTTATTTTCAGATGTATCAACGTTTTAAATATCTATTATGACTGGTTTCACGTACTTCGTTTTTATTAATATAATAAAAAAAATACATTTTTAGGCATTATTCCCTTGAAGTTTGGCCATTATCATGGCTCCATTTCCGTTTTCTGTAATCCCTTTCAATTTTGAAAAGTAAAATTTATTTCAGAAAGGTACTTTTTCTGTCAGATACTTCAAAGCCGTAATATCGATGGTTTTGTGATACTTATTCCTGAGAAAGCTGGCGGATCCAAATGTGTAAAAATATGCCCAGATATTTGTTAGCTCCGCTATTTGCCTATAACGTATTAGGGCTGTAGATTGTGCTTCAACAGTTATTCAGACGATCGGTAAATATGATAGCATAATGCCTCGCTAGTATCAGCTTCACAAGTCGGGGTGTAAAAAATATCTTTCTCATATTTCCTACGCAAAAATCTTTCACTCGATATCCAACGTGACCTATCTTCACTCGGTTGAACGATATTTTATAACCTAATTTGTATAATACGAGAACAGGTTCTAACATTTTTTAAAAACATTCAACATATTTTTTAATGCGACAATTTTTTAATGAGGGGACCAACTCTACCTTTTTTAACAGTTTTTAATGACTTTTGTGTTGCAAAAATGCAAATGAAAGAATGTCGCCTAACGTGGATTGTGAAATGTATTGTGGGGAGTCTCAGTTATTAGAACATCGGACTCACCTAATGTGGTTTGGGAAGTTAAAATGATCGTGTCAGCCCGTATTAAACATTTTATTGTAGTCCAGGCTTAGGAGTCGAACTTCGCCTACCGCGGGAACCCTAATTGCTTTAACCTTTCCGTTGCATAACAAACAAAATTAATTATACACCGAATTATAAATTTAACTATTTTACCTAACATCTTATGATTAAAAGTACGGTTTGCTCAAATCAAACCTTCAACCCTGCTAAAAATAAGTTCCTTGTAGGGAAAGAATGTTGATATTAGTATCTTTCTAAATAATCAGAACACAATAGCGTTCACCTAACTGGAAATAGGTTTATATTTGCAATTGTCTCCGCAGCATCGAAAACTATCTTTCTTACAATTTATAATGCGATTCTATATTTTAGCACAAAAAGTGATATAACAACTGCCATTAAATGCAAAGTTCAAATAAAAAGCTATCTGCTGAGAACTGATTTTATAACTGCGCAGTATTGTTTCATCGGCAAGCCAAGTTAAGGTTGTTACAAATGGGGTGGATTGTTGCTGTTAATCTCTTATACAGATTATTTTCGAAAAGACTACAAATATGTCCTAAGTAGATTGCTTAATAAAATTAGAAACTTATTGAAATTTCTTTAAATTTGTTTTAATTTGAGGTGCTTATTTTGTCTTTCCTTAAAGTTCGTTTAACAAGTTTTTAGATACCAATTTTGTGTAAATAGACATATGTATATGCAATTTAGTTATTTTTAATTCGACGAAGCTTTGAAATAAATGCGTACCCGTGACCTTGACATTTTAAATAGTTTGTTTTATTTTAACGGATATTAGAGCAATAATTACATTTTAAAGGTTTACAGAGCAACAATGGGGAAAAACAATCCTTTAAGTGTAATTATCAGATAGATTTCAACCCAACTAAAGTAATAAAGTAAAATTTATAAAGCAAGCTGCCCCAACATTTAGGAACAACTCAGAAAATGGTGTATTAGATTTTATCGTAATTTATTAAAAGAAAAATCTCTGCTTGAAAATTTTAAACTTTAAAGCTTCTTTAAAAAAATATTTCCAAAAGTTGTTAAGGATGCAAAAGCTTTCTAAATACAACGATTGCAGATATTTATTAAGATATATAGACACATTCTGTTAAAGGGTAATAATTCCATAGGAAGGTCAAAGTTTGAAAAGCCCCAATTACTTTTTAGCAAAAATTAGGCTATGAAAATTTTACATCGCTTTGGCAAACACTATACTAGATATATAATTTATTTATTGCGTATATGTATTATTATTGTGGGAATTATAGCAGATGACCGATGTTCACATGTTCAGTTAGGGGTTCCGGTGAGTATCGGGGGGAGTCAGTAGGAAGTCGGGGAAAGGTACAATAACGACGGCAGACGTGCTGGTTTGTTTAAAAAATATTAAGATATAAATGTTATTTAATTAAAATAAAGAACTGGTAATAAAACGACTGCCGCCTTCTCCACAATTTAATAAAATAACTTAATATTTGTTAAGCTACATACAATTGCATGCTTCGGCCATAAAATTAAAATTAATAAAGGCCATCTTCAGGCAAAGTAGTTTAAAGATAATAAAGATATACAGCCCTCGTGAGATTAAAACATTGGGAAAAGAAATAAATGTAAGTTTACCTAAAATATAACACTCAAATATAACGTAAAAAGGTATCCAAGTCGAAAAAATTGTAATTAACGTGAATAACCAAGTAAACCACTCAGCGTATCAACAAATAAAATTGTGAAATTGAAAAGTAATTAGTTAACAATCATGTCAACAATAAAACCATACTTTCATCTTGCAATTAATACCTCTAGACATAATGATGTCAGGAGAAAACTCGAAAAAAATTTTTTTTTTCATTTTTTTCTTCTCTTCAATGGGATAGTACGACTTACATATTGGCCCTTACCACTTAAATTTGTCCAAATTATTCTTATTTCTAAACCTGGCAAACCTCCTAACCAGGCAACTTCCGTTAATTTCTAAGTTGCTTGAAAAATTAACCTTAATACGAATAAACAAAAGTTCACTACAAACCGAATGGCTCACAAATCATCAGTTCGGGTTCCGCAACGAACACTCGACGATAAAACAACGTCATCGGCTGACAAATGTAATACGCGAATCACTGGAAACCAAACTCTACTGCAGTGCAGTGTTCCTGGACGTGAGAAACGCATTTGACAAAGTATGGCGCAGAGGTTTACTCTTTAAAATGAAAGTACTCCTTCCATACCAGTATTACCTTTTGCTAGGCTCCTACTTGTCTGATCGCTCCTTCCAAACCAAAGTAGGCAACGAAACCTAGCAACTAAAACAAATAAAGCCTGGTGCCCCACAAGGCAGCGTACTTAGACCTATGCTATACTTGCTATTCACTTATGACCTACCAACAACACCACAAACGATCTTGGGAACATTCGCTGATGACACAGCAATACTTTCCTGCAATGAAGATCCAGCTATGGCATCGAATCTCCTCCAAGAACACCTGAACTTGCTGGAAGTCTGGCTGACCAAATGGCGCATAAAGGTTAATGAAGATAAATCGGCTCATATCACTTTTACTACAAAACGCGCAGCATGCCCTGCAATTACTCTTAACCACATAACCATACCTCAAACAAATGTCGTCAGGTATCTGAGTATACACTTGGACAGGCGATTGACTTGGAAGACACATGTCACTAAAAGCGAAAAGAAATGGAAGACTCAAGAGTATGTACTGGCCCATAGGAAAAAGATCAGCTCTCACTCTGGAAAACAAACTACTGCTGTACAAATGTATAATTCGTCCTATCTGGACTTAGGGGTGCGAACTGTGGCAAATTACTTGTAAGTCAACTGTTAATATCATACAGCGATTCCAATCTAAGACACTTAGAACACTATCCAATGCCCCTTGGTTCGTATCGAACCTCACATTGCATACCGATTTTAATATACCGCTTGTGACAGAAGTAATTAAAGAAAACGCCAGGAAGCATCACGACACCTTGGAAAGACATCCCAATGCAACAGTCAGCCCTCTAACTGAACAACCGGAAACTAGAAGACTGAAAAGACGATATCCGATAGATTTAACAATATAAAATAGGGGCGACACCAATTGGTGTCTTCCTCTTCATGTTGTATTTAATCACTACATACCATTGGCTCATAAAATATTGTTGTAAAATTATTCTGATTGCTAATAAAACTTAGAGAGAGAGAAAAAAAATGGTGGTTTTTAAATAATAGGTAGAGCGAGATTATACCAAGGTCTATCTATTCGGCGTCTTACATGTATACATATAGTGTAACGGACTAACTGATAGGTGGTAACAATTTATCCTTAAAATGTTTGTATTTTTTTAGAAGGGATTCTAGTACGATTCCAGTAGTTGATATTACTAATGGGTAGAACTCTTTCTATGTACTAATTCTTGATCAAGGTAGTTCGGATGGGCACCATGCATTTATTTTTGCTTCCACCGCTGCATCAGGTTAATAGTAGAGTGGTTCTGATATTCTGAATTGTACTACCATTTAATCGCAATAGAGTGGAGTACAGTTGCCTACATGGTATTGTGATTAACTTTACTATGGAAATGTTCTCTTAAAAAGGTGATTTGTGTTTGATGCAAACATTTAATGTCGAGTATTTCTATTCCCCCAGGTTTGTTGGTAGTGTTATAGGCTCAATTGCTGCTTTAGGGTGATGCATTCTGTATTTTGTTTTGGTCACTCGCGTTTTTTCTATTGACCTCCTCTAAATCAGTGTTTGATCATTTGATAATTTTAACTGAATAGATTAAAGTATTTGAATGGCGTTGGTCCCATTCGTAGAACACATAAGGGATCGAGGGCTATCTGCAGTCGATACAGGACATACTTAGGTTTCTTTTCTTTTTAACTGTTAATGATAATCTGATGTTGTAGCCTTTAGATTTAATTTTTTAGAAATTTTGAATTTATTGGTATTATTATTACTGTTCTTTTTCTTTTTTTCTCAGTTTTTTTTCCTGGTTATACAATGAGGTACGGGCTACGCCAAGCACGTTCATTGGTCAGCTAGAAACTTTCTGACCAGTCTTGTAGTGTTCAGTATCGCGAGTTTTTGCATGTTTTTTATAAATGTTCTTTGGCAGACTAAGTGTTTCGATGCTCCTATGCAACGCTGTTTGGACTACTCCGGTTGTGGACACTACGATAGATACCATATTTTACTAATCTCGTCCTTTAGCTCAGCGTACTTTTGACGTTTCTCATCTATCACCTTCTGAAGATTATGGGTGTTGCGTATTATTATTATTGTTTTGAATTTCTCGCCTTGTGACGGTTTCAATAGTAGAACGGACTCTACTATTTTGTTAAAATTATTCTTGTATGCTGTCTTGGTTAAGAAATCGGCGCGTTATGTGGCATGTATCTTATTATAACCGATTTCTGGTGTTCGATACCAAGTTGTTTGAGTTGTTTAATTAAGATATTTGGTACTATTCCAGTTGCTGATATTATAAGTGGTGAAGAAGAAGGTGAAGAAGACTGACCCGCAGTGTTGCGAGGTTAACGGTTATCAAAGGTGTTAGTATGATAGCCTTTAATATGTACTTTTGGTAATTTTTTGTTGAAATAATTCGATCTTGTATCGCCATTATGACCCTTACTATTTCTCCATACAGATCTTTTTGTTACAGCCAAATATTGGATTTTTCTTTGTTTATCTCCAGTTGATCTAGAAATGTAGGTGGGTTCCATGTAATTCTTTTTGTTTCCACTATGTGATTATGTTGCTATTGTTGTTTTGTACTTGATCATTTTGTTCTTCATGTTTTAGGTTTAGAGATGTTATTCCTTCGCCTGCTTTACTGATTGCTCTTATAATTGGTAGATTGGTTTTGGTTTTGAAATATTGCTTAAGATTTTGGATTTGTGCTTAATATTTATAATACCTAACCCTCCTTCTTCTGTTGGTAACATGATTCGTTCTAGTGACGCTTTAGGATGACGCATTCGGTGTTTTGTTAGGCTAACTCTAACTATTCTGCATAATTCTTCTATTTCGGTATTGTTTCATTTAATTATTCCGAGCGAATAGGTTATTATTATTATTTTTTTTTCTTTTACACAGCATTACCTGGAGTTTTTATCTAAATCGCGGGGTAGATCCAAGCAACTTAGTGTTTAGTTATTTGAAAGAAACTTTCTTGTTAGGTGACAAGTTGCTAATATGCCTTGCTTTTGCAACTCAATGAAGGTATTTTATGGTAGATGAAGTTTATTTAAGGAATTTAGATGATTCTTAGGTATGACTGCAGTTGATGACGTGATCATTGGGATAATTTCAGCTTTTTGTTGCTTCCACATCTTTTTGATTTCCTCAGCAAGATCTTTAAATTTGTTTATTTTTTCGTTGTAAGATTTTGTGAGGATGTGGTTGTTAGGGATAGCTATGTCTATAAGGTATGTAACACCATTACGTTTGTCTGTTAATGTTATATCTGGCCTATTTGCAGGTATATGTTTGTCTGTTATGATACTGCGAACCTACATCAACTTATTGTTATTGTTATTGTTATTATTCATATTATTATTTTATTTACACATATAGGATGCGACAGAATTACATCACGATCTCTTACAAAAAACAGAATATATTTCGATATGTGAATTCCAAAGAACCTGCAAGGAAAAGTGCAATTCACTTTTCAAGATGCAGTATAAATATATTTTTATATTAGTTGTCATAATCCTCTTCTCACTAAATTACTGTATACCATCCATAGAAGAAAATCACAATCAGAATACTTTTTTTTAAATGCGTTTTGAACTATCTTGTTAATTAGCAATTTTGTTCTTATATTATGTAAATTTTGTTTCTTTAAAACTTAAAGTTAAAAAAGCGACATTATTAAGATTCTTTTTCTATAAAAGCAAAAGGCATGTATTTAATATCTGAAATGCATTTTTCTTCATATTTCATTTCTACTATTTGAATTAGCAAACTATGAAGTTAATAAAAACAATATTACATTATCACTTTAATCTAAAACAGTAATTAACAAACAATGCAAGCGAAGCGTTATTAATTTTGAATATTGTAAACACCTAAATGTATGCTAATACTGACGCATATTTATTATTCATAACTTAATTCGATCGCAAAATCGCTTTATAAAGCTTATACATTTTTATAAGCTCTGTGCTAATGAATTCTTTTTTTGTTCAGAAATGGTTGTATAACGATAATGTATATTACATAAAAAGCTTTATATAAAAACTTTTGAAAAATAAATATCTATTATAGTTTTTAGAATAATGAAATACAATCTGAACTTGCTGTTTCAACAAGTAGGTTGTATAAAATATTTAGTAGCGGAAAATATTAAAATTTGACAGATGATGAGGGAAGGGCTAAACGTATATAAATATATTGTTAAATTAATCTAAAAGGGAAATAAGGGGACTTGATATTTGCATTTTTCAACGAATATTTTTGGTTGACCGAATTAGTTAATAAACCTAATAAATTAAAGAAGAACCAGCGGTTACGATTTTAAGGTTATAGCAAGCATACATGCAAATCCCAGTTGTCGAGTCTATATCGAAATGGGGACCACAAAGGAATCTATCAAAATAAATCTTAAGTAAAACGTAGAAGGCGATGACACACAAAAATATATTCCGATGATGTGGAAGTTTTACATAAATTTTAAGTTAAGGGATAGAAAGGCTGAAAAAGGTAAAATAAAGTAGCTGTATGTGACATAATCTTATCCAACCTCATAAAATCCATTTCACATGTTCACATTTGTAAAAATTATCAAATACGTATTTAAAGCTTTTATTCCAATTTATTGATTTGTTTGTAAAAGTAATGTTTTATTTATCTACGGAGTTCCGGAACATTTCCATTAAATTTACTGTTTATGCTAAAACCTCACGTTGATTTGTTAATCAACATGCAATTAGTTGGTCTTTGCATTGCACGAAAATCCATTGCATTACACATCATAGATCTATATTTAAACTGGTCGAATTTATATTTCCGGTTTTGTTATGCACTTTATAAAACTTGGTCTTGATAACATGTGCTAGAACGAGATATAAATTAGAAAAGATCGTATTATAGCAACTATTAGAACCTACTTTATCACCAAACTTTTTTCCTCGAATTTCATTCGAGCTCTTATTACATAAAAGTATTTCAGTAAATCTACATATCCATGTTATGATCCTAAGTTATGACCAAAAGAATTACCATTAATGTCCAACTTTAAAAATAATTCCAACAGCATTGCTCCAATCGGGCAATAAAATTTTTACTTGGAACGTACCTACGTCGGACACAAATTTCTTCTAATTGGAGCGATGTCCAAATGACTGAAGAGCGAAGTTCTGTTTGAATCTAAAAAATATATCTGAATATTGTGTAATGAAACTCAATAACACAAATAGTTATAGTGTTTGCTTAGAATCTGATAGAAGTAAATTAATAAAATTAATTCTATCGTATCAGTTACATTTTTGGCTTTTCGTACCTGCGAAACCTATTTGACATTATCATCGCAAAAAGTCTTGTAGTATGACTGAGAGACTGTTTAGCAATGAAAGAAATACACGTTATTACAAGTACAGTGAATCAATGATACAAATCCTTTAGACAATTTTATCATCTTTTTGGATTTAGTTTGCAAAATGACGATACTGGTCTCTTGGATACAACCGTCAGGAGAGAATGTCTAATATAACAACCGAGCCAAAATTTGTTTTATAAGAAGTGAAGTAAACATAACTTAAAATTATACAGTTTGTGTAAATTTTAAAGAATTCTTTTCGGTTGTTAATGCAAAGGATAGCCCTCGCGACTTTAGCGGATATGCTCGAGCTTTGTTGTAACGTATTCTGCCGTAACCGCCTCAGATTTTAATCAATCCTTTATCAGACTGTCGTTGTGCACATAACTTCCTCAGCAAGAAACCTTGATTACAACACCACCGAAGGACTTGATAATCACTAATCGGTCTACTATCTACTACATTACACCATTATCACTATTGTTTATACTCTTGTAACCAGTTTGTCTTATCTTTACTCTGCAACCACTTAACAAATAATTAACTAAATTTATAGCGCATGGTGCGTGTGTTTCTTAACCACGTTCTTAATTGTTTTTTAACGTAAACATCTAAAATCTCTAGCAGTAGATAGAATATGCATACAACTATCTATCTCGAATTGTTTTGTAGTGCAACACAGCGGAGATTAGATTTGTAAATAAGTTACCTTGTTGCTAAATATACATACGGTATGTTGCAACTCATTTTAAAAAATTGAATTCCTTCTTCGTTATGCAGCTTGAATCCAATTCAGATTTATATAATGATCTAACTAGACGAGAGCTAGCTAAGTAGAACGTCTGCCTTGGAAATTATTCTCGAAGGGTATAAATATTCTCAGAAGAAATGTAAAAATTTGCTAGAAATATGTTTATGCAAACACGATTTGATGTTTTTCAGGCGCAGAATAAGATGCAATTTATAAACAGTAATGACCAGACTCAGTCAAGTGCTATTCGTATTGAATATGAATATGTCATTTATTTTGAATGGTATATTACTAAGTTTATACAGCTCACAATTTCGTAGCATTCGTGAAATATACCTTTAGATAATAAAGTTAGAATAAAGAAATAGTTTTATGTTGATGTTCGTTTAGTTACTTTTGTGAACTATAGCCAATGATATTTTCTTATGCACTTTTATAAATTAATCTTTCTTTCAAGTTTTAATATTCCTCCTATTAAACAAATGTCCCAAAAAATACTAAGAACTATTGATATTGCTGCTAATTTTTGTAGTCCAAAATCAAATTTAAGTGATTGCTACATCATTAATAGGATTAAATGTCATCATTTCTACAACAAATTTAACAGTCAATATGTAACATCTGAATAAAGCTATTTCAAAGACTGTGAGGTTTACAAATTTATTGGGTAGAAAAATATATTCAGTAAAGTTTTGATTCAGTTATTATAGGTAACTTTTATAAAATGTAGTGGTGAATACTTGATTTTATACTTTAGCTTCGATTGAACCCTGATTACTTTTTATTCAAAGATCTTAATTTTTCTGTAGCACCCAGCCTACAGAGGACATCGTCAGTTTAATTGAGTTTCCATTAGGTACATTTCCTTTAAGTAATGCTGATCTTATACCGACTACAACTACGGAGTGCCTGCGTTCATTCAGGCCTCGTCCAGTACATCAATAAAGAGGAAAGGGTCTTCCGTCCAGTTCTAACATTATCATATTAGTAGCTGACAAAAGAGACCCTGATGTCGTTTTCGATCAAATTAAGTTTCTAAGGTAAATATCACACTATAATAAAATTTATACGTCGGAATTCGTCGTTTCCCTACTTTTTTTCCTCCCAGCAGATGCCCAACGCAGTCTAATTCCTTGTGAATTTAAACTACCTAGGTTGTACGTACAGCTTTCCAAATATCTACAAACAGGCTATTTCATTTCGTCCTATTATTAACACGATGGATTTTCTTAAATAAATCACACTTACATGTCTTCAACTGCTCTCACATTATAAATTGCATTAATAATTAGTAGATTCAGTTCATTTTACCAAGATTCCTATATCTGATTTAGTAGCTATCGTCAAACAGTTTCTACTTCAAGACGGCAACCTATAAGTTTCTTGTTTTTACAAATAGTTCACAGGCGCTGCCATGGGTTCTTCTCTTTTTCCAGTAATAGCCAACATTTTTATCGAATTTTTCAAGACAATAGCTTTGGAGTTCTCTTAATTAAAATGCAAATGCTATAGTGGTTATGGATACGACACTTTCACATTTGGCTCCACGGGAGACATCCATACATATCTTTTATACCATCCCAACAATCAACATCTAGATATTAAATTTACGGCGAAAATAGAGTCGAACAGTTCTTTTCCCTTCCTTGACGAAATGGTCGATTGAGATATTTATTTTATTGCAAACAGGCTTTAGATGCTAGGTTTCATCGTCACCCACATAAGGACCCTGCGACAGCTCTCTCCTTCATCGTGACATTTTGGTCTCTCAACCGGACGGTCTTCAAGTCAACTTAAACCATAGGGGTATCTCGTTAAGAGCGATTAGACGAATGTTACAAAAATTAACGAAAGAAAAAAAAACAAAATTAAATTATCTACACAATTTCATAAACAAATCACCTCAAAGCACCAGCGCGTTCCAAGCTATAGTATTGTCCTACATTTACTATGTTACTGATCGTATAGGCAGAGGTTTTCCAACGTATGACATCAAAACTATCTCTAAACTTCCCCCAAAAATTTGACAGATACTTCAATCACCAAAGGAGAACGTCTACACTCTACAGCATTCCTCGTTTGTGGGGCTTTCTGTATACTGAAGAAACAGACTTTTACGCACACGTATCTTTCAACATAAGTGGTGCTTAAGTCTTCTTTAACATTCAGCTGTGGCCGAATACCATTACAATACCAGCTATAACGCTATAACATCGTTTAACTCTAAATGACCCTCTTTTTTAAGCAGATAAACCAGCGATGTTATCGAAGTCATCAAGACTAATCAAAATCTGAACCACGGCATTGGTTTCTGGTAGATGGAAGTAGCATTATTAGCTTCTACTGCAGTTGATCAATCACCTTCTTCACTCGTTACGGTTTATCAGCAACGTGGTTGACACATTCAGTTATCGTCACTTCTTCCCTTGTTCCTAAAAGAATTTCGCCTCTGGCGTGGTTAACACGTTGGCCTCACGGATTCTAAAAGTATCACATGCACTTCAGTAAAAGATAAGCCTCAACCCTTGTCATCAAGAGGCATCTATAGCATCCCATGTTTTTGTGGTTCAGTATACACACGTCTTTGTGAACACAAACGTTTTCTCTCACACTCAGCTATTACTGAACATCATCACGATACTGGGCATAAGATATTGTTTGAAAAATCTTCGATCATTGCCAATACCCCTTATTTTTTTAACATGAGAATCCGTGAGGCCATTGAAATCAGCAAGACTCCCAACGACTTGAATCGTGACACTGCCATCGTTACTGATTCCCCGCCCTCCACCTCTGACCAATCGTCGTCTACGTCTGATACGCTTGACCGGTTATAACCGGTGTCAAGTCGCTGGCTTTTCTATTTTTCTTCAGAAGGGTTTCGCCTCTGGCTTGGTTTACAAGTTGAGTTACGTTGTGTTACTGTGCTCCTTTAGTGCCCTCTTTTCCTCCTGATGAAGCCTCTTAAAAAAAGCGGGTGAAACGTTGAATTCTTCTGTCTTAACAATGACACGGTCCCAACCCGGAAGACGTTCTAATATACAACTGTTTGTTTATTAACTGAATGAGGCCTAGATGTACAGGTGTCACATAATATCTTGATGCACAATCGACCTGCACATTATTTTCCTATGGTGCGTTTGAATATAAACGACATTAATGCATTGGGTACGGTACGTCCTAACAAAAAATGCACTATAATAGTTAAATTTAGAAAGCTAGCAACAATCAGTTACAGCGTAGTAACCCTCAATTAAGAAGTTATGCGCAAAACTATAGTTGGGTTTTATTTATGTGTCCCCTTAACGTGATTAACATGTTGGTTAGGGTGTAGGGTTTCACGAGTAGAACTTGATAACTACAAAATCAGAAATACTTTATTAAAAGACTGAATATTAATTTGTGCAAGAAATCTCTTATAACAAATTTACGTAACTGGGATATTGGTAATTTGGGAATCAGGTCTCCACTTCATTATAAAATACCTCATAGGTTAGCAAAACAGGAAGAAGTTTTGGTTTTGTTTTACAACACATAAATTGACAATAAAGCATATTGTAAACTGCAGTAAAGACTCCCCTTTTACTTCAATAAGTTCATAATAAATTGTACCTGCTGTTATGCTGCTGCGTCTCAAAGAAATCGAAAGGCGAAACTTTTATCAAACAAAGCTTCAAGAATAGTTTAAACTACGTTTATTTTAGTTAAATACTAAATTCGTATGAAGTACGTGTCTAAGCGGATACTACAGGATTTAATACAAAAGAAAATTTAATATTTTTTAGGATAGCGTACGCTGCTAATCGTTGTTAAAAGATTACATGGTTTGTTCATGACAGGTTATAAAAAAGGGTTTTAATTTCTATAACATTCTGCCGCTTTATTTTCTTGAAATTTCAATTAACAGTATTTTTTCAGTCGACTGAAATTAGTAAAGCGATTCATACGCTTCAAAAAATTTATTATCATTAGGGATTTCAACAAACGCAAAATCTGCAAGATCAAAGGCTTTTTGTTTGATTCTGAACTTAATCATAATTAATAGCTGTAGGTATAATTTACATTTCGTTGAAAATAAACAAATTATCCGCCCATTCGTTTCGAAGCGAAAAACAGCAGAACGAGATTCATTTTGTGCAGGAATTGCTGCGAGAACCTCCCGCCACGACTTCCCTTTCTGTTGTTGTCTTTCCGCAGGAGAATGGGAAATGTTAATCGTTCTGTACACAATAATATCCTCTGGATATTTAGATGTTTCTGCATCACTGATTCCGCTTCTTATGCTGCCTGTAGGCTCGACAAATGTGTCAGAGGTCAATTTCCGCGTTCTAATTTATTTAAAGTACGCGATATGATCATGGCCCTTTTAAAACACTCTTCACTATCTGAAATTTTCTATTATCTAAAAGTTATTACTTAGTCTACTGTTTACAGATTATAATTGTATATCATCTCGCTTTAACGACGCTTAACTAAACCCTAGCTATGCACCCAGTCTGCATATAAATGGTACCCCAGCACGATGCCGCAGAGCTTGCAGTAACGAGGACGATAAATAGGGCTTTTGAAAGCTGACAATATGTATCTAGACTTCTTAGGTCAGAAACCGAAGCAGAAACAACGCTCTTTGTATTAAATGGGGAACGTGCGTCTAGCTAAGTGTGGGTGTCGATTGCAATAAGTAATAAAAAATTGGTTATTTTTATTCTTATAAGCACTAGACAGAATCTCTGTTAGTTGTTTCTGTTAAGGGGTCTTTGCTGTATCTTCTATTGGTGCTAAAACTATTGTCGTTAACCAAACTCCCCAGTCACTTTAAAACAGGTTTATCAAGTCACAAAAAACCGGCCAAACGAGAATCCCGATAATTTTCTTCCATACACCTCACCAATGTTAAAAAAAAGATAACCAGAAAGTTTCGGTAGACATAAGGAAGTCCTGCAATTGTTCACTTTGTTACCATAAAACTTATCAAAACCATAATAAAAAGCCATAAATCAATAGTACACGTTATTTTTACGGGTCTCAAGTTAACGACGCAAAGACCAGGATTCAAAATAATTAACAATAAAAATTAAATTATTGACTAGATATAATTACAGACTTAATAAGATTTTCGAGATAACCTGAAATTCAAAAAATACACACCATAACGTAAAGCTGAAGGCTTAATAAGTTCCAAAAAGAAAATTCAAAATTACACAAGCTGAAGGCTTAATTTAATAGGGAACGCAAGAAATTACCTGAAATACAATTCATCCCAATGGCATAAACGTTTATCTCACAGGAATGAAATTAGTGGTCAAAACCCAACTAACTCATTCATTGCGAAACCTTTTCAAATATGATAATAACACACAAATAAATCAAAAAATATATAAAATATTCAAATCGAGTAGCAATGAAAATTGTACGATAGAAAAAAATTAAATTAATTCATTCATATGTTAGGAGTAGATAAGCTAAAGCCAAAATTTTAAATGAATTAATAAGTTAATTATTTCCTAACTTATGAATGAACCATACATTACAAATATTTAAATATGAAATTAATTAAATAAATCAAAAAAACAGCATATGGTACAAAATGTAACCATACTAAATTTATATCACTAAACTAAGTGATTCAAAGAGAATACAATAATTAATAAAATTGAAAGTAGATGTAAACACTTATCTCCCCAATCACATGTCCTAGAAGGCAGGTGTTAAAATCAGAACGATTAGAAGGCAGGTGTTGAATTCAAAATGGTGGTCCTCCACGTCCTTCAAATATCCAAATCAACGCAAATTGGAAAACAATCCAAACAGCAATAATTATGAACCCAATTACTTCCTAGCATGGAAAGCGAATCTCCAATTAAAGCCTCGTAAAGCCCTCATAAAGCTGCTTTAAGATTCAAACTTACCACATCGATTACAAAATGTGCGAAAATTTACAACGAATTTAAATGAACAGCAAAAAAACATATCCAAACATCGGACCGCTGTATTCACAATATATTTCATCCAAAGAACATAATCACCAATGGAAAATTTTCGTTAAGTAAAACGTTGCAAAAGATCCTTTCCATACGAAAGTTAACCGCAAAAGACACGTATAAAATTCGATGCGCAAACAACTCTCAATCAAACCACGCGCACACGCAATGGCCTTTAGAATACGGCCATCAAGGAAAATTGCAACACTCATATACACGGTGCGTAACAAGTAATGGATTCACAACGATGTGAAAATGCTATCAGAATTAATCAAGGAAAATGAGAAATTTTGAAAAATAGTAAAGATAAAGTGAAACAAGCACAACATAAATTCTTAACACTTAAACAACAATGCCATTTAACAAGAAAAATGATAAAATTTGATTCTGAAAGCAGAAAAATTGTAACAACTTAAACATCTCTGTAAACATTAACGGACTTATATCGTATCACGTAACTAAAAGGAAACGGACAAAGCGAAATAAATAACAAGAATCGAGCGCTTGAGCCCGATGAGATGAGAGTCACGTTTGAAACATACAAGTTATTAGACATTAGACATATCTAAAATTGTAGTTATATTTAAACAAGCCATGAAACGCACCCTAAATAAATAATAATTAGAAGCAACAGCTTGTTTTCAAATTTTCTAGGTAAACAAAATTCCACTGCTGTTCTTATTATTACGAGTATGTCAATGGCAACAGCTAGTGGGTGCTAGAAGTAAATCAAGTAGCAGGTGAATCTAAAGTGAAAACATAACGTCTGAGCTAAATATACCTTAGTCTAAAGTTTAATATAAACTTTTATTAATAAATTAAAAAATTCTTTAACATAGAGCATTTCCATTTGGTATACACGTTCATATACATGACAAACATTCTATATTAATTTTGTATCCACCAGGTGGACAATGCACGTTAACGTGATGTTTTCAGAGCACATCATTTTATTCATATCGTAAACATTTATGCATTTTAAAAAATGTTTATTTTGAAACGCTCTAGCTAATTATTATAAAACGAACTTGGTGAGGACAAGGACTAATTTGCGTTAAGATTGTGGGGCCAATATCGCTTACAGCATCTCTAGAGGGTTCATTTAAACATTTGTTATGTATACACATATTCATAAAGGCCCCTATCAAACAAAATCATTCTAGGAAAAAGTGTTCTTATTTATTAATAATAATACACACACGCTTCTTGAGCTTCAGAGAACTGTATCTCAGTAAGCGTGAAGCTTGGGTCTAAGGTATGTTTCGCTCAAGGGTAAAAGTCATGTTTTCACCTCTACATTCATCAATATAAATTATGCTGCATTATTTACTAATACCCTGTACAAACTACAAAACTGAAAATTACAATATCTGTCATTATTAGAGTAAGACATTTCCAGCAGAAGACAATATTGAAAATTAAACGATAGATAATGATTAACCAAATCATGGACAATTTATTTCGTATTTCTATTTTTTCGCTATATTTACCCTGACGTCGAAGCGCACAATATTTTTGTTATGTGAAATTTATTACAAATCTTAATTGTAGAATGGTTGGTTTTGATATTTATTTTATAACCTAATTTTTCTTCTTGAAGGGACATGCCCTTAATAGGGCGTTGTCGGTCTTCTCTCCATATGTCTGTAGTGTGCCTGTCAATTAGCCTACAGATATACCCTACAACTTTACATGGGCTCCGAACCACGGAAGTGCTTGCTTATACTCCATAGAAGACTTACTAGGCAGAAATACTTCGGTGATTTGCCATTAGCTACTGAGAAGCAGTCGGGTGTTTTCGGTGTATGTGTGGCTCTGGGAATCGAACCGGGGCAGTCTTAATCTCAGTGCCACGACCGCGGCTATAACTTGATAGGGGTTTGCAATTTTTATTCGTACGAAATGGTATTATACTACAAATAGAAAAACGCAATTAGCCAATAACAAATCGTAATTTGAACGATAGAATAGTTTAATGGCAATAAGCAATAATATCATAGAATGATAATAAATTAGAACTGATTATAATACTTGTCAAGTGGCGTAAACCTTCAAATAAGAAAATAGCTAGGCATCTTCCTTCTTGTAAGGTTACTAGATATATTTTATCCAAAATAATCAGTAACGATGTTATAGTTTTATTTATACATCAACGAGTATTAAAAATTATAATGTGTGTGAGTGTATAGCACTCTCAATTTCGATGAATAAGTAATAAACTAACGAAATTAGGATATATGTCGAATTTTATCACAATTATAACAGCATATTATTTTTTGAGTTTTTATTCTTCTTGTATATTTAATGTATGCTGTAGTCATTATACGATCTAAAATATAGACTAAAGATTAAAGTACACAGTTGTCCAAAATACAGCTTAAAGCATTCACCCATACCCGGCATCTACAGACCAGCACAGATATACACAGAACCAACAAAATATTAAAGAATGAAATACGCACACTGCAAACCAGCACCGGTCAACATTCTTTGAAAAAATGTTTCGTGTGTGACGGTCACCTGTAGGTGTAATGTGAATGATCAAAGGAGATTCACCGACCAAAAAGATGTTCTAATTTTACTCAGTCGTTGCAAAAATCATAGCATTTTGTGTTTAGCCACATTTAAATGCACTTTGTAGACTACAAATTCGTTTAAAAATGGATTATGGGCGACTAATAGAAGTAGTTAAATGTAGGGAGTGTTTGTACGATAAGTTAAATAAAAAATATACATCACCAGTACAAGAAAACACATTTCGTCTTCGTATTCCCATTTCTTTATATTTTTGGCTTTTACGCCAAATGCATAAACGTATCTTTTCATAACTCTGAAAGCTATCACGCAAACTAGCCCATGTTTTTTTGCACATTGCTCATGAAATAAAAACAAATAAACCACTTTTAAATAAAATATGCAAACAAAAGTTATATTCCTTAGTCGGCAACGAAAAATTAGACTACTTTGTTAAAGTATTCTGCTTCAAATAACTACTATCGTCAAACATACGTTTAAAATATTTTGAATTTCTTTGCGTAAAATATCAGAAAATTCTTGGTTTTGTCTCTACTCTGTGACCAACTACATTTTTATTGTCAGATTTTTTGCGACAGGGTATTCACAAATATGAAATCTATCACGAATCGAAGAAAATGTTATGAATAAGAGTTTCATATTTGTTGACGTGCTATCCGAATCTGCAATAAAAAACGGGGTTCCTATTTAAAATTTCAAAGTTACTCCACGCCCCAGCCACAGGTGGGGGAAGGGGGGGTAATTTTAGGACCAGTGAATTTCCCCCGCGAAAATATTACCTTTTTATTTCGTACAGTTTTTTGTAGGATGCTTCTTTCTCTAGATATTTAAAAATTCCAGGTTAAAAAAATGATATGGTATAATGACCGACTGTCTAGGGCTAGACATCCCACTTTAGAACTTTAGAATTTAATCAAGAAAGTTAAAGGCACTACCACAAAATGCAGATAAAATCGATATAACTTCATGCATCTTACATAATTATATAAAGGATTGCTACGACAAAGGGGAAAATACTGAGGTAGCTCTCGGGAACACGTCGCCGACTGCGAGTGGGAAGGTCGGGGTTCTTGACAAGCTGTAAAAGAAATTAATGGGCGCCAATCAGTTACGGCGTATTCTTCAGACGAATAAGAACGGCAACTGATAACCGACTTCCTGAAAATTCTTCAAAACACAAAACCCAATAAAGGACTCCCAGATCGTTCACGTATTTAATATAACAAATCAATAATAAGTAAACATAAAAAACAATTCCATAATATAACAAAAAAATACATACAGCGTCACCGTTAAAGTCCGCACCATATGGGACATTTTTTATTATTTAGTTTACGCAAATTTAGATTTCATGAACAGTTTTTGCTTTGAAAATAATGCAAAATGACGTTGACGATTCTTTTTTATCGATCGCCTATAACTGTCAAATTCGACATTACAAACATTTCGGTTATTTTTCAAAATTTCGAAAAATGTTAGATGCAAAAATTGTTCCTTTTTCAGTTTTCTATCCACCTACCAAATTTGAACAAATTTGGACAACCTTGATATTGCAACGATGACGCTGTATAAGTATCATATAAAGTGGTTATGTACCACCGCAACCAAATAAAGGTATAACCAAAAAACAATAAACGAGCAACTATGTATAACGAGTAAATATATAACGATAAACACAATATAATCGAGAATTCAATATTTATATGACAAGATGTGATAATCGGTTGATAAAAAAAAGTATTGACTGAATACAAAATATAAGCAAACATATGAACCAATGAAAGTCACGATAACAAAGCACAAGAAGCTCTGTAACTTAAACCGGGGAACTAGATTAATTCACGCTACCATAATTTGAATTACTAGAAATATATGAACTGAAACTAATTGAACTCAATGAAGTTAACAAATAACACGCACAAGTGAGTCGTTGATAGGGACATGGAGGTCGCAAGAACGTAAGTTGTAAATAACGCCAGGAATCGTATAGATTCAGGCCTGTATCTCACGCTACCCTAAAACCGCGTGTCATAAACTTAAGTTAAGAATGGACTAATTAATCGCTACGCATTTCGCAACTACACAAGGTCCTTGCGTCACCCTAAAGTTTCGGTATCACGACAACTCAAGTGTCTTGATATTAATAAATATAAATGTGGTAGTGAATCTTGCAATTTAAAAGAAACAAAGCGTAAATTAACTATCACAAAATGGCGTAATACAAATTGACAGTAAATAACTAATGAAATATTACAAAGTTTATGGAGGAACCCTACGTAAGTAAGTCAACACAATAAATGCTCATTAACCTATTCAGTGACCCGAATTTACATAAACACGGGGCAAGTATTATAATAACTGAACGATTCCTACACCTACTAAATGGAGGTAATCATAACAAGTCTACCTCACAGGTTAATCAATGCTGAACCTTACTATGCAGGACAGGACTTCTTCGTAGACCAAAATTGAACTATGGAAATCTTCTCGGTTTCATAAACAGCACATCGACAACAACGAACGGAACCATAAAATAGGTCTTTACAACAAGTCTGGCCACATGTCTACTATATACCAAAATTGGCTGCAAAACTTTGCAATAACCGTCAAATTATAACCAAAAATCGCAGAATGTAACGAACCGGGGGTGTTGACTAGGCAGGACAAATCCGAATATTAAAAAAATTCTCAAAAGTTAAAGCAAATTTTGATAAAGCTACTTCACTTTAATCGTTGAACGTAACCCGAATCGCTAGCAAAATTGCAAATAGTCTGTTGATCAGAGGCGGCAATACACAATTTTTTTCAATTTTTATTCGGTGTATCCGTCCTTTTTTATTTTGATATTGATCATTCTACGATTTTTTGTTTTTATGATAAAAATTTTGTTTCTTAAAAATGAACTTATAAACCGTGCGCCGGCGGCGGCGCCCCCTTCGTAGCGGCGCCCTCATGCACCGCATGCTCTGAATGCCCGCTTCCGCCGGCCCTGGGAACATGCTTTAGTGTCAATTTTTGTTTGTGGCTGTTTCTCGTATTTAACGTTTTCAGTTTTAAAGTAAGCTGCAAAATATAAATATAACCAAGCAAGCTGTAAATTAACAATAATTATAATATTAGCTAATGCGCGGGGTTTTGTATAATAAAGATAAACGTAGATTATGGTCATTAACGATCATTGTTCTGATAAACAACGTGTAACACAATTTGTCGGTTAATTGAAGAAAGCAAATTTAACAAGTGTCATGGAGTGGTGTGTGCGGTGCACAAAGGCCCTCGAGTTCAAGCGGCTCATTGACCGGAAGGTGAAAAAGAGTCCGTAGTTAGTACTCGGTACTTGATATTCAAATCTACGGTACGGGAACTCTCGCTATTTTTTCTTGTTCTTTCACTAACGTGCTCTCTCTCCGACCATAGAATACAGATTTAAGGTTCGTTCATTTAGTTTAATATTTAATACAAAAAAGTTTGCCAAGACAGACATCTTTTTGAAAATTATCTGCGATATAGTTATATCTTAGGATCGGTGTTTATCTACCATTTTCGACGATTTTTTTCCAAAGTTTTCGACCGACAACACGAAACTACGATGGACTTGTATTACTCTACGTATTATACATTCGTATCGTAAACATGGTCCTAAAAACTATAAAACCAAATGAGCTTTTACTGCAACCAAAGGTAGGGGTTGAAAAATATAAATTTAAATTAATTCACCTGTGTCATGGGTCTGTATTGTTTTCACCTCACAGATATAATTAAAATGAAATATGATATAGGAAATATTGAAATCCTGCATAATTGAATTTTAGATCCCGTTATAACTGAATTTTACTGACGATATTTTATATTTTAAATTTTAAACCCATTGGCTATTTAATACTTAACGAATAACGGTTTAAACTGCCATTACTTTTTAATAAACTCTATCTGTTTTTATTTTTTCACAGCCACGTTCGGTTATTAATAAATTATCGAATAAATTGAGGTTTACCTCACGTTCACGGTATAAAATTAATACGAAATAAATATGATAATCCGTAAAAGCGCCGACAAATATATATATGGGTATCAGTTATTTAAAAGCAAACTAATCGTATTATATTATTGAAGTTTACGCTAAATATTTTCGGTAAAATTATTTTGGAATTTAACAAATTCATTGGTTAAGCAAAAGATAAAGTTTTGCAGTGATAAGTCCCATGCAAATAGAAAATGGTAAGACCAGAAACTGAAACCATGTGGCTTGGCTAAGTAAGTTTTAAATATTTATCCTTTAGTATCAAAAAACGCTTTATTTATGTCCAAATGAGTTTATAAGCTCCTTGTTCTAAAAAATTAAAGAACGACTGGTTTGGAATTATGAAAAATCCATTTATATTGAAATGAGTTCATTACAAGGACTTTTATTAGTAGTAGTATAACTGGGCGGTTACTGTGGCAGGTGCCAATGACCAGCAGGTTTTAAATATTACATAACATCTAAGAGGATGAATAAATGTCAAAGGTCAAAATCGTCAAAAGTCATCGCACTGTCACTTGAAAGTCATTTGAATGAAGGTCACGTGAAGATCATTTAGAGGGCTCTTCAAGATCATTACAAGATTGTTTTAATATTTACTACGAAGCCATTACAGCTTCGTGTTGTCCAAAGATTACCGGAAATGGCAAATAACTTCAATCCTAGGGTGTAAATCACGAATCGGATAATTTCCAAAAAGATGTTTTTAAGACAAACTTTTGTGTACTAAATGTTAAACCAAGTAAACTGAACTTTAAGTTTATATTCTATGACTGGCGAAAAAACGCGTTATTGAAATTCATTGAAAAAGGACAGTATACGAACTGTCTTCAGTATTTATATAAGCAAAGATTTGCCGTGTATGGCGTGTTACTGAGTAATGTTTTGTATTAAACATTTGTAATCACTAGCATGCCGCTGACATTAGAACAGGCTAACAAAATTGACGTGTATGTTTCATTTACAATTATGCTTATATTAACTAAAAATGATGAACTTATTACTGCTAATGTAAACAGCGTTACCGAAAAATGTTCAGAGAAGTTCGATGACAAATGGAAAGTATCCGAAAATCATCAGTTATAAATGTTAATTTCCAGGAAGTTAAACTAAATATTTTTCAAACTTTCAAACAATTGGGCTTGAAATTACCAAGATACTACATTTATCGCATCTGGAAAATTCTTCAGGGCAAAAATCGATCAATTATTATAAAATTTGTGTTCTATAGATACAAAAAGCCTACATATTTTGCAAGAGGATTTAACCCACACGAGATTGAAAAACCAAGGAGACTTTTGGTCTTCACAACGTCTGGACCGTACATGGAAATATTTTTACAAAAGCTGAGGTCTTATAAAGATGATACTACTAAAAAGTTGCACGGATTTCAAATACCAAAAGAAAGGGATCTATGGCAGTTGATACCTTTCGTTATTTCTTATGATAGATGATTTATTTTATAGCAAGGTCATGCTCTAGGGACTTCTTTTTTGCCTTTTTAACTATTTCTTCTCGTTCGTTAATTAAGTTATGCATCTATTTAATATTATGTGTCTCAGTATATACGAGTATTACCAGATTGTGCGTGGGTTGCCCACAAAAAATATAGATTAATTGAATAATAATAATTGTGTTAAGTGATTCTACGATAGTATTATTGTTCGTACTGAAACTGGTCTGGACGTTGATATTTACTGCTGAAGAAATTTTTGGTAATAGATATGTACTTTATAGGACAGACAGAGATACGGTTATCTCTAGAAAAGAATTTGGAGGTGGAAATATTATTGCCGTGAAAAGTAAATTCAAATTTAAATTAATAAGTACGTACACAGATCTGAGATCTGCAATCGCTCTGGGCGAAGGCAACTGTATTTAGAAATATGTGTTTTGTTAATGCCTTTTGCACGGAACCACAATATTCTTTGCAAATATGTATTACTAATTTTAAAAGCCTTGATGTTGTTGATGAAACGTTGCTAAGTGGGAATGTTTATATAGCAGGCGATTTTATGTAGTAAAAATAAACCTTACATTTTCTATTGGTAGTACTATCTGTAAAAAATTAAATTAAATCGTATTTTTTCGATTGTTCCTCGTATAATGACATCGTTAATGAAAACAATAAAACCTTAGATTTATTATTATCTCTATTTATTGCGAATGAGAGAGTAGGATAATTAGATAAGGGACTGTGGGTGGGAAGATGAAAGGAGATCCGACGCCCAAAAGGGCTTAAGAATAAAAAGAAAGAAAGAAAGAAAGAGAAAGATCGTGTAATAAATCACACTCTACCTACAGATTGAGGAATCTATGTACAGTGGAAGAATCCAAAGTTTTAAAGACAATCAAAAAATTTAAATGAAAGCAATCTGTTGGCTTGCATTACATACCTAGTTACATATGTACACATTATATAAAAGCCGTACTAAATATATAATTCGTCCTTTACGATCCCTATTTAATTTGCCTCTAAAACGATCTAAATTTCCAACAGAATGGAAAAATATTAAAATTTCTGTTCCTATTTACAAATATGGTACAATTGGAAAGATAAACAAGTTATCGTATATAACCAGGGTGCGAATCATACAACTTTTACAGGGGGGGATACTATTCCACAAATTTTTTATACATATTTTAATGTTATACATTTACACAGACGGGGAAATATTCATCCCCGGCAGGGGTACGATTTTTATTCTACAGGGGGGGGGGGATATAAACCACAAGTACAAAAAAACCTTTGATGCATTTGTATAAGCCGTTAGGGTTAGACAACTCGATAACTGTACGCACAAAACGTAAAAACTAACAGAATGGAATAGTTAGTAGTGAAATTGGATACAGGTTTATCAGCATGCATTTCCGAGAAAATTTAGCGCCTTGCGTTTGGGCATACAGATTTTAAGAGTGGAAAAGTTATCTCGCTAAAGCTCTAAAGATCGACCTGCGTATTAGAGATTTAGTCCATGTGGAAGCCACGATGCGATGTTGTAACGGTAGCAGCAACTTATTATGGAAAATAGAAGTCTTGCAATTTTTTATACATATTTTAATGTTAAGCATTTACACAGACGGGGAAATATTCATCCCTGGCAGGGATACGATTTTTATTTTACAGGGGGGGGGGGGGGAATATAAGCACAGCCAGGGAAATCCCTGGCATCCCCGGCGGTGATTCGCACCCTGTATATAACCCTGCTGTCAATTCCTGCAAAGATATTGGAACACATTAAATATGTTTAGAGTCATATAAAAACTAGATATGTACTGTACAACAAGGGTTTGTTAGAATGAGATCTACACACACCAACTTGATGGTCCTTTGTGATGGCATGAGTTATTGAAAGCGAGACAAATGGATGCCCTATTTTTTTTTACGTTATATGGGCAACTCTTTTTTTTTGTAATATGTAGTTGAATATGAAATTAGTGCAGTTTTTTTATAGGACCGTTGAATGGCACGGAGAAATTTGATATACGAGGTGTGGTTAATAAGTTATTGGCAAAAAACGAAGCAAGCCCAGTACCAGATAGTTTTAGCAACTTATTCCTCGGTTTTAGCAATGCATCCCGAATCCCACAAAATTCATTTTTATGCATGATTCGATTTTGAGGCACAAAGCTAAATCAGTGACAGATTTTCCATATCAAAAGAAAATGTAAGTTTTGTCCTCACCTAGCAATTCGCTTGACCTTATTCCAATAGAGAATGCATGGGATCTTTTGAAGAGGAAGGTGGCCAAATACAATTGATCAAATAAGAGCGATCTTGGAGAATCTATAAAAAACTGGTAACATCACAATCAGGAGAGAAATATAAAAATATACAGGGTGTTATTTAATATCATGCAGATATTTCAGGGGGTGATAGTAATCAACAAAATAAGAAAAAAATGTTAATTTACACATGATCAAAAACGCGCCATTTTCGATATACAGGGTGGCGAAATTTCAAATTTTTTAAATCTGTCCATAATTCCAAAAATGCCATTATGGTTAATTTCCATCCAAAAATAAATTTTACTCTGTTGGTTACATCTTTGCCATCAGTATCCATAACAACCAAATCATTAAATAATTATAACATATTTACGTGTCAAAAAGTCTGTTTGTTTTGGTATACCCATAAATGCCCCGTTGAAATCTTTTGTCCCTGAAAACCTAAACCAAGGAGTATAAAAATAGAATCCATTTTTGCCACAAAAGATGCTGTTGCTGTGGCTGAACCCGATAATTTTCCAAAAGAAATATATGTATTTAAGTAATGCTACTGCAACAGAATTGCTGAACACCTGACTTGCCAATTTTACCTTCATCTTCTGGAACCCGTTAGGATACATGTGAACATCCGTAAGTTTTGGGAGGAACCGGTAATTCTGATTTTTATCATTTTCATATACCACATTCAAATAATATATTTTAGTAACTCCCTCGCTAAAATGGAAGTGGCACTTAAAAAAATTGTTCCGAGTTGATTTTAACAAATGGGGCATGTCGAACATGTAATATATTTTGGCTTCGTCCACTATAAAAAAGGGTCGTTTCTCGGAAATATCTAGTTTTTTAACTAGATTAATGAAATTTAACCCTTGATCGCTAGTTACAGTTTTAACCTTTAGGCCAATGCTGTGTAGTTGTCTTATTCCTTCGAATAGGATATCTTGTAAATCAGATGCTCGGCATGATGATTTTACAAAAAAATAAGCAATTGGTTGCTTCCAATTTGCATTTATACCGTGTGCCATTAATACCCAAACATCTGTTGCAGCTTCCGATTTATCTGTCACTCCATTGAAGCCAATAATTTTATTACTGCTGGTATAATAAAATTTCGTCTAAACATAATAAGCAATCTCTTGCTTTGTCCTTCAACAAATCTACTTTTAGTTTCAAACAACCGAAAGAAAAATTTGAAAACCCCTCCTCTATGCGCTACTTATTCGAAATCCTGCATAAAGTGGATTTTGATGGTAGACATAGGATTTTTGCTAAGATGTTGTACACTTTTGGTCCCAAAAAATAAATCGTTAAAGCGTACTGTTTGTACTCCTTCGTATACCTAGAGCCCCTTGGAGATTTATTTAGCAATTCCATTTGGGTTTTAACAAAATTGCTAAATGCTGCAGAATAATTTTCTGCCAAAAAATCTGCTACGTTAGCAAACGTTATTTTTTTCTCTGAACTTTACGCCTTAACTTAACCTTCCTAGGTGCACTTTCCGACAAGTTTTGGGGAGTTTGAACCGATGTACCTAGAAAGAGAACAAATATACCAAAATCAAAATACATCCCAATATTTTAAAACATAATAAAATAATAATATACAAAGGTACTTTGGCAATTAATCTGCTGAGATACCATCGCATAATCACTTGCCAGGTCTATCACTGCAATCTAAAAGAAAATTGATGTTATATTTATCATGAAAAATAAACAGTTACGCATGCTTGATATGTTATATTACCTCGGTCCCATAATATTTGCTACATTTGAAAATCTTACCAATTATGGAAACCATGCAATCAGTTATAATTTTATGCGAATTAATTAATAATTACTATATTAAATACATGTTTCCTTTGTGTTGAATTTATTGATATAGCTTTACATAAAATATTAAAATTTTGAAATGTGTTTTGTATTATGCGACAAACTGGAAGGTCGAATGTGGCAATTTTTATGGGACAGAGGTAGTGATAATTATTGAACGGTATATAGCTTATATAGCTTATATGATGTTTAAATGGACTCCCCAGCAGGTGTACCCTCCGTAGGTGCATCCTCCATAGGTATATCCTCTTAAGGTGTATCCTCCACAGGTCTATCCTCCAGAGGGAGTCTTCCACATCATCTGTAAAGTTATTTTTATCATTTTTCTTCCTCTACTATTAAAAATTATTCTGGCACTACGTAAGCAGTAAAAAGGAATCCCAATCCGATTGATTATTTTGAAAGAAAAAATCACACTAACCTTCACGATTAAACAATGTTAGCACGGCTTCTTTTTTTAGTCTGCTGCCTTGCCTACCTGCGAACATGGCTTTTTCAAAATGGTCGCTACATATTCTTACATCATATAAGACTGTGCCCAAGATAAATATTGCGCCCGGTAAACAAACACGATCGCTAGTACACGTGCCTCATACATGCCCCGTGCTCTACACGTATAAAATAGGGTCACCCACGGCTGGCCCCACAGCCCGTACTAAATCGCATTATACAATATTTCCAAAAATTACTACGGTAATTTTTTTATTAAATAACAAAACGCATTGGAAATACATCAAAAATATTAATTACAAGAAACATATTTCTTAAAACTACAATTATTGGGCTTGTTATACAAATATAAGTGTGACCTGGCCGCTATGCACGGGCCTCCCCTGCTCCAACAGCTTTATTAACTAAAAGGCCAGTTGCGTGTATACAATTACTGTGGTTTTACGTGTGCATTGTAAGCGAATAATAGTAATTAAAACTTTTACAGTATAATTTGTTATCGATTTAAAAAATCTGTTCTTGATAGAAAATTATCAATGATTTTCGTATTTTTATTATTGTTTTATTTATTATTGATATTTTAAATTGGTAGCTAGTATACCCTAATTCTCAAAACTGTAAAAAGTTAATTACATCAACAAAATAATAAGCTCAGATACGAACTTTCACTAGATCCGAATGAGATTCGCGTTTTGTTTTTATTTATATTTGTGATTATTATTGTGGCAACAAAAACGAATTAAATTGCTCATACTATTTCGATATAAGTTTTATGAAATACTTATAAGCATAGTAATTTTATCGCCTATATTTTAAAAAGTATCAGAATTAATTTTCCAATGAGTTTCACTCTTCTTTTTGTAACGAATCTTCGCTTTTTTTTTATAAAAAAAATAATAATAATAATTACAGTTTCAAATATGTCTAATGTATAATTTGTACATTTAAGAGTTTCATAATTTAAAGTGACCTTCATCGCATTGAGCTCTAAGTGCGGTTTTCTTTTGTCGATTACCTTTTCAAAGATAGTTTCAAAATTTAGAAGTGAGTCGTAGGTGAAAGATATGTTACGAGCAATGTGGGAAATCCGGGCAGTGTTCACAATGCCCGGGCAATGTGGATAATGTACTTAGTATAACACTTTTATTTTTTTTAAAACTGACCTTACTCTACCTCTAACCTCCAGTAAATGCCTCTGACAAAACAGTAGAGGTGTTTATTGGAGGTTAGAGGTAGAGAAAGAACAGTTTTTTTTTTTAAATAAAAGTACATTATCCACATTGCCCGGGCATTGTGAACACTGCCCGGATTTCCCACATTGCCCGTGACAGATACATTAATTTGAAAAAAATCAAATTTATCCAAAGGAAAAAAATCGTCTTAATTAAACAGCTAAATAATACAAACATTAGAAAATATAAAACAATTACATTTCCAGGCAAAAAAATTAAATGAATTAATGCTGCGAATTACTTGTTACACTGAAACTATTTGTTTGAAGTTTATTTCGTAGTCTTGGTTTGTTTAACTTTGAGTTTAGGTAAGTTCAAATGATCTTAGTAAGGTTTAGGTTAGACTGATGGTCCTTAAAATAAATAAAAGAATAGTGATGTTTCTGCAACGATTTGTTAGCTGTTATGTTGCGATATAAAGTTGACGTTTTCTGATGAATAAACAATATGTTACTTTTCCGCTCGTCTTATAGCGGAATAGGAAGGAACACACGATTGAGATCATTTTTATTAATAACTCTTTTATTTTCTGTCACTCTGGCAGTACTATTTTATGTATTTCTATGTTTAAGTGTCTTTACTTTTTATTCTGAATAAAATAAACTACTTTTTTCTATAGCTAGCTATCATAAAAAACAACTTGGAATTTCTGTTTCCATTTCCAATTTCGATGTTTACGTTAAATGATTTAAATTCACACCTACTAGCAGCTCGTTAAAACATTTGCATGTCACTCATACAATTTGCTGTGACACACAGTTCTTAACATTGGTCTTATAATCATCCTTTGTGCTATAGATACCACGCGTAGGAACAATAAATACTAATTACTTAATAAATATTGATGAAATTAAAAGTGAAATTTAATTCTACTAATCGTACGATACAATACAGCACGGCCATTAGTAACCGCAGTGTCTGTTTCAAACCGAACTAAACATCGCTTACGGTTTTAAACACATCCATTTGATATTGCAAGATATTATTTATTTAAGAACACAGAATGTTTCAGTTTTATGTTTTTCGAAAAATGTAGCGTAAAGAGCAGAAAGTAACTGCGATGTTTTCTTAAAAAAATTTAAAAAGTAGGTACCCAAGTTTTTCGACAAAGTAACAAGCCTGTAGTTATGATTGAACCAAGGTAATAGACCTTCACAGCCATGATATTAATCTTGAAAAGATATTAAGCAAAACACAAAAGCTTTGTTAGGCCGTTACAACAAAATTAAATTTTGTTCTTCTTCTAACAAATAAAGGGCCTTCTTGTTTGTCTGAAATTACCCTTACTTTTCTAAAAAGTTACCCCGAATGCCGATCCGTATGGAAATAGGGATTCTATAATGACAGTTTTATTACTAAATCAGCGTGCATAACGTTTTTCGGGAGCTTATATAATATTTATCTTTTTTCATCCTTTAGGCGTTTTATTCGCGCTGAAAGCGTTTTCCACAGAAGAAAGGTATTTGTACAAGTACGCTAGGCTTAATTACCTATAGCAATATTGCTTTGATGTTAATAAATATTGAAAAATAAAATTCAAGATTTGTTAAACACTTTATTTAAAGGTATTAATGAATAAAAGAATATTGGGAAGTATTTTACATGTTTCCCAATATCATATCGATGGCATTCTTTTATTTATTAAAATTACTATACTAATCTACTTACATTACTTAGGTTTTGCAGAACCAAGCACGCATAGTTTAATAAATTAATTTGACTGAATAATAACAATAATAATAATAATAACATCCTGCTGTTACAGGAACCAAAAAGAATAATCTAAAAATAGATTATTTATTAATAATCAAAAGGCATTCGATCTTACACTTGAGAATCAGAAGGTAATCCGCCACTTATTCTACAAAAGACACGAAGAAATTTTGGGCTGATATTTGGTATTTATACCTATATACCTTAACAAAATGATAATGCAGCGTGGTTACCCATTGTTTCGAAAGCTGCTCACAAAGTAGAACCAACGGAGGATGTGATAATAACAGAGGAAAACGTAGAACTTAAAGGAATGATAAAATCCAAAATTACAGGTGGAAAGCCTTTAGTACAACGCACCAATATCACACATCTCCTATTAACGACCTTTTGAGCAATCCAGCCCAAAACCCAAGCTTTATTTATGTAATGGAATAACATATAATTATGTATATTCTTTAAAACCATAGAACTAACAGACCCAAAGAATTATCGTCCTGTAACATGTCTACCGACATTATTTAAAATCATAACAGTAATGATAATCGAAAAAACCTTAAATAATAATAATAATGTATAATATAAGTATAAATCGCGTCTCCGACAGATTTGGCGATCGCAACTGTCGGGTAAGAATAAGGTCGCCGCGACAAATATGCTTGCTGTCCCGATTCTTCTGTACTCTTTCGGCGTTACGAAGTGGAACGTCGTAGAGTTACAAACGCTCGACCGAGAAACCAGAAAGATCATGAACATCAATCGTAGTTTGCATCCGAAGTCCTCTGTTCAGCGCATTTACCTCCCACGTCATCTTGGAGGTAGGGGTCTTTTAAGCCTGAAGTGTCTGTACGATCGTGTCGTCCTGGATACATGTCACCGTGTGTTAAGGGGTAATGATCCGCCCATGTTGTTTGTTAGGTCACATGAGCAAGCGGGGAACGGGGCCTTTCTTTTTCAAGCGTCCCGCAGGGCTGCAGAAAAGCTCGGACTACAAGAGCTCTCACCAGATCGGCATATAGCCGACGGTGCTCCTAATCTTGAGGAGCATGTGACAACCGTCAGCTCCAGAACGAAGAAGGCAGAATACGATCGTCTGATGGGAGAGCATATGGGAAAGGCGATACACTCCCAGTTCTTTCGTCATGTGGAGTGAGAGGGTCTTTCACGAGAACTTACCTTTGCCTTCTTAAAGTCGGCCGGTCTGAAGTCCGAGACTGAGGGGTTTGTACTGGCATGCCAGGATGGTGTGCTTCACACGCTGGTGTATCGTAATATCGTCTTTCAGGAACATCTTCCTACTGCCGGTAGAGCGTGTAAAGCACATCCCGAGACACTTATGCATATATTGTCAGCATGCCCCTCATACGCTGTGTCGTTATACATCAGAAGACACAATGCAGCCTTGAGAGTGCTCTATTATCATCTAAGGCACTCTTACGGTATTGACAATGCACCTGTAATACCGTATGTCCCCGTTGAAATCGAGTCCGTGGTGGAAAATACCAGATGTCGTATATACTGGAATTATTCGTTTCCCACCACGAGACAGCTCCAAGCAACCAAGCCGGATATAGTTCTGCTGGACTTAGATGTCAAATGTTTGTATGTCATAGAACTTTGTTGTCCAGAAACCTAACATCACATCTAAGGAGATCGAGAAGAGGGAGAAGTATAGAGATCTCCTGTCCGAACTTGGAAAATTGTATCCAGGAAATAGAGTCAAGTTGGTCGTTTTGATTATTGGGGTCCTAGGCGGAATAAAGGCAAGCTTCGTCCGGGAACTTGAGATCATCCCGGAATGCAGGTCAGTTTTGGCCTCCCTGACCTGCAGAATACAAAAAGCCGTTCTTCTTGGCTCTCTCCACATCGCGAGGGCGCACCAGGTGGTGTAATCCGTGCTCGCACATCATCAGGGTTTGGGATGCGAGCACGTGGAAGGGCTCTACAGGTGATGTCAGGTATGATGAGCCACCCGGCCTGAATTTGGTAGAGCCTGTAGGAGATCTGGGAACCCTCCAACGTGAGTGATCGGGTGCTAGGTTCTGTCCTATCCCCGGGGTGAACGAAGGAGGGCTTCCCAGAGAGTATATCTGTCCCTAATGGATAATAACAATAATAATAATAATATTAAAGAAATTTATTTTTCAACATAAAGCACCATATACTGTAAACATAAACACACATTTAATATAAAATAATGAAAGAAAACTAAAGGTAATACATAATACATATGCACATAATATATAATATATAAATAATTAAATGTCGTGCATTCGCTGAAAAATCACAAGGTTCCAATTCAAATAAGCACTTGCCTACCCTTGTTCTTCCATTGGAACCCTGACTAATGTATAATGGTTAAAGTTAGTTTCACAACAAAACTACCACCGCTACTAAATTTAATTTATACAGTAAAATAAAATAATACAATTAAATCAAGTATTAACGGAGAGCAAGTAAATAACTAAACGTTCCGAGGTCTAACTAAATTTAAAATTTGACACTAACCATTAGCACACATTTGCTGTCTATAAAGATGGTCATACATATTCCGCTTAAAAGCATTTAGATTCAGTTCCTTATATGATTGAGGTATGCTATTATAGATTTTATAAATCTGATATTGATACCATCGCTCAAATAAGGCAGTTTTATGTGCAGGTGGAGAAAGCACTCCCTTGCATCTTAAATTAAGAGTGTGCACATCAGACCTAAATTTGATTTTGTTATATAAATAACCTAAATAAACAACATACTACCATGGCAAGAGAAATAATGGCCTAGGAAAACATATAGATGAAATGATCTACTCACAGTTGTTGTAGTATTACTAAAACATACTTAAAAGAAAGAAGAAATCTTTCAGTAGCTAATATCGACTATAAATAAGCTTATAATTCGGTCCCTCACAGCTGGTCACTGGAAGTGCTGGAAATGTATACAATTAACCCTAAAATAATAAATTATCTAAAAAGTATCGTGAATGGGGAAGGGGAATGTACCAGCTGACTCGCTGAGCCCCTTGTGGTTTTCTTTAGCTCTAGCACCATTGTCACTATCGGCGAATTAATAAACACCACCGGTATTCATTGAAGATATCTGCATGTCATTCGGAATAGCCATTATAAACATTAAAAAAGGAAAAATGGGGTTTCTGCAAACACTGAGGAAAAGCAACATAGCAGACCTTCCTTAGATACAAATTCAACATACAAATACCAGATAATATCATGGCTAAAAAATAAATACAAACAATCATCAGAAGGAGGCGCATGACACTCTTAAAGACAGTACTAACAGCTAAAAATAAAATAATGGCTATAAACACCTAGGCGATGCCGAGCTTAACCTATACAATGAGGATATGAAAGTGGCCAGGTGTACCGACCTGGATGATTTTGAAAGAACAACTAAGAAATTAATGACAAAATATAGAATTCATCGTGAACAACTGGAGCATATACCCAGATCAAAGGATGGTAGAGGCTTAATAAATTTAAAAATGATGCATAAAAGCCAAATCAAGAAACTACGAACATATTTCCAGTCCTCCATCTCAACAATATATACAATAATAGTTTCTACTATATAGACGATAACTTATTAATACCACTTAATCTCAGAAACGACAATATGCACAAGCATATAACAATTCCGACCACTGAACAGTAAAGAACTACATGGGAAATACCCACATACGCTACAGGGAGATGATGTCAATCAAAATGCGTCTATTAAATGGTTAACATTGAGATATCTGAAAGCTGAGGCAGAAGGATTTATGATATCTTTACATGATTATGTCATTGCTACCAACTACTACCACTATAACAAATATATTTCTGAAACATCAACCACTGACTGAAATGTGGCACGAGTTCTGAGACTATTGGACATGTTATTGCTGGATGCACGTCAATAGCCGACACAGAGCACCTATATCAAGACATAATCAAGTTGCTAAAATCATCTATTGCCACTTAGATAAAAAGATAAGGTACTAGCCATAGAACCTGATAACCTAATTTTTATAACAAATATACACTATCAACGGTTCTAGAAAAACAAGAATTCTCACTGTACTGGAATAAACAAACCTATATTAATCGACAAAGCTGTTTATTACAACAGGCGTGACATTACCCTGCTGAATAAATTTCATAAAACGGCCGCCATTGTAGAAGTGACTGTGTTGTTAGCGCATAACTTTAAAAAAGTTGAAGCTGAAAATATCAGAAAATATCAAAATTTCGCTCTGGAACTTAAAAGAATTTGGAAACTTACCTCAGTGCGAATTTTATCACTAGTGTTGTCACCCGCAGGAACAATTCCTAAAACAATAGAAAGGAACACAAATGGTATAAACATACCAACGTATACGATGCAAAAAGTTGTTGTATTTCAAGCATGTCATCTTACATGAAAATTATTATCTTAACTTTGACACTTAACTGACTTAACACAAATTAAAAAATCAATTTGTTGCTTGGGAAAGATATACCCGCAATCACTCTAAGACCGGATAACCGAGAAGAAACAAAGAATAATAATAAATTGACCTGGCATGGTACTGTTGGACAGGATATGTAATCAATAACTAAATACCAACATTGGCATATCCTTTCCACTAAGCCATAACACGAAGACAGTCGAGGATTATCAGAAATCCAAATACCAAAAATTTCCAATAAAGATTGAACGAATACGGAAACTTACCTTCATCAGAATAGTTCGAAATACATATAATATAAGCAACTGGTATGATACCTAAAACATTTACAGACAACATAAATACAACAGTAATCTCTACTTACCCTTTCTCAAATGCAACAAGCTGGACCATTAAAAAATGCTGTAATAACTTTTACACTTACAGAATAACACAAACATAAACGTCAGGTTCCACCTAATCAAACACCGGGAAACTGAGAACACAGAGATTATAACACTAATAATTACTGAAATAGCTAATACCCACTTACAATATAAGTACATAACAGAAGAGATTAGCTTTGATGAATTGCAAACATTAATTATTATGTAGCAGTAGCTATCGTTAGAAGTAATAGTTGTGTAAAATAAGACCACAAAGTCAAAAAATAATATCCACCAATGATGCACCACCATTGAAAAGAAAACTGAAGAATACAATGAATGATTTAAGACAGGATATTAATCATTCACTATTTTAGACCAAAGGGCAAAGGACAAAAAAGTAGTGAAACACGTGAAAACAATATTTAAACGAACACACAGCAAAGAGGAAGAATACAATAAACATATGAAAGACTTGTGAGCCACATTAAGTCAAAAAATGAGTGTACTAAACAAGCAATTAAAGTAATTATACGGAAAGTACCTTACGGAAGCAGCAGAATACCCAATTCATAAGGGATGAAAAGCTAGTGTATCGAAAACTATTGAATAAATTTGGCCCAAATGATAAGCACGGAGTTCCAAATTTCTTGCAGCTGCGTTTCTTTGCAAAATATTGTGTTCTCTTCCAATTTTGATTCCTTCTTATCACCGCAACGTAATGAATGCCTCAAAAAGCATATAATAATGCCACTTTAAGGTGACAACATTTTCTTCGATTTCTATCAAAAAAATTGCTTAAATGCAAGTTAAACAAATCAAACTTACGCAACATATAACAAGAACGAACAAACTAATGCTCTATCTATCGTTTGTTTCCACCAATCAACGCAACTAATTCTCTGAAGGGTATGATGACGTGTGAAAAACTTGTCCTCCTTGGAAAGTCCTGCCTTTGTATCGTATATCTAAATATCACCTCCCATGAGCAGTATGGATGTTGAAAGTTGTGTAGTGATCTCGCTGAAACTATTTCAAAACGATTTCCTGGTAAAAGTAAATGACCGCAGAACGCCATTATTTTTCCTTTGGCTCTTTCATCTAATGGGTCGGGCAATGTCCGGGAGCAAGGCAGCGGAAAGTACTTTATTTTAGTCGAAGCAGACGCGAACAACACAAGATTACATGAAAATTTTCTTCGATGGAGGTGAAAATGAAATGTCCGCAACGCCCAAAGAGGAGGCTTCAGATAGGCTTTTCAATCTCAAATATATTTCGATATTTGTGATAGCACTGGTTCCGCAATCAAAGTTTTCAAAGGCTAATACTATTTCTTTAGTAGGTACCTTTGTTGTTTACTAGGATCACCTAAACAACCCCGAGCTTGTATTTGACTGAATTACTTCACACTTTTGTAACCCTTAAACGTAGACAGAATGCTCTACAATAGATTTGAACGACTAAATTATTTTAGGTCACAAAACAATAACCATTCAAGAATGCATTTTAAGTATGAAAAGTATTAATCTAAAACCCGATCGTAAGCAAGTTTATACTTTTTTAAAAGTTACTAAATATCCGACATTATTTGAGTGTTAACGTGATTATCTTAGCTGGCATTTTTTGAACAAATAGTTTTTTGTATACTAGCAATGTTTATCATCTCATACGATCTAGTTTAGTTTAAGAAAGTCTCAATCAAAACTGAGCCAACTGTAGGAAGATACAACAATTAATCTGCACATAATAAATATGGGCTATGATTTAAACGGTCAGCAAAATATTAGAGATTTGGCCAGCATTAAAATATATTTGGGCCGCAAAATTATTGAATGAGCAGCAACTCATGAGCGGCAATTAAAATGAAAATGGTTTGCATTCAATTTCTTTACGAGCAGCTTTAAAACGATATTGGCAGCAAAAAAAAGAAAATTACATCAAAATAATTATGTGATTGGCACAATGTTGTCAGTATTTTATTACATTTGTCCTGCTGTAAAATTACAATGACAGTAGAAATTGATCAGTAACCAAATACTTTTTTATCGGCTCCAAAATGAAGTAAGGATGTTTTAAAAATGACTGAGTAGGAAATAAATAAAACAATCGGGTAGAAAGCAAAAAAAAGTAAGTATTTATTAGAAAAGAAAAAAACATAAATGTAATAGGTAACATAACCTACCTATAAGTAATACAATAATTATTGAACAATAAGTGCTCGTTTGGCTTTAGACGGCCGGCCTCTCTTTCTTTTTTCCCCAATTCCCTTCAACCAATTGAGCCGCACTTTCCAACAATGTAGCTGCTCAAAAAAATAACATCATGCTTATTTATTTTTGTAGCTGACAAAGTTGTTTATTTGCCGATACTATAAAACCCTTTTCAATTTGCCGATTAATATTAGAACATCAAATGTTTTACCCGCAGATGAATCAAATTAGTTGCTGCTCATTTAATAATTTAGCAGACCAACTAATAATTTTGCTGCTCGAATAGATTTTGGGCTGCGCGACTAGCGATTTATATGCCGCTTAAAAGTTTATTGTGCCTACATAATAATTTTATTTTGCTTACCATAATTTGCTGTTCGTATATTAAAATCGCAAACCAAAAAATAAAACGCTGCACAAATAATTGTTTCGCTGATTATTCTTGCTGAAAATTTTAAATGGCAGATCATTTAATTACTTCTCATAAATATGTACTTCTACATATACATTCACATTTGCTTTGCACCGAGTATATCAGGAAATGTCTTGAGTGGCACTTGAATATCGAATAGTTACGTTATAAACCGCAGCTAATTGTAATCGAACTGTTCGTTGCATCGGTATCGATTCGTATTTAATAGCTGCAGTTTATATTTGATGTTTGTTCCCAAAGCGATTATAGAAGTAGACACGTTTATCGGTCCATGTAAAAGAGGATTCTGCATCCATTTACTTTCCACAAAATCGACAGACACCTGTCTTTCTAAAATAAGGCGATAGATTGGAGATCAACAGAGTGAGGTTGGAAGACCGACCGAGGCATGTCTAATAATGAGATCGAGTGGACTTAACTAGAACTGCAGAGATAGCCTTCCATGATCCGTGCAATATCCTCATCCCTGCTCGGTTGGTTACTTATTTTCCAGTTTAAAAACTTCTCGGTTCTCTTAATTTATAGATACGGTTTCTCAGAAAAATCAACACCTTTACATTTTTTATGCGTAAAACTGTGTTTTCAAAATGAAATTATTAGAATCAGTTTGGATAGTTAAAAAGATTGTCAACTTTTTATAATAAAATAGACAACTAAAAAATAGCTTATTGATAATGTTGAAACCTTAAAGAGAAAAATGCAGAAACCAGTTTAAACAAGAATCGTATCTTACTGAACCAAATATACAGTTCATACTTATTACTTATTACCTGTAAAGCTACAGCAAAGTGGAGTACATGTCATCTTACCAACGTTTGAAAAATAATGTATTGATAATGGAAACAGGCCAGGCACAATTGATATTCTTTTGCTTTCAAGTTACAATAACAAATCTACAATTTGCTTGAAATCTATTAGAAGTAAATATAATAACATGTAAATTCCTTAAAAGGTCTTAAAAATTACTTTTACATACATTATAGTGGCGTTGTTAACTATTTCATATCTTTAACCACACGTAATATGAACCTACCCTTTTTAATGAAAACAGTCATTGTTTTTTACATAATAAAAAATTCTTTTAACTTTTGCAGTTCGCAGTTCGTAAATAACAAGTACCAATGATTTATCTGCTGTCTTCTAAAATGGTCTTAACTAAAATGCAATGTTGCATATTATTTTAGTAGGCCATACCACAAAACAAATGCACTCAAGAATACACAATTTCATGTTAAATATCTTGTGTTAAATGTATTTTAATAAATGAACATCTAATAAAACAAGAATCGAGCCTTCAGCTCGATACGATGATGGCCTTGATTAATAAACGGCATTATTTAACGATGTACACATGTACATCTACATATTTGGTGTATCTACAGCGTGTTTTAGTTCAAGGCAACGTATGGTCATATCTATTAGCTTTAAAGCTATGGCAAAACCGAGTATATGCCATCCTACCAACTTTTCCAAACAGGTGTATTAAGGATGAAAACAGACACAATCAAACTTCTCTTGTTTTCGGGTTATAAGAACAATGAGGACTTTTTTCTTTTTTTAGTTTAACACATTTATTGTCAGCATGCCCCATTTTACAATACTACATGCTTAAGGCATATTACATAAAATTCATAATACAGCATTTACATTACATCACTAAGATTAACTTTACAGATGATATTTCCTATTATTAACATATTAATAATTAATTAATTAAGCTGGTGTAACATTTCTAATACTTAAACAGATATTAACCTTTCGAACGGCACTGAGTTAATAAAAGGAGCAAAATTTTTGGAATATTCGCACACAAGTCGTTGTTTGTGTATTGGCCAAGATCCATGTTTTTTTCTTATGTCGCTTTTAAGATGATATGATCCACTGTTTGGTCTGTGTTGTACATACACAATAGGGACTGTCTACAATTTTAAATTTGTTATAGTAACTGTTAAGTGTACCGTGTCCTGATAATATCATAGTTAAGACTGGCGACAAACATAATTTCCACTTCATTCTATCCATTACTGTCGTAAAGAATTGCCTGGTTATGTTTCCCTTATTGGATTGTGTCCATTTTGTATTCCACTTCACCAAACTTGCGTCTTTTGTTTGTTTAACCACTACACCTTTTTGCACCTGAGCTTCACTTTCTTCGACGTTATTTTTTATTTCTGCTGTATATGCAGTGACCGGCAACAAGTTCACAACATATGGGAAATTTTTTTTATTATTAGAATACCGAAAAAACTGGGGGATGGGTTCTGCATGTTCGATAACCTAAAAATCGAATTTGAAATATGTCACGTGACCACTGGTATGGCGGCAAATTTATAAAAATCACCGTGTAGTTGGAAAAAGTGGGGCTGATGACAAAATATCGAAGAAAATTATTTGAAAAAGTTGCTTAGACTTTAATTTTAGGCCCATATGCAAAATTTAAAATATTTATTTAAAAAAATTGAAAATTGCAATTTTTTGTAAATATTCTTAAATTAATTTACAAATACCCAATTTTTTCCTTTTAGATAGCTTGGTTGAAGTGGAGCCTATGTATTTGGATAACATTGGAAGAACTTTCTCGTGTTTTTCCATAATTGACAGTCCTAAATCTAAAAAACAGATTTTTGCTAGGACGTTCGCTGGCAATGGTTTGTATCTAGCAGCTGTATAAAAGTTTTGCGAATATTTTTATTTTATTAAGATTCAGTGTTGTATACTTGCAATGTGCCCTGAAACAACAATTTGTTTATTTGTTACTTTATTTTGTGGAAATCCTTTGTAATAGTCTAAGCTAAACAATAATTATCAAAGTCTGTGTATCTATGTTTACCACATGCGATTCACATGATAATTATTATTTCGACATGGAATCAATGAATGGGAGAACTAACTAGATACAGGGTGGTCAAACGTTCTAACATAATATAAATATAGTCATTCGAAGTAGTGTATGTCTTTTCGTGGACATGATCTATGTGTCGAAGGAGGATTGTTTTGTCTCTAGGCGGCTAAGCCTTCGCGTAATATACAGGGTGAATCTAAATATATGCGACAAAGTTTAAGGGCTGATTACTTGGGTTATTTTCATCATAAAAGTTCAGACGAACATATGTCCAAAACGGCTTAGTGATAAAAACAAAGGATGTTTAATAATAAATAAATAATCTAATATCTAGCTGGTCCTGCACTAGCAATCGTTTATGTATTTGTCATTTCAGTATTATTGTGTCAAAGTATTGATTCATTCAAGTTTATTGCTAACTTCTGTTCTTTAAAATGAATTACACAAATGCTGAGGTGTGCGATATGCATTTTGTTTACGGTCTTGCCAATGGTAATTCGCATGCAGCTAGACGTCTTTATGAAGAACGATACCCGAATCGTGTAATCCCGCATCGTGCGATATTTGCCCGTCTTCACCAACGTCTTAGTGAAACGGGAAATTTAAAAAACATACGGCTGATAACGGACAACCTCGTAGAGTTAGAACTCCACAAGTGGAAGAAGTGGTACTAAATGAAATCGAGGAACATCCTACTACAAGCACCAGAAAAATTGCTTCTGCTTTAAACATAAGTTAGCCCTCAGTAAGGAGGATATTAAGGAGTCAACAATTGTATCCTTATCACATTCAACGCCTACAGGCACTTTTTCCAGGCGGACTTCCCGCAAAGATTGGCTTTGTATCAATGGATGCAAGATAAAATCGTACAAAATCCTCAGTTTTTGGCACAAGTATTCTACACCGACGAGGCTACTTTTTCCAGAAATGCTATTATTAATTAAATAATTACCATACCATACCATACAACTAATCTATATAGTCAACTAAAATTTTATTATGTCAAAATACAAATAAACTAAAAAACAAGGTTCCCAGAACAAAAACTAAAAACCTTTAGGAGGCCACTATTACCCTGGTCTTTTGGAGTAATAGCGGCAGTGGCCCTTATTGCCCCATATTCGTGCATTATCTGTCTAGGTAATAGATACAATTAACAACAGTAGTCACAAATAAAGTTTCGGAAATTTTCAAAATCGGTACAAGCCTTATGGGTCGAATTACCACACATCACGCATTGCAATCATATTTCACGATTCTTTCCGAATTCGCCGCATACCAAACAGATATCTTCATGTGACCTTGATTACCCCGGAAAATAACTTATACAACAACAATAACAAAAAATTTACGTTAGGGTATAAAACGCAAAATCAAGTAAGGAATCAGTAACTACATATGTTAAGTGAAAAGTTCTGCCTAAGATGCAATAAAAAACTAAAGAAATTACACTTTATTTTCCTTGGTGAAAACTGAACACTATTATAATGGAATTCGCGCGCGCAATTAAACTTCTGTCACTCGCAGACGGTCATTGAAATAACAACTGCAGTTGGAGTGGATGTTCAAACACATAGTGGTAGATGGCTGCATAGGCTTAATCGCGGCTAGATACTTTGACAGCACGGGTATTTGCTGGCCATTATTACCCCGGGGGCCGCCAATCCCCCACATCGCCCCTAAAGGCGGCATTACACGGCGTGTGGAGCGACGCGCCTGGCGTGTGGCGTGTGGAGTGACGCGCCGATGCGCGCATGGAACGATCGCGATCTCACGGCTTGTGGATTGACAAGTTTCGCCGCGCGCGGTATTTAATTTTCAATTCTTTTGAAAATGCCCAGGCGTCGAGAACGGATGCTTGGTTGCGCAGCAGCTTGTTACATTATATTTTAAACAGCGATGATTTGTTATTACAAAAGAAGAAAAAAAAAAACGGTGGTGGATAGGGTCGCACATTTTTATCTTTGTGGCCCTCATGCTTAGGGTTCCAGATCATTGGTTCTTGTTCGTACAATGTTAAAAATTCAGCTATTAAATCGTTTGACCACGACATGGTGCCAATTGAAAAGCTAAATGACCACTGAATTTAATATTTAAAGGCCGAAGATCTCGCGCCGTGTGACTGTGTACCCGAGTCGCTCCACACGCCGTGTAATGCCGCCTTAAGGTTGGCTAGTTTTCTGAATAAACGGCAAAAGTGACTGTAATTTCTTTACTTTTGCTTCACTTAATGGCAGTGGTTTATTATTCAGCGGTTGTAGTTCTATGGCTAATTTTTTTGATGACCTTCTAGCAATATCAAAGATTTTAAATCTATCTTCCACGGAAAATGTTTCTTTATAGTTTATAATTCCGACTTCATTTTCTGTTAAGTATTGCATCCATTTTATTTAAGGCCACTGGATCTGCTGTCCATCATGGTTTTGTTTTCGATGCACGTACTGACTCGTCAGCAGGGCGTTAAAATTAAAGAAATCGGTTTGATCAAATTCTATAACCTCTATGGGAGGTTTTCAATGTATCAGACGAAGTAGGTTAGCCCAATCCCGTGGCAATTCAACTTGTGCATTTGTGCGTTTTTTGGCTTTCTCTATAACGGAATGAATGGAGTCAGCCTCCATGTGGATGTAACCAGCTTCTAGAAATTTGTGATTAATTGCAAAATGTTTAAGTTTGTATTGAGTTAAGAAATACACTAGCATGGTAGAGAAGTACATGTTCTTATTCTAACCCCCACACGAATTTTTGTACATGTTAACGGTGTCGACGGTTTCTGGCAAATTTTGTAAATAATGATATACACATGTTGCTATTTCTTGCCCTCCTCGAGCTGCAACTGTTTCATTTCATAAGTAACATTTAGCTGCACTTGAATTTCCATAAGTTTCGTATATAGTTAGATTAAATGTCCACAACTGCCTTTTTTAAAAACTTATACCACTTGCCAAAAATAGGGGTAGAGAGGCATTTTTGCAAATCAAAATATGTTGTTACACGTTTGAATTGCTTCGACACAAGTGTTTGTCCACCCGTTTAGAATTATAGGCACTTTCTGCAAGATGCAAATGCGCATTTTTAGCTTCTTCGGCTAATTGTCGTTCTGTATCATTTTGAACACATCTTAGTTGCATACTGAATGTATTGCATTTCCCGCATGTAGGTATCATTTTTTGGCTGGTGAAATGATAAATTAAAATTTTCTACAAAGATTTTCCTATAGGTATAATGATCCTTTCTGTGGTGTAGCATATACCTACATATATCCTCACAATATTCTTGGTACAACATATACATCTGTGAGATAAACAAGTCTGATGATAAATATTTTTTGTTTGTATGAGATCGTGAATAATGACTTTTGTAAGCAGGAAATTTGTTTACGAGTATATGATCTTTTGTTATTTGCTTTGCTGCCTCATGTATCTTATGGTAGCTTTATACTTGCCCCTTTTATCATCTGGACATATACCGCTGCTTGTCGTGCGCGTCTTCTCCACAATTATTCTTTTCAAACTGATTCCAAGGGTGTTTAAAAACATAACTTGACATACTTCTATTTTTTTATTTTCCTTTGAGAGGTAATACTTTCTAGAAAATGTTCTGCGACTTCTTTGTTCCTTGCTGCCTCTTACTCGTTGAACAATTTTGGATAACTCTTCTACGGAACTTGCTAAAAACTGGTTCTGCCATTCAGCAGAGAGCTTGTAAATATTTCTAAAAATATTTTCCCGTTTAAGAAAGTTCAATTTGTGGTAACATTTTATACGACACTTGCATGGAGCTTTCCTGGTTTTACATGAGGTAGAAGTATATTCATCACCGGCAGTTTTTAGGGATTTCCGAACCGTTTTCGTTTTCATGATTCTTTTCCTTCTTCGGTCTTTTTTCTTTCCCTTCCAGATTTTCTGGCAGCCGTGGAAGACGTTTCGTTATCATTTGGATTTGGTTCTTCCAACTGCACATGACTTTGGATTTCCGCATTTTCTGAAATACTATTATCAGAACTGTCTTCTTCTTCTGGTACATACTCATACGCAGTATCCAAAAACTCGACTTCGTTGCTCCCTGAAATAATATAGCAGCAATACCTAAGAAAAAATAGGTAGCTAAAAGTGAACTAGGAAATAAATAAATAAATAAATAAATACCATCGGATACTTCATTTTCTGAAGATTTAGGTAGATTATGCGTGGAAGACAAAATGCCAGCAGCAGGTAAAGGAAAATTTGCACACTCAATACTATCTCATGTATCACACTCTTACATTCTTCATTTACAATTTCCATCAATACATTAATTTCCCAAATCTCCATGCAGACTGCGGGACGGACTGGGTAGAACGCTACTGTTAAAATTTGGAACTTCTGTAGTTGGGTCTGTAATACAATAAACTAACTAGTACTTGTTCATTATTAGAACTACACAAAAACTAATCTACATTTTCTACTAAATTATCTCCAATCCATATCAATCTGCCAGCTTCTCACTGCTCAAATGAATAGTTTTGGTGCTCAGAAGTAACGCATAACCTCACATTATAATTTGTAAAGGGTAATAAACGTTATTATCAATTACCTGGTAAATTATTAACTGAACACAGACTTAAAATTTTCCTAGTTCTTGGATTCAGTATAAGTAGTTTAGTATTAAAGAATGTCCCCTCATTAACAATCACACACAGATAGAGGGAACAATGCGAATGATTCACCAAGAATGATGGGTGCTGGCTGACATAAGTCTCAATGTTAATGCTAGAAGGGCCAATGTCCAGATATTGGCGTTTTTAACATTGTCATGAAGTACAATAACAATTTGGCCAATGTCTACATTGTCCGTTTAATCACAAATAAGAATAAAAAGCCACGACATTGGCTACCAGTATATTGTGATATTCTTAGTAAATATTTGTAGCAGACATTGGCCCTTTTAACACAACGAAATAGATCAATTTTGTAGCAACATAAGACATTGTAATTGTTTTACACTATTTACCTTCTGTCGGATATTTTCAGAACAAGTAGGGCATAGCGCTGTAGATTTTAGTATTTTAACAGATATTGCGTAATGGCAAACTAAAATGTTGACAATTTTAACTGATATCTACTATTTACGTTGTGCCGGCTATCTTATGAAGTCTTCGGTACTATATTGCGTTTGATCCTAAAAGCTAGCGAGTTCTGTAATAAATATCAAGAGAGAGATATATATCTCTAGCTTTTCCTACAATATGCTCTGTAGTGGACGTACTCGTGATCTAGATCTGTCATGCAATAATTACCTTTGGTGTTTTTATAATAAGGCCACAATTATCCATTTTTATAAGAACTGCAAAAGAGATGTACGTCTATCTATATCTCTCGTTGTTAATACATTTACCCGAACAGGAAAAGGAATTTGACATACGCTGTTTGGTTCTTTTGCGCTAATATTAAAGCTAATTGAGAAATATCCAACTTGATTAATATGTAGGTACTTACGCTATAAGATCTGTGCGCCATTTTTAGAGTTATTTTTAAAAGTTTCTAACAAACAACACGAAACCATAATCGTCTCATATTTACTATACGTATGCATTTTAGACAAATATACGATTCAACGAAAGCTTGCCAAGAGAACCTCAGAAGGAAATTTTGTGGTTTAGACTTGACTTCCTTATGAATGAATACTTGTCATTCATTGCGATTAGCTTAGCAAATCGCGGCCTTTTACTATAGCCATTTCTACTATTTTCTACAATATGTAGTTTCCTGAGCTTACCAGAAACGTTTCCTTTAAGATATTTCCAGTATTTTTTACTTTCGAATTTTGCCTTACTTCAAAAACAATAAGTTCATTTTTAAATACAAAGTTATAAAAGATACCCATTTTATCACAAACAGTTATAATTTAATTATTAAGTTTAATGGAGGTTGAGTTTGTTTATATAAAGTAATTTTAGATAAGCAAACTTAAAGGACAAAAGAAACTATTCGAAACATAATTGTGGATAACTTCGACGTTCTGTATGTATTTTTGGAAAAATAATAATAGCTGGAGAAAACGGGAAATTTTTGATTCTCAATCAGGGTAGCAGGATTGTAAGGAGATCGCTTTTACAGCTGAGAAAGAGAAGATGATTTACAAACATTTATTTAAACATTGAAATAAACAGAAACAGCTGCTGTTGCAGAAAGTATCAAATAAAAAGCCCTTTAAATAATTTCAATAAATATATTTTTTTAGAAATTAAATTGTTTGCGAATCACTCCTTTGAGGAAATACCTTTAATGTATTTTAACGGTTGGCGAAAATTCTATATAAATATATAAAAAAATATCACCTTCTTAGAGATTTGAACCAGTGACCTTCGGCTTTACGCGTCAACGCACACTAGATTTCATAGATTTCAATTACTATATATGGACGAATATCAAATTTGCACATTTTTCTATTTACAGAATTTTCATTATTCCTTAAAAACACATTAAAAGCAACAATAATATTTCATATCCACGTCCCTTGTTTTTAGTCTGTGAAAAGATCTGACGATCTTTATGAATGTAGAAAGCAACTCTCTTTTTGTTGTTTACTGCAAAAGTAAAAGTTAAGTTAAAGTTCCACTTCTTTCCTTAGTAATAAAATATGAAGCATGAAAACAGAACAGAAGAGAAGTGTAAATAGTCGAAATGTGATATCATACGCTTCTCCCAAGATACAAACGCAAAAATATCCAACATTTATAGGCATAAATGTCGACAGGCGAACTCGGAGAAGACATTTTTCTTTAAGGTTCGTAAAACTTAAGATGAAATTACAGAGACAGAAAATATGTACCTACTTTAAGCCTCTAAGTTTTTTTTTAAATTTAGAGTAAATTAAAGCTTTTCGAGTTTCAGATATTTAATATTTAGTGGCGAACAATTTATAAACCTTTAGAAATTTAATCTTTCGCTGTAAAATATGATCAATTAATACTTTTAACTTGTAACTAACTATTATAAAATTTAATTAGAATTTAGCGCAACGATATTTTATTTAAGCGGAAATTCCAATTTAACTTCTCTAAGGATTATTCTGCAAACAATTTTATGTTAGTTTTCAATAAATTTTGTGGCATTTTATATGAGAATTGGTATACAAGGTGCTCATTTATTTAAGTAACTTGTTCACTTTAAGAGTTACGTGAAAGGTAAAATTAGTAAAGTCGTGTAGAATTATAAGACAAATCTGATAATACTTTCAGACCTACAATAACTCGTAGATTTTTGGGATATTTTGAAAAAACGAAAAATTGCCAGTTTCTTCAATTTTATATATTTTCCCAACTATTTAATTTAGAGTAAAGATAAATAGGCTATCTTATACATAATTTCGTGTAAAAGTCGAAAAACTTAATTAACCTTTCTTGGCACTCTTGATTTTCATGCTATAACACTTAGATTTTTATTTACTGAAAAACCTATTTTTTATCTTTTTCCATTTTTTAAAAATAATTGAATAACCAGTCTGTTACTTTAAATATTGTAAGTAGGTTTAAAAGTTTTCAGGTTTCATAATTTACTATAGTAGGTACTACGGTAGGAAAATAGTCGAATGATATGTCGTTACAAAGGAAGAAAATAAGCCTTTTAATAATGTAGAAATTAGTTAGCAAATCATTTAAAAAATGTGTACTGTAATCAAGAATCAAGACAGCTAGACAATAGTTTACTGATTTCTACGGAAATTTATATATCAGATAACGTTTTCACTTTTGCACTAAATTAGATGGTTATGAAAACACACAAATTTGAAGAAACTGATGTTTTTTGTGCCAAACTTTTACAAGGTCAAAAGAAAAATGTATCTAAACAGCTTTTTCAATGCGATCTACCTCAGCAAATTGATGGCTTAATTTTATATTTTAGAAAAAAGGAATAGATTTGGAGATACTTAATGCACAAATGTTTATTTTATTCGAATGCATTTTGATAACTACATTAAATTTCGTATTGTCTTCATAAGTGTAAGACATTTCTATCATTATTTGATTACCGGCTTTTACCTTCCGTTATAGCCAAACAAAGTTCGAATTAGGTCTACGAAATAGCTGATCCACTGGAATTTCCTGCGATTTTGCCAAATAACCAATTCACCCCTTTACGTGGATTTGCAGTGCTGGACAAATTTGCCTTTCAATTTGGGGAATAAATGATGTCGGATATAAAAATTTATCGCTATGGCGGATTCAGATAGAAGCAAACGTTATGAATATATTAGGGTGGGCCTTTCGTATTAATCAGTTTTTACGCGCAAATTAGTTGAGTAATATTTACAGCTAGTACAATTTTTACGTTAGCGAGCTGAAATTCGTTTTCCAGTAGAAAGGATATGAATACATTTCGAAGAAAAGGGGGTACTTTCTTATATTTCGCAATTATATCCTTGGAAAACACTTACAACCCACTCACAATTCTCTGGTAAAGATTTTTCCCGCGGGAGGGCCATCCAGAATGAAATATAACAGGAAGACAAGTAAACAACTCAGTCAAAAAGCCGCACATATTACTTCAGCAAAGAAAGCAAGTAAATAACAAGTGTCAACTGCTGGCCCATTTGTCCTCTTATCTATTGCAAAAATAAAATACAACCGCAACCCCACTGCATCAGAGCTCTAACTTGCTGCAGTAACTCTTCCCTATATCGGTGCCAGAATAGGATTAATGTAGGAACAGAAGGATTGTCAGAACAACATCCTGCTGGAATAAAGTACAAAAGCACTAAAAACACGAGAGCGGAGCTTGTTGTTCCTTAACTTATGGTGCATCGATTTCGATGATGTTTGAGCGCACGGCAGTGTCAAGAGCTACTGCAGCACGATATCACTCAATGCAAATACTTTTCCACCTACATCAGCTCAGTAAAAGTTCCTGGCGATATAACTTTTAAAATATATATAGGGGAATCCCACTAATCAATAGCGATAGGGTAGCTAACATTGGCGCAAATCCGTGGGGTATTGAAGTGTAGCCACGGATGTGGCTTGAAAACGGCGACGTGTTGTTCGAAAAATATAAGCACGAACCGGTCGGGGTAGTTTTAAATGCTCGTGAAAATTTAATTGGCCGTATTCTAACAACCAAATTTAGGACAGAATTTCCTGTTAACAGACTTCCCGAATATCTGCGCTCAGCCTGACAATCGGTCTTCCTGAGGTAAAGGTATATTATTGACTTTATTAGTCTCTTGTGCTTTTTAAATTTTGCCCCAACTCGGTGTAATTTCTACTTCAAATAATTCTTCAAAATTATCTCGTTTACACAGAAAATATCAAGGAGAACTGGGGACAGATACCGAAAACCAATTTCTGAAAGTTTTGTTTTCTTTTCTGGATGTACATTTGATTGCTGGTTGATCAAAAGAAAACATACCACTGAAAATGGAACTTATTCAATTTGGCTTCACTTATAATAACTGTATACTTTTTGAACGTAAAAAACTTAAGTTAATTACACTTCTTAAAGCTGAACGACCGGAAAATTTAGAAAGGTTTTCAAATACTCTTTTCAGCCAAATTTAAGATTAGAAGTAAATGAAAGTAACGGAAGCGATTTTGAAAAAGTTATTGCCCAGCTTGAACTTTAAATTAACTTCTCTTAAAAGAAGGGAGACGGTATGTTACATGAATTTTGCGAAGTGGGTAGGAAAGGGCGAATTAATACGACTTCTGTCTAATTACTCCGCTTAAGGATATTCACGATTCCATTTCTCTACACTTTCAGTATGCGGGAATTTAAAATTGACGTTGTAAACTGCACAGAACCTGATAGATGAATTAGTTCTCACAAACTTGTGCACACTGTAGCGTTTTAAGAAACTATAAAAGTATAACTTTTGTCGGACGTAAATTTGAAAAACTAAAATTAAAATTTACTGTGTTCTCCACTTCATCGGTTAGAAACAAGATCTGAAAGGAACTACTTACTATCTTTCCCGCATGTCAAATAATTTTGGTAATGGTACACGAAATATATTTATAACTTTATAAGCAATTAATATTCGTAGTCTTTGGTTAAATTAAGAATATAATTATTTATACAACCGTCTGAAAACCTTCGTTATTCCTGCTTTTTAAACTCAATTTGTGTTTAACTTGTCGTACTCCATAGTGTTAACGTACCTAATTAACCGTACAACTTTCTCAAATATCTTTTATTGCCAGTTCACGGTTTCACATACATAACTGATATTCCAATTTTAAATATCTTTGAGTTCAGCAAGTCATTATCTTTTCCGAAAATATTATTATAGCAGTTATGACACTTTAGTACTGACAACCTTTAACGCACTTCTTTAATAATGGTATCAAGTTGTTAGTTTTTACGCAAGACAGTTTTAACCAATAATAACTACTTGCAAATTATGTTGAGCATGTAAATACGTATATCTTAGTCTTTTGTCTTATTGAAAGTTCTAAATATTGACTGCGATTTTAATATAACCCTTCGTGTAAGCTTATAAGCTCCCTGTTTAAACAGAAGAACTTGATTTCTTTAAAGTCAGTTCTGCTGTCCAATATACGCTGCAGCATTGTATACGTGACATAAAGGATGGATCAGTCATGTTTGATCTCTTTAGTCACCGAACCATTTATACCATTGTGAGCCCGTCTCGTAATACACAGTACCCAGCAAAGCTTCGTCAGTTGATTCTTTTTCAAGTGCAATATTTACTTTTTCCAATTTGTCGTACAGTTTATTGAAGTTTTATAAGTATTTTTCTTTAGATCTTGAACGGAATATATGTATGTTGAAAATACGACGTTTCAAACAATTGTTTTATTTTAATTTTATGCCATCGACTGCTAAGGGCGTAAGTTTAGCTATTGGCCATCTATCTTTATTAACAAGATCCCTATCTCAGTCTCTCCGAATTTGAAACTTCCGCTACGACTGGAATTTGCACCCGTAGTCACTTGGTTGCAAAAGATACATCTAGTTTACTAAACCACAAAAAACCTTTTAAACAGTTGTTATTGTATTTTAATTTGATCTCAAGGAAAATTAACTAACTGAAATTCGCGATAGTTCTAACTTAGTGAAGACGCTGTAGAAAAATCCAGGCGGTGAGAGGAAATAGATATATTATGTAAGAGGTTACTTTGATTTTGGAAGGTTTTGTTTGAATAGATTTAACATTCAACAATTTAACCTTATATCATAACTGAGATCTTATTAGTTAATCTAGTTTCCCATTGTCATGCCATATTAAAAGTAAGGATATATCGATAATAACCAGAAGCAGTTAAGCCTCTCGAAAAGCTTTAGATTTTACCTTTTGAAAATTTTTTCTCTGGCACGTTTCACCTAAACGAGCTTCTTTTAAACTTTTGGGAGCTTACATTTTTGTTGATATATAGTTTTATACATCTGCTGTCGTGAGTTTTAAACTCAGTAGAAAAGTGTGATATCAAAACAAAGTTGTTGTAGCTAGTAGTAACTATACAGTGTGTCCTCGTTTTACTCTTATGAACTCTTGTATTTTTGAAGTTATGTTTTCTTAAAAGATATGCTTACCTCGAAATGTCATATTTTTAAATTCGAAAATAAGAAGATTTATAAGGGTAACGTGCTCCATCTGGAGACACGCTGTATATATACGATGTTCTACTGATGTATAAAGGCAACTAGAAAAGTTCAGCGTCCAACTTTTTATACTATTACTGTAAATAAAGATATCAGTATAGATTCAACGGTTTTTGTATCTTTCAACGGACTACTTACACATGACTGCAATAGCTTTCAAAAGCTCCTTATAACCAGTACGCCTAACCTAAATGTTAAATACCCATACAACAGTACATGTAAAAGGAACCTTATTCAGTCGCAATATGTGAAAACATCCATGCAATAAATGATTTTAAAATATCGCCAAGATGAAGCTGTGAGTGATTCGTCTCGCTTCGAATAGGTAACAAACATTACCCAACGATGATGGGGCTATCGTGAATAAATCACGTTCGAATGGAAGTGCCATTTGCCTGATTTTGTGGTTGACAACAGGAGTAACAAGGGCAACTTTTATAAAGAAATCTGCCGTGGGTTTTGCTTTGAGAGGAGGAACTTGCAGAAGGAGGAATGTGGAGGAAAGAGGAAGTGGTTTAAATTCAACATTATCAAACCTTGAAATCCAGTTAAAGCTGTATTGAACAGCAATGGAGTTGACGAAAAAGATGCTCAAAATCGAGACTAAATCTGCTCTTTGGAAATAGGTGACTAAAGATCCCTGTTTAAACTAACTGATACCATATTAGGCAGAATTTCTGGTGGTCCCACACCATACGTATTTTATTATCAATAGCTGATATTTCTTTAATAAAATATTTTGGAGTAATGCTGTTTTCTTGAGATGTTTCTAAGCTTTTGAAGGCAACTGTATTTATAATTCCTAACAGATTACAGGCCATCAATTATTGTTTTACTGTCTTCTTTAGCAAAGCAACTAATTTTGAAAACAATATTTAATCTGATACTTATTTAAATACCAAATATCCTACTTTCTATTAAACACATACTGTAATAAATTTTGGTATACACATATTATGTACTAGGTATGTCGACTACCATTCATATAAAATTAACGTTACCTTTTAATATAACAACGGTTACAGATAAACTAATTTCTTTTTTTTTATTATAACAACATTAACTATACAATCAGCCTGGAATGCCGCAGGCTATAGGTATATTGTATGATGCATACTTATACCGGGTGTCTCAGGTAAGACGGAACATAGGGAAACACCAATGTATTTTTTCAGAGGATCCACTATACCTTTGGAAAATGTATGGATTCAGTGCACAACGTATGTTATTGGATTTAGTTAATGCTAGAAAGAGACACGATATACTGAAGGCGTCTGTCATTGCTGTCAAAATTGACAGATATAAAAAATAAACAATGAAATAATCGGCTGTCGCAATGATAGATGCCTTCAGTATTTCTGTCTCTTTCTAGCGTTAACTTTTTTTTTTTAATACAGTTAATCAGCTCAACACCTTACAGTGTTATACATGAATGGGTTGTAGTTACTCTATGTTTTATTTATTGAGTTGTCTTTGGAGGTGCATGTTTCCTCGACACTAGGTACACATTTGTACCAATGTTACCGGTTCACACACTATATTATGGTTATAATTTTTAGTTCACTCACTGCTGCTATGGTCCGAGTTTAATGTTAAGTCTTGAGGTAATTTTCTCTTTAATCGAGTATGTATGTTCTTTTGGCCCAGTTCTTGAAGGATAGCATTATTGTTTATGTTACTTAAGTCATCCAGAAATTTTTTTGTGAGTCGTTTGATGATAGCGTTAACTAAATCCAATAACATACGTTGTGCACTGAATCCATACATTTTCCTAAGGTATCGTGGATTCTTTCTGAAAAAATACATTGGTGTTTCCCTATGTTCCGCCTGACCTAAGATACCCGGTATACTAAGCTTAATAATAACACCTACATGTTTTGGAGAAATACCCCATTGAATATCTCCTAATTTCATAAACTAACCACACTAGTTTTAGTTACGATATTTTATATCGTTCTATGTTAATTTCTAAATCTGTTTGGTAGGTCTATTGGTTTAAATCTCTTTAGTCGTCGGATTTCATCACATTCATTTAACAAATTGACGACTAGTTCACTATTTTCTATTTTAGTCTTATATTTTTCACTGCATATTGTAACTTCTTTACGCACGGTAGTGCTTAAGTCTTTATGTAACACTGCGTTTGGGATGTACCACTTAGCGTTTACTATATTGCGGAGCACCTTATTTTGGAAACGCTGCAGTATTGCAATATTCGATGTGCTGGCTGATTCCCAGAGAGGTATTCCAGATACCCAAATAGGCTTTAGGATTGCGTTGTACAATAGGAGTTTGTTGTTTAATGATAGCTGCGAGGTTCTCCCTGGGAACCAGTACATCTGCCTGTATTTCATGCCTAATTGTTTTCGTTTATTGAATATATGTGTGCGCCATGCGAGTCTTCTGTCCAGGTTGAGTCCAAGGTATTTGCTTGTGGAATTTGGCTACCATTCAGAGTGACTGGAGGACAGCTATTGCGCTTCATTGTGAATGTGATAGGCGTGGACTTACTTTCGTTGGCCTTTATTCGCCATTTTGTTAGCCATGATTCGAGCTTACTGAGATGTTTCTGTACGTTTGCAGATGCAGTAATGGGATTGTGATTGCGGTATCGTCCTCAAATATTGCTGTTGCTGTTGTTGTCTACTCGTTGGAAGGTCCGTCGTATATATTAAGTATAAAATTGGGCCGAGAGTGCTCCCTTGCGGGACAGCAGAACGTATTGGACAAAGATCAGCGTTCACTTCTTAATATAGTATGTAAAAGTGTCTGTTTGTAAGATAGGATTTAAGAAGGGAATGCATGGGATGTGGGAGTGATAACTTGAGCTTGTAGAAGAGCCCTGCGTGCCACACTTTATCAAATGCTTGACTGATGTCGATGAGTGCGGCTGAGTAGAACTGTTTCCGCTCTAGGGTATTATTTATTTGATTAACCAGTCTGTGGATTTGTTCAATGGTTTCGTGTCCTGTTCTAAAGCCGAATTGATATTCAGATATCAGTTTTTTATCATCAATAATTGGTTGTAGTCGATTTAAAAGTAGTTTTTCAAGGACCTTTGATGAAAGCGCTATTAACAAAAACATGTTTCCATGGGTAACCAAAAAATTAACAATATCTCCAAGTAAGTTGAAGATTTTTGTCTCAAATTTTTATAATACGACAATGAAGACATGGCGAAGAAATATAGTAAATAAGAACTTTAAATGAATACGTATACTGGGTGTTACTTTTTCAACTAAAAGCAGTGTACGTCTGTGGTCTCGTTAATAACCCTTTGTCTTTCCGGTTTAGTTTTGGCAAGCCTATCTTTTTGATAAAGGTCGATAGGGGCGTGTTTACAGATTTTCGGGGTTTGGTCGTCTTCATCGCTGGTTGTGTTAGATGAATCTTCTTTGGAGGAGGAGGGGCTCGCGGATCTTCTGAAGGAAGGGCCTGGTTGTGGGTTGTGTCCTCTATATCGGCTACGTACTTTGCGAAGGCCGCCTTATAGGCCGATTTGCTCCTTTGGTATTTTACGCTGTCCGGGTTTTTATTGAAGAGTTCGGCAAGGTGCCTATTTATATAAAAGCCTTGGTAAAGTGCCTCCTCCTGGATCATCGTGCCAATTTCTAAAGCCGAGAAGACGTTGGTCGGCGGCTGTTGTACAATGGCCTCTGCCATTTGGTTGTAGTCGTCCGGGTGAGCTTTCCGCTGATGTTGGTGGACCCCGGCGTACGTATTAAACGTTCGGCGGCAGAACTGGCATTCATTATCCAGGAGGGGCTGAAGACCGCATGATTTGTGGTGCTGTGTAAGGTTGTGTCATCGGCTGAAGGCTTTATTACAGTGTTCACATGGGAACTGCTCCCTTGTCACGGCTTGGGCATTCGGGCATCTCCTGCCATGCTGCTTGAACGATCTTCCGGATCAGAATTGCTTACCGCAGGGACATGCTTGGAGGGGTGGGGGGTCATCCCTGCAAAACTAGGGGTGTATTGTTTTTGTAAGGAAAGATTATTCCCCCTTTTAAAATGCCGACCTCTGTGGGTGCGATGTGGGCACTATCAAGTTGGGGGCTGCGTGAAGTTGATGCTAGAGGGCGAAAATTCGCCTGATGGCTATGGAGGGGATATGCCTGTGTTTAAAAATATACTACTTGACAAATAAAATTTTGAAGAGAAAGAACGAGCAACGTTAAAAAATTTGACCTTTAAATATTTATTTAGGCCATCTTCATCTTGAGGATTCGCTGTGGGAGCAAAAGGTTGTAAAACTGCAGTGAAATGTTCTGAGAAGGACTCTGATTTTTGTTGATTAGTTCTGGCCCAAGTGCCTTCATTGGCTTTTATAGGTGATATGGTTTGTTGAGGCCGTTTAAGTTTTCTGGTTGCCTTGCATAATGAGTATTCTATGGCCCCAGTTGCTAAGGTATTCTTGAATGTATTCGTATTTAATTTTTTGTAGCAGTTGTTTAAGTTCTTTTGATATTTTATTATATCTAGTTTTGTCTGAATCTGCTCTTGTTAGCTGCCATCTCCTTCGGGGCTTTCTTTTTTGTCTGCAATTTTTTGTTTTACTATAATTGGTAAGTGTACTTTTATATGTGCTTCATTGCAATCGGCTGTAGCTTGCCATGCTGCAGATTGTATGGCTTTGGTCAAGTTTTATACTGCTGGTTCGACATCGAGTTCATCCTTTAGTGGAGCTTCTAAGTTAACTAGTTTATCTACTATCTGCCAAGACATCTCCCAGTTCGTCCTTTTGCTATATAGTGAAGCTTCTTTTGGTTTTTTCACTATATTTGTAGTTAATGTTACTATAGTTGGAGTGTGGTCTGAATTAAGGTCCCACCAGAGTTGTAGGATTAACTTTCTAGCATCTAAACCTTTGGCGACGAAAAGTCCACTATGTCTGGTATTTTATGTATGTCTGAGGGCCAATAAGAAGGGTGTCCGGTAGATAACGCAGTTAAGTTTTGTTCTTTTATACTACTTTTAACAGTTCCCTTAGGTTTGTTGTGTGTAGCCGAGATCCCCACTGTGGATGCTTTGCATTAAAATCTCCACTAACCAACTATCTGCTACCTAAGGTTTTGAGGAACTCTTCAAAGTGCGCATATTTGTTTTTATGCTTTGGTGGACAATAAATTTCTGAGATTACGATTTTTCCTAAGATATCATTTATAGCCACACTAGTGCCTTGTATGTGTTAATGTCTGAACTCTGGTCTTTCGTAATGTTTGATGCCCGGTCGAATAATTATTGCAGCGCCTCCGTGTGGTGCTTCTCCGGGATGGTTTGTAATATATATATAGTATTTAGGTATATTGAGATGGCTTCTCGAGGTGCTGTGTGTTTCTGATACTAGCAGTATGTCTAAGTCATGATGCTGTATGAAGGAAGTGATTTCAAGTGCATGTCTACTAAGGCCATTGGCATTCCAGAAAGCGATCTTAAGTAACGGTGTCATTTTGTAGTTTTATTTATCAGTGTGGTTATTAGATTAATAAGTGTACTCATTTGGTCCAGTAATGTTTTCATGGTATGTTTTAATTCTGTTAGGTCGTTAGTATGCTGAGCCATTACAGTATTGTGTTGATCTACATATTATGTTATTGTTATGACTGTCTTGTGTAATATGTCCCTGTTGTCTGACTATTTGACAAAAGGTTGTGCCTTGTTGTACTGGTCGTGTAAATGTTCTTCTTTCGCATAAACATGGATATATTTTTTACTGTAGTTGTTTGTGAACTAGACATCCTCGATAGTTCGTCGGGTGATTCTTCTTGCAATTTACACACGACTTCGTTGCCGTTAGATTTTCTAGGACAATCTTTTGTCTAGTGGCTTTAGTGCATTTAACACATCTTGGGCTATTATTGCAATACTTCTTCGTATGGCCAAATCTCTGGCACCTCATACACTGACGTGCGGAGGTCCAAACTGAACTATCGCATTTAGCAATTATTTGATTTTGTAAATTTCATTGTTGTTGTCCTTGAGGTTTGACATCTACAAAAAAATGTGGTAGGGATATATTAGTTTTTCGTTGTTAGATATTCCACATATTTATTACTTCATGTCCTTCCTTGTTTGGGCTTTCTTTAATTTCGTTTGTGTCTATTGAGCGGCGGATATTTTTTAATACTACACGAAAACTTTTTTCTTGCTTTAGTTTATATGTGTAGAATTCGGTGTTTCTTCCCATCAATGTTTTAATTATTTCAGTGTAGTCATTACTTTCTAATGGTTGTACTTTAACTTGACCGTTACTTAACGATTTGATGAGATATTTGTCTTTCGCTAGTTTATTCAATAGGTCGGTTAACGGTTTTATGTTTTTAACACCTCTTAATAAAATAGGCGGCAGTTTAGGTTCCTTGGTTATTTGATTTTCTTCAACCATGTTCTCCTCCGTTAGATTATTTTTATCATACCTGTTACTAATGGGTACAGTTTCTCCTAGCCCATAACCGGCTTGTTTGGTTCTGCTTTTTGAATTTTTATCGTCGTTATGGATTCTGCTTCTTTTCTTGGAGTATGTTACTTGTTGCCATTCGTTGTCAGTACTGTTATTCGATAATGGGGGATAATTAACGTGTGGTAGGTAATTAGTTGTTTGCGAGTAGGCTGGAGGTTGGCTATATTACATTACGGATGCTGTGATTGTACTTGTTGGGGGATTGGTTGTGATAGTGCTGTAAATGCTGGTGATTGTGTGTATTGTGTTGCTGTATTTTGATCTTTGTATAGATGCTTCAATTGCAGGGGCGTTAATGGTCCATAATGCGTATAATTATTAGCGTAGGCCATAGTGGCCATGATTACTTTATTTTCGCACGCTTGATTTGGTTATTTTAGTGTGGTTAGTATAAATAATAAATATGAATAAATGTGAAATACCAGTTGTCTGTGGTCACTTGATAACTTATCGCACTCTCGTTCGGCACACAACCTTGCCGTTCAAGACTCAAACGAAAACTAGATAAACTAATAAATATATTTTAAGCACTGACTAACAAATCTCCTGTTGGCTTAGTTGTTAAATACATGATTTATCACTAAGAAAACATAGCATCGAATCTCAATTTTGAGCGACTGGAGCATAAATTCTGTTAGGTGGGAAAAAGTGCTAATGATCCCAATAAAAAAATAAAATAAAAAACTAAATGTACTAGATTTTCTTCTTGACGGAAATGTTTACATAATTCAACAATTTTTGACGTTGTTCGTGTTATACACCAGTTGTTACATAACTAAATAGCTCTATATAACTAAGACATTTGTTACACTTACGAGAGTTTGTAGTAAAATTAATCATATTTGAAAGTGACCCTATAAATGTCTAATATTGAAATACTCAACTATATGCAAAATAGTGGCTCGTAGTAAATATTATGATTTACCTAGATAACAAGTTAAAAGTATTTTTACAAATCCTACAACACAAGCTTTGGAAGGAACGTTGTAGTTTCGTTATCTGTCCTAAGCTTTATATTCTCTGGTGGGTAACTTCCTATTTAACTGAAATTGATTATGGCGATTTTGTAATAACTAGTTGCTTTTGAACAGGTATACCTTTAATTTGTTCATTAGTAATGCAGGCACGTAACCAGGGGTGGGCCCAGGCCCACCTATAATTCGGCGGGCCCACCCTTGTGCCCACCCGTTGCCACTGCGACAGTGCAAGAATTAGAGGAATAATTTTACTTCTAAAAATGAAAACAAGTTAACTTTATAATTCATTTAGAATCTTGAAAAACATTCTGGAGTCGAGCATTAACATAAAGAGTTATTTAATTACTTCCTAAAAATCACTAATAAAGCCTAAAGCACGAACGACCTGGCGCCAGGCCGTGTATCGGTTACCCAAAACAAAGGAAGTTTATTAGTTCTCTAGCGATATACACTAAATAAAATTGGCTGTTTTAAAGAATTATTGGACACTTGACACTTGAATTTTAAAACAAATACTGGAGCGCTCTGTTTACCATTTAGTTCTATTCCGTCAGTTGAAATAGAAACTTGCAACCGGGAGTTTAAATTTTAAAAAATGAGCCAAAAGAGAGACGCGACAGTTAAAGACTTTTTTGCCAAAAAATTAAAAGTAGTGATACATGTGAACATGTGCTCCTTCAACCTCAAAATCTTATAACGGTGATAATGAAAAAGGCAACGCCATTAGTGGCCTTTCACAAGAATTGCATGATCTTTCTGAAGAGGAAATGGTATCCGAAATTTCAGAAAATGAAACAATTCTAGAAGAAACTGATATTTCTGAATTTGATAAGCCCCAAATGAAATTTGAAGAGTGATTACATCGGGAAAAAAACGGTCTGATTCTGAAGTAATTAAAAAAGCACCAGGACCAGTTGATCTTTCACAAAGTCGTATAGACGGTCCTAAGCAGCCAAATTAACCTTAGAATTTTATCCGAAAATTGCGTTCGGTAACTGCATGAGATTGAGACAATTTAATAGTAACTGGTAGGTACACCTTGTATCCCAAATTCCCGAATGGTTAGAAAATAGTGTAATTACGGATTCGGGATTTTGTTTTGTAGGTAGACATTTTTCAATTGGTGAAACTTTAGACGTAGTGTTTGTGGGAGTTGGATTTAAAAACTGAAGCGTGCCCTCGAAGTGATTCGGGTTTTAAAAAACACTTTGTAAGTGCTGAATGTAAGAATTGTGCAGTTAAGTGGTCACATTTTTCTAAAATGGGTGAAAGTTCTTCTGTTGCGGTCCAAATTAATGAAGCCCACCTTGCATTAACTCGGGACAATAGGACATACCTATACAGGGTGAGATATATCTTTTGATCTAGATATATTCTAATAGACCTTCATTTAGAATTTTTTCGAAAAAAGTGCGATTTAATGATGCCGCCCCCTGATTGCGCCGCCCGCTGAAAGAATCAGCAGCTAAAAATATTTTTAATGGATTTCTTAAGTTTATTCGTAAATTTTTTTTCCCCGTTAACGTACGTCAACTACTTTCCGAGATATAGTCGGCGGCCGCGCTTAAGGACTTACCCTGTTTAGGTATTATTTTTGATATTTTATTATATACGGCCACCCAAAATGTAGCCCAGCGTGGTGATAGAGAAGCTGAAGACAGTACAAATCGAGGTAATTTTCGGGAGCTATGAACTCTGTTTTCAAAATATAATGATATTGTTCGGAAAAAAAATCTAGATAAGAAAAATGCAAAATACACTATTTAGTCCAAAAATACAAAATGAAATCTTATTCATTTTTTCTAAGGTGTCTTTCTATGAGCTATTTATTTAGCTGATATTGTTAGGGACATTGATATTATTGTTATTATCATTTACTTAAAAAAATGGGCGTCTTTTTTATTTTATAATGGCCCACCTAGAAAAGTGTGTGCCCAAAGGTGGCTCACCCAAAAGTTTTCGGCTAGTTACGTGCCTGCAGTAATGATAAACATGTTGTCCTTGTAATGTGCTTTATCTCCAGTTCCTCGCCTTTCGTGTTACGTTAGGATTATGGTTTATAGTCGATCATAAATCTTAAATTTTTAGTATCAGTTTAGGGCGTCGCTTACGTAACACCTATTTCTGTTAATTCACTTGAAAGTGTTTCCATTGGAACTAGTTGTGTTTACTCGTTTAGCTTACATTTTTTTACTAAGATAATTGAATTTCCTTAAACAAATAGTATTTCATAACTTTTCTTGGATTTCTGGAGAAAAATATTGCGACTCTTTACCAGTTGTCAAGAGATACCTCTCCTTCATTAACTAAAATGTACTGCTTTGAAAAGAAAAGGGAGTAACTGCATGGGAGCACGATTTTTCAGTTTAGTTTGTTCCAAGCAATCATATAAGTGACTTGTCCTCTGGTAGTTATACGAATGTATTTATGCGGTGTGAATTTGAATTTAAGTAAAGATTTCCTTTAGTAATTTGAACTAACAATAAGAAACCCACTGGATGTTATGAATTCCGAGTCTCACTTTAAAGCTTCTTCTTCCTTTTTATTAATTTTCCAATGTTCACTTTAATATTTTATTCGTTTGGAAGTTATGGTCCATTTTTATTTATCAGAAATTTATTACTTTTAATTTTCTTAAATATTGCTATATTCTAATCGTGTTATTTCTCAAAATCTGCTGCTATTTAATTACCTTATAAAAATTTCTAGTGAGAAAATCTACTATATACTCGTACGTAAGCGATTTATTTGATTAGTAAAGTGGGAAACGGGTACATTTCAACACTTTGTAATAGACAAATCATTGGCGATGTTATTGCTGAAAAAAAGTAGTTACAAACATACTCGTACATTTTCGAAAAACCCAATTCGAAGAATAAAGATTCTACTCTCGTAATAACTGCCAAACTTATCGAAATGGTACATAGAAATAATACTACGTATCAAAGAAACTACATCACAGTTATTGTTCAACTTAGAATTTCTGAATTAATGTCTTTTGTTGGAGAGTTTGCCTTTAATGAATTTTTATTTCAATAAATCGTCTCAGGTGGACAAACACACAAAGGAGGGCAAATGAAAGTAAAAAGCGAAAAATTTCATCTAGTTTAACAATTGGTAAGACATTAAATGCATATATAATAAACAAATTATACATATTGGCAGTCAAACTGACGTGACGGAATAAGAAACCGACATGCGTTAATTCTCCATGGGTTGTTAAGACTTTCCTTTTTAATGAACATATCAACTTAAACTATCTTCTGTATGGAGTTTTTAAATAATAATTTTCTTTTAAACACTAAGAATGGAGTGGTTGACGTACAAATATTAGATTATTTTATAGATCTGTGTATAAACCCTTTAGAATGCTCTGCCTTCCTATAGGTTACTTCAAAAGCTTTACTTAGATTTTGCTCAATGCGCGTACAAGCCAAGCTATAAAATTCCAAGAGTGCTCCGTAAACCCTAAAGTGGTTGTCCGTATCTGTCGATTTCTGTTCGTCCTTGTTACTCACCAACCTCGTGTGTTCTTGTTTATCTTACGCACAATTGAATACTAAACAATTTTGCAAACGTTAGGTTTCAAATGTAATACTGATATTCTCAGTGAATTATAATTATTGTATAAGTACTTCCGATTTAACAGGCAGTTATAAATGATTTTACAGTATCTAACATCATAAATTTATACAGTTTCTGAATTGTTACATTTAAGAACTTAAAGTCGCGTTTCAGATTAACCATGCATGGAATCTGGGGATTTCGTACGTACCCAAGAAACTTATTGCCCTTGAAATGACAAGACAAATAATTTATTCAAGTATATTATTAAAGAAGGAACGACATCAAAATGTTACAATAATGAGCATTCAGAAAGACCTTTAACTGTAAAGATTGCTAAGCAATTTAAGTAGATTGTTATTACTGTTATTATTTTACATTTTTAACTTATACGCAGAGTCTGACAAAAATTACGGGGCTTATTTTTGTAATTAGTGATTACCTAATTACTTACAAGGTTACTAATCTTATTTTCGCGATTTTCATTCGGTCGAAAAAGTTGGGTAGTTCTAAGCCGCAAACGGTTGTTCGGTACTGAAAAACGCCGATGAAAACCTGATTGTCATCATAATCAAAATTAAATACATCTTTCTCATAATTTTGTTTTAATTGCATTTAATATGTGATTCTTTAATGTCATATAAAATACATGTTAAAAATTTACCTTTTATTAACCCTGTAGAGTGAATAATACTTTTACTCGATTTCCCTAATCAAAAATGAAGAGTTTTATAGGTTCTGTATACTTACATAGGATATCATGGCCATAAGTTATAATTCGTGGATATTATCTCGAAATTACGGGAAATTAGCGCATAACTATAGCATAATGGATCATAAAAATGAAAGAAAAGTTATTCTTAGCAACCCTTCCTTAGAGTCGTATACTTTTATTATTCTAGCGAGTTAATCCTCATTGCTCAGGTTTACTCTTACTTGTCCCTTTTATGTTTGCCTTTCGTCTAATATTAAACTTCCGTACTTTTGTTATAAATCAAACAGCATCGTTAGCGATTCTGAACGTTTCTTTGGTTTTTCGTATAAGCGGTATTCAATATTAGTTTTAAAGGTCCGTACGTTGATGGCCGAAGGTCATTTTTAGTGTTCAAGTTCAGTTTTTTTATAATATTGATTTTTGAGAAAATTATACAAGGTGTCCATTTTAAAACGGATATGTTTTTAAACTGCAGTATTTAAGAAAATAGCCAGAGGATTCATTATACCATTTAACTAATAAGCACATTTAATTTTACACATCTGTTAAATACCGTCGTACAGATATTCGTAAAAACAGAGTTATTCAAATTCGAGCCCACCATTAGGATCTCAGAAACTGTAGGCGATGGGGGCGGGGGCGGGGGGTGGGTGGATTATACCCTTTTTTTAAATGCATATAAAGAATATTTACAATCTGTTAGATTAATGTATAACATTCACTAAATAACTTAGAATAACAAAGTAATTTGGCATGCAAGACTGCTTTCCAGCGATAGCACTCTTTCCTAAGATAACTTCTATAAGTTGATTAAATATATTAACATGATTACTTAAGTAAGAATGTCACTAACCATATCTGGTAGGAAGATCTAACGCATCAGTTCTTCTTAGTGTTTGGTGGTTTGGTTTTTCTAATAGATTCGACGCCAAGTTGTTGGGGTGTACTTGAAGTCTGTTTTGATATCTTTTGCCGAAGGCTTGTATTTCATGACGGTATATCAATATCTTGTTGCATTAGCCAGTTAGGGACGTACCATGCGATCTTGAATATAGTTCTAATGACTTCACTTTGGAAACGTTGAAGAATCTGAAGGCTGGAGTTACTGGCTGACCCCCATAACTGGATACCATATGTCCATATAGGTTTTATGATACATTTGTATAATAACAGCTTGGTTTCAGTAGATAGTTGAGAATTTATGCTTATTAGCCAGTAGAGTTGACGAAATTTTAGTCCTAATTGTAGCCTATTTTTCATATGTGCGATTGTGCGTCTTCCAGTTAAGCCTTCTGTCTAAATGTACGCCAAGGTATTGGACGCTGTCTTGGAATTATATTGCCGTTTAGGTTAACTGGGCTGCATGTTTCTTGTCGTAAGGTGAAAGTAACATGCACCGATTTGCTTTCGTTTACGTGTATTCGTCAGGTCGTCAACCAGTCTTCTATTTCGTTCAAGTTTCGTTGGAGTATTTGTGAGGCAGTGTTTGGGTCACTGTAAGCGGCGTAAGTAGCTACCATTATCTGTCTCGTTGATGGAAGGTACGCCGTATCCGAGTAGATATAGCATACTGTGAGACCCCTGAGCGCATTGGATGAAGAGAAGTCAGTACTTCTTGATATTTGACTTGAAAGTGTCTCTCATCCAGATATGATTTTAAGATTTTGTAGAAAACTGGTAGATTTGTTTTGATCTTATATAAAAGTCCAGTGTGCCAAACCTTGTCAAAAGCTTGTGACATGTCTAAAAAGACTGCAGAACAGTATCTTTTTAGCTGAAAATCATGGTTAACTCTAGTGACAATCCTATGGACTTGTTCTATGGTTGCGTGTCCTTCCCTGAATCCAAATTGATGGTCAGGTATGAGATTATTCTCTTCGAGGGTTGGTTTCATCCTTCTTAGAAGTAGTTTTTCGAAAACTTTAGCTATAACTGGAAGAAGGCTAATGGGTCTATATAATGTGGTTTCCTCTGAGCTCTTTCCGGGTTTTAGGATTAAAATGATTTCACCAGTTTTCCATTGCTGCGGAAAGGAGCTTAACCTTAGGATGGCATTGAATATGTAGGTGATCATTTTCACTCCTTTTTCCGGAAGTTCTTTAAGAGATTTAGCAGTTATTAAGACATATTCCGGGGCTTTATTTAATTTTAGGCTTGCTATAGTCCGTTTTGTTTCAGCAACTTTGATAGGTTTCATAATCTCCGACGGAGTGGGGTTCCTTGTAATAAATTCATGGATTGTTCTGCCTTTCTCTGGAGAGCATGTGCAGGGGAAGGACTGGAATACTTGCTTTAGGTGATTTGCAAAGGCGTCTGCTTTTTCTTTGGGACTTTTAGACCAGTTTCCAATTGGTAGTCTGATGGGTGGAAATGCTGATTGTGGTCGTTTCAGTTTCTCCTTTTTGTAGGTTTTCATAATGAGTACTGCGTGACTTCCGTAGCGGTAAGGTTTGATAAGTATTCTTGGATTGCCCAATTTCTCGTTTTGTGAAGAAGGTTTTTTAGTTCCTAAGTGGCTTTGTTAAATTTTGTCTTATCTTGGGAATGTCTGGAAATTTGCCATATCTGAGTTTCATTTTCTCAGCTATCTTCTATTGAATAATTAAAGGACAGCCTTCTGAGTTTTCTTGCTTTTCATTATTCTGAACAGAGGCACGAGAAGCAGTTTGTATGGTTTATTTTAGATGTTCGACCGCCTTGTAAATGTCGTCTTTAGTTTTTAGTGGTAAGTTTAGTTGAATTTTATCATTGATTAGTTTTCGAAAGGGTCCCTATCGTGTAATGAATCTGGTTTTGCCGTTTTCAGCATTTGGCTGCTATATTTGACAATTACGGGGGAGTGATCTGCCGATAGATCGAAACACGATGTTGCTTTTATGTTGTTTACTCCTATTCCTTTTGTGATGCAAAAGTCCAGACGGTCTGGGATTTTGTCCGGGTTTGAGGGGCAGTGAGTAGGTTCACTAGTAGTTTAGCTTCATAGCATTCATAGCTTTAAGTAGCTCTCTCCCTCTGGGTAACGTTAATCTGTATCCCCAGTGTTGATTTCTTGCGGTGAAGTCATCTCCAGCAATAAAGCGGGGCCCGATGATATGGAAAAAGAGTTCTTGCTTGATCTTGTGTTTCGGGGGGCAGTATACTGCAGCAAAGGTTATGTCTCTGTTGATTTCTGAAACTACAATGCATGGAGGTGTTATTTTTGGTACTGATGACTGACGTAGTGCCGATTTGAGTTTTTAACTATCACTGCTCTGCCGCTATGAGCGGTTCTATCTGGATGCTTTGTGGTATATATGGAGTATTGAGGTATGTATTTTCATGTAGCTCATATGGGTATAATGCGTTTCTGAAATGAGCATGATGTCGACGTCCTTATTATTTATGAATGTGTTGACTTCTTCGCTATACTGAGCCAAGTCGTTGGCGTTCCAGAGTACGATTTTTAGGTATACAGCCATTAAGTTAATTTAGAACTGGCGGTGGTGAGTAGATTAATCATGCTGTCCATTCTTTCCATGAGTTTTGCTAGCATTGTTTCAGTTTTGTTGTTCGTCTGCTGGTTCCATGTTTGTATTTGCTGTTGGTCATCTATTTGTAGAGGTTGTTGATTTTTATCGGATGTTTTTTGGGAATAGGATATACCTGGTTGAACTAGTTGGGAGTTTAGTCTAGGTCTTATTGACGGAAATTTACGCGTGTGGATTTCTTTATTTGTTGTTTGGACTTTGTTCTAGTTCTATGCTGAACATTGGCAGGGGAGTTTTATTTACCCTGTGTTTAATGTTGAATATATTTAATACGTTGTGTCCATGATCGTTGATCACTCTGATAAGTTCTTTAATATCTACTGTGGAATGCATGTTGCGTAAGACTACTCTGAACTTTCTGTCTTGTTTGTGTTGGAAGCAGTGAAATTCGGTATTTCTGTCTTTTAGTACTTTGATGACTGTTTTTGGTATCGGTTAACCGGATTTTGGCTTGAGCGTTGCCTATAATTTTGATGAAGCATTTGTCTTTGGTTTGAGCGTCTAGCATGCCCGTTAGCGGTTTTAGGTTGTGGACTCCATAAACAAATATTGGCGGAGGCTCTGCTATATTGCAGAGTTCCATTGTTTTCTTGACTATCTTCCTCCTCCGACAGATTTTTGAAACTGTTAGATGTTGTCGGAGCACTTATTAGCCAATAATCCGTTAACTTTTTTTGTTTCGTATGGGTTTGTTCAGCATGATTTCTCTTGTGTTTTCTATTAAATGCGTTTGCCGTTTCTGCTCGGTATTGGTTTGAATTGGCGGGTTTGCTTCTTGCTGACTTATAAACTGCGATGAATGCATAGTTTGTATGTTGTGTGCTGGGATTAACATATGAGTCGAAGGAGGTTGGGATGAAGAACGTGTTGGTAATTGTGAAGTTTGTTGATATTGCATAGCAATGTTTTGTTGAAACATGTTATTGTGGTGCAGTTAATACGTATTGTTGAGATGTACCTGGTATTGAACCATTTGTGGGTTTGTTGTGAACTGTGTTCCGTAATTTGGCACACCGTATATGGTGTCCTACTTTATTTATATTGCTTTTCCACTATGTGTTGATGATTTTCTTACTAAATAACTTGTAAATATTGTAACACAAATAGACTTGACCCTAGGGTCGCACTTGACACTGCTCACTTTGACTGTTTCCGCGCCGAGCGAAAGCACGTACTTACTGCGCAAAAGCCAAACGAGAACTAGTCGGTTAAACTAGATCAAAGTTGACCGTTTTATCTGCTTTTGTCTTTATTAATAATAGCGTTATGATCAATAACAAAAATTACGTTCATTTGGTTTTTAGCCATAACTCAAAAACAAAGATGAATTTTCAAATTCTGATGAACATTAAAATGTTGAACTTCTCCCTAATTTAGCCGACGCTCTATCTCTTATAGTTTCCAAGATTTTGTATCTTATAACTTTATTTCTGTACATACATATTTTCTTAACTTGTTTAACTAATAAAAGTTTTTTCTTATTTCAGGTAAGTTGTTGGATGATAACCGCAGCTAACCTTTAGGAAGCAAGGGTAAGATTTTCTTACTAAAAACAAAATTTATAACTTTAACGGATACTTCCTAACCAGTGTGGCCCACAACCCCTCCTGTGTTTTAACAGAAGTTTCTAGTTTTACCTAATTTCATATCCTTAAAATTAATCCACAAACTTCTACTTAGGTCGGGTTTCCTGTGGTTACTCTTACTGAAGTTAATCAGCTATTTATTAAACAGCGACGTTTACTTCCAATTAGCAAAATGCCACTGTCTACTTCAGTTTTAAAAATCATATGCAAATATACTAAATTAAGTAACCGCGATCAGCTTCCTCATATATGATTTATGCTAGTCCTCCAAAGTAGTCTAAAGAAATAATTTGAAACAATACGAATTTACTGTCTCTCATCATTGATATGAATTTGTTCTCTGATAAGAAAACAGATTTACCGTTAAAGGGTTTATTTTTCTGTTAACACGTGTTATGCTAATCAAAACTAATACAGATTTTAAACTTGATTAAGACTGTTAGGTAACTTGCAGTTATGAGAATTAAAACTTGTCATTTGTAATGCCAAGAAGCCGATAAAACTCCCACAATTCTGAAATTTCTATAAAACGATAGTTTGAATAAATGCCCTATCAATTTAAAAGTTACAGCAATGCATAAATCTTAACGGCTAAGTATACAAGGTGGTCTTGAAATATTCCATAGGCCAAAATCAGGGATTAGCTTAGGTTCGCTATAAGGATAAAAAATATTTCAATATTACATTTATACTAACCAAAAGAAGATTGATTTCATATGAAATTTTACTGCGATATCTTTATATTACCGCCAAAAATGTTGGACAAGAGAGAAGTACCCCTGCTCATACTTACTTTTTGATAAAAATGCCGTTTAAATTTAAAGTTTCATAAAATTGGCATACGGAGGGACACATGATATTCTGTTAAGGCTGAATTCGCGATCTCTGCATTCGAATTGACGTTTATTTACCACCTGCGACCTTCTCGTCCACTGGTTTCGGTAAACATTACTAAATTATAAGGGATTCGGTATTACGTACGTGACTCTAAATATAGCCAATAATATTATACGTATATACGACGTTTTACTACGAATCTAATTCGTGTTGAATACAGAATATGTATAGTCAAACACGTGACTTTCTTAATAATTTTCAGTTACAATTCTGGCACCAAAATTTAACATTTTTTTTACAAAATATGAAACGCAATTCTGGTTAAAATTACTAATTCCAGTTCGAGATCCATTTCCTAATTTACGATTAGGAACTCATTCCTAAATTTGACGTGCGAAATCACCGTCCGACTGCCCGAGTTCGAATTGTTTCGTCAAAAGGGGAATATAAATGGAGATTGAAATTTGGGTTCCAATGTTTGTTTCCCTAGATAAAGGAGGAAGGTTGGTGAGGGGTTAGCACATATCCTACCGCAAAAAGGACTACTGCTAGCAGAGATGGTATTAATGCCTCGGATGATAGGACCGATTTGAAGAAGACGAAAACTACGAAAGATAAGACAAATGGTAAGAAAGCAGCATGCTGGAATATTAACTCTTGGAATAAGATAGATCAATAAACAATCACAGAAATTGAATAACATAATATTGAAATGTGTACTAGCAAAAACAAAGAAGAATATTATAAATACAAAGAAACAAGGAACACGGTAAACAGTATATTAATATAAAAAAGTGAGAATATTGGAGAATTAGCGATATGAAACGTAATATTTATGGAGGGCAGAAAAAGATATGGAAGATGGGAGGAAGGAAAAGACCGATAAATGAATACATATAAATAAAAACTATAACCGAAAAAGAATGGGTTAACCATTTCAAAGAATTATTGTATAGACATAACGGAACAAGTGAAGACTGCATAAAAGTACAGAGATAACTAACCATTAACCAACAAGGAGAACAACTAATAATAACCATAGAAGATGTGAATAATACTATCATAAGACTAAAGAGTCGAGTCGAAAGACACCAGGAGGTGAAGACGAAGTTATTGAAATATGACGGTCAAGTATTAACTATGGAAACATATAAATTGTTCGACAAGATCCTGCAAACAACGGAAATGCCAAGAGTGGAATAAGTAGTTTTTAAAAAACGAAACACAAAATAGTTCTGCAACAGCCGCAATATTTGTAGTTAGACAAATAGCTGAAACAGTAATAGAATACAATAACTACAAGATGTGAAAAGGGTATGTAAGAATAAGGAGTAAGCGAAAAAATACTAAACATCATCCACAAAACTAAACACTAACAATACAACAGAGGTGCGCATCTCATATGTAATAAGACAAGGCGGCAGTTTAAGCCCCTACTGTTTGGTATAATAATGGGCAAAATAGTAAATTAAAAAAAGGACGATAATTATGGATACAGTCTAGGAGATAGAAAGATGAGCATTGTATGTTTTGCAAATCATGCAGCATTAATCGATAAATCCGAAAACAATTTACAAAGACAAAAACTAAAAACATCCGCAGCAAAGTATTACATGCAAACCTCCATGAATAAAACGAGATACCTTGCAGTCGCTAGAGAATCCAAGAGATGTAATAAAAATATTAAATTCTAAAAATCTAACCGAGCAGGTTCGCAATCAAATAAATAAAGCACTATATGAAAAAATAAGGATATTACAACGTAAATAAAGGATATATAGAACATGCAGAAGACTAATTCTCACCGTACAGGTGAAATTCGATTTGCTACGACAAAGACGAAATGAGGATCTTACGAACAATATATGGAAAAACAGTTTTTGGCAGGATACGAAATGAGAACATAAGGACAATGTGCGAGACAGAAGACATCGTCAGTTGGACTAGAAAGTGACACCCATTGAACGAACATATAAATCGCAAGACAAACGACAGATTAGTAGAAATCGCATGCAATGGAAAACCACAGGTTATCAGACCTCCAGGCAGACCACCAAAGCGCTGGCTAATGAACATTCCAGGACAACGAATGAAAGAAATACTAGAGACACAGGTCTTATATGACCTACAAGCATGACGAAGAAGAAGGTTTTTGCCCCTGTTGTAAATACAATTTTTTATAATGACAGCAACAGCTTTTCATTTTATTCTATTATAAGTCAAGTAAAATCCCAATGTGAAAATAGTCACAAAAGCTAGGTAAAGTACTCTGCAAGAATAAATTCTAAATTTAGAATGTAATTAATCTCTATTTTATTTTATTTGAAATATTTCACCTTACAATTTTAAAACAAATCTGGTAATGACGTTAAATTTTGCAGACAGTTTATTATTTTAAATGAAATAACCTGCCAGATATTGTAAAGGGAATATGTCACCTTTGCGAGAAATCCCGAGCTAATGATTGGAGCAATTAAGGCCTTTGATAACTATCTTAATTAACAAACGACAATTAACCTTGAACCTTCAACTACAACCAAATGGTCCCTGTGTTAGGTATTGTGGTCTACTTGTGGAAAATTATACGTATACGGAAGATTGCTTTGGACTTGTCGATATTTCTGATATTAATTTTTAATTGTTTCTCAGCGATCTTTTAGGCAGTGAATATGTTTGTGTTAGAAGATAAAAAAACCATCGTAATACAATGGATGTAATTTCACCGCACTTACGAAAAAAATACATTTTCAAAACGTAACCGTAAAACAGTGTTTGATATAAATTAAATTGTCTTCACAACAAAATGTATAAATAACATGAATCATTAGTCATAATTGTAGCTTCAGAGTCACGTTTACTATATACAGGGTGTGTAAAAGCTCCCGTACAAGCTCTCCGTAACTTTATTCCTTAGACAATAATAAAGCGAAATTCTTATACCGAAAAAGCCACCAGATGCTACCTCAATTCGCGCGAAGCCTTCAATGTTCAAAATTGGCAACGTGAAAAGGAAGCCGTTTTTGCAAAATTCTGTGACTTTATGCATAGATTAAGTAATAACGGCAACAATTTAGTATCTTTCAACAGACCAGCACAACTACCGTAAGGTAGTGAGTTACATAACACTCCACTTTTTGACAAAGCTTTACATTCTGTAAATGGTTTACAATCTTCCGGCTGTGAGATACAACCGTTCACGTCGACATCCATCACTGAAATACCTTTTTAAGATAAAAAATATTTACTTATTTACTTAATCCGGTTCTCGCTTACAGGCTATTGCTAGTGTTGAGGGAATTTCTTATTTTCCGTTACTGATAATGCTATTTCTCCTCACCTTTCTGTTTCTTGTTTCTTCTTCCGCTTTACTCCAAGTGGTGGCGCCACTTGTTATTGTTTTGATTACAACTCTCAAATTTAGATAAATTCAGGCAGTTGAAAAGGTAAAATTACTTCAAAAGCGTGTTGTACGCTTCGAAAATTATTTGGAACGATATTTCTTTTGGGTAGAAAGATCTTTTCTGTGCACGCGTCTACACAAGTTGTCGACAGTCAAGTAAGCACTTTTCAAATGGTCTGTCGTTTTCATTGATTAACGTGCAAAATAGTTATATAGCGCTTGAAGAAAAATAGTATATGTCACTCGGAGCAGAAAGCTCTTTCTTGTGCTTCGCCCAGATTGCTTGGCCTCGGCTGCCGCCTCGATCGCAACCTTCTGAACTCAGCACAAAAAGTGTGCTTTCTACTTCTAGTGACATAATATACTATTATTATTATTATTAAGAAAGTAAAGCTACTTCAAAATTATACTATAATCTAATCAAACAGATATATAATAAAAAAGAATTAACAACAAAGGCAAAAATTAGATTGTATAATTCATTGTTCCAACTTTAGCATATCCTTCAGAGTTATGGACGCTAAACAAGAAACAGAGAAAGAGAATCCAGGCAAGTGAAATGAAGAGGTAAGAAAATTAACCGGTAGATTTCTTTAGCACTTCATTCCTTATTTGTAGTTTATATTGTAGGCCTTCCATCTTGTTTGCTAGCAAGACTGGATCATCCGCAAATGCCAGCTGACTTATGTACATTAACTGTTTCCATATTATGATTAAATTACCCTGAGTTGTCTTCTTTGTTTTAGCGTTACATTCTTGTAATATTTCATCCATCACTACAGATACTTGTCTTACTCCAGATGTCGTCACAAAATTTTCTGAGATTTGATTTTTGGTTCGTACATAGTTGTTTGTACTCGTACGTTTGTACAATGTGCTTATATTATTTAGTAACCGTTTGTTGGCCTTGCATTTACAATTTACATACTTAAAATCTTTCAAATATCATTACTGTTCACTGAGTCAAATGCTTTCGAGATGTCTATAAAGCACATATACAGGGTGGTGATTTGGCCAACGCACCAGAAGTATTTCAATGCTAATTTTTTAAAGTTCAATTGTTGTCTTGCCTCCGTCCCTTCTATCGTCCTTTCGATTCTTCTTCTTCTTCTTCTAATAGCGTTATAACCCTAGGTGGGTCTTTGCTTGCTCCACAATCATCTTCCAGCTTCTTCTGTCAATGAATTGTGTATTCCAGTTTGTTACATTCATGTTTTCCAGGTCATTTCAATTTCATCCTTCCATTTCTTACACGGTCTTCCTCTGCTTCTTGTCTTAAGTGGTTTCCATTCTGTTATTTCGTATACGGCATTTTTCTTATCTGTTCTTCGAATGTGCCCATACCACCTAAGTCTTTGTGATTTTATGAATCTTGTCCTTTCGATTAATTTTTATTATATGTAGCGCATTGGTAGTCCCTCTTCCTGGTCTAAATCAATTTTATGCATCGTTCATCCCTTGTTCTGTTTCTGCTTTTAAAGGCTCTGTTAATATAGTTTCGTATACTCTCTCGATTATATACCTTGATTCTGCATATGGGCTAAGATTAAAATTCCTAGTCAAATTTGCAACTGTCAACATATTTGTGTTTGGCGCCAATTTTGAAATTACTAATATGGGTGTACCTTTAACGCAAACAAGTTGCTTGGATTGAAATACCTATGTAAAAATAAAAATACTAATAGATAATTTTAATAATTTTTTAATTTAATAATGAATGATTGAATTCAGAAATTGATCCTGATACACATTTATTTAAAGTGTTAAAATTGGTAATATGACTTAGTACAACAGATTCTTATAAAATTTTCAACACTACACATAACTTAAGTATATTACTAACAGAATTATGTATTTGAAAGCTTGGCAAATACTAAGACAAGTAATAAAAAAACTGGTAGGTATTGCAATTATTTTTCTAAACAATAAAAATTATAATTAGAATAAAAGATAAAATTAGTCAATTTTCAATATCACTGCTAGAACTAGATTTCCCGTTTTACCGGTTTACACAAAAAATTGCCAGATAACTCGTAAAATGCGATGTAAAACAGTACAAACAACTAAAGCGAAATGTCAGCTGACAGATGACATCATCACGTGACCGTACGGCGTGATTCAAATCAATAGTTAGGGAGCGTTAGACACACTAATATCTTTTATTCTTGTTTTACTCTTCTGAAACAAGTACACATACGTGAAGAACTCGTCGTAACTAAATTCTTCCAGTGATGACGCAGGGATCTTCTTTTAAGATTCGAGGTATACTTAATATCGCAATACTTCTATAGTTTTCACAGTTTTTCAGATCTACTTTTTTGGATTTCGGCAATATTAGAGCTAATACTTCTCAGTCCTTTGGCATCTCGTTCTTCCTCCAAAAGTATTTCCCCCCTGTATTACCGAAATTCCTTATTATTTCTGGTGTTATCATGTTATATCCTGCTACCTTCTGCATTCTTGGTTTTCTTATGGCTGTTTCTAGTTCCTTTGTAGTTATGTCATTTTCTTAAACATCTTCATTATTTATTTCAGACATTATCTCTTCTATATATACCTCACCTTTTTGTTTTTGGTCATAGTTTACATCCATCTTTCCATGATTTCGTCTCTATTTGATAATAGTCTCCAATTTTTGTCTCGAATGTACCCCATTTCCTTCTTGTTTTGTTTTATCAGCTTTCTTATAACTCTGTAAAGTCATTTTTAATTTTTGCCTTTCATTAAAATTATCTTCCATTTTTAGCTCGAATTTTTCTTGTGCCACTTTCTTTGTTTGTAATACTATTTCTTTTACGCATTTTTTGTGTTTACCCTTCTCATTACTATCAGTCGTTTGAACTTGTACGTAGTTTCTGCAAGCTTTACTTTTCTTCTTTATACATCGCTTGTTTGACTTCTTCAAACCACTATATTGAACGATACATTGTTTTATTACAATTACTGGCTTTCGGCGGAATCATGCTTTTCCTTTTTGTGTCTTTCACTTTTTAGTCTTGATGCACCTTTTTTCATTATTTTTCTCTTATTGAGTTCCTTCTTTGAATAGAATGTAATAAAATAGAGTATTTAGAGTGATGAAGAAATGCCGTTTCAGTCGAAAAAAAAATTAAAATTAGTAGCGCTTGTACTTACTATTGTTGACAATCTTTGAAAGTTTAAGGTTAATTGTTGTATACAAAATAACAGTATAGAATTGGAACAGAAAAATCATTGTTTTGCCTACTCTGAAAACTTAATATTTGTCACACAATCTACTAATTGACGTTCTGTCAAATTAATTATCACACCCGGTTTGCAAGTTACTCAACATATGGTAAAAATCCACCACATTATTACTACCAAGGGAAACAATATTTCTTGATCACACTGTATTTTAAAGAGCATTAAGTAAATTCTGTACAAGTAGAAACAGCAGGAAAGTGTTTATCCAGTGATGTCACTGTATACTACATAACAACATAACAAAAATTACAATAATTTGGATTCTTTTATAAGTATTTTAAAGTACAAAATTTTTTAAAATTTTAAAAGTATACATACATTACAGTATTTTGCACCTAGGATTTGGGTTGTGACGTCAACGCGCTCTTGATAAATTCACAATCCAACTATACTTCATCTCTTTCTAAACTAGGTTTTCATTACATAATCTAAACAGACAGTTTTTAGGCGGGGCAAGTTGATGTCACAACTCAAATGCTAGATGAAAAATACTGTACTTGAATAAATCCATAAGTTAAATACAGTTAATTACTATTCTCTTTAGCCTGTGCACTTCCTCACTATTGCACAATGAGTTTAACGTAGATTAAATGTTATATAATGTAGCAAAAAGAAGTATAAAAGAAGTAAGTGTATCGGCACTAACGCCCCACGAGGGAACATGGCCGGCAATATGGAGGGTTAAGGTCTCCTAAGTCATTTTCATACCTCGGTTCTTTCACAAGCTACACGTACGGGGTGGTGTGATACGGACCATGGCTTCAACAACCGCTTACTTTCGCTGTGTTTTGGTTCCAAATTTTTTTCTTTGACTGGGTAGGCCACCCGCCGAGCATCCGATTTGGCTTTGACCCCGAGACCGTCCGTACTGTAGTCGAATGCCTTAACCACTCAGCCACTCCGGCGATATTATAAAAAGAAGATATTGTACTTATTAGTAATTATTTACGATATCTGAAGGCAACATTGGAGCAGCTGAATCAAACGTCGAATATAATAGGTCTAAAGATGAACACATGCAAAACGAAGATTATCAGTCAACTAAACGACCAAACACAAATACAGGGGATCAAAAATGTCTACTTAGTTACTTGCTAAGTAACCCATCGTTTCTCTTTCCTCAAAACTATAGAAAGCAAATGTTTCGAATAGTGTAAGAAATAATTAAACTCGATTTCTTCATGTGAACATCATTCCGAAGAAGGCGAGTGGCTTACGCTTGTTTCTGCATTTAATGTGGAATATAACAAGCGTTTCTACTTAATTTTCTATGACATAATATTGCATAGATTGTATACGCCTTTCCTGTTAAATAATGGCCCGCATTGTTCACACCATTAAATTAGAATTTATAACTCATGGGCTGTGTCCATGCAGATTGCTCATGGTTTTCTGCCAATCTTGAAACTGCAAATCCTTTATTTCACAGTTACACTAATATCTAAGAGCCATACACGGACGGATATGTAATGTGTAATGCAAATTGTTTTATTCGTAAAAAAATGTCAACAGCTATAATAAACTGCGCTAGTTAGAGACACGTTCGTAGAATAATGTTCAATACCTTCTAATTAACTCAGAGTTTAAATCCGAAACGAATTCAAATCAAAAAACTAGATTAGTGCTAAGGCGTAACTATTAATTTAAGCAGGTTTTGCTGTAAATATATTTAAAAATGAAAGTTATTTTTAGTTTATTGTCAGATACAGTTTTATATTGACATTGATTTTGTACTGAAATGATTAATTACAAAGCTCGATTTGGTTTGGCTTATAATGGAACTGGAAATTTTTACATTTCAAACACGATATTGCTTTTAGAACTAAATTGCTGTAATTAATTCTCGGCATTAATAATAAAATAATAAACTATAAATTATGTTTTTAGAGGAAGTGAGTCTAAATTTAAATTGTTTTCGAATATCAGATGAACAACAAATAAAGATCCATGTAAGCGTAATAGGCGAATACATTTGTAAATGTATAACCGTAGTTTCTAGGATTCGTATTTGACTTTAGATTGTCCACTTTAAAATATTAAACAACTACTTTTTGTAAATGAAACATTAACGCAGATGGACTTAAAACGAGTAGGCGTTTCAGTCCCTTTCTGAAATTGCGTATTTTTCCCCAGGTGGAGAAGATTTGCATACGCATTTTAATTAATCATTAAACAAATATATTTGCATTTGACTTTCAAAAGAATTTAATATTAGGCAAATATTTAATTTGCATGATATTCTGTGAGGTCACCTTTTAACAGGGAAGCGAAAGAACAGAGAATTAGATGGTACATCGTTGTATAAACTTAGCAGATGCTCTGAAAATAATTTTTTTAAACTGACCGATAACCTTGTTTAACTTGAAAATTGGAAATGGTATTCGTGTTTAAGAAGAAGGTAAAATATATCAAAGAAAGTTCTTAATATTCTGAAGTCTTTAAACTTTTTTGGTTGGAAATCAAGAATAAATTTACAAAATTTATTTAAGGTGAAATTTTTATTGTATATGAGCAAAAGAGAAATGAAAATAATATTTAACTTTAATGCAAAAGAATGGTGGAACGATCATATGACAAATAGAAAATAGATTAGGGTGCCTGAATTTACGATACTCTGTTAAATTAGCTTCTAATCGAAGCTTACTAAATAATAGAATCTAAAAATGGATTTCTTATTATACCTGCATCATAATCTTTGTATTTCAAACTAATAAGCGCACAAAATCGTACGACCAAAAGACGCCGTGTTTTAAAGTTGCCTAGGTAACAACAAATATACCTACCTGAACTACAACAATAAATAGGTATATGGTAGTGTTATTTATTCAAATAAATATTAAAAGTATAATTGTTATTGTTAGAAATTTGAAAACCAGAAGCTCGAAACTCCTTATTATTAGTTATTTGGAAACTACCAGATTCAATCTTCCCATTTTCATCCATGACGTCGATAGCCGAAAACGTTGTTACAACTCTCACTCCATCAACAGCACTACTAATCCGTTTGAAACACTTACTTTACGATAAACTCTTCAACATAACCAGCAGCGCTACTGCTGAAGATTTACATCCTACTTGACGCTTAAGCTCATCCACACTCATTCCACTATTTACCATGATCGTAGCAGACGTCCGTCTAAAAGCGTGACCGGTGTATTTCATAGCATCTGTGAGGCCCAGAAAGCGCGCCACAAGGGCAGGACATCTACCAAAAGTATGAATTCCAACAACCTGCTTTATACATTTCCCATTGGCATACTTTAAGAACACTCTATCTGTAGTTACATTCCCCGGACGTAAAGAAAGATATTTGTTGAACAACTTGGCATACAATACATTAATATCATCAGTAACAGCAAATTTTCAACCTTTTTCAGTTTTGGATGGAGGGATACTAATAATTAACCCGGAACCCTCTCTCTGAATGTCAGACATACGCAAATCGCACATTTCATATCTTCTACATGAACCAAAAATACCACAAATAGCGACGACCTGAAAATGACATATTGCAAGAAAAATTTGTCAAAATTGTTATTAGTTACTATTAACCCCCAAAAACAAAAAAGTATTATCAGGAGCTTCAATGAAATGTCCGTAATTGCTCTTCTCTAAATACCAGAGATTTCTTAGGGCCGTAACCTTTGTTTGTTCCCTTCATAAAAGCATGTAGCTTATGAAAAGTAGCTAAATTCACTCATTTTTTTATTCTTAACGTGGTTTGTAATTTGGAGTGGATACACCATAACGTTGACGATTTATACATGCTCGACTAAAATGAAACAGACAATTTTAAATAAACTAATTATGCTTTTTAATCAATGCTGCCTACCATTTGATTCATGTACGCAAGCATTACTGTTTCGTCCACAATGTTGGAGTTTTTTTCTTGCCATCCAATTTAGTAATTTGTCATATTCTTTATAGTACGCATCCTTGGATTTCTCGGGAATTAATCTTAATTCAGCTTGTTCCGCTAACTTTTGAATTTCCGATAAAACTTCCTCCTCTTGATTCATTTTTACCACAACAAACTGCAAACGCACAATGCAAACGTTTTATAACAAATTTACCTTCATAACAACTAAACAACAACTGCTAATCACCTATATGCAACGTGATGGGATTCACACTCCACAGGTCACCTTGTAAAGTTTCTTACTCTAATTTTTACAATGTAATGCAGTGCAGGTATAATAAAAAAATAGCCTATAATACACATGTATAAGAGCATTTAAAGCCCTTGCACCGTTAAAAACACTCGGCTTCGCCTCGTGTTCTTCAACCCGTCGCGCGTGCTTTAAAGGCTTCCTTATTACACTTATATTATAATATACTATTATGTACACTTTGGTATTTGCTTCTTATGCTATTGGTTTTACGTTTTATACTTTTTACTGGTATCATTAAGCAATTTATTAGCTGCATTATTTGAAACTCGATATATATGACCTCTAATGTACATAAAAAGAGCGTAAAATACAATAATATTCTCAGAACAAATATAAACAGAACCAACTAAGCTCTTGAGAACAAAATATTTCTTCATATTAGCGTCAAAAGGTCCCGAGTTGAGGTAGCTAGGTATTACAGTGCAGTACGATCAGGAGAGATAAGCTACGTTGTCTCTAGTCAGTACTGGAATGGGTGGCCCGATTACTCCGTTAACTCGGCACCTCTCTGAGTAAACCAAAAACCCCTCACTGAGGGAGACCTATGTCCAGCAGTGGATGCAGAAGGTTAATTTAAAGCGTCAAAAGCATAAATGCAATATCGTCAACGTTCTTCAATGTCGCGTTACGGCAATGCTTAGTACCGTAAGTTGAGTAGCTAAAGGAATTTTTCAAAAAGAAGATATTTTAAAGAAACGCTAAAATAGCTCGGAACTAAGTTTATTTCAACAATTGGTGAGAATACTAAGAAAATTTATGAATTGAGGAAGCTCATCACTTATCTTTGAAAATTTTGATTAAATGTCCTTACCACCGCGCCGTTTAAAAAAATTATATTATATTATGTACAGGAAAACACGATTAATATTTCTGAGTTAAGTTTGAGTTTACACGCGGCTGGTTAAGATTTTAAGTTGATATCTGATTTTTTGATTTTGTTTATAAAAGCCCAGAGTACAATAAAATATCAAACAAATAGGCTGCAAAATTTGATAATTACTGAAAGCTAAAATATGAATACTGAATTTTCAGGAACTACACATAAAGTGTAGGTATGTTATATAACGGGTGTCCATAAATTGTCAACATTCCAGTAGGTTGTGATTTCAGAAACATATTTCGTAATTTGATTCAGAACACAAAACCAAATGTCAAGATTTGTAAAGTGTCACTGCCGATGATTTAATCTAAGACTGGTAATTTGTTTTTCAAAGCAACCGAGATGAGGACTGTTTATGAACACACGTTAGTTAAAATGAACAACGAATACGCGAAACAATAACTAAAGTAGAAAAGATTAGGAAAAGTTTGCATTTGGGGTAGATCAAGCAGAGTGCTAAAAAGAAAGCGAAGATATGTGTATTGGCTTATATCATTCAAATTAGACCCGATTTTGTTATGAGACCATATTTTTTCTTTTGCCATAAAAATGGTTAAATTAATTTTAAAATCAGAAAATATCTGACTAATCTTGAACTTGAAAATAATAAAACATATAACATCACCGAATTATACATGTTTTGCGACTGAATAACGAAGTTGGTAACGTTCTGAACGTTTACTTGATAATACTCTTCCTTTTCTATAGCTTTGTTAAACTTCTAAAGAGAATGTGAATATTTAATTCTAAACACAATTTTGAGGCACTTTATATCACCCTTGTTCAGTATTTGAAAGTGAAAGGGTTATCTGTATTCGCGATAGTATTAATTGTCACGGGTCGATTGGTATAAAGTTGATAACCTTTGTTGTAAACTAAAATGGAGTGATTTATTGTCGTTTTCAGAAAAGGAAAAAGCAGCGTAACCTTCGCTTTTAGTGTTGTTTGTAGGCTTAACTCTAATTAATTTAATTCAAGTTCTTGTAAGAAGATAGTTTGTCATTCTACTAATTGGCTAAAATCGTATTTTCGTGAACATTTTATTTGCAATGACTTCAACAAATTTGTAAGCTAGTTGTAAGAATACATTTAAGAAATTGATTGTGAACAGCCTAAATATTAATGATGCTATAGAGAACGTTGATTTCTAAATTTGTAAATTCAATTTTTTTAACAGTTTTCAAGTCAAACAAAATTCTTAAAGCAAATTTACAGGCAACTAAGCTCTTTTACACTAAGTGAAGCATAATTTAAGCAGAGAAATCAAAGTGGCTGTCGCTTTTTATTAAATTAAATTTCTATTCTAGCTTCGACACTTTGTGTAAATTGAAGCTGATAGAATTTATCCTAGTAGTGCATAAAAATTATCTCTGCTGAAATAAATCTGAATGGAACCAAAGCAAATATAATTTGCCTAATGTAAGTGATTTGACGTGACCTTACTTCCTCCAATTTCCAATCCACGAACTCCAATTTATTTTTTGATGTTTTGTTTTAAATGCGCGTTGTATCAAAGCCCTGTAATAAAATAACCATACTTTTTATTCTTTTTGCCCCTCGAAAATATCAAACAAAGATAAGAGATCATCATACACATTTTAAAATTCCATCGTAATGTAGTATCCCTTTGTCCGATTGAGATTCCTCCTTTTTGTAAAATACTCATATTTTCTGTGTTAGTAAACATCAGAAATTCATGAATGAAATACTTTCTGGCTATTGATTGGTAAACATAGATAAATATTTGTTTTAAAGGAGCACTGTCGATGAAATTATATTGAAAGTAAATGCCTGTATTTCGCAAAGATATGCTAAAAAGCGTTACTTTAATAAGGTTTAATTACGAATGTAAATTTATAAAACGTGATTTGGAAACTTATTAAAATTTCGTGTAAAAATGTCAAGGTAACCGCGATAAAGTATATGCAGAACTTGCGAATTCATAATGTTTAATAAATGATTTCAGTAAGACACATTTGTAAATTAGTTTAACTGAGAAGTGAGGTAATACTAATCGTCGTTTTTGCAGTTTTAAAAGATTAAAGTGCAAATTACTTCTTGGCAAAAACGTATGTTCGGCCCACTTTAACTGATTGTAGATATATATTTTTTCATGTTATAATCACTTTAAATTAAGAACGTACAAGTCCGTTATATTCAATGTAAGCTGACAGCGAAAGAGTTAATTTAGTTTAGGATTTTTAATTTTTTACGAGGTGCTCCGGGGAGCTCGCAGCAATACGAAATTAAAAAGAGAATTAAAAGCAGTTGCTAAACGCTCTTATTCCGTAAGGTTTTCCACTCCAAACTGGACCGATATAAATCATTGTAGGAATCCAGAGCAAAAACTTGACACGTTTTATTATGAAAGAAATAATTTTATGCAGACTTCTGCAGATAAAATATTCGAAAGATTTTTAATCATTTTAAAATTCATTCAAAGCTGTAGCGATCGTAAAAAAGAATATCAGTTACGAGAGCAGCATTTCAAAGTTACTCCGCTCTGTCAGTAATATAAACAACAAAATTAAACAAGCAAATAAAAACCTCAACCTCTGTCGCGATAATTAAAACAAAGTTAATTGAATTGCCTTGTCCGACAATCCGTTAACAAATACTTTAATTTAGTTAAACCTTTTCCTCTAATTGCAAAACGATGCATTTGTGTGTAAAGTGTAAACACCTGTTAGTAAACTACCCTTTTAATTCTATATACTTCATTTTTAAAGCCGCATTTTAATCTTTTTTATGACATACAACTAAAAGTTCCCTGCATTATTTAATTTTATTCGTTCATTTCATCTCCCTCTACTTATTCCAAATCTTCCTATATTGTCTCAATTAATTATTTTAATCGACTCCAACGACATGCGGTGTATTCGATGAGCGAGTTCTTAGAATAGAGATGAATTGACAACCACTAATCAATATAAAATCATTAATTTCATCCCAAGGCACAATATTCTATTGCACCATTCTAGATGTCTTTATCTGCCTACACGTAAAACATCATTTTTAGATAAGAATCTCAAATTGTCTTCGAATTTACACCAATACTGGAATGTTCAGATAGAACATTTTGTATGTCTGCTGAAACAGATTAATTTAACTAAACCATGCGAAGAACATCGTAAAGTGTTGTAACGGTTCATTTTCCGTTATATTATTTTGCTCCTTTCAATTGCTTATTTACGGTGAATGCATTTATTGAACCTCTATTTATTATATATTCACTGGTAAAAGATAACGTAGTTAGTGACTTTTTGGTTTTGAGTAGGTTTTCTGATTTGGGAGAGAGGGTCATGCGCGTTGGGTGATCGGCGTTGGTTCTAAAAATCTTGGCTTTTTCCGTTTGGGTTGTCTGCCGAGGCAGTTGAGTTTGGTGAAATTTATCCCGAAGTTACCTATTTAATTCTAATAGAATTTTCGTAATTATAACTTCCGAGATTTTCGGTTTTGTTTCACGTTGTGAAATTATTTTTTAGAAGCACCAAGATCTGGTGGTAAGTGGAGATTTTTGTCTTATCATTGAACGCACGTGTTAATGGCGACTTTGTTACAGCTTCTTTCTTTTCGTTTGGTTTTATTTTCCATTACTTTACCGTACTCCGGCTCTTTTGGTTTTTGCCTTTTTGCGGCTGCATTATTTATGGAGTTGAAGGATGCGGTAGTATTGAAAAATTATTTATCATTGCTGGTTATTCGCCACTCGATCGCTTGGAGGATTCAAGGTCGGTGTTTATTGAATTGTAAAGTGTCGTCGAATTTACCTGGTTTTAGTCCATTTATTAAATTTCTTATCATTAAACTTGTGTGTTACCTTCGAGGTGATTGTTAATTTTGCTTTATTAAAATATATATACAATTGAATTTTAACGCCTTCAGCGAATTTAACTTGCATTAATAGGTACTAATTATTTCATATTAATTCTTTTTTTTGCTTCACGAAATAAATTTATATTTTTGATTGTAATATAATGTAACGCTTTAGGTTGGTTTTTCCATTTTATTTTATTAGCATAACGAATTTGCGTGTTTTTTTCAAGGTAATAAGCTTGAGTTTAAACAAGGCTATTGCTATACATTTTTTGATCGTTCATTTTTATTAGACTTGTTTTCACTCAGGTAATAAAGGTAAGCGCTTATTTATTTTATTATTTATCCACCTTGATCGTTTTTTTTATCATTCATGTATATCTTTCTTTAATTCAACTAATGTTGATATTTAGTTTTTTTTGGTTCTTTTGAAATTAACCTAAGCGAATTGTTTTGTATGTTTGATTGAATATTTTTGGCTTTTACTTTTTTCATTTAATTTGTCTATTGTTAAATATTTTGAATTTATTAAAATTACTTATTGGTATTTCTATATTTTTTTGAAAACTGAAAAGTTTTCTGGCGCCCAATTTTTTCATTTTTTTATCAGTATTCACTTTCTGAGTTTTAACTTTGATAAGGCAATCCTCGGCGATCTACGGCCCTCGCAAACAACTAAGTTAGTCGGCGAATTCTTTTGAGTTTTTTTGTAAGTATACAGGTAGGTGATTATTTTTCTTTGTTTCGCTTTTACCTGTTATACGAAATTGGCGCCCAACGTGGGGCTTTCGAGATTGCTACTGGTTTTCTCCCCTTATCATTTTATCATTTTTTTTCGACACCTTTGTTCGGACACTTTGTCATTTTATTAATTCGCCACCATGAGTTTCAACGTTAATGCTTTGAGGGGCGATGAACTCTCTTATGAACTAATCTTCCGAGGGATAGATCCCGAATTCATGTCCGTTGACCAAAAGCGCAAGGCTTTACGTGCTAAGTTAGCCCTGGAGAAATTAGATACCTATTTAATAAACAGTTACCCTCCTATTCAGTACGATGTTCCTGGTGAGTTGGATGTTTGTGGAACGAAATTGAGTGAGCTGTCCTCCCAGATCAATAATGTTTTTCTTAAAAAACCTACTTCTTCTGAATGTGTGAGACTTGACGCTCGGTTGTCCCATTTATTTGCTAGGTTGAATCGTTTGAAACCCGAAAGTGACTTAGAATCCCTGCACGCCGATAAGGTTAGTCTTTGTTTGGACTTAATGGATTTAGTTAGGAAAACCGTTGACGACGATGAAATCCCTGAAGATGAATCTGAGGTTGAACAACCCGAATCCAATATTGAAGAAGTTTTACCGTTAGCTAACTCCACGAGTCAGCGCCCGCGGGTCTCTTTTTCTGACGTTCAGGTAGTTGATTTATCTCGTCCAAGAGCTCCTGTATCTTCGGGTGGTGGTCCAATTGAAGATCCAATTGATGAATTACGTCGTCAACTTGATCGTTTACAACTCTCTAGAGCTACTTCGAATTCTACCAAGACTGCTAGTTTACCTTCTTTTACTAAGTCAGTTCCTGTTTGTAAGTGGGGTTTAACTTTTACCGGTGACGCCAGTGTTATTGGAGTCAACGCTTTTTTACAACGAGTCGAAGAACTTAGAGTCGCTCGCAATGTTTCTTTTGATCAATTGTTTGCCAGTGCGGTAGATCTATTCTCTGGTCAAGGTCTCGTTTGGTTCCGAGCTGTTAGGAATCGTGTTACTTCATGGTCCGAATTAATTGACAAGTTACGTTTTGACTTTTTGCCTAATGATTTCGACGAAGCATTGTGGGAAGAGATTAAAAGACGTAAGCAAGGTTCCGACGAAAAACCAAGTTTGTTTGTAGCCGTACTTTTAAACCTTTTCGACCGTTTAGTAGAGAAGCCTTCTGAGTCATTAAAACTTAAACATATTTTACGTAATTTACAACCTTTTTATGCTACTCAACTTTCGTTAACTGAAATTAGAGACGTTGATCAACTTCTTGTTTTGTGTAAACGGTTAGAGGAAGTTAAACTTCAAAATGCTAGGTATAGAAATCCTAACCTTGATTCTTCTTTACCCCTCGAACCTGATTTAGCTTACCAACCCAAGAAGAAGCATCCAAATGTTGTTAGTGCCGAAGTTTTCACTTCTAAACCTGCTTCTACTTCTAAAGTTTTTAAGAAAGTAGCGAATCGAGCCAGGTCTAATACTAAATGTTGGAACTGTGAGGGTACGGGGCATACTTTTCATACCTGCTCTCAATCCAAGACTATCTTTTGTTACGTCTGTGGTAACCCTGGGGTTTATTTTGCCAAATGTTTAAGGTGTCATCCAAAAAACGAGGCTTAGGGATTGGATGTTGCAGCCGATCCATCCCTTCTGTAGAATTATTGAAGGCTGAACTCGAATTATGGCCATCTTGGTTGAACGTGGTACGTAATTTTTGTGTTTCCTCTCCTGAGACTTCAGCTATTTTTGCTAAACGTCCAGACGATAACAGGCCCTATGTTTCGGTTTTTATTAACGGCGAACCTGTTCAAGCTCTCTTCGATTCTGGAGCCAACCAGACTTTGATTGGTAGGAATGGTTTTTACCTAATTCGAAAACACGATCTTAAAATTAATAAAAGTAATTTACCTCTTTCCTTAACCACTGCTGATGGTAATTCGCAGACTATGTTGGGTACTGTATCACTTCCTATTTCTGTTGACGGGGTTTCTAAAACTCTTGACGCCGTTGTTTGTGGTACTATTCCGTCTACTCTTATTTTAGGGATGGATTTTTGCTACTCTTTTGGAGTTAAAACCGACTTTGTTTCTAACCAATTTTCGGTGTCTGAGGTTTCCGCATTACAAGCTATTTGTAGTACTGACGATTTGAGTCCACAACAGAAATTATTATTGGATGAAATCATTCAAAATTTCACTGAAATTTCAGGTCCCGAGTTAGGTCGAACTGATAGAGTTTGTCATATTATTGATACTGGTGATGCAGATCCCATTAAACAACGTTATTATCCACTTTCTCCTGCTATGCAAGTACATGCTAATGCCGAATTAGATAAGATGTTAGAGAATGGTATTATACGTCCTTCTAAATCTCCTTGGAGTTCGCCCATGGTTCTGGTTAAAAAGAAAGATGGTGAATCTTTTCGCCTGTGTTTTGATGGAAGGAAACTGAATTCTGTGACAAAGAAAGATGCTTATCCTATTCCTTTCTTATCAAGTATTTTAGATAAATTAAGAGATGCGCGATTTCTTACGTCAATTGATTTGAAGCAAGCTTTTTATCAGATTCCTCTCCATCCTGATTCACGCGAAAAGACTGCTTTCGTTGTTCCTCGTAGGGGTTTGTTCGAGTATAATGTTATGCCTTTTGGTGTTGTCAACGCTCCCGCTACGCAGCAGCGTTTGATGGATTCTATTTTCGGTCCATTGCTTGGTGATAACATCTTTGTTTATTTAGACGACATTATCATTGTTTCGAGTACTTTTCAGGAACATTTAAGCATGTTAAAAGAAGTTTACGACCGGTTGAAGAATGCCAATTTAACTGTTAACATTGATAAGTGTGAATTTTGCAGACCTAGTTTGACTTACTTAGGTTTCATCGTTGACAAACATGGATTGCATACAGACCCTAAGAAGGTCCAAGCTATTTCGAATTATCCCAGACCTTCTACTGTAACCGAGGTTAAACGTTTCCTTGGCTTAGCTTCTTGGTATAGGCGTTTCGTACCCAATTTCGCTACTCTTTCTGCTCCCATTTCAGACCTTATTAAAGGACGTGTTAAAAAACAAAAGATTACCTGGACGGAGGAGGCTGAAACTTCTTTCCGTGAAATCAAATTACGATTAACTTCAGCTCCTATTCTTTGTAGCCCTGACTTCACTAAACCCTTTAATATTCAGTGTGACGCTTCGAGTTACGGGTTAGGTTGTATTCTTACGCAAGGTGAAGGAGATGATGAAAAGGTCATTGCATACGCTTCACGTACTTTAAATTCTTCTGAACGTAATTACTCTGTGACTGAAAGAGAGTGTTTAGCAGTTATCTTCGGTGTAGAAAAATTTAGAGCATATATTGAGGGAACTCATTTTACAGTTTTTACCGACCACTATTCTTTATTGTGGTTAACTAATATGCGTGAGCCCACTGGTCGTCTTGCTAGGTGGAGTGTTAGACTTTCACAATACTCTTTTGATATTAAACATCGACCGGGCAAACACAACGTTGTTCCCGACGCTTTATCACGAGCTCCTGTCATAGTATCCGCTTTAGAACTTGCTGAAGTTGACTTAGATCCTTGGTACCTGACGATGATTGACAATGTCCAGAATAATCCTGATAGTTATCCCGGCTGGAGAATTGAGGGCCATAGCTTGTATAAATATACTCCTAATCGACATAATATTACCAGTAATTTGATTGAATGGAAGCAGGTAGTCCCTAAATCAAGACGTAGAGAACTTTTCAAAATTTTTCATGATGAGCCTACCTCCGCTCATTTGGGTGTTTATAAAACCTTTCATAAACTTTGCGAGCAATATTATTGGCCCAAAATGCATGCCGATGTTGTTCGTTATGTCCGTCATTGCGATATTTGTGCGGCTAGTAAAGCTTCTCAGCTTGCTAGACCTGGTTTTATGGGAAAAGAAAAGAAAATTCTATATCCTTTCCAATGTTTGTCCATAGACATTATGGGTCCTTTTCCTCGTTCTAAAAATGGTCATACTAGCATCATCGTTGTGTGTGATTGGCTCACTAAGTTTGTTTTAGTGAAAGCAGTGCGTCAAGCTACCGCTAAATCGGTTGTTAACTTCATTGAGAACGAAGTTTTTCTTATTTTTGGGGTTCCTCAAGTGTGTATGGTCGATAACGGTCCACAATTCATTAGTTCTGATTTTAAAAAACTTATGAATAGTTACCAAGTTCAACAGGTTTGGTATAATGCTTCTTACCATCCACAGGTTAATTTTGTGGAAAGAGTCAATAGAGTAATTGGTACTGCTCTCCGTTCATATGTAAATGACAATCATCGCACTTGGGATGTTAATCTTTATAAAGTAGCTCATGCTTTACGTAATGCTATTCACGAAGTTATAGGTTTTACTCCTTCTTTTCTTAACTTTGGTCGAACCGTTCCGGTTTCGGGAGATTATTATGGTCGTCTAAAGAATTTTAAAGAGGAAGAACTGACTCTTGACAACCGCGAAGACTTAGTCGCCGATGTTAATCAGTTGTCCGAATTGTATCAAGACGTTCGTAGACGCCTTAACAACGCCTACCAAAGAAATTCTAAATCCTATAACCTTCGTAAACGACCTTTAAGATTTCATCTTAATGATTTAGTTTGGAAACGTAACTACGCTTTGTCAGATGCTTCACGTCATTTTAACCAAAAGTTAGCTCCTAAGTATGTCAAATGTAAAGTCATTAAAGTAATAGGACCTTTAACTTATCAACTCGCGACGGTCCCTGATAATAAACGTGTAGGTGTTTGGCATATTAAGGACCTCAAACCCTGCTTTGGGGAAGAAGAATTTGAAGAATAAATTTAGTGTGAATGTGGGTGAATGCAGTGTGATTGTTGTTGGTTGAGCTGGTAGATATGTTCGGTCATTGACCCTAAGGATTTCTTTATGGTGTTTGTTCGCTCTAACTATCTATATTTTGATATTGACCTTGATTAGGTTATTTTTAGTGTTAGGGGTCGAAAAGCATTTATTTTACTCCTTTATTTATAACCATTTTGGTTTATTTTTGTTTAGGGTGCATTAACACATTCCTTATTTTTAATGCGAACCTATTCTTATTTACCGATTTGTTGGTGCTACTTCCACTGATTATGGATTTATTTTGGGAAGTTTATTTGAGTGGCGGATTTTCTGTAAATTCAACGAACTCATCCGTTGTTAGAGTGGTCAGGCACTTTCGTGTCTTTGATTGAATATTTTTTCCTGCGTGTGTTTGTGTCATTTACTTCTCCCTGAAGACCTTTTATCCATGTTTTTGGTTAACAGAATCGTCTTCCTTGTACCTTTGTTTTTAGTCTTTTGTCCTCCATCCTTTCCTTTTCCTTCGCTAGCATTTTTGGTTGGTTGGTTGGGGATGCCGGCAGGCCACGGGGGTGTCTTTTCCATTTCCCCATACAAAAGGCACTCTCTAGGGTTTTACCTTCAGGTTGCCCTTGTGTTATTGTGTTCGTGTATTTTATATGTTTTTTGCAATTTTTGATTTCGTTTTCCTACCGTTGGTCACGGTGGCGGTAGTTTCAGTGGGCTAGTCGGTCCTGGACTAGTTCGCTTTACCTTGGCCTAGTGTGGTGGTGGGTTTAAGATTTTTACTGCTACTCACTGAAAGTTACCTACGTTCACTGATGTATTCTTTCGGGAACCAGTGCCGGGTGGCTCAAGGTGGTAGTAGTTTCATTTGTTTTTCAGCTTGATTCCATTTTGAAATTTTCTGTTGTCTTTTTAGTCAGCCACACGAAACCAACCCTCCTACCCTCTCCTTCTTCTGTGGTTGTTTTGTGCCGTTTTATCCCATTTTTTTTATTGTTTTTTCTCGGTGCTGCCATGCTGTTGCTCATTTATTTTTTTTGTTCATTAGTGGAGCTAACACTAGTTGTGTTAGGGTGGTCGGTTGGCCCACCGGCGCAGCAGTTTTCATCCATGCAGCGAGGGGTCAACTGGCATTTGTTTTGTCATTTTTAGATGAGTAATGGTTGGGTCAGTACTGTGTTTTTTTTTCTCTCCTTTATTTTATTTTTTTAGTCCTTTGTACTCCTTTCATGTTCCTCATTTTCTCCGCACCTTATTTTTCTCCAGTTCCATCTTTGGTGAGTTCTCTCCTCTGATCGATGGTTTCTACTTTCGTCGTCTTGGTTGGGGGGAGTGTAACGGTTCATTTTCCGTTATATTATTTTGCTCCTTTCAATTGCTTATTTACGGTGAATGCATTTATTGAACCTCTATTTATTATATATTCACTGGTAAAAGATAACGTAGTTAGTGACTTTTTGGTTTTGAGTAGGTTTTCTGATTTGGGAGAGAGGGTCATGCGCGTTGGGTGATCGGCGTTGGTTCTAAAAATCTTGGCTTTTTCCGTTTGGGTTGTCTGCCGAGGCAGTTGAGTTTGGTGAAATTTATCCCGAAGTTACCTATTTAATTCTAATAGAATTTTCGTAATTATAACTTCCGAGATTTTCGGTTTTGTTTCACGTTGTGAAATTATTTTTTAGAAGCACCAAGATCTGGTGGTAAGTGGAGATTTTTGTCTTATCATTGAACGCACGTGTTAATGGCGACTTTGTTACAGCTTCTTTCTTTTCGTTTGGTTTTATTTTCCATTACTTTACCGTACTCCGGCTCTTTTGGTTTTTGCCTTTTTGCGGCTGCATTATTTATGGAGTTGAAGGATGCGGTAGTATTGAAAAATTATTTATCATTGCTGGTTATTCGCCACTCGATCGCTTGGAGGATTCAAGGTCGGTGTTTATTGAATTGTAAAGTGTCGTCGAATTTACCTGGTTTTAGTCCATTTATTAAATTTCTTATCATTAAACTTGTGTGTTACCTTCGAGGTGATTGTTAATTTTGCTTTATTAAAATATATATACAATTGAATTTTAACGCCTTCAGCGAATTTAACTTGCATTAATAGGTACTAATTATTTCATATTAATTCTTTTTTTTGCTTCACGAAATAAATTTATATTTTTGATTGTAATATAATGTAACGCTTTAGGTTGGTTTTTCCATTTTATTTTATTAGCATAACGAATTTGCGTGTTTTTTTCAAGGTAATAAGCTTGAGTTTAAACAAGGCTATTGCTATACATTTTTTGATCGTTCATTTTTATTAGACTTGTTTTCACTCAGGTAATAAAGGTAAGCGCTTATTTATTTTATTATTTATCCACCTTGATCGTTTTTTTTATCATTCATGTATATCTTTCTTTAATTCAACTAATGTTGATATTTAGTTTTTTTTGGTTCTTTTGAAATTAACCTAAGCGAATTGTTTTGTATGTTTGATTGAATATTTTTGGCTTTTACTTTTTTCATTTAATTTGTCTATTGTTAAATATTTTGAATTTATTAAAATTACTTATTGGTATTTCTATATTTTTTTGAAAACTGAAAAGTTTTCTGGCGCCCAATTTTTTCATTTTTTTATCAGTATTCACTTTCTGAGTTTTAACTTTGATAAGGCAATCCTCGGCGATCTACGGCCCTCGCAAACAACTAAGTTAGTCGGCGAATTCTTTTGAGTTTTTTTGTAAGTATACAGGTAGGTGATTATTTTTCTTTGTTTCGCTTTTACCTGTTATAGTGTATGATAATCTTGCAGTTCATATAAGGTCGATCCAACTGAACTAAGCTGTGTAATGGTAATACTAATTATATTAAAGCAAATTACGAAACAATAATATGTTCAGATAGCAGTAACATACTTGCAAAAAGGGCCGAGTATGGATGTAAAAGGTTTTATACTTTCATTTCTATTTAAGCTGACAATGGCAACATTGTTTCCGCCCAATACCATGCGTTTCGTTTTAATTCGATTGATTTCCAACCCTATCACCAAGCAAGAGACAGAAAATACATACTCTACAAAATAATATAAACTGTTCTAAGTTCTGAATTAACGTCAAGTTATATGAATTATTACAAGTCCAGCTTCAAAGCAAAGTTGTACCAATTAATCTATAAGTTTCAATTTAAAGTGAATACAAAATTATTCTAAGTTCAAATCGGCATGTTTTACTCTAAGTACAGATTCCAAATAAAGTCTTTAACAGTTAATAAACGAGTTTCATTTACATTTTAAAGTTACACAAAATTAAGTCCCAATCACATTTAAAACAACTAAGTCCAAGAAATGAATTTAAACAATTCACACAAATATTTTACAAGTCCAGAATTACAGTTTCAGTTTAACATAAAACAATCTTACATGTATTTTACTGGCACGGCATCTTGAAGGGTGTCAATTTTCTCGTAGGTACTGCTTCTTTGACGGCTGGAGATAAACTATATCTTTCGTGTGATTTCGTTTAGCTTTTATAAAGAAAATTGACCCCCTTCTTCTGGGAAATGTCTACTTGTTATCTTACAAGAATGCTTTTGTCAGCATTTCGCACGCCTGCGGAATTTACATAGAAGCACGTATGAGGTGTCAAGTTTCAGTACATTGTACTCCATATACATGCCTTATCTATCATTCTCACAAGATGTAATTCGATACGTTACACGTGTATCTCGTTAGACTAATGACCTATTATAAACTGATGTCATCCACGCTTAGATTTTATAATTTTAATATTTTAACATTCGTCTTTATGACAATATTTCAGTTGAATAACATTATTTTTCCCATATTTTCATTATAGGCGGATGCAGTTATTCGTACCTACATCAATTCGCTATAATATTTTAGCATTCCGGATCTTATGTTGCAAATCCCCAGAGTTGTTTTTTTTTTGGGAATCTTGATAACTTCTTCCACTTCATAATTCTCGTCTTGCACCTCTTTCATTTGCTGATATTTAACACCTCCACCAGCATCTTCGGATTACCTAGGATAATTCACAGTCAATACACACAACTCCTTACCTGCAAAAAAGCAAGAACTCCAGCAATTTTAAGGAGAAGAGAGAATCCCCACTAAATGTATACAAAGTGCTACTAAAAATATGAAATTCACAGCCACCATAAGTTTAAAAAAAGAATTTAGAGGTAAAGAAAGAGAAATCTACTTTTTATACAAATTTTTCGAGTTGATAAGACAGAGTTATTTAGGACTCTGAATTTGTTAAGACGCCCTACAGGCGTTGTAGCTAAATTCTCTTCTTTCCATCCTTCTTGGTTCCAGTTTTTTGCACCTAAGCCTTTATTCTTCTTCTACCTGGTCTATCCATTTCGTTCTTAGTCTTCTCCGTTTTGCTATTGTTCATCCTTTTCTCAGTACCTGTTTTTCAACCGTTCCATCCCCCACACGTTCTATGTGGCCTGTCCATTGGATCCTACTCACTTGAATCATATTTACTATGGGCGGTCCTCATATAGACTATATAGTTCCCTCTTTGTTTGTTTTACCCATATATCATTTATATTGCTGTCCTTGGACATTCTCCTTAATAGACGCCTTTCCCATACTGCTAACTTTTCTTGTTAATTCTTTTTTAACACTCACGTTTCGCACTCGTATAGTATTAACAACATCGATTCCACTATCATTTTATAGATTTTATAGGTTATTCACTCCATGTCTTCCTTTACGCGATTTAAACATTGACATTAATGACGTTACACATTAATGACGTTACCTTGTTTTTTATAGCATTATTTTCCTCATCACTTCCTCCTTTTCAAAGCTATTACTTTCACATTCTTCTGTTTGAATTGAAAAATATCTCCTTTCCGTGCCTATTTTATGTACCAATATAATATACTTCGTCTTATCCTTGTTTATCACCAAACCTACCCGTTTTGTAGCTTTTTCTGTTTCTGTTACTATGCGTTCTAATTCCAACTCTATTCTTGCTAACAACACAACACCATCCGCATACACAATTGGCTGATTTCTCTTATAATGTATCGCCCTCGTGGCTTTTGTCCCATTTTTTCGTATTATATATTCTAATACCATGTTAACTTGTCTAAGTCCACTATTAAATTTGAATCTTCTTGTGGATACACCTTATATTTCCACCCCTACCTCTGTATCACTCAAAGATCTTCCCCAAACCGATTAACTTTTGTGGTATTGGCAGCTTTCTCGGCATTTTATAAACCACATTTATATTGCTATCCCTCTATAATTAGAGCATTGTGCTTTAATTTTTTTATGTAGTAAGTAGTAGAGCACCGCCTTCTACCTCTGTGGTATTTTTCCCCTCTCTCGAATCTAAACTACTGTTCTATTGATGAATACAAACACATTCTGTCTTCTCTTATTTTCAAGTTATAGTAACAAATTTCTATTTGCTTGAAACCTATTAATATAATAAAATGATTTAGGTCGGGAAAGAAAGAAATTATTTATTTGTATTAATGTTTTAGACTTTATTATTAGAATTAAGTATACGGAACGCCTTCTTTATTGAACGTTATATGGGTGCCTATACCGACGTCAAATATGAAGTTTGTTTTACGTAGGTCAATATTTAAGGCGTCGAAAAATGCAAAGAGTGGAGTACCCTTATATGTCATATCCTTTTTTAATGAATTGCAACCCTTTCGTTGCAGAACGTAAATCCAAAGTTTCGTTGACATACCAAAGTTGATCACACACATGTGGTGCATACATATCTACGCCCTTTGATCGATTCTCATTTACCACTTCCGGTGGTTTTTTTGAATGTTTCACATAGACAATACGAAACAATAACAGCTACGTTATAGTATGCATCATAGCAATATTCGGTGAACCTACTACAAAAACTGAATTTAATACTTCTAACTTTGTTTTTAATTATTTACGTAAATCAGTTGTTAATTCAGTGACAAGTTTCTATGTGTAAAGATAAATTAGCAGTTTTTGGTTAATATTAAAAAAATTTAATGTTATTGATATGATATTTTTAGACGATCTCCTAAGACGGTGAGTTCTGATTTTATTTGGGATAATGTAAATAAATAAACGCCTTTAAAATAATGTAAACTTGATGTTAAAATGTTAATAGTTGTTAATCTAAAATAGTATTGTATATAAGTAGATTGTGATATCTTGATAATTAATTTAAAAAAAATGTTATAATTTAAAAGAGAGTTCAATAAAATAAGATAACCAAGGAGAATTTAAAAACAAAAGGAAGAAGGTTGAAAGTAAATAACTGAATTTGAGTTTTAGAAATTAAACTAAAATTTGATTTAATTTCATTTGAAACCGAATAAAATCATAATTTATTTAAAAGTTATATAAAAGATTAATAATATTATGTAAAGATTTGACTTGGAATTATGTAGTATGGAATAATTATAAAATAAAATTATACTTGGGAAAAAGGCATTAAAATACTTGGATGTAAATAAAATGTTGGATGATTCAAGAAGAAATTGAGTAGAGTATTCAATAAATTGACGTTAAATTATAACGAAATGTGATACCAGATGGAGATATAAGGGAAAACTTGGTGAAATAGTGAATTTTGGAGTCGAAACAGGAGGAGGTGTTTTGTTCAAATTTTCTGTGAAAGGTAGTTTATTAATTTTTTTAAATTTAAAAGGTGTTTGTTTAGATATTAAAATTATTGTTAATTATTGTAAAAGTTTTGCATAATTTTGAGTCTGTTAAAAATTACTTTTAAAAATTCATAAACGCGATCCCCATTAACGACCCTGTATTAAGGGATCTCTAAAATTTGATATTAATTTAAAAAACAGACTAAGCCAGCTGATAATAAATATAAAATATTTCAAATATTAAAAATTATAATTAAATATTACAAATAATAATTAAAAGGAATATCTCAGAGCAATATATTGAATCCGCTTACTCGTTATGGGTCTTTGCTTTTTGTTTTAATTTAAAAAGTTATCCATTTATTTGAAATGTTTATAATGTAAAATTAACGTCTGGAAGAATATATTGTTGTGTATTCTAGACACTCAACAATATAAAACAACATTAATTTATTACAATTTTAACCCAGACACAATTTACACTATAATTTGACAGTTACGATACATGAATTTTAATAAATTACATAAATCAAATATTAAGATGAATTTCATGTAAAGTCAATCTAAAATGTTACAACATAATTAGTAAATTTAATAAAAATGCTGTAAAGTAAATACATATACACAACGAGAATGTCATAAAATTATTATAAAGTTTGACGATTTAAGATCATAATTTCCGATGTCAGAAATTTCCTTTATTTCATGTTACGATTTGGATGTTCTGGGATATATTTATTCCTAGTAACATAGTTCATCATTTACCATGCTGAAAATAACAAATAATATTTAATTAGTGCTTAAAAATTGATAAAATATGTTTTTAACAAGTGCAGATGTACTGAGATTTTTCAGCATTGCAATTTAAAAAGTCAAACAGACATAAAAATATGATAAAAAGGTGTAGAATTATACGAAGTATAATAATAATAATGATTAAAGAACAGAAAATCATTTATATAAAGATAATCATAAAATTAAATTTGATGAAATGTCAGAAATTCAAACATGAAATTAAGCGAAACAAGGCAAACTTGTAAATTTTAGTAAGAATAATAATATTTTTTAAATGTTGTAAATAGTATTTTAGTATAATTTTTAGTTAAATTAGAAATAATTTTGAAAATCATTAAATTTAAGAATAAGTCAGTAATATTTGACAACAATTACTTTCATAAAATGAAAATTAAAGTTAAAGTAATTTATAGTTTATTGTATATAAAATTTAGTTAAGGTAATTTAAATAGTAATAATTTGTTTAAAAATAGAATTAATTAAGTATAAAAATTTAAATATTTTCATTAATAATTAAGATGATTCATTCCTAGAAATAATGCTTGATTTTCATTGGTTCACCTTAGTAGAGTGTGTTTTTAGTTGCTCCAAAACATTCAAAGCGAAAGCACACTATTTTGCAGCTCGTGAATAAAATTAAACATCAGAATGCAAAGCACACTAGATGCACTTAAATGACAGTTGTGCACTAAATAATTTTTAAGGTCGAAATTTAATGACAACGTCAATAATGAAACGCGAATCAAGAAATTGAATAATTTAATAAATATTTAAATTTAATAGAAGTGAAAATTAATAATAAAAAGTTAGATGTAAATTATGTGAAAGTACATACGTTTTAAGAAGTTTATGTTGACAGTTAAACAAACCAGTTAATTGTTTGTTAATGTTTAATAACATTGCGAGTTAATAAAATCCATATTTGATGTTAATTTAAACAAAACAGAATTTTATTTACCTTCGATAAGTGATTTGAGGTTATATTTAACTCATACGTATATCATATATCGCACTAACACAAGAAAACGCCGGGAAATCTTCGCAGAATTTAAGTTAAGTGGTATTTAATTTTAACGACAAAGAACAATTTTAAATTTCAAGTTAATTTTTTTTTATTAATATTTAATGTCAACATTTGTAAAAGTAAAAATCTGATATTATTTGTTATTTATTTTAAAAAAAGAAATTTTCAATCTTTATAATAAGTGCAATCTTTCAAAATCATTACATGGTTAGAACTAATTTTTAAACTTAAAAAACAATTATTATGATTATGAATTAGTGTTCATGTATTTTGATTTACAGTTGCTTGTTGTGTATATTTGTTTTACAGGATTTATTTCAGGTATTGAGTTTATCTTGATATTTGATCTTATGTAAACACACACCCACACATACATGCAAATACACACTGACAATTACATTAATACAATCAGTTTACAGAACATTTTCATTTAATTTAATAATTTTTCTTTGTTAGATGTAATTATTGTGATTACACTACATTTATTTGGCTAGCCCAACGTGAGTCTAGTACATAACAATAGATATCCCAATTAACGACCTTAATCAGACTTCATTAAAACACTAATGATGAGTGTCAATAATTGAATTTATTTAAACAACCTTTCGATCTTTGTTTTAGATCATCTTCTAGTTACTGTGATAGGGTTGTAATTAACAATGGTAGACTTCAAAATTCTGGGTTGTACAGATTAAAATGTAAAAAACAAGTGCACATTAACTTAACGATAAACCACATAATAATTTAATTAACTCGCCAGGGTAAACATAAAATTTAAAATTAGTATGAATATATACTTATGAAGATTACTAACAGATATTTTAATGAAGTCTGATTATGGTCGTCAATTGAGATATTGAAATGTTTATGTTTATAAATTTATTTAGACATAGTTTTTAAGAAACATGGCCACGCTATTTTGCCGCATTGGCAACTTAACGTTTTGGCATTTTATTTTTTTTATGTAGAAACTCCTGAAACATTAATGTCTAAAATATTTTTAACAGTGATAGCCACAAGAGCTAAAGCATTATTGAGTAACAAAAATTTATTTATTTATTTATTTATTTAATCGTTCAACAGGGACAGTGCCCTTTTTACAGAACAATAGTAAAATTAAGGTTTAAATTTAGATAATATAGCATTCTTATGACAATCAGTATATCATAAACGGTGTATTAATAATAACTACAGTAATAACAATGGTAACATATTAATAACAATCATAATGACTATAATAATTATTACTATTATATTGATAATAACACTGAAAGTAAAATGAAATTATCATATACCATAATTAAATTTTGTAACTGTGAAAGCTGCTCACCAAACCACTTGTTTTAAATTTATTTACATAATTACTAGTTGTTATCAATTAATTAAGTAGTCAAATATAATTAGTTTATACCTATTCAGTGACATTGATAGGTCCAAATCTAAGATATTTAATAACTCGTTCATAAATCGCAGCATAGGAACAATGGGGGGAGACAAGGTACTTCGTATTTGCATTGGAATATGGAACATGACAGAAGAACGTATGGATCTTGGTGGAACTTTTATTTGTAATGAACCAAGCAACTCAGAGCTGTCTATACAACCATTCCAGATTTTATAACATAGAATTGCAAGACCAAACTTTCGACGCTCCGCTAAGCTCAAGTAGTTAAATTCTCTCTTAAGATCTTGTGAGCGAACCGTTCGAAAATCTGGATATGTTCCATATTTTTTAAAGTATAAAAATCTTAGAAGACGTTTTTGAACTCTTTCGATTTTTTCAATTTGATATATGAATATTGGATTCCAGATAGGTGATACATATTCTAATAAAGGTCTAACGAGAGTTTGATACAGTTTGGTTATAGTTTTTAAATTATTAAATTTTAACGAATTTCTTAACACAAATCCTAATCTTTGTTGAGCTTTTGCTACAGCATTATCTATATGCCGATTGAAATTTAGCGTTGTGTCAATGACACTCAACTGAAGCACTGCAAATGTAATTTTGAAGAAGCAGTATAGTTTCTTTTTATTAGAACGTTAAAACGAAATAAAAATATTTGTAAGGGAAATTTGCCAGCTTTTCTCTAAATTGGGGTTCAGAATATTCGCCCGAGTGGGATTTAAACCCTAATTAGTCTACACGCTTCTATAAAGACGTAGATCATTATTTTTTGTAGTGAAAACTACCGTAGAACGTGCGCAAGGGATCGTGAAGTAAATTGATGTCTTACTATATCAAAAACTATTTACGGCAAGCATTCTCGACGCTCCTCGGAATCTAACCACTAAAAGTACGGAGCTTTAGCCAGCGAAAGTGTGAAGGATAGGGGCGAAAAAGTGAAAGTGAGAATGCTCGCGGTACTCAGACTGCGCCGCACGCCTGCGGTTTAGGGTTAAAACGCCGATGGAAATTATGCGCTAACATATCTATTTGTTGTTTTAGGATTCAACCTCGGGTAGCTATTTGATTTCTACCAACTCATATCTATACATGTAGTTTATGAATAGAGGAAAGACCGCGACCGCTAAAAGGTTGCTTTCAGGATGTGTTTAAATTCCATTAACTCAGGTTTAAGGTAACCTGCAAATATTGTGAATATCGGCACACATTTCGTGGCAAATAATTCGGTTTGTCGAAAATTCCGACAATTTAAATCATCCAAGGTACTTTATGAACTTCTCATTTACTGGTGTTTATTTTTAATGGCAGCGAAAGTAACCATTTTTTTAAATTAAATTCTGAAAGGAACTTTAAAAAGTCAACCCTACGTTGCTGTTTTATTAAAGGGAGCTCATTCAAGTTAACGTAGGCCTTGACAAAATTGCTACTTGAGAAAACTAGAAAAAAAGCCCTGAATATCATGTAATGACAAAACGTTTCAGAAATATAAAATTAAAAGGGATGCGGAGAATACTTCTCGTAATGAAAATACCAAAGAAGATGTTTCAAAGGAAAATCCGGGAAATATTTTTATAGCAAGAGTTTTACATTTGAAACTCGGAACATTAAATAATATGAGTTAAGAGAAGTAAAATGGCTCGACTAAGAATACAAATATATTAATGGTTTTTATATTTTAATTAATTGACGCAGGGATGATCCTTAAGTAGTGGGATATAGCTCCAACAGTAGGTTCGAGGGATCAAAATATCACGACTTGCTTAGGCTTATCTTAGTCTAAAAATTAATTTATAATATATAAAAGGATACAGGGTGTCAAAGTCAACATTTTTATTTTAATTTTGATCTGTATTCTTAATATTGAGAAAACCAGTTTCCAGTGAATCAGTTATAAAATTGATATAAGAAAATAGATTGGTAGTAGTAGATCTTCTGGGATATAAAATCCATGCTGATTATCAGTAATGATATTCATGAAAAGTCCTTGAAACAACATACTGACTAATTTATCCAGTACGCAAGACTGTATTCTTATAGGTCTATAATTTTTGACATTACAACGATCACTGCTTTTAAAGACGGAGGCAACAAATGAGCGTTTCCAAGTAGAAGGGAATATGCCATTATAAGGGGATCTATTACATAACATAAATAACGGTCGAACTAATTCTAAGGAACAATTTTTTTGAATACTAGGAGGCACTCCATCTAGACCTGTTCCTTTATTGATAGAAAATTTCATTATGAGAAACATTATAAGAATTAACATTTACTGACATCTCAAAATCAAAATCACTGAGAGTTTCACCATTACTGCTACTCCTATAAACCAATTTAAAATACTTGGAAGAAAGATCAGCTACACCTCCAGTAATAGTTTTATTTTCATAGAACATGCCAGAAGGAACAGTTTTAACATCATTGCTCTTATGCTTAACAATCGCCAAAAGCTTTTGGTGTCGTTTACAATGATTTTTTCAACCTGCTTTAAATAATCATTGTGATCATTTCTCATAGTTAGAAACTTTACACAAATTTCTTAATCGGCGAAATTCGTCGCAGTCTTGCATTGTATTATGTTTCTTATATTTTCTTATGAGCAGCTTTCTTTTGTTTAATTAAACTTATAACATCGGGTCTAAACCAAATAGGAAATATTCCGTTTTTACGTATCTTTTTGGGTACAAACATTTCAAAAGCGAAATATAGACTATCATAAAATATATTAACGCAAGTGTTTTCTTCTTTTTATGGTGCCTATCCGTTTCGGATGTTGGCGATCATCATGGCAATCCGTACTTTGTCCACTGCAGCTTTGAAGAGACCCACTGTTGTTATATTAAACTATGTTCTTAGATTTTTTAGCCACGATATTCTTCGTCTTTCTGGTCCTCTTTTTCCGTCCACTTGAACAAGTTGTAGTAATTCGTATCGTTGACCATTACTCATAATATGACCCAGGTATTCTAGCTTGCGTGTTTTTATCTTTACGAGAAGTTGTTTTTATTTACCGACTCTTGCAAGAACAGTCTGATTGGTGATATGATCTGTCCAGGGTATTTTGAGGATACGCCTGTATAGTCACATTTCAAATGCTTCAAGTTTTTTGCAAGCAGCTTCCGTCAAAGTCCAAGACTCCACTCCGTATAATAATACCAGAAAGATGTAGCACCGCAATAGTCTAATTTTTATTGCCAGGGATAAGTCATGACATCTGAATAGTTTTGACATCCTCAGAATGTTTCTATTCGACATTTGATTTCCAACGAATGATCCCATTTTTCATTTATTGTTGTCCCCAGGTTGTTCGCTGTAAGATGGCCCACATGGTTGTTCCTCTTAGATATTAACATGCATTTAGTTTTCTTTACGTTTAGTAACTACAGCTGACTCTTTCACTTCTGCTTAATAATTCTTGATATCTTCTAACCCCTCTTGGAATATTCGATCTGAGTATATATTAAACAGTATCGGCGATAGGACGCAGCCCTGATCTCTGCCGTACACCTCGTCTTATTACTATATATTCCGAGTCTTCTCCCTCAATACGTATGGACGATGTTTGGTTCCAGTATAGGTTACTGATAATTCTCAGATCTCTATCTTCTAATCCAGTTTCTCTTAGTATCTCAATGAGTTTACTGTGTCGTACGTTATCGAAAACTTTTTGATAATCGATGAAACATGCAAAAGTATCACAGTCGACATCCCTACATCTTTGAAAGAGGACTTGGATACTAAATAATGCTTCCCTTGTTCCCATCGCGTTACGATATCCAAACTGTGTCCGGCTGATATTTTCTTCACATAACCTGAAGATTCTAAGTCATTTTTACCAGAAAGCATGGCCCAGTTGATATTATTTAAATAAACTATTAAGTCATAAGCAGTGTTCTTAAAATCAAAGTAATATTCTTCCGTAGCAACCAGTTCGCTTAAATCATTGATATTCAAATGAAATGTAATTGGAGGGTGATGTAGATCTATAGGGAGTAAAGGCTCAGTAACTGTGTTTCTTACATTCACATTTGAAAATACTATATATCAAGAATTACATGATTAATATTCTTAATATTATTAACCTGATACAAACCACAGTAAGAGAAGGTGTCAGATAAGCTGGTCAGTTTCACTTGTTATGTGCGCCGCTGCAATTGAATGTTACGTAGATTGTAATCACCCGCAATAAGAAATATACTATCTTGATTATCTCATATACAGTTATCTAAAAGAGCACAGTGTTCAAAATATTTTTCGTAAGAAGTATCAGGAGGGAAATAAGCGGCACATATAATAAACTTTTTGTTTTTAAATTTCACAGACCGCCATATTTCTTCTCTATGTTTCGGGCTGATAGGTAAGACGCAGTAAACTTCTTTTTTATAGCAATAAAAACAACACCACCAATAACTTTACTATGTTTGATAAAATACAAGATTCTGTAAGTAGTATAATATCATACGATTCTGATAAAACCGCTAAATAGAAACATTTTGGTAGTAAAAAGTAACTTCTGTAAGCATTTCTAGTTTTTTGAAGAAGTATAAGATGTAGTGTCAACAATTTTTGAAAAACTCTTTATATATTTGATGGTTTTATTTGTCACACCTTTTTCCAATAACTGTTTCAGTTCGTTTTTTATCGCTTTAAGATGGTTTCTTTGCATTACAGTTTGATCAGCTGATATTGTATATGCCTTATCCTCATATCTCAAGTTTTTTTTGTTTCGTAGAATGTTTAAAACATCTTCTTTGGAATTAACTTTAACTTTAAGTGGTCGTCTGTTTGCGGCATTGAATTTACCTAAACGAAAAATATTCAAATTTTTAACATCGACCTCAGAAATATCGCTAAGTCGGTCGATTAGACTATCTGCTTGTGTCAGCATTCGGAAAATTCAGGCCTTCACCACAATGCCGACACCAGCAGATAGCCTAGCTGCCAATGGCAGACAAACAATGCTAAAATAGCAAATGTGTGCATTATGCCCCACGGTGTGGTTGGCATGTAACACTAGGTTGCCGACTACGCCGCGGCAGCGAACGTGTTTTAAACAAATTAACGTGTTATGTGCTCAGGTTTTGTTTTCAACGAAATAATAATTAATTATTGCCTTATGATCGATAACTACTAAACAACTTTTATTTGAAATATTTTTCGACAAAATGCGTATCTGAAATATTCAAGATATTCTATATTCAATTAAATGTGTAGTAAGTTTTAAATATGCTCATATAACAAGTTATTTCATCCACAGACTACACGTAGCATCGAAATTGTCAAGGTTAAAATTAAGAAACATACTACACCTTACTCCTATACATCGTTGCATTCATAGTATTCTACCAACGAATAAAATTTATTTATTAAAAATTTCTTTATGGCGCTTTTGATAGTACTAAGATTTTGAATAAATTTCAATTTTAACAAACCGTTTTCAGGCTGTATAAAGGCGCTGCCTTTTCTGTTTCTCTTCAGAAGGGTTTCGCCTCTGGCTTGGTTGCCAAGCTGATTTACTGTTACCCTTCCACCTCTTGCTAAAAGAGTTTCGCCTCTGGCGTGGTTGACACATTGAGTTACCGTGCTCTTTTAGTGCTCCCTTTCCTCCTGAAGAAGACCCTTAAAAAAGTGGTCGAAGCGTTAAGTTATTCTGCTTTAACCCGGAAAACGTTTTGTTAATACTGACAGTGACCGTGAAAGTCTTCGAATTCATTATGACTTTCAGTTTGTCTGGTAAATGATTCTACATGTTGGTGGCTGTTGCCACTGGTCCTCTTATCAGTCGTTTCGAGCCTATTGTAAAGCCTATAGATGTTGTTGGCCTGTCTAACTAGTTGTATAATGGCTTATCATTTAGTAAAACTTTTTAACGTAGCAGAGATACTAAATATATAAATACAGGGTGTTAATACTAAGTCGTTACACCCAAAAATGGCAGTTAGAACTCATTAAAACAAACAACTTTTCTTAGTTCCAATTTTTGATTTGGTGCCCCGGTTCGTAGTTATTGGAGTTCTTTTGTTTTTCGAAAAATCGTCATAACTCCCTTATTTAAAGGACTATTGAAAAAAAGCAAAAATTTTCAAAATTAGCTTTCGACTCTCTAAAACATTTGCATTTACAATTATTTTTTATTTTGTCAAATAACAAAATGGCGATCGAGCAAAAATTTCAAAACAAGATTTTTTGACAACCACCCCATCGATTTTTGAAAGTAAAACATTTATAAAATCCTTAAACTATCTACTACAACATTTGTCCTAAAAAATTTTTTCGATCTATCCAAAAAAAGTCTTTATTCGTTTACTTGAATTACAGATAAGTATTAACAAACTAAAAAAACGATTTAAAACGAAGTAGCTTTCTACCATTGAACAATGAAACAAAAGAAGATTAGATTTGACAAGTGCACAAAGCCGAACAAGATACTTCAAACTTAATGCACGTGTGTTTTCTAGTTTGTATGTTGTAAACTTAAATACTTTTTAAAGTTAATCATTTGTGTGCGTATTTTGCATAATTTGTACGTAAAAATGAATTATTATCAAAACGTTGAACTTCTTGACATGCTTTTGGTTTTTGGGGAGACAAGGCGTAATGCACATAAAAAAAAGAAATTGTAGACGTCTGTCAGAGACTAGTTGTTTTTACCCAACAATTGGTGGGAACGCCAACAGATTACGCCAAACCCCTGGATTTGAAGAGGCTGCACTTGGTATTGTTGAAGATGACCCATCGACGAACACAAGGGTAATCGAAAGGGGTAATCGTAGGGGAGCACGTAATCGGGTCTTACCTTCTCCCAAACCGCCTGAATGGGGAAAATTATTTTATTTTCTTAGATACTGTGCTACCGGAGCTTCTTGAGGACTTGCCATTAAACATCAGACGGAGACTTTAGTTTCAGAATGATTGGGCACCGACTCACACAACGCATTGCTAAATCGGGAATACCCAAATAAGTGGATTAGGAGGAGAGGTCCTATTGCGTGGCCAGCCCGGAGCCCCGACCTAACTCCACTAGATGAAGACCTCTGTATACGAGGCACCGGTGAACACAGAGTTAGAACTAGTGGCTAGAATAGTGGCTGCAGCAGAAGATATAAAACAGAAGCAGGCAGTCCTTGCGAAGGTCTCCACCAACATTAAAATATGCTGCCGGGCTTGCGTTGCTGCGAATGGTGGCCATTTTGTAAATGTATTATAAATAGTGTACTTGTCAAATCTAATCTTCTTTTGTTTCATTGTTCAATGGCAGGAAGCTACTTCGTTTTAAATGATTTTTTTAGTTTGTTAATACTTATCTGTAATTCAAGTAAACGAATAAAGACTTTTTTTGGATAGACCGAAAAAATTTTTTAGGACAAATGTTGTAGTAGATAGTTTAAGGATTTTATAAATGTTTTACTTTCAAAAATCGATGGGGTGGTTGTCAAAAAATCTTGTTTTGAAATTTTTGCTCGATCGCCATTTTGTTATTTGACAAAATAAAAAATAACTGTAAATGCAAATGGTTTAGAGAGTCGAAAGCTAATTTTGAAAATTTTTGATTTTTTTCAATAGTCCGTAAAATAAAGGAGTTATGACGATTTTTCGAAAAACAAAAGAACTCCAATAACTACGAACCGGGGCACCAAATCAAAAATTGGAACTAAGAAAAGTTGTTTGTTTTAATGAGTTCTAACTGCCATCTTCGGGTGTAACGACTTAGTATTAACACCCTGTATATAACCTATACAACATAAAGAGTTCGTATTTTTTAAAATAATAGCAACACGAATCGTTATATTTTAGTCGGAGCATTGATCTAATTATTCTTTTTTGTGCTATAAATATTTTATTCACCTGAGTACAATTTCCGCAACACTGAAGACCATACAGTAATATTGAATTTATGCAACCCCAGTAATATATTAATAGTTTTTTTTATGTGATTGAAGTGCTCTTTCCAAGTTAAATTTTCATTTAAAAGTAACCCTAAAAATTTGATGCTAGTTTGACGATGTAAACTCAAACAATCATTTGGTCATATCATTAGGCTTCGATCTGGCAAAATATTGTTTGGAGAAAATTGCGAAACTTAATTTTGTTAGAGTTGCGGATGAGACCATTTCTCGCGCATATACACATGTATATACTGACATGATATTCTTTGAACAATAATAACTAAAGATAAAGAAAAATTACTAAAAATTAATAGATGCAATTTAAAAACAATTTAAAAAAATTGTTACAATAGCTAGATTGGATTTTAATTATTAGTTGTAGAAATTGTTAATTGTTGTATATTATTGGATTATATTTAGCTAGTTGCTAGTTGTTATGGTAATGTATGAATGTGATGAATATATGAATTTTTATTTTTAAAAAATGAAATAAGAAGACACCAGGAAAACGAGAGAAAAAAACAAATTGATAAATAAGGAGATGGGTTTGAGTTAAAAAATGTAATGTGTAATGAGGTGAAAATAATTGCTCGTCAAATTAAATTGATATATAATTGAAACATATTAAAACCTTTTATCTAAAATATTATTAAATAAAATAATAAATAAGCAGAACAATTAATAACAAAATATTAAACTGGAAGTACAGTAACAAAATGGGTTTGGAATTGAAGGTTAATACTAACAAGAATTGAATTTGAAGTGAATTGGATTTAAAATAAATACAGAGTGGAAGAAAAACCGGATTTGACGAAGATTATACATAATTAGAAATTTGAGAAAAAGTGTGAGTGTTGTTTTAAAAATCAAAATAATTTTAAGATAGAATAAGACAGGGAAAGATAGGGACATTTTGTTTGTAATGAAATTGTGTTATTTTGTAAATTTTGTGAGTAATTTTTATTTGTCTTTTTGAATTCCGAATTTAAAATCAAGTGCTGCTATAAACGATTTCGTTTAATATCAAAATTTGGCGCTGGCCTCTTTTGAATTTTCATTTTTTTTTGAATAAAAATTGGCGAACCCCCAGAATGACCCAAATACTAAAGAGCATCTCAATAAAAATAAGTCATATCAATAATTTAGGTATTGTTTTTAAAAACGAATGGTTGTTAATTTAAAAGTAGGCAATCATAGCAATACATGTTCTCTTTTAAATAGTGACTTGCATAATTCATAATGTTTAATTATGATATATTACTCGTAACTTGTGCCAGTTACAAAACTGCAGATCCCATTTCTCCCGGTTTTCTGCCAATCCAAAAGTTACAAATTCTTTATTTTACGATTGCATTAATATCTAATAGCCATGCACATGTATGTCATTTCCCGCGGTTGTGTTATTCGTAAAAGTTTAACTTTGTTAGAAAGGTACGAAGTCATAGAAAAAGTTCTAATCGTGTATAATGACTATTACTCACTCTGGAGAATTGCCAAACTTTCCCTTCATTATATCGGTGAATAGTATCAATCATAACATACTAATGAATAATATACTAGTACAATATTTTTATTTGGAAATAAAAATTCGTCGCGGGTTACATACGAAATCACATTTGTATGGTCGTTTAAACCCCTATATTTTTAATATGATAGAGCGGAAGATCTGTTTCAACAAGTATCACTTCTCGTCCTGCATAATATTGTTATTATTGCTGCTCACCAATCCTCTGCTGGACTCTTATTTTTTAGGTTGTGATGAATATGTTATGAATGACTCTATATCCACCTTCTGCCATAAACTCGACGTTTTGGGAATAACCTAGTTACGACCCTTTTCTCTTCCTTTTGAAAAGTTTCGGCGATTTCATCCGTAGGTAGTTTTTGTTTATTTGGAAAGTCAAATGCGATATTTAGTTTGAATTTTTATGCGGCTCTAAAGTTTAAATATAGGACCCACTAATTTGTTTATATCTTTAAGTCAAAGGAATATATTAGAAATTGCGGATAATTGTTTATAATATTGTGCTAATGGTTTCCTAATTCAGACAGTTTAATCAGTAAATTATAAATTAAAAATTTTGGAATAGAATGTGTTTATGGTACAGTATAATGTTTCAATTGACGTGTTTTTATTTCAATAAAAATATCTTTTCGTGCGCAAAGAATCTATAATCAATAAACTTATTTCCTATTTTTCGTTAGAAAAACAAGAGAACTAAAGTGGGTTTCTAGTACGATCTAAATAAAGCTCAGATTGTTTTAGACCTTGTCATTCCGATATAAAAACTTTCTTTCAGAAAGGTCGAGTCAGTTTATAGCAATGCGCCCCATTATTGGCGACGGACAGGAACGCGTTATGGAGGTCATGGATATGTTTTCTTATCCTGTTAGTGTTTTATTAGTTTGCTATATCTAAAGTTACCCTTCGGACTTCGAAATTGAAACGACATTGAGGATCGCTTTGTTTGTTTAAAAACTCAGCGTTTATTAATTTTCCTTGCCTGACTAAATCAACATAAATTAAGTTAATATAACACGAATTAAATAGCCTTGGGATGGATATGATTATGAGCACATTTAGTAAATTTGGCGCCATACCATATCTCAAATTTGATTTTTAGGTTGTCGAACATGCAGAATCTATCGCACCGAAAAGTTTTTTCGATATTCTAATAATAAAATTTTTTCCCATATGTTGCGAACTTTTTGCGGTTAGTGTATACTGTATAAACAATTAAAACAAATGCATCATTATTTTTTATATATTTACGAGGTAATTTTGAGATTAAAATAACTCAAAATAATTTTTCTTCCTCAAGATTAAATTCAAGCTTCGTCTTTGACTCTGGGCTGGCTTCGCCAAACTTTTCATTCTTTATTTTATAACTGTAGATATACCATTCTCTATTAAATTTATAGTTATCAAAAGTTGATTGGGAATGTATTTCAGAACATAAGCAATTATCACAACATTTATTAAGTTATAGAATTCTATTTTTTTATTTAATTAATAATTAATAATTTTATTTTCTTTCTTAGTTAGGTATTAGGTTAAAGTTCTGTACCACTATCTGAGGACTCCATCTATTAATTTAATGGGATGACGAGCCGGACGTAGAACTACCCAAAAAATAAAACAAAATAAAAGGTTTAGTTTTAAATTCGTACCCTAAAGAAATATTTGTTAAACAAAACTGTTTAATATAAGAAAATGTATTGTTTGCTAATTTTAAAAAATACGAATTTTTCTAAAACATTGCTCTTACGTAGGTACCTCTTAAAATTTTAATACTTATGTTTTATTTACAATAAACTTCTTAAGAATAATTCGATTTTTATATCAGTGCTTACATATCAAATATTTTCGTACGTCAGAAATACATATCACCAAAAAGTAATGGTTCAGAGAAAAGGGACCTTAGTAGTAAATTCATTTTTCATTTTGTATCCAGTGAAGATGAATCGTTATTATTCATTATCAAATCACATAAAGAAGGAAATTCGTACAGTAGGGGAGACCGGGTATGGTTGCCACATATTTCGTCAGGCTAGCGTTGTGCTAGTCCCCGGTTCGAATCTCGCTGGGTGCAAGTTTTCCCGGAGTTCGGTATCGAGCCCTGGTGACCATTCGTCGTTGGGCACCTAATTAACGATGCTCTCCTCCGAATAACGACCTACGAGCTAGAGTAACAAGGTTCTATACAGGGTGATTTGTGAGGAACTCCCCCATTGGGCTACAGCCCGTTATATCAGTAACCTAAATAAATAAATAAATAAATAAATAAATAAATATTTGGATAATGTGTTCAGGGAACTAAAAGAAACAAAAAAAGTATGATAAACATATGGTCAAATTTCAACCGTTACTGAGATATTGTGAAAATAGTTTTTAATCAGGTGAATTTATTGCAATGCACTAAGAAGGAAAACTGCTTATTTCGTAAGATAAAATACAAACTAATTAATTAAATTCTCAAAAATACAGCCGTTCATCTCGATGCATGCGTCAGCTCATTTGTGAATTGCACGGGTAGCTCGTTGAAGCCCACGGTGATTATCTCTGATGAGTGCTGCGCAGTTAGTCATTCTAGTGTTCACTTTTGTTTAATAAACTAATGATTTCAACCATCCCCAAAGGTAATAATCTAGAGGAGTGAGGTCTGGTGACCTTGGTGGCCAATTCTGAAAACTCCCACAGCCAATCCAGTGTTGAGGGAAGCGATTATTAAGGCCACCTGATTAAAAACTCATATCTCAGTAACGGTTGAAATTTGACCATATGTTTATTATACTTTTTTTGTTCCTTTTAGTTCCCTGAACACATTATCCAAATATGGGGGGTTCCTCACAAATCACCCTGTATGTACACACACATACACTATACACATGGTGCTGTACGTGACTCGCATGCGGGCCGGATTGTGCATTTCACGCGTAAGACCACATACGCTAACGCACCAGCCTCAACACCGAAAGGTATAAGAGGTTAACGATTACATTACATACATCTTTGTCTTCAAAATTATTATTTACAGCAGTAATCAGTTTTTAATTTGTCGAAAACTTTTGTCGCCTTAGCTCCCTTTTTCAAATTTGGAAAAAGAAGTCACTGGGGGCTAAGTCAGCACTGTAGGGTGCATGATTAATTTCTTCAAATCGACATGCTTGCAATGCGACTATTGCTGTGCGAGCTCTGTGGACAGGAGCATTGTCATGCAAGAGCAACACACCTCTGTCTAGTTTTCCACGACGATTTTCTTTAATTGACTCTTTTAAACAGTGTAAAATGTTAGCATAATATTCTCCTGTTATCTTTGTATCCTTTTCCTTGTAATCAATCAAAAGAATTCCTTGTGAGTCCCAAAATATTGTTGGCATAATTTTTCCAGCTGACTGCGCAGCTTTAAATTTCTTGGAGTGCTCTGTGCCCTTCTTGTGCCACTGCATCGATTCTTGTTTCGACACTGGGCCATAAGAATGAACCCAGGTTTCATCCCCTGTTACAATTTTATTAATCATTTCTGCTGGATTATCTCTACACAATTCTACAAAACTCTTTACATGTGGTCACTCGCGCTCGTTTTTGAACAGGTGTGAGTAATCGAGGCACCCATCTTGCAGAGACCTTTGACATACCGAGATGATCATAAAGGACCCGTAAAACTGTTGTTTCTGATATGCCGCATATTTTTGCTATTTCTTTCTTCTTGAGCCTTGCATTTTCTAAAATCAACCTTTCCACTTTGTCCACATTTTCTCCAGTGGTGGCTTCACTAAACCGACCACAGCGGGGGTCATCTTCTAGAGACTGTCTACCCCATTTAAAAAGCTTGGACCACTTTTTAATTGTATAGTCGGAGGGAGTAGAGTTACTATATACTGCCAACATTTCTTCCCGAATGGTTGTCGGATTTTTTCTCTGTTTTGTCAGAAACTTTATTATGCCTTTATATTCAATTTTGTCCATTCTTTACTTTTTTGTTCAAATCACTTCACTCGTTTAAGTATAAAAATTGAACTAATTATACGAAACTGTTCAAATTTTATAATTACACTTATGATAGATGTGCAAGCAAAAAACTTTGAGTTTTTTATAATCTAGTCAGACACGTTACTGTCACAGTTATGACAAATATACATATATGTCACTGCCAGGGCTGCAAGTTTCGTGTGCCCACTCTTTACATTCGACACACTGCACCAATTTTTCCTTAGATTTGCTGTTTGAAAATGCATCCAAGCACACAATGCAGAAACAGTCTTCTTCACCTTCGCTATCCTTTTCTGGTTCCTCTATTTGTCTTTCTCTTTATCTGGTTTCGTTTTGAAGTTTTATTTCTTTCGAAAACATTTCTTTTGACTTCCTTTTGTTTTTGATTTCTCTTCTGTTCCTCAATCAACAGTTTTTCTGGTGTATCGGTAATTACGGCTGCAAACATTTTCTTACGATTATTTCCTTTGGAAGCGTTTTGTTTCCTCTCCCCTGCTTCTGTCAGCGGTCGAATCGCGAGACCATATGACTAAGGGCCGGGTTCATCCATTGAAGAAGTAATTGAAACCATGTCACTAGGACCAGGTTTTGCCACTGGAGAAGTAATTGGAACCATGACACTAGGACGATATTTGGCCATTGGAGAAATTGTTGAATCTTCGTTATTTTTACACATATTTATTTCTACCGACATTTCTGGAATTTCTTACTCAACAACCGACGGTGTATCACCTGTATCATCTGGATTTGGACGGTCAGTCACAAAACTGGGTGAAAAATCGTGGTCGCCAAAAATATCATTGTTGAAGGGAAAAATCCCACAAGCCCTGAATCGTTCCTGTATGTTTGAAGGTATAAATGTCATTGGAAAAGCAGATGCAACTATTTCTGGCATGTCCTAAATGTTCATTGTGGAGCCAGGATGATTAAGCATCCAAGCATCGGAAAAAGAATTGATATATTTCTTGAAAGGACGATATACACTTCTGTCCAATGGCTGGAGGCGATGTGAGCAATGGGGAGCAAAAGGCATCATTATGACACCGTTGCGCTGTGCGTAGTTTAATGCATCGATAGAAGGGTGTGAGTTGTGATTATCTAGCAGCAGTAAGCAAGGATTGCGCTGAGAACTCTTGGAATGATTAACAATTTGTTGCATAAAATTGTGGAAGTGTTGGTTGGATTACTTGCTCCACGGCAACCTAATGGGCCGTTGCGAATATAATGGTCTTTGAAATTAATTTGAGGGAATATAAAGAAAGCCGGAATAAAATTTCCACTGGTAGATATTGCAGCTGCCATGGTAACGAGACTACCCCTTTCAGCGGATGTCATGGTTCCTACTTGTTTAAACCCTCGGCGTGCTAAAATTGTATTTGGTTTTTGGGCAGTTGTTACCCATGTTTCATCCATGTTCCATATGTTCTGAGGTTGAAATTTAAATTTGTTTAATACTTAAAATAATTTTTCGAAGAACGTTCCTACATTCTTCTTGTTGAAGCTCGTTGCACGGGCCAAGCTCGTTGGTTCTAGTGTCCTGATAGATAAGGTAGGATGACGCTTTAGGAAATTGGCAAACCAGTCAGCTCCAGCTTGTTGCGTTTCAGCCCACTTTGCAGGAATGTTCAGATTATTGGCCAATGATATGCTAACTCTTTCGGACTAAGTCTATAATAGATGTCAGATGCTTGTTTAATATAGCGTTCAAGTTCTTTTTCTAGCGTGCTGCTGAAAACCTGCTTGTTTTTTTATACAGTGAGCACGTAAAGGTTGGAACAAATTCGATAAAATCTTTATTGGACAAGTAAGAAAATAATGCTCGGATACGTCGATTTTATTTTTTTGATGCGCATTTTTTTGGTATACGGATATTTTTTAGTACGTCATCCCTGTTCGAGTTATGACGTCATCATCAATTTTTTTAAATAACAATACCCTCTTTCGATCATACCATTTGAAAGAGCACATTTTTCTGGGTATAGAGTCCAAATTTTGTGGTATGTTACATAACAATATTTTCGAAAAAAAAAGTTTTAGAATTCATAACAATGTAACGAAATCACAATAGAAGAAATAATAAATACAACTAAAACCCATTAAATTAAATGTTCAAATTGTATGTCATTCGCCTATTGACAATATCCATATATTGGCGAAAAGGGTGTTTAGATAATCACGCACAATCCGTGAATACTATAGTGGCGCGTCATCTTGTTGGTACCATAGTGGTTCGTCCGGCATTTGGGGACTTTGATTATTTGGATATAGTGCTATAAGTGCGGGAATTATCTGTTTTTGTAGCAAATTCAAATATTTTTCAGCATTTAATGCGCCGTCAATAAAAAATTGTCCAACAATTGTGGTACTAATTTCTCGAAAATATTGTTATGTAACATACCATAAAATTTGGCATGTAAATGCATACTCCTCGGTTCTACAACTGTTAACGACTATTAGGAAAATAATAATTAGATATGCTTTCCTTACCCGGTAAATTATTCGAAACCTTAAGCTGTAAAATTTTACTTCCGAGCGCATAAAACATATGACTGGTTGTAACACCAAAACCCTCTACCCGAATGTAAGTAAGCAACACATTATGCAATTATGTATAGCACACTAACTATCAATGCAAGAATTCAGAGTAAATAACTTTGTGACAACCAACTCGTGTGACAACCATACCCGGTCACCCCTATTATCGCTGCAAATTTTAATTTGGTAAAAAGTACAATGTATAATTGAAGGGCGTTGAGAAAACTAAATTTTTATTTTTAAAACTATTTTTTTGTATTATCTGAGATGGTTTGATCTACTGCAGTAGAATACAGCAATATAAACGACATATTGCAACTACTAGTAACAAAAGCTACTTCAGTATCAAAAAACAAAAATTCTTCTGTACCTATAAACGATCAAAGTCCATATTTTTATATGTTATTAGTATGGTGTGTAATATACCAGCTTTAAATTCTAATTTGTCTAAAATAAAACGACAGATCTTAATATACAGGGTCCTGCAGCTCACCTCCCGTCTTATGTAGCTCATTTATTAATAGACATAGAATTTTTATATATCGCAGACGTTGTCTGTACACGAGGGCGCATTTCAGGAAAATATTTTTGATTATACAGGATGTTCTCAAAAAGTGTGACGTCATTATGATATATTTTTTTAGATTACACGCCCGATATTTTTTTGCATATTTGGGTTCCTCTTGTGGTTACCTACATACCCCTAAAATTTGGTTGAAATCAGTTCAGCGATTTCAAAAAAAAAAAGATAAAAAACTGTTTTTCTTGGGCATTTGCAGCATTGGGTAGGATATCGCAAAATTGCTGAGCGTCTTTTTCACAAAAATTTTTTAGGAATTGTAAATTCTGGTATTTATCATTCGAAATTGGTATAGAATTGGTATATACAACAGATGTTTGATTAGTTTTGTCAATTAATGTCTTCGTTCTTATTACATAACTTTCCCAAGCACCATTGAAAGATGTTCTTAATGTTGCTGTCCTGCAAACCTGAGTAACCATGTATTCTCTAACTGGACGTGTAGCAAAAGGACACTTGAGTTTGTAGGTAATAAGATTTGAAGAACTTGGTCCGATTATACGCCACAACTTGGTTGACTTCAACAAAAGTAAACGACATAGGTTTTGTTCTAGCGCTTAGAAACACGTCATCCCGTTGTGGTAATTATTCACACCTTGTTTTCTGGTTTACTAGAACCATGTCCTTATCATATTCTAGATAGCTATGGCCTCTAATTGGAAATGTTATTTTTATGGCATCAAATCTCTTCTTCACTGTTGTAATGTAGTGAAGGTATTTAAATACATTATAGTTTTTATTTTGGCCACTGCACGAATCACAAAATATTTCTAATAATTTTACATTCTCAGCCAAAATGTTAAAAATGAAGTGCAGAAACGATATCACATCGTCCGATCCCTTTTTAGCTACTGTTTGGTCATACGTATAAAATGCAGATTCCTTTGTCGAAGGAATATGTATATTAAATGAATAAAAAGAGAGTTGCCTCTTATAGTATACATCGTTGGTTGCAATATTGGGCACGGTACGATTGCCTCAAAATATGAATTTTTCATTGCTTTTTGTTTTGATTGTCTTTTTCTCGTATAGAAAGTACGTGCTCTTAATTGGTGAACCTTGTTTTCGGTAGTAATAGCTTTTAATTCTTCCTGAAGTTGCTGGATATTTGATGTCCTTTTCAATTGACGACTTTTTGGCGAGGAACTCATCACACGTACTACAAGTGTCAGTACGGGGATATCCAAATCCGATATTAAATTCAGTATTGAATATCGTTCGATATTTTTCATAAGATACTAAGTTGTTGGGGTATCTTTCCTTATACATTTTATGAAGTTTAGCAATATTTAATTCCTCTGGTAAATAAATTTTATCGGAATCTTTCAAACTAAGTTATAGTGACTCTTCCGACCTTTTAGTGAACCTATATGCTCAACAACTTTCTGTTTGGTTTCGTTAGGCAGTCTATGTGGTCGATTTTGATATTTACCACGTTTATCCACCGGTGGTAAACCTGTATCAGTCAATGATATTTTTAGAGTTTGAACTGCTCTGTTAGTGATACCGTTGATTGAGGGAACAATTCCCTCAATCAACGGTGATACCATGGATAAAAAGAAACGCCTTATGGCAGACAGGTACGTCACACAATTTTCCATCCCTGAAAATCCCTACTTTATATTGATAGCTGTAATCTCTTAAATTGGCTTCGTCCTCAGTTTTTCTCGGGCGCCTTATTTCAACAGGAGCTACAATTATTAGACCAGATAAGTAACTCGTTTGCACATTTCTGTTTTCTAACAAATTAAATTTATTTATTATGTCTTTCCGTTCTCCTGAACCCACTCTTTCAAAACATTTTAAGTGGTTACTCTTACAAGCTTCTCCTGTAACATGACTCATTGCACGAATGTATTTAGGTGCATCCGATAATCTTCCGTAAATCTTCATTTTCTTTGATTTGTGTACATTGTTACTATTCTCATCGGAATCGCTACTTAATCTTTCACTTTCTAACATGGTTTTATATGTATTAACACAAAATATACACTAGATCGTCCTTCAACAAACACACAATTATTGCATTAACTAATACTGCACTACTGTCAAAAATGTCATGTCACGCAAAAGTACAGCTGCGAATACGTTCAAGTGGACTTTGATCGTTTTTGCTTACATCGCTGTGGACTTTGATCACTTTTTCAAAGCGTAGCCTTTTTCACAGGAAATTTATACGGACCGTGATCGCTTTCTCAAAGGTTTAATAATGTAATCTCTATTAGTAAAAAAATGTGACTTTGATCGTTATTCCCGAGGACCCTTCCATTAATAAATTTAAAGTAACTGATACGCTTAAGATATCCGCAAAAACCACGGAATTAAAAATGCTATGGAAAAATCAAATTAGAAAATCAGTTTCAGTTCAACGTCGGATTAAAAGAATGGGATATAAGTTTTATAAAGCAAAAGCGAAATCACTTTTAACGGAGGTTCAGAAACGACATAGGTAACAATGGACACGAGAACATGCACACTGGACTGGGAACCAGTGGAATAAAGTAATATTTAGCTATGAAAGCAAATTTGATATCGCCATTGGGGACACAAGAAGTAGGGTGATTAGAAACAAACATGAAGCGTTTTCAAAGGGATTGATAGTATGGGGTTGCATTTCAAGCACGGACGACAGTAAATGCTGTAAAATACCAAGAAATTTTCGAGCTGCTACTATCAATTGATAAATTACAGGTTGATGGAGAAGCAATCTTTCAACAAGATGGTGCCAGCTGTCATACTGCTAAGTCAGCCACTACATGGCTTGCCGACCACAATATAAATGTTTTACCATGCCCTTTGGGTAGCACGGACCTTAGTCCTGTCGAGAATATATCATGAAAAAGCAGTTGCAGAAACATTGCCCGCGTACTAAAGAAGCCTTAAGAAGAATTATTCAAGAAATATAGAATAATATTACTCCCAGACGATGTCAGGAGCTTATCGAAGCTACGAAGAATATAAACAGTAATCCGTGCAAAAGGGGACGAAAGCCAGTTGTAAAGCAGAAGTACGAATTATTTTGTTGTTAAATTAAATAGTACGAATTCTTTCTTTTAATTCCCAATTTTATATTTCAAAAACAATGCAATAGGGCATCTAGAGCATTTTTAAAATTATGACTATAACATATTTTTACATTAGATAAAACACGATGTGTTTCTTAAGCTATTACAGAAGATATGCAATAATAAAATAAAATGGGTTTAAAAAGCCTACCGTTTGTAATATTAAATATAATAATCTGGAAAAAGATAATTTAATCAAATTTCAGAACAAATTGGCATTCGGAAATGACATCAAGCATCAAACCTATAGCCTACAACAAGCTGTTGTTCCTGCCTAACATTTTGTAGTTGACTGAGGCGTTTGTATGCTAAGATGTGAAAGGACGAAAATTAATCCAAGTGCACCCGCGGCACAGGATGTGCTGAATGTTCTAGTGGTATATTCCAGGATTTGCTTCTATAGAGAGCTTCGTGTTTATTACCTTAGACATAATTATATTACAGTTAATTTGCTTAAGGTTGTATTAATTCCAGCTAATATCATTCCACTAATTTGTTTTTCTTTCTACACTAAAACCAATACTTGATTGTACTATGCTGTTAATCGCCCTCAAACAGTTATATAACACGTTTTAGTTATTGGCCGATCTTGCAGAATTATCAGTTTTAACTTCGTATAGTATTGGTAGATCAGTTTCATCTAACTGGAAACATTTTACTCACGTTAGGTTATTATTTTAATAAAGAAAAGGCAAGTTGCCTTATACATAAACACAATAAATCGTGATGTAGCTTCCTTAAACATTTATAGTTTTATTTTACATATTACGTGATAATATTATAACAAGATTTTAAAGCTTCTATTATCAATACTATTCATAATTAGAATTATGGCAACTAAATGGATAGGAAAAAACAATTAAACTTCAGATAAACTATGTAAACAACAAAAGCAACCGACCGGTCATCTAATTTGAATAAAATGACAAATCTCCCTGCCATATTTTCACAGCTTTGTTAATATTTTTCAATTTTTAATATTTGTTTTAATTTAACAATTTCACGTTTTACATTTATAAGGATTCATAAATTTGAACTTTGAATTTTCGGCTACCTAACTTTAGAATATGCATGGAGGTATGTATCAGCTGTGTATTTATTGATTAAAGGTAAATGTCGGCAACATGGTGGATTAAGGCCTCCCAGGTCGCTTTCATACCCGGTCGTTTCGCACGCTTATGCGTACGGGGCGATGCGGTAAAATCCACGCCTTCGACTACCTTCACTACTCCACCACCGAGTTTCGGTTCCCAATTATTTTCAGTGACTGGATAGACCACCCACTGAGCATCCAACTCGGGCTTGGCCCCATGACCGTCCACACTCTAGTCAACTGCCTTAACCACTCGACCGCTCCGGCGATCATTTCTTTATTAAGATATATGAAAAATTCAACGCAACAAAATATTGATTAATCTTGAATTTTACTTGAGATCCTTCAAAAACTGATTCAAAATTAATATTCTTCAGGGTTAAGACGAAAACTCAAAAATCTCCCAAAAATCAATTATCATCTATACACAAATCGAGAAACAGATTTCTGTATAAGAGTTTTACAAAGAAAAGAAATATTTACGATTCTAATCTCCTGACCTATGAAATTGATTACCGTTAGCTAAAGGTGGTTTAACTCTCTATAGGATTTTAGTTTGTTTGCCCTCTGAAACCAAATATTAACCCTTTAACCCTTCAGTACACTATTGAACCCTTTACGATTATTTTTCCAGAATTTTTTGCTGATAATTGATTTTATCTTAATATTTGTTTTCGTTTTACAAAATGATTTTTTTTAATTTTCGAAGAAAATCTAAAGTTAGTCCTTTCTAGTTAATTTTATTCAATATCATTTTTCGTTTGATTTGAAGATACGGAAAGCTTTTGTCTAAAGTAAGCTTTATTGTTTCACTATCTCTAGTGCTAGGTGGTTTCCTGATATCCTGAGTAATTCCTGTGCTACTGGTTTTTATCGCAACATAACTACCGTAATTCAGAGTAACGACTTACAGAAACCACGCTGCTGACCTCCATAAAATCGTCTTCGCATTTCCATTTAGAGAAAAGAACATCAAGAGAAATGTGCGCTCAAAATCAAATAAAATATCCCTAACGTTTAACGATTTCTTATAGGAAATCATCCCGAATTTTAAACACATAGTTATTTTCTAGACACTGTGAATGCTTGCCTTAAAACTCTCAGCACTAGAGGTACCTATGACAAATTTTACATGCTAATCTTTGCCTTTTCATGTGCACCATAAAAGTTTTATTGGGCATATCTTAGGTCATCAAAGTTTTAGCGGCAATGATCCTTTTCATTAGAATGTATAAATTCACATTTGTCATTTCATTAGACAAACATTAGATATTAGAAGATGTCACGTGATAATGCTACATTAAGATAATTATGACATCGAAGTCGCGAGTGGAGACGGGATGGTTCGACGAAAAAAATTTAAATCTGGGAAGTCACAATCGGGAAAGACTGTAGTTTACAACCCTGGGAATAATTAGATAGCTAGTCAGCCTAGACGATTTGTTGTTTATTCTAAAAATTAAAAAGGTGATTTTTAAACTTAATCACCGGAGTGACCAGCATGTGATTAAGGCATTCGACTACAGTATGGACGGTTTCGGTATCAAACAGTTGCGGGTGGCCTGCCTAGTCACTGCAAATAATTCCGTACGCCTAGCGCGCGAGATAACTGGATATGTTAGGCGACTTAGGAGACCTTAACCCTCCATGTTGCTGACCGATACCTTTACCTTTTTAAACTTAAATGATTTGCGCCAAAGTTCACATATGCTGAAAGACAAGAATTAGAACAGACAAATAATAACTTAAACTATAAAATAATATGACAAACAAAATATATAGATTAAATGATTTATCTCAATACATTACGGGCAGAGTATAAAGTCAAATCAAAAAGATACCGGGCCCCGGGTGGGATGGTTTGACAGCAGAATTAAAAACTTCTCGCTGTTACTTAATTAAAAAAATAAATATTAAACGTTAATTAAAATAATTACTAAATCCATGGAATCATTACAAAATTACTAATACCGAATTGTTAATATAAATTTTGGCAACTAACTTAATTTAATCAAAAGTAATTATAGATAAACAGGGGCAATTAAAACAATTTTTTCACAAAAATTTAGAATAAAATGTTTTAATTGGAGCAAATTTGACGGTACCGTCATAATCGGAAGGTACATAAAGTAAAAGTTGTAAAAATTTAAGTAATCTGACTTTACTGGCAGACCTAAAAAAATTGACTTAAAAACGGTAAGATGTAAAGAGATTTATTTATTATTAGCGAAAATACCGATGAAAGTCGGGATGAAGTCTAGCGGTCGTCAAGCTTGGAGACCTAGGAAAATGGTTAGTAGTTCCTGTTAAATAAAGTTGGAAGGAACTATGAATTCTTATACCGAAATGTGATGATCGCACAAAAAGTATGCCAAACCGCACTGGCAATTATTTACATGTGAATTTTTGCGGCGTGTTCTGCCTTTTGTTAATCCGGCCTTTTCTCGATTTTACCGAAAACGAGCTCCAATTACGCTACGATAACTTTACAATATGTAAGAAAGAATTAGCCGATATGGATCAGCTTCACGTGTACTGATTTTCCAAGGACCATTTTTAAGTAAACATGTCCTAGAGTTATTTGTTATTTGAGGGTGACAATCAAAATATGTTACGTTAAAAACAAATCATAAAAGCTACGGTTACTTTAAGGTACGATAGAATTGAGGGTACTACATTTACGTTACGTACTGCAAAATAGTCACAAACTAATTTAAATTATAAATGGCACTCTTTTATACAATCCGACCAGGTCGCAATGTAATTCTCCACGATCCCGGCGATTGAAATACCCAAGCTGGAAACGATATAACTTGCACAATTGTCTTAAAAGACGTCCGATAAGGTCGAAAAACTGTCACGTACTGAGGAGGGGAGGTGTAGAAGACTCGAACCACGCTGAGACATGTCAGCTGATAAAGCCTTGCGTGCAGGGGATTCCCCGAACTGTATTACGAGGAGTTGCATTCAATAAAATAACATGACATCATGCGTTAACAAAACACAGGTGAATTAGGTCACTTTGGGATTTTTAACAAGGAAAAATTTCTACAACGACGAAACATTGGGGTGACTTTGAAGATTTCGTAGAACTGTAAGGAAAATGCGCTGAGTTAGTTTAATCTTGAATGCCCTACAGACTAAAACGTTAAATAATCCAGATTATTGAATTTAAGTTTTATTTCACTTTCTATAACAGGTCCAATAAACTAATATATTTAAACCGACAATCGACGCTTCGAAATCGTAAGAAGTTTGATAAGCATAAAAATTACATCACGTTCAGTCACTGAAGTTATTACTTTCTTTAATTAACCTTGCTGGCGTCGACTGCATGCCATTGGCGGTCTACAATTAATTTATCTTCAGCCCCATACTGCCGAGATGCCTTTCAATTTGTTAGTTTCCTACAAAAAAGACCCTGCAAAGGAAGCTGTGTTCTTAATAAATGTCCTAAGGATAAATAAATAAAACGTGAAATATGGTAATTCTATACCTTACAAATTACAGCATTTATGTGTTATCGTTCTCCACGTCTGTTTTGATGTACGTAATCCGAATCGTATGCGAATGGTGGTAGTAAATTGCTGAAACGTTTCCTTTGGAATGGTGAACAGCTACACTACACTTCTGCCAGCTCTTGTAGAACTATCATAACAAATTGTAACAAATTCTCGGTGGATCCGATTATATCTAAAAACCCGTGGAATGTTTACAATTATGCGTAGAGTCTTATTTTGTAAAGTCTGTTTTTCTAATGTTCAGTTTGGGTCTTGTACCCCACAAATTGCACCTATCGGGTGGGGAGTTTCAAACTCGAACATAGCAAAACTGTATTCGAAACAATGTATTTACATTAGTGTAGTACACTGTTGCTCCCCACTTAAAGGTACAAAAATGGAAAGTGTATCAACAGATAAAGAAAAGTAGTGCCCATAAGACTCAGTTAAAATTAACTAAAATAAATTATTATAAAAATTACAATTTACAAACATAGGTGTAGCCATGACTTCTTAGATTTTTTCAGTTCACTCGCATATTCGTCTACTTGTTGTTGTGTTATTGCAAAATGGTTGTCTGTATGTCTGTTGTAACCCCCTACTTGGGGTTATATGTGCTCGGGTTAGCTCAGAAGAATTCCAGGGTGATTGTAGCAGTAACGAAGCTTGAAATTACAACACAGAAACTGTTCATAAAATTGTTTAATAATATATAAATAATAAGGTAATTCTGTTGAACATAATAAATAATAAAATGTAATTCTGGTTAATAAAACAAATAATAATCCACAGGTGAAATAAATTGACTTTAACTCTAAACACAACTATTTACAATTAAACAACATAACTCCAACGTATTCTTCCCAGTTGCTTTCGCTGTTCGACCGGTTGCCGGTACAGCGGCGCGCGACTGGTTGCTTCGGAAATTTGGTTAACGACTGACAGGTCTTTCGGCCTCTGTGACGTTTTGGCGTGAGGCTGGTTTTGTGGTTGTGCCTTCAGCAAAATGGCGGTGCCTTGGAAAATTTGCTGTTGACATAAATACACTTGAAATGGTTAATTATAAGTTAGTTATTAGTGGTTCGGAGTGGGTGCCTATTAGTCTGTGTAATTAATGGATACCTGGTGATGCGAGCAGTGCCCGTGTAGGTTACAGGTTAGCGAAGGAATCGCTTATTACCACGTGTTGCTGACAGCTGTAGGTGAGTGACACCCTTAGGTTAGCGTGCTTTTATTCTTGCCGGTTCTTCACGGAATATTCGTACCTGGGGCCCAGCGGTTTCTGGGTCTCCTCGGACACGTATCCTCGGTACAGGTACGTGGTTCGTGTCGGTTTACGTCGTCCTTATTTACGGCGGTTTACGGACCTGGTGGACAGCGGGATCAGGGGCCTGTTTGTCAGCTCTGTGCGAGCCGATTCACAGGGCAGAATAACGGGGTTGTGCGTCAGCTCTACTCGAGCCGATTTACAAGATCTGGATTACGGGGTTGTGCGTCAGCTCTACTCGAGCCGATTTACAAGACGGGATTACGGGGTTGTGCGTCAGCTCTACTCGAGCCGATTTACAAGATCTCAGAGGGGTTCTAGGTTCGGATTGGAGTCCGGCGGTTCTCTGTTGTTGAATACGAATTTACTACGCCTTTTATACTCTTTCCCCACCAGGTTTTCTAGTTGGCCTGGCACGGGGCCAAGATTATTTGGTCACGTAGGCCTCGCAGGTGGGTTGATAACGCCCAAGCTAAAATTTCCGTTTGAGTACGCCTGTACGGGACTTTATAATGTTAATTTTATTCACAGATTAATTACAAAGGCAATTTCGGACTGGCGGTACGTTACATATCCCTCTTACTTCGGGGATGAAGAGGGAACTGGGACAGTGAGGGTCGAATAAATGTGGCTGGATACTGACCATTTTACCACCGGAGGCTTCTGCCGGGAATGACTCGGACTGCCCTTCAGTGGATCACGTTGACTTGGAGCATGTTCTGGCGCTTTCCTCCGTGCAGTCGAGAGTATTTCCGAGCTCGTCCTTTCCTCTTCCTTTTCGGCATCGGTACCCCGGCGATCGGAGGTGTGATGGTCCGGAATACTGGGACGGCGTCTGGGATATCCAACTCCATGCGTTCAGGAATGCTAATTACTGGATATTCCTCCACTGGTTCCAGCAACGGGGCTTCCACCGTAACCGTCTTTGCAAGTGGAACTATTTCCTCGGCCGTCGTCCAGGCGGAAACTTCCTTCACGCTGCTATCCATCCTCCACGGTAGGTCGGCGGTCCCCAGAAGTAGGCGGCGGACCATAGGAGACGGTGTCCTCGGGGTAGTGGGCCGTCCTTCTGGAGTCGTTGGCTCCGGTGAATAGTACAGGCTTACCTGGCTAAATATCTTTTCAGATTCCACCGGAGACTTGTCGAAGAGGATCTCCATTCTTCTCGCTAGGTATTCCCCTGGAGACGGTTGACTGGGTGGCATCGGCCTAGCTGAGGGCGGAGTCGGCGGTAACGGTGAGAGTAGCTTGGGAACGGGGCTCCACTCGAACATCAGGGCCTTCCCCGTCCAAGGGCGGATCTTCCTGGTGCTCCGGATCTTCCTCTTTCCTGGACCGCTTGTCATTGGTGTAGTTGGAGCCATGTTGAGTTTTCAAGCGAGCTGGACTTCAACTGGTTGATGTAGCTGCGGCTCACCCCTTATATATTCGTTCAGTATCGGATTAGCATCCCCCCTCGGTAAGTTAGTCAGGTGGTTAGGAGGGAGACTAATGTTTAGTTATTTTAGGATGACAGCTCTGGTTTCAATCAGCTAAAGCCCGGTAGTGGCTCACGGTAGCGGCTTTCCTTAGGGGTTTCCCTACCCGCTCTTTTGCGAAACTGATGGTCGTCGCTCGGCACCGCGCCGGAGGATCCTCCGTCGCACCCAACCAACCACCCTATGTGCGTTGCGGGGCCGGGTTCTGGAGGTCTTCATGGGCAGGTTTTAGGTCCTTTACATGGACCGGGCCTAGTGTCGTATTCCGGGCCACATCTTTGAGTATTACTATTACTGGGGACACAATCTTCTTGATCGTATACGGCCCAATGAACTTTGGGGCTAATTTCGTGGAGAACCCCTTGGCGGCGTCGGACAGCACTCTCTGTTTCTTATATACCTGATCTCCTACGCGGGGTCGGTAAGCCCTACGTCGAAGGTTGTAATGTTGACTTTGCTGTGCAAAGGCTTTTGCCAGGTTTTGTCGTACGACCTCCTGGAGGTCCCGGAGTTTCTCGAGTTGTTTGGCATATTCATTGGTCGGAGGTCCGGGTGCTTCCTCCTCTAGCTCCCCATCGGCACGGGCTCTTATGGAATTGGGCGGTAACATTTCTCTGCCCAGGTTGAGCAGAGCCGGGGTAAACCCGGTGGATTCGTGGACGGCCGTGTTGAGGGCAAAGTTGACCTCCGAGATCCACGCGTCCCACTTTGACTGGTCTCCCCTAGCTAGTTGAGAAATTATCGTTCCAATTACCTTGTTAGTGCGTTCCACCGGATTGGCCTGGGGGGTGTACGGAGGTGTCAACCGGTGGTGTATACCCATTTCTCGGGTCAGGAGATTGAAGTTGTGGCTCACGAACTGGGACCCATTGTCGGATACAATTACCCTAGGAGTACCAAATCGATATAATATCTTCTCCTTCAGTGCTTTAATAATAGTTTGCGTGGTGGCTTTCCGGAGAGGGTGTAATTCTACCCATTTAGTGAAACGGTCCTGGAATACTAGCAGATATGTATTTCCTAGTGACGAACGGGTTAGTGGGCCTATTAAGTCCGTACTAATTACTTCCCAGGGCCCTCGAACCCGTGACCAACACATCTTACCGGCGGGTTGTTGTTGGGACACCTTATATTCTTGGCACAGCCTGCAAAACCTAACATACCTTACAATGTCTTGTTTCATACCCGGCCAGTAATAGTGCTGCCGCACCTTGGCCAGGGTTTTGTTCGTTCCCAGGTGTCCTGCGGTCGGGGAATCATGACACTCTTGCAGTACCTCGTTCTTCCGGTTCTTCGGCACGCATAGCTTCCAGTCTACATGGAAGCCCGACGCGATCTCTTCGCCGATACTTGGGAAGCTGCGAAATAACTCACCGTTCTCCACTCGGAACTGGTCATAGCTTTCGGGATCCTCCTCTACCCGTTGTATCATCCGCTCGGTCCATTCGAGCTCTCCCTCCGGTCGGTGGGCGGCCATTGGCGTCACCTCGTTGGAGTCGGTGGGGTCCGGCGGGGTGTTGCGGGAGAGAGCGTCGGCTACGTGATTCAAGGCCCCCTTCCTATAGGTCACCTCGAAATCATATTGTTGGAGCTCCAGCGCCCACCTGGCCAACCGCCCGGACGGGTTTGGGAAATTGTGTAGCCATTTTAAGCTTCTATGGTCAGTAACAACGGTGAAGTGGTATCCCTCGAGGTACCCTTTAAATTTCTTCACTGCGAAAATCACGGCTAAACATTCCTTTTCGGTGGTTGAGTAATTCTTCTCTGCGGGAGTCAGGGAACGGCTGGCGTAGGCTAGTACCCTCTCTTCTCCGTCATGCTCCTGAGTAAGAACGGCCCCAAGTCCGGTATCACTGGCGTCTGTCTGTAACACAAAGGGTAGCCTGAAATCTGGGCAGGCTAGGATAGGAGCAGAGGTCAGGGCCTTTTTTAATTTTGCGAAGGCTTGATTTTGGGTGTCCGTCCATTGGAATTTGGTCTTTTTCTTTACTAGTTCATTTAACGGGGCGGCGATGTCGGAAAACTGGGGTATGAACTTGCGGTACCATGACGCCATGCCGAGGAACCTCCTCACCGCCTTGGGATTGGTCGGTACTTCCATCTTTTGGATGGCCTCCACCTTCTCTGGATCGGTGCGTATTCCCCTCCGGTTCACCATGTGTCCTAGATATTTTAATTCAGTTTGACAGAACCGACACTTCTCTGGATGTAGCCGTAACCCAGCCTCCCGGAGCCGTCGCAAGACTTCTCGTAAGTTCTCCAGGTGTTCCTCAAAGCTATTCCCGACCACAATGATGTCATCCAGGTAGCAGAACGCCTTGGGTTCTAGATCGGGGCCGATGATTGTGTCGAGGAACCGCTGGAAGGTGGCAGGTGCGGAATGGAGCCCGAAGGGCAGTACTGTGAATTGAAACAACCCTCTTCCGGGGACGGTAAATGCGGTAATCGGCCTGCTTTCCTTCTCCAGACTAATCTGCCAATAACCCTGTTTCAGGTCCAGCGTGCTGATGTATCGGGCTCCCCTTAACTTATTCAAGATACCATCTATAAAGGGAATAGGATAGGCATCAGCTTTAGAGATCTGGTTTACCTTACGGAAGTCGATACAAAATCGGTATTTCCCAGAGGGCTTCTTTATCAATACCACCGGCGAACTGAAAGGGCTGGTCGAGGGCTCTATGACGTTATCCTCCAACATAGCGTCCACCTCGTCGTCGATGAGGGCCTGCATGGCCGGGTTTCTGGGATAATACCGTTGCTTAATGGGTTGCGCCCCGTCCTTCAGGAGGATCCGGTGTTCCACCAGCGTTGTAGGCCCTTTTATGCCATCGAACTTCGGTAACTCGTGTTCTAGGAATTCCTGTAGTCTCACAGCCTGGGGTTTGGATAACTCGTGGAGTCCTCCCATCTTTTCCCCGCTATCGTGGGTCATGAGGGGCATCAGGACACCCTTCAACCTTACCTGCTGAAGAGCCGGTGCTATTTCTGCCTCACCTGCCTGTAAGAAATCCAATCCTAGTACCAAGTCCGTGGCTAAAGTGGGAATACAGCTGGCCTCCAGCGAGAACGACACCCCGTTTGCTGTGATCGGTATTTGGTAGACCCCCGTGGCTTGCACTAGGCTCCCATCGGCCATCTGTACTCGCGTTTTGATGTTCCGGTTCCATCTGACTCCTTGTTGATGGAGGTGGTCCTGGACCTGCTGGCTGAGGTACGAGCGGGCAGCTCCGGTATCTACGAGGCCTTTGAAGGTTGTACCGGCGACTTTCACCCTCAGGAACAGTCTGGCGTCTAGGGTGGCTACGGGTTTGCTAGATATCGTGGGTACACAAAACTCTCTTACCCTTGTTATCCAGGCTTTCCAATCATCGGTTTTAGCTATCCGGGGAGAGGTCTTGGTTGCCCTTAGACAGGAGAGCCTCACTGCTCTTGTCGGGCGGTAGAGTTTCCCGGCCGCTTACATGGGCAATCCCGGGTGAAGACGCCTTCTTTCCCACAATAGGAACAGAAGAGTTTCCTTGGGCCCCGACACCTCTGGCGAAAATGTCCTCGCTGTCCGCAGCGCCAACACCGGTCCTCGCGAACATAACCGCCCCCCTTCTGATCAGGTCGGCTGGTAGATTCTTTTGGTGCTGTCATGGCCGATACGGGTGGCGTACTCCCCAGAGGTTTCTTCTTCCCCTTGTGAGGATTATAAGCCGTCTCGGCGGCGTAGGCTTCGCTCGGAGTGGGTGGTGAACGATACGTGGAGCTTTCCACCTGGAGTGCTTCATACTCTTCGGCTAGCGCCACCAACTCGGGGAGATTCTTAAAATCTTTTCGTCGCGCATATAGTTTAAACTCGGTCCGAAGGTTTTCATATATTCTTTCCAGTTGTTTTTCCGGGTCCATGTTTCCCGCGCGTCGCAACAGCGTCTGTAAGTCTGTGACGTAGTCTACCACTCTTTCCTTGTCCCCTTGGGTCCGTCTACGTATCTCCTCCTCGAGCCAAAACCGGGGCCGGGGTGGCATAAAGCGTTCTTTGAAACTCACCATGAATTTCTCCCAAGAGTTCCATTCGGCCTTGTTATTCCTGTACCACAGGAGGGCCTTGTCTTTGAGGAGCTCTGGTAACGCGGTAAGTATACCTTCTTCCTCGAGTCCATAACAGGTTTTCAATTCGTCGACTCTTTCCAGGAATGATATGGGGTCGGAAGTGCCATCAAACTTAACACCCCACTTGCGAATCATATTGCAAGTTTCTGCCATCTTTGGTGGTGGGGTTGCGGTTTCTGTCGGTGTTTGTAACGGCATGACGTTCTTCCTGCTTTTGATAAACCCGGCGATTCGGGTTCGAAGCTCTTGGACGGTTCCGGTGTCTGGTAGTTGGTAGTTTCTCGCTACGGTTCGTAATTCGTCGTCCTTTAGCTTGTATATCCACGATGTTGACTTTCCCTTTTCTTCTGTTGCAGGTCCGGGTTCTGGCATAAAGAAGGGATTACTGTTATCTTACCTATCGTTGCTACGGTTTTCGGTCTGCAGGTCTCGGGCGCCTTTCTGGTTCTGGTTCTCGGACACTCTGGTACGGTGATGGTCTCTGTGTCTTCACTCCTCTTCTACTGGCCAACCAAGTTCCTGCTCGGGCCGCCAAATGTAACCCCCTACTTGGGGTTATATGTGCTCGGGTTAGCTCAGAAGAATTCCAGGGTGATTGTAGCAGTAACGAAGCTTGAAATTACAACACAGAAACTGTTCATAAAATTGTTTAATCATATATAAATAATAAGGTAATTCTGTTGAACATAATAAATAATAAAATGTAATTCTGGTTAATAAAACAAATAATAATCCACAGGTGAAATAAATTGACTTTAACTCTAAACACAACTATTTACAATTAAACAACATAACTCCAACGTATTCTTCCCAGTTGCTTTCGCTGTTCGACCGGTTGCCGGTACAGCGGCGCGCGACTGGTTGCTTCGGAAATTTGGTTAACGACTGACAGGTCTTTCGGCCTCTGTGACGTTTTGGCGTGAGGCTGGTTTTGTGGTTGTGCCTTCAGCAAAATGGCGGTGCCTTGGAAATTTGCTGTTGACATAAATACACTTGAAATGGTTAATTATAAGTTAGTGATTAGTGGTTCGGAGTGGGTGCCTATTAGTCTGTGTAATTAATGGATACCTGGTGACGCGAGCAGTGCCCGTGTAGGTTACAGGTTAGCGAAGGAATCGCTTATTACCACGGGTTGCTGACAGCTGTAGGTGAGTGACACCCTTAGGTTAGCGTGCTTTTATTCTTGCCGGTTCTTCACGGAATATTCGTACCTGGGGCCCAGCGGTTTCTGGGTCTCCTCGGACACGTATCCTCGGTACAGGTACGTGGTTCGTGTCGGTTTACGTCGTCCTTATTTACGGCGGTTTACGGACCTGGTGGACAGCGGGATCAGGGGCCTGTTTGTCAGCTCTGTGCGAGCCGATTCACAGGGCAGAATAACGGGGTTGTGCGTCAGCTCTACTCGAGCCGATTTACAAGATCTGGATTACGGGGTTGTGCGTCAGCTCTACTCGAGCCGATTTACAAGACGGGATTACGGGGTTGTGCGTCAGCTCTACTCGAGCCGATTTACAAGATCTCAGAGGGGTTCTAGGTTCGGATTGGAGTCCGGCGGTTCTCTGTCGTTGAATACGAATTTACTACGCCTTTTATACTCTTTCCCCACCAGGTTTTCTAGTTGGCCTGGCACGGGGCCAAGATTATTTGGTCACGTAGGCCTCGCAGGTGGGTTGATAACGCCCAAGCTAAAATTTCCGTTTGAGTACGCCTGTACGGGACTTTATAATGTTAATTTTATTCACAGATTAATTACAAAGGCAATTTCGGACTGGCGGTACGTTACACTGTATTGGACATGACTTGTTTTATTTACATTAATTTTTAATCCACTTTGAATTGACGTCTCATAGACACATGAAGGATGTCTCCTTCCTCTTTTGATAGGTATAAGACTTATTTGTAATTCGTCATCTAAGTGTAGTGTCATACTCCCGTCTTAATACACTTATATAAATAATATGTAGCAACTTTCAGTCTCTGGAATCCACCCTAGTATTGTTCAGTGCTTCTTCGATGGCCCATAATTCTATGCTGTCGAAGACCCTTTGATAGTCGACGATGGCTAAGTACAACAGAAAGTTATATTCGTTGGTTTTCTCTATTAGTATCTTTAGAGTGTCTAGATCAGGGGTGCTCAAACGGTCGATCGAAAAGTTTTCAAGTCGATCGCGTAAATAAATTAATAAGTGTCTAGAACACGCGGCAACTTTCGACTCAAAACTTATAGCTATTATAATATCTATGTATATGTGATTCGTCTGTACAATTAATCAATACCTACCATTTCCAAACTTTGTATTTTTTTCCTACCTAGTCGATCGCTTGCCGCCTAATACTTTTACGGTAGCTCGCCAATAGTAAAAGTCTGAGCACTTCTGGTGTAGATGATCGCATGTTCCATATCCCGTTGTGAAGCCTGCCTGTTCGACCGACTGGTAATTGTCAAATTGCTTCGTTAATCTATTTGTGATGATTCTGGTAAATGCTATGTATACTTGCGACAGAAGGGATATATCTCCTTTTTTGTGTATTAATATTGTTTTGGCGTTATTTCATTGCTCAGGTATTTTACCTTCTGTTAGACACTTATTAAACGGAATTTTTAGGTAGTCCATAACTTTGCTTCCCTTTTCTTTAAGAAACTCTGCCAGTATTCCATCATCCCTCGCGGCCTTAGTTCGTTTGGTTTCTTTTATGGCTCTTTCTGCTTCTTTACTGGTAATATCCCGCGTGTCCTCCGAGTTAACATTTATTACTGTTCTTGACAAATTCTTTATTGATCTGCGTGGTGGGCTTTCTGTGGAGCTGTATAGATCTTTATTGTACTTGTCAGTTATTTTTATTATCTTGGATGTGCACCTTTCTTCTACATTTTGATATTTAAGCATCACTATTTTCTTGTTACCCAGTCTCACTATAGTCACATCTAGAACTATTACTTTAAAGCTATACAGGGTGATTAAAAAGTATTGTTATTAATTTTAAAGGTAGGTTTGAACGATTTAATGGAAGGTTATCCTAACCGTATGACCGAATTAATAATTGACGTTTTAATTTACAGGAAAGCTCTTCAAAATGCTGCAGCAGCTCTAAAAGACAGTTTTTTGTTTGTGTTGTGTGTGTTTGTCGGAGGAACATTTTCTGTAAATCCAGTTTCTGTTTATTAACAACATTGTTTTCTAATATCACTTTTTAAACATGCCACTAATTGTTTACTGTCACCTCTCAAGCCTGAAAAAATTGCAGAGGAAAGTGAAACCTGTAAATTATATAATTGTGTAATGTTTCATTTATTTTTGCAGGGACAAATATCTATCGTGGGCTTTTTAAAACATATTACCTAGCAGTTCTCAAAATATGTAACAAAATCTAAAATAAACAAAAATGGCGATAAGCTTTAAATTTTTGCTGTAATGTACTTCTATTAAGTTCATTTAATGACAATACTTTGGAATTGCCCTGTACATTGTACATATGATATTTTCTATGTGTCTTTAAGCTGCCCCGTACTACTCTATCCAATTCTTCGAATTTTATTGTCTCCTTTGTTCTGTTTTAGGAATTGTTTGGGCTTTTTCTCAGTACTATATCTAATGTATATTTTTCAATCTGCTCTGTATGGGTATCGTGTTAACTCCGTATGTACTATATCGTGAATATTGAATAAAGCTATGAAGTACAATTTCCTACCATTGCTGTTGGTGGTTTTGTATCCCAATATTTGCAATTTAAGTAAGTAGGGTTGGTATCGATTCGTTAAGAGCTGCTGTAAAATTACTTGCTAATTGCATGTTTGAAGTTTTACATACACATATAATTTTAGTTATGTGCATAAATAATTATCTTTGGTTTTTTATACCCCTTACTGTTGTTTTTACTTATTTGCCATTGACTAGTAACATGATAATATTGTTGCAACCTATAAATAGATTGCACAACTCTTTAGAAAACCTATCCTGTGCGGAAATGTGGCTACTTGATGTTATCAGTTGCTGCGTCATGTTTCCAAAACGATTAGACCTTTTTTGTTTATGAATGGCAGTTCCTAGGTGCTGCTCTACTTGAAATTTTTTATCACAAGTAATTTGAAAAATGTTTAATTGTGAAAAAAATCTACACTTTAATTTAGAGACATATTTGCTAAATGAAATTACCAAATTACTAAAGTCAGAAAATAACATTAAAACCGACACTTTTGTCGAAAACTGTGCGACGAATCAATAATTTTCAAATCGGTATGATTCTGACACCATTTTTTCAATAAAACACTTCTATGTGTCATTTGTTCCGGCATTTTGAAATACGAACAAATAGTCAAATAACGCACACTTCGAAACTTGTGGTAAGACTAACACATGAAATCTAACATCCCAGCAGAACCACTGCGACCACCACAAAGAATTCTGAGAAACTCATTAAGGCAAGGATTAACTCTTAAGTACTTCTGTGAACTGAGTAGTACTAAAGACCACAAATAATAATTCTCAGTTAAAATGACAAACAGGAAATTCCAAAAAGCTTGCTAAAAGGGATTTTAACTGCCTCAAAAAAAAAAAATTAAGAACATTTTAAGCAGAATACCCTTAAATATGCAAAATAACATAGTGCATATGCATTTATTAGAAAATTGGAAAAAACATGCAAATATGCATTATAGAAAACAGAAAAAAATGCCTTACAACAATGAAATTCGTGTAGAAATAAAATTGTAAAAAAACATAGCGTTATGCCTTTTGCATATATTCCAAGCTCTAATAATAAGGATAATTGCCTAATTTAAAACAAGGTGGTTGTAGAAAGTAGTAGTTCTTGATGTGATTATACCCTTGACATTTCGTGGACTGCGGTGTAATTACTATTGTTGCGTCGCAGAACTTTGCTATGCAATATGTTAAATTAGTTAAATTAAATTTGTTTCTGGTTTCTGTGGTCATTGGTAATTCAGCTTTGGTGTAGCTCATTGATGCTTTATTTTTATTTAGTAATCACGTAATCTTCCTTATTAGATAATTGTTTTCAGTGACACTCTGAATTATTTCAGCCTGCAAATGTTATTCCTTATAATAATTTCTAGGTTAGTGTTTTTAGGATCATGAAAGGTCTGATAATTCAGTTAGTGTTCCTTCTTTTTAAAGAAGATCTAAAATTGGTATAAAAATATTGGAGGAATTTTAGATTTAATTGACTCAGAAAGAGCTTGATCCTTGTTCGCTGCTTGCGAGGTAGAGTATTGCGTTTCTTCAATCTCTTGTAGTGTTTCAATAACTTTGTTATTGTCCAAACTATATGGTTTTTTAGGATCATAAAATACAATTGGCGCTGAGTCTGAACCACGTTTAGATAAAGTTTATAGGTCAGGATCCATCGAAATCGGAGTGCTTTGATAAATTTGAAAGAACATGTATTGTTGGTTAACCAATTAGATATGAAATCAAATCCAAATGCACTTTTATGTTTATTTTGAATGCGCTACCCCTATTTTAATATTGTCAATATAGTCAAGAAAATCCGCCCGCGGCGACATTTATACGCGAATTCGACTAAAACGTAAATCTATTCTGGCACATTATATTTTTTCCATAATAATTTTTAATATTTTAAAGCTGACTGTGTCTACTTTCCTGTACCATCACTGAAGTTGCAAAAACAAATCTAGAAATACCTTCTGAGGCAACTTCAGCGATATTGATTTTCCAATTTCGAGGTGTGTTATAAAAAACGTAACAGCACAAATTGATTGCTATTGTCCGTATACCAAGCAGAGTCAGTAAAGGTCCGCCCCTTTTGACGTATGTCTACTCAGACAAGCAACTTCTAACCTCAAAATTTCAATGATCCAACGTTCCCATTACTTACCCACTTAATGAATGCAAAATGTGTACGTGTCTTGTAAAAGACAATTGTTTAAGATGAATGAAAAATACAGATAAAACTGAAATCCGCCGGAATCTGAACTATAACTGACAAATCAAGCACCAAGGTCAAGTAGTTGTCAATGTCACCTGTTGTATTCAAATACGGCACGCAAATATTGGGCGGAGCTTTACTGACTCTTTTGGGTGTACGGACTATAGGAACGTCTACACATACAGGGGGAGGCAAGAGTAACGCAATATCACTATGACTCTTTTATTGTCGCGTGTTTAGAAAAAATATTCTTAACAAGAATTGTTAGATGATAAGTACTCCATATATCTGTGGCCTTGAATTTGTTTTACGTCATCACGTGTAAATACGGGGGCATGCAACATTACTTTTTTAAATTTCAGTTTATGTTTTTTTGCATTTCTGGAATCGTCTTTTCTGCTTCTGGCAGCATAAACGTTTTAGTAGGTTGCATTAGTAAAATTTTGGGAAAAGTTTGAGTAAGATTTCAAGTCCAATAAAGCTTATAACTGTGTTTTATGCAAAAAGAACTTTATTTGGAAAGGTTAAACAAAAAAACTATTCTACCTATTCCAATTTGCTATAATTTTCTAGGTAATTCAAAGCTTCTTCTTCCTGTAGTTGTATAGTTGTAAGCCTTTTTTGGGATTCTGGTCTTATCCATTATGTGTATGCTGATATTCTATCTTCGGAGGATTCGACATTAAGGCTCTCTCTGATGTCTTCATTCTGTATTCGATCGGAGTTTTTAAATATACATACTTGTTTCTATTTTTATAAAGGGTGTTCAAATGAAAACTCATTTGCAGCAGGCTTTGGCTTGTAATACCATATCACCTTATTTTATTTGAACTGGAGTTTGCTCCCTACAAATGATTTTTCATTTGAAAGCTCGTTATACTTTTATAACATTAGTGTATCGGGCGACTATTCAAAAATCATCAAGAGCTTCAAGAATTTTGGTTTTCTCTTTCTCGTAGTCGATGTATGTTAGTTAGGTCTAAGTTACATTTTGTTTTTTCTATTATATCGGCCTTGTAAGTGTTCTGCAGGTCCATATCTGCTTCTAAATACTGTATGTTTTATTGATTGGCATCCAGATCTTGGGTACATCTCTGCTCTTTATAAACAATTTGCAAAGATGTGAAGAACAAATATGTGGTTTTAAAAGGGCGAGATATTGGCTTCTTCGGGTATTCAAACACATGTAGTATAGTAGGTGACTAAGATGCCACGGCACCAGAACAGAGACTGGAGCCAGCGCAGAATTTTATGGCAGTAGACCAAAGGAGAAGCTAAGCTTCTCGGTGGAAAACATGCCTCTATTTTTCAAACAGAAATATAACACTTATCGAAACAAGCAGATCTTTATCTTCTCTGACAACCAGATGGCGGTAAAGACCGGGATCAAAGATTTCTTCCCGACCCAGACTGCTTTGGGAGTGTTTGAATGGACTGAATGATCTGAGAAACACAATAGCGTTACTAGGTCATTGAGGCATAGCTGGCAATGAACAAGCCGATGAACTTGCAAGGCAAAGAATGCCTAGGGCTTACCTGCGACCAAAACCCGCTTTGGCAGTGACTACGAAAACTACCAGGGGCTTCAATAATAACTGAATTACTGCTGAACACAAGTTTGAATAATCCAATACTTACTTACACACAGCAACACGTTCATAAATGAACTCTGCAAGAAGAAACCTGCCGAACTACTCCTTTTGAGTAGGTAACATATGGGCCATGGACCCTTTAAAAGACACCTACATCTGATGGGCCTCTCCGAGGACCCGAGTTTCAGATTCTCTAACGAAGCAGATTAAACTTCCCTTCATCTACTTTTACGGTGCCCTAGACTACCTCTTCTGAGACGTCGACTACTTGGAGCCGGTCTCTTAGAGCCCGACGATACGATAATTTACGGCGGATGCAGAATGGACCTAGGGCCTGAGTGCTGCTACTTTGCACCGCCGAAGAATAAGAAGAAGAAGAAAAGTAGGTCGCAACTTGTTATCGCCACAAGTCTACTAATAGGCTGGTTGACCATTAAGGGAAACCTGTAGAAGATTAGAAAATGTAATGGGGACCCTGATTACACACTCTACAGAAATGAATCAGAAATGTAAAGCACATGTTATATAGGCGGACTCCCTTATAAAACGCAGACAGCGCATGTTCAAGCACACTAACATGAAGCTTGAAGATATCAAGTGTTCCCCATTAATCGTTAAACAATGTCCTAACGTATCTTTAAAATTTCTAATTACATTTTCTAATGTATTGGATATACTTTCTTCTATAGCCATTCTATTTCGGGCTTTTAAGTCTTCTAAATTGTTTGGCCGATTATTATTATAGGCCACACTTTTGAGGTGATCCCATAAAAAAAGAGTCGAGAGGAGTTAAATCCGGAGACCGCGCAGGCCGGGCCATTCCACTTCACAATTTCTTCCGATTCACCTTCGAGGAAAAGCAGTATTTAAATAGGTCCTGACCTCAGCTTGTTGGAACCAAACGCTGTTGAATTGTTCAAATGGAAATAAAGTTTGAAAAACTGACACCACATCATTTTGCCCAACGAAGTGACGACCAATAACTCCTAACCAGATTTTTATTTTCTGAGGTCTCTGTGTGTGAACTTCTTCCATCCAGTGAGAATTATCCTTTGACCAATATCGAGAATTGTGTTTGATTATGGATCCATTAAGACAGAACTTTGCTTCATCTGGAAAAGTAATTTTCTCAGCAAATCCATCGTTGTTATTACATCTTTCCATCATTGAAATATTTTTGCAAACTGCCCCGCTCCCCAAATATGGATGATTTTGAAATCGTCCCATCAGTTGACTTTTCCAACTAATGACTACTTTAAGTGCGTTCGCCAAAACAGTTTTACGTTTGTGCTTCCAACCAATGATGGTAGGTTTTCGTTGATATGATGATGTCATATTTGTTTACAACTAACATAAGATTTAATTTGGGGAAGGTTATTTTACGTGCCTATACGAATCGCTACTGTGGTTGAATCTTATTTTTGCAATGCACGACAAGTATTGAGACTCAAAAATCCTTGATTTCTATTGAACGGAAAATTTTTGAGTGACGTCTCCAGAAGAAATTGTCACTGTAATTCTGGAGTAGTTTTATAAAGTCTAAAATGTTACTACCATCTTCATCGAGCATCTTTCATAGTAAGTTGGCTTATCACGCAATATATTATGCTAAAATAGCGCAGAAAAGATCTACCAATGTTCCTATACCATTCTTTAGTGCTTGATTATGAACAAAGAGAGACCTTTCCCGAGAATTCGCCAACAACATTATAGACCGAATTCTCTCAGGCAAATCGTGATTTCCAGTAGCTGGCTATAGAGATTGTGGTTTTCTCTACCATTACCTCTTTCGTGACCGGTCCGTGATGGTACTTTCATTGTAGAAATGCATCAGAAAGAAATTATTCAGTGTTTCATGGATAACTGTATAATCCATAATGTTAAATTTCAAAATGATTTCTTTAAGCAAGGTCTAGAGTTTACACAATATTTGAGAAGCCTTTTTGTTTTCACAGTTATACAATTTTATATCTTTAGAGGTCTTTGTTTGGTCTTTACAAGCTTTCCAATTTTATGGCGTCCATAAATAATTTAGAATGAGCAAAAGAAAGTTTAAGAAACAAGTGTAGATGAATCTAGTAACAACATATAGCGCCTTGGTCAGTTAATTTTACTTCTAAAAGAAAATGTCACACACATCAAGTTTCAGGCAGACGTTGTTCTCTGTATTTCCACAGAATAAACTCTTAACAGAAGCGATAAGACCGCGCGGCACTTTGATGTTAATGTTGCCAGCACAAGGCGGAGCTACGTCAGTTCAGCAAGTAACTTAGCGTATGGCTTTCAATTTTAATCGTTAATTTCTGCTTTCTGGGGGTGCAAGTGCTGCTGACTTCAGGCACAGCCCCAGGTCATGTTTGAGTACTAACGGAAATTTCCAAAACAAATAAACTTACAGAAGCTGACATTATAAAAATTGATACTAATTTATTATATACTAATTATTGTATTTATGTTTTATTGAAGCAATATTTTGAATAAATAACACCCGAACTCTTTGGCGCTGCACTTAAATATACAGCAAAATAGGAAATTTTACTTGCTAGTGGGCGAGTTCGAGTTCACCCCCGCTCCCCTTATTTTGACCACCCCACACTAGGCACTTTGTCGCTTCTGTTAAGAGTTTATTCTGAGGTATTTCTCATCTTTAGTAGTTTTTGCAAAATCATTCTTTACAAATTAGTATAATTACATAATGTAATATTATAAGGCGCTAGGGCTAATAACTGACACACATGATTTCAAGAAATATGCAATACAACTGTTTAAATATCTTTTAGACCGTAGAAATAAATTACTATTGCAGTTAAATGTCATGAGCAAGGCTTAATTACCTTTATGCTTACAACGGCGCAGCATAGTTTGTTCTACAAATTTCGCAGAGCATTCATCCCATGTAAACATTCTCAATATTTCAAGATAATGAGCTCCGTTTGTATTAGCAAGAAGTTTAGCTAAGTTCTCATATGTTTAAGACTAGATATTCAACATTGTTTTATAAGGTTGCCTGTCATTCACTTCGTTGCTAATTTAGTTGGAACAAAATATTGTGTTAAATCTGGAAGCCGTAGTGGTAGAACTAAGTTAATGTGTTAGTTGGTTATGGTTTACAGGGAACTGAAAAGGGAAAATGTTGTGTTTATTTTTTGCCATAATTATAGCCAGAATTTGATAATTTAAATTGACAAAGAATTATTGAAGAGGAAACGCTTAATAAAATTGAAAATGGAGCTAAATAATTCAAAAGCGCACGTAAACAAATTTCTGACGATAATTCCGAGGTATCTCTCTAAGAAACTACGGCATATCTACGAGTCTTCCGTGTACACACCCAAACTAATTCGAAAGTTTATAAAAAGTATAATTGAATTGTACTGTTTATAAACAAAAAAACTTTGGAAACTTTTCATCAACCCCGCTACAGAGCTACGAATCCTACGATACCGGGAAGTACCACCCCTGGGGTATACAAAACCAACGACAGAAATCGATAGCGAAATTGAAGTGCACTACATTTCGTTCTGATTATAGGAGAGCTGTTTGTTATCAAATATAGTATATATATACAAGCTATACCGATAGAGTTTACTGCTTCGCTTTGGCAAAACATTATTAAAACTTTCTTCATTTATGCTGACAAACTGCACTCGCTACGTAAATGGGATGTTATTGGGGACCACAGAATCCACGTTTGTTTATAAAGACAAAGTTTTAGATTTTATATTAAATCGGTTTACATCACCAACCTTGTCAGTTAACAATAGGGAAGTTTTAAGTATGCAAATGGTCACAGCTTGATTGATGTCTGCCATAGTTTCTCACAATTAGTACAATTTTTGAAAGAGTTAATAAAGTTTAAATTATTAGAAATTGCGTGGAGATGGCGTAAACGTATGTAAACCAACGGATACAGTAATATGAGCTATAGTCCCACAAACAACAGCGAGGAAGTACATTTATTTTTTATATCAAAACTGAAAGTTCTTGTGTATATCAATATATGAGGAGGAAGAAATACTGCTACTTAATGAACTTAATAATTAGTAAAAGATTAAATTAGTTTCAAGCAGAATTTAGATATAAACAAAAAATATATCTATGCTGAAATCTGAATTAGATCCCTTCTTAGATTTTATTGTTACTAGCCAACACAGTCATAGTTTAACATTGCAAGTAAATTGTAATAAATTAGGAGGTAACAATGAAAGTAATAACCACTCTCCATTTCAATTCAGGTTTCTTCTTGGCGCACTGGTCACTTTCGAACTTCTTCACAAATCCTTGGTTTCGAATCATATCCACTAGATCATCCCTTAGATTCGCTGTTTGTGCACAAACTGAATTTTTTGGCGTTTTCAAAGGTGAAAATTTAAAGGATTCGGCGATCTAGGTGGCCAAAACAGCTGACCGCTCATTTCAATCTATCGTTGAGGATGGCTGTTATAAAAAAAAATCTTACAATTAATGTAAATTGCGCAGGACCCCATCGCGCATAAATCAAGAACCAAGGCGTGTTTACGACCGGCATACTATCTACAAAATCAGGTAACCTTTACAACAGATCATAATTCCTGCCATTAACTTTGTTAGGTGATTGGAACGGTCCAATCACTAAAGCATGTTACATGTTGGCATATTCTCCAAAGGCATAGTTCATTTAGATAGCAGGGGTAACTAACTAAGTATCCAGTGATCAAAACAGTTAATTTTGGTAGTTTATAGTGACATTGATTTGACATACAAGTGACAATTTGAGTATTCAGCACTAGAAAATGACGCTGTTATTGAGAAATCAAAATGTCTTATTGGCTAAAGTTCGAAGTCTACATGTCAATATAAACTTCACTGCTTATTTTAGGTTATATGAGAGCAAACAGAGAAAGGTTGTTATTCAGTACAGTATGTAATGTCTTCCTTCCTATCATATATTATTATTATTATTCGATCGAATTACGAGGGTGGTGTCCCATTTCTTAACCGTACAAGCTGTAAACAAAAATAAGCTCACTCCTTTTTATACCTATTTTTTGAAGTTCAAAGATGCAACTTATAGAACTAAATTAATTTCTGATTCACCTTTACTTTAGCTTCGCACGATATATTTTACATTAATAGTAAATATAGTATCTTGCAAGGAAAACTTTTTTGTTATGTTATTTAAACAAATAAATATAGTTTAACAGTTTAAAGCAGGAAGCTTTAACTTGTATATTTTCCCGTTTTCTAGTAGTTCAGCTGCTCCCAATAGGTAGCTTACCCGTCGAATAAGTAACTTGTCCATCCCATTTTCATGTTTATTAAACTAAATTTATATTTTAGTTTTTGGACAAATAGTACGAAAGGAAGTTTCAAAAACGAAATTTAATGGAAGGTTTCTGTTATGAATATAAAAATAGAGAAGAACACATGAACCGAAGATTAATTTGAACTCGCAAATTACTATTGTCTAAGGAGAAGAAAAAATAACGCTGATAGATAATTAGACAAAAAATTATTCTAAAAACGTAAAAAGAAAGTAAGTTCTCCTCATAAGCTGGCATTTTCCAATGAATTTTAATAGGAACCCATACAGACGTATACTTAGTTGACTTAGCTCAATATTAGAGACAAAAAAAGATTTGTTTAGATCGAAAAGTCGTGTCCTTTTTCTAATGAATTTTAATATCAATCAATAGGGACCTATACAGACCAAAACTACAAAGTATCACTTGCTTAGCTTAACATTTAAGACAAAGCATTTGTCTCTGTGGAAAAAATGCAAATGGTGGAGTGCCCTTATGCGCTGTCATACTTTATCGAATTTTAATAGCGTGGTCACATATTGTATATTTACAGTTTCGTTTACTTAGGTCAATATTTAGTATAAATAAGTTACTTCCAAAGAGCAGTACCGACAGACACATATCTTTTTGGCAAATATCCGGTTCGTGGTCTATAGTTTAAGATCGGAGCTTATTCGCCATTTTTTGATGATTTTTTCTAAAACACAAAACACGAAACTTTAATGTCACCGTATTACTACACTTATTGCACATACATATCGTAAATGTGCTTATGTATAATAAAATACAGGGTAAGCAATTTGTATACGTATTGTATTTTCGTTGATTCATTGGTCCGTGTAGTTTTAGCATGCCTGAATGCATTAGTAGAAATTTTGTGTAATATGGACATAATGCAGCGGTTAGGTGTTGTATTATCTCATATACCAGTTGTGGCGAGTTCTGGGTTTAGTTAATATGGTGTCCAATAATTGTGAATGTCTCAACAGGCTCAGTATCAATTGTTAAAGCGGTGAAGTAACATCTTCATCTATCAAGGGGTTTGAATCAAACCCTGACTTAATAGGAAGGATATTCAACTCCTAACCGGAATTTTTATTTTTCTTAAATTCTAGTTGCCACAAACCTACAGAACTTTTTTCTTATTAAAATGTCACCCTTTTTTAACATACTGTTGTAATCAGATCACCAGTGATTAATTTGTTTAATAAGATTGTTGAATGTCAAACATGCACATTTCAAGTATTTACTGTTGCAAGTTTTTAGTTGGAGAAGGGGTAAAACCCTCTGAAATTTTGGTGAGACTTTCTGCACAGTTAAGGGAACATGTTTATCCGAGGACCAAGCTTACAACTATTACAAAATTTTTAAAAACCACGAAAGAGAAGGTATAACTAACGTGCCACGCACCCCATTCTGGAACTCATCAGGAGTAATTTTCTCTGATGTAGAGACCGTAGAAATTTCAACGCTGAATATTACAGCAATTCACTGCAAAACAAAGTCAAGCCAGCTTTTCGCTCAAAAAGGCAGAATTCTTCAGCCTTCAGTGTCCGCTTGCTCCACGACAATGCTCGCCACCACACGGCGACAGCAACACTGGGAAGTTTTGCCACATCCACCTTATAGCCCTGATTTGTCACTATGTGACTTTTATCTGTTTGATCCCTTGAAAGAAAACCTAAGCTGCAAGAAATTTGAGTCCAATAATCCTGCTATCGAAGCTGTATATTTGTGATTGCGACAAGAATCAAAAACATTCTTTTTTTATTACAAGTTATTGTCAGATCAACATTACAAATGTTATGCATGACATTTTTAACATAAACATTAAAATAACAACAATCACATGGCAAGACTATTTATAGCGTCTCGGTTTAGTGACTAATTTGGTTAATTACTACACTATTACGTCACTATTCTCTTCGGTCAATACAAGATCTTGCGGTAATTTTCGTTTTAATCTAATATGTGTGTTCAGCTGATCTAAATTGTAATGGATTACTCCATCGCACGCACTCCCACTTTGAAAAAATTTTTTAGCACTGGAATTTATGAAAAGGGAATTCGGAAGCTAGTGGAAAGATGGCAAAAATGTATCGCGAAAGAAGGTGACTATGGCGAGAAATAAGAGTTAAATTTGTAACGTTGTTTTGTTTTTCTTAATAAAACAAAAATTCCAGTTATGAGTAGAGCATCATCGGACAATAAGAAAATAAAGAGGTTTGAGTATAAATAAATTGTAGGAAAATTAATAGCAGTTTAAATGTCAAAACCTTATGGGCATACAATGACTTTTCATTTTTTATCATTATATTTAATAATAGGATCTTGTTAATTATTGTGTTCTTTTGCTGCAAAACTGAATGGATTTATAGCCAGTAAAGTAAAGCAACGTTTGGCTCATTCAAATTAATGTTATTGTTATTAATTCGTCTTCAAATATTTATCGATTCTCCGTTAGGTACTCTTAGTTCTTCCTCTATATGAAGTTGAGATCTATATATTTTGTTTTTATTACAATCACTACAGAAAACTCGATTTCGTAAAGATAAAATATTGGAAACTGCAAAAACATATCTTTTGTCTTAGGTGGAAAGTTGTCACAAAAACTGCGTTAAAATTTAGAAAATGATTTACCGAAAATGCATTTCAATTTCACCGCTTAATGTCAAGTCTATAAACTGTTCTTCTTACTCTTCAATTGAGGCCTTATCGGAGTATTTTGAAATGATTTCTAACTTATTTGTTTCTTGCTGATACGTCTTTTGTGAAATAGTTTCTAAGATTCTTCGATAAATGATTCTGCCTTGTATGTTTTGATTTCATTCTATACAAATAACACTGATGATTTTCTGCTTCCTCGAGATTTTCCTCTTCAAACAACATGGGTGTTTTTGTTTTTAGAACAAAACGCACCAACAACTAAGGTTATTAGCGTTACAAATATCTACATCAGTATGTTTTGATTTACGGAAGGTTATATTATGTTATACTTTAAGTCTAATTGCTTTGACCAAGTTCAATATGCTATTTTCTTGTTCCGGTTTGTGGCCGAGTGCCTTGGTAATGTTGCTGGGAATATTATATTATTTTCTTTCGGAAGAGTACTTTGGGCAGTCTATAATGATATGTTTTACGGTTAAAGGAGAGTTATCACAGTCACAGACAGGTGGATTTTGCTTCTCAAAGAGGTAATCATGCGTGGAACGACTATGACCTACCTTTAGGCGATTAAGGTATGCTGTATCCTTGCGGGTTTGACCTGTAGTTGATTGCCATTTTTTCGTATCACTTTTGATGGGGTGGAGTTTGGTAGTATTTCCAACTTGCCATTCGTTATTCCATTGTCCAAGTATTTTGTATTTTACATAATTTTTGAAGTCTTCAGCAGTGATTGTGGTGTCAGCTTCTATCTGTAAAGTAGCTAGTTTTGCTTCGTTATTTCCGTAAATTTCGTTGTGGGAGAGTATCCATATTATCACAACATTTTTATTATTCAAATTTAGTTGATTAAACAGGGTATGTACCTACAGAGGCATCACACTTCTCAGCTCAGTTTTAAAATTAATAACGAAAGTAATACTATACAAGCTCAATGAATACATCATAAACAATGAAGAGCAAATGGGTTTCCGAACAAATAGATCTACAACTGATGCTATATTTGTTATTCGACAGTTGCGCGAAAAGGCAATAGAATTTGACACCCCGGTTTTGATGTGTTTCATCGATTTTTCAAATACTTTCGACCGCATCAGATTAAATAATGTGCTAGAAGCATTATCAGAGAAAAATGTCCCACAAAAATTAATAAACCTAATTCATGACATATACAGCAACACCAAAACATGTATAAAAACAAACGACCTTAAAACAAGCGAGATACCTGTGAACATAGGTATACGGCAAGGAGATTCTCTAAGCCCTATGTTATTCAATGTAATAATGGGTAAGGTCATAGATAGCGTAAAAAACAGAAAAGGATATAAAGTAGGAGAAAAAACAAATCAAAATAATATGTTACGCCGATGACGTCATTTTAATTGCTAATAATGAAGACGATCTACAACGAATGTTACACCAACTCGTAACTATATCGAGAACTTTAAACATGGAAGTCTCTAAAGAAAAAACAAAATGTCTAACAATCTCTCGAGAAACCTTACGATGTAGATTAGAGATAGAAGGAAGCATCATACAGCAAGTCATGGAATTCAGATACCTAGGGTAAACATATCGAGCACACGAGACATATATAAAGAAGTAAAATACCAAACAAATAAAGGAGCTGTAATATCAGGGTATTTAAGGGACGTCATATGGAGAAATAAGTACATTTTCATAGAAAACAAAACAAAAATATATAAAAGTGCCGTGAGGCCTGTACTTACATATGCAGCGGAAACTTGAGCCGACAGCACTAGAACAAGACAACAATTAGAAACAACAGAAATGAGAACATTAAGAACAATAGCTGGAAAAACATTAAGAGATAGAGTTCCAAGTCGTGAAATACGCCAACGATGCAACATACAGAACATTCGAAAATTTATAAAAAGTAGAAGGAAGGAATGGAACGCTCATGTGCATAGAATGGACCCTGATTGATTACCAAAAATAGCTAGAGACAACGTTCCCCATGGCAAAAGAAGAGTTGGACGACCACCTAAACGATGGAAACAGAGTTGGGTCTCAACATCGGTGGAAACACCCTGACTTAACATGAATAATTCCAACATTAATGAAAAAACAGGTTTTGCCTAAGTAAAGGAGGAGGAAGAAGAAGAAGAAGGGTATGTACCTTGTTTACGTGGGGATTGTTACTATAGGTGTTTGTAATTCCATATATAGCACTTAAAGAATCCGTAAGCAGTAGAGGCTGTGGGATATGTACTGAAGTGCTTTCTTGAGTGCAAAAAGTTCTGCTGTACATATGGAGCTCCTGTCACTAAGTTTATAAGTACCACTATAGTTATTAGTCTTAAACGCACATCCCACTTTTCCGTTTAACCCCGCGCGGTCTGTGTACGCATATATGGGGTGCGGCAAAATATACCCAGATATAGAATATTGTTATGATTTTGTTATTTCCTTGACAACTGTCAAAAGTAAAGTTTTACATCAAAGTAGAAAGATACAGAATTTTGTTATGGAGCGTTATTCGCCTCAAGAATGCGCAGAAATTGTTAAATTGTATTTCCAAAACTTTTCTTCGACAATTTCAACTCAAATGGAGATACTGAGTGGCCGCCTCATTCCCCTGATTTGACGGCACCAGATTTTTTCTTGTGGGAATACTTGAAAAGTAAAGTCTATATTAATCGCCCACAGACGTTAGAAGACTTAAAGGCAAATATTCGTGAAGAAATTGCGCAAATTCCAGCTGAAACATTGCGCAAGGTTATGCTACACGCTCAAAGTAGAGTTGGTCATTTTCTGGCTTGTCGTGGTGGTCATTTACTCGATGCTGTTTTTCATAAATAATGTTACATGTTTTAGTAAATAGTTTCCATAAAAAAAATATTTTTTTGCGCTATTTTTTTATTTTTCTATTTTAAATAAACTTGGCTGGGTATATTTTGCCGCACCCATTATTTGTTGATGATCGGAATATTTACAAATTAGATCGGCATAAAGCACTTTTCGAAAATGTAGAGAGGGAGTGTTAATTTTGGGGTTGTGATATAGTCCAAGGAGGTATTTGTTCTGAACAGGGATACAAAGTACGAAAGGTTGTGCCTAAGTTATTCGTGATTTTCTTTGTTATTATTGGCATTGAAGAAGTTGTAGCTATAATGAATTCGAAGACTTCCACGGTCAGTGTCAGTATTAACAAGACCTCTTCCGGATTGGGACCGTGTCATTTTGACACAAAAGACTCAACGTTTCGCCCACTTTTATAAGGGGATTCTTCAGGAGGAAAGGGAGCACTAAAAGAGCACGGTAACTCAACGTGTCAACCACGCCAGAGGCGAAACTCTTTTAGCAGAAAGTTAACGGTAACTCAACTTGTCAACCAAGCCAGAGGCGAAACCCTTGTGAAGAGAAACAGAGAGAGCAGCGACTTTATACCGGCCGTACCCGTATTTTGTTTAAAGGATGGTGGTTATTTAAACGGAAGTTTAATCTATGGCACATCATATACGCTCGAGAATTTTGCACATAGTGCATGTTAAAGAAATTGGACGGAAACTATTCGCGATTGTTTTATCTTTATTTTGTTTTAGTAAGGGGATGATTGTTGAATTTTTCCATTTAAGAGAAAATGCCCCTTCTGTCCATATACGAATATATAGTTGTAGTAATAGCTGTTATAAATGATCTGGTAAGTGTCTTAACATTTCATAATGTATATTATCAGGGCCTGCTGAATGGAATGGGCAATAGCATATTGCAATTCTGGGGTTGAAAAAGGTTGGTTATATAATTCAGCATCTGGCAAGACTTCTATGTGTAGAGGTTCCTTGTTTTCAGTATTACCGTCGTTATTTTGATAGACTAGGTTTTTAAAAAACAGAGCTAACGTATTTGTTAGTTGTTCCTGACTTGTTATTGTTTTGTTTTGTTGTGGTTTTAAGGCAGTTATTTTGAAATTGTTATGTCTTCCTTTAAGGCTTCGAATCTTTTGCCATGCTTCTTTATTGATGCTGCTAACATATTTTCTCCATGATTCTTCCTTGCCCATTTTTATAGTTCGTCTAGCTATAGCTCTTTGTTTCTTGAAGTTCACTAGATTCTCTACCGTTTTATGTCTTTTATATACATGGAAGGCTTTATTCTTTTACCGTACTGTGTCTGCACAGTTTTTATTCCACCACGCTATTCTATATTTGTAAGCTGGGCTTTTCTGTTTAGGTATGGATTCTATCGCTGCCATAGTTATATTCTGGGCCTATGTCGTTTTCCTCTATTCTACTTGGGGGGTTATCGGATACAAAAGTTTGGTATTTTTCCCAGTCGGCGTGCTCGAATTTCCATCTTGGTGGAGGGGAATTATTATCTTCGTTTGAGGAAATATGTCGATATTATAATTGGATAATGATCACTGTTATAAAGGTTTAAATCAGGTGACCATGTGACCAGAGGTGCTAATTGTACATGACAAAAAGATAGGTCGATCGCAGAGAATGAATTGGTTGCCGCATTGAAATGGGTATGGCTTCCGTCATTTAAGAGAAGTAAGTGGTCAAAATTGTCTAAGGCGCTTTCGATTGTTGGATGATGTGCTCTAATTCTGTATAATTTAAGGGATAATTTGGTGGTATTTAGATATTACAGATAGTTATCCTCTGTGGAGTTTTGATTTCAATAGCAATAAGTTCTAGATTGCTATTTAACAGAAGAGATTGATAGAAGATATTTTGGAAGAAAGGTGGCCCAACTGATTACAAGTAAAACATTGTATTTCGTCATATTGCATAGAGATGCGTTAGCTATCTCCTTCAAAATTAATTATTATGGAGTCTGGGAGAGTCGACTTTTCAGTTGGGACAATGTGAAAACACCTATGTGGGCAAAATCTGCTTCTGAAAAACCAAGATATATTGGAGATGTTATATTTAAGTTTAGTGATCTTAACGATTGCTCAATAACTTCTTTGGTTATACTAGGACAGACGTTTGAAAGGATGATTTTCTTGGCGGGTGTAATTAATCTTCTAATATTTATTTGATGTTCAACTATTTGAATTTGAAGTAATTGATATTTATTAATAAGATCGTCCACTAAAGTTTCTGATGACAGATATATACCGATGATACCGATCCTTTCATTCGAAAGTCGGGATGCAGCAACAATATCTCTTGGATTAATTAAATTACCAATTCCATAGATATAGGCATTCTTTTATTTCAACACCCTCAACTGCATGTAAGATGATTCCTTGTTTCTTTTTAGGGTATTGGAAGACGTTTTTAATAACATTAGAATAGGTTTTGCGATCAGTCGTATTCACATTTTTGCTAAAGGAACTTTTAGCTGATATGATATCAGCCTCACTTCTTTGGCTGGAAGTGTGGCTGGGAACTCATAGTTTATTTCCCATAATAAACTCGAATTTTAAAAATATTAGTGAGGCAGTGGACTGCCATGGGCCTGAGCCCTGGCGTTATGAATTGATGTTAATTAAGGATTATTATGAAGGAGTGATTATTACAGTCTTATCACAGTAAGACTAAAACATGTGCGTTTAACTCAGTTCGATGAGGATACCAGACCACAAAACATCCGTTCACGGACACGGTCAAATTCGAATTCTTTATGTATTTGTTGATAAACATGTTTCAAACAATTACAAAATAATCTTAACTTTAAAGGTCTCATTTTTATAAGCATGGGACAAGTCACCGGCGAAGAAAATGAAACAGTCATGCTTGAATTAGCCTAAGAGAGAAAGTTCACATTTGAGCTACACAGCCATTGCACGAATATTGTTTACCAACGAGAAGGTGACAGATATTTTGAATATCATGCTATAAAACGTTTCTAATATTATAACAATGACTATTAACTCTGATACTATCTTGAAGTATTACTCCAAGTTAGAACGCGACATCTGCCTTCGCATACTTGTAGAGACATTTCCAAAACACTTGAGACTTCTTGTCAAGAAGTTGTGAGAATTCTCGATATGGTAGGTGGGAATGACAACGTTACACTTGCACCGTTGCTTATTTTATGATACGAATGACAAATCCAAACTGAAAATATAAGGGGCAACTTATACCGCTAATAAGTATGCAACTGTAGTATTCTCATGGGACTAACTAACAACTAATGTGTTTGTTAGTGGCTCAAAACAATGATGAGAAGGTGCACAGAAAAATTTTCTAGGTAGGTATTACAGAAAATGACGCAAATAAAAAGTTTGAGAAGCACTGAAATAAATTATTTCTTTGACATCATTGCAATGTTATCGAAAACTGTCAATACTGTTCCAATCCATTCAGGTTATTAAACATCATTCATGTGAATCATACAATAATAATGTACAATTAATTTACTCTACGCGTAGCTCGCCTGCTCGCAATGTGCAATTTTCTAAATCTGTTACATGCAATTAAGCTGTTTGTTCATCGTTATTGACCGTAACCAGTCACGCAATCCACGACAACTATGCGCGGATTCTGCACCAAGTACGCTATTTTTATTATTGTAGGGTAACTTTATTCGTTCATTCAGCAGAATTCTTTTTTAAAACCTGAATGAAGTCCACTCAATTTAATAAAACATTCTCCGGGAAATCAAATTATTTACTTCAAAGAGGAATTTCAGAGTACATTAAAGAGAATTTGTTTCCAGTTAATGTAATACAACAAATATTTGTAATTACTTAAATTGGTTACACAGTTACAAAGTTGGAGTACAAATATAAATTATTTAGGTGTCACACATAGCACATTATGCAAAGGAAATCAAACAAATTATATAAAACATCAAATTCATTAAGCCAAACCGAACAAATCGAATCATAAATTTTCAAGCATAATTTTCTTTTAGTTTTTTTTTTACTGAAGTAAAGGTAATTGTGTGATATACATTTATTTCGAGTTTTGAGACCTTGCCAAAATTCATTGTGTTCTATCTTAAGGATTTCTTGAAACGTCTTAAAGAATACTAGCAGATTTTTACTCCGGAGTTGATAAATGTTGGTCTTAAAGTACATTTGAGACACAACATGCATTATTATTCGTATAAAGAAAAACTATAGATAATTTCGTCTGTTTTAAGAATATTACTTTTTTTAGTGTAAAAATATAACTTTATATGCACTGCTGTGCACATATGTTAAGATTGAGATGCCGAATTTGGCTATGTGCCGAAATAAATACACAGTTTGCGATGTAAACAAGGAGAAAAAAAAAACAGTTTTCAAACAGATGTATTATTTTTCTTTTTCAGGGTTTTTATAAAATTCATTCAGGATTAATTCACGAAATGCAGAATTATAAATATTCATGTGCCGAAGTATGTACACATTCTTCAGTTGAGCAACAACGAATTGCCTTGTTCAGAAACTTTATAATTCAGGATACTCAAATGCCGAAATAGTACATCTTTTAGCAACTGATTATTTACCTTTGCTCAAATCGCGAACTACGTATTTATTTTCGGCAAAAGGTCAGATTCGGAACCTGAGTCTAACACATTCGTATCACACTTAAAGTACAAATTCAAATTTTAAGCCGTAAGTCCTATTCCCTAAACACCCATTATCTAAATAATTATAACATAAAAAGTTTAACATAAACCTCTTTAAACAGTTTACTTAAACAATGTTAAAGTATATCTAGCTAAGACTATTAATGCGTACAAAGTGTCTTAAAATGAAATACATCTAGTATGCTTTGAATTTACGGTGTAAAATAAAATGTGCCACTCTAGCGCAATGTTGTTATGCTAGTAGAATTAACTGTCTTGATCGAAAATATGTTTTAATAATAAAAATGTTTTCTTTCACAGTGTATATTTTGTGTTGTATTAACATATTTAATTAAAACTGTTGAAGTGACTCAGTTGGTTCAGCGTGCGTCTGACCACTGAGATGGCCCGGGTTCGATTCCCAGGGTCACATATACACCGAAAACACCCGGCCGCTTTCCTTGGAAGGCAATGGCAAACCACCGAGGTGTATTTTCTGCCTAGTAAAGTCCTCTTTGGAGTAGAAGTGCAAGCACTTCCGTGGTTCGGAGTCCACGTTAGGCTGTAGGTCCCCTATGTCTGTAGGCTACTTGACACGCACACCACAGGCATATTGAGAGAGGATCGGCAACTCCCTGGAAAGGGTATGCTACTCTAACAAGCACAAGAAGTGAATTAGTTTACTTTTTAATTTTACAATTAACTAATGACAGATGACTAGCTGTAATTCTTTTTAGGATACCCGGTATATTGACCGCCTTATCTCATTTTTAATGAGTGCCATCTCCAAGAAGATTCGTTTATCTAAATTGTGTCTTTCTTCAGTTCCCTTTTTTCATATTCATTCTGTATTTCTTCGACCTGTTTCTAGATCTAAGACCTGTTCTTATGGTAGCATCCATTATCCTGGGATGTTGATTGCAAACTATCCCTGCAGCGTTTTGGTGGTCTGCCGAGTGGTCTGCTAGTCTCCGGTTTTCCGTTTCGTGCGATTGTCTTATCACCTGACATTCGATTTATGTGCTCATTTCACATGCTTCGCCTTTTCCCAGTCCATCTGACTAAATCTTCAGTTTCGCACTCTGTTCTTATATTTTCATACCTTCCACATATTGTTCTTAAAGCTTTCATTTCGCTAGTTCGTAGTGCACTCTTTGTCTCTGCAGTATCGGGACGGGTCTGTGCTGAATATGTTAGAATAGATCTAATAAGTACATGTTTTATAGATGCGCGATTTGCTTTCTATTGTCATGTTTTTATTCTTCCATATGATATCTCGCAAGCATTCTGATATTTGCTTTCCTTTATTTATTTCCGCTATTACAATAAATTGCAGAACTTGATATAGGTACTCGCAGGTAATTGGACCACATTACTTATTCTATTGGTTGGTTATACTAACGCCTTTTCAACGATTTGTCTGATTATAAACGCCGCATCTGCTGTGGATCCATTTTTTCTAAATCCTTGTTGTTCCTCATTGATGGGTATAGCCGTGTTTATATGGTTTCCTATTATGCCTGTGAATAACTTCATAACATAGTTGACCAGTGTTATGCCTCGATAATTTGGCGGTTCGATTTTACTGCCCCTTTTAAAAATTGGTACAGCTATACTCTTATTGCATTCTTTGGGTATCTCCATTTTATTTAAAATCTTCTTCTCCTGAGGTCTTTTGATTCTTTAGTTTTGCTATGGCACTTCTCATTCTTATGTACTTGTGTTATTTTATTCCGTTATGCAATTGACCTTTGTTTTTGGCCAAAACAGCCACGAACCTTATAAGTTATTATACAAAAAGTCCAAGAAAGCAAATCGATGTTACTTACTTTTTTAAACATATCTAAACTATTAAAAGAATGTCTTTCGGGTTGGAACCGTGTCATTGTTGAAAAAGAAGAACTCGACGTTTCGCCGACTTTCTTAAGGGCCTTCATCAATAGGAACAAGGGGGCATTAAAAGAGCACGGTAACTCAACGTGTCAACCACACCACAGCTGAAACTCTTTTAGCAAAGGGGAAGGGTTTCGCATCTGACTTGGTTTATAAGTTGAGTTACCTTGCGCTTCTACCTCTTGCTAAAAGAGTTTTGCTTCTGGCGCGGTTTACACGTTGAGTTACCATGCTCTTTTAGTGCACCGTTTTTGTTGAGTTCTTCTTTGTCAACAATGACACGGTTCCAACTCGGGAATACATCCTTTTAACGCCGACACTGACCGTGGAAGTCATGAATTCATATCAAAACTGTATATATCGCATTTAGTCTGTGGGTTGAAAATGTTCTCAAGTCAAATTATAATATTTTTTTTTCGACTTTTTAGGAAGTATAAGAATTGTCACTATAGAAAAAAAATATATACAATTATGCGAATATAGTATAAATACATAACAGTTAACAATATAAAGTTATTATTTTTTAGTATTGTTTATGTATCTTCAAAAATTCCGCCACATTATAAAAACACTGTTAGTATAAGAAGTTTTTAACCCAAGACTTGAAGCAGATTGAATGCTTACTCGATTTGGGAGTGTATTAAATAATCGTATGCAGTTAACAAAAGGACCCTTACTTACTTGGCTTAATATATGTGGCGGAATATATAAATCATTACCCGCCCTTGTGGTATAATAATTACATTTCTGAAAGCTATTGATATTCTTTTTAACATACTAATAAATGCAATAAAGGGGTAAGACCGATGAGTTTTAAAGTAACTACGACAGGAGATATTATAAATGATAAGTTTGATATATAAAAATGTTATTAACAACCTACAATTCCATAAATCAATAAAGGATATATACAACCGTAATAGAAAGTTTCTAATGTTGAAGAACTTAACGAATTTTTTAATTGACTGATGCAATAGTTTTTACAAGCAAGTTTACTGGATAAATCGTGAATATGTTCATTCCATGATAGATTCTGTTCAAGCTTGTTCCCTAGAAATTTTCCGTTTTTGTTCTGGGTTACTGATTTATTATTAAATTTAATTAATAAACTATGGTCGTAGGTGATTCCGGGTGGAGTAAATAAAATCATGTTGAAATGTCGTCATTAGATCAGAACATTGACTAGACATGCCGCACGCGCGTTGAAACCTGATACCTTGTACGTACTTTTGTGTAAATTTCACAAGCGTGAGAAATGCCAACCAGAATTCTTGTAAGATAACAAGTTGACATTTCACACGCTCATATTAAGAGAAGGGGATCAATTTTCCGTATATGACTGTGACCAAAATACAGTAAAGGATGGTCTATATCCGGTCATCACAGAAGCAGTCACTACGAAAAAATTGACACCCTTTAAGATGCCGTACTAGTGAATACATGTAAGATTTGTTTTATTTATTAATTCTGGACTTGTAACATATTTGTGTGAACCGTCTAAATTCTATTTACGGACTTAGACGTTTCAAATGTAATTTATTGTTTGATGTATTATTTCTGTACTGTATTTGTGTGAATCATCTAAGTGCTCTTTGTGGACTTAGCCGTTTCAGATGTTATTTAGAACTTATAAAAATATTCAAGTAAATTAATTAAATCCGTTTTACAGACTTGGTCGTTTAAATGTAACTCGAAGTTAGTTCTTAAATGTTAAAGACTTTATTTAGAATTCATGTCAATTTGAACTTAGTATAAATTTTGTATTGGGGACTCAGACTAAAAATGTAAGATTTGGTAACACTAAAGCACGTATATAAAATATATAAATGTTAGTTGAACTGGACTTTAATTTAACACCTCTCGCAATAAAGCCAAGCAATCTGCAAGTGGCGTTGTGGGTCAACGACTCTACCAAACTAATAATAACTCAGTTATATTAATTATTAACAATAACCCCAATCTCCGGTTCGCCACAATATCATCCTATCAACACCGCATTGCGCCATTGTACTAATAGTATTAAAATTTTTCTCCGAAACCACAGCAGAGGTGTCATCGGCGTACAGAGATAAAAAGGTAATCTTCAAGTAAGATGGCATGTCATTAATAAATATGACGAAAAGAAATGGCCGAAGTAAACTAGCTTGAGGTACCCCACAAACATTATTTGTAAGATCGGAATAAAGGTCATTGCTGTTATCCGATATTTTAACACGTTGAGTTCTATTCGTCAGGTAGGACTTTACCCAGTTCAATGCAAGGCCACAGACGCCATACCGAAATAATTTTTCAAGAAGTAACGCATGATTAATAAGATCGAGCGCTTTAGTAAGATCGTAAAAAATACCAATACATTTTAATTTTCTGTCGAGATTACTTAAAGGGGTTATTAGACTGGGTTTTTTAAAAAGTCATTAAGTCTTACCAAAAATGTATTTTCAAAAATTCTTGCAAATATTGATAACAATGCAGTAGGCCTATAATGTTTTACGTTGCTAGGGTCTATTTTAAACACAGGTGTTATAAAGACATGCTTTATTGAACTAGGAAGAAGTCCACACTGAACACATGTAAGAATATATGTATTTGCTCTGTCAAGAATGGTTTCGCCTGACTTCGGTATTTAGATAATTTTCCAAAATATGTTAAAGGCATTCTTGGCCAAAGCCTATTTATTAAAACAATTATCTAGCCTCCTACTTTACTTGCCAAAACCTCATTCACTTATGCATTCGGTATATTTTTCCTGGAACTATGTATGTATGCAGTACTGAAGTTTTCCTTTTTTAGTAATTTTGGCTTTGGCGGTATCTTTTATACAAATTATACAACGTTTGCAACAGTCATGAATTTTCATAAATTGATTATTGTTAAATACCCTGATTTTCTTAAATATTCTTTTTCCGAGCCTTATTGCTAATTCGCTGTTAATTTTGGTATCTGTCTAAACAGCGCATTCCATAATTTAACTATAGTTGTTCCGCAAAAATAATATGATGCTTTGTAAAGTTCCTGTTATTACGCTACTAATTATTTCCAAAAACGGCAATAAATGAAAGAGCATAATTATCCCTCTGGATTAATTGAGGCATTCCCAATATGTGCCAAATAAACGTTTGGTGCATTTTTATCATGTGTGCATTGGTTTCTATGTTCAAATTTTAACATGTTACAGGTTTTATGCGATTATGGCACTAATTAAAGCGTCGACTAGAAATACGTACTCTGAATATAATAGTAACAGGGAGAAAATCCAATTAAACTGCACTAATTCGAAAAATCAACAAACTGATTATTAACTGGTTAGAAACGGAAATTTGAAACAATATTTATTGAACTAAATATTTCATTGTAAAATTCATATAACAAATAACAAGGTTTTATTACTAAACAATGAACTATTATATTTGGTCGTTAAATTTTAAACAAATATTACGAAGCTATTAAGTTCCAACTGGTCATAAATACTAAAAAAATTATTTATCTTTATTAAATAGCGTACAGCTTAGTATACTATTAAACATAATCGCTAAATATTTGTCATTCACAAGTTTTCCTATACTCGTCTCATAGAAATCTCGTACGAGTGACTTGGAGCAATCTTGTAGCTCCGTTTCTTCTTCTTCATCTCTTCATAAGAAGAAACAAATGGTAGTCGGGTGGTGCGGAGTCCAGAATATACGCAAGATTGTCTTCATTTGAATTTGTACAAAAGGTGTCGTGTGTCCCCGGCCATCTTTTTACGATTTTATCACTCATTGCACTTTCTCCGTTTACCATAGGAATTTTTTTATAAATTTCTTGCATTCAGAAACATTAACCTCACAACTGAACGAATTTTAAATAACTCCTTTTTGAAGTAATCTCACGCAACGATTGCTATTGATGCAATATTATTGTGCATAAAAGCGATCACAACGTGGTTTTTGTACATGTCTCCGATTTATTTATCTTTCTAGTTTAGAGTTTAGATTATATTATAGACTTTGAAAACTATAAGAAATTGAAATCAATCATAATTTGGAAACGCACTTTGACATGAAGAGGTTTAAACATAGGTTAAATAATTTTTCAGTATCGTGTTATTGGGATTAGTCCTTGGAACTCCTTATTTTATTTTATTTATTTTTATTTAAAAATTGTTTAGTCACACTGTAACGTGCTACCTCTAATTACATACTTATATTTAAGCTATAAGTAAAATTACAGATCAATAAGTCATATAAAGGTGCATGTTTAATGGAATTCTGTAGTATTCAATATACGTTTGCTTTGTTACTCTTAATCTATCAAACTTTCGGGATACTTCTATCTTAAAGAGTATGGTCCATCAAATATAATTTCTTTTGTGTATTTGCATTTAACATTTAACATTCTGAAGGATCTATTCTGCTTGTCCGATGACTTAATTAAATAATTAATAATTCAATTAATTAATGAGATAATTATATATTATTTAGTTAAACTTTTAATTCACAACAAATCCACCAATATCTGGCTGGAAAGAAAAATTACTTTAAAGTGGAACTTCATTTACTGTGATCTGATGGGGAGAATGTCTTCAGAGACTGACTCCAACCAAGTTCGTCAAGATGATTTGTTCGCTGAGGATGGCAATTTAGTGCCGAAATACGTATTTATTTACAGTATTCTTATTTTGTGATTTTTCAGGGTAGTTGACGTTTGTTACAATATTTTGCAATCGACTTTTTAGTGTAACACTTTGCTATTAATATCTATTTAAGCTTATTTTAAGCTAGTATGCTAGTGTTAAATATTAAATATCAACCAAAACTTATTTAAATATCATAAAAGTGACACCGTCATGTTACTTAAGAACTCCGTGTATTTTAATACGACACTTTTAACTATGAAGATGTTTTTGTGGCCCGAGAGCTTGGAATCAATCCTTGCCATTAATCAAATTCATTCATTCATACATATTTTATATTTTTAAACATTTTTGGAATATCATTTAAATTCTAACTTGTATCAAAAAATACTTAATTTGATTCAAATTAAGTCATACATCATTTACAATCCCTAGGGGTTTTGAAACAGTCCTGATAATACTTTGGCAGCGAAATCAAATCAATATTTAGATTTATATGGTACATCACACATTACTATATAAAACTTGATGCTCATTTGTCAACTTTGATGGTTCATTAATGTAATAGAAAATTTGTGCAATTCATCCTGAGTCTTTTAATTACAGACACACATTACTATTATTATTAATTGTAATGCATACGATTCTCGACTCTACAGATATTAAAACACTGCGCGAAGTAGCAATAGACGTACTTAGTATTTACACTATACTAGATTACTAGATATTACAAAATATTGTATATGGTATTTACACTATACTAGATTACTAAATATTACAAAATATTGTATATGGTACGTAAACTACACAGATTAATGTATGAAGCGCCGGAAAAGCAATATGAGTATATCGTCATGCATTAGAATTCAGTAATGTAGAAAAGAAAGCATCCAAAATTCACTTAGGTTAGCTATTTAGAAAAGACAAGTTTTTAAAATTCTAGTGAATGCTAAAGAGGATTAGGATTAGGTTACCATTTAAACTGAGAAAATTATTAACGGTTATTCGTTTATTCGTCTTTCTCGCCATTGGCAAATGCCTTCTGAAGACGTTTTCTAACAAAATTTCTTTTTTGAGAGCTGTCAAAATAGTTAAATCGGTTGGAGCTTTGAGTTCTAAAGCTTTGGTTCGTTTCAACAACCATCGTATTAATACTTTCAAAACGATCCCATCAACATCACCCCCCCCCCGTTATAGAGAAGAGGGTTTACAAGACCACTGACTTGTTTGATGTTACTGTTTGTTGGAATTACATTCGCCTAGAAATTTTTCGGTACGACTCACCGAAACAGTATTATCCTTTCTGTGTAAAATAGAATACAAATTGGATTATGAATATACTCGAAATTACTTGAAATGGGATATTGTGCTTTCATTGGATGAGTACCAACCATGGTAATTATTTTTTCTAATTACTTTCAGGTTACTAATTTTGTTTGTATCAATTACGTGGTAGTAGATCTGGGTCACCGTTAAAATATTTAAATTAGAAGTAAGAGGGAAACTGGTTTATTTTACCCTTTTTTAAGGGAATTAATTTCGTTTGAAGCAGTCATGTTGATACACGTAATTAATTTGGTAAGTTGCTTTACAGAGGAATTAAAATCGCGGACCAGTTAGCCCGTTCAGAAAAATCGTCAACCATTTTTCATCTCTATTCCTGCCAGAACGATCTAACCCCGCAGTTATACCACCAAATCTTTGATACATATGTTTCGAAATGCGCATCGTGTTTGTAATCCGGCCGCGATTCCATTCCACATTGAACCCTTTTCTATGATGGCAATCCGACGCAGTTGGAATATTAAACAAAATGGGTAGATTCGTCTTTTTTCATACCAACTGTCAGCTGTCGATTTCTTAATTGTAATGTTATTTTCTGTAATCGATTTAAGTAACTTTCTTAACCGTCCTATACGAAGCACAGAATCGTGGCAGATTTTGTTTGTTGTAAATATGACGTGTTACTAAGTACATACTAATTTTTGTCCTGGTAGGATGAGTCATATGTAAAATAACAAACAAAAATCGATTCTAAATTGAGAAACATTATCCAATTTTAAATTAATCTACCCTTTTGTTTCAAAAGGCACGTTGGAAATGTATATAAATTGCCTCATTTTTTAAATGTATACAGCAATAAGTTGCTTGTATTTTTATAAGTGATTTATTTTAATCCAATAATCTAAAATGCTAGCAGACATGGATAATTCTTTAGAAAGTTGTATACTTCTGAGTGATAGGATTTGTTTAAAAATCTACTATAAGACAATCCAAAATGACGATTATGATAGATGGGGATGTTATTTCCGTATATAACATTCATAAATTGGCTTCATACAAAATGTGTAACATATTAGTATTCCGATGCCGTATGTTTTAGGAAACACAGTTATAAATACTGGGATTTTGTTTCTGTTCAGTTGAATTTTATAACCCACCACCACTAGATAGGCTCTATATAATAATAATAAAATTCACTAAGTGTTTCTATGGAAATTAAAACGTCGTATTAATGAAACTTTTACTTCAGCTGTTGGAAGGAGGAAAACGAAGTAGCATATCTTTTCTCTCAACTTACCCATTCATAATTGTATTACATAAATTATTAAGTTGCATTACATAATATATTTCCGATGACTGCAATTTATTGAAAATATGTTATACATGAACTTAGAAATTTTAGAAGACTAGAAGAACAATGGCAATCCACTTTACAACAAATGACGAAAATTGCTGCATTTAGTATGTGTAAAAATAAAAATGCTGAAGATTTAAAAAAGGAATTATTAAATAGCATTAGGAAAGACGTTTTGACAACCATGTAATCACTTTAAGCTACAGAAGAATTCTACAAATACTTATATGAACAACAGAAAACAACACCAATGCAGGTAAAAGAACAACTAAAAACAAAAGTTCTAAATGTTAGCTCGGAATAAATCCCAGATATCGAAGAGGAAGAGATTAGAACAAGTATAAAAAATGTAAAAAACAATAAAACGCCAGAACCGAATGGAATATTAACAGAATTAATGAAAGAAGGTGGAAAACCGGTGCTGGAAACATTGAATACCGTTAAGTAAATGCATATGGGAAGGAGAAGTATCGAAAGAATAGAAGACCTCTGTAACAGTGCTGCTGCACAAAAAAGGGGATAAAAAGATATTGGAAAGCTATCGCCCCATCTCACTCTTATCACAAATGTACAAATTACTAAGCAAAATCGTAATAAACAGAATTAATAACTAATTAGAGTTTTATGAACCTGTCGAACAAGCAGGGTTCCGTAAAGGATATAGTATCTGTGACCATCTTTTTACCTTAAGAACTTTGATAAAGAAATCCACCGAATATAATCTCCCTTTATACTTAGCCTTCATAGATTTCGTAAAGGCTTTCGACAGCGTGGAAATGTGAGCGGTAGAGCATGCACTTATAAACAGTAGAGTAGATCGCAGATATACACAATGAATCCACTCAATCTATGAAAATGCAAAAATGACAATTCGAATGCATGAAAATATGGAGCCAATTCCAATTAGAAGAGGGGTGAGGCAGGGTGATACAATAAGCCCAAAGTTATTCATCACGGCCCTGGAAGATATCTTTAAGACACTCGATTGGAACCAAAAAGGAGCCAACATTAATGGAAGCAGGCTTAATAACTTGAGATATGCTGACTACTTTATACTCATAACAGACAATTTTGACGAACTTCAGATTGTGATAGAAGAGCTAAACATACAGTCGGAGAAAGTAGGGTTAAAAATGCACATACAGAAGACCAAGATCATGTCAACATCACACTAGACGAGGTAGTAATTGAGAAAACACATGAGTATACAGGGTGTATCATAAATAAGTACGTTAAGTTCCCCCAGTAATAGAACTCGTCAAGAACTACAACATTTCTTAATAACGTTTTTTTTGTATACTTTTTAGATTTTGTGATAAAATTAGTTAAAGATTTCTCACAAATTTCATTACCCGCCAATGGAAATCATGTCCGACACAACAATTAAGTTTGGTTACCATAGTAAATCAATTTACTTAAAAATTAAGCTTAGCAGTATTTAATTATTTTAAAAATACATAAACAACTCGTTATTATAATGGGAGGTAAAAATGCAAAATAATAAGAAATGTTGTAGTTCTTGACGAGTTCCACCACTGAAAAAAATTAATGTACTTATTTCTGATACACCCTGTATATATGTACTTAGGTCATCTGATAAAACCTGATAAACGAAACTTACCAGCAGAAATAGAAAGTAGAATTAAGATCAGGCTGGTCAGCATTCGGTAGGCAACAACAGATTTTAAAGAACAAAAAAATACCGCTATACTTGAGAAGACAAGTGTTCAATCAATGTGTGTTCTAACATACGGAACGCAGACGTGGACACTGACGAAGAATAGGTATAACCGATAGATTAGCGAAAACGCAAAAGGCAATGGAACGACAATTGTTGAATATTACATTAACAGATGGAGTGAGAAACGAAAATATTCGTCAAAAAGCTAAAGTCATTGATGTAATCAACATACAGCGTCGCTAAAATGGAAGTGGGCGGGACACACATTAAGACAGACAGATGGCCGGTAGAACATCTATTGGAATATGACTAGACTAGGCGACACCAAGCAGTTAAGCATATCCGCCCCCCTGACATCTGAAGAATGTCAGGGACGTCTTTGGGCCGGTAGAACAAGGAAATACAAAATTGGAGGCCATGGACAGCGAAAAGAAGCAGAGGACGCCCCTAAACTAGATGGGCATATGATTTAAAAAGAGCGCCGAACTGCAAGAAATCGAGAAACATGGAAAAATTTAAGGTAGGTCTATGTCCGACAATGGACGGAGAAGGGCTAATAATGATGATGATGATGAATGTACACGAAATACGAATTGTCTATATCTATCCACTGCTCTCATTTCTTTCCATGTAGCTCTATCTTCAGCTATACTCATCCAATGTATTCCCGACGTCTTCTCTCCAACGGGTGTTTGGTCTACATACTCTTCTTCTTGTTGCTCGTGGTCGCCAGATAAATACTTTCTTTGTCCATCTCACATCTGTAAGACAGGCAGTATTGTGATAAAGACGAATGTTAAAATATTAAAATTATAAAATCTAAGCGTGGATGACATCAGTTTATAAGGGGTCATTAGCCTAACGAGGTGCACGTGGAACGTATCGAATTACATCTTGTGGGAATGCAGATAAGGCACGAATATGGAATGCAATGTTCTGAAACTTGACATCTCATACGTGCTTTGAAGCAATTCCTGTAAGATAACAAGTAGACATTTCTCACGAAGGGGTTAATTTTCTGTATAAAAGCAAAACGAATTCACATAAGGGCATGGTTTTATCTCCAGCCGCCAAAAAAGCAGTAGACACCCTCCAAGATGCCGTGCCAGTAAATACATGTAAGATTATTTTATGTTAACTTAAACCTAATTTAGAACTGTAAACTGTTTGTGTAAATTATTTAAAGTCATTTCATGGACTTAGTCGTTTTGAATGTGATTGGGACTTAGCATAATTTTGTATAACTTTTAAATGTAAACGGAACTTCTTGATTAACTGTTAAAACATTTATGTGGACTCTGAACTTAGAGCAAATCGTGTCGACTTGAGAGTAATTTACAGTTGTTCGCTTTGAATCAGGACTTGTGATAATTAACATCATTTCATTCCGAATTGGGGCTTAGAAACATTTGGATTCTTTTGTAAAGCTAAAGCAAGTATATATAAAATACATGAATGTTAGTTGAATGCGACTTTGATTTAAAACCTCTCGTAAAAAGCCAACCAATCTTCAAATGGCGTCATTGGTCAAAGACTCTACCAAACTAATTACAATAACTTATTTATATTAATTATTAACAATAAACCCAACCCCGACTACGCCACAATATATCCCGTCCATTGCCATTTTAATGTTGTGCTATTTGTTGTAATGTGTCTGTGACTTTAGTCTGTTGCCTTATTCATGTGTTGATTCTTCTATCGATGAGTTTTATTCCTAGTATCGATGTAGAATGTGCTCTTTGTGTTGTTGCTATTCTTTTGGCGTTTCGTTTTTTAAGGCTCCATGATTCTGCTTCATACGTTAATACGGGAAGGATATACTGATCGCAGACTTTTCGTTTTAATGAATTTGGAATGGTTGATTTCAAGATATACCCGAGTTTTCCAAAGGCATACCAAGCTAGTCTTATTCTGCGCGTTATTTTTTCGCTTATGTTGTCCTTTTTTGTTGTGAATTTTTGACCGAGATATATGTAATCTTCTACAACTTCTAGAATTGTCCCAACTAGGATGATATTGATGTTATTTCCCATGTTTGGCATATTTCTTGTTTTAGATATATTCGTGGTTAATCGTACCTCTTTTGACCGATCGCTTAATTCTTGGATCATTAGTTGTAATTAATTCCTCAGAGTCAATGCTAAGTAGAACAGCGTCGTCAGCGAATCTTACATAATTTAGGTAAACACCTTCTATTAGTATGCCTTTTCTAGACCAATCAATTTGTTGATATACTATGTTCTCCATCACGCAGATATTGTATCTCCTTGACGCTCTATTCGTTATCCTATTAATTATAATGCGAGTAAACAGTTTGTACATATGAGGCAGCAACGCTATGGGTCTATAGTTGTCCGGTTCGACTATGTCTCCTTTTTTATGTATTAGAATTACTTTAGCTGTATACCATGATTTTGGTATTTCCCCCGTTTTTAAACATTTGTTACACAGTTTTATTATTTCTTGCTTTAGTTCTTCTCCTGCTTCTTTAATCATTTCAGATAATACATTGTTCGGTCCTGAGGCTTTATTTATTTTTGTTTTATTTGATGCAGTATTTAGTAAATCTACTAGTTATTATATCTGGGATTTCGGATTTCTTCTTACCCTACATCTTCCATTTTTCGCCTTGCTTCTTCTATTTGACTGGCATGAGGTGGTATTTTTGATGTGTACAATTTCGTGTAATATAGCTCTATTTTTTTCCACAATTTTATTGTTCCTTCCTGTTATGGGGCCCCCATTTTTATTTTTGATTTTTACGATTTGTTCTTCCCGATGATGTTTAATTGATTTTTAATGGCATTGGGACCTTTGTTTTGTTTTAGCACTTCTAATGCCGTTTGGGATCTATACTTTCTCATATCCTTTTGAAGTTCTTTCTTAATTAGGTTGTTTGTTTAACTCATGCCACTCGGCTTTATTTTCAGTGCCATTTGCTTTCATATTTCTTCCTTTCTCCATTAGTTGCTTAGTTTCATCCCTGCTTTTTAAATATTATGTTATGATAATTTTCTAAAATTTGTTTAATTTTATTGTTCTTGCGTTGCTATTAATGAAATTGCAATTTCCCCTTTATTAATGACATTAAATTTTCTCCTCATTTTCGAAATAAAATGCGCATTTTATTTAAAATAATTTACAAAATCCTACTCAAAAGCTAAATTCACACTAAAGGAAATCTTATGTCAGTACTCCTACGTAGGTCCATTCTAAACCAATTATCCCTCATAATAAAGGTAAATTTAGCTAACGTTCTATTGTTATTCAAATGTAACTGTTTTTAGTAAGCAAAGGCCGGAACCCTTATTTTATTACATGGCGAGCTATATTAGATTATTTTTAAACTAAATTAGTTACCTAGTTCTCTAAACTTTAATGTAAGTCTGAAACTAATTTTCTTGATTCCCTAGTAATAAATATTCCCTCCAACACGATGTCGTGATCGTAAGCGTAAATTCAGAGTTTGGAGGTACACTTCAGTATTCAAAAATTGTGGGTTAACTGTGCATCGGATAATATAAAGTTAAAACAACCTACTAAGCTCTTTTCCAGCCATAGTTAATATAAGTTTAAAGTCAAACTAAACGACAAATAGGTAGGCGCATTGATTACCACATCCATGTCTATGAATAAAATGTCCGAACATGTCAGTTGGTTGGGATCTATTTAGAGGCCAAATCCAAATATTTCTGAGGACTACCTTTTGAAAATTGCAAAAATGGAACTAAAGATATCAATCTGGTTTGATTGTTCACCCCGTGAAAGTTGTTTTCACTTTGTTTATCGAACAAAATCAATGAGATCAACTTTGTTTACCAAAGCTTTACGTTTACTCTGCAGAAAGCTTAAAGTTTATTGAAACTAAAGATTAATGACTAAACTGATTTATATAGCAGAAAGCCGAATATCATAAATTACAAATATCGGCAGCTATAAAAAATATTTTATAAAGAATAGCAAGGTGAAATTTGAAAAGGAGAGAATTTGTATGTATTTATAATGAATTAACTAAAATGGTTAGTGATTTACATAAAATTTGTTACTGCATACTGACTAGAAGCTGCAAATTCTTGTTGTCTATAGCTTAAAATTTGCGGCAAACGATTCGACGAAGCTTTATTAAATCGGCTTTTGTACCATACGGTACCCCTGTACAAAAGTTATTTATTCATATAAAGAATGTGCATTACAGTATAAACGATGCTCTGGTTTCCTAAGAGAAACTTTAAATTTGATAATATACGTGACTAGACTTTCATACCTACTTGAAAATCTCTTGATCTGTTTTATCATGTCTCGTTATTTTTACCTCTGAAAACTGGTCGCTATCTATAGTTTTACGTTATTTTCCATTTCTTACGATTTTTATTTATTTGACCATAAAAAAACGCACGTCGTTGTTCTTGTCTACTTTTACCGTTATTATTCCTATTTGTTTCCGTAGCCCATACACACAAAATTCGTGTCGCGTTTTCTGTACTACTGAAAGCATATAATTCTACAGTCCGAAAGAAGCTTTCGCCGTAGTGTTTATTTAATATGAATGCGTTATCTGGATTTATAACAAACAATAGTGGACTCGGTTGTCCTTTTATTTAACCGAATTTTCTACGCCCTTTTATTTTATTTCCGCTCGCTGTTATTCTACCTGTTGTGTCTCCGTATAAGCTTCTGATGGTATCTGTTAAAATTACGTTTGTAAAGGTCTTAAAATCGCGTTTGTTAGTTTAATTCTGTTTTTCTACAGCTTCGTTGTAAAAAAGAGGATTAATTACTGTACGAAAAGCCTGTCTTTCTATTTTACAGTAACCGAACGGTAGAAAAGGCGAAAATAAATTCACGTTGTTGCTTTTATAGCTATAGACAAGCGACAGATAACATTTGTAAATGGATGTGGCGCCTTGCGTCAGTAAGACCTTGGAGGACGTGACGATAAAAGCGTTAAAGCACTCGTACGTGTCAGCAACGGGTACTTCAGTATGTATTGTGTTCAGTTATTAATTACAGTGAAACGGAAATTGGGCTTCGTTTGTCTACGAACGGTTTGATCTACAACGACGTAATCTGTGACTGTGGGTTTTCTCAAAAAATGCTTTAAAATTTACCAAAACCGAATTCCTTCGAATAATCGAACTGCATTTGACACATTTTAGAGTAACCGTAATTGCTCCAGTTTATCGATGTTCTAATGAAGGCATTACTTCTTAACAAACTAACCCAATGCTTGTTAAAAGTTTATTGCTAATTGAATTTCTTTTAGTACGTTTTTGAAATGGCCTTTGTGTTTGCTCTTTGTAGTTGCTGTATTATTTAACGAGACATTACAGTAAAAGACCTATACTGAACAGTAAGAAGTACTTTGTGTTTTAGATTTACTATATTATTTCTGTAATATTTCTAATACCTACAATTATTGACGCCATGAAGTGTTGAACTTTATGTAGGCCATACCGTATGCCTGAAACTCTACAATTTTGTATATTTGTGTATATTTGTATATCAGCCATTTATAATCAAAATATATAATTTACACTTTATAAAGATCTTTCTTTTTCAGAAACTGTAAAATCCAACATTTCCCCTAATATTGTTTTCTGCGAACGAAGTAATGAATATTTAAAAAAATGTTGACCGTTTTCAGAATTTTTTGATTGATTGCTTATTTAAAATTTTCCTGTGTATACATAAAGGATTACCCCGGAAGAAAGTGCCACACTCCAGAAGGGTATTTTGCACATTAGCATATATGTAATTAAAAACCTCAAAAGTAATACGATTTGGTTTTAGAATTACAGCGTCTTAAAGGTTCGAGTTTCATCATGATCTAGTAATATCACATAATAAGATAGGGTAATATAATATCTTACAAGAAATCAATGTACCCAGCAATATCTCTGCGTTAAATGTATAGGACCACATGTAATAAAAACAAAACCCGCCAAATGCTCGCTTTACGAAGAAGCACACCCAGCAAACTATAAAGGATGTAAAGTATATTTGAAAATCGTAAAAAAGATTTCCAGCACACAATGGAATAGTATTGAACCAATAAATACAAAAAGGAAACAAATGTTAGCCACCTCCAATGATAAGAGCCCCACAAAATGTAAACAACACATAAACCCAACTAGGAACGCAGCATGATGGTTAAGTAGCAGTAAAACAAACTGAACATTATCAGCAGAAAATAGAAAAACAACAACAAGCTATGTTAGAATCGACTCGAGTTCAGAGAAGAAAACGCAAAAAATAATGGCGCAATTATATGTATAATTTATGGAAAGCAAACGGTGTCACAAACTAACACAAGCTTTCATATACCGCATTAAGTACACAGAGCGAAAGGCCAAAGCTGATAGCAGTCATCACACGACACAGTATGAAACACCATATGCTTGGCAAGATTGAAGAAACATATTTCCAGGCTGCAAGTCTAATTGTGGAAAACTCGCATGGAAGAATAACCGTCTCCGTAGTAGTCTACTACCCACCGAACTGCCGTACAAATCAGGAAAGCTTATTATAGTCAACTCGGACATAGATTCCTAAGAGGAGATTGTAATGCAAAACACACCAGATCTAGAATATCGCTCCCTGGAAAAGGAAATACAACTACACCTCAACAGCAAACTTCACTATCAAAGAACCAATTGGGAATTTTTCAAAGCTGTAGCGGTAATACTAGAAATACTGTAGTATAAGATGAAAAGAACATGTTTAACCAGCTTGATCATATATCTAACTCCCATTGAATACATGATCTACTAACTACCGTGCACTGCAGAAGCGGTGTTCTGAGGCTCGCGTCACAGGCATGCTAACGTTTTACAGTGCTCCCAATCCTCATCTATCATAACAAATCCCTTCACACCTTATTGGCATGGGGTGGGCCTGGCGTAATCCAGGATTGATCCACGGGGATCTGATCCATGTCAATTGATGATGATGATGATGATGATGATGATGATGAATTAATTAATGAACGGGTAGGTCTAAGGGTTTCACTCAAAACGACAGAAGCGTTGAAAACCGAAGTACAAAACTTTTATTAACTAATACAAGAAGCTGCTTTGGAGGCAACACCACCTCCAAACCCGAACCATCTAACAAAAAACAGACTATCCAATAAACATCCTTGAAAAAATCTGGCAACAAACTATAATCGAACAGCAAGACAACTGAAAGAATTAACAACAAAACTCAAGAACAACTCATTCCAGAAATACCTGGAAACTCCGTCAGCTGATATCGAATGTTCTTTATGGAAAGCGACACGAAGGCTAAAATAATAAAACGAAAATTTTTGTATTTTATTCCTGAAATATACTGATTAATTAGGATAATAGTACGCTTTACTGATATATATTGGAACCGAAGCAAAACATTAGCCGCCTGATTTTTATATTTTTTAACACATAAAACTCCCGTAATGTAATTAGTTAAGCTGCAAAAAGTATTTCATCAAAAAAATTAGAAGCAGTCAGTCTACGAATTTTAATGCTTTGTGAGAAGAATTTTAATATACTAATGGTTAATTAGTTAGTTAGAAATTCTATGTCTACGTAATGTAGCTAAAATCTGTTTTTGGTTTAGAACGACCCCAAACATTCGCATTCATTAAGAGCGTTGCAACACGCAACTCCACGTAAACCTTTTTTGCTTCTCTTCTCCTCTATTGATTAGCGTGCAAAATAGTTTGGGAAATATTAAGGGAAAACGAACTAAAACCTCATTAAGCGGAATGAAAATCTGTAGACAGAATTTAATAATTTTAATTTTTTGTTTGAAATGAAACCTACCCCGGGCTTGACAATTTTTAAATTATTCTTTTGAGGAAACATTTTGAATTTCAATCATATTTAAAAATATGTAAACAAGATTAATTTATCCTTATATACAGGGTGTCCGTAAAAAGGAGGTCAATCCGTTAACCACATATTCCTTGAGCAAAAATAACATGACTTTTATAATGCCATTTTTCATTTTAGCTAACTTGATTTAGAGTATTGGAAAATTATGAGATTACCGTAAGCCGCGTATCAAGGACCAGTACTTTTCAAGTTCTCTCTAAAACGAACCATTTTATCAAAATTTGATAAGAGACAAAAAATAATCCAAAATGCATGATTATCTCAAAAAAGATAGTTTGCAAGTCTCTGGCGTAGGTACTAAAAAACAGGGGAGGTCAGTGGGTACTGCACCCCCCGTATTTTGATTATTTGACAGTTATTTCCGTTTTTCTTTTCTCAAAAGATGTGACTATTTATGTTGAAGCTCTGTACCAAATTTGAAATTGATAGCTTATTAAATACTTCACGTATTAAAAATAATCGGTTTTTTAATTTTAAACTTCGACGCCCTGTACATCCCACGTGTGGATCTAAAATGCAAAATGGCATTATAAAAGTCATATTATTTTTGCTCAAGGAATATGTGGTTAACGGATTGACCTCCTTTTTACGGACACCCTGTACACCGGAAAAGTAGTGATTATTTTTTTACTTTGTGGTCTGAGAGTTTACAGAGACATAAATTAATTAAGTGAAAACTGTGTATAATTTCAATGTCCTTTTAAAGTAACATATTATCAGTGGTAAACTCGATCTTGTGATTAAATAAATGAAAGGGCTTCCCCACAATTATTTTACTAAACTGCTATTGTATATACAGGGTAGCCTATTTCTAGAACCATTTTTATTTGTAAAGATAGAGAAACGGCTATTTATAACAATAAAAGTAGTGCAGTTTTCTTTAATAATGATGTTAACAAATTTCATGTACGAGGTGCGGTTAAGAATAAGAAGCTATTGACAGAAAACGAAAAAATCTCTCTTGTATTGAATTCGAAAAATACGCTTCGAATGCTGTTTGAATAGTTAGCTCTTTTATGTAGAATAAGATAGACTACATGACCCGTTGATGACTGTTATCATTTTCGAGTAACTGGCCAAAGTTATATATAAGTGGGAACCACAATTGGCCATGACCTGGTTGAAACTCAATTTTTCTCTTTTCAGCCATGTAACATAAACTATATGTTTAATTTCGAAAAAAATGAAAAATAGGGATTTTTTGTTTTTTTTGTTAATAAACTTACAAAGGAAATAAGAACAAATAATATTAACGAAGCTATTAGATTTCTTGTTACATCGAAGATATGAAAGATTCCATAAGAAGAACATTAGCTAACATTCCTATCCATACTTCACCTCGTGTCTGTAACGATGCGGGGTAATGAAAATTCACAATTTTCTATAACTGTTGAAAAACCGCGAAGCTTAGGATCCTCGTTTGTTTTGTTTGTGTGTTTGTAACCCCGGTGTCTTTGATAAAGAGAAAGAAAGAAAAGGCACAAGTCAATGTACAATTTTAAGCTTTATTAACATAGACAATGATATTCCTGAACAGCAATTCTTAACAAGTGGTAGTCGTAAGACGGGTGTCCGTACCCGAGTAGGTGTTTTGGTTGCGAATCTCCTGAAAAAGAACGATATAAATAACAAAGGGCATAGGCACCGAATAGGACCCTCTCGTAGTATGAAAAGGGTTACGGAATTTTGCAGTTGCCTATCGAGATTGGTAAGATCCCAGACTAGCATTCGTACAATGAAAAGAGTTAAGGATTATTGCAGGAGCCTCGCGAGATTTGTGAGATCCCGAATTAGCCCTCGTACAATTAAAAGGGTTAAGGAATTGCAGGTGCCTATTGGTAAGATATTAAAGTAGCACTCGTACAAATGAAAAAGGGTTAAGGAATTGCAGGTGCCTATTGGTAAGAACCCAGAGTAGCACTCGTACAATTAAAAGGAAATTGTCTTTTGCTCCTGTGATCAAATGTATTTATATCATAATTTTGGACAGCCCACAAATAGAAAGGTTTCCTTTTATCAAATCAAATTGGACCTCAAACTGAAGTTTAGCCGTGATTGGCTGACTGGTTATGTATCACCGGCATACCGCTAAGTTTCCCATAGGAATTATTTCATATTTCTGCCGAGATTTATAGCTGCATATGTTGCAGTCGCAACGTAACCTGCGATTCCCAATACTTGGGACTTTGCTGCGCTAACACGCTTGAGTGAAGAAACACCGTTTTCGGGCAACGTCCCTACAAAGAAGTGGCCTGAAAAGTAATTAAAATTCCCTGCAAGGGAAACATAAATTAAAAAACCAACGAAACGTTTAGTTTTACGCATAATATATCTCTTAACTAATCTACATAATTCCTATCCTAAATACGAGGAGTGTTCAAATTTAAACAGGAATGTTTAAATTAAAACCCCATCTGAAGACAATTCTAAAAATTAAATTATTTAAAGGTTAGCCGTGACTCTTGTTAACATATCCATGGCAATTGTTTCGATATAATATTATTTTGACAGACACAGTTACAATGTCTGAAAGTTCTGTTCATTGTAGCGTGGAACAGAGTATAATAATCAAATTTCTTACGAATGAAGGCGTAAATTCGACAGAAATTTTTACAAGACTGCGAGCACAATATGGTGATCAATGTCTTTCAAAAGGTCGAGTGTTTGAGTGGTCAAAATCCTTTAGAGACGGGAGAACGCATGTAGCAAATGAGCCTCATGTACGGCGAGCTGCAACTTTGGTTAATCGTGAAAATGAAGAAAAAGGCAATGCCCTTATTCAGGAAGACAGACGGGTAACAGTTCGTCAAATTTCTCAAAATTTACAAATTAGTGTCGGAAGTGTTGAAGAGATCATAAAAAACAAGCTAACGTATCGTAAGGTGAGTGCCAGGTGGATTCCGCGCTTGTTGGCTGAAGAACACAAGTTGAATCGTTTGCAAATCGCTTCTGGGATCTTCTTCCGCATCAAGCATACAGGCCTGATATTGCTCCCTCTGATTTCTATTTGTTGAGCACATTAAAAGAATTTTTAGCCCGGAAAAGATTTCAGTCAAATAATGACGTTATCGAAGCTGTTCAGGAATGGATACGCATGCAACCCAAAGACTTCTTCCAGCAAGGTATTAAAAAGCTTCCAGATCGTTGGCGCAAGTGCATCGCTAGGCAGGGAAATTACGTCGAAAAGTAATACAGTTTTCATCGTTGTAATATTGTAATAACTTTTTTTTATAAATAAATTCCTGTTTAAATTTGAACGCTCCTCGTATTACAAGTGTTTGTACATATGGTAACATAAAGTAAAAAAATATATGTATATATCAATTAGTCTGTTTATCTTTATTAACAGAAATTTAGTTTGCCCAAACTAGCGCACCCTTACATGTCCAATTAATATTGTTAAAACGTTTATGTCATGCTGGAAGAGAATGAAGTGTTTTTGAACACTTTATATAACGAGGTTTACTTTTGCAAATTGGATGTTCTGCATAGGTCTTATTACGTTATTACAATTACAGTTTTTGCCTTCTAAGTAATTTTTCTGCTTTCAATTTTGTTTTTTGAAACTAAGCTCTTCTTCATAGTAAAATTACTTTGTACTTTCTTGTAGTTTTATAGTGTGTTAAAATTTTATTTATTCTTTGTATGTTTGAAGCAGGTCCTATTAAGGAATTACTGTCTCCTGAATATAGCGTTTAGTTTCCACTTCTTGCTTTTTAATTATTTAATCTGCCTTTGATGCTTGTAGCTTACATATTACGTTTAGTAAGTTTATATAAGTTTAGCATTTACTTTATTTTCAGCACATACTAATTATTCGTTCTTCTTTCTTGGACTTTTCCCATCTTACGTATAATAAAATACTTGTGTAATAAAAGAGCAAGTTTTTAATTACGATAGCTTTCAACTACAATTCTGCAATCGTCGTCAATCGCTAAATAAGTTTAACAGTTATCAAAACAAGCCTACTATTCAATTATTCGTGAAATTCTCGTCGCAAGAGAGGTTTCCATATGATTGGAACATCCACTCTGCGGGTACCAATAACTGATTCTTGTTGTAGTAACATATGTACCGCATCTTTCAATTTTCTTCTGAAAGTGTTATCTTCATGGTCGATGATGCTCGTTTGATCCCATATGATTCGATGGTCTTTATTGTAGACGTGCGCTGTTATTATTGATTTAGCGAACTTTCGGCCCCGAACAAGTTTTTATAATTATAATGTTTTAATCTCTATTTTAGTGATAGCAATTGTGTTCTACGCACTTTTGATGAAATTAAAAATCTAGCTGATGTTACGCGAATCTCAAATATGAACCATTAAACTGATACACTTCCGTAACTGTCTTGAACCCAACAAATACAGTAATTCCTGAGAGCATGGGCAAGTGGCTATTTAATGGTAGTCTATTAAAAAATTCCAGAAAAATTTAGGTAAATTTCTAAATTTCTGCAAATTAATAAAATAAAGTTTCGTAATCAAAAATTACTTTTATTATTGATTATTGCTTTTTAAAATATACACCCTTAAACTCAATACATTTAAGCATTCGAGAAGACCAATTTTCAAACACAAATTTATTCCACCCTTCTTGAGTCACTTGATAAACCAAGTTTTTGAAGCTTTCCACTGCATCTTCGGTAATTGCAAATTCCACACCACGCGTTTTATCCTTTAGTGGAGGAAATGAAAAGTAATCAGAAGCTGCCAGGTCAGGCCTGTATGGCAGGCGATTTAGCATCGATGTGCGGTATGACTTGAAGCATTGTCTGGGTGCAGACCGATCTCACTCCTTGGACGCCGTAAACGAGCTTATGGAATAACGCCTGGCAGGTATACTGTTATGTACCACAGTTGCACGACAATTTGTTGTGATAGGTCCTGATTCTGAGAAGAAGCAGGCTATCATTTTCTTACCAACACTTCACGATTGCTTCACTTTAACTAAATTAGGATCTGTTAGAAACACCCATATTGCAGATTGGGGTACTACCCTCGTATTATAAACTTTTCGAACTTTTTCGCATTCTTTATTTTATAGAAAATAAATCTAAACAATTATGTCCTGAAAACAGTTTAAACTGCAACCTAGTTACGCTGTAATATTCGTCTAAAGTAAAGTTATTTTACTGTTGAGGCTAATTTCGGTGAAACGAGATGTTACAGACACTCGTGTTTATGTAAAATAATGCAGTTTTAAAAGTATAACTATTATTATAATTAATGGCCATAATACCTAGATGTAATTATTGGCGCCTTTAAGGGTTCTACGATCTGTATTGGCGCATCGGTGCCTTCCTCTATTTATATCATTTTATGTGATTTGGCTCCTAACAGGATCTTCTTCCACACGATCCTATTTTTAGCCTTTTAAGAGTATATTACATGTAGGTATCAAATTTCATTTTGATATCTTTAAATATAATTAAAAAATAGGACTGCCCCAGGTTTTATTGCGACCCGGTAGATGTAACAGTTTAATAAAACACTTGTAGGGAAGACCTTTTACTTATTTAATTATTTTGTGAGTTTATATTTTCTGCCACAGGTCGATGGTGTTACGGTGTTTTAGAAAGAGTATATTTAACGAAAATGGTACGTATTCTCACCTCATATTTAATGTAAATATTTTTATATTGTTTTTAATGTTTAATAAAAAGATACACAATGCTGTTATGGTAATTAAGCATGGTGTTAAATTTAAACATAAAGTGAGAATACTGACAATTGACTTTGGAATTTCTTAGAATGTTTTTAATCACATTAGAAACTTGTTAGGTATAACATTTACATATTCATTGTACAGTTTGATTAAAGAAAAATTCAGTATTCAATGATGAAATTTATCGAATAATGTTTCTTGCACGTTGACAGAAATGCTGTTTACCAACTAAATTTTAAATAAAGTTTCGTCAATAAAACAAGTTTTATAATGCAGTTTCAGCCACTTCTAGATGTTTAAAACTTGCGTTTGGTACGCCGTAAAATACCTTTTCGTGTTCTCTTTTGAATGTTTTGAATTCCGCCGCTTTCAGTTATTTTGTGGAAGCAGAAAAGCACGAATTCAATTACAAATACTTTATTTCAAAAGAAATTTCGGAACTTTGCACCGCTGTTAGTAATTACGAAATATTAATTAATATAAGTATATTCTGCATTCAAATAAGCACCTCAATGGTATTCTCATATTATAAATGCCTTCTGTAGACGTGTTTTGCTATGTCTGAAATTTAATTCGGGTTGGTATCCTTTTTGCCAACAGTAAGAGAATATTTTCGTCCAAAGGTAATATTTTAAATGCTGCAATTTGAGCTTGTTATTTCATTTAGTGAACAATATAGCAAGAAATTTACTTGAAATTTTTATCATTAAATCTGTTTGATTTTAAAGTCTTAACCCAAGTAAACCATTTCTTTCTTCATGCCATTTTTATTTATGGTTAGAAAATATCAAAACTTTTTGAATTTTCAAGAAGTAATCCTAACTTGCTGTAAAAGTCGTTTAGCAAATTAGTAATTAAACTGCTTTTTTCTAATCTTTTATATGTTGATCTTATTTTCGTGTTACGATGTTATTCATAAAACTATAGGTATTTTATAAACATTTTAATAACTGTTATTAGACCAGCCTAGAAGGAAAATATGTTTATTAATACTGAATATTTCTCTTAACATAGTGTCATTGTAACAGATTTCTCTTATTATTTTATGTGTAATATGTAGTATAATTGTTCAGTATGTGAAATGTATATGTACCTATAAATTTTAATAGGGACGCTAAGGTAGGGTACTTGTTGTATTAGGATGTTAATGTATTAAGTGAATAATCCTGTACTCTATTAAACTTAGCTAGATCCTGTTTCCTTCGTGCGGTTAACAAGAATTTGTTTCATATGAAAGTCTATTTGTTAATTTTTAGTAGAGTCTGCACACTTGCTACACAAGACTGGTCAATTATTGTCTTTTTTTTACTGTTTAATAAGATACATTATGGTTCCAAACATTTCTTGTCAAATTAGTTAACTCCAATTTCAACTTAATTTTTTCTGTAGGAATTTCAGCTTATATGTTGTGTACACTTTATTTTGTTTTTTAAATATATGTCAGCGCCTTTCTGTGGTTATATCAGAAAATTTTTTATATTATTTTATATATTTTGTACATTCGTCTCAAGTTTTCCTTACTGTCTACCTGGATATTACGGTGTTTCTTTTGACCTTTTGTGTTTTCAGTTTCCTTTTTCTCTTTACTAGATTTCTTATAAATAGCTTTAAAACCTGTATTGTTTTTTAGCGAAACCATTACATTTCATAATAAGAGTCCGTCATATTGTTGAGTGTTTCTGGTTGACAAACTCTTCTAATATTTCAAATACTTGTAATTAAAGAAATTTTATGAAACTCGTAATTATCCCAGGTTTTATAAAGTTTTTAACTGAAAACTTGGAATCGATCTAAATACTGAATAGCAAATATAGCAAGCTTTCGGTGATTAGGTCTCTCGTTATGTTTTTATCGTTCATCGTTCTGTCTCGGTTACACCATATTCAAGGGAATTGAGTTAAAAATAGCTAGAGTAAGAGAGATGTTCTGTTCAAAATTCTCTCTACAACTAAAAACGAAATTCGCAATGTTACTGACCGTATAGACACAGTTATTCAAAAACGCAACATCAGAACTGTTTTCAAAATACTTTCCTTATCAAAGGACAAACATTAACATCTGTCATCAAGAGGTGTTTATAGTATTGCTTGTTCGTGTGATTTGGTGTATACTGGGGAAGCTGCCGCACTGTTCGTATAAGTCTCTGTGAACGTAAGCGGTGCTTGAGATCATCGCAGTCTCTTTTTCATGTGTTATTCTTCGTCCAAATTGATATATTCCATTAGTTTGTGGTATAAAATTTTTATCATAATTTTGATCGTAGTATTTAGTAAATTGATGCCTCTGGTGGTAATTTTAATGTTTCCATTATTTTATTTATTAGTTATTCCCTTGGCACTGTCCCTACATATTTTATTAGCTGGTTGTTTATATTATTTCCGCCTACTGATTTCCTGTTCTTGGGTTTCATAATTAATTCTTGTTGAGAAATTACGATTTCATTGTTATTTTGATTTGATATTACTCTTTCTATTTCTTCTTTCTTTTCCATGCTGTATAGTTGGGTGAAGTATTCTGAACATTTTGTTGTGTAATTTTAGGTGTTTGAACGTATTATTTTATTGATTTTCTTTGATTTTTGATTATTTCCCGTATCTGTTTCTGCATACCGAATAGATCATGTGTCAGACCAGTTGTAAACCTTTCCCAGTATTCAGTCTTGTTTCTGTTCTGATATGATTCTGTTTTCCTGTTTCTATATTCCAATTCTGCATAAGGCAACGGGAAACCACCGCAGAGAACAGATTTCCCTAGTGTAAGGGGGATATAACTAAGTTCGCGACGCGTGTGTCTTTGGCCTCCTTGTCAACGTCCTTAGAAAAGGATAACACAGAAAGAAGAAGATATTCCAAATACGCTTTTCTCTTCTGTGATGCTAATTCTTTCACTTCTTCACAGTACCAAGGTGTTTCCTTGGTAGAGTATTAATCTTGGAATTGTTGGTGTAATTTCGGCACCTTCAGCTATCCCAAAACCAGCCCATGGCCATTTCCTATGTTGGCTGATCTTACATGTAATATGTTCGCTGGGTGGATATTCATATTTGTAATTATATAATATATTGTGCTTCGTTGTCCTCTACTATTTTCCCAAGTAAATTTATGTCGAGGCTGATGATCGAAGAATGTGTAATTTATTCTTAATTCGTTTTGTGTGCAGAAGGATTTTTCGTTTCTTCGTTATGTCTTTGTGTGATTCAATATGGTTTATTTTATTTAATATTGTTTGTAAGTCGTCGTTTGATCTTTTTCGTTTGCTTTCTCGTCTTTGTCAGGTGCATATTCCAAAATAATATTTAACATTTGAGTTTCCAACTGTAGTTTTACCAATAAAAGTCTCCCTGGTATAAATGCGAAGTACTTAGTTATAGTATTATGATATTTCTTTTATTTTACGCAGATCATAGCATTCTAGATTAATACCTACATAAATTGTTCTACAAAAATTTACTTTGTCGTCACAATATTGTAACGAAGCGGCTTTTGCAATATTGAGAGTTAGGGCCTCCTATATTATTATATTTATTATGATGGTAGAGACTTATAGCCAACTTCATTACGAGTATTTTGACTTGGCTTTTGCGGGAGGTTATATTAAAATACAGAATTAACTAACATCAGATATATTGGTATAATCTTAGTTACAAACATAATTCAACTGTTCGACAAACGGGATCCAAATACTTAACAAGTCTTAGGTTTGAATGACTTAATACGGCGTACAAAACAGTAGCATCAATTTATAATAATAAACACTAATCTTACGTGAAGATCTTTAGAGAAGCGCACATCTTGGTAACAACGTTGAAAATGACATTTAATTCAACCCCTGGCTTATGGCCCGAGTTGGTCCTGTAAGGGCCTCTCGTCTGGATTTTAATCAGACCTCGTATGTGAGACTCCCTCAGGAGACTGCCTTTCTGTATGGCAGGCTTCTATATTTATACTCCCAAGATGTACTGTTTCTCTCTTACATTTTAAACATCTGCCTATGTTGTTACAAGGGTTTCCATTCATTCTTACATTGTACGTATAGGTAATGGCGTGCCCACACGTAACCCACGTCAATTTAGTATAAACAAATGCAACATTGTATTACAATGTTATGATTGAGCAATACAAGCAGCTGTCCGTATGACTCATATTTAGGCAAGTGCATTAATAAACAAACTACAATGTGCTTCCTACAATGTAAGGATTGCGAAACGTTGTTACATCAGTCACACCTAAATGCCATCTTATTTAATTCATTATTTGTTAATTGAACCCACTACATTACAATATTTCAAACTTGATACTAGCATACGTACAATTAAATAACAAAATTGACGTTATTCCAGCAAAATTTTAAAGTTGTATTACATCTACCAAATTTCATTTTGATATCTTAAAATATAAGTTTAAAAATGCTCCTGGTTTCATTGACACCCGACTTTTAATTATAAATTTTAATTAGAAACCAGAATAAGAAGATGCATTAAATGACTAAATTACTTTAAAAAGGTAAGCTTATTAACTGTAACGAGATTTTCAGAAAGTTTTCGTTGATTCTCAGAAAACGTTAAGAAGTAAATTCTAAAGATGCTTTCAATAACTCCGAAGTGTGGAAATTCTTAAAAACGCTGTAAAGAATTAAGTTTAAGTTAATAATCGTTAATTAGAAGCGAAAATGAACTTGGGAAACAATTTAAACGGTTTTCGTACGTTTTACTCTTGGAACTTTTATTTGGAAACTACAAATGGAATGTTAGAAGCATTAAATTAAATTAAATTTTGCTGTTCTTAACCTTAGAGTTTTTAAAATCAATTTATTTCTGCTAATTTAATAATAATATTATTTCATTAACTTTAGAACGTGATAGCATGACCTAGACACAATGAACTGCGTAATTACCAAATTACACTCGGAACTTTTACTTTCTTAATATTAAATATTTATTTTACTCATTGAGAACTTTTAGCGTCAAGTTTTGATCTTTGAACACTTCTTTTTTAATTAATTTTCTGCTTTCTTGTTTCACAGATCGCTTATTTAGCTAATTCTGCAAATACAGTCTTAGCGCTTTCAGATAATATCGTGAATTCTATATACTTCCGTTGCTATTTATTTTCATACACATTTCATACTCGGTATTTTCTAAGTAGACGAGCTTTTCGCCAGGTCTAGTTAGAATCAATTTATTGTTGATTTAAGAATTTCCTGACTATATTAAGAATTTTGATACAATTGTTAGATACAAACCATTGCAGCCTTCGGTGCCAGCTGTGCTGAAGAATGCACGCTTTTGCGAAGCACTCTTAATTCTTCGTTAGAAAACGCGCTTCTATTTAAAACCAAGGCAATAACAAAGTGCCAGTAGTTGTAATCATTAAACAAAAGACTAGTGAATAAATACACTAAAAGTGGGTTTACTGTAAATAGTGTGTGTACATTGAGTCAGAAAACGCGGAGTTGTAGTTAGTTCTTGAATAAAGAAGTAAAAACAATCAGTTATGTATGTGTGGTACATGTAAAGCGCCTAATCCAGTAATTGTGAATTTGGTCTGAACCAGCTGCTTTCCAGTTGTGTTCTACTGATGTTAGGTTGTAGTATCTCGTATGATTTATTCCAAACCACCTTTTTATTTCGTCTTTATTATGCTGTATTTCCTGGGACCATATATTTCACCAAAGGTGTGCACGTCTACTTTTGTTAGTAATAGTTACTTTCTTCTGTGTTGTTTTGTTTTCTGTAAGTTCTCTTGCCATTTTTTACTGATGGAGCTTTGTCACGGCTTTTGAAATTTTGCGTAAATTAAATGTAATACGTCCCTGTTGTTCGAAGTTTAAGCCCGCTTGAAGTTGCAGAATCCGCGCGAATAATGCCAGTTCGGCATATTCTTGTTGTTGCGGCATATTCTGGTGGGCGTCATTCAAGGTTCCCCCCGCGCACAAAAGGCGCGTTTAGGCATCTTCTTCTAACATTATTTTGGTTTTACGAAAAAGAGAAGAAACGACTCAGAGTTTAGCCAGCTGTCGGACCTATCGGTCGTGCAAATATCGTTCCGGGCCTCGTAGGCCAATAATTTCTGTGTGAAAGTTAGCGTTATGTGAAGTACCAGTTTTACACGGTTTTAATAATAATAATAATAATAATATAGGTTCATTCTGTACTGCTTATATACATAAAAAGGAAAAAAATAAATACCAATGACAAAGAAAATAACAATAATAACGAGAATCACAATAATAAATGTAACAATCAGAACAGAATCCCAAGGCAATAGTTCAGTAAACAACTGATCTTTCACTACTGCTTTGAAACGTTTTTATATTTGATTAAACGCTTTCGAGCACGTTGACGTTATTATTGCTATTAATACTATAACTAGAAGAAGAATAATTATATATTAATTAAATCAAAAACAATGTCAGAACTGCTATAGTGTTGCACATATGAATAAAATTAATAAAATTATAATTACTGAGGCTGTAGCAAAATCTGTCGCAAACATTTTTTCGTTTTGGACCAAGAAAACCTACAGCCCTAGTAATTCCCTTTTGTTTTCGCACCCGCTTCTTTACCGATCGCCGCTACTTCTCCCTGGAACTTGAAGCTACCAGCGCTTCCATCTGGGCCACCCTCAACGAAGCCCTCTCCCAGGTAACGATATTTCAGGCTGCCCCTTTACTTGCCGGTTATGATTGTACCAGCTTCAACCCCATTCAATACCGTATATTGCGGTTCACTTGTAGACAGGTATCAGTCAATTATTGTCTGTAATTTAAGTACATCAAGCGCCCCTTTTTGTTTAATCTGTTTTGGTGAGGTGTTTAATTCTTCGCTCAGTGCGTATTATACTTGCTTTAGTGGTAACAATTCATAAATAGTGCGAACTGTCAGCATTGACGCATTTGATGTTGCGTGTTTGAAACCATTTGTAATCAGATTTTTAGTTTAAGTTTTGTCATCACCACTCATTTTATTGCGATTAAGGGAGCCTAGTTGTTAACCATCTTTGCCGTAGCTTGAGTAAATGTGGCACCCCTCAATCCCCTTTCACGTAAATTAAGATGGACCTTATAGATTCATTCTGTGTCATATTTTGAATAATCTTTACATTCATTAAATTTCATTGTTAATTCATTATTGCCTTCTATTTGTGTTTTGTGTCCGTTTTAATATTTGTGTACAGCCTTGTGAGCCTGCCTACCAGTACCACAGTGTTTTCTTTTAGTAAGTAAGCGTAAGTAGCATCCAGCAGTAGGGTTGAGCCACCCCAACCCCTTTTGAGCCCAGAAGGAACAATCTGCGGTACGTTTCTCGCGACCATCTTGGGTGATTTTCGCAGGGGCGCACATTGTTCTTCCCTATGACGACCCCCCATCTGAAGGGTTTAGCGTTTAGAACCCACCCTTCTTCGACTGCTTGTTAGCCCCGAGCTACCCGACTTTGATATCGCCCCATAGGTTGTCTGTTTTTCAATTTTCTTAGTTGGCATGTACTGGCACGCTGGAAGCTTTTATTTTTTCTTGTTATTCTTGCGCTCAGCTGCTATCTTTCCGCACCAATCTCATACTGCAGCAGCATAAATGGTGGCGTGTAAATCATCAACATTTTTGACATTTTGCCGATTTGCTCGATAGACACCCGCCTGTTCAGTAATCTATCACTGGTGGTTCGCATACTGACACGCCCAGCACCAGCCTCAAGCGTACGAGGCGGCTGTTTTATGAACTATGTTTCTCTTCATATTGATGGGTTTGCAATATTTCTACTGCTAGGCCTAGGGACTTACGACATATTAGAGGTGAGGTCGCTGGCAGTACTGTTTACGTATCCTCCAAAGTGTATCTTACGGTAGCGCAGGAACACTTAGACACAGGCTTGGGTTCCCTAGGCCAGACTTTATTGGTATTATTAGTATTTTTTTTAACACGGTAGATCACCGGAATGATTATTACTATTATTGTTATTATTAATATTATTAATTTTATACATCTTTTCTGAGTATTTCGCCACCAGTTGCTAAATTAGTGAACCATGAATACAATCAACGTAACGTTTCCGGAGACAAGCCTATCTCCACTCTCTGCGTAATAGCTATGATAACACACGTATTGAAAAATGGACTATTTTATTTTGCTATTGAGTTTAATTTCCAAATGTAATCTAGTTATGTTTGAATCCATAGCACCCAGTTGTAATTTCGAACGTAAATTCTTGACGATGCAAAAAGCTTGAACGTTTTAAAAGAAAAATTCTATTTTTGTATTCATTATTTGGGGTAATAAAACTCAGCAAATTATAAAATATGTCAAAAATGTATGGTTGACTACTACTTAATACGATACATTAACTGCTTCAGGTATATTGAAAACGTTGAAAAACAGTAAACCCCAATTACGTTACGTGATTATACAGAATCTTACTTTAAATTTAAATTAAACAAAGGTAAATGCTCGGGACCTGTCCGGCTCTTTTCACAATAACAATTTTCTTGAATATTTATCTTGGAGAGGAAGGAAGTTTACGACTAATGCGTTCTTATTGTGAAAACTCTCCATTTACATTTTGAATCATTTGTTACTCGGTCGGTCTCGTTTATATATTTTTATGTGCCTCGCGTTTAAATAAGGTACAAAAATCGTGTTATATTTACAAATTTCACGATGAAAATGTCGAGTTTATTTTTCATATGTTCCCCTCTTTTGCAACCTACTAAAAGAATACACGATTTTAAAAATAAACAGATTCTATTCAGTTTTCCTGATTATTGAACCGTACAATGTGAAATGACAGTTGCCTCGATATAAAAATGTACTGCGAAAATGCCAAAGAGGTCTGATAAAATCAGTTTGCCTTTGAGATATACTGCAAATACATTTGCATTAGATGTTTAGCAAAATTATTCAGAATTTTTCTTTCATTTGATATGCCTACATTGAAAACCGGTTTTCTAAAATTTATAGTGAACATTTAAAAGTAATTTGGTATTTGTTATAATAACTGAAAGTGATGTGTTTATTTAAACTGTTTAATATCGTTACCACTTACGTCATTTCATATATATTAACTTCCATCATTCGATGAAACTAAGTCATTTCAAAACATGAAATCTTTACGGAAGTTTATATTGGGCACATTTTGAATTATTATTGTAGTTATTTGACTATACAAAAAATATATTCTATGTAAAAATATCTTCTGTTTCAGAACCATCGGTCATTTGACAACTATAATTTCAAGAAAAGGGGAAGGGAATCTCATTTTTCAAGGTAAGACTTTATTTCGTATTGAGTTTCCGTGGTTTGGAATTATTGATAAAAACCAATATTTACCGTATTAAGATAGGCTTTTACAAGCTTATGATTACTTATGGGAATATTTTAACTTAACTAATACCGCGTTAAAACTTGAACTTTACTCTTCAGAATAAGATCAATAGTAACATCCTGTGTTTGATAGTTTAGGTGTTCTTTTTTGCCTTAATGAAGGCTATATCTACCTCAGTTGAATGAAGAAAACAGTGTCAGTGCCTTCTATCAGCTGATCATGTAGAGTGGGTTTGCAGGTGTTACAGGTTTTTGACCCTTCGCAACATTTCGATAAATTATGGTTAGGCGATAGATAGAACTTTACGGGTATTGGATTTGAAACATAGTATAGTTTTTAACCTTGGTATAGCTAGGGATTTTTGATTTCTTTTTCCTGAAACCTGGGGAATATTTGAAGCCCCGCCCTATCATTCGAGTTCTTTTTCGAAAAGTCGTGTCCTAGATAGTGGTTGCACTCCTGATGGCTGGAAAGTAATTTTATTTAATTCACGTTTATTCGGATCATCCAACATCAAGATGGAGTTTAAGGATTATATTAAGTAAATTTTGGATAGTTATTCTGTGATTGACACAAGAATTTTTGGTTTTGGAAGCTTAGTATAATCAAGCACATGTATGGTTATTTTCCACTTACACGACTTGAGGGCTTCGAGATCTTTTAAAAGGTAATTACTGCTTTGTTGTTCCTCATGTAGAATTATTAGTATATTTATCGTCACCCTTGCGACCTCGGTTATTTATTGGTAATTCACTTGATCCGCATACATTTATATTTACTGTAGCTTCGTGTTTTATTAATTTTGCTAGATCTAGACAACGTATTGTTCTAGAGTGTTGGGCTTCACCCGTTTTGCAATAGATTCTTCTCCCCAATATTTACTGTGATATTTATATGTTATTATATGCATGTTTTTTGTTATCCTTAGGTAGGTAGTACAGGAAACTAAAAATAAATTTTGGTATATATTCAAATATAAGGAACTCCATAATACCACATTAGATAATTTTCAGATCTTGGAACTAACGAATTATTATGAGATCAAAATTGCATGTTTAGACTTTTAGGCCAAATTTTTTATTTTTATCATACCTAATTTCTATCAATTATCAGTATTGAAATTAACGTGGTATTTAATTTCGGTAAACATTTATCCTAATAATAAAGTTAGCAGTTACTTGATTTAACTTGTAATATTTACATCGTTCGTCTCCTTTATATTAGAATGCAAATACGCAGAAATTAACTTTACATCCTACAATACCATTACTTTGTAAAACAAAACATTTAATTTCTCTTAAAATACCCCAATTAGACTATCAAATATTTTGTTTTTATTCCTGTTATTAAATAGCCTTGTAGTTCGCTGAGAAGTGTGATATTATTTTTATGTTATTTTACTTTGTTTACTGTATTTGGGTCACCCTGTATATACGACTCTTTGTGCTTGAAATGTTTACTCGTTCAACTCCGATCGGACATTTGAATTTAAAAGTTTGCACACGAAAAAGATTTGCTATTTTTGCATTAATAAAAACACTCGATTTGTTTCACCACAATGTTATTACTTTCATACGTTCGGTCGCTGACTACTATCAAACATGTTTTTATTAACCCCGTTGATGAAAGAGTTCATTCACATTTTGAATGCCCAAGATTATGTAAAACTTACTTAAGCAGCTGATTACGTATCATAACCAAGGAAACGTTTTTATACCCATATATTGAGTAGAACCTTCAGAGTTCCTGTTTTGTAATTATCACTCTAATTTCTAATATCTCCAACATTATTACTGGTAAACCATTGTCGAAAGTTCGGGCATCTTACCTAGGCTTTTGGATTTTATTCCTGAGATTAGCGAAATTTAGTATGTGGTTTGCTTTTCTGTGCTCTGGAGGGCACCACAAATCGGTGTTCCTGATTGACGTACTTAATATTTTGCTAACTCCTTACGAACCAATGGGTATACATTTTCTTCTCCTCCATTAATGGGTGTAGTTGGCCTGAAGCATACAGTAGTGTTAAAAAGTCTTACGTCGCCCGTACTAATAAGCGTTTGTGAACTGTAAGCACATATTTGTCGAATAAATTTTCTATTTTGCTATAATTACTGCCCGTCACTATTCATTGTCCACTTCAAATTCTCCAAAAAAGATAATCTTCCTAATCTACTCATTCACGAGAAAATAATGAGGTGATAACCAAATACTAAATATCTTTTATACACAATTGTAATGGTATCATAGGTATATAAATACCAAACACACGTTGCTCTTTGATTTTCGCAAAAATTTACATCCCAAAAGAAGTAAACGAAATCATCGAGCGAAGATCTATACGAAATAGTCTTTTTTCATAAATAACATGTTTCCAGTTCCGAAATAACCGCCAAATAAAATTTAATGAATCTTCGATTGTTAGACCTATTAAAAAGTATACTGGAACTGGGAACAAAGCAAACAAACCACATGGAAGAGACGGCCAAGAAACATCAGTTCGAGTTGATGCTGACCAAGTCTTTTGGACTGGTGTACTTCCACTGCGAGAGAAAGTCCACTCGTTTTGGACTTAGAGTATGTAGAGCACGGAAGAAGCCAACCTTTTCTGATAAGCAAAGACACTATTATTTGTGATGGGCTAAGGAACTATAATGCAACGAGAAAACGCGATGGACTAATGTTTAACATCAATGATTATTCTGGCAATACTTATTTTAGACAGTGTTTTGTACAAGAATGTTCACCAAAATATGTGTTCGGAACGATTAAGCATCCAACTGATGTTGTAGTTTGGGATTGTATGTGTTGCATATCCGCCCAAGCAGTTTACGTACTGTACTCGTAGTACTGCAGAATAAGTTGCTAACAAAAGGTAAAGTTTCGTTTACCAAAGGAAAGTTTGTCTTCTCCGTGCCATAGAGCTAAAGTGGTTTAATGGTGGATGCAATCCAATAAAATGAACAAGATGGGTTGCCTAGCACAATCCCTAGATCTCAATGAAACCTGCAGTTTTGTGATTGAGTACAGCCAGCGAGTTATAAGTCATAATTCAACAGTGGGAATAATGTTGTTACAATTTTTGCATTTTTCATCCTGCTTATGTCATTTTTAAGTAGTTTTAGGGATTGATTGTTCCCGAATCAATTTCCTTTACCTTAAGGTAGGGTAGTGAGATAGTGAGTTGAGTTTTATTTACAGTCATGTCTTTTCAATTATATTGCATGTTGACATTCTTTCGGGGACCTTGCCTGGTTGATTTGTTCGTGTCTGTAACCTCAAATATTTTGGTATTTCTTTTAGAAATTTTCTGTTATATGATAAGACAATCTCACAATCCTTTCCCTGGTTATCCAGTATCCTTCTTATTCCTTCTTCTGTGTTGTCATTCCCATTTTTCTTGATTAATTCACCCAGCTATTTTTCCTTTTCGTATTTTGTAAAGATTTTCTTTTGATTGGGGTTTTGACTGCATTTATAATGCTTTATTTCCATGTGCCGACGCATAAATCTCCATCTTTAAGCGATGCCTGGTTATTTAGTTCAATTGTTTGTCTTGATTGCGTGCAGAAGTAAATTCTTTCTGGTTCTACCGACTCTATCTTTCAAATTTTCTTTTGTGTTTCATTAATTGTCCATGTCCTTGTAGTATGTTCACATTGTTGTGAATCCATTACTTTTTACTTTTGAATGGGATTTATAGTACGATGTTGGATGTTTTCTTTGGTTTATTAATTATTTAAATTGTTCGTATTCGCACAGTTGTTACTTATGTGGTGAGTTGAATTTTTCCTTTTATTTCCAATTGCTTATGAATTTGGATATTACAGCAACTTGTACTGGGTTTAATTTTCATTCCCATAGTTGGAAGTAGCTGGTTGTTTTCCGTTGCTGTGGTGCTCCGAAGTTTGATTTTTGCCTTGTTGGAAAATTTGAAGCACGTGGAGGACGCCATTTTGCCGTTACATGTTGCAGCTATAATTGGAATTATCTTCACCATCCATCACTGCCTATAACGTTTGATTTGGGGAGATAAGTGCCTATAATTATAATTATTTCTTGTAATTTTGTCTGTTTCAATTGATAAACTTTTGGTGTGGTTAACATGTGTGTGCCACATTTTATTTTTTTAGTTAACTTTCATATTTAATTTTTGCTATTTCAAATTTATATTAATATTTGATCTTGATATTTTTAGATATATTCTTTTGATTTTTATGTGTTATTCATATTTAAAAAAGTTCCGCAATGAATGTGTTTAGTTGAGTTTATGACCATTAATTGCATTCCAATGAGATAAACATTTATGCCATTGGGGTGAATTTGCATTTCAGGTATTTCCTTGTGTTCCCTATTAAGCCTTCAGCTATTGTAAATTTGATTTTTTTGTTGTCATACTTAGCCTTCAGCTTTATTTTTTTTGTGTGTATTAAGTCTTATCAAGTCTATAATTACCTTTAGTCAACTGTTAATATTTGTATTGTTTTATTTGAATCTTGGCCTTTGCGCCGTTTCTGAGTCCGATAAAATTAAGCGGTACAACTTTTATTATGGCTTTTTATTATCGTTTGATAAGTTTTTCGTAACAATGTAGTCTATTATTTAACAGGCATAGCGTATACAGGGTGCCAATGAAACCCGGGTCACCCCGATTTCTTTAATTAAATTGTCAGATATTAAAATGAAATTTAGTATATGTAACTTCTTACTCCTAAAATTAAATTCGATTTTACCGAAATTAGCCTCATCTTTGTTATTCTAAATGGAACACCCTGTATATTTATACATTTATGGAATCTGCATTTAATTTTACGTATGATAATGTCAAGCCTGAAACATTTAGAGGGCAAAGTAAATTTAGACAGACAAATTTATTTATTAATCTAGAATACCCGCGTAAATTGTAAGTCGGGGTGTCCTAACATTGAAGACAAACTGTTTTAGAGCTTTAATAATTGTCTTCGTTGGTATATCAAATTGACCTAAAATTGGCAAAATTATTTTCCGGGAATAACTAATTCAGAATCTGTTTTCAAAATTTGTTCTTAGAATTCGAAATTTTACCACATCTGTAATAAGAACCAGTGTGTTATTGTTTATTAAGATATAGTTGATCGTTCCCCTATCTTCGCATCTCCTATTACTATTAGTTTGTTGTGGTTTTTTGTTATCGTGTTCTACTACTTCTGTCAGACTAGAGTAAAATTTGTCAGTTTCTTCCTTTGTTGTACCTACTTGAAGTGTGAGCGTAAACGTGAACCAATCTAAATTGGTATTTCGTGTTTGGTTCAGCTTTAAAACCGCTATTCTATCAGAAACTGCTTTTATTTCCTTATTTTTTATATGACTTCTAACACAAAAGCTAATTCCTGCTCTTCCTTTTTGTTGTCCGATGTAATACAGTAGATTGCCATTTCTCTGCTCTTCAGTTTTTGCTGTAATTTTTAAATTTCTGCTAAGCCCAGAATGTTTCAAGAAATTTTGTCTAGTGTGTATTCTAATCCCAGTACTTTATCTTCAGTTACAAGAATTCTAACATTTAATGTACATATTGAAAGTGCTGAACTGTTATGAGGGGTATGGTCTTGCATTTCCTTACTGATCAGTAACTTTTATCTTTGCAGAGGTCCTATTTTCATCTCCTCTTATCAAATCCTTTTCCCTGGATGATTCTTCCATCTCTTCATTGATCAAATTACTCACTGAGTCTCTATCGCCATTTATTAGTAATTTATTCTTATTTAGCCTAGTTTTGTGTACATAGCCTTAATAAAATACTTGATAAAATAATACTTTATTGAAGCTTTGATAAAATTAACATTTAACTGATACGAACTGAACTGATTTGCTAGAATACCGAAAAGTCCAAATTAATCTTTTTTCAATTATTATAATTATGTCCTAAGCGAAACCCTTAGAAACGATGCTCGCCACATTACTCCCCCCCCCCCGACAATCTCCATATCTGCTGGGGAAATGTACATGTCTCCCTGACTTGGTAATTTTTACAGTAAATGAATTCTTGGATATACCTTTTTTAAAAATTGATTTACCCAATGTTTGCTTCGAAACATCTGTAAATGGTAAGAAAGCTGGCGTAAGTCTGTCACTGGAGATGTTCTTCTTATTTACATTGATGTCTACAAGGAAAAATTTATTCCTCCTATTTAAAACCTTATATGAACCCAAATATGGCATCTGTAACTTCATCTCTTAAAAGACGTGTGTTCAATTTCGCAGCTTCTTAAACACGAAAATATTCCCCTTGTGATGATGATGATCTGGTATTGGTTTGAGGGTTTAATCACCAGGATGTATAAGTGTTTTTCCGTAAACCATCTCAGCCACTGATACATCTAAGTCCGTGCGGATGGCTGTCCTTAATCCGAGTAGAACTAATGGCAGCACTGTTGTCCAGTTTTTATTTTCGTGACAGCGCAAGGCTGCCTTTAAATGCCTATGCCATCTTTCCAAAATCCCATTAGACAGAGGGTGAAAAGATGTAGTTTTGTTGTGCTGGATACCGCACAAACTTGTTAACTCCCTGAATATAGCAGCGGTAAATTGACTACCATGATCTGTTGTAATTACACATGGAACCGCTAAAAAATGTTTTAGCTACTACCTCTATCGAATTTCGGCAATTGGCCATGTCTCAGCTCAGCGTATGTATCTGTCGATACAAGTAAGGCAATAGTTGTAATCATAAACGTAGGATAATGGGCCAATTATGTCGAGATGAATATGTGAAAAACGCTCATCTGGAGCGGTGAATGATTGGATAGGGCTTCGATTATGTCTAGTGATTTTAGCTTTCTGGCAACTGAGGCACTCTCTGGGCCAGTGACCGCAATTTTTCTTTATAAGCGGCCACACGAAACGTTGCTGAATTAATATGATTGTGCTCTTAACACCTGGGTGAGAAAGGTCATGCAAACAAAGAGAAACGACTAATAGATGGAAAAAGTAAAGTGGAAAACATAACGAATACAATATTGATCTGTACATTGCACTAATAGACTTTGAGAAAGCTTTCGATTCCATAGAACATGCAAGCATTATACAAGCTCTAATCCACTTTAAAATAGAAAATAAATATATACAATTAATCTGGCATTTACTTAAAAATGACTTGGCACACATACAGCTACAGATCAAAGCTCCAAACTTTAAAATTGAAAAAGAGTTCGCCAATGTGATCCACTATCCCCAGATTTATTTAACATAACATTAGAACACTTATTCCAAAATTTAAACCGGAAAAATAGAGGCATCCCGATTAACGGAAAATACTTATCAAACTTAAGCTTTGCAGACGACGTGGCGGTCTTTGCAAGAAACAGAAAGGAATTGACAAAAATGTTAAATGAATTAAATGAGGCAAGCAAAATTATAGGATTAAAAATCAACTTTAATAAAACTAAAATTATCATTAACGGAAGAAAAATAAACATAACGATAACAGAATAAGAACTAGCATATGCAGAAGAAACTATATTACTTGGGACAAATACTATAATTTCAAGATAAAAGAGAAGAAGAATTACAAAGACGATCAGACCAGGTTGGGAAAAGTTTTGGTCATTAAAAGAGATATTAAAAATCGGTTGGTCCTGGTGAAGTAAGTAATAACACTATGTAAATTTCGTGCGAGATGAAAAGCTTTTAGAGAGTGATTTAGGGCCTAGAAATTGAAATGAAGCAAGCAGATAGGAGTAAGAAAGTTAATTGCTGAAAACACATCATAAATAAATAACGTAGGATTAGAATAAAGCAAGAAAAGCTATATCAAATTAATATAGTGATAAGCGGCTAACCTTCGACGGGCAGACCGGGGAAAGCCGCTTTGCGCAGTGAATATTTATCAAGAAGCGGGAAGCGCAAAATTTAAAAACACACAGGCCCGTAATAAGGCAAACGTACAAAGGCGGAACGAAGTATACAAGAGAAATCCAAACAAGTGATGCTGTAACAAGTTATAGGGAGAGAAACAGAATTAGCTAGTAATAATTTAAAGGAGATTACACGGATTTTTACTGCTCCGAGTAGGAGAAACACTCAGGGAAGAAAGATGGGAAAACTCCTAGAGGAGATGAACTTCAAATTAGATAAGATGGAAGCTAGAGGTGCGCGCATGGATTAAAGATTGATAAATTCCAAAGTAAGTTAACAAAAATCAAAAAGGAAAACCAGCAGTTAAGAAATGAGAACAAAGTCATAAAACAAAGATTAGGCGAACAAGATAAGAAACTGGAGGAATTTGAAAGCGAAATAGGGAAAAGAAGAATAATAATTCATGGAGCGGAGGAGCAAGGCGAAGAGAAAGACTTACAGTTGAAAGAAATAGCAAGAAGTGTATTGCGAGACATCGGAATAAAGTTAGAAATAGAAAAGGGCTTAAGCAACATTAGAAGGGTCGGAAGTAAAAAAGATGAAAAAGTGAGACCTATCATGATGGAAGTACATGATTGGTCAAAAAAAAATTGAAATTCTAAGGGCAGCGAAGAAGCTAAAAGAAACAAACATTTATATTGAGGAGGACTATCTAAAGAAGATCTAACAACAAAGGAGAGAGCTAATTAAATATATGAAAACTATTAGACCAAACGGCAACCTAACAACAATAAGATACAACAAACTTATAGTGAATGGAGAACCTTAAACTCTGGAACAACTTGAAGCTATCGAAATAAAAGAATCAGAAAGAAGCCGAGGAGAAGACATAAACAAAAATAAAACGGAGGAAAAAGCTTAACACAAAAGTAGAACACATTAAATGATGACGAAATACTAACGGAAGAAAACAAAACCCTGAGAGAGAAAGGAGGTGCAAGGAAAGCAAGTGAGAGAACACCAACAGACGACGATCGAAGGTGAGAAGAACTGACGAAGATAACGAGAACTAGGCGTTATTTTCCAAAAAAGCAGATCAGCATACATCAAAGGAATACTTACGAATACGGACCCGGCAAGGAAATAAGGAACACGAGAAGGACAAAATAATTGAGAAAAACATAATTAATAATTATTGGCAAATAGCAACATGGAACGTAACATCACTGACAGGGAAAGATATGAAAATAATAGATAAGATGGAGGGATTCAGTATAAAACTACTGGGCGTTAGTGAAATAAAAATCATAGGAAAGGGAAACAAAAGATTGGGAAGTGAATACTCGGGGGTCAATGCAGGTGGTCAATGCAGTAAATTTGGAGGAGCTAAATGAAGGATTTAAAAATAATAATAGAACATTTTGGAACAGAATTAAAGCCCTAAGAGGAAAAGGAAAAGGAAACTTAAGCGGAATAATAGACAAGAACAATAAAATTTTAAAAGACAGCAGAAATAACCGAAAGATGACGATGACAGCGAAGGCAGGACAAGAGGAAATGGGCGAAGAAGAAATAGTGATAGACAGAATAAACAGAGAGGAGGTACAAGAAGCAATATCAAAAATCAAAATTGGCAAAGCACTCGGAGAAGATAATATAGAACCGGAGACGGTAAAGTGTCTTGACGAAACCGGGGTAGACTGGCTATGGAAAATATTCGAAGAAGCAAAGAGAAAAAATAATATACCGGAAGACTGGGACAAAAACTTGATAATCCCTATACATAAGAAAGGAGGGAAAACAAACTGTGAAAACTATAGAATATTATGTATGTCGTCAGTGATTTATAAAATGTACACATCAATCATATAGAGGAAAATAAGAGCATAGATAGAAGGTAAACTAGAAGAAGAGCAAGCGGCATATAGGAAAAATAGACAAACAAATGGTAACATATTCATACTAAGGAATTTAGTAGAAAAGAAAATGGAAACGGGCAAGGAAATGATAATAGCCTTTATAGACCTACAAGCGGCTTTCGATACGGTAAAGAGAGTAGTAATGGACAGAATCCTGAAAAACGTAAGGAAGAAGTATGCCGAACTGAAAACAATGATAGGATATACGAACATGAACCCCGTTTAGATAGACGCACTACTAATATGCGGACGACATTGCATTGATAGCAGATAGTAGCAAGAAAATGCAAAAGTTATTAAAGGCATGATGGAGGAAGTAAACAATCTATACATGAAGGTCAATGTAAATATAATCAAGGTCATGATATTCAACAAAGCGGTAAAAGACGAGCCATACAATTTCAACTATAATGGATTAGAACTTGAAGAGGTATCCACAATGGAGTACTTAGAAAGTGTATTCACCAATGATGGATATGGAAATAGCCATTAGAACGAGAAAAGCAAATAATGCGTACTACGCCTTAAGTAGAACAATTTTTGGAGGAAGGGAAATAAGCAAGAAGAATAAACTAAAAATATATAATACAATAGTAGCACCCATAATGCTGTACTCGAGCTGAACATGGACTATTCAACAAAAACAGCAATCTAAACAAACAAAACAAGATTAGACCACGTAAGAAACGACAAGATTAGAGCAGCCTTACAACAAAAGTCTGTGGGTATTAAAATTTAAGAGAGACAGCTGGAATGGTATGGACACTCTACAGATAGGCTGCCACAGAAAATCATGGAAGCAAGAAGGGTCAGAAAACGGAAAAGACGAAGACCGAGGAAGTCATGGGAAAACCAAATAGCCGTAATGGGAGTAAGAAGGGGAAAGACGATCAACGAAATGAGGAGTCACGTTCCTCATTTCGTTGATCGTCAGAGACCGGAAGAGATGGAAGGAATGGATAGAAGAAACATCAACGACGAACCTGACACCCGGATAGGGTAACAGGGAATGGCGAAGAAGAAGAAGAAGAAGAAGAAAAAAAAATAGAAACTCCCAACTATCTCAAGAGCAAGGTTTTCAATAGTTGTGTCATACCAACAATGACATATGGAGCAGAAGCATGGTCCATGAACAGAACAGAAAAAGCTGGAAACTACGCAAAACAAAATGGTACGCAACATTTTAAAAATAAAACTAAGTGAAAAAGTGAGAATAGTGGACCTAAGACGTAAATTTAAAACAGTAGGTATAGTGCGTGAGTGTAAAAAACAAAAATGGAGATGGGCTGGACATATCTGTACGATGAGTGACAGATAGACATCGAGAGGACACCGATAATGAAACAAAGATCAAGAGGCAGACGGAAAACCCGCTGCACTGATGAATTAAGACAAATTTCGGGCAAAAATTGTATGCAACATGGGAAAGATCGAAAAAAATGGAAAATCCTGTAGGAGGCCCTTACCCAATAATGGGGTCTCATGGACTATGATGATGATGATGATGATGATGATGACGATGAATCATGAGCAACCGTAAAGAACTGTTAAAAATAAACAAAAAAATCTGTTTGTTGATAATCGACGTTTGTTTGTTTAAGACTTTGTACTTAAATCGACATACAGGCGAATACCTTTGACACGTTATTATTAATTGAATAATATAATATTGGCAATTTTTTAAATATGCAGATAAAAAGTATCCTAATGAATGAATTAGACCATAAGACCATAGAGCTGCCCCGGGTTTCATTAACACCCTGTATAATAGACGTATTAATAATAATAATAATAATAATAATAATAATAATAATAATAATAATAATAATAAAAGTATTTTATTTCCTCTTGAAAAATAATAACAAACATAAATTCGAAAAACATAAAATCCTAAGTTTGAAAAATATAAAAAAAATAATAATAATAATAACGAAATACCCAAGGTGATTATTTAATAGAGAAAACTTCAAATCAATCTGTTGTTCTGCTGTTTAAATCATTGACAAGCATGGAAATATCCGTTCGATTTACTCTGTTCCAAATTTTCAGCCTTCATATTAAACCACTACTGTGTTGTCTAGTTCGATTATCACGTCAGTGTTCTAAGTTACTAAATCGAATTTGATCTTAATATCCACTAATTAATTGCATTGCACGTTGGTTCTATTCAAACCAGAAACGTATTATGTTGAGGTCTTGACTAAAGCCTAATAGATCGTTTTCTCAATTATAACATTTGTAAGGCTTGGATTAATTAGAGTAAATAGTATTTTGGAATGTATCGATTACTCAACGAAAAATAACATATTTTCTAAACTAAAGACAGTGCTGCTAAGGTCCCATGGATAAATAAACATAAAACCCGTTAAAGAATTTTAATTATTACAAATATATTAACACATCTCACGTTATGTGGTCAGGAATTAAAATATTTCCAACACATTATATCACATTCAGGCATGTCCTTTCTCGAATATTTTCCAGCTACACATATCGTTCATTATTCTCAGTTGATTCGCCATTCATCTTCGTTGTACCGTGGTTCCATAGAAAGCATAAACTTGCCAAATACGTTTTGATTGACGTTTATTTTGCTCTAAACCGACAGTATGCTACTATTTAGGGCTAACCAAAAAATATATAACGCCTCTTTTGTTAAAATGTTTCTCGTTAAGTCTGTTAGTACACCAATCTTATACTACGAGAAAAAATAAATTATTTTCAGATTTGAACAGATTTACTAGATTTTTAAGAAAGTTTTTATTATAATTTATTTAACAAGTAATTTCAAGCGTAATTATGAAAGTCTGGGATACTGTTTTTTTGTGATATATTTTTACAGTGTAGAGTGTGCCGTTCTAAACTGAAACTGAAATCTTTGTTTATCCCTAGTTATCGAGCAAATTCAATTTTTTGTGTAATCCTCTGAATTTTAGGGGTAACCGATGTTTGCGAAATTACATTTCTCATTTAAATTCGAATTTTCTGGATACAGAAAGGAATTGCCTTACCTGTTTTGAAAAAAATTAGGTTTATTCGAAGTAGATCGTCTTCCGCTCTTCTTTTAATAATTTTTGCAGCGGTTAAAACCTTTGACCAAAGTTTCTTTTAGCCATTGTAGCTTATGTTCGCATGTCAGTAAAATATACTTCCTCGTATTAGATTCTTGTTAAGTCCCCAACACTTTTTCTATTTCCATTAATTACTCAGCAAGTACTCTGTTGCTATTTTTGAAAGTACACTGTATGTACAACTATACGTAAATCAGAAATTCATATTCTACATAAATTTATATTTTAGTATACACATTTGCAGTCAATTATGAAAGGAGGATTATGTTGACATACTTGGTTCCTAATTCTATATATGTCCTTGAACTCCCGTCAGGAGCATAGGGCCTCTAACGTGTTTCTCCATCTGGTTCTGTTTTTCGCCAGCGCTTTTAGTTCCCTCCATTCTTTGCCTGTTGCTTTGGCTTCATTTGTGACGGTTCTTCGCCACGTTGTCTTTGGGCGTCTTACTTTTCGCGCCCCCTGCGGATTCCAGCCGAGGCTGTTTTTATTATGTTGTTCTCTCCCCGACGTAGCGTATAACCAATCCATTTCCATTTTCTTCTCTTAATTTGCTTTTCTACCGGCTCTTCATTTGCAAGATGCAATAGTTCTACAATTGAGATTATGTTAGGCCATCTAACACCCCAGATATGTCTCAGAGGACTTGTATTTTATTTGTTAGAGGAGCACTTCCTTCACGTTTGCATTAAAAATATATAGTTTCGTCTTCTTGGACAGTTGATTGGATTTCCATATTGGAGCGAGCATGTGGAAGGCGCATTTAGCTTTATTTATTCGCGCTTCTATGTCTATTTTGCATCCTCCATCTGTTGTTATTTTGGCGAAGTGGCTGGTTGGTTTATTGTTAGGAATTAATATAAATAAGTTACTTTAATAATTTAGGTAGAGTCTTTGACCAACGTCTTCACTTGAATATTGCTTGGCTTTTTACGGGAGGCTTTCGTTCAAAGTCAAATTCATGTATTTCATATCGGTGCTTTAGTTTTACAAAATAATATAAATTGTGCCAAGTCCCAATTCAGAATGAAGTCATACAAAATTATTCTACTTAAGTTCAAATTGACCCAGTTTACCCCAGTGTCCAGAGTCAATATAAATTGATACAAATTATTACAAGTCCTGATTCAAAGTGATCAAATATAAATTACTCTAAGTTCTGATTACATTTAAAACGACTAAGTCCGTAAATCGAATTATAATTTAAGTTATAATTCACTGGAACAACATCTTGAAGGGTGTCGATTTACCGTAGGTACTGCTTGTTTGATGGCCGGATATAAACCATGTCTTTAATGTATTTTCGTTTAGCTTTTATACAGAAAATTGAGCCCTTCTGTCAATATTAACAATCTTAGACGCGTGGGAACTGCAAAACTGCATACAAACACGTACTAGGTGTCAGGTTTCACCGTTAATTGCACTTCTATATACATGCATTAAAAGATGCAACCTTGACACGGCGCGTGCAGCTTTGTCAGTCAATGACTTGAACAAATAACGTCATATCAACGCGTGTACTAGTGAATTGAATAACTTGAATGCAATTCAAACTTCGCTTAATATTTTTACATTAATCTTTGTTACATTATTACAGAGCCTAAGTAGCAGAATGTTCAGAGTTTTATCCTGGATACTTAGTGTTTGATTTGGTGTTCTTCCTATTCTCATTTCTACAGTTTTATCGGTATTTATTTTTAGTCCTGTTTTTCTGGCTTCGCGTTGTAGTGTCTCAAGAGACCTGACTGCGTTAGCCTAAGTCTAATTTATTAGAGTCACATCGTCTGTATAATGCAGGTGACTTAGACGTCTGTTAAAACTCCATTGTATTCCCAACTTCGCTTTATTTCCTTTCTCTTTTAGGCATAGTTTCGTTGGAGGGTTGTTATTTTGTTATAATTCTTTTCAGCATTTATTTTCTGTTTTAGTTCTTTTCTCGCCTTTATCTTTTCCAAACTCTCCACGGAGATCCGTGGCTTCCTACCACTTTCTTTGTATCCTATAGTTTTCTCTGTTTCGGCATTAGAATGACTTCATTAAAGCACGCATTTTGATGCTTTAATGAGCTTCATTAATACATGATTTTTGGTGATATTTTGTTTTCAGGAATTGGTATGCTACATTGCATCTAAGCAACTAACAAAATAAATAAAGCCTGTCAATAAAGCTATGAATACTTTTTGATATTTTGATTTAGCAAAAACGTAAATGAAGGGGTTAGAATTTCGATATTTAAAACTACTATTTACTTGGTGGCAAAACCCGCAAAACGAACCAAGTGATTTTCGATGTTTTAAAGTCAACCATCGAGATCGACTAGTGAACTGAAAAAAGCGTGGAAACGCTTTAAATCGTATTTTGGTTAGGAAAATGAGTCAAAACTATATTGCTAAAGGTAGGACTTTATGTTATAGTATAAAAATTGTTTTATAATTTGATGAAATTAAAAAAAAAACCGATTCAAAGGTTATTGTTGGCATAACCTAAAAATAAGTTTTTTATTATCACTTCTAGCTAAATGCAACTATAATTCTAGAGATTCAGACCAATCCAAATTGTTCCCCAACCTGAGGTCAATCAAAACCAGGATAATAGTGAATCGTCAGTAGTTCCGACACTAAAATTCATAGTACGTTACATTTAACTTCAAAATATTTTTTAATTTAATAATCAGGGTGAAAGTTGGTTTAGTTTGGCTTAGATTGAATCGTTTTTATTGTTTATATTCCTAGTTTTCATTAGATTAAAAAAAACATTTAGAAACTAAAAAATATCTTTTATTTTAGTTACCGTAAAATGGGGCAACATCGTCAGTTTGGAATGTACGACAGTGTAAATATAACCTGCACACTATCCGTTGTGGTTGCATTTCGCATGTTTGTTCTTCGTAGGATTAGTACCTTTGTGAAAATAATGCCGAAAAGAAATAGAAAAGTGTTGGCAGGTAGCAGTTACCAGCGTTATGACCTCCACTTAGTTGAACACGCACTGCAAGATATTGGAAATGGCCTCTCGGCGCCTGCTGCTATAAATCAACTTTCGGCTTGGTCTTATCCGTTAACAAAGTTTGAAATAAGACTGATTATCAAAGGTTATCTCGTTAAACAGGGAGTTGCAATTACGATTTTGCTGTGTGGGTTAATGGAACGAAACAACTTGACCCAATGATCAGCGACCAACATCAAGCGTAACCTATACTGTAGCCATTTTGTGCTTTAATATAACTTAAAAAAATAAAAACTGATGCCAAAATTTATATATTTTGTTTATACTATGTCGAAGTTGATTTTACAAACGTGCAACTTCGTCTTTAGGTGAACACAAGTTAGGCGAAGAAGTTGTCCCAAAATCGGTACAACTTCGTCAGGTTTTTTTCAGCAATTTTTCAGTCGTGTAAACGTTATTTATAAGAACTAAAAAATGGGTAATATTTGCCGAACTCTAATTGTTATATATCACCTACTTTTATTAGCCTAAAAAAATCCTACAGAGATACAGCGCGGTAAAAACCTGTCGGCTCCACTTTTAGGCGAAAACAGTTCAGTTTTAAGAAAATGTCGACTACATTATTTTCTTTACCAACTGATACGTTATATGCTACGTATCCACTAACTATTACAATAAAAAAAACTACAAAATGAGTCTTTTCTGACGGACAAATATGTACCCAAAAACGATAAATGGTACTACGATACTGTAGCGAAAGCAGAAGAACCTGTAACCGACGATGTTGAAGTTGAAATGGGTTAAACATAGAGAAACTATTTTTTATAGCTTTTTCCTTAATAAACGTTCATAACACTCATTTTCTTTCGTTGTGTTTTATTCTTGCGGCAAAAACTGGACAGCCCATTTGAAAAAAAAAATTCTATACATTACTCTTGACAATAAAATCATTTTCCCTTATAACTATCTTAAGCTACATATTCCAACTATTTTTGTTAAATTTTTCTTATCGTATTTTAAACAGTTTGTTTTTGATACCTACTGTAAAATTCAAACAAATGGATCTGACCGGTTGTTGCACCGAGCCCTTCAATTGTTCATCCAACATTACAATTTAGTTAATTTTATCAATATTAATAACAAATTCGAATTTACAAAATGCGTACAAAATACACATTTCAATATTAATGTGCAAAACCATAAACGTCAAACATACCACTGTTACCAACCTAACTATTCTACCAAAAAATTCCCTAATGGAAATTGTCAACTAATTTTATAAATAAATAACGTAAATGAAAGCCGAAACAGAGAAAATAGTATAAAAAACTCGGTACAGAAGGCAATTCGGGCACTCGTCCGTTCGGACACTCGCCGCATAGCGGCTCGTGTCCAAATTTTCGACTCGTGCGCGAAAATGTTGCCTTCTGTAACTTGTGTTTTAATATACTATTCTCGCACGTATTATTGAATAATTTTTTTATATCTTTCCAAATATCATTTACATCTTCCTTTCTATTATCTAAAGTTTTATAATTGTCTTTTAGGGTAGACAGACAGTTGTATCTTCTATTATCGTGTTTAGTTTTGACACATCATACGCTCTGGGTGCTTTGTTGTTGATATTCCACTTTGGGCTAGCTATTTTCAGTCTTATTTCCCCAATTAATAAATGATTATCGCTGTCTAAGTCTGCCCCTCTTTTGTTTCGCACATATAGGAGTGATTTTCTGCATTCCCTGCTGATGGTTATATGGTCTATCTGGTTTTTAGTTATGCCATTTGGCGACGTCCCCGTATACTTATGCCACTTTTCATGAGAAAAAAGTGTCCCTCCTATTACTAATTCATGTTGACAGCAAAAATCGATAAACATTTCACCGTTTACATTTCTAGTTCCTAGCCTTTGTGTACCTAAGGGTTTCTCAGGTCCTTCATTTTTCGTTCCTACTTTTGCGTTTACATCACCCAGTACAAGGATTAAATCTTGTTTTATGATTTTCTGCATTGTTTCAGATAGTTTTAAATAGAAACCCTCTTTATTTTCATAATCATCCACTTCAGTCGGAGCTTAACATTGTACAATGGAAACATTTCGTTATTTGGTTCTAAAATGGGTCAAGATTATCCTTTCTGATATTGGTGCCCATTCTATGAGACTAGTTTTTGCATTTTTATATAGAGGCAGGCCTACTTGGCGGTTGTCGTCAACGTTTGGCTCTCTCTCACTAAGTCCCAAAATTTCAATCTTATTTCATTTATTGTATTGCTTGATGTAGTCTGCTGGCTTCCATCAAGATTCTAACATTCCAAGTTCCAATTCGTGTCCTTTTTTCCGAACCAAAGATTATCATCGTTGAATCCATCCGGTTTCTCACTGTTTCGGATTCTTTAATCGGTTAGTTTAAGTTATACGGGTGATTTTCATTCGAGATTTTTAAATGCAAAATGAACAGTGTCTTGTGATTTGGCCTCTTTTCATATTTTCAACTTAAGAAGATGCCTAAGATTGTACCATGAGATCGAAAAAAAATTGATTCTGAGCAGGCCTTGACTAGTACAACACGATTGGCTACACTGGTTCTAGAATGCCTATGAATTATAATGTGACAGTGACATTTCAAATGTAAGTCAGTTTTGCAATCTTGTTTCCAGAATTATTTAAGTTTATCGTTGTAATACTAGTGAAGGATCACATTTTGAACACCTACTCTAACATGTATTCATCTTAGTTTTCAGTTTGTTCCCTAAATAAATACTGTTTTGTGTTTTAATTTATGTGACATTTATTAACCTCTAACCTACTGCCACATTTTGAAATCAGTCTTGCCAATCGTGTTGTACTAGTCAAGGCCTGCTCAGAATCATCTTTTTTTCGATCTCATGGTATAACAAATCGCCAAAGCTTTGGTTTTATTGCTGCAGGTGTCAATTAGAGCAGCATTTAATTATTATAGTTATGTAGGTCTGTAAATCAGTTATTTTAAAATGAATTAGGTGATAAACACACAACAAAATTTCGATCAATCTGAGTTAGCTCAAAATAAAAATGAATATCTGTGTATTTCGCGTGTTTCATATCAGATGGCTAACTCTTTTCATTTGCTAAACATTCAATCAGCAAGTTTATCATTCGTTGCTCCGTTCAAATTCAATAGAATCAAACATATTTCAGGCTTTTGCATTGGCCCAAATTTTCTCAGTTACGGCACAAGATTTTATTGACAATATCACTAGGGACATTTCCAAACAACGAACTTTTCGTAATAACCGAAAAGTTACGGTATTACACATGAATAATTTTTTATCGTAAGTTTAGTATTTCAGTCACAAAATTCTGCAGTTGTTTGGTGGACTGGGAAGAACTTTTAAACAGTAAAAAAGTACAACAAGAAATAAATTTTAAAATTATTAAAAGCCGACGAATACCAATTTTATATTAAAATTATCTTGCAAGTGTTTCGGGTCTGAGTATGAAGCAAAAAGGGAAATTTTATTGTATTCCTAAGGATTATTGTCAAAGGTCGCGTTGGTTAAATAAATTTACATAGAACGTGTGCTTACTAAAAGGATTTTAGTAATTCAGTTTGGCTTGTAAGGAGAAGCAGTATAATAATGAATCAGTCGTGCGTCGAAGCGTTATAAAAGTTGCTAGCAATTACTCGAACAACTGGGTTCTATTTTTGCAAGTGTTTATTAGCAAACACCCGAACGTTAATTAATTTACTCCTCAACCTGACATTTACAGAATCAGAAAGTTTAGAGGTCAAAGGAACAAAACGAAGATTCGAAGCTTCGTTAAGTACTCGTTAGAATTGTCTCGAAATTGTGAATTAAGCATGATTTGTAAGACATTATTAACGTTTCAGTTCATATTTATGTCCTCTCATAAATTTCCTTGAAGCTTAAATTTTGTCAGGTGTCGCGTTTGCAAGAGAACCCCATTATTTGCAATTCACTACCTAGTATTTTAGAACAAATTTCCTTGTTGAATTGGGTTTCTACGTTTCTATTCAAGGAAATACATTAAGCCTCAACTTTAAAATGCTATCAGAAAATAATGACTTTTCACACGACTAAAATATTTTGATTTTTCTGTTTAAAATAAAATGCAGCGCAAACGAATTGTTCAGCTTTAAGGACAATCGCTCAGGGCGCTGACGCTGTTACTTTTAGGATAATATAATAATTTTATGCGGTAATTACAAAGGATGTCCTGTGATATATTCAATGCCAGGTTAACAACCCGGGAAGTTTATTCTGTAAACGTTATTGCATAAGGGGTTTTATGCGTTTTTAGCACTTTTCCCCATGGTTTTGAAAGTGTTATGGCGGTACGACCCGCTCAAAAATTGCAAAGTAAAAACGATTTTTTCCAACGCACATTGCGTTTAATATAATTTCTTCTTATTTTTCTTTAAAAACACATTAACTATTATTAATAAAGAAATTAGGTTTATAGACTATTTCGCCCTTTAAACCTGCCTAACTTGAACCTTGAATGTATTATAACGGTTATACCGAAAAATATAAATAGGAGGAAGTGCAACGCTTGGCATTGATGTGTAATTGTTGTATGTTGGGTTGTATAAGGCCAACTTCCCCTAACGGATGTATTTTTTGTATAAAACCTCAGTGAAAATAAGGATATTCGTAGAATCTTACCCAGTTAGTAGGCCTTGAAATAGTTTTACAACGTTGCTGTGAATTCATACCTATTCGTATCTGCTGCAACATTTTCAGTAGATTATACCGATTGTCTTAAAATGAAATATATCTAGTATTCTTTGCTTAAAATGTGCCGGTCTCGCGCAATGCTGTTATGCTAGTAGACGGAAGTATTAACTGTCCTGATTGAAAATATGCCTAAAAAATAAAAATGTTTTCTTGCACAGTGTACATTTTCTGTTGTATTAACAAATTTAATTGAAACTATTTGAAGTGAATTAGTTTACTTTTTAATTTTACAATTAAGTAATGACAGCTCCGGATAATGCAATATCAATAACAATGTAGCGGCACATAAGAATTTACATGCAAACAAATTTCAAAGATAACAACTAGATGTAATTATTTTTACCACAACCGGTATTTAAAGTAAAATCAACCTACAGAATATCCTGAAATTACTACGAAAATAACACCAACAGTAAGTATAATATTAGCAATAAACCAGTTAAATAAAGTGAAAACGTTAAATAAAATTAAAAATAGCATTTATATTTATTAATAAATACAGCAGTGTTTTTGAAGTACATTTAGAAACACGTATTTTAATAAATAACCCTGTGGTATCTAAACGAAAAATAAGTTAGTAAAATAAATACAAACTTTTTGAAAAGAAAAATAAAAAATCATTTTCTGAAATTTGTGTGTTTATCAACAAAAGAATTTTTAGCAATTAACGCTTTTGTGATTATTACGAGGGTTCTTTCAATCTAACTAAGCGCTGCAACATGTCCTGTTTAATTAATTTCATGTTTATTCCAAAAAAGTCACATGTATTTAAAGAATTTAAAGACCAAGCTTAAGATGAAGAAAGTTCGATAATTTTATTGAAAGGATATTAACCAAAATTTGCCAAATTTTGTATCACAGGTATCTAATACATGCATGAGTCTTTACTATAAATCCTGTTCCCCATTTTCCGATTTTTCTTCTCCACTGTAGGTACATTATTACATGATTTTTTCTTCTTATTGTTCCATATCCTACCCATCTCAATTCTTATAAGGCTGTAACTTCGATATTAGTCTTTTGTACGTCATCCATAATTTCGTCTACTTTTCCTGCTTGTTCAAGGTATTCTGGATATTTGGAGGTGTATACGTTTCTGGTAATGACCGTGCATCCAACTACTTATAGCTACATAGCATCTATTAGCAATAAAGTAGTTGGGGTTATAGCGTTCGTTAAATTATTATCTTATAGAAGACTAAGTGGATATAGCAACAACATTTTCAAGAATCCTTACGAAAATAGACCTTAATACAATAAGAAATCGAAAAAGTAAGGTTACTATTGACATAAAATACAAAATCACCACACACATTATTACATCAAGCTTTTATATACCGTCGCAACAATTTTCCGAATTAAATCCTTATAACTCATTCAACCAATTTCAACTTACACATATGCCAAACGATACGGAAATTACCACCGATTTCGAGGAAGACATTGGCGGCATAAGTAACAGCTGACCGGAGGTACGAAAAGCTAAAGTAAAAGAATCTCATAGGTAAATAAGACAAACAATAAGACATTCTCAAAAAATAGCGGTAACAAAAACCAACAAGAAATCAATGAACATAAATAAGAAAAAATACAAAAACCACCCCCAATTTTCGTACAAGGAGTCATAGAATACCCACTACTGATACATAATCTCAAAAATATTGCGGAGCATGAGTAGTACACTACTAAAAACGACTAAAAGTCTTGCAAATAATCTTGTAAAAATAAACTGCGAAATCCCAGGCATTGTTAATCATATGAATGACAATAATATAATCTACCACACTTCCGTTGAACCGTTCGAGTGAATAAAGTCAGAAATATTATAAGTATAAGAGACAGAAAAAGGAAAACACCATTCTCGGTATTCTTTATTAACTTAGAACAACCAACAATAAGTGTATTGTTGTAGAAGCACTTAGAAAAACAACAAAGTACCACGTCATACTATGTTTGCGTGAAATGTGAAGGTCTGCAAAACCGCTATAAATGATTGTATGGTTAGTGAGCTGATTAAGTCAAGGTGGATCATTCTGATGACCACACATACGAATACGCAAATATGGGATATAATCAGTTTGTGACCACGACGCTTCTTATCTTTTATTACTAAGGACCCAGCATAATCTACAACAGAAAATACAGGAGTCCTAGCTTGCAGATCTCCCATTATTGGAGCATGGAGCGTGGGTTATCTCTAAAACATTTTAAGTAGTTATTAACCATTTTTCTAGCAGTTCTACGTCCCGCTATGGGCCGCTACTGAAAGGGAATTGCGTTCCGCAGTGAAACAGTTTGTCATGAAAATGCTTGAATATTAATTTGATCAGTGTATGGTACTCCTTCTCCAGTAACGCAGGGAAGTTTTTATTAATGGATTTATTGATATTCGGGGTACCGACTTGGTCCAAAAATGGACTTAAGGCTAAAATATGCTGCGTTTAGTTTAATACCTTTTAAGTTACAGATGAGGTGTTGTTCTTACGATAGTCAAGTATTGTTCGTAAATCGAATAATCCTAGCCAACACTTGTTTTAATTTAATGAAGCTGAAGTACCTATCGAGCAAGTGTGACCATAATCTTTACAACGGAGATAGAATTTACTTTAAACTTTTGTGCAGATTTCGTCGCATTTACTTCTAGGTAACTTAAGCCACTGCTTTGGCGATGAGCTTAAAAAAGTTGGACCGTGCCACCACAGGGAGTTATTTAATACTTTAGTAACGCGAGTACCTCTAAAGATTAAAGTAGTTTGGATGGAATGTTCGGCCATTCGTTTGGGTCTGAGATTTCCTAATGGGCATCTACGCGATTTGCTACAAAAGCCTTGTATTTATTTGGAATATCATTGATCCAGTTTAGAACTATCGTAGAGTTTTCCAAACGGAGGTTTCACCAAATGTAATAGTAAACGATGCTAACCCTTTCTGCGTTAATTGTTCTAATACGAGTTTTGATCTGAATAAATTCCATTCGTAATTCAATCTTTCTGGAATACCAAGCTAGCTTTAATTTCCAAAGTTGTTTACTACCACGATAATAGGAGAAAGTAGCCGTAGAGGATTAGTGGGTTGTGCAACTGCTAAAATCTGTAGTAATTGGAACCTCAAATTGCATAGCATCAATAAAGAAGATCCAGACAATGCTTAAGGCTTTTGCATTTTCTCGTTCGTCTAGAGTCTAGAGATATGGGGCCTTAATATAATTTTCAGCGAGAATATTGAAATTGTTTGATAAAAACTTTTGAATCGAAAATAATAAGTTATTTCTTGTTCGATTGCTAATACTTCTTCTATTAATTGATTAAAATATAAGAAGTTTCGGGAAATGCTTCAGAATGTAAATCTGACAAATATTGTAGACACTCTGTGGGCAAAATAGCTAGCGCTGGCTGTACCGTAAGTTACAGTTTGTAATTCGTAAGCTTGAATTTCTAAATCGGATTTTGTAGTGGATTTTTCGCAGTATTTGATTTAAGAGGATTTGGCGTTACATTTTCTCAATGCCCTCCGCCAAAGCTATTTTATGTTATAGAAATCTTAACAGAGTAGATGCCAAATCATTCTGGATATTACATGACCGACGATTTGGGTATCGTTAATGGAGATATTTGTGTCTATTTTTACACTGTTGTCGATGAAAAGTTTTGTGGTTAAGGATTTTACCACAGCGCAATGGGGAAGAGCGGATACTATCCACTGAAACGGAAGAGTTTATAATATTGATCACAGGTTCATTTATCAAAGGTCGCTCAGAAGCTATATTAATATTACCCATGTGACCAAAGTCAATGTGTTCTCTCATACATTTAGAGTAATCAGTATACAGTTCAGAGTTTTGAGTAATTTTTTTCTAACTTTAAAAAGCTTTAAAAGGAACGGATAAAATAAATAGTGTGTACGAAGTATTCTTCACAAAATCGTTGTTCGTAAGTAAGTGTAGCTAATTTGTTTTGAGGGCATACTGCTTCCATTTTCCAAAATGCCTGAAGGGAATTTTCTAAGGAGCAATTTGAAAAGGATTGAGCAGTTATAGTTTGTAACGTACCGCTTTTAATTAAAAGCTTTTATTTAACTTGTAAATGTAATTTTACATTATTTAAGCTGTTAAAAGTGTACGTCCGAGTGGAAATTTTACATCCCGGACACGAGCCCGCCAGAAGGTCGCCTCAAAGCGAGTAATCAGCTCGCCTGCCAAGGGCCGATAACGCCGCGAGACGGCGTACGCTGTCTTTGCGCCTTTTCGCTCGCATACATCCGGACAGAGAAAACAAGCCGGTCGAAGCATATAAAAGCAGCTCGAAACCGAGCTCAAGTACCAGAGTCCACCGGGACGTCTCCGAGACCAGAGACCACCGCGACTCGACCAAAGTCCACCGCGACTCGACCAGAGTCCACCTTGGCTAGGACCAGAGTCCACCGCGACCTAGAGCACCAGTACCAGACCGGCACCGGACCCGACCGTAAGAAACTCCACCGAACTACCCTACCTGAACCTGATCCTAGTAAACCCCGTACCTGCATTCCACCAGTCCAGTACACATACATAAAGCGGTGCTGTAAAATCGCTACATTTACATTAACCCCAAAGCGGTGCTGTAAAATCGCAATCCCCCTAAACCCCTATTACCTGACGACGAAGACGACACTTCGAATACCCCGCTGTACCCCGTACAGAAAAGCTGACGAGTCACCAGGTGAAAGTAAAGGGTTAAACGTACCTGCCGACCCCGTACCGGTGTTGTAAATAACTCCTTCGATATCCGGTGAACCTGCAGGTGATTAGAACAAAGTCACTGGACACCCCGGCGTACCGAGGATGAAAGGATCACGAAACCGAAGACCGGAACGTAAGCTTGAACCATAATTGTTATTTACCCGTTTACCGTTTATGTTGTAGAATAAACATAGTTCGTACTAGCGACCGATGGTCCCAAGCCGGCCTGTGAAGTGAAATTTGCCCGCTTAACGCACAGCTAAGAATAAATATTTATTTTATACTAAATAATATTTACGTAGGTACCGGAAATTATTTTATAATTTTCGTTGTTGCCCGTTACCAGAATTCACTTATTATTTCGGGTTTATATTTGTGTTAGTACCTAGTTATTTATAATGGTCTGTATTTTATTTACCAGAATGACGTTATGATTTATTATGTTATTAAACGAGGTTTACCAAAAAGCCTCTGTGTTGGATTAATTATAGCACGAACAACCCTGTCTCCGACTGCAGCTACCTGGAGCACAAACACCCCAATTGGGGGGGGGGGGTTACAAGTTAGCAGGGTAGAGCATACGCTAGTTTGCGGAGATTTATTAAGTGCATATACCTGAGACTGCCCATTCAAGCAGTGTAATGTGGATTTGTTTTCACCCACCATAGATTATAAAATTTACTAGCTCCAATTAGCAATTACGTCGGTAACGACCTAATGTCGATGACTAGTCTTGTATTTTTAGGAAGATTTTAAAAGCATTTGTCAAAGGTTCAAAGGGGTAAGTTTTCGGAACAGTAAATTTGTTTGAAAACCATTCTGTATGCGACAATTGAAAAGGAACCACCGAATCTTTAATTCACTACCCCTATAACATTTTTGTTCTAGCAAAAAGTAGCCAACAGATATGACAATGTTTATATCGTATACAATATGACTGAGTAGTAAAAATCTGTATAATTCGAGTACAGTATAAAAATAAAAAATATTGAAACAGCACAGTATATATTAGCTTTGAAATTTTTTTTTAAATTTATTGATTGGATTCATCCCTTAGATTTCGTTATTGTATCTAGATTTCTAAAGTATTCAGGCCTTGATATCCTGTAGTTTTGCTTGTTTGTACGATATATCAATTCTTGATATAACATTCACCTTGGAAACGTTATTAAAAGCTGTAATACTTCAGATTTTCTAATTACTACTGAATTACACTAACGTTAAATAAAAATGTATAGTAAGTACAACCTAAAGATTTTAATTTCTTTTCCTTGTTTGTTCAATTAATATATTTCCTAGAGAACTGCAGTTTGTTAATTTTCTTATAGTTGCGAAAATTTTCTAGCCGTTGTTTTATTATTTTCGTCGTTATTAGTTAGTTAAATAAGTCAATAGATTTACTAAAATTTATACTCAAAGTATTCGTTATTCAATATTAGTATGCACGAAACAACAGTATGTTCATATTGTTCATGTATTCATACGGTGGTAGGTGTGGCTAGCGTCAGCGTAATGTCCCATTCACATACCAATTAATACACTTTATAATTGGATTTATCTAGTAGTCACCTGTGGCGTAAACTGAAGTTTAATATACAACACGTGGGCGAACTTGCTGTACATCGTTTATGATATAAGCTAATTGGATAAAGCTCTGTAATTAATGTGGAAATTCTGATTCGAAAAAAATTACTTAATATTTAGTAGCGGAACTGGCGTTGAAGAATTAACAAGTTTTCCTATAAATTCAATTAAATTGGTTGTTTGTTTTAGTTTGTTTGAAAATTAATCAGAGTTCCTTCAAACGACGGATCTTTTATTGTACCGATACAGCTTCATAAAAACTACAAACAATCTGTAACAAAAGAAAACGTAAAACAAAGAGAACACATCTTACAATGATTAATACTTCAAATAGAGAACAAATGCCGATGTTCAAGTCCAATGCGGAAAAGATTGTCGCACACTAACAAACTAAACGCATCTCTTAATGGAAACATCTCAAGATAAACTATATATATCTTTGTGTGGGAAGTTTCTGGTAAATTCTATAAAATTAGTTTTTGTAATTATAAAAATGAAACATTAATTTTAAGATAAACATTTCCAACGATTGGAAGTTAGTTAGTTTACACAAAATACCATTTTTTATTTTCTATTTGAGACCCATGTTATCGCCTATTTAAAAATTACGTCTTTCTAAATTTACAAAGAGGGAAGTTTCGGAAAGAACGAAGACAGTTAAATTTACTCGGTCAACCGGTATTTAAGTTATCTATAAATGCGTTAAAAGTTATTATTGTAATTAAAAGCATAAAAATTTAACCAAAGGTTATATATTAAACTGACGTTTCGGGTTCCGGGCGGTTATTTTATACTTTTTGTGATGTGCTTGGTTGATTACGTGCGCCGTTTCGCGTCATTGGCCCCATAGCTGGCGTACTCTGATTTGGTTGCGGTGTTGTGTTTGGTGGGCGTTTTCTGGTTTCCATGCTATCGGTAGTCTGTGGGTATCATCCCCTATGTTCAAGTTTTACGGTCATTTTGCAATTTCGATAGCTTCTGTTGTAATTCTTTTTTTCGTGGTTTCCATGTTGGCTAGTAGTCTGATATTATCAAATGAGACGTAGTTTCAACGTGTTCTGCCAGGGTTGCATTTTTTGTCCATTTATTACTTGATGTTGGCTTAATCTCTTAAAATTTTCACAACCGATTGAAGTTTTGCTGAACGGTGCGGTGTTTCAATTGTACATGGAGGTCTCTTATGGGTAAATCTGTATGACTGAAACTATAATTTTCTTTTTTCTTGACTAAGACACCAAGAAATAGTAACGGTTGGTTGGAATCTATTTCCATTTAATATGATTTTAGATACGTTCTAGGAAGTTCTAGAGGTGGTCCCTTCCATGCGTCTAGATCACAAATGTATCGTCGACATATCAAAGCCAAAGTTTTGGTTAGTGACTAGTGATTAAGTAAGTGTTCGATAATTGGTGTTTAACCAGGTTTGTTACGTGCTTTGGAGGTGAATATTTTCGTTCAGTAGTATCCAGGGTACAAAACAGGTAACCAAACACAACACAAGTTTCTGTCACTTCAGGTGTCACCGAAATTAACCTTATTCTTGTTATTTTAAATTGAATTTTCTATAAAACCATATTATTGCGATTGCTTATTCCAAAAAATGTAAGCAAAAGCGTTAAATTATGGAAACGTTAAGTCGACACGAAATCGTCGATGGGCTTCTGATTTGCGGCAAAGAGTTCCTGAACAATGCCAACCATCGAGAACTTAATTTTGGAAAGAAGATTCTGAGAAGAGCCAGCCGAGGCCAGTGATGAAGAGCACTTTGTGATTCATGAAAGCACAAGAGTTTATGTGTTGGCTGTTGGCATGCCTAGAAGTGCACCCAACATCTCGTTAAGGGACATTTCCCAGGAATCCGTCATAATCGGTATGTGAGATATTAAAACAGCATAAATTCACGCCATTCAATCACCAAAATCATCAGCATTTGTACGCAAATATTTATACGGAAGAATCGACTTTTGTAATTTTCTACTGAATAATCAGTAACAGCGTCCAAGTTTTCATAAAAAAATTCTGTTTTCTGATTAATGTCTTTTTCCTAATAATGGCATATTTAATCCCAATAATACGTACTATTGGGCCAGAGAAAATCCAAGGTTGGTACTACCAAGATAGCACTCTCTAGAACTTTTATAAAATCGAAGACTTTCTAAACGATCTGTTAAATGTAAATAATAAAATAGTTTAAAATTATTTGTATTGTAGATTTGAATATAAGTGAATTGGAACAAATAGCGTAATGAGATGGCTCCCAAGAAGACCCGATCTTTCCCACCTCTCGCTTTCTTTTTGGGGGATTATCCCCTTTCTTGTTCTTTCTTCTACGCCGTCCTTGGTTTTTAACTTGTCAATCCATTCTTTCCCTTTACCGAGTTCCTTCCTCAGCTTCCGTGTTGAACCCGTTTCCCCCATTATCTCCTCTATTTTTTTTTCTCATACATATTGACTTAAATCTTTGCGAATTTCTCTCTTGGTAAGTTTGTCCAGTTCTGCGTATTCTATCCTAGATCTTGAATCTTTTCCTTTTTCCATATCTTCTCTTTGTTTTATTAGTTGTTTCGTTTTTTGGGTCAATTTACCAGTTTTCGGGGTCGCCTTTTCTTCCGCGTCTGTTTTTGTATTTCTTACTAATTCTTCAAGCTTATCATACAGGGTCTGCATTTTTTGTTCTGTTTTTATTGTTTTTCCCAATTCCTTAACCCTTTCTAACATTTCTTCCTGAAATTTACCTCTATTCAAAACTGTTTCGTTTTTTAATACATTCTGCCTTCTAACTGTGTTTGTTTTTCGTTTCTTTCGCCATAGAAGAACCGTCCTGTACAATCGCCGTCTTCTGTTTGTTTAACTTCCCGCTTTCTCCATCGCTTCTTCCACTTTGTCATAAAAGTTTTGTTGGTCTTCTGCTGATCCAGCCTCGGTAGGAGCATATACTTGTATTATTGCTAGTTTTTCTTTTGCATTTAGTTTTGTTGTTAAGGCTGCTACCCTGTCTGAATATCCTCTTACCTCCTCTACTAATCTTGTAATACTTTTATTTACATAGAAATCAACTCCGTTTCGTCCTGGTATTTCTCGCTTGGAGTATAGTATGTTTCCGTTTCTTCTTTGTAGTATATTGACGCATTTTCTTCTTACTTCTGATATTCCTATTATGTCCCAAGAAATGTTTTGTGTAGTTTTTCCAAATTTGTGTTTGTGTTTCTTTGTGTTCTTGTCTTCCTTTTTGTACATTTATGGGGGGGGGGGGGTGATGATCTTGCGCTTCCCTGGTGATCAGCCTGCTGGGAAGTGCATTTTAGTTTTTTCCTCCTTTATCTTCATTCGTGTCCTTTAACATGGCCTGTGTCGTCTTTTTTATTTAGCTGAGTGGGTTTTTCTGGCTAGTTTTTTGTGCCCTTTTTTGGTTGTAGTTTTCCCTTTTCTTCATCCCAGTAATACCACTTATCCTCGACTTGTAATTTTTGGTACCCAATTTTTGTTTGTTTTCCTTTTTCCTTTTGTTCTCTGGCTATTCCTCTTATCTTTGCTTGTATTGCGTATTATGAATATTAAATCCTCCATTTTTAGTGAACGTAGCTTCATCAGTCCATAAGATGTGTTTAATGAAACCAGGAGCCCTTTCTTGTTCACGAAATAACCACGTGCAGAACCTTACTCTTTGGTGGTAAGTCTTCTGGTAATAATCCTCGGATGTTTTGGTAGTGATACGGGTCTAAACCATTTTCCTGTAACACTTAATGAACGGTTCTTTGGATAACATCGAATATTTTGGCAATCGACTGCGAGATTTGTTGTGGTTCATTTTCAACTATATTTAAGATATCTTATGGCGACAATACTCGACGAGGGCGTCATCTGTCAGCTACTGGAGTGGGCGCAGTTTCTCACATCCGTTGATCCAGTCGTCGAGTAACGTTAGCATTTGGATGTCTTCTGTTTGGGTAACGTTCGAAATACAAATCAGCAGTAGCATTAAAGTTAACACGACACTCCCTTAATATCAGATGCATGTCTGCATATTCCACAAAACTGTACTCCATTACGACACTTTGCAAAATTTAACGAACAAAGTTAGTAGTTATCAAAATACAAAAACTGAATCAGACCAAATAAACTAAGAACAAAATAAATTGAAGGTAACGCAATGAGCACGAGAACAATCAAACACGACGTTCTGATCAGCAAAGAGTGGCAGAGATGCAAGTAAAAAATACAATAGAATGTAAATGCCTACTTCTGTTTTAAAATGCAAAAAAATGCAAAAACTGTATTGTACATTGTTGCAACATTTATGAAAAGCACAAGCAATGCAGAAATTTCAAACTTCGGATGGAGATTCTATGTAAACCAAGGGTATGATGAGTATAATTACAGATTAGTTGTTTCTTTTGTTAACTAAACTACAGCTAATTAAACTTCAGCTACGAAAAAGCATGAAATGGCTATACCTTGTTCACCAAAACGAGTCAATGTGTGTAAATGGCAAGAACAGTTCCTGCTTATTCACAGGAAACCAAAGTGTAACAAAACTAAGTTTTCACACAATAAATTTAATATGCCTACTTTAGTTTCGTAAGTGTTGATTCACCTAAAGCTAACTGTTCAATTTTATCTTAAATGCAAAATTAGGTTCTCAATAAATTGATGCATGCTCTCCAATAGCTTTAGGTTCTGAAGAACAAACAGTTACTACTTCTGTACGTAACATGTGCTTTATAATCTTTTTCGTATGATATGGTTTACAGACCCTCTAATTTTCGAAAACGCTCGTTCCCAAGCCTCTAATTTTTATTGTACTGTAAGATCACTTTATTCGTTTAAAGGACGGATGATTAGCCGACGTTATGCTGTTTTAACGTTTATGATTAAAACGTTTAGATGTTACTGCTTCTATGGTAAAGAAGAGCAATTGAGAGGTGAATAGTTCTGACTCTCAGTAAGTAAAACTCAGAAATATTCTCATAAATCTATAAAACACGTTAACGAGTTCACGAAGATAAAATTGTATTCAAAATTGTTCGACTGTCACTAAAAGTTTCAGTTAAAAGGATAATTTGTGTTAATTAATTGAAATTTAAGTCTCAACTCCTAAAAACATCTCAAATTACTATACTAAACCCAATTTACTTTTGTATTACTTGTACCATTCTTTTGGACTGCTTCATTGCAGATTGCAGTTCATAGATTCGGTAAAATGTAAAACTAATTTATTTTCGTTGAACAGTAATAAAGATAAAAATAGCGAATAATATACCGATTTGTCAAAATGCGTCTAATGTAGTACACTGAAACTACTTAGACCAGGGGTCGCCAAACTTCGTTGGCCGTCGACCCTTTCAAGAGCTTCTTGATCTTTCATCGAACCCCTCTATTTTACTATTACGTAATTATAATAGGACAAGCAAAAAAGACGTTTATGTGAGTCTTTAGATTGCTTATTTTATAATTACTCAACTCTTCATCATAGAGAAGTTTAGTTCGTGAATGAATAACGGTTGAATTATAATATGTATGTTGATGAATTTTAGAACATTAAAAACTCTCATTTGTATGTCGATGCGCAAAAATGAGACCGGGATCGAATACCTGTAAGTATAGGTAAATAAGCAACCGCGCATTGCAATCTCGCTACCGCCGCGACGGCCGGACGCGGACCACCGACATCCGTTTATTTTGTCCTACTTGATTGGCCTCCGTAATTTCCGTATTTTCATTACCTTGCTCCATCTTATAGGTCCTATTCATGTCACTGTACCCATGATTCACTGTTAATTGCGCTGCCATTCAGGACGGATATAATCCGTGTTATTCGAATTAAATATTACCCATACGTGTTTTATATTTTTCTATCGACCCCTGAGCCCGAATCGACCCCTAACAATGTTATAACGACTCCTGAGGGTCGATATCGACCACTGACTAAGGGCCGGTTTATCAATCAGTAGTTAAAGTATATGTTAACGTTACCCACAAGTTAAATGTTAAATTCAGTTTATCAATCGTTGGTTAGCTCGAACTTCTAGTTAAATATTACTTAACTAGAAGTTATATGAACAAGAGCTTCAAGCAGTAGTTAAGGTGTTAGGTTCAGCTAACCAACACTCGAATGTATTCGAACGAATGCGTCAATTACCGAAGTGCCATTTATTTGTTATGTTTACAAAAATAGCGCCAAAACGACATGTACTTTGAGGTTATCGCACGTGGATTACCGTGATTTTTGTTATTGCACTGTTTAAATAAAATATTTTAATTGGAATAATGGCAGAGTATGAAGTCAATATATTTGCTGGTAGTAGTGATAGTGATGAAGATTTACAAGGTTTTGTAAATATTTTGCACAGACGTCCCTACATCGTTCGCAATCGTCCAAATCACATGGAATTCTGGGACGATGTAGATTTTAAAAATCGCTTTAGATTAAGTAAAGAGACTGTTCAAGGTATCCTACAAAATATTGAGCATCTTTTACGTTTCCCTATTGACAGGTATGTCGTTATTTTAAGTAATTTATGATATTTGACGTAGCTTAAGTAACATAGTTTTACCACATAATTTCTTTATAGAAATTCAGCTATGAACCCCCCTTCAGCAATTATTAACATGTTTGCGTTTCTATGCTAATGGGAACTTGCTTATTGCAGTAGGGGATTTTGCTGGAGTTCATAAATCGTCGGTGTGTCACATAATTCGACGAGTGACAACGGCAATACGTACTTTGCGACACATATATTTAAGATTGCCTGAAAATAACAACGAGGCAATGGCAATTCAACAGGAATTTTATAGGATTGCTGCATGTCCTCGAGTGTTACTCGCACTGGACTGCACTCATATAAGAATTCAATCACCTGGAGGTAACCAAGCTGAACTATTCCGAAATAGAAAGGGATATTTCTCTTTAAACGTTCAAGCAGCTTGCTTCAGCAATTTAAAATTTGCAGATATAGTAGCACGATGGCCTGGAGCTTCAGATGACAGCATGATTTTTAACAATAGTTTTTTGAAGGCAAGGTTCGATGAAGTAATTTTTGAGAATGCATTAATTTTGGTTGATAGTGGCTATGTTGTTTCGCAGTATTTAATAACGCCCCTATTAAATCCAACAACACCTGCGGAAGTCACATTCAATGAGGCGCAAATTCGCACAAGAAATGTCATTGAAAGGGCATTTGGAGTGTGGAAACGCCGTTTTCCTGTTTCAGCATTGGGTTTACGGCTCCAGTTAGAAACGGTTCAGGATATAATTGTGGCAACTGCTATACTCCACAATATAGCGATAGCACAAAACGAAGAAGTTTTAGCAGATGAAGAAGTAGCACCAATAATCGAGGAAGCAGTACCGGTAGAGCAATTCGATCAAAATGGAAATGATGCTGCAAGAAACGAACTTGTTCATAATTATTTTGCTAGACTTGCTTAATGTTTAGAATCCATTATTTTTAAGTTGATAATCTATATAAAATTTAAATAAAATAATACACCAACTACCTATATTGGCTTTAAGAAATTATTATATTTTAGATAAATAATTATAACTATTACTATGCTTTACATTTTTAAAATTAATTATTACAACTATTACTATTATTTACAAGTTGACTCAATTTAATTCGATGTTATACTTTTTTTTATCTCTAGCTCCATATTTAGTATTTCCAATTCGATGGCCGCTTTCTTTTGTTTATTTACAATGTCGATTTCAATGGACTTCTTTTGTAACTCGATTAGTTCGAGTTTTGACTTTCTCGATTGCATCATCTTTTGTTTCCGTTATCTTACGTTTCTTGCTAGGTGCTAAAACAAATAGTTGCTAAAGTAAAGTTATAAAATTCAATCAATACAAATATGTACTTTGTAATTTGGGCGACAATGGTTTTCGTAATTGGGTTGGGTTCCAATTTGCCCAATTACTAGGGCCAGATTCTGCTAATACCGTCTGCGCTACAATTTCTGGTGCTTGTATAACATCAGGAATTTGCTCAGGCATCTGCAAACATACAAACAAATATAGCAAACATACAAACAAACAGCAAACATCTTACCGGATTAACAGAATCCCCTAATTCAACCTCGGTGGTAGCGTCAGAAGAAACAACTTCCATGTTTTCCAAATCTGGTAAACACTGTGTGGTTGCGCTTGGCGTTGCTAAAATGTAATTTATAGAAAAAAATCTACCGTAAGTGTTACGTACTTACAAATTTGATCAGAGTCGTGTCTTGAAGAAAGACCTTCAACTGCCACAGACAAAATTGCCAGCAACTTCTCTTCGACAGGTGTAAACTCTGTTTTCGGAGCTTCATCTCCACCAGTTTTATATAGTTGCTGTTTATGGCTGGCATATTTCTTTTTTATTTCCTTCTTTACGGCCTGATATTTCATTTGCAGGGATTTTAAAGAGCGTGGACAGTAGGGCGAACGGCTATTAAATTCCTCTGCAACTTTTTCCCACTCTTTTTCCTTCTGCTTCCAAGTGGTTGCATCTGTTTTCTTCGATTCGATAGCACCAGCATGTTGTATTAGCAAATTTGCCAAGAGATCGACCTCGTTTTCTGTAAAATTCACTGCCCTGTCCTTCTTTTTTTGTCCTCACTTATTCTGTCGCTCATTTTAAAGGTTTAAACACCGATTTATAAATAATAACAATAAAACAATATGTATCGAACACGCGTACATCAACTTACGAGTTTTTGTAGGTTAAGGAACACAAACGCAACAACATGAAGATAGCAGTTTTTAGTTGAAAATATTACCAACAGTCTGTAACTAGTAGTTTGCTGGCCAACACATAAAAATATGATGATCAACCCATTTCTGTTAACCACAGCTTGCACCACAAGATAAATTTTAACCTCTGGCTAACTAACAAACAGTCTTAACCACTGATTGATAAACCGGCCCTAAGACTGTTAATATAGAACTTTGTAAACACCTTTGCGGAGTATAATTTGTTCATAGATTTCTTTATTAACCCTTATCCGGGCAAGACAGTTTACTTACACAAACGGGCAAGGTGTGTCTGTCGGACACGACCTTAAATTTAATAAGTTTTTAGAAGTTATGGGGCAATTTTGTTGATGGGTACGTATATAGTCAATAAAACAAGATGTTCAAAAAGTAAATGAACAAATCTTATATTGTCAATATTACTTGTAACATAAAAAATTGTGGATCAAACACGTGTACTCACAACCATTAATTGACATCCACTGTAGAAAAACCGCCTACGCTTACAATGATAACTACCGCTATACATTCAGAATACCATAGTGTCCAACGGACACGCTTGCCCGTCTGTGTTACAAAATCTTTTATTATTTATTTATAATCGTATAGACTATTTTTGAAACATCTAATTAATATAAACTGATAAGAAATAAGTTAGTTTAGGAATATTAAGAGGTGTAGTTTTATATTCTCAATCGTTTTTAAAATATACGAGAAAAATAGTTGTTATGTGTCTGAAGGACACACCTTGCCCCGATAAGGGTTGATACAATTCTATTTTACTTACATATCTATTCTTGAATTCACACTTTCTGACATGGTTCGTATTTTTCGAAGACAAAACACAATATAATGGTATCTTATAATTTTGAAAAGTTGTAATTAACTAGATTACGTAAAATTGATATCACGTTCCCTGCCAATTTTATATCCGTGCGGTTTCAAAAATCTTTTTGTGTGTTTTTTTTGAACGAATAACGACATTCGCATTCGCTCGTTTCGTAAACTTTGCCTTCATTGAGTAATATCTATCATAACATCCTCATTAAATTCTATACTTTTCTATGGCTACATACTTTTGATGCAAGTTGTCAGCAACCGTGGTACTAAATAATAAAACTGTAACTGTGAAATTGGGAATTTGCCGCTTCGCACTTTTGACAGAAAATTGTAAGTAATGAAATCTGTAAATTTGTGACTGGGCCCAACCTAGGAGGTGTAAGTCATAGTACAAGAGTGTGGATTGCGAAGATCATTATTTAGCAGGAAACCCGTATTTACTGGATAATATGTTGTTTAATGGTCAAAGAAAAACATTGTTCCTGCTACAAGAAAAATATAAATGTTCATGTTCAAGACTAGTGATGATAATACAAAGGAGCCGTTAGAAAAAAGAATTGACGCTGACATGAAAACATATTATGCAAACGAACATGCCTTGAGAAATAAAACTAGGAAACTGAGAACATACAATACGATTATTAAACTATGACACTTGCAGCATAATCGTGATCAGTTAACAAGTTAAGAATTTGTGAAAGGGTTCTGGGGGGAATACTGGGACCTGATGAAGAAGAAAACGAAACGAAACAAGAAAGATGCTACATACACGCCCAATAAAATAAAATGCAAATAATGTCAGTCGGCGAGGAACAATGTTATGGCCTGTGGCCTAAAAAAACTTGCTTTGTGCCTGAAAAGACGATCTAAAATACGTACAGTATTAATCGTACATAAAACAACTAAATATTTACTGAAACTTTTGTTCATTTCTCAATTTTATTTTTGCAACGGCTTTTAAATTTAAAGCGAACCGCATAACTATGCTTACGGCCAAGCAACTAAACTGGTTTTCACTTAATATTGTATTAATTGGAAACAGAAAAAATAAGTTCTCTGGTTACGTATGGCGTACCCTCCATAGCTATTTAAAAAAATTGTAGGCACTATACACATGGTGCAGTATGTAGGATCAAACGGCGCACCAATCACGTAACCCGCGGAGTCGGATCGGATTGTGCGTTGCACCCGTAAAGACCATATACGCTAACGTACCAGTCTCGACACCGAAAGGTAAAAGAGGTTACGGATACAGACAGGTACAGACAGTTTTAAAAATACTACGTAACTACCTTTTGTAAAAGCACTTTTTGCTTTGCTTTTTTCTTCTTAGAGTGGCTACCCTTTACAGGGCGTTGCCGATCCTCTCTCCATATGCCTGTGGTGTGCGTGTCAAGTAGCCTACAGACACAGGGGACGTACAGTTTAATGTGGGCTCCGAACCACGGAAGTGCCTGCACTTCTACTCCAGAGAGGACTTTACTAGGCAGAATACACCTCGATGGTTTGCCATTGCCTTCCGAGGGGAGCGGCCTGGTATTTTCGATATATATGGACCGCCTCCACTTGATCTATAGTTCGTATTAATTTGATTACAACAAAAAAATAATCCCAGTTAAGTTTTATAAGTTTTAGTTTTTGTTAATATATTAATAATGTGTATTGTCTGCACTCGTACGTTTTCTAGTTTTGAATCTGAGTTACTTTTACCTGGGAAGGTATGCTCTGAGAATGCTTGCTTAGTGATGATTGGACAAACGTTTTGCCGCTACAAATTTTTAAATTTAATTCCCATATTTTCCGGGTCTATTGTTTGCTTCTGAGCGCTGTATTTTCTATTGGGCTCTCTTTCCTTTTTTAATTTCCTCAAATTCTCCGTTTCATATTTTTGTCTCTGCAATAATTTGAATAACAAATTGACTATTTATTGCTTCATCATCATCATCATTAGCTCAAATCGGTCCAACGTTATACGTAGCTCTCCCCAATTGATTTCCATCATTCTTTGTTTTGTGCAACACATAACCCGTACTTAGATAATGTTGCTACAATGCCATCCGCCCATCGTAGTTGCACTCTTCCGACACTCCTTCTGCCCAGTTGTGGTCGCCATTCTATTAGTCGTTTGGTCCATCGATCATCCTGCATACGCGCTAATTCCAGCCCAATACCACTTCAAAGATGTAACTCGGGCATATGACATCTGTTACTTTCGTTTGGTTGCGAATCCAAATGTTTGGTTTTCTACCACGGAGCCTAATTCCCAGCGTAGACCTTTTCATTGCTCTTTGTGTATATTTTAATTTATTTGCTACACGCTTCATCAAGGTAAGTGTCTCTGAGCCGTAGGTCAATACTGGTAATATACATTGGTCAAAAGCTTTCTTTTTTAAAACCTTTGAAATATTGCACTTCCATATTTATTTTGGTTTGTCAAACGCAATCCATCCCAATTTAGTTCGGCTGCTGATTTCGGCCTCTTGATTCTCTTTACCTAGTTTTATGGTATGTCCTAGGTAGGTGCATTCATTCACTTGTTCAATATCTGTTGCATTCCCTGAGATATTGTGATTCAGCGGCAAATTGGTCAGAATTTTGGTCTTGTCAAGATTCATGTTGAGTCCTACTTTTTTTGAAGCTGCACTCAGTTGGGACATCATCTCTTGTAGATCTTGGACATTATCTGTTATAACGATGATGTCATTGGCGAATCGGAGGTTATTTAAATATTCTCCGTTTAAATATAAACAGAGATTTAAATCGCCCTTCTGGTGCCAAGGAGGATGTTTGAAGATGCCTTCTAGCGCTATCGTAGAAAATTTTGGGGAGATAGTGTCTCCTTGTCTAATGCCCCATTTCATTGGTTGTTTTGTTCATTGTAAGTTTGGAAGTTTGACGGGTAGAGTTGCATTATTATAGACATATGTTCCAGTAATTTGGTGTATATGTGGTCTATGGGCCTATGCGTTAGTGCTCGTCATATTGCCGAACTGTTTCAAACGCTTTTTGATAGTCTACAAATCCGAGAGCCAGAGGTATATTATAATCGGCATATTTTTCAATAAATGGTTTTATAGTTTGAAGATGGTGTAACGTGCTATAGCCTGATCTAGACCCCCCTTGTTCCTTAGGTTGATACGCATCTATTTTGTTACCGAGTCTATTAATCAGAATTTTCGTAAATAATTTGTATAGACTAGATAACAGGCTAGGAGGTCTATAATTTGGAAATTTTGTTATGTCGCCTTTTTTTGTGTAGTAAGATAACTGCTGCATTTTCCCACTGGCTGGAAATTTCTCCTTGATGTAGACATTCGTTTTATAGCTGTGCTAGAGCATTTAATACTTTTTGGCCTCCATATTTTAGTAGTTCTACTATAATTCTGTTCTCACCTTTTGAATGATTTAGTACTCTCATTATTTCTTCTGTACTGATGTCTGGAATGTCCTCTGAACCTATATTTAACACTTGTGTTTTCGGTATTCTTAGTTTATCTATTTCTCTCTGTCCTGTGTTTAAGTGTTTTTTAAGGATTCTCATCCTTTTGTTCTGTTCTATACATTCTTCTATATTCAGTTCATTGTAAACTCTTATATCTTCTTTGATACTTGTCCTTATTAACTTCTGTGTTTCGATGTATTCCACATGTCGGTTTCCATATTTTCTTTCGGGTTTTTCCTTTTATCCATCAGATATTGTGTTTTGTCATTTATTTTCGATTTCCTTGCTTCAACGTTGTTTCTATATTGGTCTGCTACTCTATTTATTCCGTTCACTAAATTCTTATTCAAGTTATTATATATTATTGCTTACTGCAGATTAATAATCGCTTATCTAAAGGAGTTGCCTTTCTTTGGAAATGAAAATTTTGAGATTCTGGAGATTTCGAGAAAAACTTTTAAGAAGAAGCAATGCTAAAGTAAAGTTAAAGTGAAAAATTGTAATATTATAAACAGACAGCATAAAAAATAAGTTATTAACTCGATCAGTGTGTAACGAAAGAACGAACAGCTTGCAGGTTCACAACGAGTTAGCTTAGAGGTATAACCCAAACTTCGTGATGCGTATCTCCCCAACATAATTAAAGCAGTTTCCCGAGCATAATTGAACTTTTTGCTTTGTGCGTGATTAAATATGATACTAAAAATAAAAAACGAAAACACCTCAATTAAATAATTACGCACTGACTTTACTAATGACCTTATAACGTATTAACGGAGGGTATTCCCTCGAAGCGCCACAGTAATTTACTTAAAACGGTTTCCAATTTGCGTGAACCTATACCCTAAAAAATCAAGCATGGAAATCTGAATGATCTGCTCGCTTCCCCTTGCTTTTGACCCAACTCCATTGTGTTTACGCCGTTTAACCCGTACCGCTTCGGGCGATCCTAGTGTTGCCGCTTGCACTGGCTATTGTCGCGTGTTCGATACGCGTATATTTAGAAAGGTTTCAGTTTCGCTTTGTATATTTCTAGACAATACCAAATGTTTGAAAGCAATCCGATCACGAAATACTGCCCTCCATCAAATTCCTGCGAAAGGAATTACTAATTAAGAATTGTAAATATGTTTTGTATAGTTCTGTTTGTCTCAATTTTCGCGATGTTTTAAGCTTAGACAGCCGGCAACACCAAGTTTAGTATAGGACATACCAACTAAAGGAACTCTTGTATACAATTGGGCGTAACAAATGCTCTTAGACTTGAAAATAACAATCATCCGTTGAGAACAAGCCCTTCCTTTTGGAATTCTAGGATCATCGTACAAACTTCCCGTCTTTGTAAACTCTTTATATCTACATTATAAAGAGTGGTCAGGTTCTTTACAAGACTAGAATAGAGTTAGACGTTATTTAAACTGCATGTCTGGTTTGCTTTTCCTAAAAGATTTTCTTGAGTGCACTTTATATTTCCTAACTCTCGTTATATGAACTTTCCTTTTTTTTTGTTGTAGAATGCGGTTATTCCTTGTTGTTCCTTTATTATATAATGTAGTTCACACTTCCTTGTGCTAGCTTCTTTTGTTAACTGCTTAACTTTCACTCGGAGTTAATTCAACAGAAATTGTTCGGCTGATTCAATTTGTGGAAACACCTTTTATCACAGATCTAAAGCTATCGATCCAAAGCTTTGTAGATTGTACATCTTCTACGTGCGAATTTTTGTTCCAAAATAGTTATGCTAACATGAAGATTTAGTTTCGGGCTTTGCTTTTAGCACATTCTCTTAATTGTTTTAGTGTTATGATACGGCAAATAACGGGAACAAGAGAAAATAGAGATATTTAAGTGAGCAGTCTAAATAATCTTATTGTTACTCTAGCAACTCTAGTTATGACAACACTGTTTTAATTAATAACCTGAACATGATTTCAGATAATTGCTATAATAGGTAGCTAGAACGAATCGCTTTTATAATTTATATTTTGCTTGGTAATTTTTTCGCGTAAAATAACAATTGATTTGACCTACTAACTTTTAACTGCTTTCCTGAAATGGCATTCGCAGTAGTTAATGTAATTTGTTTGAGTACTGATTTAATACAAGAAATTTAAGAAATTCTAAGTGGTTGTGAATTAGCGCTGTAACAACAGCCAAACTGCGGACTAAATGTCGTTTTATTTGTGGGGCAATATAATATATTCTTATATTTACTAGAAAGCACCGCTTTGACCCAAACGAATATCGCTTTGCCGCTGTTCGATTAACTAATAAAACTGACCCTTTTTCCTGAAAAAGTTCGTAATTTCGATGAATGCTCCCAAAACTTCATAATTGCCGTTGAACGCTCATAAAAGTTCATACATTTAATTTGAAATTTCGAGTAACTTTATCTGTCAGAATGCGGTATTTTTTCGTAATTTATATACAGCAGAAGTAGCAGACCCATTCAAAAGCTTTCCAAGTGTGGCTTTTTGCTAAATTAAATTTTGAACAATGTTTATTCGTAAAATTTTGATAAACCTCCGAATTATTTCTATGGGACCCCAATATTTCTAATTAATAGTAGTAAAATACTGCAGAAAACTAGTCTTTGATTCTTTAAAAAGTACAGGTCTCTGACTAATTAAAATTATTTGTGTTAAAGGCGCATAAACCAGAACTTTCATTTATATTCCTAAAAAAATGATAATATGAGTGTAATATAATTATGTAAGTACTATTTTTGGAGACTCGTTCGTTCTAATTAGATAAACGCAATTTTTCATTAGGTTATAGTAGCAGAAGTGTTCCTTGAATTTATAGTAAAAATATCAGTATTTTGGTTTTAAGTATGTTTTCAAAAGCCTTAATAACACTTTAAATTCCGGACGACAAAAAATTCTAATTAAAAAAATGCAGGACTAGGTACATTAACACTAACAACTGCTGTATTAATTTTAATTGTGGTTCTGATAAAATAATTTACTGTAGAAGTATTTTTTTTCTTAAGGTCTATAAAAATGTTTTGTCTTCGTCGTTCAATAGTCTTTTCTGCTTTTTGTTTTGCACTTATCCAGCAAGTCTCTATCGAGCTTAATCGTGGGCAGTTGTATGGACTGTACTTTTCTGCAACCGTTTGGCTTCTGTCGGCTTCGCATTATTTCACGATAGATTTAACATATGAAGTGAAACGAAATCATGCCAAATGCAGTAGACACATGTCGATTGTCAGCGGGGTTTCCACTAGGTTGCTAGCCCAGTAAATGCACTTCGACATGGTCTTTTGTGCACCACATGTCTTATCTCTCTCTGTCAAGGTAGCCCAGTGCCCCTAACGAGTTGTGGAACGTTACTTACGAGGCTTTCGTGCGTAAAAATTATATCACGGTAAACCTCTGAAAAGTTGCTGTCACCTACGGTAAAGCGCAGGACAGTCAAAGATTATGTGCGAGGTTGATTACTCCTCTTCTTCGCATAGTCTGCAGCATGTGTCCCCTCTGTAAACGCATATTTTTTGTATGTGTCTTCTCAGGTGGCTGTGGCTTGTAACAAGTTCTAACAGCCGTTTCATCTAGGTACGTCCTAAATGGAGTACTTCTTCTTCTTCTTCTTCATATCTCATGTATGCCTTACGGCGTTGGGCCCTCGATCCATCTGCTGTCTAGTTCTTCCCTTACACTTCTGTTTCTGACTCTGTCCCTTCTAGTTTTGCCTATCACCTTCCTTAGATACTTCATTTCAGATGCCGTTATTTTTGATCTCAGTTTATCTACAAATGCCCATGATTCTGACCCATACAGTAGTGTAGGTGTATATATTGTTTGGTAAAGATGCATTTTTGCTATGACACTTAGTTCTTTTTTGCCTATTATGGTGTTGTTTATTTGATAATAAATTTTATTTGCCTTGTTTATCCTGTGTCTGACTTCTTCTTCTATTTTTCCATGTTTCTTGATTATCGTTCCTAAATATTCAATGTCATCCACATACTCCAGTCGTTTGTTTTCTATTTAAATGTTCATCCTTGCTATTTGTTCTTCTCTGGTGATATGCGTTATTTTACTTTTGTTGATATTGATCTCCGTCCCTTTTTCTTCTAGGTTTCTTTTCCAAATGTTTATATTATTCTGGAGTTGACGCACGTTAGCGGCTATGAGTAGTATGTCGACTGCGTATATCAGGTCCTGGGTCATTATTTGCATTAAATTGTGATATCCTAGTCTTGTTTTTCCAGTTTCGTTTTTGCATTTTGTATACTATGAAAAGTAGCGGGCTAAGACTGTCTCCCTGTTTCACTCCCTTATCCATATTGGAACTTTTCCAATTTATGTCCATTGAGCCTTACTACTCCCTCTTCAGTTTTGATAATGCTTTTAATTATTCGTATCAACTTGGAGCTAGTTTGTACGTCTTCTAGTGCTTTCCGTATATGCTTTCGTGGTACTTGGTCGAATACAGCTTTAAGATCTAAGAAGGCCAAGAAGATTTCTTAATTTTTCTCTATTTTGTTTTCTATTATGTTTCTGATGTAAAAATGTGGTCCTGGGTTTGTCTGCCCGGACGAAAAGGCGCTTGTTTATATTCTATTTTGCCCTCGATTTCGTTTCTTAAACTTTTCTCTACAATTTTTGTGTACAATTTACCTGTAACTGATCATAAGCATGTTGCCCTATAATTATCACAGATTGTGGTTTCTGCTTTCTTGTATCTGGGCCCAATGATATTCATCTCCCAATAAGTTGGTATCTGCTCTGTTTTTCAAGCCTGCTGGAATATTGCCTTGAGCCATTTTACTATTGGTTCTCCTCCTTTCTTGAGTAAGTCTGGTGTAATGTTATCATCTCCAACAGCTTTTCCATTTCATGTTGATTTTAAGGCTTGTTTTATTTCTTCTTCAGTAATATCATCATCAATTTCGTTCTCTTCATTCTCTTCTTCCCTCTCCGATTCTCTACCTTGGTCTTCCTCGTTTTGAAACTTAGTTTTGTAGTAGTCTTGCCAAGCCCTTAGTACTCCTTCGGTCGTTGTTTCCAGCTCTCTTCTTTGATTCTTATTGTTTCGTATCTGTTTTACTTGGTTTCCTTTTTACTACATTCCAGAACTGTTTTTGATTTTCTATATGTATAGCTCTCCTCTATTTTTCTCCCAAACTCTTCCTTTGCTTGTTTTATTGCTTCTTTTGCTTGTTTTCGTTTTTGTATATAGTTGACTCTGTCTTCTTCTGTGTTTATTCTTTTGTATCTGCTATCCGCTATTTTTACTAATTTACTGGCGAAGGTTAAATATTAAAATCATCAAGGTAGGATAGGAAAACTAATAATAGATCAACATCGGTATAGTAACAGAATAACAACAAAACCGTAAGTAGCAATCACAATATTGTACAATAAAAATTTACACTTATACCCGTAAACAACAACAAGAGTCGGACGTGGCCGAGCGATCTTCAATCGCCAAGGCAATCCACGCAGCTGTGATAAATACGACTGGACAGATACCGTTTAACACTATATTCTTTTTAAAATAATACTTTTTTGTAAAATAATCCTTTTTAAATAACTGCAAGACAAATCTAATATCTTAAGTATACCAAAAGAAAACACATACACGTCTTATATAAGAATAAAAATCCAACCTAAATACACCGATAAGAGTCAAGGTTCGACGGGTCGACCGGCCTCTGACTCTTTCCGCGGTGAGATAAAACAATCACATACAGACAGACAGATTATCCCAAACCAAACAGAATCGGAGTAAGTTTAGTTAGTACACATATACATCGCCACATTAATAAGCTAAAACAAGATGGAAGAGCTTCTGAAGGATATCAGGGACAAACTAAACAAACTGGAGGATAACGGGCGGAAAACGGAGGAACGAGAAATGAGAATAGAGCAAAAGTTGGATTCAATACAGTCGGAGATAATGAATCTTAAAAGAGAAAACGAACAGAGAGGACGGGAAAACGACCAACTAAAAGGTAAGATCAACATGCAAGAAAAGAAAATTGAATGGCTAGAAAGGGAAATAAGAAAGAAAAATCTACTGATTTTTGGCATAAAGGAATCTGAAGACGATAGTCTGGAAACCCAACAACAGAAGATAAAAGAAGTAATAAATAAAATTGGAGTTGAAATTATGCCGAAGGAAGATATAACGGATATCAAGAGAATAGGAAAAAGGGGGGACAATAAAGACAGACCAATAATGATTGAAATAAGAAATGGGAATAAGAAATTAGAAATAATAAGGTCAACAAAAAATCTGAAAAACACAAACTGGAAAATAAGCGAGGATTACCCTAAAGACATACTGCTGCAAAGAAAACAATTAGTGAAACACATGAAACAAGCAAGAGACCAAGGCAATAAAGCGACAATTATATATAATAAACTCGTTGTAAACGGCTCAGCATACACGCTAGAAGATCTAGAAAATTACGGAACCCACGAACATACCACGACACAAAACCAAAAGAGACCCCTAAAGGGACAACGAGGAAGGCAAGTGAAAGAACTCCAACAGATGAAGACCTGAGAAGGGAAGAATTACTGAAAATATCGAGAACCAGTAGATACAATCCAAAAAACTAACCCAGCACCAAACCAAAAATCAAAAAGGACACATGACCCGGCGAACGAAAAAGGATAAGACTGAAAACACACCAATTACCATCAATAAAAGGCAATTCGCAACACAGAATATAACCACATTAACAGGTAAACAGCGAAGTACAAAACAAAAAAATAAAAGGACAAAACGAAAAAACAAGGAGAAACAGATAAAAATAGCTACATGGAACATCAAAACGCTGCTAAGGACAGGCAAGATGGAGGAAACAGCTAGAGAATTAGAATCATACAACCTAGACATAACAGCTATACAAGAAATGAGATGGGAAGGATCGGGAGAAATAACAAAAGATAAATACGCGTTCCTATACAGTGGTGAAGAGAAAAGAGGGAGCAACGGGATAGCTTTCTACATAAAAAAGAAGCTAGTAAAAAATGTAATGCAATTTACACCAGTGGACGGCAGAATAGCTCTACTAAGACTAAAAATGGAAAATATGCACGTATCAATTATTAACATTTACGCCCCAACGGAAGTGGCAGAACAAGATGAGAAAGATAAATTCTACGAAAATCTGGAAAAGTTATGTGAGAGCCTGCCAAAAAAAGACGAAATTATAATATTGGGAGACGCAAACGCCCAAATAGGGAAAGAGCCATATCTGAGCGAAGTAAGAGGGAACGGAAAAGGGACAATACATGATGTAACAAACGACAATGGTCACAGACTATGTCAGTTAGCAGGAGCACTTAACATGACTCTCTTATCTACAAAGTACGAACACCCCAAAAAACATAAGACAATGTCGTATTTGCTTTTATATTTATTAATATAACGAAACTTTTACGAACTAAATTATTTATTGACAAATTTATATATTTGACAAAAACTAACTAAAATAAAAATATTAGCCACCTCGATATTTCTGTATTTCAAGTGGCGCGAGTACCGCCACAGTACCCCCTCCCCAGTGACTTAGGTGGTAACTGCGTCACGAAACCGGATTGGTTGCTTTATAATTCTGCCATCCCGTGACGTTTTAGGTATCGGTGCAGCTGGAGGGGTTGCTACCGTCTCATCGTTCTGTACCAGAAACGCTGGTTTTAATCTATCGATTGAAACATGATAAGGTTTCCCTTTAACACTGATTGTAAAAACTTTTTCTCGTCGGGTTAAAACCTCATGGGGGCCTGAGTAAGGGGGTTGGAGCGGACGACGCACTCGGTCATCTCGCAGGAACACATGTGTGCAGGTAACGAGGTCCTTACAGACAAATGTCGTGGACTTCCCATGCCAGGCTGCTGGTACAGGTCGGAGGCGTCTCATAGCGTCGCGAAGTTGTATACAGAAGTGGGCTGGGTTCGAGTCATCTGTAGTGTTTGTACTTACAAAGAATTCCCCAGGAAGCCGCAGAGTAGTGCCATACAGCATTTCCGCAGGTGATGCGCGTAGATCTTCCTTGTAAGTTGTGCGTAACCCAAGCAGAACTACTGGGAGAACTTCGAGCCATTTTTCAGTATTGTGGCACGTAATTGCCGTTTTCAAAGTTCGGTGCCAACGTTCCAGAATGCCGTTACTTTGGGGTCGATAAGCAGTCGTTCTGACCCTTTTGGTTCCTGTCAAGTTAGCTAGCGAGGTCATTAGTGAGGCCTCGAACTGGCGTCCTTGGTCAGTTGTTATAGTGCTCGGTGCACCGTACCTGGAAATCCAGTGATTAAAAAAATGCCTCAGCGATAACTTGGGCTGTACAGTCGCCTAACGGAACCGCTTCTGGCCACCTGGAAAATCGGTCAATCATTGTCAAAAGATAGCGTTAAGTCCTTGATTTATTGGAAGAGGTCCAACTAAATCAAGATGCACGTGTTGGAATCGCTCGTCTGGGATTGGAAATTCCTTCAACGAGCTTTTTGTATGCTTGTGTATCTTTGCCTTTTGGCACGGAATACACGTCTTCACCCAGCGCGTGATGTCCTGTTTCATTTTTGGCCATACATATTTTTCCCTAATTAAACGGCTGGTTGCTCGGGCACCGGGATGAGCTGGTGTGTGGCACAAATTAAATATCTTCGTTCGTAATGAACTGGGAACATAGGGGCGTATTTTATCGGTAGATGCGTCACACATGATTTGCATCTCGTTTCCCGATGACGCGAATTTACGCAATTTCAGCGATGTGTCTGACAAATTACGCAATTCTTCATCTTGCTCTTGCTCCCTGGCTAGTTCCTCTGGAGTGACGAACGTTGGTAAAGATATAGCTTCTACGCGTGAAAGGGCGTCTGCCACAATGTTTGAAGTGCCTGCAATGTGATGTATACGTGTTGTGAATTGACCTATAAAATCTAAATGCCGAAGTTGCCGTGGCGATGCCTTTTCCGGCTTTTGATTGAAAGCGAACGTCAACGGTTTGTGATCTGTTAAAATTGTAAGATCACGGCCTTCAATCATGAAACGAAAATATTTCACAGCTTCATACATTGCCAGCAATTCTCTATCATAAGCGCTATAATTGCGCTCCGAAGGTGACAGTTTCCTGGAAAAGAATGCTAGTGGTTGCCAGGATTTTTCTTTCAACTGTTGAAGTGCAGCCCCGACAGCAAAATCGGAAGCATCGACCATTAGCGACAACTGTGCTGCCTCTTCCGGATGAGCCAAGAGGGTTACATCAGCCAGCTGATTCTTGACGTCCTGGAATGCCTGAATCGTTGCTGGAGTCCAGGCGATTTTCCTTTTGTCATTTTTGCGGCCATCGCGTAAAAACTCATTTAAAGGAGCTTGCACGTGAGCCGCGTTTTTAATAAAACGTCTATAAAAGTTTATAATGCCTAAAAATCTACGAAGGTCTTTTACTGTATCTGGAGGTTTGTACTCCCTAATAGCTAAAACGCGCGCTGGAAGGGGACGCGCGCCTTCGGAAGATATTTGGTATCCCAAATATTCCAAACTAGTTTGAGTAAAAACACACTTGTCAACATTTATGGACACTCCGTAGTCTGTTAAACGCTGAAAAACTTGACGAAGATGTCGTCCATGCTCTTCCTCATTATTACTAAAAATTAAGATATCGTCAATATAGGCATAGCAGCAATCAAGTCCATATAACACTTTATTTATAAAACGTTGAAAGGTTTGCGCCGCGTTACATAACCCAAACGTCATGTACACAAACTCGTATAGTCCAAACGGTGTCGTTACGGCTGTTTTCGGGATATCCTCCGGTGAAATTGGAATATGGTGATAAGCGCGCACTAAATCGATTTTTGAGAACATTTTCTTACCCGCAAGAAGATGCGTAAAGTCATGAATATGTGGTATTGGGTAGCTGTCGGCGACGGTGACAGAATTCAGACGCCGATAATCCCCACACGGACGCCAACTTCCTGCTTCCTTTTTTGGCACCAGGTGGAGTGGACTGGCCCATGGGCTGCTGGATGGTCTGCATATCCCATGTTCCAGCATATATTCAAACTCAGCCTTGGCGATTTTGAGCTTTTCTGGTGCCAGCCTCCTAGGACGCTGGGATATTGGAGGTCCCTTCACAATGATGTGATGCTGGACATCGTGTTGCGTAGTTTTTCGGAAAGGTGACGGTCTAGTGATGTCCGGGAACTCGGCCAGAATAAAATGCGAATTGGCGTTCCTGTTAATAGTAGAAATTGAATCGTTTGCGGTAGTAGGTTGCATCTCTACTGAGAGTTTCGTGACTGAGTCCACAAGGCGACGATTTTTGAGATCCACTAATAGTCCGTGGTGTTTTAAAAAATCAGCACCTATAATCGGTTTTGACACTTTGGCGGTATAAAAATGCCATTTATATGGTCGCCGAAGTTTTAAATTTAAACATAATAATGTAGTCCCGAAAGTATCTATAACGCTACCGTTTGCCGCGAATAGTTTAAAATCTGTCGGTTTAGCGTGCACTCGCGAATTTGTAGGCAGCGGTATTATCGAAACGTCTGCTCCGGTGTCGATTAAAAATCGCATTCCGGATTTGGCGTCTGTTACGAAGAGGCGATTTGTAGCTGCCGGATTGTCGCTGACTGCCCCGACCAGCGACGGCTCAATTAGTTTTCCGGCTGTGAAAAATTGCACGGTTTAACACACTTACGTGCGTTTTGTTTAAACCGTCGATGATAATAACAGGTACCATCTTGACAGCTCCTGGAACGTGATCGGTTCCTGGTGCGCTGATGTTTGTTGCTTCCTATGCGCTCTACCATCCTAGTTAACTCTACGATCTGTTGTTGTAGATCTGCTACCTGAGTTTCCAGTTTTGTACTTGAACTTGCCGCTACGTCTGAAATCGCTGCTACTGTAGACGAGGATGACGTTGGATGAGTCTGTGTTGGAAGGGTAATGGCTGCTACCTGGGGTTGCATACAGTTGCTTACCTCGGCAATTTTATCAGCTGTTGTGACCAATTTTTCGATGTCTAAGACATCTGCGGACGCTAACACTAGCTGGACCGCAGCCGGTAGTCGTTGTAACCATAATGTTCGCAATATTTTATCGCTTAGTTTGTTGTTGGCTAGAACTTTCATTTCACGGTATAAGTGTGATGGAGTTTTATCGCCTAATTCAATGTCAGTTAGCACTTTTCGTAGCTGTTTTTCCTCAGAATCGGCATACCTCTTAATTATGTGTTGTTTTAAATATTCATACCTTCCGGTTTCTGGTAAGGGAGCAATCAGTATGTCGGCTATGCCCTGCAAGGTTTCAGAATCGAGCGTACCGATGACTGTAAAATACTTTGTTGCGTCGGCCCGGACGCCGTAGGCATAAAATTGTGCCTCCGCTTGGACAAACCAAAGTGCTGGTTGATTTTGCCAGAATGATGGCAATTTTATTTGTCTGATGGCTTGTATTTCTTCCGAAGAATTTTCCAGCGTGGTCGAACCGCTCTCGTTAAGCGATGATGACGCTGCTGTGGTGGCGTTAGCTTCATTGGACGCGTGATTCGGTTCCATTTCGAACTCTATTCGGGGTCACCAATGTCGTATTTGCTTTTATATTTATTAATATAACGAAACTTTTACGAACTAAATTATTTATTGACAAATTTATATATTTGACAAAAACTAACTAAAATAAAAATATTAGCCACCTCGATATTTCTGTATTTCAAGTGGCGCAAGTACCGCCACAACAACATGGAGACATCCGGCAGGCACAGTAGAAAATCAAATTGACCACATATTAGCCACGAAAGGGATATGCAACAAGACAGTAGACACAAGAACGTACAGAGGCGCACAAGCGGAATCAGACCACTACTTAGTAATAGCAAAGCTAAGGAACATAGATATGAGGAAGCACTACGGTACCAAAACGGTAGCAACAAGAGTAAATCTAGAAGCCCTCGAGTGCGAGGAAACGAGGAAAAAATATCAAGACACATATTCCAAAAATACACAAAACAAACCAACAAACATTACAGACATAGAAATAATATGGAGAGAAATGAAACAAAGCATACAAGGAACCGCGGAAGAAGTACTAGGAAGGAAGACAACAAAAAAGAAAACGAAAGACTGGTATGACGAAGACTGCGAAAAAGCAAGAAAACTAAAGAATGAGGCAAGAATTAAATGGATCGACACGAGAATAGAACAAGACAGAAGAGAATACGAAATAAAAAGAAATAATGCAAACATAATGTACAGAAGGAAAAAGAACGACTGGATAAATAACAAACTTGAGGAAATAGAACAAGACAGTAACAATCATAACATAAAACAATTCTACAAGAAAATAAAGAACCAAACAAATACACCCAGAACCAGAACAAGGGGACTAAAAAACAACGAAGGCCAAACAGAACACGAGCCCCAAAAAATTGGAAATATCTGGAAAGATTACTACAAAAACATATTCAATACAGAATCAGCTGATACAGAACAATCAGAAGAGGGTAATACAACAACGCAAGAACAAGAAGACGATTACCCATCAGAAAAGGAAGTCATAGAACAAATAAAAGAACTGAAAAATGGCAAATCCCCGGGAGAGGACGGAATCGAGTCAGAACTTCTGAAATATGGGGGTCAGCAACTACATAAACAAATACACACCCTAATAGAGCAGATATGGAAACAACATAAAATGCCAGAAGAGTGGAACACCGGGATAATAACACCGATACACAAAAAAGGAAACAAGGAACAGTGTGAGAATTATAGAGCAATAACTCTACTGAACACCACTTACAAAATCTTGGCAAATCTGATAAATAAGAGGCTAAAAATGCAAGCTGAGGAAATCCTCGGGGACTATCAAAACGGCTTCAGGCCTGGTAGGTCAACGATCAACGGAATACATATCCTAGAACAAATATTCCAAAAGACAATAGAATATAACAAAGAACTACACACACTTTTTGTGGACTTCAAGAGTGCATTTGACTCAATTAACAGAGAAAAAATGATGATGGAACTAAGAACACTAAAAATAACTCAAACACTGAGAAAACTTCTAAAAATGACAATACACGAAACTAAGGCAAAAGTGCGATTTCAAGAAGCAACAACGGAGGAATTCCAAGTAAAAAAAGGTGTAAAACAAGGAGACTCAATCTCCCCTACACTATTTAATTTAGTATTAGAAAGTATCTTAAGGAACGTGAAACTAGACAAAAAAAATATTATCTCAGACGACATTCAAATAATAGCGTACGCGGACGACCTGACAATAGTGGCAAACTCGAGACAGAAACTAATAAAAGCAGTAGAAAAAATAGAGGAAGAAGCAAGACAATATGGAATGGAAATAAACCAGAGTAAAACAAAATATATGAAAGTAGGAAGAGAAGAAAGGAACACACATAAATACCTTAAAACACAGAGGCACAACTTCGAAACCGTCTCCTCCTTCAATTATCTAGGAACGACAATACAACAATCCGGTAAAGAGCGGATAAAGGAAAGAATCCTCAAAGGAAGCCAAGCCTATGGCAGAAACAAGAACCTTCTGAAAAGCAAAGCAATCACTAAAAAAACTAAGATAAAGATATATAAGACATTAATAAGACCAATACTGACGTACGCCCTAGAAACAGCAATAATAAACAGAAAAGAAGAAGAAGATCTGAAAATAGCGGAAAGAAAAATAATGAGAACTATATTAGGACCAAATATAACAACAAACGGAGAAAGAAGGCTAAAAACCAATAAAGAAATAGAAGATGAACTCGGAGGAGAAACAATCACAAGGTTCATAAAGGCACAACGTCTGAAATGGGCGGGGCACATCATGAGGAGAACCCCGACGGAGATGCTCAGAAGAATAACACAATGGATCCCACTAGGTCCAAGGAAAAGGGGAAGACCCAAAAAAGGATGGCTAAAACAAGTAGAGGAAGACATAAGAACATTGGGAATAAGAGATTGGAAACTGAAATGCAAGGAAAGGACGGAGTGGAAAAAAATAACGTTCGAAGCCAGGACACACAAGGATTTGTAAACAATCAAAGAAAAGAGGAGTAATCCCTCTCACAAACAGGATTTAAAGACGCTCGGCGTCAGCCATAATCTTAAGATTGTACGGCTTGATGATGATGATCTGCCCCACGCTTCTCTTTTCTGCTTAATTTTGTCTTTTGCTTCTTTGTTCCACCATCGCGTTCTATTCTTTTGTTCGTCTTGACTTACTACTTTTGTTCCAGAAGGGTTTCCTTAAATTTATGCCATTTTTCATTTAGGTTCCAGGGGGTCTCTAAATGCCTTTTTTCTGTTTCTAGAGCGTTTCATTTAGTATTCAGTGTTCTCTCGTAGTCTTCTCTTGTTTCTGGGTTTTCTAGCTTCTCTAGTTTAATTTTGTTATATTTTTTGCTAGTTATTTTCTTGGTTTTCTGATTGCAGTGTCTGCTACCAGTAGTCTATGATTGGTATTAAGCTCTGCTCCTCTAGTTACCTTTACGTCATGCAGTGCATATCTCATGCTTCTGGTTATTGTTATGTAGTCAACCACGCTCTTGTGTCCGAGTTGTTCGGCCTCATATGTTATTTTGAGTATCGTTTTATGTTTAAAAAGAGTGTTTCCGATTAGTAGTTCGTTGGTGATACAGAAGTTAATCATTCGCTATCCGTTGTTATTTATTTCTCCCTCTACTCCCTGGTCTCCCATGGTTCCATATCCTACCTCGTTATTATTTCCGTTATGAGCATTCCAGTCCCCCATTATAATGAGATGTCGGTTTTTATTTTGCATTAAATGGAGTACGCCAGTTGTTAATATATAAGAAGGCATTCCGATTATTTCCTTCTCCAGTCGTTGGTCCTATAAACGGGGTGGATGCACCAGTTTTAGCCAGGTTGTCTGCTTTTTTATTGCCCTCTACATCTGTGTGTCCCGGTACCCATATGAATCGAACCTTTTTCTTCTCGGATAATGTTGCCAGGTGAAACAGGCATCTCTCGTAAATTTAGAATTAATTCGAGGTGATTCGAGCGTTTGACTGTCAGACGGCATGCTTACGTGTTGTCAACTATACCTACGTCTTAAATTCTCTTGTGCACATTGCATTATAGCAAAGATTTCAGCTTGGAAGACTGTGGCATTGGTCCCAAGAGATACATTTATGTTCTCTTTTGGTCTTACGCCATCTCGTATACCTGCCCCTGTGTCATGTGCTGTGCGGGATCCATCTGTAAACCGGACTAGCCCTTTCTTACAGATAGGGTAGGGTTCCTTGAGCCCAATCATTGCGTTCATACCTCACAGTGAATGGTTTGTCAAAAGAGTACTCTGGTTGACTGTAGTCAGTGCCCATTCTAGTGATGGGTTCACCTTTGACCACTTCCTGTCTTCGTTTGTGTCCATACCGTTTATTGTGAATGTGCCAATTGTACTCCTATCCAGTCTTCCCCTTTCAGATACATATCCAGAGGGATTAACCCTAGAAGAACTTCTATAGACGCAATCGGAGTGTTTCTTGTAACTCCACATATGTACAAACAGGCCAGTCTTTGAATCCTGATTAGTTTCGTGATATCTACTTTTTGTTTTGTCTTTGGCTACCAGACTAGGGCGTCATAGGTTGTCATAGGTCTGACAACCGTGATATAGTACCATTGAACCATCTTTGGTTTCAGTCCCCATGTTTTCCCAAACATCCGTCTGTCCTCTGTGAGGGCCAGTAGAAACATGACCGTTAAGGAAGCACATATTTTAAAAAATACTTTTTCAAGTTAAGTTTTTGATTTATATTCCGCATATAGGAAAATAACATGCTAACTTTTTGAGTCATCATTTCAAAGGAATGATTTAGATTTTTATTTAAAAACTTATTCCAATTATTTCATCCATGTGGGTACATGTTGCTCCACAATTTTTTCCACTTCTTGTTTTTTTTGTAGTTATCAAACGTATGTTAAGCGTATTTGTGGTATTATAGATTGCAGACTTTGGTAAACACAACAGTTTTACAAGTTCTCAAACTCGTTTTTGAATGTAAGAAAAGCATCAAAAACAAAATTGTCTGAAGCGTTGAGCATCAGAATAATGTAATTTGATTAAGATAGAACCACAACTCCACTAAATAAAATAAGGTATTTATTATATATTATATGTAATCTAATTTCTTCGGTGGCGAAAACTGAAATTTATTCCATGTTTTGAATAAAGGGTATAACGTAAATTTACTAAATAGTATATTTTCCGTAAGGGGTAGCTTAGGGTAAAAATCAAATCACAGTTATCGAAGGAGAATCTAATTACCGTGTAGTAATATAATATTTAATTATCCATTTGATTTTAATTTTTGGTGTTTCGAATTTCTTGTAATATTTCATGTATCACTTTGGGGGTATGAGCTTGTTGCATTAGGGATTAATATTTAATCCCCTACTACGATTAGGTTGTGTTAATTCCAAAAGTGAAGTACACTTGGGTGAGGTAAATTGCTGCTATATCTTGAAATAATATTAGCTCGTTGACCCGATGGCTTTTGTCATACTATGAAAATAATGGTTGTATAATTTTCTAATTTTTGGAAATTTAGTTTATAGTTTACATAAAATTACACACCTTCTAAAAAACCTTAACGTTTAACCAATAAAATTAGCTAGACTAATTTTTTTTGCTATTTAAAGAAGATTTCCCAAATTGAAATTTGTAATTTTGACGAAGATTTGTATGGAAATTTCTAACTTTTTGTAAAAAAAAGAAGTATGTCACTACTCGTATTCGTTTTATAAATTATGGTTTATCCTAATATCCCCAGTCCTCTTCATATGGGAAGGTAATATACAATATATTAATAAATTAGTACCTATACTCCACTTTAGCAATTATAAATATCCATCCAGTAACAATACTGCTTAATTTAATTGTTTGCGGAAACTGGCTACCCCTTGTATTTCAACAAAACCTGTTATTAAACAGAAAGTGACAGTTAACTATTATTTATTATAGCGTTTCCTTCAATTTTGCGGAGCGGACGTTACAATTATTGTTCGCGGAGATGTGGAAATATTGACGTTTAATCGATGGAACGTTTTATTTGCAGAATTTGGCTTTGTGATTGTTGAGCAAAATAACTAACATTTCGAATTGATTCTAGTGATGTTACTAAAGCCTAGAAAGATCACTATCGTCATCTCTTAATAGACGCAGTCCGGATGCAGAATGGGCCTACTCACACATGTGTCTAGGAATCTCATTTCACCCCGCAGAAACGAAATAATTCGACAAACAATCCCAGTTGCTAATTAAATTTATTCTAATTACAAGGAACAACTATAATAATCAAAATCTAACTGAAAACACTCCATTTGTTACATTAATTAAGTTGCTACTAAATATCAAAATTAAATTGATCTGATAACAACTATACCGGGTGGTCCATCGGTCTGTATTTTTTTTTTTACTCGCTTATTTTAAATATTACCGAAATTTTCTTCAAACAAAGTTTATTTTGTAGTAAAATGCCCACATATCTGCAGTATAAGTTTTTCTACTGGGTGTTCCATTTTCGCGCAATGACATGCAACTTTATATTTTTTAATAGAACACCCTGTATATTTTTAGAAAATTTTAAAGATTTTTTGTTTCTCTTTAAAACAGTTCTTATTCATTATAGTCCTAAAATGATCAGTACAGAAACTATTCATGTTTTTAATAATAAATAATCACACAGAAAGTATGCCATTCAAAAATATAAAGTTGCATATCATTGCGCAAAAATGGAACACCCGGAAGAAAAACTTATGCTGCAGATATGTGGGCATTTTAATGTAAAATAAACTTTGTTTGAAAAAAATTTTGGTAATATTTAAAATAATCGATTAATATTTAAAATAATCGATTAATCCATTATTTTAAATATTACCGAAATTTTTTTCAACGAAAGTTTATTTTACATTAAAATGCCCACATATCTGCAGCATAAGTTTTTCTACCGGGTGTTCCATTTTCGCGCAATAATATGCAACTTTATATTTTATAATGACATACTTTCCGTGTGATTATTTATTATTAAAAACATGAATAGTTTCTGTACTGATCATTTTAGGACTATAATGACTGATAACAACTATACCGGGTGGTCCATCGGTCTGTATTTTTTTTTTTACTCGCTTATTTTAAATATTACCGAAATTTTCTTCAAACAAAGTTTATTTTGTAGTAAAATGCCCACATATCTGCAGTATAAGTTTTTCTACTGGGTGTTCCATTTTCGCGCAATGACATGCAACTTTATATTTTTTAATAGAACACCCTGTATATTTTTAGAAAATTTTAAAGATTTTTTGTTTCTCTTTAAAACAGTTCTTATTCATTATAGTCCTAAAATGATCAGTACAGAAACTATTCATGTTTTTAATAATAAATAATCACACAGAAAGTATGCCATTCAAAAATATAAAGTTGCATATCATTGCGCAAAAATGGAACACCCGGAAGAAAAACTTATGCTGCAGATATGTGGGCATTTTAATGTAAAATAAACTTTGTTTGAAAAAAATTTTGGTAATATTTAAAATAATCGATTAATATTTAAAATAATCGATTAATCCATTATTTTAAATATTACCGAAATTTTTTTCAACGAAAGTTTATTTTACATTAAAATGCCCACATATCTGCAGCATAAGTTTTTCTACCGGGTGTTCCATTTTCGCGCAATAATATGCAACTTTATATTTTATAATGACATACTTTCCGTGTGATTATTTATTATTAAAAACATGAATAGTTTCTGTACTGATCATTTTACGACTATAATGAATAAGAACTGTTTTAAAGAGAAACAAAAAATCTTTAAAATTTTCTAAAAATATACAGGGTGTTCCATTAAAAAATATAAAGTTGCATGTCATTGCGCGAAAGTGGAACACCCGGTAGAAAAACTTATACTGCAGATACGTAGGCATTTTACTGCGAAATGAACTTTGTTTGAAGAAAATTTCGGTAATTTTAAAATAAGCGAGTAAAAAAAAAAATACAGACCGATGGACCACCCGGTATACAGTCGAGTTCTGCTCAACCACAAAATGGATTAATTACTAACTTAAACCCCCTGAAAAAGAACAATAGATGGAAACGTAATACCGACATAGATAGGGGAAAAATGGACCCATTTTCGGCTACCTAATGCACCGTCACAACGCATACCTGACTACCTATAAAACACCACTGCGTAGAATTTTTTGGTTTCTTTCGAAGAATGCATTGAAAATGTGATAAATTCTTTATCATTTGAAACAAGTATGTCAAGTGATGTATCAAATAACGCGCCAAGACGCTAAAACTGCGATCGTGATAATTAGAAAAATCTATTTCTATAAAAATTATTCTAAATACTAAAAGTGCAACCATTTTGGCATTTTCGCCCTTGCTCGCCAACCGATAAGAGATTAATATTGGATTGCTGCGGACTCAACCTTATCATTGGGGACCAACAGCAGCGACGACCGAGTACTAGTAAGAAGTTTAACAGCTGCGAGTGGATTTCTCACGGGTTAATGAGATAATCTATGACAAGTGCAATATACCGTGTGTACGAAGTGTTAGTGAAACCACCAGTGCAGTCATCGGCAGTACGTGTACAATCTGCAATCCCTGTCGTTTCTCTAAGCAATCTATAGACCAAGGGCCAGCAATTAGTTTTATTGGGGGTCCGTTTCAAAGATTTACAAGACCGTTGCTGTCCGGTAGGTAGACGATGACTGGCAAGAAGCTTCCAATTTTTAAAGTTTATTTAAATGGTAAAATGATAAATAAAACTAAAACAAATTAAATTAAATTGTTTATTCAGTAATTGACAAACAATGCAATATTATTTGAAAGTTAGTGAGAAAAATGACACTTTTTGCTGTGAATCAGCTGTCTGAAGTCTGGAGCAAAGTTAGTGTAACTTATTGCCATTACGTCCTGAAGACGGTCATCGGTGAGTCGAGATCGAAATTTGCTTTTAATAAAGCTCATCTTTGAGAACGCTGCCTCACATACATATCTTGAGCCGAACATTGTACAAAGTTTTAAAGCTAAATTTCTTAATTCTAGCTACTTGTTAGGACACACAAGTTTTATCCAGAATTCTTGGCAAAGAACCTTCGTATGTTTATTTTTTAAAACAGTATTCTCTTGGAAATCGATCATTTCCATCTTGAAGCAGCTTTATTACTTCCGAAAATATTTGCTCCATTCACCATTAGGCTGCAGAGAGTAAATGTTACTTAAGATTTCAGTAACATTCTCAATTTCAGTCGGTAAATCTGTTCTTAAATTCCGATTTAAGATCTTTTATGAAAATCTTATATTGACCTACGTCGATCTCGTTGTTACTGCTCACTACTTTCAAATTAGGAAAGTGCAAGCGTTCATTATCCATATCATCATACAAGATGTCGATTTTTCGTGAAAAATTTCTTACTCATGACAGAAGTTCCCACAGAAGCGTTTCTTTCCCTTGAAGCCTTAAGTTCAGGTCATTTAGGCGGCAGTCCCACTGAGGCATCATCACCCACCACCACCAACTGCCACCAACTGAAATTACATGCTGCAGTCTCACTGCACCACCGCTGATTGCAAACAATTTCAATTTTCCGCTTAGTAATTTTTTGACTTGAAATTGATATATTGGTGTTGAAGGTTGTAATTGTATTATCACACCATGTCTTTGTGTTGATTGTGTTTACGTTATTTTAGGTCAGAATACCCACAAATTGAATAACCTGCCCTAGATTAACTTATATTTAAATTTTCCGCCTTTCGCCTGTCGTAAATCAGCTGACGCTACACGTCTTGGTACAGACGCAGTGTCAACAACCAACGTCCACCGTGAAAATTTCAAACCGGGGACCACCATCTGTTGACGGTGGGTGGATGTTCGTGGTGCATTGAGACTAACAGCATGTGATTGCATAAGCTGAAATTTTGGTTGACAGCGGTTGGTGGTTGGTGGTGGCTCAATGAGACTGCCGCCTAACATGTTTAAAAATGTCTGTTAAAAAAGCGATGGTAACAACATTTTCTGTTTGGCTTAGAAAATTAGAAAAGGCTTTTGAAGAAGCCCGGTCACTATTTGAAAGAAATATCTTCAAATCTTCTAAAATTGCGAAGAATCTTTTTAAAATGCAGCCTTTGCTTAGCCACCTTATATTGTTGTGCAGTAATAAACCGGGCGTCAATTTCGTCAAGAAATGATTTCAATTCAATGCTTCAGTGATGATTTGGCACGTAGATAATTCACTATTTTGATCACTTCGTGCATAGTACTCTCGAGATTGCGGTTTAGTTTGCAGCAAAGCCCAATTTGGTGTATGATGCAGTGGTAGGAAATCGAGTTTTTATTACATTTTGGATCGGTGCTTAATCGCTCAATTAACCCTTTCCTGCTTCCAACCATCTCTGGCGCACCATCCGTGGTTACTGCTATAAGTTTTTTCAAGTCCAACCCATCTTTTTCAAAATACTGCATTACCACCTCAAATATATTTTCTCCACTAGTGCTGCCGGACAATGGCAAAATAGTCAACAATTCTTCAACAAAGTTTTCTTTGGTTTTGTCCAAGTAACGTACAAAAATAATCAACTGTGCGATGTTTGTGACGTGTACCTATATTTTGATTTTCTTTTGCTTCGATTTTCGAATGCAAATGAAAAGAGTTTATGATTTTGACTGTTTCGTTAAGGTCCGCACAAAATAGGTCAGAGGTCCGGATCCGGACCGCGGCCCGCCATTTGGTGGCCCCTGCTATAGACGGTGCATGTATGGGCAATATCTCATCGATGCTGTGACGTGCCTGATTGGTTGCACTTCAGTAATGCACTCGTTTTCTAAAATATCCCCTATCATGACCATAGAGTGCATAATTAATCTGCAGCACGAAGCCAAAGTACTTCAAACTACGATCCTATACGTCAGAATAACTAAATGACCAACAAGTGCTTGCGTTTGCCAGAAAATAAGCAGAAGTCATAGTTACTGCAAAAATTAAACTTGCCCTACCGCAAGTGAACCCACTGAAGTAAGTCAAACAGTAATGCAGGGTACAGTTCTTTATTTTTTTTTTATTAGCCCATCATATCTCTATATAGGGCAAAGGCTTTCATCCCTTTTTAGTGACGGATTTTTGGTCCACTCTCCCATGGTTGTGGGTCCGCGTGATGGGTCAACGGAGCAATCGGGCTACCCATTCCAGAACTGACTGGAGACAACGATACTTAACTCTCCTGATCGTGTGGGAATGGGGATACCTAGATACCGCTACTCAGGACCTACACAGTAAAAAATAGGACTCACAAACTTACAAGTGACAGTAATATTAAAAAAAAGCTTGCTACAAACGATTCGTTTACGAAAACCGCTGAAAATGCTATGGAAATGGTAAAATCGAACATAAACTCGTCCATTAGAAAAAGCTAAATCGTTGGAAAAGTGAATTCAGGTGCAGCACACTACCACCATTAATAATCGGGGTATGACAAAGCCTTTAGTAGAAATATCGAAGTACCGAATATCCACTCGACCCGAAGCTGCGATGTGTTTCACAAACTATTACGAATCAAGAAGTCGCTCAAAACCTTGTAGTCTAAGGATTTGAAGTGCACTCGAATAGTCTCATGACCACTAAAAAGGTCACTCCCTTTGATATTTGTAAACCTTAAAAACCAGCAAAGACATTCGTAAGATTTCTGCCTGCTGAACGAGCAGAATCCCATAGGAAAAAAGCACGATTGCAAAATGTCATCGATCCCAAACATTTGGACAGTCACAAAATGGATAGCATGTGGTTCCCCGTCGTGTAAAATGTGTTGATAACCACCATTCAAGTGACTATAGAAAAACAGACCAAAGTCCAGCCAAATGTATAAATTGCTAACATCAGCACACTCCTACCCGACTGCTGTAACATCGTGAGCCAATATCGCACCGTCGCCATCGCTGCCACGGTTGTTCAGGTTCTCCATCGTTGTTATTCGCAAAGTTGATACTGTACTGCATTTTTTATCGCCATAACATTTTTTTTTTAATGTTAACTTCGCAGATGTGGAGCTCCTGGCAATTTTAAAATATACGGATTTTTTTTGCCATAGAATGTTTCTAAAAGTTAACCATAGTCAAGTGTAGTTTAATCAACGGAAGAAGTAAATAATAATAAATAAATTTGTTTATATTGAACACAAAAATACAAATATACCTAATTGAAAATAACGTGCCTCGAAAAGGCAAAGTTCAGAGAGTGTCTCTTGAGTCCTACCACCCGCTGCTTTTCCACTTAATTCAGTTCAGTATTTAAATATTATAATAGAGTTGCCATTAAACTACAAGTTAGAAATTTATTTATATTACTGCTATGCCGAGTTTTCACAATTATGTAAACGTTTGCAAATATATATCGAAAAATTTTTGAATGCAACTCTTACCTTGATTTTCAAATCGAAGGTAATATCAAAAGTTAGACGTAGATTTCTTGCAGTTTCTGTAAATTTAATTTTTATGTCATTAATTTTTACATTTAAAATGGAAATAATTTTCTCCCGAAGTCTTTGCTTATAGGTTTTTCCAAATAACAATAATTTTGATTTTAAGGAATATACTTTCAATAACTGTCCATTTGCGTTACTGATTAAGCTGTTAAAATCAGAGTTAATAAAATTTGCATCTGTAGGTACAACTGCGCATAAATCGCAAGTTTTAAGGCTGGGGCGAAAACCAGATTGCAATTTGAGGAGTAATTCAAACCTTTCTAGATAAACTTGGATCTGCATGCTTATATAAATTTTTTTCCAAATGTTTTGGAAAGCACACAGCAGCCACTGTATTTGGAAGTGGATGAATTATTGAGATTTTCCACAAATTTTGGAGTGTATCATTTTCTATGCAGAAGTTAAATAAGTAAATAAGTTAAAAAGAGGCAGGTACACGTTGCTTTAATCAATTCAAAAGAAATTTTATCGCGTCCACATGCAAGTCTAGATTTTGCCCAATAAATAAATAAATTTTATTACTTTCGCCATTGTATTTTCGTCTGTAACCATCTCAAGAGGAATAAAATTCTACTAAATCCTTCTTTGTACTGCTAAGTGACTAAGAGGAGTTTATAAAAAAATTATTCACTTTATTTACATCATCCAGAATTAGTAGTGCTTATTGTTATTATTAAGGTTCCGAGTTGCGGTAGTTCTCTCCCACGAGGACCGGTCACTATGGGAGAGTAGACCAAAACCCCCTCACTAATAAGGTAATAAGTGAGTAGATTTGAGAAGGTACAAAGAATAAAAGAAAAGGGGAGGCCTTTGCCCTATATAGGGATTTGTACAGGCTAATAATAATTGTTATTATTATTTTTTCTTGATTGTTATCTCAGTTTTTTCTCCTGGTTATACAATGAAGTATGGGCTACGCCAAGCACTCTCATTTGTCGCCTTGAAACTTTCTGGCCAGTCTTGTATTGTTCAGTATCCTGGCATTTTGTATGTTTATTATTATTTCAGTTCTTCTCGTCTTTATTATTATGTTATTACTATTTCTCGCCTTGTGGCGGTTTCGCTAGTAGAACGGACTGATTCAAGCTCTATTCCTTCGTTAAAATTGTTCTTCTATGATGTCTTGGCTAAGAAATCGGCGCGTTATGTGGCATGTACAGAGAGATCGTAAATGGTTGTCCGAAAAAAAAAGTTTCCATAGAAGTTATATCAAAACTTACATCCACCAGGTATTGGTTTATGCGGTGAAGTTAGTTACTTCTCAAGCGTATACATAACCTATAATTTACAAACATAAATTATAAACATTATTAATGAACTGGTAGTTAGTAATTTACTTACTGTAAACTGCGTTTATTTCATACTGTCTGGTAAATTCAGTTTCCCGGCGTCATTTTGAGTCCGGAAAGTGAGCTATTACGGTATCAGAGCCGGAAAGTGTTCCCAAGCAACGCTTTCAGGACTGTTATTTTATGCAGCCAACTAGAGCCTGTTAAAGTGTAACCAAGCCACACCTACCGGCTTTGATACAATAATGTCACATGTTGACGTTATCGAAAAGGTGTCACATTTAAAAATTAAAAAATCAAATTGTTTACAGTATGAAATAAAACGTTATACGATACATGTCTGGGAAGTTATTATTAAAGTACTCGTTTAGAAATTCTTGACTCGGCTCCTTCGTCGCCTCGTCCATAAACATCTAAACTTGTACTTTAATAAGTCACTTCCCGGACTTGTAACGTAAATTACTATTAACGCTCTGTAGTCTTGAAAAAGACTCTTTTGAATAACAATAACAGGGTATACAAACAGAAAAATTCAACGTAAACACAAACATCCACCACATAACCAACAAATATTAATTGTCTAAGGAATTTCGGTATGTGGCTAATATCACGCCGGAGCGAAATATTGATAACTCCTGGGAAGGTAGTTTTTTCTGGACAATCATTCTCGGTCTCTCTGGATCTAATATAACCGATTTCTGGTGTTCCATGCTAAGTTGTTTGAGTTGTTGAATTAAGGTATTTGGCACTATTACAGTTGCTGATATTATAAGTGGTCTTATGTACACTTGATTAACTTATTATTATTATTACTACTACTATTAGCTGCAAATTCCATGTAGACTCTTTCTCGATATAACGCTTTTGTGGTGGAATTATGTAGTGATTTATAATAATTCCAATGCTTATTTATTTGTTTTAAACCTTTGGAGAGCTTTATCTCTGATCATCATAAATTTTGGATTTTGTATAAGCCATGGTGCAAGTTTTTTCCAAACACGTGTAGCTTGTTTTATTGAAAACTTAACTAATATTTGGTTATTAAGAAATAATAATTTATCATCTACGACTACTACTATCTATAAAAAATTGTCAATTGCTGTTTTAAAAATTAGTCGTAACTTTGTATTGTTTAGTAATCTATAATCCGTATTTTATAAGCTCTGACCGGCAGACTGGAGTTAACTAAAACGGCCCACTAACATACCAACTAGTTGTACAATAATTTTAGAAGTGCAATTATTGGTGTGTTAGTGCCGCTATTGTATTAGCAATTGCAAGTTGGTACGAAAGTTGGCAGGTTGGAGTGCACTGCACATTAATTTTAGATTGGCGCCAATTAGTTGCTGGGTGTGTGTGCAGGTTGCCCAACTCACAGCACGATTTCATTGTAAAAGAATTGCACTTCGTGACAAGACTGTGGTCTGCTTTGTTATATGAGGTGCAAAAAGCTTTTGAAATGTCTTTTCATCCATGCGCAAAAAGTTTTTAAAATCATTAGGCTCATTGTCCCGTAAATGGCGTAAGAAATTCATATCCGTATATTGTTTTCATTTTTCAAGCCACCTTTTGATCCGAATTCTTCTTTTTTGCGTCTTACCGTAAAGCTTAGCACTGTACTGACCAATATTACACACATTTTTGGTCTTTTGAAATTTGCGATATCTTTACTTCTAGCTACATAGAAAGTTACTGAATGAAAAATAAATTGCATACAAAATTGGGATGTTAGTGGATCAGTTGGTCCGTTGTCTAGAAAATTGTACCAACTTCAATTATTAGTTGATACGTTAGTGGGCCGTTTAAAACTCAGAAAGCGGTAAGAAATATTACGATTCAAATCAACAGTAGCAGTTTTAAATAATTCGAATTTGGGGATCAATATGTGGTCCAGTAATGTGGCTAGTGAGTTCGCAATTCTAGTAGATTTTTTAATAATCTGTTTAATATGGAAGAGCTCTAATAAATCATCCAAGTATTCAAAAACACGCGGCCTGACCTGTTGGTATTTATCACGTCAACATTAATATCACCAGTGCATATGATATTGTCTGTAATAGTTATCCATATAGGATAAAATATTTTAAATTCTTAGACAAAAGCAGCGTAGTCGTGCATCAAAAAATGCTTATACAGGGCGAGGAAAAAGTAACGCAATATCACTATAACTCTTTTATTGTCGACTTTTAGAAAAAATATTTTCAAGAAGAGTTGTTAGATGGTAAGTACTCCATATACCTGTGGCCTTGAATTTGTCTTACGTCATGACGTGTAAGTACAGGAGCATGCAACTTTACTTTTTTAAATGGGACACCCAGTATATTTTTAAATTTCCGGATGCAGAATGAAAAACTACCTTCAGAAATATTAACATAATTTTTTATATTCATAAGAAAGCAATTCAAAAATTACAATTAGAAGTACGAATAGCTGCAGAAATTCGCTCTAAGAAACTTCATTGTCGATTACATCACTGCCAAGTTGTAAACGGAGCGTAATTTGAATATTTTTTGTAGTCTCAATAAAATTTCAAATCAGATATCTTGATTTTGCTTGATCGGTAGCTTATTTTTTATTTTGTATATTGCTTTCGTATGAATAACAAAAAATTATGTTAATTTCTGAAGGTAGTTTTTTATTCTGCATCTAAAAATGTAAAAATATACTGGGGTGTCCCATTTAAAAAAGTAAAGTTTCATGTCCCTGTACTTACAGGTGATGACGTAAGACAAATTCAAGGCCACAGGCATATGGACTACTTACCATCTAACAACTTTTGTTAAAAATATTTTTCTAAAAGTCGACAATAAAAGAGTTATAGCGATATTGCGTTACTTTTTCCTCACCCTGTATATGGATAACCATTAAGAAAAGAGGTGTTTTATTAATTTGCATGTAATTGTAAAAAATTCAAACGTTTTTATGTTTAAATCTATGTGAATTTTGGCTACTCTTCCTGTGTTCCCGGTCGGTTCAATTTTCTTACAATTACTTCTAAGGTTATATTAAATAAAAGTGGTGATAACACGTCCCCCTGTCTGACCCCACTTGTCGTCGTAAACTCTTCCGATATCCCCACTGGGGGTTAATATTCATGTCTTTGTTTTCTTTGCGGTCATTATTATGAGTCTGATTAGTTTATTTGGTACTTGTAGTTCTTTTAGAGCTTCTATTATCTTAGGTCTTTTTATCCTTTCGAAGGATTGTCTAAAGTCTATGAATAGATTATGAACAGTTATATTGGATTCTTGACACTTTTCGGCTATTTGCTTCATCATGTAGATGGCATCCACCGTATTTTGATTAGCTCTAAAGCTATGTTGATAGTCCCAATCTGGTCTTCTACGTACAGTAGGCAGGTCATAATTTTATAAACAACACTTAGAAGTGTTATCCGGCTGTAATCTGCACATGATTGCCTATTACCTCCTTTGAATATTGAAATTATTGTATTTCCAGTCGTTAGGCATTTTCCCTTCGCTCCAGATCTGTATCAGTTTATGTAATTTATTTCTCCCTTCTCTGTCCCCTAATTTAATCTGCTCGCTTATGATTTCATCACGTGCCGCCGCTTTTTTGATTTTTAATTTATTTATACAGCTTCTAATTCTTCTGCTGAGATCTCTTCTTCAGCGTTATTAGTTCTGAAACCTGAATGTGATAATTCCAATTCATCCCTTTCTCTTCCTACGAGATCTTCGTTGTGTTTTTTCCATTGTTCTTTTAGTTCTTTTTCTTCCATTATTTTATGATTTATCTTTCCATTTTTTGGTTTAGGTGTTATTCATCTCTTTATTCTTTCCTTAACTCTTTATGGAATTTTTTAAGATTATTTGACCCTCTTTGTTTTTCTATTTCTTTCATCTTATTTTCCCACCATTCTCTTTTCGTCTTTCTACACAGTTTTTCGCTAGATCTCCTCATTTCTGGGTACTCTAGTTTATCTTCATCCTTTTCCGATCTCAACCAGTTCGTTCTTGCTTCATTTCTCAATATAATACAATCGCTTTCCTTGAGAGCTTCAAATTTTCCTCAGCGGCGTGTATGATTCCTTCTTTTAAGCTCAACCACATTTGCTCTATATCCTGTTCTTCAGTATCCCGTTGCAGGTTCTTATATAACTAATGTTTCCTGATATTTTTTCCTTTTTCCATACTCTTTGGGTGCTTCTCTATCCCATATCTTTCTTCCTGCTTTTTGTTTATTGTGGGTTGTTATTCTTTCTACGAAATTTGCTGCCACCAAATAGTGATCGCTATCGAAGTTAGCTCCTGTGTAGGATCTGACATCAGTTATGGAAGATTGTTTTCTTCTAGATAAGTACAAGTATATGGTCGATTTGTGCTGAGTATCTTCTTCCTGGTGATGTCCAAGTTATTTTTTGTTGTTCCTTATGTTTGAATTTTGTACTGCTTATGATTAAATTATTTGCTAGCGCGAAATTACACAACATACTTCCATTTCCATTTGTTACTTGATGAATTGTTTCGTTTCCAGCAACCTGTCCTACCCACTCCTTCTTCCAAATTTGGGCATTAAAGTCTGCTAGTATTACTTTTGAGTCATATTCTGGTATTCTGTGGATGACTTCTTGCAATGTTGCGTAGAATTCTTCCTTATCTTCATCTTTAGCCACTTCTGTTGGTGCGTAACAGTTTACCAAGATTAAATTGTTCAATTTCCCCTTTAATCTTAGTGTTGCCATTCTATCACATATTATATTATTTCTTAGTGTTTTATCTACAATAAATCCTGTACCCTTGGCCCCTTGTTTTGCACTTCCATGATAAGTAAAAGTAAAATCATCTTTATCAATTCTACCCTCTCCCGCCCATCTTATTTCTTGTACTGCTAAAATTTGTATTTTGTACTTTTTTAGTATATCCCGTGTATATGCCGTGTTTTGTTAATATTTTTGTGAACAATTCTTTTTCTACTATCTGTAGGTTATAGATTCATTTGTATGTTCAATAAGTTAGTTTCTAAATTTGACGTTTTGTTATAAACACCAGACTGAAAATTACGACAAAACTGCATTCAATGCGTACAATTTGTTTGCATTGAACATTCCCTAAAAATGGCAATATGTGCTGTAAATGAATTGTATAACGGGCTGTACTTCTTTTCTTGTATGGAATGGTACTATTAAACACAGTTTAATTAAAGACAGTTATTTATTACCTACCGTAAAATTACCACTGTTCGAAAAACAATGTATAACTTTGCTTCGAGGGTTGGTTAGTACACCACCACTCCAAAAAATGTTTAACCTTTGGTATATCTATAATATATTCTTTAATAAATATGATAAAATAACATTTGTTTTAATCAACAAAAATCAAAAGCACATATGTAGTAATGATTGGCAAGTAAAAAGTATATAAGCTGCATTTGCACCCACACCGTCGGTCACTTGACTAAAATCGCACAGCCTTATTAGGGTTTAAAATAGAATACTACACAACACCCAAGTTAAAATGAAAGCAACTCTGTTGTTATAATTTCATTATACTCTAGGCGACTGTATATTCACCATGCAGTGTTGTTAAGTTTATAAAACCTCAATTAACAATTTTTCAAAAACTACGCATATAAGCCTAAAACAGTTATACAATTTTTAATTGAATTTTTGATGCAGAATCTTGCGATGTTGCCATTATGCACCATTTCTATACAGATTTAGCTTCCAATTTTCAAAATAACATTTACATTGATTATAAAACTAACTACATTTGGGGCCAAGGCAGATAGGTAGCACCTACTATATAATATATATGGCAAGCTTAGCTCCGCTTGCCTTAGTAAGTTTCGTCTTAACTACTGAGAAGTCGATTATTTATTAATCGTTTAATTCTCAGTTGCAGTGCCTCTACTCAGTGAATTGCTGGTAATTTTGGGAAAGCCCTAAATCCGCCAAGATGCATATTTGGTCGTTAAATGCATAATTTACCCTATTGACGTGCAGTTATATTAAGTGCTTCGAAATCGTCATCTCCAGGGATAAATAACTTAACCTAACTTTAGTTTACTTATTAAAAACGTTCAATTATCCAGAATTTATTTTATTTCGTCTATATATAAATATAATCAATTAGATATCGAAATTAAAGTTAATTTTTCTGCAACAGCCACAATCAAACAGTAATTATCTACGTGGAATTGCGGAACTTTCAATGTAAAATATGTAGGTATTGGTTAAATGAACACCGTGTTGTTAATTTTCGATCTCAAAGTATTTGCTTTGAACACTGTCGAACTAAATTGTATGGTATGTAGAGTAAAGCCGATTTAAAATAATGGAGTCATCACTGGTTGATTTTTACCTTACTATGTATGTGAATAGTCTCAACAAAAGATATGCAAAAATGTCGGAGGTGCAAATAAGGAAGAATTCACATTGTGTGCTGTAGGTTTATTAGTCCACTTAATTCCGCATTTTAAAAAATCTGAAACTGCTACTTAATGCCTATTGAAATAGTATCAAGGACTGAATATTTTTATATTTTTTAGAATGCGTTGCTGACTTTGTAAGGTTTCAGCAATCCTTGTTTTCCTATAACCCTATGTAACATCAAGCCATTTAAATATTTTTAAAACTTTTTAGCCAGGATATTCATATATCTTAAAGTAATAATGTATTAAATATTTGTTGCAGTACATTATGAACCGGCTTCTAACAGCGACATAAGTAAATAATTGATAGTTTAATTCTATTTTTGTAGTTAAAGCAACCCATGTACCCTACTGAAAATTCCAGCGACTTCAAAGTTCAGAAGTACAAAATGTAGAAACTTCGACAGAAATCCGATCAGGTGGGAATATTAAATAACTGTATACTCGATTATTAGTATTCAACTCAACTCTCAGCTATAGCTAACTCTTGCGTTATGGGATTTTTATTAAACTTTTGGATTAAATACGCTTGAGCATTAAAGTTAATATGCTTGAATTAAATTATCAAACTACAATTGTGTTTATATATTCCATACTGAGAATTTTAAGTTTGATGGGGAGCGTACATACGTCAACAGCTCGACAATCAAAAAAATGTTCAGAGCAGGGGTGTCAAATTGCGACTCGAACTATAATTTCTTGCAACCCGCGACGTCTCAGAGGAAGATACAAAAAAGGATGATCATTTTCATAATAAAACAGAAAGATTCGATTTATTCGTTCTGAGTTACAACATGGTTGCAACGATTGCTATAATATTGCAATAATGATTTTCATCTACGTCTGCTAGGATAAGAACCTATTATATCATTCATTTGAGTTGGATAATGAAGTTTATTATCCCACTGAGTGAGATAATGAAATCATTATCAAATTCAGTTGGATAAGACAATATTTATGACCAAAAGTTTTATTTTTATGAAGAAACTACCTTCGTTGCAGCTCCTATGTCCGACGGAATACTTTCACAATCACTCATAATTATATTTACCGGTTTTTCTCCACAAATCTAGAAAAAATTAAAAATACAAAATAATTGACATAAGTATAAATTATTTAGTTGCTATGACGAAAATAAATTATGTAGATACAATGCTACTCTGATTTTAAATAAAAGAGATGGTCTGTCAAAATTATGTAATTTTTTAAAATTTGAAAATTATGTAATTTTTTCAATGTTGAGCAGCCATAGATAAAAAGTTGTATTATATACGTGTGATAAAGGCTATTAACATACTCATGCTCTTATTCCGACTCAGGCTAACGCCCTCGTCGGGCAACTCAACGCATTCGTATTTTAATGATGCCTTTATCCCACTGATATAATAAATAACTATTATCGCAATGTTTTTAATTTTGTAGTTTTTAACTCATTATTTTGCTTGCCTTCGATTCTACTTAGTGCAGCATTTCTTCGTTCAAAAATTGTTTGTGACCAGCTTTAGATACACTTTTGCGGATGGTTCCGTTGAGTTTTCATACCTTAACTTCTAGAAGATCATTCTTTGGGATATCTAATAACTGCAATAATGAATATTATTTATTAGTCTATAGTCTAGAATAGAAAAATTCAAGTACACCCGTCCAAGTTGGGGCTTGGAAAACTGTTGTATGGCATATTTGTTTTTGTGTGAATGGCTGGATACTATAAATTTCTTAAAATATCAAAAAAGACAATCAGTACCATTATTCGCACCATTTAGTCCTGTTATAATAATTCTGAAAAGATTAGTACACACAATTCTCGCGTTTCTGTCTTATGATTTGACCATAAATTACAAAGGAAATTTGTAAAATGATACGCGGACTTACACGCCCAGAGTCATGAATTCATGATGTAATAAGTGATTTCCGGGCTTCGACCATGTCATGGTACAGAGAAAACTCAACGTTTCAGGGGCTGTTTAAGGTGTAAACGAGCACGATATCCTAACGTGTCATATCGCTAGGAAACAGAGCATTTGTATCCCTTGTTGACATGACGAACGAAGAAGTTGATTGATTGAGTGCGGTTGAAGAAGTAGATAAATTCGCAAGTGAAGTACGATTTATCAAACAAAATGTTGTGGCCGGGCCCGTGATAATCTTCGGCAATAGCTTAATGTGATAAAAGACCTGAACCGCTTATGTGCACAAATACTTATATAGATGCCTCTTGATGATAGAGGTTGAAAGGAAATATATGGAAATCTTTGGGGGAGGTTTGAAGACAACTGATGTTATGATTTTGGAGAACCTGTGCGATCGGTGACATTGTGGATGTAGAGCAAGAAAGCTGATATCCGCATGTTGACTTTTTGGACTCAACCAATCAATTTCTTCATCCGTCATGGTTGACCGACAACAAGGGTTATAAATGCGCTGTTCTTTTCTGCTTTTTTGCAAAAGAGAATAAAAAGTACTATCAGAACGAGTGAAAAAAAGCATAGTGTGCAATTTGAAAAAAAAAGTTGAATATCGCTGCCATAATATGAGTACAGATTTTCTAACATTTTCTTTCCCCATCTTATAGAGAATTTGCTCCCATTTACGAATATATATAGTTTATTTAGGTATTTTTAAAAATAACAAAGTTATAGGCCTGGGGAGTCATGTCTGAGACACCCTGTATACAGTATTCTCTAACGTTTCAAGAAGGATTTACAACTGTAAGAAAAAGTGGATCTGGCCGACAGGCTGTGAAAATTAGGTCCAGAAAACTTCAGCAAATTAAAATTCTGACCGACAACAAGGGTTATAAATGCGCTGTTCTTTTCTGCTTTTTTGCAAAAGAGAATAAAAGGTACTATCAGAACGAGTGAAAAAAAGCATAGTGTGCAATTTGTAAAAAAAAGTTGAATATCGCTGCCATAATATGAGTACAGATTTTCTAACATTTTCTTTCCCCATCTTATAGAGAATTTGCTCCCATTTACGAATATATATAGTTTATTTAGGTATTTTTAAAAATAACAAAGTTATAGGCCTGGGGAGTCATGTCTGAGACACCCTGTATACAGTATTCTCTAACGTTTCAAGAAGGATTTACAACTGTAAGAAAAAGTGGATCTGGCCGACAGGCTGTGAAAATTAGGTCCAGAAAACTTCAGCAAATTAAAATTCTGACCGACAACAAGGGTTATAAATGCGCTGTTCTTTTCTGCTTTTTTGCAAAAGAGAATAAAAGGTACTATCAGAACGAGTGAAAAAAAGCATAGTGTGCAATTTGTAAAAAAAAGTTGAATATCGCTGCCATAATATGAGTACAGATTTTCTAACATTTTCTTTCCCCATCTTATAGAGAATTTGCTCCCATTTACGAATATATATAGTTTATTTAGGTATTTTTAAAAATAACAAAGTTATAGGCCTGGGGAGTCATGTCTGAGACACCCTGTATACAGTATTCTCTAACGTTTCAAGAAGGATTTACAACTGTAAGAAAAAGTGGATCTGGCCGACAGGCTGTGAAAATTAGGTCCAGAAAACTTCAGCAAATTAAAATTCTGTTCGAAAACAATGAGTGGTTTACTAACCTTCTGGCTAATTGTGTAAATATCGTAAAAAAAGACGAACTTAAGGTATCGTAAAACAAATTATTCCGAAACGTCCAGAAAATCAAGTTCGTGTTGCAACGTCAAAGTGCAATCGTTTGATGTGAAAGTTTGCAAATCGAGCATTTATTTTAGACGAAGAGTCATACTTCACTCTTTTTCATTCTACTATCAATGGATATTATGGATTTTGTACAAATAAAGTTTGCTAGACCCCAGCCAATATAAAATTTGCTACAAAAGCAAAGTTTGAAGGAAAGGTGTTGGTATGGATAGTCATCGGCTGAAAAGCTTTGAGCCGTCCTCTAATACCAAAGTCTGGTATTGCATTCAACTCAAAAGTGTACTTAGATGAATGTATTCGACGTCGTGTTAGTTGATCCCCTATATTTGAGCAACTATGAAAATAACGAATATTGTCTTCTGACCCGATCAAAAATCGTGGCAGATCACCTGAGATATGAAAACATAGAATTTTTTGAGAAGGATGAAAATCCCGCAAACTTCCCCGGTGTTCGTCCAATTGAAGCTTTCGGCCTTTATAAAAAGGAAATGTTTATGCTAAGAATTGGAGAGCAGCAAATGCCGATCACTTAATTACTGTTTGCATAAAATTGACAATGACATTACACAGCAACTGACAAGTACAACTAAGAAGAGAATAGATCTTATTCAACGAAATGGACTCTTAGAAATTCGTTATTTTTTTATAATAGACTGTTGTTATTGTGTTTTAAATTTTATTATTAAATTTATATTCACTTATCGCAGATATTCTATTTCTAAGATGTCTTCTCAGTCCAGATTTCTAGGAGACGCGCTTTATATTTGGAGAAGATCTAGGCTGGCGGTTTTGGTATTAGAAACTCCTAAAAAAAATCTCAATATCCGCCTTCATACTTATAGGAAGCAAATCAGGAACGGTTTTATCTATGTAACTTATAAATTTATATTATTTTTAAGTTATAAAACATTGTGCCTCGTTATAGGGTTTACAAGGTGAAGCAAAAGTTTATTAATACATCATAACATATTGCCTAATTTCTAATAATTCGTTTATAGCGCTACGCATCTAGTTTAGTAATTACCAATTTCCTTTAGGATAACACCGTCCCTAGCTTGATTTGTATATTAAAAAAGGCAGATCTTCAGATAGATGTTTTTGAGAGGTTCCTATAACCTTAACCGCCAACTTCGATTTTCTCCGACTACATCGTTATTTCAAGAATGGTTTTGTTAATACGATATTCAAAGGTAAACGCTTGTAAAAAGTGCAGAAAATTGCTTGGTAAAGGGTTGAGTGTAGCATATCTGCAGAAAGTTATTGAAAAATAGATCAATTTTGATGGGAGTTACCTAATATATTCGCTTAGCCCCTTGAGGCTTAATTTTAAATAATTTCAAAAGAAAAGAGTCCAGTGAAATTTTTATAACAGATTATTTAATAGTTTGTCATATTATTGTTTTCTAAAATATCTGAAAGATTTATCAGCCCTATCAACTTTAATCGACACAGTACGGAATCGTCGGAGTAAAACTTCCGAGAAATAGAATATACCAAAATATAGTCAAATTTGGCCAGCGTTACTTTTGCTCACAGAACTGAATAATGTTTCTACTTGAAATGTATAAACTATTGCTGCACAGAACTTCTCCAAACTAAGATTTAATATCGTAATGGAAAGCAGAATAGGTTTGACCTAAAAATTTACACTTAGTGAATTTCCAATGCAATAATTATATCAGAACTTATCTTGAATCGGAAGTAAAGCTTTAAGACAATAAACTTGTTTTAAGAACTGCTCTTGCATAAAGTTCCTGAATAGGAACTAATTATAAAGTAGTTAATTCGGTTAAAAGTTGAGAGGGTGCTCTTTAGTTCAAAAAATAGGTCACTGATTCTTATTTATACTTAAATCCTTAAGTTTTTCCATTTGTAAGGACAGACAATTCCCCTACTGGTTACGTAACCTCACGTTTCCTTCTTAGTATTTCTTACAGAATACGCTTTTCGTTGAAGTTGATTGTGGTTTCAATTTGCAACTCAGCTGCAATTTACAAAAGAGTCGATAACCAGTAACGATCGTTACTGAAGGAAAAGTAGAAAAACTGCCAGAATTAATTTGTCGAACCAAACCGAAATGGACGCCACTCTAGTAATTGACCAGACAGGAGCTGTTGAATCAGAAATAAGTGAAACACATGAGTAGCTTACTACGAGGTGATTTCTTAAATGAAATCGTGGCATTAAAAGCTATCTGGATTTATGTCAAGCCGCATGGTTTGCCTCTTACTGTTTCTGTTTTCTATACTTGAGCGTCACTATAATTCAAAATGGGCGAAAACAAATTAAACAGAATTACGCGAAGAATGTAATTTGAAAGAAGAAATTTCGTTTAAGAATCCATGGACAAGTTTTGCGATTTAAATTCAATTATCGGAATTATAGTTATGTGAGCCACAGAAAATCTCGTCAGGTTTATCTAATGACTCTTCTTCTTGTTTAAAGCCCTGGATAATATTCAACCCAAATAGAACTAATTTAATACCCTATTCAATTTTGATAACTTGAAATGAATTAATTTTTAACTAAGCACAAATTGAATAATGTATTAAGACAATAATTTTGTATAAATGTTAAGTATTAATACTGCATTAAGCCTTTAGATTTAACAAATGAGAAACAATTATAATTATTAATAATAGATTTATACATAGAACTAATATGATTTTATAGTCATTAAGGTACCAAGGGCATTATGAGCAAAATAAGCGCCCAAGATTGTTAGTTTACAACCCGAGGGCCTTTGGCCCGAAGGGCGTAAAACAATTGCGGGCGCTTAGCTCATAATGCCCTGGTGCCTTCAACGTTTTATGTCCTACCAGTTTTCTTATCTAATTCACATTTATTTTGTAATTTAGATTTGTGACATTAACTGAGCTGTCATTAATTTTCACTGTGACAGTGGCGCATAATAAAGTTGTATCCTTGGAAACAAATGGTTTTTAGGGAACTATAAAAAAATAATAGCCCTAGGGCGTTATTTTGTATATAACATACCTCAAAATAGAGTCATTATTGTCAATTAATATACCGGTAGGACATAAAATTAACTTTTGCCAACAGAATGCAATGTAGATTTGCATGTGACTTAACTTTATTATTTTGTAATTAAAATAGACAATAGAATTTCAGGATTATTTTGCATTTATATTGACAAATGTATATTCTATTTTGCAAATATATAATACTCAAATCTTTAACAGTTTCCGCTTCTAAGTCAAGCTACACTAAAGCTTATCTTTTGCATGTCTGTTTGTAAAATATAAAACATATTTGAGAGGTTTCAAATTAGTACCAATTAAATCCAAGACAAAGTAAATAAGAATCAACTACCACAAATCAACACCAAAAAGAAAAACACACTCATCATCTAACTTCTGTCTTTATGCAAATAAATTATTTTTCGTTTATTTTGCCTCTACATATTGAGTCCAAAAGGTTTCCTGTTCCGCATTTTTACTCAAGTAAGCTAACCAAACCCCCTCACTAATGAATAAGTGAGTACATTTGAAGAGGTGCAAGGAGTGAGAGAAAAAAGGGCTTTGCCCTATATAGGGATTTGGACAGGCTAACAACAACAATAATAATAAAGTCAGGCAGAAATCAGAGCTAGCACGTACCAAAATATTATACTCGTATTACCTAATTTGTAAGCGAATGTCTGCACGAGCCCTAGGTTTAGCTTGAAAACGGAGTCAATGCTGTCTAATGGTAGACATACAGGACAAGCGGCCTGCACTGGAGGCACGTACTGTGAGATCTTCAGTTCCAAAACTGTAGGTAGTCGAAGATTGAAGAACATAAGCAGATATCTGGCCTGAAAGATTTCGCCAATCCTGTACTGACTACTTGTAGTTAAAATGGCGTAAAAATGATTTTTAAAAGAAGGTAAAAGCAGCACTTTTTATAATTCTGTTATTGTAAGTAAATTTTGGATTAATGACTAGTTGTTAGAGAGATGAAATTTATCCCATACCACCCTTATAAGAAAATTGCGAAACAGTTATAAAGAACATAACCAAAACGATACAGTAACGCGAAGATATATAACACCAAAACGATTGATTGTTGCACTCAGATTGAAGTTACTAATAGGGCTGTTTCTTCCAGGACTCCAAGTTGGGCATCTATTTTTCTGGGTGGAGAACATGTTTTGAAAATTCACTTTTTATCAATTTTCTAGGTAAAAGTATATCTTGCCATAATGTATCTCATTTTATGTTCACATTTTTATGAGTTATCTAATCATTCTAACCACATCTGCAATTCCGGACTGCAAGCCGCGTGTGCGTGAATGCCTACCGTAAAATAACTTCTGTGATTTTGTTTATGCACTGAATTTCAATTATCGCACTAATACGATAATATAGAACTGTACACACTATTTTGACTAACTACATAAAAGCTTACTATGCACGGTCGTAGAGAAAATATCTTGTAGGTACGATCTATGCCTGACAAATTTGGTAATTAAAAAAAATATTCAGCGACGTAAGAAATGTTAATCATGAATTTCGGCGGTTCTCAACTGTCACTCAAGCGTTAAATTAAAGAATTTACCGGATTATTTCCCACTGTGAGTGAATAAGTTAAGGTGGCCCTTGTGCTTCTGTAGGGATCAGCTTGTTATAAGTCTCTAGGCTTCAACTTAAAATGACCCCACTATAGTCAATTCGGGTAATATTTCCGTCTCGCATTTACTTACTACGGTTGCCCTACGTCTAGCGTTACCATCAATTCAAAATAAAACTTATCCCAATGTGATGTGCCTGTGGTATTACAATGGGCCCAAGAATATCGTTCATATGGAGCTCGGCAATTCCTGCCCCCACCGTGGTGAAAAGTGTTGTTAGTCGTCAAAAATCTGCCATGTTTTACTAACCACAACTATTTTCTCTTGGGGTGTGCCAGTGCATTGCACTGCGACCTACTTAGTCCTATTGTGCCACCAGTAAAAATCATGCACGTCTATATCAGTCTTCTGTCCTTAATGTAGTCCAGAAAAGGAGTCCGCTATTTGGTTACCTTGTACACTCTTATGACGCTAAGCACTGTAGACTTATTTTGTTGTGTCGTGCCAGTTGACCATCGGATAATTTCGTATGTCTGTCTTTCTTTATAATATATACATTTATTTCCACAATATATAGCAAAAGTTTTGTAGTTGCGATAAACCTCATTTGTTTAAACTAAGATTGCATTTACTTATTTAACTTGTTTATTGCGGCATATTAAGTAGGATTGCACATATGTATAAGAATAAACTTTCAAAATATCTAGGCCAACAGAATTTTTGAGTTTCCACAAAAGGAAACAAGCTACGCTTAGTTTACTCAGAACAACATTTATATGATTCTACCAAGACAACTCAGAGTCAATGTAGTACATACCTGGAAAGTTTATGTGGTCATTTTACTTAACAGACTTTCCATCTCTTTTCGTGAAAAACAACATGAGCTCGGTTTTAGAAATATTAAGAACCAGGCCATAGATAAATTATCTATGACCAGGCTTTTCCAGTAACGCTCAATTGCAATAAATGAATAACTGGTCTTGCACGCTAGGAACTGTATGTTACTACCAGACACAGTGACAGAAGTATGTATTGATTAATTTATTATGTGTAGAATTGTGGTATTAAATTTAACTAATTAAGTAAAAATAATAGTGAAACGTTGCAGTGCAAAGATATGATTGATAGGTTTACGGACTGATGGATTAAAGTACAAGTTATCATCGCGTAATAACAATTAACTCACACTATGATTAAGTAATGTTTCACTCACTGTCACTGTTTAGAAGGTCAATTGGCAGTTTACGTTTTAATCTAATGTGCACTCATTTTGGACCCAAGTTATAATAGCTCGCGCCGCCAGACAGGTTAATATTATCATCAATTTCTTTTGCTGTTTGGGTAATGAACTGTTGTATTGTGCCGATGTCTGTTTCTCTGTGTAACTGTGTGTTTCGAATAAACCATTCTGCTTTGGTAATTATGCGCAGTACTTTGTTCTGTAAAACCTGAAGTTTATTAAGGTTGGTTGTAGATGTGGCGCACCATACGCTGCATCCGTAAGTGAAAATAGGTCTTATTAAGGACGTGATAATCGGGTATAACATACTCAATCTGACGTATGATTCCCATAATTTTTTATTAATGTGTATACCCCACTTTAGTTTCCTATCTAAATGGATTCCAAGGTAGCGTACCGCACTGTCCTTTGGGTTCTAATGAATGGAAGTGTTGTTGATAAGTAAGTTTGGGGGATCTGAAGATCTTGTGGAGGGTAAAAATTTTTGCTTCGCATTTATTTACGTTTATAGAGATCCTCCATTTGTTGTACCACAGATTAAGCTGGTTTAGAACTTCTGGAAGGTTGGTAGCTGCATTATTAATGTCCTGATCAGTGGTGATGATCGCTGTATCATCAGCATACATAGCAAGGCATGAACCGTGAAGAGTGGGAATATCAGACTTGTATACATTAAACAACGTAGGACCCAGGATTAATCCCCGGGGAACACCAGCCTGAGATTGACGGGTGGAAGAAGCGGAAGAGTTGACTCGAACTTGGAAGGTTCTATCAGACAGAAATAAGATTCTTGTCCGTAGTAGATATGAAGGAATGCTTATGCTATCATTTTGTGGGTAAACCCATCGATCTAGATCCGATCAAAAGCCTGAGCTACGTCGACAAATGCAATGAGCGTGTGCATCCTGTTCTGTGAGTCTCAGAATGTGATGGATTGCTGAATGTGAGTTCTTGAATCCAAACCGTAGATTCGGAATTATGCTATTGTTCTCCAAGTATTCATGTAGCCGTTTATGTATCGCTCGCTCCATTAGTTTCGATACTGTGGATAACAAGCTAATTGGCCGATAAATAATTCACTGGATTACTATGTGGTTTCCCCGGTTTGGGTATCATTAGTATTGCTGCTCATTTCCAGGCAATGGGGAAATATCCAATTCTCATGCAAGCGCTGAATACTGCTGTAATAAAGCATATGGAACTATCTGGAAAATTTTTTAGAATCACATTTGGTATAAAATCAAATCCTGGCGCTTTCTTGTTTTTGAGTTTCTTGATGTACGACTTCATTTCTGTTGGCGATACCGGATCAGTAAGTGTAATGTCGGTAGGAACGAAACTGTTTAGTTTTATCAGCTCATCAGGATTAGGATCAAATGGGTTAGGTAGAGCAGTGAATGTTTTTTCCAATTGGTCAGCAAATATCTCACATTTGTCTTTATCTTCAGAGTAAATATGATCTTGATATCGGAGTGGTAGGATGATTACTGGCTGTCTTAAAATTCTTTTGGTGGTCCTCCACATGTTGGGGTCACCAGAATCAACTCGGTTCAGATGTGTCTTGACTGCTGGATTGCGTGCAGTTCGCCATAGTCTGCGTACTGAATGTTTCTGTTTTATTAACTGTTGTACGTATGTAGGTGGAGTTTAATCTATATACCATCGTTGTGTTTGAATGTTTTTCGTAGCTTGTTGTATTGCAGACGTTATTGCTTCTTTCAGCAACTCCACTGCATTGTCTATTTCGTTCTGAGTAACTATGGGGCAAACAATTGAGGGTAAATAAGACGGGTAAATGGTCAGAGTCCAGTTCCGTAAGCATTGTTTGAGTTATAGGTAGGATTAAACTTTTATGCAGTATGATATCGTGAATATCTGGTAAGTGATTATATCGATACGGGAAGTAAGTATATTCTGGAGGTGCTGCAACAAGTATTGCAAGTTGAGAGGTATAATCATTAAGTTTTACCCTAAAAGCGTGGGATGGTGACTTTCAAAAATTTGTTTTAGTTCATTTAGGTTGAGCTGACTGTTAGGTGGCTTATAAGCTGAAACTGTTCTCAGTATGGAATTATTATTTAGAGTGAGAGTAATGGCGGCAGCTTCTAAGTAGTGAACGGCTTCTAATTCAATTGGCGAAGCAGCTAGCAATTATTATTGCACTGCCTCCCCAGCCATCTTCTGTGGCTCGGTCTTTCCGATAGATAAGATATCCCGGTATAGTAAAATAAGGTGTGTTTCCGTAATGCATCAACTTTAGGTCTAATCAGGAATGAGAATACTGATCGTTGTTTTTTGATGCCATTGGCGTTCCGATTTAATAGAGTTAGCTTATCTATAGGGGTTTGATTATTTGCCGCCATTTTGCCATTTTGGAACAGCATTGGAATTAGAGGTATGACAAAATTTTTAGTCTGTTCAATATAAGGGGTGATTAGATCAATAATAGATTTGAGAATATTGGACGTACAAGAGTTGGAGTTTGTTGACTGTTGCTTGTTTGGGTTAGGAGCATTGATTTTGGGAGTATGGGAGTTGGATTTCAGGATTTATGCGTATGTTGCATTGGAAGTGATTCTTCTAGTTGTTGTCACGTTAGGATTTGAAGGCCTCACTACCGGGAATGATCCATGTAAGGGCAGCCTCTGTAATTAGCTGTATGGCTTCCTCCACAGTTGACACATTTAGGAGCGCCAGAATTCGTGGATGTTGTGCATTTTGGGTAATGGTGATTGTCCGTGCATTTCACACAGCGTGGGGTTAAGTGGAAGTAATTTTTGGTATGCCCTACCAACCGGCAATTTGTGCATTGTGGAATATCACTATTCCTCCGACAGGGTTCTACGACTACTATGCAGTGCAGCATTCTGTTAAAATTAAAGATATCGTTCGTTTTCTGTTTTATTTAATTCAACAGCGATTATTGGTATTGGGACTTTGTTATGACTTAAGAGTCGTGTGAATTTAATTATCGGGTACTTTAAGCTTATTAATTCAGCCTTAACCTCCTCTTCAGTTATTGAGATGGGGATGTTACGTATGATTTCAGAAGTATTGGTGTTTTCAGGATTTCGATACGTGTAATATTTTACTTGATGTTCACCGTAAGCTGCCTCTAATCATCTATACAATTCAGAGTAATCTTTAGTTCTTTACCTTTGTAGTTTGTGGTGAAGTCTTCGGTAATTGTGGATTTGATATCTGCAATGATGTTTTGGTGGTTAGTACCGTTAGGAATGCATATCGGGAGGATCTTTGGTTTATCGGCAGCATTAATTCTGGTGTGAGTTTGTGAAGCGTTAGTTTCTTCTTCAGTGAGTAAAGTGAAGTATTTATTTTGTGAGATTAAAGTGTCGGTGTTAAATAAATACCGTTTGTTAAAATCGTTATCTTCCGGTGAGGTTAAAGGTCGTTTAAGTTTGTTTGTTTCGTTATCTGTTGTGTTTTGATTTTCTATTTCCTTGGCTGTTGAAATTGGGGTTACCTCTTGCTCCCGTTATATATTATATTCGGAGGTTTCAGTTTAAATGAATTAGGTTCACTGATATTTAAATTTGTGCATTAGTAACCGATAAACAATTTTTAGTAAAATTGGTTTAAGTTTAAAATGTGAACCGAATGCCGGTGTTGAGATCGCCAATCTACTGATTTCAGCGTATTGAATTCACTCGTTTCACTCTTATTAAAGTATAGAGATTATTACGAGACAATCAAAATTGATAAATAATTAAATGTTGTTAGTTTAGCTACACATGTGAAAAGTTGTGTGCATGATTTAAATGGTTTTCTTATTAGGAAGATAAAATATTTGAATAACGGAACGTATCTTGCAAGTTAATACAAAATGATTGTCGAGAATATTTATTTCATAGGAAATGTCCTTCTTTGTTATAATGAGTGCTTGTTTTTGTTTAAATATTAATGACAATTTCAAATATGCTTAATTTGTACGTTTAGCGGTTTCACGCTTATATGACATGTGTTCCTCGTATCGAGCTGTTGGTGCGATTTTTGTTTAAATAACCTCATAGTTGCAGTTATTTTAAAATCTGAAATGAATTTCATTTCATGAAATATTAAAATGCCTTCTTCTTTCCTTCATTTTTGTGAGAGTAATTTTAATATTGCTTTATGAACTCGTATTCTGACTGAAGAACAGTTTTGATATATTTTTATTGATTTAAATATTACACTAATTCTTATTTTTCGTCGAAATTTAATAATTGTAACTGCTGTAGTTTATGCAAAAATTTGATTTTAGAATGAAAGACGTGTAGTTCACTTAGGTCTCGTATTAATTTTATATTTTATACAAAATTTTTAAATTTTGGTATTTTAGAAATATTAACTTTCAATTTTTTTTCAGTAATGCTAGGATTCGCAAAATAACGCCAATCCAAAAGTATTTGGTTCAAACACGTTGTCTCCACTGCTATATTCACCTGTCTAATTTATCTACTCCGTTATTAACACCCCGTATATAATGAATGATTAAATATCTGTTTAGTGTAAACAGAGGAAATATTTTTCTCTTTGTTTAACAGATATTCATAAAACCATTAGGGTGTCACTACTCGTATATTCCGGTAATTTTGTTTAGTGCACAAAATTAGTAAAGTTCGTATTTTACGGTATAAATTTTTCTACATTCGAAATGTTATTTCCGGATCTGAATAAGAATTGGCAAAAGTTTTTTAAATGAATAAGTAAGGAAAGTGTTTTCTAGAACCTCTAAATCATAAATTTGTTTTACGTTATTTCGGCACAACGAACAGAATAATCAATTCCGAGATTCCAAACTTGTCGCGTTCTTATTTGATTTTAATCTTTGTCAGATTAAGGCCTTTTCTTGGGTTGTTTCAAAAAGAATGATTTAAGAAGCACTTGGCAAATTACTTCTGCAAAAAAATTCGCATTCTCACTTTCACGTTTACCACGGTTCCCCTTATAATTTTTTCTTCGCAGTTAAGATTTTCTGGTTTTCTTTTGTTACTTGTGATAATTTTATCCTTTAGCCACTAAACAATCTTTTAATATGGCTATAAATAATATAGAGGTTTCATAAGCATCAGTAGGAGATAACGTTGGCTTTAGAAAAACAACAACTTTCTAACATTTATGTAACCTGTGATACTGCGAAAAATATTTATTATAGGCTGAAAAAATAAATCTTTACCAATTCCCCGGCGTATCCAACATATTGATGACTACATCAATTTATCCTGTAAAATATTGAGCAATATCTTCTCTTCGTGTCAAATAAATCCATTACTATCGCATTTCAGCGAAGCCAAGACAATTTTAGCTTACAGCAATAAAGTTATTGAAAATGAACGCACTGTACTAACGTTTTCCTCTGTAGTTATTTTTTGTTGAACTTTTGGACGATGATATTTTGTTGGAAATTAATTAAGGCGCAAACATCTGACATTTCTTTTAGTTCAGATAGAAATTCAAATACCTTCTACATTCAACATTATGGAAATGTTAAACATCATCTCAAGTCACGAAATTCGAATTTGTCAAAGCATCTTTATTAATATTTCTGCCATTTAGGAAGTTCGTTGGCATCTCATAATTACAGCCTGTTAGTATTCATTGCTAAAAAAACTGAATTTGTGAAGTATAGAAGGGTCAATGCGTGGCTTTAATTTGCCTAATTTTACAGATGAGGTCACAGGGTTAATGACTGCAATTTGACCCGAAATTCATTTTTATTTTTAATTTTTTTAAACTTTATAAGGGGAACTTTTTGTGTATAATTTTATTTCTCTGTAATCGTTACTGAAACTTCCCTCTTGTGTACGTGAAAATCAAGCTTGACCGCTAGGAGGTGTAATGGTGAAACGTTGCTTGATGACTTCTATTTGTGAAAATGAAGCCTGGGCTCGCTATTTCTATAGAAAATATATACTATTCTGCATACACTTGCTAATTCTTTTATGTGTTACATACTTGTCGTTCAATTATTTTGTCATGAAATATAAATTACAGCATCATCTCACACATTAGGAAGTTTACCTTTGTTTCATAAAACCAGATCTGCGCATTCGAGTGAAATATTTGAAAAATTTGAGCAGCACAGTGCGTAAAGTCCCCAGTTAAATTGCAACAGTAATATAGAATTGGTTGAAAAGGGAAAAGAGGGTATGACAAAATTATTAGGGACTAGTGGTTGCGGGTCTTTCAAATGTGCAACCCTCATCATCACCTTTTCCCGTTGTTGATAATACGAGGTTAGGAAGGCATAAATATTAAGTCAAAAGTATTCGACGCAGCTTATCTATCATACATAAAGGTTTTAACGGGCATGATTTTTGATATCATTTACAATAATTCATTGTTATAACAGTTGTAATCATAAGGCATATAAAGTGTGGTTAGTTACAAACATGTTTCATTTATTAAGATAAGTTCTGTCTTATATTTTGAAATACTGAGTAGTTTTGATATTGTCTAAGTTAACCGTCTTAAGTTGTCATCCTGTCACACATTTAAGTAACGTTTTCTAACGACTTTTGAAATAAAAATAAAGTTTTATCCAATTTAAATGAATTTTTTATGAATTTTACTCTAGGGGTTGTAAAAACATTAAAGCTTTCTTTATTCTTTCGAATTTTGTATCGACTTAAATCCCATTTTTTAACTTACCTTAAATTAATTCAAGGATCTATAGTATTACTCAGACTAGAATAGTTATTTGTATCACAAGGCTAGAAACTGTCACTTTGCAAGTGCGAGTACGTTTGTAGGCCGAGGTGCAACCGAGGCCCTACAAGTACGAGTATATGATCCACTATCGATCTATTTTTCCTGGGTCCACTCTGGTACCCACCAATACTATTCTCTGCATGTTTTTCCAGTCTCCTTTTAATACATACAGATAGTATTTGTACATAACATTCAACAACGCTATGCCAGGATAGTTCTCGCAATTCTCCTTGTCACCCTTTTTTTGTAATGGGCTTACTAGCCCTGCATTCCAAGACTCAGGCATTTCCTCGTTATCCTACATGTCTTTTATTAAGTCATGAATCATTATCTGCAGTTTCTTGCCGCCGTACTTGATTAGTTCAGCTTGTATGCCGTCCTGCCCTGCACATATATTATTTTTTAGGGACTGGGTAACTTCTGATACTTCTTCGAAATCAGACACATCATCGCCATTGTTCTCATCTAATTCGAGTGATAGTTGTTCTTCTTGCCTTATATTCACATTAACTGGTTTATTAAGCAGTTCTTCGAAATATTGAGCTCATCTTCCTACTGCTTTTTCTTGATCCCCTATTAAGTGGCCTTCTTTATCTCTACAAAATACACTGCTGGGTTGGTGCCCTCGTTTTACCTTCTTGATTCCTAGGTAAAAATTTCTGATCTCTTTTCCCTCATAGTTTTCTTCTATTTCTTCCAAGTTTTTTTCTCTGCAAGTCTTTTTACATATTCTTCTTTGCTCTTGATACCTACTCCTGCTATCGACTGTTTTGTTTATTAGCATTTCCTTCATAATTACTTCTCTTTTCTGGATTTCATTTGAACATTCGTAGTCAAACCATTGTTGTTTTTACTATGCTGCACACAGCCAATACTGCTTACTATTTTCTTAATAGCTTCCTCTATTGTCATTACTTTGTTATTTATACTTTTCTTTACCTTTATTGACTCTAGGGCTACTATCATTTTAATGTCATATCCTGGAATTTTCTCGTACTCAGTACCTATCTAAATTTTTATAAAATTCTTCTTTTATTCCATGTCCTTGTCCTCCGTTGGTGCATGAACATTTAGTATACTAATTTTTTGGTGCTAACCTCTTAACCTTAGATAACACATTCGTTCTGATATGGGTCTAAAGTCGTTTGCTTACTATAAAACCCGTACCTAGCCTTCTATCCTGATCTCCACTCTTAAAGAACGTATATTCATCCACATCTGTTATTTCACTTCCTTTTTGCTTCGTTTCTTGCAATGCTATTATATCAACCTTGTATTATTTCAGAACTTTTACTAACTGATTAATCAATCCTGCTTCAAATGTTCCCCTTACATTCCAGGTACATACAAATCTCTAATCTCCTATTCTATTCTTAAATCCTTTTACACCATGTCAAGTTTCTCGCCAGTTCGTCATATCCGATTCCCTATTTCCACACTGTCCTAGTTTCTTGGAAGCAGGTCTTGCAGTTTCTCTTCCTGCAACTGCTTATCCTTATCGTTCCAGACATATTGCTTTCCATTTATCTTTAGTTTCATATACCCCGTTTTTATCCCCTTTCTTCCTTTCCTATTTTTCGTACTTCGAATTGGATTCTCCCCTCTTCCGGTGTGAGATCATCATCTATAAAAATATAAAAGTCAAAATGAAAGAAACGACAGTGCACGGAATTAATGTAAAACAATTCAAACGTATTTTCTGGAATTATTTGCAAACAGTAGGTGGCACATTGACCAAATATTTTTGATTGCTGCTTCTCCCAATAAAACATAATTTGTGTGGGTACATAGTATATAGCATAGAATGTTGAACTTAGTTTTTAAGTACTAAAATGTTGAAAATAATTAGACAAAATGCTTTTTACGACATAGATACTTATTAAAGAGAAGTTTATATAGTGAGAAAAATATCATTTATCAAATTATAAGTATAGTTAGAAGAAGCTATTTACGGCGTCCTAAGATTAAATTCCAACTTTATAACCAAGAATTACGTCATACATAACCATCATCGTTAAACATAAAATTAAATAAATAATTTTTAAATTTAATTTCATAAGTAATTAGATTCAACTTTCCCGTTAATTATCCTTAGATCAATAACACGAAGGATGGTAAATCTTGTTAGTAAAAAAATTGTTAATAAAATCAGTTTTAATATAAAGACACCAACTTTCCCTACTTTTAACCAGAAGTTAATTTATTTTAAAAGTTGTAAATGTACCGAAAGTTATGAAATTTTTGCTTCAAATATCAAAAGATTAGCTCTGAAAGCCGTCTTTACAACTTTATTTGGTACATTTTTAATTTATGTACTAATGGACCGGCCTCGGAACACTAAGCAATGTTTAGTTGTAATTCAACACATCTTACATAAAATGTTTTTAAAACATTGACGGAAAAGTTGGTTACCTTAAATTTATTGACTTATCTTTAGCCTTACCGTTTTACTTAAAATATTTTGTAAGCTAAATGAAATAATTATTGTACTCTTTGTGAATAGTTGTTAGTTACATTTTTGTACTTAAAACGCGTAGGTTAAAACCAAATATTTATTTATTTATATAAAATAGATTTTAGCCTTCAAATGCAATTTTATAATTTGAATCCATTAAATACATGTAAACGCAAGGTTACTGTTTGACCCAAGGAAGCTGAGGAACTAACAAAAGCGCACTGAAGTTTTATAATGTTAGTACACTACATATCCTATTTCAAACCCCAACTTTTACAATTTCAAGTTGCAGCTGTATTGTGGATTTTAAAGAAAAACGTAAATGGAATATGTTCAGAATTTCTTTTTTGTTTCTTCTATGAAGTATATGTTCGTATAATTCTGAATGGTTGATCAGCATACCATCTCTATCATTTCTTTTTCCATGTAATTGTAGAAGTTGATAATTACAACATCAAATGTCAAAACTCTATACAGAGAAAAAAGTTAGAGAAGGATTAGAACAAAGAGCAAGGTCAACTGGGACATTCTGGAACTTTGTGAAATAAGAGGAAATAATAATACTATGATCTAGTACTACCCTTTGTTCCAATAAAAGTCTAGAAGGAAATGTTGGAGGAGAAGGTTTTATTATTGACAAAGCAATAGTAAATAACATAATAAAAATAAATAGCACACGAAAAAGAGTTATAAGTATGATAATAAATATTTCAGAACTAAGTACAGGTTGAATTGTTAATGGTCCATAATCTATATTTTTCTGCTGTAGTCCTTTGTTGAGCTTAACATTTTTCTAGAAATTTTCAGGTGAAAATATTAATTCCCATTTGCAATTGGTCTGGGAATTCATGTATTCTTGAAATATCCTCCTGGATTTGTATTTATAGATTTTTCCAAGGGATAGTTAGTATACCACTGAAGTCCTGAAATATACATGATGTTAGTACTACTAATAGTATTATTGTCGGTCTTTATTATATCTGACAGCTGGGAGCTGACGTGCGAGATCTATAAGTAACAAAATGGAAGGTATTAAGATCAATGTTGTTTCAGCACACGTACCTCGGTCTGCGATTGATACTGTTATTACATACGTTCTTATCGTTGATAGAGTGCATAGTAATAGAGCTGAAACATGAGATATTCGTGGGTTTGTGGCAGTTGGCCAGCATATCTATTTAGGAACTCTAGTTAATGATAAAGAAATAATAAGACGTATTCAGATAAGCAAAACCGCCATGGTCAAACTACAAAAGATTCGAAGAGGCCGCCAGATAACTAGTAATACTTAAAATAATTGTTAGAAACCTAATACATATTTCCCTTTTTTGTTTTATATGAAGCAGAACTATGGACAGTATTGGAAAGAGGACCCAAAAGAATTGAAGCTTTTGAGTTGTAGTGTTGGTGAAGAATGCTCAGAACGCCTTGGATGGCGAAAAGAACGAATGCCCCTGTTTTACAAGAACCTAACATTAGTTTAGTGTCCGTCTCTTCCCTATAGCTTAAACACCAATCCCCAATACTTCGGTTATATATATCAAGACGAGATCACAACAGTCTTGAAAAATTGGTAGTAGAAGGGCGCATCGAAGGTCCCCAGGTCATGCGGTAGATCATCCAAGAGATGGTTGGTTCAAGTAAAAACCATCGTAGAAAAATCTAGATGCCAAATTCTGCAGGATGCCCAAAATAGAACTTTTGAAAAAATATAATTTCAGGCCCAACGACTCATCAAACATGATGATCACGACGATTCATACTTGAATATATCGACTGGAAGAGAGTAAAGTATTTTGTTTGAAAGGAAATATTGAGACCGCCTTCTAATTAACCAACTCATTTGTTCGAATTTTTGATGTAAAGTGTTTGATCGAGATCCATTCTTCAGTATTTGATTTCAGTCTTCACTGTTACTGTGGCGCTGTTGATTCTAGTTTAAGAGTATGCATCTTAACTTGTAAGGTCCTCTCAGTTAGGTAAAATATGACTTTAATATTAAGTATAGCTGGCTTAGAAGAATAGAATATATGTTATACTTTAATGAAAGCTAAAATCTAAAAATGCGGCTATATAGATACATGATCCTAGTCTAGCGCCTTTCAATTGTTTGATTAATGATCCTGTGACTTTGATGTATTGTCGAATGTCAAGAGTAGTGATATACAAACTGGTAAAAAGGAATTGTTTGTTCGAGGTTTAGTCTTTCTTTAATTATTTTAAGTAGGAGACTTTAGAATACTTGGACAATATAATATATAATCACATACCCTTCTACCTTTGTGGTGTAGGGTTTTACATTTTTGATCAGTCCACATAACTTAAACACTATAAACAAATTTGCGCCACTCTTTCTTCTCTCTTGCGATTGCCTTCGCTTCTTGCCAAGTTTTACCCTTTGTCTCTAATACTTTGTCCCATGTCACTTGTAGTCTCCCTCTGTTCCTTTTACCTGTGGTCTTTTCCTCCCATATTTGTTTCACTACCCTTGTGTCCTCCATTCTCTGTAGGTGTCTCCACCAACTCATCTGTCGTTTTTCAATAAATTCTGACACTGATATAATTTCTAGTTCTTCCCTGATTAGGTCGCTTCTTACTGGGTCCCTCAGTGTAACTCCTTCAACTTTCCTTAGGTATTGCTTCAACTTTACTTCTCATCCTTTTTGACAATACCCATGATTCAGAACCATACGTCAGAATTGGCCTACAGATTGTTTTCTATACACTTAGTTTAGTCCTTTGCGACACTTATATTTTGCTGATGAAGGCTCTATTCATGGCATAGTATAATTTGTTTGTTTTCTCTATTCTTTCTGTTACGTCTCTTTCCTGTTCATCGATTGTTACTCCCAAGTAGTTAAATTTTTGCGTTTATTCTATTGGTTTACCATTTATGTTTGTTATTGTTCTGTATGGTTCTTTAGCTACCACTAGTATTTTTGTTTTTTCCGTATTTATTTCCATCTGGTATTCTGTCAATATATTGTTCCATATGTTTAGGTTCGTCTGTAGATCCGCTTCATTTTCTGCTAATATTGCCACATCATCTGCAAAAACACATTCTGTTATCTGTGTATCCTATGTGCAGTTTCTTAGATTCTGGTTGGCATTCCTTTATTATTTCGTCCATGTACATTATGAATAGCAATGGACTCATAACTCCGCCTTGCCTCAGGCCTTCGCTTGTCTTCTGATCTGTTATTATTGATTATGATGTAATTCCTAATACTTTTATATAGGCTTTTTATTACGTTACACAGTTTTGGATTTACTCCTGTATTATTTAGGCTTTCCCACACTTTCTTTCTTGGCACTTTATCGAAAGCCTTCTTTAAATTACTAAATGCTAGGAACGTCTTTTTGTTGTATTGGAGCCTCTTAGCGATTACTTCTTTTATTGCAAATATATGGTCCTGAACTCTGTGTTTCTGCCAGTGTTGGTTCTATTATCCTTCGTAGTTTTGTTTCTATTATCTGTTCATATATTTTGAGTACAATGCTTAATAGCGTTACGCCTCTGTAATTGCTGCACTGTTTAACGTCCCCTTTTTTGTGGATCGGTAATACTTGGACAAAGGTAAGACAGAAACTGTGAGATAGATTTTCCAGGCTTAGCAATCATAATAATTTTAGCATACTTCCATTGTAGAGAAGAGAAAATTTCAAATGCTATTATAAATGCGGGTGGGTAGCACTATTGCAATATCTATCCTACTATTAGATCATAGTTTAGGATTTTATAGATTTATTACCAAACTTCAGTTAGTGATAAAGGTATGATTGGCAGAGTTAGTTGGCTTTCGTTGCTACCATTATTTTCTTGTAATTGCGACTCAGTTATCGTTAGAATATTTAACTAATGGAATCATGTGGTATTTTAAACCATTGGGACTGGTTTCCAAGCTTCCTTGAAAAAGAGATGATTCATTTCATTATCAGAATGAAGGATACCTAAGAACCTAACTTTACTTCAACTTATTATTTGACTATAGCGATATAGCATTCCGCATGGTTCAGTACAACAATTCCATCTGGACCTATTAAGATTACCCATTGTATACGAAGTATCGTGGCCGAGAAACACAAGGAGCAAAAAAAGTTCGATTAGGCCAGAAGCAAGCAACACAAAAGGTTTTTATTTAAAGACCTAACAATAAGCCAAATATTATGAATGAAGTTATAATACTAATAATAATAAATACTAAAGCTTTATTTCAGTTAGACTACGAAGTAGTATAGGATACAGTCAGTTACATATTATATAAAAATAACAGGTGTTGAAAACAAGCATATATGGGTATGAAGTACCAACAAATAAATTTTCAAACAAATAGATCAACTTATTGCGTAGCATCTAAGATCTCCCTTACGATATAAAATCCTTTGTTTATTACAAACTGTTTTAAGGTACTTTTAAATATCTTTACTAAAGTGGCATCTTTTTCTTTATTATAAGGTACAAAAAAAGTGACAGATGACTGCAAACAAATACAAATATTTATTTTAAACCAGCATAAAAAAAATGGGAGCAACATTTTTCTTCCGGTACGGTTTTTTGTTGAAGCCTTCAAGTCACATTTCACTACTTATGGAAGATTTCGTCGATTTTAATATTTTAATTTTAGCTTTTCGTGCAGACATTATCACTAGTATAGTTCTTTTTCCTCTATCACTGAACTTCCACATTATTCTTACTCAATTCGCTTCCACCTTTATTACAGTTTCCACCTTTTCAAGAGCCCCTCAACTTATCACTTGCCTCTTCCGTGATATTGCTTTCGATGTTAGATTCTTTTTCTTAATTTTCAATTTTAGAAACTCCCGTTTTTAATCTGTTATTTAAGTTAACTGTCTAAAGTGTTTACTTAAGATATTATCTGATCTTCCATTCCTTAAGTTAAACAGTTAATTTTACAGCGTAGAAACGTTTAACAGATAAATTCGCTTAAAATTACAATCCACTCTCTAACTAAATTTAAAGCTTCAACCAGCAGTTGTGGAAACATCGTTTTTACGAAGTCCTTTCCATTTCGTTCCTGAGAATGAAATGGGTTCAAGAAAATTATTGCGCTTTCGACTATTATAACTATTATGGAAAATTTTATTCTTAATTCCAATCAAAAATTTATAAATAAAAAGATCAAAGATTGAACTGAGTAATGTAAAAGAAATCGTCTATGAAGGAGAATTAAATACGCAACGCGTTTTCAGACGTTTCATTTTAATAAAATATGAAAACTGAACATATTATTAAGCAGGACTGGTTGTAGCGACAGCTCCCTTATAACAACAAAATTTTGTTGGTCCCTTCAAAGTCGTTATATCCGAGTTTCACTGTATTTGATTCAAGAACGTAATGTGAAACATAAATCTAACACATAATTGAAATCAACAATAATTTTGTTAACGTAAATAAATATAAATCTTCAACCAAACGTTTCGTTACAAAATGTTAAACACATTTAATTTGCTTCAACTAAATATTCCTTCGACTGAAAACATAATTTTTTCTTTCATTCAAAACAACTTTTGTTTTACTGAACTAAATATTTCTTTAAGAAATTCAAATAAATATAACTAAGAAACAAATATTTCCTTCTCCGTATAAAAACAACAAATTCTTTTACGCCAAATACAATTTGTTTTATCTATGAAGGAGATTTAGGAATATGTATATATGTATAACAATAAAGCTAAAGCGTTTTTTAACACTAAATGCTAAAGCTTAGCGTGCGGATGACCATAAATATACATACATTTCATACCCTATTAGGAGCTAAAATTTGTAAATAATAAGAACGTAACGTTCTAATAACAGAAATCTCCTCTTGTTCACCTATAAAAAGTGGTACAAAAATAGATCCTCTTATTAGAAAACCTCAGAATAATCCAAACGTTCATACTTTATAACTTTCCTTTATTAACGGGTTGAACTAAATCCCCGTAAACTTTCCCCTCACGGATTAAAATAAGAGAAAGAAAATCAGATTTGTGGGGTTTCTAATTAACTGCCTTATATTATTTAACGTTTGCGGAATGCTCTTTCATGCGATAATATTTTACGTGTTTTAATGCTTGAAAAATTGCTTAATTAAATAAAATTTTTGCTGGGGGAGAGCGCCGAAAACGAGTCGGGAATAAATGTTTAGCAAAGAGATGACATCAGCGAATCGTATAAGTAAGAATATATATTACCGCTCAAATGGGAAATAAAACTTTATTCGTACAAGTTCAGCAGCAAAGTTTACATGTACGATTAACACTGTCAAACAAAATTTGACTATCCCAAACAATACGCCTGCTTCCGCAGTAATTTAGGATTTACAGTTCCGCGAATAAATTTCAAACTCTGAAGCGAATTATTAACTTATCTACTTGAGTCTTAATTTATAGAAGGGTTTATCATACCTTCAATTACAAACGAACGAAGGGGCTTAGTTTTTAACTTTAAAGTGGTTTTTATTACGCTCGAATTTCTTTATACCGAGTGGACACGACATCAAAATTCCATTACCTGAAAACGATGCCTCTAAAATAGGCTAGAAGTCACCTGCTTGGCGTTATCTGTATTTAATAACAACCATTAAAAGGTAATATTCAAATTTAGGGCATGCAAGATACGGTATTTATTAAGCATGATGTGATTAACCCTTCCTCGCTCGACGGCATGTTCCCTGTTTTATGCCATTTAAATTTGCTTTAGGGAATTCAGATTTATTTAATATTTATCATTTCATATATCCCGGCCTTATCATTTCGGGTTCAATTTGTAATTCACGTAGGTGGAATATGCGACATGCCTTTGGTCTCTGTAAAGTACTACGCTTCTAATACATATGCATGTTGTTAGAAGGGTGCAACTAATTACATCTCTGCTTTACTTTTTATTTTAGAGGATACGCACTTTTCCTCGAAATGAATTTTAACGATGGAAATAAATGGATTCTTTTTCTTTCAAACAAACCCTTTATTTACATTTATACAGTTTGCAGTTTTTCATCTGTCGTGTCTTACGAAAACGAATTACAAGAAAGCAGACAAAAATTGATTCTGTTTCATCCTGAACTAATCATCTCGGTTCATGTAACCAGTATAAGGAATTACAATTTGCGTTTAAGATCAGCTCTGATTAATCACTCTTCTTCAATCCGTAGTAATTTTTTTCATATTTATTAGATGTAAATTTAATCAGTATTGTTCAACTATAGTACTGATTTTATTGAAAAGTGTTTAGGTACCGAATGAGTTTTAAATTATTTCGTATTATACATATACTATCATGATAATTTTTCAGTTTTGCTTTTTTTAAATTCAAAAGTCACAAAAGTTATGTATTGTCACAGACTACAATCAGCTGACAGTGCAAAAGCTTTATGCAGTCGAGTAACGATTTTAAATCCTTTGGCTTTTCTTTAATCCTACTGCTACACCATAAGGGTAATACTGAGGTAGCTCTCAGGAACACGCCGCCGACTGCCAGTGGGAAGGTCGGGGTTCTTAACAAGCTGTAAAAGAAATGAATGGACACCAATCAGTTACGAGCGTGTTTTTCAGATGAATAAGAACGGCAACTGATAACCGACTTCCTGAAAATTCTTCAAAATACAAAACCCAACAAAGGACTCTAAGATCGTTCAAGTATTTAATATAGAAATAATTAATAAGTTAATAGATATGGTATAAACAAGTAAATATATAACAATAAATATATATGGTATGGATAACTAAATATACAGGGTGTTAATACTAAGTCGTTACACCCGAAAATGGCAGTTAGAACTCATTAAAACAAACAACTTTTCTTAGTTCCAATTTTTGATTTGGTGCCCCGGTTCGTAGTTATTGGAGTTCTTTTGTTTTTCGAAAAATCGTCATAACTCCCTTATTTAAAGGACTATTGAAAAAAAGCAAAAATTTTCAAAATTAGCTTTCGACTCTCTAAAACATTTGCATTTACAATTATTTTTTATTTTGTCAAATAACAAAATGGCGATCGAGCAAAAATTTCAAAACAAGATTTTTTGACAACCACCCCATCGATTTTTGAAAGTAAAACATTTATAAAATCCTTAAACTATCTACTACAACATTTGTCCTAAAAATTTTTTTCGATCTATCCAAAAAAAGTCTTTATTCGTTTACTTGAATTACAGATAAGTATTAACAAACTAAAAAAACGATTTAAAACGAAGTAGCTTTCTACCATTGAACAATGAAACAAAAGAAGATTAGATTTGACAAGTGCACAAAGCCGAACAAGATACTTCAAACTTAATGCACGTGTGTTTTCTAGTTTGTATGTTGTAAACTTAAATACTTTTTAAAGTTAATCATTTGTGTGCGTATTTTGCATAATTTGTACGTAAAAATGAATTATTATCAAAACGTTGAACTTCTTGACATGCTTTTGGTTTTTGGGGAGACAAGGCGTAATGCACATAAAAAAAAGAAATTGTAGACGTCTGTCAGAGACTAGTTGTTTTTACCCAACAATTGGTGGGAACGCCAACAGATTACGCCAAACCCCTGGATTTGAAGAGGCTGCACTTGGTATTGTTGAAGATGACCCATCGACGAACCCAAGGGTAATCGAAAGGGGTAATCGTAGGGGAGCACGTAATCGGGTCTTACCTTCTCCCAAACCGCTTGAATGGGGAAAATTATTTTATTTTCTTAGATACTGTGCTACCGGAGCTTCTTGAGGACTTGCCATTAAACATCAGACGGAGACTTTAGTTTCAAAATGATTGGGCACCGACTCACACAACGCATTGCTAAATCGGGAATACCCAAATAAGTGGATTAGGAGGAGAGGTCCTATTGCGTGGCCAGCCCGGAGGCCCGACCTAACTCCACTAGATGAAGACCTCTGTATACGAGGCACCGGTGAACACAGAGTTAGAACTAGTGGCTAGAATAGTGGCTGCAGCAGAAGATATAAAACAGAAGCAGGCAGTCCTTGCGAAGGTCTCCACCAACATTAAAATATGCTGCCGGGCTTGCGTTGCTGCGAATGGTGGCCATTTTGTAAATGTATTATAAATAGTGTACTTGTCAAATCTAATCTTCTTTTGTTTCGTTGTTCAATGGCAGGAAGCTACTTCGTTTTAAATGATTTTTTTAGTTTGTTAATACTTATCTGTAATTCAAGTAAACGAATAAAGACTTTTTTTGGATAGATCGAAAAAAATTTTTAGGACAAATGTTGTAGTAGATAGTTTAAGGATTTTATAAATGTTTTACTTTCAAAAATCGATGGGGTGGTTGTCAAAAAATCTTGTTTTGAAATTTTTGCTCGATCGCCATTTTGTTATTTGACAAAATAAAAAATAATTGTAAATGCAAATGTTTTAGAGAGTCGAAAGCTAATTTTGAAAATTTTTGATTTTTTTCAATAGTCCGTAAAATAAAGGAGTTATGACGATTTTTCGAAAAACAAAAGAACTCCAATAACTACGAACCGGGGCACCAAATCAAAAATTGGAACTAAGAAAAGTTGTTTGTTTTAATGAGTTCTAACTGCCATCTTCGGGTGTAACGACTTAGTATTAACACCCTGTATAAACATATGCCAAGCAAACGATATAAATGGGATATAACAGACAATAATATAAATAAGTATATAACAAGTATATAATTAGTGGTTTATATACTATCACAAATAAATAAAGATATAACACGTCAACACAATATACCAGGGATTGTTTAATGAACCCGATGTCGGTAATTGAACTGAGAAAATAAATATTGAAAGTGATAAAAAAGTGTTCAGTGAATCAACAAAATTTTAATGACTGGATGAACAAACAAACTTCTGAACCCAAATAAAAATAAATTACTAACAAAATAAGCGTTTACAAATGAGTCGTCGAAGGGAGCCCAGTGTCGCAAGATTATCGATCTCAAAACGTCGGTAATCGTATAGATTCAGGCCTGTATCTCACGCTAACCCCAAACTGCGCACCATAAAGTTAAATTAAAGGGGCTAATTGATTGCAGCACAATAAGCAATCACGCAAAAATCCTTGCGTCACCATAAAAATAGGGTATCACGACAACTCATGTGTCTTTGCAATTCACAAACAAATCGGTAGTTAAACTTTAAGTGAAAAGGGAACAAAGCTTAAATTAAGTAATATAAATGACGTTAATGCAAACTGACTAAAAGCAAAATTGAAATATAAAATAAGAGTGAATCCTACCTAAGTAATTTTTATACAATAATAACCTATACGGTGACCTGAATTTACGGGATACGTATCTCAAAGATTTTACAGGGAATTACAACAATTCGTACGACTCCTGAACGAAGGTAAAATACAACAAGTCTGCCCTACAGGTTAATCGGTGAAATCACTAAGCAGGGCAGGAATTCTTCGTAGACCAAAATCAAACTAGGGAAATCTTCTCGGTTTGATAAACAGCACTCGACAATAATGAACGGAACCATAAAATACGTTTCTACAACAAGCTCGGCAACATGTCCAACATAACCAAAAATATAGCAGGCCGTAAGTTTACTTAATCATCAAAATCTATCCAAACTGGCTTTAAAGCTTAACCAAGAACTGGTCGTAAAACTTGTCTTTAAACGGGCTTATCAGATGTAGAAAACCCACATGTCTTTCAAAGTGAGTTTGGAAATTAAAACCACCATGTGTTTGAGTTAACGAAGCAAAAAAAAACGACACCAGCCAATTGAACAAGCCAAAACTGCTTCAGTTAACTCGTAACTATTGCATAGATATCGAGATGAACAACATGAACGACTGAACGTGTATTAAAAATTATATCTCCGATATCCAAAAGCACAACCAACCTCGTTGAAACGGCTTAACAGGAGACCGGAAATCGACCAAAATTCCGCAAGACTAACTCACCAATAAATTCGAAAATCCCTAAATATGAAGGGCAAACTAGGTATACAACCCACGATACAACAACGTCTCGCGTATTGCCTGACGATATCTTGTTTGCAAAACTCAAACTTGTAATCTTAAGACTGACTGTTCATTTTGGAAGAGGTGAATACATCGCTCAATATTACAGCCCATACCATTACAGATCTTCCACCAAAATTTCGTTTGGAAAAGTGGGTAAAAAGAATCTTTTCTAAGATCACGCCAATAGCTATTGTATCCATCAGGACCATCCAAATTGAACTTCTTTTCATCGCTGAAAATTACCAAATTTCAATTTGCAGCCATGTTTTCGTATGCAAATTCTACTATTTTGCGTTCATGATGGTCTGTTAACTTGGGCGCACGTGGCATTTTTGCGTTTACAAAATTTGGGTTTAAATTATTAATAACACGATTGATCCACCATTTATTAACAGTCAAATAGCATTTATATTTAATTTGATTTGCAGTAATTGTGGAGTTTGATGCCACTCTTAAAATGTAGTCACTTTTTTTGGGCGTCCTGATCGTTTGCGTTGCCCATACTCTTTGCATTTACTTACATAATCTTGATTTCTCCCTTGGAATGATTCAGTTGTGCAGCGATAAATGCATAACTTTTTGCCGCTATTCGAAGTGCGTCGATTTAAGCTGTTTCTCTTTCTGACAATTGAATACTAGCAAAGTAATTCCTCTGAATTTCATTCCGAGTCAGAAAATTTCAATTTCAATAACACTATGTAAATAATATCTACGCGAAATCAAATAAATCTACTGCAAACAAAATTATCGCGTCTTATAAGAGGTAGGTATACAGGGTGTCACGACGACCGTCGATTAAACGTTTCTTGAGGAAACTTATAGTATGGAAATGAAAATTTGCAACATAGGGTTTTGGTATATTATAAATTGATTTAAAACATACTCAAAATTGTGCAACTTCCGGTTATACCGGAAGTAGACACTAACTTCGTTATTTCAAATAGAACACCCTGTATATATTTAGATATTCAGAATGGCTTTTTAACGACGAGTGTAACAATATAGCACTATAGGTGTCTATCGCTAACAGTTCAGCAGCTATTCAACTGTTTTTAAAAAAACTAACCTCACTTTGGACGAACACCACTGCAAAATTACTACTAACTAAGCGATTCTTCTCAGGATTTAATTTAAGGACTCTATCACCCATGGAATAGCTAGGATAATTCGACACTAGCGTTTACCAGTATCGAAAATGCAGACCCCGATTTTTCTAAAATTTTTTAAATGAAACGACCCATATTCGATACGACAGTTAGATAGCCACTGTCATAAGCTTTCATAAAATATCCAACTTAATAGGTCTAGAATTAATAAGTTGGAAGTTACTGAATTTCAAATTGCTGATTTTATCGGCCCATATCTCAGCTTTTCTATTGCATAGAACTGATTTTTCTACCTTAGAAAAAGTATTATGTAAAAAACCGATCTTCAAAAAGATTATGAAATATGCGTTTCTTTTTAAAAATTGAGTTTTCAATGTTTTATTGCCTTCACATTCAAGAAAAAATGAAAAAACTTGCATATGAGCCGATAACATAAAAAATTTGAAATATTGAAACTTGAATTTTTAATAACTTCGTACGTAGTAATTATAGACCTATCAAGTTGGGTATTTTATGAAAGCTTATGATAGTGGCTATCTAACTGTCATACCGAATATGGGGCGTTCCATTTAAAAATTATGAAAAAAATCGAGGTCGACGTTTTTCGATCACCCTTCATACTGGTCAACGCTAGTGTCGAAGTATCCAACCTATTCAATGGGTGATAGAGACAGATTAGAAGATGAAGCAAAGATAGCTGATTTTAAACAAGAAGTAATAGATAAATATATTGCAAGGAAAGCGGCTAATTTATTTCTTGAACAATTAATTGTGCCCGACTGTGAACTAGAATCTGCTAATAATAAAATAGGCGAACTAGAATATAAATTAGACAATTACAATAAATTTGAGCCTAAGAAATTAGCAGAATTAAGAAACAAAACAGTGGTAATATGATATTTTCTTCTTTCATGTTTATGATATTTTTACAGCAGATGCTCAAAATTAATACCATCTTCCTACGAACAACATTGACCTCTTCAGGCTAAATTATTAAAAACATTTCCGTGTCAATAAAAATTATAGTTCCTTTCATTGGTACCGATATCGTGACTCGAAATTTCGAAATTGTTATCAAAATCAACTTTAACAATTGTTTGCCGACACATCACAAAATTTTTTAGTAGTAAGTATTGCCATTAAATTAAATGGGTATATGCTGACCTTAATAGAAGTACAGTACTTACAGCAGAAATTTAAAGCTTATTGCGATTTTTGTTTATTTTAAATTTTGTTACACATTTTGAGAACTGCTGGCTAATATGTATTTAAAAAAGCCCGCGATAGAAATTTGACCCAGCAAAAATAAATTAAACATTACACAATTATGTAATTCACAGGTTTCACTTTTCTCTGCAATTTTTTCATGCTTAAAACTGATGACAGTAAACAATTAGTAGCATATTTAAAAAGTGATATTAAAAAAAAATGTGGTTAATAAAGAGAAACTGGACTAACAGAAATTTTTCCTCCAACAAACACAGACAAACACACACAGCACAAACAAAAACCTGCCTTTCAGAGATGTTGCAACATTTTGAAGAGCTTTTCCGTATACTAAAACGTCAATTATTAATTAATTCGGTCATACAGTTCGGATGACCTTCCATTAAAGCGTTCGAACAGTGCAGTTTGACAGTGAAGATTGAACTACGCTACGTCACACGCACCTGGGCTCTTATCAGTACGGACAAGAAAGACGATTGATAAATTTAAATTTTAAATGTACATAAACAGAACTGGCCTATTCCACTATTCCAGTGACCCCAAAACAATTTTTGTATTGATTTTTCCATTTTTTTTCGCCTTTACCGTTTACGTGCGACACATGGTTTATTGAGAAAAGTTGTTCTATTTGATATGCTCTACCTACCCTTAAAATTAATGACAATACTTTTGTATCACCCTTATAGGCGCAAGGTAAATTAAAAAAAAAATTAATCGCATTCTTAATGGTGGGTGTTAGATTATTCGTCTTGTAAAGTAATTTTAATTAATAATTTTTATAAAGGAGATTCTAGAGGTGTCTCCAAACAAAATTTTAACCGGTCCCTTATAAATAAAAATGGTGTAGCTGCAAGAGTACCTTGCATACTGAAGAGTATGAAAATCGTGTGAAACAAATAGAGTGCAATTTTGAAATATAATTAACAGTAGAGTGAAATTGGTTTTGTGCCGATACCATAGACATTTGCGGCACGTTACTAACCCCTTGTAATTGTCCCAAAGTCGAATTATTAACTTAATTCTTAATTTTTGATAAATTAGGTTACGACATTTACCTAATGCAAAGTACAAGAAATGCCTACAGCCATCAAACTTTTGTGTGCGTGTATGTTTCACTACTCTTTTTGCAAAGTGTAATAATTACTAATTATCAGACAGGTACCGGAAGGAATTGCGATTGTGCTACGAGCCAAACTGCTTGAAGACGTTTCAAATTCTTCTATACAATATTACAAACAGCTTTGGGTCAGAATTTGCATCCTACCATTTAGTACATGTATTGTGTATGCCTGTATGCATACATGTAACATTAATTGTCTGTCGACCCAGTAACGGTATAGAAATGTCAAGTTTTGTCACATGCTATACTGGCCTCGTTGCAGCGCAGGGACCGGTAGTAGATAATAATTAATTTGGTAATTATCATCGTATTCTGGATGTGAAAGTACTGCGCATTACTTTAAAAAGGTGCAATGATAACCATGGAATGTGTTCCGTGCATCAAAAAATGTAAAAATTAAAACCAAAACTTAGGTACACTGAAAAAGATTTACGATTACCTTATAACTACTGATGGTCTCGCATAAATAAACAAGATCCAGAAAGAAACATCGAATGCAGGGGAAAAATTCTAGAAGTAGTAAATTATTATGAATACCTAGGGGTAATTATAAGCCAAGATGGAACAATTGAACAAGAAATTCGCAACCGCATATCCAAAGCAACAAGAGTATATTATCAAATTAGTGCTACGCTAATCACTAAGCGAGAACTAAGTAAGGAGACCAAATTGCACTTGTATAAAACAATATATGTGCCCACCCTTACATACGGCGCAGAAAGCTGGCCGCTCCAAGACAACCATAGGAGCAGGATTACGGCAGCAGAAATGAGATACTTAAGGAGAATAGTAGGAAGAACTCGAAGAGACAGAGTAAGAAATGTAACAATAAGAGAAGAACTAGAAACAGAGCCACTAGTGGAAAAATTACAAAGAAAACAGCTAAGATGGTATGGTCATGTGGTGCGAATGGGAGAAGAGCGGCTACCAAGAAAAATCATGGAAACAAGAGGAGAAGGGAAGAGAAGAAGGGTAAGAACCAGACTAACATGGATGGACACGATCAAGAACATGGTAGAGAAAAAAGGGAAAAGTATAGAAGAAGCATAAAGGTTGGCGCGGAACAGGAGAGAATTCCTGAAATGGACAGAGGACCCGACACCTTACGGTATAAGGGAAAGGAAAAAAAGAAGAAGAAGAAGTATCTTTGATAGTTTCCGATATACCAACGCTACGACTTTCCTATGATACACCCTGTGCATTGCCTGTTCTTCTAAAAAAAAAACAAGCTTCCTTAAACACATTTCGACTTTTATACTGGGTGGGCCATAAGTCACGTTACCATTGAAAAATTGAATAACTTATTTATTTTTAAGAATAAATACATTAAAGAAAATCTAAATAAAAACACAAGATTGGAGAAATTTTTAATCTGTTTATGGAAGACAATGCCACGCAAATGATGACCATTTTCGGCCTCGCAAAGACGGGCTCTTTTCAGAGTATTTTCCTATACAGATTACAGATTTCAATATTTCTGGCTGTAGAGCTCGAATTTCTGCGCGGATATTGTCCTTCAGCTGCTGGATTGTCTGGGCCTATTGTTGTTCACATGTACACCCGCTCTTTCAGATTAACCAAAGAAAATAGTCGGGTGCCGTCAAGTCGGGTGAGCGTATGACGGTATGCTCTTTGGGTCAGAATAATTGATTCCTGATTTTTAAAATAAAATTCTATAATTTTAGTTCGTTGTTCCGCTGTGAATTTTTCCGTTATAAATTTCCCAACTGTCACTTACTTATTTCTGACAATCACAAAACAAAACAATGAAAAACAAATAAGTTATTCAATTTTTCAATGGTAACGTGACTTATGGCCCACCCAGTATATAGGTACTTTAATTTTACATCGAACACGATGATTTTTCTAGAAAAAGTAGATTTTAACTAATAAGATTAGTAAATATGTCTCGCCCATTGCTATCATTCAAAGCCTTAAACAGTTTTAAAAAGTTTTTATGAGAAACTACAATGAACTGTGCATACTATCATAATATTTTACCAAACAGAAGTTGCCTAATATTTCTGATATGCTTATACATATCACTATTTTTAATATATTATTTTAAAAACAACACCAAAATCTTCAGTTCCATATTAAATAACTGTTACGTTATGTTATTACGTTCTAGATAGTCACATTCTGAGTAGTTTGCATTGTTTTCCCTAATATATTTGACAGTTACAAATTGTTGCTAATAAAATCATGGCTCAACGTTCAGGGGAAGAATATGCTGATTGCCAGTTTATTTATGGTGAATGTATTGATGATGCCTATGCCACAGTTCGCCAGTATGCAGAACGTTTTCCTCAACAACGCTTGAGCCATAGATAAATATTTATTACAGTTGCACAAAGACATAGGAACTGGTTCTATGCTTTCCAGAGCCAGGGAAGTTGGACTATCCCAAGAAGTACGCGTTCTGAGTACCTACATGAGAAGTAGTAGAAGGAAACCCTTCGCTAAGTATAAAAGAAATAGCGCATACCGCATACTTTTGGAAGCCGTTAATTTAGAAACTAGAAGAAATTTGTGGTTTATGCAAGATGACGTCCCCGCGCCGCTCATTTCAGTAACAATCTATCCCGAAACGCAGAAACTGTCCAGCTGATTTGAAATGTGCGATTTCTTTCTATGGGGGCATATAAAACATTTAATAGATCGCATACCGATAAAAGAGGAATAAGACCTGCAAAATGACATTGTAATAGCAGCAATTACCACTCGTAAGAATTCCGAAGTTAGAGCATCTTTCTTATGGTAAGCTGAGGCAGGCGTAAGGGCAAGTGGCGAGCATTTCGAACTACTTTAATTTGTTGACTGTTTAACTTTTTTTATGTATTCTTTTTCATTAACATTGCATTTGTTTAGTATGAATAAATTATTTGTTCTTGTTTCATTAATAGGTCTATTTAGCTTTACTTTGAATTGCTTTAACTGCGTCGTACCGACTCCCCTGTAATAAACTACACACCTAACACATACCTTATAAAAACAGTTTCTAAATCAAGGTTGCCGCCGTCAAATTTGAAGCTTACTTGCAGTAATAATTTATTTAGAAAAGCATGCACTTAATGCAAAAGAATTATTTAACAGTTTTATTGTATTTTGTATAATAAATCTCCAACTGCCACACGGTTGACTTTCATGATACCTGCAAATGGGACCTTCAACCAAAATTAAATAAAATAATTTTTCTGGTATTTATTCTAAGTTATCTGAAAAAGAAAAACGTTTGGCACAAAATTAAATAAAATAGCTTATTCTTTCAAAAGACAATTTTTCTAAATAAGAACTGTTATTACTTTTCAATTAATTAATAAGATTGACGGGTCATTAAAAGATCACAAAACCAACGAGTGGATCCATCAGAAGACCAAGGTAGATGATATTGGCCAAAGAATAACTGCACTTAAATGAAGCTCGGAAGGACATGCTGCAAGAAAATATTAAATGGCGACTTTGGGGTGAATATCAAAATAGAGGCAGACCATTCAAACGCGGGGCGGACAATATCAAGAAACATGCAGGACTTTTATGGTATCGAATAGCAGAAAACCGGAACAAATGGATAAGATAGGCTTATACTCGGAAATGGGCTTATAAAGAAGAAGAAGAAGAAGGAAGAATTACTTTTCCTAACATTTAATGTACTGCAATGCAAATAATATACAAAATACAAAAAGTTATCTGCAGAAATATTGACTGTACTTCCATCGAAATTGATATTAGTTGCCGCAGAATTTATGCAAAAGTGTTTAAATTTATTACCAAAAAAACTTATTAAACAATAATAAAAGCCATAATTAAATAGGTAACGCTTTATTTTACGGTACTCGTACTTTCGGCGCAAAAGGCCAGGGTTTATAAATCAATTACAAAAAAAAATAATTAAATGTTGAATAGAAAATGGATTACGACTTGTTAAATAAACACACAAAATTAAATGTACTTAGAAATACAATGTTAAAGAATACAATATTAAAGTTAAAAATAAAAAATATTATCAATTCATTCATGAATTAGCAAAGCATAAATAGTGAAAATTTATAAAAGATAAATCCAAAACTAATTCATAATTGAATTGAATTACCATGATGAAATGCACACTTCATCTAAGCAATGAATATTACAAAAACGAACAGGTGTACACACACCTGTGCGATATATAAATTTGAATCAAAAAGTAAAATTTTATTAATTACAAAATAATAGAAATAACACTTATCTTAGGCTTCAGATGATTAAAAATTTAGAAAATCTGGAATTTCAGCAACACTTGATTCCAAACGGTGAAATGTGGTTCAACAGATAACACAGCAGAACGGCATGGGAAAATGGCGTCCCTCCACGTGTAAGCGAAAATTACCAAAAGAATTAATTTCCAGCGGAAATTAAATTAATCCAAGCAGGAAAATACCCACAGCTCCTCCAGAAGGAAAATAATGTCAATTAACACCATTAAAATTTAAAGAGGTGTAAATTGGAGCTGAAAATTCCAAGTGAAATCAGAAAAAAATGAAGATTAAGCAAAAATTAATAAAGATTATCTTACCACCAATTAGTGCGAAAACAAACTGTTAACAAGCATAACAGCTATAAATCCAAACATCGGATACTTTATAAAATGACGGTCATTATAAATGAACGTACCAAAATGATGAAATTTTTAAATAACTTAGACGTTTGTTCACGTTGAAGTACTCACGCCAAAAGGAAGGAACATCCGAGTTAAAGAATTCACTACGCCTGACAGTGAAATACTGCGCAGATCAAAACATAAACAACCCAGATAGCACTTATGCAATTACAGTTGCATAAAAATAGGCGAAAGTTTACTCAAGAAAACTTCTAAATGAAAATAATTTCAATGATGGTAAATTGAATAATACAAAATAGAATATAAGAATAATAGACTCGGAAAACCCGAAAGAATTACTTTTAAACGATAATAAAGACAAGCTATTGCCCTAAATAACCAGGCATCAAGAAAATTTGATGAAGTAAAAAGGCGAATTGTGAAGTTAACAAGTCAAAGAGTGAAATTTTTGAAGAAAATTGAAGAATTTAAATTAAACAAACACAAAACAAAAATTCCTAACGTTCACAACATTGGCAAAAACTTGAAAAACTGTACAATTAATTTGGGAAATCCAAAAAATTGTAACAAATTTTAATCTGCAATCTTCGACAAAATATAATAAATCCTTATCGTCATTTTACAATGTAATTAATGTAAATTAAGAATAAACATTTAAAATAGCAATCACCAGTTAATTTCCTTAATCGCTTTTTAAAATACACTGTTAATAATGGATATAAGCAATTTTTTCTTATTTTAAAATTTCAAGGACTTGATGTTCAGATAAATAATTGCGTGTCAATCAGTCCTTGAAAATATAAAATCAAATCTAATTAATCTAAATTCCAAATAAGTATTAAAACTATGATACAACAAAATAAACAAAACGGAACAGCCCAGTTCATCTTAATTTTCTGGTAAAACATTGAATATATTTAAAATTATTTTAGCATACTGCGCAAACACGACGTCCACTTCATTATTAAAAGTGGCGAAGCCTCAAAATAACACGGACTGGTTAAGTTATTTAAAACTACTAATTTAGTCGCTTTCCATTTAATTCCAGGATGGCAAGTACTTCTGTCTGAAAAATGGTTGAGTCAATATCCAGCGGTGTATATGTATATTTCAGGTCCTACCACCTATTACAACTTCGTAATTTAATTTGAAGTTATATTCTTTTCCGATACCATTTCCAGATATAAGTAGTATGTAACATACTATTTACAGTTTCTGTATTTGTTTTAAGCTTGTTTAATATACCTCAACGCCATTTATCTTCATTTCATCCTTCCCAGTCCCCCATTCTTGTCATTCCCTGACAAGCTGGCATTGCCAACCTTTCTACCTTGTAGCGGTAATGGTCTAACGGTCATCTAGTTCCGTAAGGTAGTTTTAAGGTAAGAAAAATAAAACCGTTATCTACTAGGGACAAAGGACCGGGAAAAATCCGTAAGTGGCCAAGGAAAGAGCTACAAGGACCGTGGGTGTCGCTGTGTCACGGACCATTGTTCTGATAAGGAAAAAACAAGTGATTATGGTGGTCCAACGCAATATAGTAAAAACGTGATACGGATCTCTGGTATATACGTCAAGTGAGCGATTTAAACAGAAATCAACTACAAAATAAAACAAGAGAAAAGAGAGAGTCGACTACGTTGTTGTCAGGACAAGGCAAGACCATCACCACGTGGCAGACGATAGAAACCAAACTACATCGGTTATTAAGGGTTGTAGACTAGTAGGTAGTAGTAATTTAGTGTTTTAGTTTTAGAGCTTAAACTTAAAATAATTAAGGATATAAATATATGCAAAATTGTATTTGGTTTCTTTGTTAATCCGACAAAGGACGAGGTAACAACAACCATTACCCAGTCCCATTGTCCTGAAGGGAGAGGTCCTGCTCCTTCTTTTTTGTAAATATTAAAACTAGCCATGGTATTTAAAAACAAAGGCTGAAGGTGGAATGGTGATATTGCCAGTAGCACTTCCACAGTCTTTTCTCATAGCTCCTATAATACCCAAAGAAGTCGCTGTATATGCTTTAGCTTCCTTCTTATTGTTGATAACTGACATCTTCTCCACAAAACGAATGCTGCTTACAACATTCTAGGTTTAACTACCGCAGTGTGTATTCTAGGGTGATATACCCCACTGTCTACTCATATCCGTCTTCATTGTTATAGCGCTGCTTTTGTGGCTTGTTCTGCTTGCACGAGCTTTGCGCTAAAATGACAACTAACTGCTAGAACGTTTCCATCATCAGCGTATGCTTGGGAAAATGTACCTTCGTTTTCTACTTTGTAGGACCTGTTTAGCCTGCCCTGTTATAATTACGGTTGATGGAATGTTCTTCCTTGCTAGAGATACCTTTATTGCCTTCAAGTTTACATAATCAAAAGCTCCCTGTATATCGAAGAAGTATCCATAGCGTACTTTTTATCTATTAATGCCTTCCCAATTTTGGTGATCAACTTATGCAAGACAGTTTCTTTTGACTTCTCAGGGAGATAGGCATACTGGTTTTTGCAAAATGGCTTTTTAATCAGAGTCCCGTCCATAATAAATCTGCTAATTAGCTTTTCCATTGTTTTGAAAAGAAGCGCTGCCAAGCTTATAGATCTAAAAGGTCAGTATAATCGATTTTGTTAGTTTTGGTATAAATACGATTCTACGAGGGGCGTTCAAAGTGTATTGCAATTCCGGCATTGAAACAACTAGTAGCAATTAAATTAATTTATTATTTCTCAATGTAACCCCCCCTAAGTTCAATACATTTGCCCCACTTCTCCTTTAGCGACGCAATCCCCCGAAAAAAAGTTTCCTCTTGTCCTGCAAACCACGCTTCCGTCTCCTCTTTAAGACTTTCGTCGTTCGAAAACCGGCGCCCCCGAAGATATTTCTTGGGGTTTCGGAATAAGTAAAAGTCGCTAGGGGCCAGGTCCGGGCTGTAAGGTGGATGGTTAGGTTGGTCGAACCCGCAGTCGTTCAGGGCAGCCTGTGCAATTCTGGCCTTGTAAACTGGTGCATTGTCATGCAGTAGGAAAATCCAAGTGAACAGTTTTCCCCGTCTCTTTTCTTTAACCCTCGGAAGGCGGAAACCGGGTCTCAAGTAAACCGGACTTTCATTTTTTCTAAATAATTCCACTGTTCTCCAAAATACCGCTTTAGGTGCTTGTGTATTCCTCGAATCTGTTATGAAGATACTTTAGAATAAATTTCGTAAAAAAAATTCTTGGCATACGTGAGATAATCCGCTTTTGTCACTTGAGACTCGGCTTCCGCCTTGCGCGTTACTTTGTAATAATATTAGTGTGATAGTTGTTTTAAATTTATGTGTCAGATACATGGACAGGTAAAAAAGAATGCAAGTCACGTAAGAATTAATTTTTACGCTATTTGTAAGAAGATTTTTTATTGAATATACTCATTATTTCTAGATGTCGAATTTATTACCTTTTTTAGTCTGCAGATCAATAACTGCAAATAGTTATAAAAAACCAAAGTATTATGCTTATATTATTATGTGCAAGCTTTTATAAGGAGCATAGACGTTTTGGCGTTTCGAAATTGATGTAAAAACACCAAAATACGACCCGGGTCACGAGAGACCCATTTCCGCCTTCCGCGCAACTGAAATTATTTCCGCCGGGCGAGGGTTAATTACGGTGCGCAATTTTTTCAAAAGTTGTGCATAATGTTCTGCATTAATTGTAGTTTTGTGTGGCATATAAATAATCGATTAAGAGCAGCCCTTGAAAATCCCAAAAAACAGACGCCATGATCTTCCCAGCAGAGACCTGTGTCTTGAATTTTTTCTGAGCTGGAGATTCCGCATGCTTCCATTGCATCGACTCTTGCTTCATTTCGGGGTCCCAGTGGTGAAGTCATGTTTCATCTCCAGTCACAAGTCCAGGCATAAAGTCATCTGGATTGGAATTAAAGAGGTCGAGGTGCTCGCGTGATTCTTCCATTCTGCAGTGCTTATCCTGAATAGAAAGATTTCTGGGCACCCACCTGGCTGACACTTTCGATATGTACAGAGCGGTATGTATGATGTTGTCAACACTTCATTGTGAAACACCAATCTCTTGGGCAATTTTTCATACCTTTATACGCGTATTTGCGAGTACCAGTGACTCAACCTGAGCCACATGTTCGTATTCGGTTGCAAGTTTTTGTCCTCCGCACTTTGGATCATCTTCAATGCTCTGGCGGCCGTGTTTGAATTCTTTAAACCACCTAGTGTCCGTAGCATACGAAGACAAGTCCGATCTGTGCACTTTCAATAAGAGATCAAAAATTTCCTTTGCATTTACACCCTCTTTACACAAAAATTTGATGATGCTTCGGTACTCGAACTTCTTTAAACTACACTCAGCCATATTTCACAACTGACAGAAGAAAAACAAAAGCAGATAGGACAACCAATTTTTGCAAGCAAGGGTAACTAGATCTAATGTATCAAACAAAATTTGCACGAAAATCTAAACTTTGCTAGATACCCCCAAATTGCAACACACTTTGAACGCCCCTCGTAGTTCCACTATATTGTGAAGAAATCCCACCTTTAAGTATTTAATATGCTCAAACCCCTATGAAAAAGCACAGCATAGACTCAAGTCTTCACTCATTGCTTGCTAATCTCCAGTTTATTTCTGAGCTTACTTTTCCTTTTATACTTATTTAGTGTTACGTAGTTAATTTTTGTAATAAATAATTATCTCCGGCCTTTTTTCTTTATTTATTGAGCTAACCAACTAGCACACCTCGCTAGTTAATGAGGCAAGTTTTTTTCAATATGTTATCCCATCTAAACTAAGTTCATTACTTCCAGTTATAAGATATATCGCACGAAACTTAAGTTTAGTGTTTCTGCGATTAGTTACAAATATATTCTACAGTGCGAACACTTGCCAAAGTACTTAAGCATTTAGTTATACAAAAATACTCATATTGTTCGTAATTAGGATATTTATTTACAAACAATTTGTTGATATTTGAAATTCTAAAGTAGATTATCCAATAAAATAGAAGGGGAGTTTTAAGTGGATAAGCAACGTAAAATGAAATTTGGTTTCAACAAGCTTATTAACAGTCTGATAGGCTTACTAATTATTTTCGCGGTAAGTTAACTTCATGGCCTACTGGTTTTGTAGCCTTTAGTCAAACTGGTGGTCGATCGAAAGCAATCTGTTTCATCATCATTTCCAATACAATCCAAATCAACATAACAAGTGCCTGCTTTTAGTAAATAATTTTGCTCAGCTCAGCTACTTGCATCCATTGAGAATCATTAGATTGTTTGTTTTGTTAAGGATGCAGTAATTAGTTGAGTGCTTCTATTTTACGTAGGAACAATGAAATAGTGCAAAAATAGATAAAATTACAAGTTTAAAGTTGGTTTTTATTCGTTTTAAATGTTTGTTGTCGCACGTCTATCTATCCGCAAATTATTTCTGCTCATTTCATTTGCTTTCTTTGTTAACACAACTTCTTCAAAACAAATTTGCATAACTATCAGACCTAACTCACAACTACTTAAATTGACAACGGAATAGTTGTGTAGTTTGTTTTGACCTGTATTGAAGTTCAAATAAGCATTAAATCGAAAATTCTATTACCAAATCAGTAAATAACCTCAGGAGGTATGACAACAAAATATCTCTTGTGGTCAACACGTATTACTTTCGTTTGTACAAAAAACAAACACCTGTTGCTCGTTTTCCGTGTTTTGTATCGAGTAGAAATTATTTACTGGGAATTTATTGTGTTTCCACAATAAACTTATTTTGATAACGGGCTTTTTTACGATAATGATTCGGTAAGTTCACTTAATTAAAATTATTGGTATATTAACGTCTAAAAGCGTCTTAAAAATTGTATCTACAATTTATTTGTAACTGGGTGCACAAGTGTGTCCTAAATGACGATCAACCAATCAGAAAATTTTGCTAATTTACGCCAGATTTATGTGAATAAATAAATAAAAGTACTTCCAAGTTTCAGAAGTGGTCTTATCTAATTCAATATTGTGGTCAAACTATAAAATTTTCAGCAACACGTGTGGTTAATGTACTAAAACAGTTATATAAATACATTATAAAATTATGAAACGATTTTAACTAATTCTGCTTAAGAAGCTGATCTACTCGTAAAACAGTAGAAGTCGAAAATTCTTTTACTTATGCCTCGTATGTTATGTATTAATACTTTTTATTAGATACGTGGAAAGTAGTGGTATGTGGCTCAAAAGTTAATATTGAAATCACTAAATAATGGATGTTCAAATAAAAAATTTAAAAATTCGATTTTGCTTTCATTCACAGTACAGTGTTTCTAAGATACCATCAATTTCTACGTTTTTCAACTATTCAGACGAAATAAGGTCATATTTACAACTGCAGTTGGTCACAGCAAATTAAACACACATATAAAAATAGTAGTCTCCTTGACTAGGCATTACAGTTCTTGGAAGAGCCTCCCTTTTTTTCTCATTATCTTTTGGAGTTGAAAAATATAACTTAAATGTAGACTAAAAAATTGATGCAAAATTAGTGAGTCTTGGGGGGTTTGCGTGCAGTATCAAACAAATACATTTCTAAACTTTTATAATGGCAGGTTAACGTCTGTAAGATGGGAATCAATGATTTACGTATTTTTTGAGTCGGTCAGTCAGGAATTGTGGCTATGGAAAAGAAAAGTGCAGTGCTCCTAGCCTATTATCACATGGACATTTAATTAAAATTTGTTAACTTTTCATTAATTATTTAATTATTTTAAATAATAAATTCTTTTACTTGAACTTCCATAATCAAATTACATATGCCTTCTTATTTTACTTACTCATTATAAACAAAAACTTGTTTTAAATCGATTAAATTTATAACATCACTATTTTACTAACTTCAAAACTTTTATTCTAGAATAAACTACTTTTTGTTATACATTATTGATTTTTCAATTTTATTACGAGAACGATAAAACACGTCTGCTTTCAACACAATCTATGTTGTTATTGAATTCTTCTAAATAAACAAATGCTTGGCCAATACTGAAGCTTGGATTTTGAAAACTAAATCAACTTAAAATTCATTTTTAAATACATTAAATCTAAAATCTACCTAAATCTAATTCTATTTACATATTTACAAAGTACATGAAATTTCCTTCAAACTAATATCTAATTCATAATTATTAGTGCTCATTTAAAATTCATAAATTTTATCACTATTTCATATGACTTTAGAACCATTATTAATTTCAATTTAATTTTTGAGAAAATGTTCCTTATTTTCTAGATTATATTTTACCTAACTAACTTTTATCTCAAAACTGCCTAAATTTATCTTAAAACTAGTTTTAAAACTTTTTATTATAAATGAACTTAATTTTCTGATTAGTTGCTCATTATAGTTTTATACCCTTCAAATTCTTAATAAATTCGTAGCTTATAAGCTTTGCCAAGTTTTAATTACACTTGTACTCCAGTCACATTTCTTTAATATTTACAATTTCAATAAATATAATTTTATGACCTAACCTTCAAATTACCAAAATTCATTTACATTTTAATACATAATTTATAACTCACTCTGATATTCTAGCCTGGAAATTGAAAATAAATAACAACCAAGAAATCAACATATCTCATCTTATAACTGAACAACTCAGAATAAAGGAGATATCGGCATATCAAACCTACGCCTTTCCGATTCAATTTTCCACTTAAGGATCAACCAACTTTACAGGGTTTCAAATATTTAAAAAAAATTGTTTGTATAATTACTTTTATTATAGTTTATTATAAAATTTCTAGAAATATTATATTTCGTATAACCATAAATTAATATTGTGTAATCGGAATGTCAGTTTTGTATGTAAATTTGTATATGTGTGTGAATAAATGTTGTATAAATGTTAAATGTGTGTAAATATCACAACAATATATACGAACTATAACTACATCAGAACATAAATAAGATTAACATCGAAAGAGGAATCCGGCAGGGCGACACTGTGTCGCCTGAACTGTTTAACGTTGCCCTGGAAGAAGTCTTCAAACATCTAAAATGGCACGATAAGGGTATATTAATAAATGACATACTTATTACCGCCGAAAACACAGAAGGCTTAAGACAAATGATAGAAGAACTAAATGAAGAAGCGAGTAAAATAGGGTTAAGAATGAACCTAACAAAGACAAAAACTATGTGCAAGATAGACCATCAGATAAACACTCAAATAGAAAACGTTGACAGTTACATATACCTGGGCCATCAAATAAAACTGAATAGAGAAAATCAGACCACCGAAATATATACTAGAAGAAGAAAACTGGCGTGGATTGGCATCCGGACGGATGAGACATACTCTCAAAAATAAAAATATCCCTCTAAGATTAAGATTGAGACCATTCGAACAATGCCTCCTTCCCGTGCTAACATACGGATGATAAACATGGACCATCACCAAACAATCAATGCAGAAAATAGATGTGACACAGAGAGCAATGGAGAGGCAAATGCTCGGAATATCTCTAAGAGACAGGAAAAGCAATAACGTATGTTTCATAAGTTTTGGCACAAAATAAAAACTCAAATATTTTTAACACAGCAAACTTTTATTAGAAATTATTTTTTGCTTAAAATAAGTGGACTATCTGAGAACATAATTTAATTATTTAATTATATGTAACGGCCCGTGCTGTTCCACGAGGCGCAATTTTCTTCGGACACCTCTCATAAGGGTCTGGGCGGCGACAACATCAATTTCCCTGATGTTAGGCAAAATCCTACGACGTAGTTATTTTGGGATGTCCATCCTCCGGATTTTATACTGATAACATAGAGGAATGTGCAGACAATGTGAGATTTAAAGAAAAAGCTAAATTTTCTGACAAAATTTTAGTGTGGTGTGCAATTTCTCAAAGGGGTGTAGCAAGGCCTTATGTGGGTCATGTACGGGGCGAAGCACTGAACAACAAACGATGTATTGACAACTGCCTAACAAAAATCGTTGACTTTATTCAAGACCATCATGCTGGAGATGAAATAATGTTTTGGCCCGACTTAGCTTCTTGCCATTATGCCAGAGAAACACAAAATTGACTTCGACAGCATAACATTCCTTATGTACCAAAAAATGATAACCCACCAAACTTGCCACAGTCTCGCCCTATTGAAGACTTTTGGGCACTTTTGGCACGAAAAGTGTACGACGGAGGATGGACAGCCCAAAATGGGGACCAACTACGTCGTAGGATTTTGACTAAGATCAGGGAAATTGATGTTGTCGCCGCCCAGACCCTTATGAGAGGTGTCCGAAGAAAATTGCGCCTCGTGGAACAGCACGGGCCGTTATATATAATTAAATAATTAAATTATGTTCTCAGATAGTCCACTTATTTTAAGAAAAAAATAATTTCTAATAAAAGTTTGCTGTGTTAAAAATATTTGAGTTTTTATTTTGTGCCAAAACTTATGAAACATACGTTATATGTATTCGAAAAATTACTAAGATCAAAAATGTAATTGAAACCATGCCTGAACTAAAATTGAACTATGCTGGCCAAGTAGTCAGATGTAAAGACGGCCGATGGACAAATGCGATTCTACATTTGATACCATATACAGGAAAACGTGGAAGAGGACAAATAATCTGAAACTGACAGCAGGGTTAAATTGGACAAAAGTGTCACAGAACAGGGAAATATGAGAAAAAATGAGGACGGCCTATGTTCAGAAATGGACTGTAGAAGAAGGCCATTGAGATTGAGATTGAATGCTCGTAAAGATAAAATTCGGGAAAATGTGGAAGAGTAATTTATTTATATTAGTGTGACGTCAAATTAGATCTCTTAAGAATAAAATTTTTCTAACAAAATATTTGTACAAGAAACACGGGTGGTGTAGAAAACGGTTTAAGCATCATCATGTTTTTATGCCGCTCAAACTTCCTCCTATCCGCAGCTATCACCTACAATATCAATGGGCATCTCCATAATATTGAAAACCCCTATTTCACGGTTTTCATTTTCTGTTAGTAAGTCAGGTTCAATCGTTCAATATTAGTATCTGAGGCAATCCGTTTTGAGGACTTTTGTGAATTATTGCACAATTCAAGTATTCGTTTAGTTATGTGATTCACTTTTCTCACTAAAAGAAAGGAAACAATACCACGTAAGTCATTCATTTACAAGTAATCCAATAACACGTAAATCTTTTACTTTACAGAAGACGCTAATGTGATAAAGCTACATTAGCAAAAATAAAGGAATTCGGCTCATTCATTAATTTAATATACTCTTACTCCTTCATGCTACTGTCACTGATATTAATTTACAGTAATCCTTATTTATACTTCACTTACCACGAGGTAGACAGTGCAGCCGCTACTTGGTTCACTTAATTGCACTGAATTACGTGGTATTGTGTTCACTTTTTTAACATATGAGTTACGTGTTATTGGCTTGACGTGACAAACCACTTGAGGATAGGGTATGAGAATTGTTGTAGTAGTGCGGGAAACCTTCAAAGTTCGAATGGCGCGAGAATCGAAAATTCGGTAATTTTGGACTTACAAGGTATTGATTTGACATTATTTTACTTTTGTTGGTGTTAGCACTCACAGCTTGTTGTAATTTTCTCTCAGTATCTGCTATGAGCACAATATCATCTGTGAATACTAAGTTTTGAATGCTCACTGCCCTCATGTTCCAATGTCCTAATTTTGTGTTGAGCATATTCCCTTTACTCGCCTTAATGATTTAATCCATGACTATTATAAAAAGCAGTGGGCTCAGCGAGTCTCCTTGTTTGATGCCCCTTTCCATGTTGAGACTATTGGACTGTCGGTCCCTTATCCTTACTATTCCTTTTGTCCTCGCATATAACCCCTTTGTTGCCTCTATAAGTTGATTTGGGATTTCCGCTGCTTCCATAGCTATCCATAAAGTATATATTATGTGATACTGCCTGTTCTGTTTTCCTTGTATGCTGCCTGTTCCTCTTGTAATTCGTCTTCTATGTGGCGTCTGATTCTTCTTTCTATTATCCTAGAGTAATTTTTTTTATGCATGATGAGAGACTTATATATCTCGGTAGTTATAACATTCATCAGTTTTTCTTTTTTTATGTAGCGGTATTATTATGTTTTCTTCCCAATGTTTGGGTATATCTTCTCCATCCCATGCTTGTTGACATACTTTCCTGATCCAATTTTCTCATCAAAGATACAAATTTGCTTAAATGTGGAAAGAATTAATTAAAAATTAAATATAGCTTTTGTTTTCCAAATATAATTCATGCCTTACAAAATACTAAGATACGTCCATTTCTTAAAATCGAAATAACTGTTGTTAATGATCATAAAAAGATAATTTAAAGGCAAAGTACTTTTTTAAGTAAGACGCGCCTGTGTAATTGAATTTTCCTTCAATTTATAGTTTTCACGGCTGTTTTCTCTTGAAATTTTTCAGTCTGTCCATATTTAGTAGTTTTAATAACTGGAACAAAAATTGGAAAAGGAGAGGAGTTGAGGGTATTTCTGTCTTAAATTTATCAAAATAAGTGAACGGAGAGATACTTCTTTATTGATATTTTTCAGTTGGGTTGTATTTCGCAGTCTTAAATTCCACATAACAAATAAAAACTGTGTGGTCAAGTTTTCTTCATTATGTGTGTAAAATAAAGAAATATTGCATATATTTCTCTGTTGCATTTTTTCAAGAAGGCTGTAATAACAACAGATCAATAAAAATACCAATTAGGGTAGGCTGTGAAATTAAATTATTTTGAATTGGTACTTTAGCCACATCCACAGAATGACATTTTATAACGTTTGTAATTTGACATTTTTATTGTAAAGAAAGTTTATAACCTTAAATTGAAACTGAAATGTCATTCTGTGGATGTGGCTAGTACCAATTCAAAATAATTTAATTTCATAGCCTACCCTAATTGGTTTTTTTATTGATCTCTCGTTATTACGGTGTTATTTATAAAAGTAGCGAAGTTAAACGTTGTGTAGGGTATCCGCATTACGACTATACCAACTAGTACAGATTTCAAAAGCAAAAAATAATGGAAAGGTATACATGTATCTCTCCTAGCATTTCTTATCAAATTCGTTGATAATTAGTTTGGTGGTCTTCACTTGCACATGTCTAACCGTCTTTATTTGCACGATGCACAGATTATGAGTTAATATAAATCTTTGTATAATATTCAATGAAATGACAACACCGTTAATTGTATTTGATTAATGGTACCAATTAACAAGTTTCGTTTTTATATTCCGCCTTTAAACAATAATTTCCGATGTACATAATTACAAAATAAATAGTGGCGATTTTGTCTATATTTTGACTTCTACACTTTGTAGAACTATAGCTACATATCTGTCCAAATTGCAATACTGTGTTTTAAGAAGAGAAGAAATTAGAGACAATAGGGCAATGGAGCGTATTATATTTCAAATATATCAGAAGACGGGAACTTACGTGTGGCCTTTTTTAAAACTGTTATAAACTTTGTTTAAATTTGCTTCTGGGCCTTTCGGCGGTGTAGTGGGCGAGTGTCTGTTTGGCGATCGACAGGAACGTGGCTGGCTTCAAACCTGTCTTAAATAAAGTAAGATTTAAGCATAAGTAGACAAAATGACCATATGCCACTGACCCCGGTAAGAATAAAAAAATAGATTTTCTTCATCACCTAAACAACAGATTCTAATAATCATTATTTATCAAAATCAGGATTTTCTACGTTTCATAATTTAAATTTAATTTGAACTCCCTGGATGTTCAGATTTTGACGGAATTCATGTTTACTTTCTAGGATACAAAACTTTATATGCCCGTTACCTTTTCGAGGGGCTCTTATGGATCTAATTTTCTAATTTTTGATTATTTTGCTTGTTGTTTGGTCACGTTTCGAATGTGTCCTGGATGATTTAACCTTACAAAATATCTTTAAAACGGATGACTATGGAATATTGAAGTTATATATGTTTTAACTTCATAAAATACTAACACTAGTCAATATCTCGAAATGGTCGCTGAAAAATTCCGTAACCAACCACTACAAATATAATTTGTGATTATACTACATGTTCTTTGTTATACAGCTAAACACAAAACATGGCTAAATATAGAGCAAATAACAGTTATGTGATAAATCTGAAACAGTTTCGTAACCTGTGAAAAATACCATGAGATCGAAAAAAAGATGATTCTGAGCAGGCCTTGACTAGCACAACACGATTGGCAAGACTGATTTCAAAATGTGGCAGTAGGTTAGAGGTTAATAAATGTCAAATAAATTAAAACACAAAACAGTATTTATTTAGGGAACAAACTGAAAACTAAGATGAATACATGTTAGAGTAGGTGTTCAAAATGTGATCCTTCACTAGTATTACAACGATAAACTTAAATAATTCTGGAAACAAGATTGCAAGACTGACTTACATTTGAAATGTCACTGTCACATTATAATTCATAGGCATTCTAGAACCAGTGTAACCAATCGTGTTGTACTAGTCAAGGCCTGCTCAGAATCATCTTTTTTTTGATCTCATGGTATATGCACGGTTATTCAGTATATGGGCGGGCTCGTAGCTGTCGATTTTTGTTATTAAAAGATTTTGAAATTCATATCTCATCTATACAACATACAAATTTATTAAAATCTCACATGCAGTTTGGGAACAGATATATTATATTGCATTTGTTTATTCATTTTTATAGTTTATTAATTTTTATGCGCCATAAATGCACCACATATTAAATACCGGGTGGACCATTTTCGAAGTGATTCCAGGCTCTTTAGCTATTGTACCTACGCAAAAATGATAAATAAGTCCCGGGCTAAATGCAAAAACAAAGTTAATGGTGCAAACAACCGAAGTTTAAAATTATCTTTTGTTTTCGCGCTTCATGGAAAAATCCAATTTTTCGAAAATATTTTTTCTACTAATTATAGATGTGTTTACTTTTTGATTTTATCTCTACAAACAAACGAGTTAAATCTACCCAGGCAAGCGACGATTTAAATTTCGGTTTGCACCGTTAAATTTGTAATGTCTCCACCCTGGACAGTATAAAGGACATCCAATTGTGAAGTTTTCTATCCATAACGTTAAATTAGCCTCTAAGTGCGTTATTGTTATTAATATACTTCCTTTCTGCTCCTTAAATTTCTTGTTAAATTTCAACGAAACCTCCCTATTAAAAGTTCAAACCTACAGAGTTTATTCCATTTTATAATTTTTGTAATTTCTGTTTTTGTAATTTTGATCGTGAACTTATTTTCCACCTTTCATTTTATATTAGGTTTCTTTATTTATCAAACCACCTTTGACGTGCACCAAGTTCTCCATCTTTTAATTTTATACCATGTTACCTAATTGGATTTTCACAGTCAGAATTCTTTGTTCACTTTCTCTTTTATTTATTTATTCTTTAATTAAACCTGGAGTCCGGGATTGTTACATTCAAAAGGTGTTTTTTTTTTTAATTTTTTTATATTAAATTAAATTTCATTATTTTCTTTGATTAAGTCGTTTTTTCTTTTACATCTCTTCGGTCTGTTATTATGCCTGCCGAAAAGGGGAACCCGTTTGTCTCACCAGTAATGATTATTAAGGTTTGATTGGCTCCATCTGTTTGTCAATTCTCTTTACATTAAAAAGCAGCAATTACTGGATTTTTAAAAATGTATTTCTATGATATCGGTACTTTGCTTCGCCTTCTTGTTTCTGGGAAATTTTATTTTGTTGAAAGAGCTGGTCCTTGTACAATTTTTAGTGTTCACGATTTGTTTTACAAGCTTTTAATATAAAGTTAAGCTTATCCGAGTTTACTGTTTGATTAATTCATTATATTACAAGTAGAATATCTGCAATAGTTTAGTCGTTTCAAGTCGTACTCAAAATGTTTTAGCTTTAAATTCCAAAACCTTAATCAACCGAAGTATTGGATCATGACCACATTATATCATACACATAGCGTACGAAACAATCAGGTATGAATGCGACTTAGGAAGCCTTTTAACCCTAGATGTCGCCGGCCATACTCTCTCGCCGAGTGTAAGTGCCGAAACCTTTACCTTACTAAATATAGTAGTTTAAAACTACATTATTTTGCCCAAAACGATTTGTAAAGTTAAAAAAGCAAATTTACGACTTAAATTATAGGTTCCTATTAAAGCTGGGCACAATGAACTACATCATGGTGAAAATAACGCATTTAGAAATCTAAAAAACTGTACTTACCCTAAAATTTAAAACATCATTCTAGTTATTAGTGTAAAAAAGTTTTTAAAGATTTATTGTGCCCTATTTATAACCATGGACTTTTTTTTATGAGAAACAATAGTTTACGTAAACCTTTGCAATAAATAACTCGGCGCTCAAATTTATTAGGTGACAAAGTTACTTTTAATTTAAAAGTTAACAAATGACAGTATCTAGAATAAATAGTTAGTTGTGCATAGTTTATGGAAACATATCTTAACTTGTGAGACTTTTGAAGGAGCTGGGTGCTCCCTCAACATTGCTAAAATACGACAAATCATCTATAATTTAGCCATTTTAGAAAATGGGTAAAATTTGGTGTCTTAAGAAAAATATACTGTGACGGAACTACTTATGTTCTGTGTTAATATTATTTTGTGTTAGTCAGTATTGCCTTGATTGGCGTGAGTATTGGTGTTTTATTTAAAATAATAGAATCCATACTGTGTAATTTGTTTTGAAAAGATGACAGTTTTCATTGAATATTAAAAAAACCTTAAAATTCATAGATAGCGTCTCATTAACTGCTACACTGGCGCCCAATGTAAAGCCCAACGTAACCCCAACGTAAAATAAATTAAAAATTGTGAAAAACCAGTGAGATGATCCAGTGCGAAAGACAATTTTCCAACGGTAAATACAAAGAAAGTTGAAGGTTAGTAGTATGTCTATGCCGGTTTCAGCGCAATTTCGCACGCGATTTCTTATGAAGCTCAATCCTACCTTTCAAGGTTGTTTGCCAGGTGGGTTGCATAGATATGCAGGTGATAAGAGCGATGTAATCAAGGTCAGCTGATAAGGGAGCGAGGTGTTTCAAGGTGGGGGAAGCAGGTGCGGGAAGGCTGGGATACAGGATACTGATTGGGGTCAAAGTTCAATTGCCAATACGGAGTCAAGGTTGGGGAATCAAAGCCCAGATGCGAAAATAAAAAATAATCAAACCTACATCAGACGAAGTTCAAATACTAGCCAAGAACCTGAAAAATGGAAAAGCGCCTGGACCAGGAGGGGTAAGTGCACAACTAATAAAGGCTGCGCCAACCACATTGTTCGAATTGCCCGAAAAGCTCTACAATTCTAATTCTTGTTTATTCGGAAATGAAATGCCAAGTGACTTTAAGAAAGGGGTTATTACCAATGTATACAAAAAAGGGAAAAAAGACGATTGCACCAATTATCGAAGAATAACTGTCCTGTCTTCTATAGGACGAGTTTATGGGAAGATCCTAAAGTGCAGATTAGAAACAGATATAGAGAAAGTAGAGGAACAAAGTGGTTTCCGAGGAGGCCGATCCTGCGTTGATAACATCTTCAGCATACGACAAGTGACAGACAAACGATTAGCGCATAACCTCGAAACCCATCTAGTATATACTGATTTACATAAAGCCTACGACAGTGTTCCACTCTCAAAACTTTGAAAGAACAAAAAATAAAACACATATACAATATACATACAAGCTATAAAACAACTTTACACAAAAAATACCAGCTCAGTCAAAGTTGGTAAACTACTAACATCTGAATTTGAAGTCAGTAAGGGGTTAAGACAAGGATGCTGCGTAGTCCCCACACTTTTCAAAATTTACCTCAACGAAGTACTCAAAGAATGGCGAAGAAAGTGTGCAAATATGGGGATCAAAATAAATGACGACATGCTATTCTCCTTGCTTTTCGCGGACAATCAAGTCATATTTGCCGGGGACGAAGACGACGCCTCATATATCGTATGGTAAGAAAACTTGATGAGGAGTATAGGAAATGGGGCATACAAATAAACTACAAGAAAACTGAATATATGGTGGTAGGAGGAAGAGGCAATGATTTGGTGATGGAAAATGGAACTGTAGTAAAGTGCTGTCAAAGCTACAAGTATTTAGGGGCTATAATATCGAATAAAGGTGGAAGCGAGGAGAAAATTAAACACAGGATGGGAAAAGGTAGAATAGCAATTCGACAGTAACACCCGATTATATGGAGCAAAAATACAAATAAAAACGTGAAAAAGAAACTATATAAAACAGTAGTGGAAAGTATAGCAACATATGGCGCAGAGGTGTGGGAAGTAAGCGAAAGAAACAGAAAGAAGTTAAAGGCGATGGAAATGGATTTCTGGCGACGTAGCTGTGGTGTGACAAGAAAGGACAGACTTAGAAACGAAGACATTCGAAACGAAATGGAAACAAATATAGATATAACCGATGCGATAGAATACAAACAATTAAACTGCGATGGCCATATGAGAAGGATGGATGCGGAAAGATGGCTCAGAAGATATGGTATTGGAATCCCTCACAAAGGAGAAAAAGAAGAAAACCAAAACTGTCATGGTAAGATAATACTCGACCATGAGTAGCAAAGACCTACAAGAAAACGAATGGCAAAACAGACGGAGGTGGAAACAAGAATACGAGAAACGGCATACGGTGTAACCCTACTCGCATTTATTATTATTATTACTTTTACTTTTTTTTATTAGGTACTTGTGTTATAGACTTTGTTGTTCTTTTAAATTCTTCATGTTCGTTTCTACTTTATTCTTTTGTGCTTTTCCGAAAACCTCTGCTGTAGTTGGAAATGCTGTTGTTCCAAGAAAATTCTCAGAAAATCATCTGCTTTCCTTTTTGAAGAGTGAAGCTGTATGACATGTAATCGATTCATCTGGCATTGTTTGTTCATTTACAGCTTCTTGAAATATTTCGGTTATACTTTATCGTAATTATTCTCCTGAAAATTGCCTACTTCCAATTCTGACCGATTTACTGTTTTTATCATTTTGTGGCCAAAGGCCAAATTTCAGTCTTTATGTTCTACATTCACGAGATCACTGATCGTTGATCGTATAGGAAGAATTCAGCCACTAAAACATGCAGGAAGAAAAAACTGGAGAACTATAATCAGCAAATACAAACGTTAGAATATAATAAATGCAAAAATACAAGAAAGTTCTTTAAGCAAATAAAAACCCGCACACCAAAAATATCAGAACAGTTACAAGGGGATGTAAAAATGAAGAAGGAGAGCCGACACGAAATCCTTAACAGATGGAGGGAACACTTTAATAACCTGCTTAATGAACAGGAAATAAACAAAGATGAAAGGGAAGTGCAAGAAACACACACACCATTACCCAATAAAGATGATGATCCCACGTACGAGGAATTTCGGCAAGTAATTAGAGGTTCTGGACAGGACGAGATAGTAGATGAACTAATAAAAAGCAGGGGCGAAGAACTACATTACCAACTCTTTGGACCGAATGTGTATGGACTGAGGAAAAAATGCCAGAAGACTGGAACAATGGTCTAATTATTCCAGTATTTAAAAAAGAAGACAAGGAACTATGTGAGAACTACCGAGGTATAACCTTGCTTAGTGTGCCTTGCAAAGTGTTTTCCTGCATGCTATATAATCCAATAATAAAATATGCAGATAATGAAATAGGGGATTACCAAAACGGTTTTAGGAGCAACAGATCTACAACAGATGGTATATTGCGACAAACCTTCGAAAAATGTTATGAGCACATCAACATTGACCTACATAACCTTTTTATTGACTTCAAGCAGGCGTTCGATAAACTCAAAAGAAACAAGATATCACAATGCATGGAAACTTAAAAAAATTCCAGAAAAGCGAATAAGGCTGACAATGACGACGTTATATAGTACAAAAGGGAAGGTACTAACACAACATCGGATGACTGAACCCTTCGCAATTAACGAGGGAGTAAAACAGGGGGACGCGTTGTCAACACTGGTAACATTGTATTAGAGACAATAATCAGGAAAATCAACATCAGTGGAACAGCCAGTACAAAGATGGTTCAGATAATAGCACACGCCGACGATTTGGTGTTTACCAGCAGAACCCTAGAAGGTTTAAGAAGTACATTCAACGCTTTAGAAGAACACGCAGCAGAATTCGGAATATTAATTAATGAAGAAAAAACCAAATACGTACGTATGTCAAAACATACCTCCCAGAAACAGACCCTGAAAATTGACAGATACTCCATTGAAAAGGTGGTGAAATTTATATATCTGGGGACGCAAATAAATTCTAAAAATTGTTTAGACGAAGAAATATGTAGAAGAAACCAGGTAGGAAACAGAGCCTATTATCATTACAAATACCTCATGCACTCCAATATCATTGGCCACAACACAAAACTTAAAATATATGAATCTATGATAAGACCTATTATAACTTATGGTTGCGAAAGCTGGGCGTTAACAATAAGTCGCCAAAATAAACTTAGAAGTGCAGGAAGAAAAATATTAAGAAAAATCTACGTGGGGATAAGCGAACTAGACAGTGCATTCCGTAGAAGATATAACTACGAAATAGACAAATTAATAAAAGGTGCGGATGTAGTTCGCTTTATAAAAGCACAACGTTTAACCTGGTTTTGCCACATTTCGAGAATGCAGCCGAGCAGGATGGTCAAAACAATCCTGAGATGGGACTCCGTGAAACATGGAGAGACTCGGTACAAAAGGACATCACAACAATGAAGATTGGGAACTGGAAGGCGATAGTAGGAAACCGAACAAAATGGTAAAGTATAGTTGAAGAGGCTAAAACTCACATAGGGTTGTAACGCCGAAGAAGTAAATATTGTTAATGTTGGGCACATTGTTTCAAAAATCATCTCGTATTTCAAAATCTTCCTATTTCTCAATAGGGAGGCCACAGAAACTATTAAATTCAACAAAATTCCTTACAATTTGTACTGGATCGCTGATTAATCTCTTTGGCATTTGGGCCATTGTTGGTAACTGCAACCGGTTTGAATGACCGGGAATGATTGGTATAAATGTCCTGTTTCTGTTGCTCTTCTACATAAGGATGTTGCCTTTGGTGTGATTGACACACAGAATTACTGTGTTTTTTCACTGCCCCATGAAGCTCTCTACTCGTATGGCTATAATTTTCAAAACGGCACGGCCCAAATGTGGAAGGATCTCATTTAATTTCTAATACAAAAATAATTATTTAAAAGTAAAATTAATACGAGGGCTATTCTGTAAATTGTTAGTTAGAAGAAAACTACGGAATTTGTAAAGAAAATAATTTTATTGTTTTTCAAAGTATTCCCCCTTAGACATAATACACTTCGTCGTTCTTTGAAACCACTTCTCGAAACACGCTGAAAACTCTTTTTTTGGAAGGTCGTCAAGAATTCGCTGAAATTCAGCAACAGCCGCATTGGCGTCAGGAAATCTCTTACCACGCATGAGTTTTTTAATCAGCGGAAGCAAAAAGAAATCGTTAGGGGCAACATCTGGACTGTATGGTGGATGAGTGACCAGTTGGACTCCGGATTCGTGTAAAAAATTTAAAGTTGTTGCGGCCGTATGCGGAGTTGCGTTATCGTGGTGTAACAAAATTCCACGCAAACCAGATCTTGGGCGATCACTACACAATTTCTCGAAGACTTGAGGAAGGCAAACTTCTGTATACCAATCAGCAGTTACAGTTTTACGATCTTCAAGAGGAATTACTGCAACTGGACCACTCTGTATCTGAAGAAAACGGCAATCATTTTTTTGTTTGCACTTTTACCGCGAATCACTTTTGTTGGCATTTCCTCCTTTTCAAACACCCAAACAGTTGATTGTTGTTTTGTCTCGGGATCATAATTATATATCCACGATTCATCCCCCGTAACGATACTAAATACCTGCTTTGAAGATCCTCCATCGAACTTTTCTAACATAAACCTGCACCAGTCTACCCGTGCTTGTTTTTGTTCGTCGTTTAACAAATATGGAATCCACCGACTTGCCAGCTTTCTTACACCCAGATGTTTATGTAAAATGATATCTACTGCAGATGATCCAATGCCTAGTTCGTCTTGAATCTCTCTATGAGTGATATTTCGTTTTTCCTTAATCAGCTTTTCGGTTGCAATAATGTTTTCAGCACAAACAGCTACTGCAGGTCGTCCAGGTCTTGGTTCATCTTCTAACGTACTCCTTCCACGTTTAAATTCACGGAATCGGTAACTAATTGTAGATAATGATGGACTATTGTCGCCAAAAGCTGCCATTAAATTTTGGTGACTTTGGTCGTATGTTAAGCCTCGTTTATATTCGTAGAAAATCATAGCCCGAAAAGCATTCCGCGGCACTTCCATAATGCTTAGTAATAATCAAACGAATTATAACAATCAAAAATTAGGATCTCTATATGCTTTAACTTCAACCTTGCAAAATTGCAACTGGAAACTGTCAAAAGAATAAGCTTTCGATTGATGCAAATGTTTTTGTTTTTCTTCGCATCCATGGCCTGCTACTAACAATATACCGAACAGCCCTCGTATAAGGTTGTATTAGTGGCAGTCAAATTAAAACGGGTCAGACACCAAAAAGTGTCACTGAACATTTCTTACCTCAAAATTAATCTCTGAAACTGTTAATACATCTCAGTGGGAGATAAGACGGTCAATCCCATACTTGAAGATGCTTGTGGGCTGCTGACGGAACCCAGTCAGACACGTCCTCGCCCGATGTAAATCGAAGTCCACGAATGCCTTTTCAGCTATCCAAAATTCTGAAAATCGCATGGGAAGAGATCTGGACTGTATGGAGTATGTTGAGGTGTTTCCCATCCAAATCTCTTAAGCATATTCCTCACTAAGTTGGGATTGTGTGAGCGATAGAGTGACAATACGGGACAGAACAGCATACTCTTCCTCGTGGTATCGTCGCAGGTGACCCAGAGATGCAGCTATTCTGTGAGTCTTTTGTTCCTCCGTCAGTTGATGTGGAACCCACTGCGCGCATATTTTTCAGTACTGCAGGTGGTTTGTGATAATGGCATGTATGGAACCATGGAATTTTTTCCACTGTAATCCGTTGGTTTTCCCGGATAAGACCATCCACCTGAGGAATAGCATCAGTAGTAATTGACAGGATGGGCCTGTCCTGGGCGAGCATCGTCTTGCAGTGGCATACGTCTCTCTTGGAATCCCTTACGCCTCTTCAGCATACGTGAACATGATGTGCTGTGTTCGCCGTACGCGACGATGAATTTCTTGTCCTCCAACTCTCTCAGCGCGGCGGTCGAAAAACGAACCACACCTCTCTGTTCTTCTTTACTCGCATCCATTTCTGATGTTGGGCGAACAATGTATCGCTATCCCGACAGATATCAAACTCTAGTGTTACCAACTTTTGCGCGTCACGAGTTTTATACATGGCGACCCGTGTTCATTTGACTGTCTCTTGTATATCAATTCGGAATATAATTTTAAACTTTGTGCATATTTGTTGTTTAATTCTTGAGGTCCTGGATTGTGCTAGAAAACAATGGAACTAGTTCTAATGCAAATTAATTAGTTAATTAATTACAAAATGCGAACTACTCTCAATTTAGACACAGAAGGGAGATCAAAACAATTCCGTAATATTCAGACTATGATTTCATAGTTTTCTAAAATGTACGGATTTCATTTTACATAATCATTAATTTGCAAACTGAATAAGCAAATAAGATCAATAATAAATAATTAAATATGTATAAGTTCAGCTCTCAGCGTAGTAATGAAGCACAAAACTTTGATGTCTCTAATTACGACAGCATTTTGCAAAAGAAAACTAATTACCTCTTCCTTCATAAGCGGTCGAATTTTCTCAACTCATTTCCTTCGCAATCTTCCTAAGTTCCTCTAACGTGCAAGTCTTCGTACGTTAGATTTGAGGATTTTACGAGGGTTGTCGTAACGAGTTTTTGAAATATATTTTAGCGAGTGGATTATGCAGTTTAGTTAAGTTACGGGCTCGATTCGCAAAACAAGCATTTTTTGGGCGTTCCGCCGCACGTAAATTTAAAATCAATCGAAAAAATATCTCCAGAGCTTTGATTCAACCATAAAGTATGCGTTTTAATTTTTAGAATTCTTTAGGGAAGACTTTTACGTCCCTTTGGCTTACGTAATTCAAGGTAGTTTACTGGCGGGATTTCCGTATTAGAAATTTACTCATAAAGTAATTAGGAACAACTGCGGTTACATGTAGTAGCAACGGATTAAACGCTCTCTGAAAGTGTCATATAAGGAGATTATGATTCAATCAATTTTAATCGCATATCTCTTAGTAAATCTGGTGTAGTTTTACATTTGTTAGAGGACAATTGTAGGCTTCAGAATTTACCTTCATTAATTTAGATTGTAGTAAGTCGAAAGGGTTAAACACTTGTTCTGTGATAATTTTATGAATCGATTTAATATGTAAATATTTCGCACCTACGACAAATATCCTAGTTAGTAAAGAAATATATTTTCCCTTATTTTTTTTTCTTTTACAGGTGGGTGATATATTCAGCAGTGAAAATGTCGGTAAGTTAATCTTCTTTTATTTTTAATTCATAGATAATTATGTTGTTATACACGTCTTCCCTTGGAAAAAATATCTCTACATTTCGCCACAAACTATAGGTTCTGGAAGGAATTTTCTATAGTTACTATTTAGAAATTATTTATCGCGTATGTCAGGCTACAGGCATAAGGTTACATAACTGTCACTAATAGAAATTGTGAGGTTCAAATGGAGCGTTAAACTAACTTCGCGTCACTAGAGCATTAAATTTGCTATGTGTGTGTGTCACCACTAATTAATAAATCGCTATTTACCTTATTGTGTGAAGTGTCTCTATCGTTATTAGCGTTTTTAATCTAACATTTTAACTGTAATTTTTATTATCTGTTTCAACAGTCACTCTGCTCTTTCATTTTACTAAAACTCAAAAATATATTTTTTGATTGTTATGCATCATTTTTCATTAGATTTCGTTTGGTTTACAGAAAACAGTTTTAGCTATTAAAAAAAAGCTATATAAAAGTTTTATACAACGAATTTAATATTTTTAATTCTGTTTCCAACTTTATTTTGTAATACGTACGTTGTAACTCCAAGTTCGGGTTTGTCTTCAATCGTTTACCGGTGCTTACATTGTATTCGTTTTAAAAGTTGCTTCAGTCTGATGTTCTAAAACGAGATTCTAACAATTATATTATATTCATTATTTTATCTATTTCAGAGCTTCTAGGGTGTATTCAATCAGTAATTTTAGTTAAAGAAGGCGTATCAACTTAAATTAGATTAGAAGAAGGGCAATGGATTAGCGAAGAAAAATTATTTCAAGAATAGTTGTTACTAAAGGAAAAATAGAAATTTTGTGAAAAGAGTGAATAAACAAATAAATTACTAAATATTGGGGCAACTGCTCGAAACGGTTCCTTGCCATTTTAATACATATTAGACGAAAGTTTCCGAATTTTTTTAACTACAGAATAAAAATTTATAGAAGTGATGGCTGGCCATCGTTTTCGCCCTTTTCGTAGGAAAATAATAGTCAAGTGGATTTAGGTCGATCCGATATTGAGACAAATATACTCAAAATAATTCTTCAATGGAAAACGACTCGTTTGATATACATATTGCTATGTAAAGCCTCACGTTGGGCCGTCAATTATTGCTATGACGGGAATACCACATTGTGGCGCTAATAAATGCTTTGAAGGGTTTCTTCTTTTAGCTTTCAAGTTAATTACAATTTTTAAAAAAATTGCTTACCCTGACAAAATCTCTATTACTTTTGCTTTTTAATTTAAACTCCGGCTAACTCTCTTTTCTTATTTCCTCTTAGCTGTAATTTTGATTGTATTTATCGCAGATTTTAATAAAGCACGTGAATAAATTCCTTATTAATACCAGCAAGAAATGGTACCACGGTACCAATATGGTTACATTTAAAAAGATCACGTTTTGTCCCAAAAACCATTTTGATAAACTTTATTTGCTCATAAATCACATAATTTACTAGTTTCGACGGGATTTCGATATTTCTGGTATTACACGGCTCAATTAGAATAAATCGGAACAGTCATGGCACACATAAATGGAAAACTAAAAATTAAATTAAAATAAATATTGATGACTGAAATGTCACCTATCTATATAGGGTGTTCTATTTGAAAATCAAAAGTTAGTGTCACTTCCTGTGAAATCGGAAGTGGCAAAAACTCATTTATATGTTAAAAAGTGTTGTTTATCAAGTATATAGGATGTTCCAAATTGATCTTGTTACAACCGGTATAGGGATAGCAATACTGGACGTGGTTTATGAAATATTAGCCTCATGTATAAAATAAAGAGTATGGATAGTATAACAGGAGACTATTAAGCGAGCTTTTGAAAAAATTGCTTGGTAGTGGACCAGTTACACACTCTGAAACATATAGAGATATACAAAAACATTACATGCGATAGACTTTAAACCGGCCCACAATTCGGTACCTATATAAGCTATATAGAATCGAGAGGTAATTGCAAATACCACAAAAGTTAATTGGTTTGGTGATGATGACTTTGAATCATACAGAGGTAAAGGTGAAAATATAAAGTGTATCCACAAGAAAATTCAAATTTAATAAAGGACTCAGGGACAATTTATTCGATATTCTATTTACTACACCAGCACTAGGTGTAGTATAGCAGTAGTTCGTAGGTGATAACTCTAAATAAACCCACTACTTGCGTGGGCGTGAGAGTCCTAAAAGAGAATGGTGCTCACTAAATAAACTTAACGATGTATCTTGGGCGCCAGATCCTTAATAACGTAAACTGTCTTCAGTCGGATCTCCTGAAGATAAATCTCCAAAGTGAATTGACTTGGTAATAAAACTCAAGGCTTTATAATTAACGAAATAGGATATATTACCTTATAAGCAAAATTATACATAACACACTATTGAAAATAATTAAGTTATCTTTCAATGAAAAAGAAAATAAATAACTAAGTTCGTAACCAAATGAAATCTAACTAAACGAAATGTTCAGTGTAACAAGATCCTAATCAAACGTAAATATAAATGGAATGTTCAAAATAACAATATCGTACTCAAACGAAAGCCTAAAACAATAGTGTAGTGTTACACCTAAAAACACAGCTCTATCTGCGGTAGTAACCATTTGATTATTAAATGCAAAACTAAATTCACTTTTAGGTCTATGGACATTGTGAAATTCAATGAAAACAGTTTTTAAGACGGTAACTTTGAAAGTCAAATAAAAACGTATTAACCTTTTCACAAACACCCCTGACTGTAGAATCAGAAATTAAAATCCTAGTATCATTCGCATACATGCCTAGGTCACCCGCCGTTATATTATTTGGCAAATCATTGATATACATTAAAAAAAGGAGGGGACCTAGGATGCATTAATATATAGGGTGTTCCATTTGAAAATAAAAAGTTAGTGTCACTTCCGGTAAAACGGAAAAAAATCATTTAATATGTCAAAAAGTGACGTTTAATAATTATATAGGATGTTCCAAATTTCAACCATTTATCTTAAAAACTAAAGGAAAAAAGGAGGATGTACCATGATCGTGTTACACCCGGTATAGTTGCAGCATAGTGTTTTATTTTCGCTACTTTTCCCCATGGCTTTTATTATTCTTCATTTTTCTTGCTATTTCTTGGACTTTTTCTAATGTTGGTTTCGTAACTTCGCGTTCTTGCAAGTTATCTGGGAAATTCTCTTCTTTATTTCCTTCTTCCATCTTTTCTTTTTTGCTCAACATCATTTAAAAATATCTCGCCTGTCTTTCTCACGCCTTTTCTTTGTCCTATATTAAATTACCTTCTTCATCTACGAACAATACTGTATTACTCTGAACTGCGGTTCCTTCACTTCTTGTGTTTTGATAAAAACTTCTAATTTCTTTTGTTTTAATACCTTTGTCTCAGTCGGCTTAATCTTTCTTGTATAAACTTTCTTTTATCTCTCTACATATCCGCTTGGTACCCTTCTCCTCTCTTCTCTGTATCCTTATGCTGAATTCATTGATCTCTTGCATAGTACTTTCCTCTTGCCTTCCTACTTTTCTTAATTGCACTCTACATCAAACCAACCTTTCTTCCCTCTAATGCTTGTGAATTTAGTTTCCACTTCGTGCCTATACTTCTCTTTTACTTCTTCATTGCAGATTATACTTGCATTTTTCATTCTTCGCTTCTGTACTCCTTTTATACTTTTAAGCAATCGTTTTATTTGTGCTCTCACCAGGAAGTCCTTTGTAGGCTCTTACAACCAGAATCGACGACACCTAATTTCTATCAACTAAAACGTGATGTATTTGGTTTGTTGTTCTGCAGTTGGGAGAAACCCATGTTCCTTGTGCTCAAAATACGTCCTCGAAATTTTCAGTTCACACTCGGTGACAAATTTTATTCCTTGTTCCCCGAGTTTCTCCCCATTTTTAATACTTACTGGATGTTTACTAAATTTGTCTATTACCGGTCGATAAAGTTCCTCCATAACCACCAGCCATCTTTCTTACCAGTTTTTCCAATGTTTCGTAGAACTCTTTCTGCTACACCTTCATCCTCTGTGGGTGTACCTACGTTTGTGGCCGTTTTAAGTATTTCTAAATTCTTCTTTTACTCTTAGTAAGTATATTCTTTTCGATACTGCCTCAAACTTAATTATTACGTACTTTCACATCTTTTTCTTTCTTTTCTTCCATATGTTTTTCATCTCAACCACTGTTAAGGTAAATAGTATCCTCTAATTATTATTTCGTTTATTTCTTGTTTCTCCTCCTGTACAGCTACTATATCTAATCCATATTTATTTCTTTTGGTGCTCCCTTTCCTCCTGAAGAAGCCCCTTAAAGAAGTGGGCGAAACGTTGAGTTCTTGTATCTCAACAATGACACGGTCCCAAACCGGAAAACGTTTTGTTATACTGACACACTGACCGTAGAAGTCTTCGAATTCATATTTACTTCCTTTGGAAGTATCTTCAGTGCACCCTCCATATAAGTACCTCTTACATTCCAAGATCATGTGTTGATTCTTTCTTTCGTTTTTACTTTGTCTCACATAAGTTTTCATTCCATTTAGTTTTCACTTCTATTCTGTTCCACTGCCTTAGTCATCATCGCAGTTCCGTTCTTTCTTACTGCGTTTATTACTTTTTTATGGGTATACTCCAATTTCCCACTAGAAGCAACTTCTGGTAACCAACCCTTTACATTTTTCCCCCCTTTCTCTCTCTACTGTCGCTTGTCTCAATATTTGTTCCGTTATCATTCTTTCATTCTTTGTTAAATCATCATCGATAAACATTTTTCTCGTGAGTTTTTCTCATTATTTTATTTTTCTCTCCTGCATTTCGAGTTCCAAAAGGTGTATCTTCTCGCCTTGTCTTGATCTGTATTTCTGTTTCGGCATGATTTATTTTATTATATAGAGCTTTCCTTCACTTCTCTGAAGAAACGTACAGCCAAAAAACTAATTTCAAAAGCTGAAAAGGCCAATGTCTCATATTGTACAGAAGCTGCAGCGACAATTTCTATTTAATTACAGTGTTCAATAAGAAACATCTTTTGGTGGGTCATGACACTATTGACTGAAAAATAAAGTTCTGAACATTTTTTGTAGAGTTTTCAAAATATAAAGAAAGTTGCATGGATATTCAGTTTCCTGCAGATTCAAAATATGTAAAATATACAGGATGTTACATTTAAAAGTGGATGGTTAAGGTTTCCGGTGAGACCGGGGATGTTACTAAATTATTTTGTTGTTCAAAAAATCGCATTTTCGTGTATTGGGCCCTGTAAGTTTCATTTTAAAAAAGGGGAAAGCCTGTATTCGTTTACATCCTGCGTATACCAATAGATAATTACTACTAACTGCCTACAATAAAACACATAGGAAAAAAGTAAAAAATGAAAAGGGGTATACAACAAAGTGACACTATGTCCCTCAAACTCTAGTAGGATCATTTTAAGATAAAGCCTAGCAACTTATAACAAGTCGACTACAGCAACACAAGGGTCGCCTTAACACATTGACCACAGCAAGAAAGGACAAGTAACTCCTTTAATCTGACGCCGTTGAAACGAAACTGAGCATTGAATATTCTGGTATAATGACTATTATCGGATGCCACGGGATCTGTTAAACTGAAATTTCAGTGGTTCTCAACTGTCACTCAAGCGTCAGATTAAAGGATTTACCGGGTTCTTTTCTGCTGGGAGTGAATGTGTTGAGGTGCTCCTTGTGTTGCTGTATGAGTCGGCTTGTTATAAGTCGTTAGGATTCAGCTGAATTGACCCTACTATATTCTTGTTACTTCTGAAGTTCTAAGTTCACAGATTAGAAATAGGAATGGGAACCAATTGAAACTGAAAAACGATATCATGTTAATAAACCTATTGTAATTCCATATTTTCTTTTTTATTTTCGTTGACTGAACATTTGTATTTGAAATAAGTATGACTTTGCGATTTGATACATTTCATTTTAATTTAGTTAGCAACCACTCAAAGTTAGTTTTTAACTTCATATTGAATTTCCTAATAGCGAGGTCTACATTTTCGTTAGTAATTGATACCAAAGTATCATCAGCAAATCAATTAATGCTTAATGAAGATTAAATTTTAAATCGCTGATGTAAACTAAAAACAGCCATGGCCTTAGAACACACCCTAAGTTATTCTGAATTTTTTTAAAATTCTTTATTTCCGTAAAGTGTGGATTAGAAGCACGAGGTAAAATAACTTTGGAACCACGTATTTTCAGTGCCACGAATGCCGTACTCAATCAATTTATTTAGCAAGCGTTCTCTATCGACAGATTCAAAAACTCTTTTATAATTCTAAAATATTGCTGCAATACTTTTATTGAAGTCTAACTTAACTTTTCCATTTTATTAACACAAAATTTAATGCAGATTTATATGAATGTTTACTACGAGCACTTGACTCACTTTAAGTCAAATTACATTTGTTTCTATATAATTTTGCAGTTGTTCAATTCCCAGTTCTAGTAATTGTTCGTTAATCAGTAAAACATTCACAGGTCGAAATTCTTTACACATGTTTTTTATACCCCAGTTGACCCTAAAGATTGATTAATTAAATGCTGAGGTAAATATCTAATTACTAGCAATGCACCTGCAATAGCTTTATTCTAATGAGATGATAACTGTCTTTTATTTTCATATAAATTAACAGTTTATTATATTACAATCAGCTATTTCTTTAAATTTGATACTGTGGGCGACCTCTGATATTGAAATTTGCTCAAATTTCGCATTAAATGCAATGGAATTATTTATTTCTACGATGCTGTTTACTCTTCATTGCATTTGTGTAATATATGGTCCGGATTAGTAATTTCGACTTCATCAAACATACTTTTTGGGTAGTAGATGGAAAGACTGGGGAGGATTATATCCTTCTTTTGTTTGTTCTTTCTTAATTCTCATACCATAGCTAAAAGATGGCGCAATTGTAAAGCATCGAATCTCCCGATGGGCAGGATTTTCCTGCAATCTGGAGGTCGATGTTGAGCGCTGGCGACCATTCGTCATTAGATATCTAACGACGATTTCTGCGTCAAATTATTATATCTGGATACATAATCTCACTTTTTATGATTCTTATAATTATTTAATCGAATGCTAGGGTGGTGCAATGGTGGAGCGTCAAGATAGCGTTACGTTAGCCCTTGGTTCCAGTCACCCGATTCCTGCAGCCTGGAGATCGTTGAACACCAAATTAATAACGTTCTCGTCTGAATACAGACCTAAGAGGCAGGATAAGAATAAGATCCTAGACATATACATACTTGTACTATACACATATTGTAGTATGTAGATAATAAACGGCGCACCAATCACATAACTCGCAGAGACGAGTCGGATTGTATGTACACTGCCACATGCGCTAACGCACCAGCCTCGACACCGAAAGGTAAAAGAGTGTCACGTGCTAATTCCGCACTACGGCAACTTATAGGTACGTCGAAGTCTTGTAGCACGCGGCTAGCGAGCAGTCGAAGACGGGGGGCTCGAAACGCTAAACCCTTCAAATAGGGGAGGTCATAATAGGGAGGAAAATGGGCGCCACTGCGGAAAATCACCCGAGATGATGATGAGGAACGTAACAGATATTTACATCAGGGCTCGAAGGGGCTTGGGGGTGGCTGCAGCCTACTGCTGGTGGTACTTACGATTGCTTACTGAAATAAAAGACTGCTACTGGTAGATAGGCTCACAAGATATACACAAATATTACAAAACAAACGCAAACGCAAATAAAAGGCGGAATGTAATATCAATAAAATTTAATGCATGCAAGTAATATTCAAAATATGACACAAAATGGGTTTATAAGTTCTTCCTTAAATTACCCGTAAAAAGGGTGACTAAGGTATGCCACATTTATTCAAGTTATGGCAAAAATATAATTAGCAGCTAGGCTCCCTTAATCGCAATCAAAAGAATGGTGATAACAAAACCTAAACTAGAAATTCGATTACAAATAATTTTACACATGCAACACAAAATAAGTAAACGTCACGGCAATTCGCAATGTTTCTAAATTGTTACCACTAAAGCACAAAGGTAATACGCACTGATTGAAGATTTAAACACTTTGCCGAACAGAAGAAAGGATGCCTGAAGTACTTGATTTACATACAATAATTACTGGTGCCTGTCTACGAGTGAATCACAAAATACGGTACTGATTTAAGGCTTGGATTGGTACAGTCACAACCGGCAGTAAAAGGAGCAGAGTAAAATATTTACCTGGGAAAAGGGCTTCGTTGGTCGGCCTCACCAGGGAGAGATAGCAGCGGTCGGCGTAGAAAAGAAGGGATGGAGTCCTTCTTCCGGAAGCAGATGTGAAGACAACAAGATGTCCTTAACTCGTAGATGATTTAATCCAAAAACGAAAACTGTATATAACGAAAACTTCACCAAACGTCAAACTTAAACGGAACTTCCAACACGGAACTTATGTTTCCCGATACGAAATAAAAGACACTCTCTAGAATAATCCAACAATATGTCGTAACATAGTTTTTCAAAACTAACGGCAATGAGAGGCCAACGAACACGGGATTTCACTACCAACGCCGGATCGATAATTACTGTTCATATTTTTCGGGGACGGACATTTATTCACCAACATTTAAGTACAGCGGCCGTTTAGGCCCAAGGACATGAAGTTGTTAGGACACAAGAGCATTATAAAATGTTTGAATATGCTAGAATAAGGGTGGTAAGATGCGGGGACACAATAGTGCACCGAGTTATTGTTTTGACCAGTAGTGTTTCTAGAAATTCGGTCTTCCAGCCAGTAATTCAAAGTCAGAGTTTTCGGAAGAGCTACTTCAAGGTTTTTAATCCTGTTAAAAAAGATTTAAATTAGTATTCCTATGAAGTTGTGAATATCTCGAGAGCAAAAGGGAAATACAAATTATTATGTGGCATTGTAGAAAACGAATGAAAATTCTTTGATGATAAAATTATGTATCATACTTCCCAACTTGTTACCTGAAACCGTGAAGTTATCTCAAGAGGCAGGCCGTGCGAGAAAACGACACGTTAGTCTGGCCTTGCTCATTTCACGCTTAACTGGCTGTGAGCAGCAAGAAACATGAAAGATTTTCGTATAAATACAAAATGTGTATCGATTTTTCTTTAAGTAAAGAAAATTATTGTTTTACTATTACGTTTTCGTTTATTAAAAACAAGAAGAATATTTTATTCACGATTAATTGTAATTATTTCATTCAGATTTATCGTAACGGTTTAACAAATAAGTACGAAATTAAGAATGCTTTAGTAATATGTTCAATGGTAGCAATTAACAAGTATCTCGATTCAGCACACATGGAACAACATTTATTAACGAAATTGTTATCTGAGCAGGTGGCTGCTTCCAAGGTTTGCCATCTACCTGAACGGGCGCTTTAGCCCTTAGAGGTATCTCAACGCTTTGTGCTCGTCTTGTTCTATGTGGCTTAGACGGGCCAACTTACAACTGAGCAATATAAAAGGAAGAGTATATTCCTAATACTTCTAAAATACCATCGTTATATAACTTTACTGGACCTTCCGAACTGCAACCCCATAAACCAACACCAGCACCCCTTGATGAAAAATTAAGTACAGCGACTGATTTAAGTTCAAGTAACTCGACTTGTTTACAATCTAAAAATAATTTTACAGCCTCTGCTGCAAATTTTTGCAATCTGCCGTTACAACTTGCTGTGTTCCAAAATACAAATAAAGTTACTACCAAAGGAATAAAATCGACTATCCCTTGTTTTCTAAAAATCCAAAGCAACTTGGGCATCAACTCCAATACTTAAATAATTGTACATATGTACATATTATACAGATTTTTCGTTGGCATACGAATACCAAGAATGCTAAGATGTCGATACTGTAGTATCTCAACACCCACCTAGCGATGGAGGTGCTTTCTGCATTCTGAATTCTAGTTAAAATGCTAGGGAGATCAAAGTCTAAAGAATGCTCGTTACCTCTTCCAAATACTCTTAAAATATGGTTTCCAGTGCATAAAGGAATAATTTCTACGACAGGATCAGGCTCAAGATCTAAATGATGAGCAGCAGTGAGAACCCAAGCAACAGTTCCATCTCCACCTGCAACTAATAACTTAATACGCTCGGGCACAAGAAGTGCACTTCATTGAAGTGGCGACCTTTCCGCTAAATCCAAAACTTGTGCAGGGTCATTATTTCCCGACTTTCTCTTTCACGCAATAAGAGAACACCAATTACTCCAGCCGGAATGTTTCACGCCACGCTATAACATGAATGCTGCTTTTACGTCTAGCCAGTTGTACACACCAGGAGGGGGGGGGGGGCTATTACATTCTTAAATGGTCCAAAATCACGACTACACCAGCAACATTTACAATCGACCAAACTATTTAAATATCCTAATGTTTGTCCATATTAGTGGTTTTTGTGGTAAAAGTCTGAATTCTTTTGCTTTTTAATTTAAATCTAACGGAATACCATTCAATTATACGATACTGCGGCGTCTATTTTGTACTACTTTAAAAAAAATAACGTATATTGTTTTAATCAAGTACACTTAAACATATTGTGTGATTCCCATATTTCCGATATTCCAAGGAAAATTAAATTCAGGTTCAATTAACTTACTTTAAACTAAACCCGATAATTAGGACCTGACAATGGTGTAAACTGCTCCAAGGTATCTTAATTTGTATTACTAGCACTCGCATTTTCTGATCTCCAAGTGGAACCTTTGGTACAATTAATGTGCGAGGTTCTCCTAAAATAGATGACAGAGATATAATGTATGAGTTTTTCTTTGTTTTATATTTTAAAGTGAATAAAGTGATCTACATTTTCTGTAATGTTAGTTGTAGCTTAAAAATTTTAGCATTCAAATCCCTTTTCCGTACATTTGCGAATAATTAATCCAGGTGGTCCCTTAAGACCTTTCATGGAAAATGAAACTAGGTTAGAACAATATAAAGGGGTAGCTAGCACTACAAATTAATGCTAAGTGATTTTTTTATTTGTAACTGTAGAAGAATTATACGTAGTTATCTAATTGTTCCGATTTTCTGTATTGCTTGTATATACTTATTCCATTTCATACTTTTGCAGTATTACCTATAGTCTGACCAAAATTTTATTGTCTGCCATAATATTTAAATGAATAAAACAAATGATGTCTTCTCCACAGATTTAATTAATAAACAAACAACTCAAAAATGGGGTTGTCAGCTACATATAATTATATGTTTCGGCCGTAAAATTAAAGGGCCATCTTCAGGCTAAAGTTAATTGTACAAAACTATAAGGTAAATGTTATAAAATTGAAACTTACCACTTACCAGGTAAAATTTAAAGGTTTCGAACAAAAAACTTACAGCAGGATTAAAGATCCATTACTGGAGATAAAATTTTTCAAGGAGAAATAATTATTAAATAATCACCAAAGTTAACCAAAATTAAACTTACAAAAATGTTACATATAAATGTTTTAAAAATTAAAAATAATTATTATGGGTTAACTAACACAATTTGATTGATCTTTCATTTTGTATTTGATGCCTTCGGTCATAGTTAATCCGAAGGTGAAAATAGATGAAAAATTTAGTGAAAATATTCGTGTCACTCGACCACCATTACAAATAAGGTAAGACAGACAGGAAACACAACAAATCTGCAATTGAATTAAAACTAACTAAATTACGAAATCAAACATCCCTACAAATGTGAATTAGGAAACTGTAACAAAAGGGTTGGCAAAGAAAGAAATAAGAATTAAAGTAACATCTTAGCTAATTGAGGACAATCAAAAACCTGATCATTAGTCAGCTGTACATTAATACCTTGATCTGCGTTCAAATTGTTCAAAAATAACTACGTTGTAAAAATTACTAATATTATGTAAAACTAAGTAATCCCTACCAGGGTCAAAGACGTGTCCAGTGGAAAGTAATGTTCTGCAAAAGCTGATTTAGTTTGACCATTAATATTATTATTGTTATTTTTAATAAATCTGAAATGTTCGTTCACCCTGCTTGTCATACCTATATACGAACAATTGCAAGCATTGCGGTAACGATTAGAATCGAGAACGACAGTACACAAGAAATAGAAATAAAGCGAGGAGTGAGACAGGGATGCATTTTATCGCCAACCCTGTTCAACTTATATTCAGAACATATAACGATGAATCCGTTGTACGGGAAAGAGGAAGGAATTAAAGTAAATGGTGAAGTAATAAATAATATCCGATACGCTGACGACACCATTCTGGTTGCATCAACGCAAGAAGATATGCAGACATTGTTAGACAAAGTGAATGAAGAAAGTGAAAGGTTAAGCCTGAATATGAACATCCAAAAGACAAAATTTATGGTAGTAAGCAAGAGGAGAGACTTAAATGTGAGACTCACGGTAGCAGGTAATAACATAGAGCGAGTACAGAAATATAGATCCTTAGGTACATGGGTAAGAGAAGAATGGGATAGTGACATGGAAGTTAAAGCAAGAATAGAAATGTCCACAGACGGATTTAGAAATATGAAAGTAATGTTATGTGATAAAGAATTGAGCATCGATCTACGACTGAAAGTAGTTAATTGTTGCATATGGCCAATATTACTGTACGGCTCAGAAGCATAGAGTCTAAAGAGAGATATAAGCTGAAGAATAGAAGCATTCGAAATGTGGGTCTTCCGGCGAATATTAAAAATCTCATGGACAGAGCGACGTACCAACGAGGAAGTCTTACATAAAACAGGAAGAGACAGAAAACTTTTACACATAGTGGAAAGCAGAAAAGTCGAATATCTGGGACACGTACTGAGGCATGATAGATATGACCTACTACAGAAAATAATGATGGGGGAAAGATAGAAGGTAGAAAAGGAGTGGGAAGAAGGAAGATGTCGTGACTCAGAAACATAAGAGAATGGACGGGGATCACGAGAGTCAGCACCCTTTTTAACATAGCAAGGAACAGAGAAAGATTTTCAGAAATGAGAGCCAACCTTCACTAGTTGGAGCGGCACCTACAGAAGAAGAATCAAGGCGTTGATGGCAGAAAACTTGTGTTGGAAAGGGTTATTGGAATTAAAATTGATAATATTATTGGTATGGGTGGGTTTTCTGTAAATATTAAAGTTGAATTTATTATTTTTAATGGCAATAGAAATATCTAAAAATGAGATCATATTTTTGGTGCCTTTTTCTACAGTAAACTTAATATTGGGGTGCCAAGTATTAATATAGTCAAAGAAATCCATAAGTTGAGAATCATTCCCCCTAAACAGGCATCATCCATATATCTATTCCAAAAGAAGATTTTATCTTTAAATTTATGATTGATTTTCAAAATCACCATAATATTTAGTTAAACGTGATTGGCGCTTATTTTACTGGATAAATATTTGAAAAATGATTGTCCAATAAGAGAAAACGTTCCTTTTTTGGATCACTTGAAAATATTTTCCTATAACTAAAGGTGTGAAAACAATCATATTTACTTACCTATAAACATATTATATAGTGGAAATTCGGAAAACCGTAAAGCAATGAAAGTATGTTACTTATCACATGGTGTAAAACATAATCTGAAACAATTATTTACGTATTGTATAATACAGCGTGTCAATGAAACCTGAGGCACCCCTATTTTTAAATTATATTTTAAGGTATCAAAAACTGAAATTTGATATAAATATGTAATGCACTCCCAAAACTGCATTATTTGCCATAGAACACAAGATTTATCGCTTCCGGTTTGACGGGAATTAACCTCAATTTTGTTATTTTAAATGGAACGCCCTGTATATTTATACATTTTTGGAATCTCCATTTAATTTTATGTATGTTACTATCGAGGTTGAAACATTTTGTGGCTAAAGTAAATGTTTGTAGAAAAATTTATTTATTAATCTGAATTGCCAGGACCTGCATAAAGTGAAAGTCAAGGTGCCCCAATATTCGAGACAAATCGTTTTAGAACTTCAACTGTTTTAGTTGGTGTATTGCAATGACATAAAGTTGGCAAAAACGATTTTTCGAGAGTAACTACTTTTTCTTCAAATGGCACTACGGTGGGACGCTAGGATAATGAAAACGAGTATTTTTCAAACAAGAATAATTGTTGTTTTTTTTTATATATTAAAACAATGCAGGTAATGGCCTTCTTAAACTTAGTCAATTCAATCTGATTAGTAACGTATTACAGTTTCCCACTACAGCACACTTATTTTTAATTGTTTCTTTTAGTTCTGATATCTATCACTGTCACTTTCTGCTTTGGTACCTATTCTAATTTGCAGTAACTTTTCAAGCAGGCATGTTTTTACTTATATGTCACTTTCATTATTTGGATTATTAGGTAATACCTACTTACATCCTTCTCCTAATCTAAACATTTATAACATTTTTACAGAAAAAGGTCCTTAAAGTATTCAACTCACTCCGTACACGGCACTTGGTGGTCTCTTAAACAATATCAAACATTACTATAACTATATGTGGTAGTTTACGTAATTTATCAGAGTCAGTTATACTAAATGGTGCTGGAATGCATTTAGGTGAACATATGTAAATTAAGCGGATGACATTCACACCTATCAAATGCGTTAACAGTTCTATTATACTAAGTGGTTAAAATTGATTTGCAGATCAGGCCATGAAAGCTAATTTCAAATTAAGACTGATGACGGCTGACTATACCGGGTGGTCCATCGGTCTGTATTTTGTTTACTCGATTATTTTAAATATTACCGAATTTTTTTAATTTTTTTATTTCGGGAATATTTAGAGCCCATAAACTCAAACGTGGGTTAGATTAGCTATTTACTCGCGATAAAAGAAAAACAACAACAAATACTGAGAATAAAGAGAAGATTAAAGTCTGTGGCTTTTATGGCATGGATTTTAAACATATAACAATAGTTGGTTTTGGTAACAAAAATCAAAGCCTCGGACGTAAATTGGATTATATGAAGACCACACGGCAAAGGAAACGGTTACGATATTATTGGAAACAACAAACACTATGATGTGCTACCTGAAACGTCATGTCCCGCAATACGAAAAATATAGAGATAATAAAAGAGTCACAACAGACACACACAAATATGTGTACTAACCGAAAAGCAAAGGGAAATGGCCTTATAAAAGTTGAAAACTACATATCTATCTGTGGCGGTAAATACAATAGAGGATATACTATAAATTATATCAGAATGCATGTCTTTAGCGTAACTGCTCCGGATATTGGCTAATCTACTCGTAAAAAGATTAGAGGATACTTTTACTTGAAACTTGAAGAACAATCAGAAAAGATTATGACTTTGAAAGGGATCATAATAATGCGACACTTAAATGCATGTCATTGGCGGTTTAATGAAAGACTATTTAACGGTGAAATGTTAGTAGAAGTATAGGTACCTAATCAATAATTTTCGAATAAACAATACATTTCCCCCGACAAAACTATAAACACACGTGAGAGAACACTCGAAAGGACAGAAGGACTTTACACATGAAGAACTATTGGATGAAAGAACATCGAACAGTGCAGATACAGGAAGTGAACATCGTTTAGTTTTGAATAAAATTAGACTGACACCAAATGGAGAAAGAAAAGAAGCAAAAACAGAAAACATTTATAAATACAAAATAAATCTGAAATTACCGGGTAATAGCACTTCATCAGTTCCCAGATCCATATCATCATCTTCAAACAAAATATCATCTTCAGCGCCAAAATTTTCCTCGTTGTTTGCATCAAAATGTCTCCACAATATCATTTTATAAAAAAATAACGCTCAGCTAGCGAAACAGTTATTACGCGCGCACACTGACAGTTTAACCAATCACAGCCCCTATTTCGACCTCATGGTTGTCAACCAGCACGTGGGTTTAATGCATCGTATACAAATTAGTATACCTTATCAATTCCAGGTAATATCCATTTGCTAAATAACATCTGAAAACTTTCTAAAATTCTTTCTCTTTCATTAACTGTTGTTGAAAACACCCCAACGTTACATCGTCAATCGAGGTGTCAAAGTGCCATATTTTGAGGTTTTCATGTGGCATCTCCTTTAATGTTTAATGAATTGTGCTGAATGTTTAATAGAACGTAGACATATATTTCAGCTATCAGTTTATAGGCTTTGTGGCACTTAGTCGCCGGCGTCTGTCGGGGTGACTAAGTGCCACACCTGTTTTCTTCTTGAAAACACATTAGAAACGCATCGGGGCAACTTGTCATCCTGCAGAATTCAACTCTACACATGTCCTATGTTTGAAACTATTTAAAAAAATTGGAGGGGTTAAAAACCGAACAAATTTTTAAAAGAAGAGAAACTCTTTTTCATACTTACCTTTTATTACCAACTTGAAAAACATGAACATAATCAAACTTTTAAATAACAAAACAGCAAAAGATGCATATAAACGGAAAAAAATAAAATACTGAGTTGGTAGAAACAATTTTTCTTAGAAAAAAATCGGTCCTAAGCACTGCATTTAACCCATTTTAACAGGTCCAAAACGCTGCGTGTCATAGTCGATGCCCCATGGTACGTATCTAACCGTACACTACATGAAGATCTAGGGATACCATACGTCAACGAAGTAATACATCACTACATGAGCAACCATATGTGTTCCCATGTAATTAGGCTATGCCTGTTTGGGGATAAATAAATAAATAAATAAATAAATAAATAAATATGCGTAAACTTCAAGCTCATCCCAATCTATTCGGTCTTTATTAGACAACACCTATCGAAGACGCTTGCGTAGGAAATGGACAATAGACTCAGTAACTGATGTTTAGATATGCTCAAAACTCTTTACATTCAAAAAGTGTCTTGAAAAAAATGTGAAAAATAAAGTGTCATTACCAGTTCACTTGTAACTTCTTGCTGCTGATTTTAGCCGGAGGTACAATAGTCTTTTTAATATGTTGCTCCTTGTACCAAAGAACATCCCGAGGCTGTGGCCACTCCCAGAATTTTCCTTTCGTTCTCATGCAGGATATTGTAATAAGGCGGATAATACTAACAAATAATGAAAAACATCGCCATAAGAAATGAATTCAATAAGATGACATTTGGGTGTGACTAATATACCAAGTTACGCAATCCTTACAATGTAGAACTGATGAAATATGCTTATTAACTAAAGTTGTGCTTGCAAACGGACTTACGTCATTTAAACACCAGCTTCATGGTCATGTTGCGAAATCATTACATTGTATTACAATGTTGCAGGATAATTAATATTTAATTGAAGTGATCCGTTCGTGGGAAAACCATGACCTATATTTATACAAAGTAAGAATGAATGGAAACCGTTGTAACCGCTCTGGCAGATGTTTAAAATGTATGAAAGAAAGGGCAAGTCTTGGGAGTATAAATATATTCGGATTTCATACAGAGCTTCAGTTCGCTGTAGGGGTCTGACGACGAAACTAGGAGTAGGCAGATAGAGGACTAGGTAATGGACTCTTACGGGACCAACTCGGGCAGTAAGCCAGGGGTTGGATTAAATGTCGTTTCCGACGTTATTGCCAAGATGGGTGCCGTTCTAAAGATGTTCGTATAAGAACAGTCGAGATGCTTGAGGGTTCAAGCATGGCGACCCCTCAAGCTAGTTCCAACCGTAGTATATGGTGACTTCTGAAATGTTTACGTAAGAATCTTTTCTATATTTATATCAAATGTACTTCAATCTAATGTATGGCTTGCTGGTAGTTTGGGTGTGACCCGTGTTAACAGTTTGGCTATAACTCTTTGTTTTATGATTTAACTTAATGTTTGTAATTTATCTCGTTGATGTTTTGATGTGTTTATTTGTAACTTTGTCAATGGATAATATTTGTAAAGCATAATTCCGAATTCGAACAGTATATGTTATGTTATTTGTATTAGACTTTCATTCAATAACCTCTCACAAAGGCAAAGTAAAACACTCGTAATGAAGTTAGACTCTAAGTCTATACCATCGTAATCAATATAATAACATACGCGGCCTTAACCCTCTATGGTGCCAAAAGCCGCTTCGTTTGTCACGGGCCAAACGCACACTACGACCTTAAATTGAGGATGTCAAATCCGGGATGCACGCGACTAAGCTACAGTGAAGAAGGGGTGGTTCGTAAGACTTAAAATACTACTAAATAACACTAGCAACCCTTCAAAGGGATGGTCGTAAACGGTAGATAGGGCGCCACCATGACTAAAGTCACCCAAAGATCTAAAAGGAGGAAACCCATCATGGAAGATTCCCAAGGGCTCGGAGAAAAAGGGGGTTGTCGTTTAACTGCACCCTGCGCAAGATATGACTTACCTTGCTACTGAAAATTACTTTACTTTACTGCAATGCTTTAAATCTTGTACGCAGGCTAACACTTTATACACGTAAACTTTAACAAAAGCCTGAAACACAAACAGTATCGGGGAGGACTGAATACAATAACAAGATCAAACTGAACTGACAATGAAATATTTAATGAATCAAAAGCACAAAAATGAATACATGAAATTACACAAAAGACAATCAAAATACTACGCTAAAACAAATTATAACTACAAGACTTACTTTAAGGGAACGAGAATTGAGGGTGCTACATTTACGTTACTTAAAGCAAAGATATTCTAAAACTTAGCCCCTTAATTCCAAACAAAAGATAGGAAGACACAAATAACAAAATACATCAACGAAATCAATAAGCACCAAATAAATTTTACACATGCAACTCAGTAGTTAATAGTTGGCCAAGGGAGTACGTGGGCGGACGCTGGAAAAGGCTAACAACAACGAAGGGGGTGATGTCCTCTTTGCAGAAGACGGGTGCAGACAACGACGAAGACTATTTCACAGATTGGTGGGTTTTCTGGATTCCGGATCAGGGAAAATGTGCGACTCCAATACTTTAACTTTCACTTTCACAACGATCACACATAACTACTTCTTTCCGTGACTATATGACCTTCCTTGAGATTATCCGGCTTATGTCGTAACGAACAAGAAATTGAAAGGCCTTCACGGTAGTATACAGACCCACACTGGAAACAATAAAACTTGCACACGCGTCTCCAACAAGCCAAAGCGTCCAACATGTTTGAATGACGGCCACGTACTGAAGCAACAAGGGGAGGTGAAACTTACAAATGGCGTTACTGACATAACCTCGCCTGCAGGGGAATTCCCGGAAACATATCACGACTAGCTGCATTTGATGGAATACGATGAAGTCAGCGTCACCAAATTACGCGTGAATTGGGTCACCTTAATATTTGTAACAAAGGAAAACTGTTTACAACGACGGAATATTGAGGATGACTTAAAGATTTCTTCGAACTGTAATTAAAGAACGTGCCTAGATGCTTGACCTTTCCTGTCCTCCAGACGAAACGAATTTAATTGTAACAGAAATAACATAACAAAGTACGAAATTAGAATTACCATGTACAGGACCGTTCTAAAGAATTTACAAATAAATTTAAAAGAACTTAAAAATCCTAAAATAATACGGGATTGTAAAATCACGTGACACGTTACAATCTACTGGCTTCTCCTGTGACATCAAAGTTGGTTAGCATTATACTTGGGTAGCATTTACCATGATATTCCACCACAACATGGTCATTTTTCACAGGTCCTCTGTCAGCGTCTGCAGGAGCTTCACTTGTTGAAGGCTCTGCAGAGACATGCGATGTTGGATCATCAATTTGCCTTTCATCACTCTCTTCATCATTTCCTTCAATTGGATTATGTGTAGAAGTAAAACTATCTTCGCTTTTTGCATAAGAAATCTAATCTTCGTTTAGACTCTCATCGTCATCGGTTGACTCGCTTTCTTTTCGTAAACGCTTCCTCTTTATTGCTGTTTTTTTTCCCTTGGGGCTGACGCTTTGCACCACTTGTTGACAAAGTAGAAGGTTCAGGTTCATTGTTTGGAGTTAAGGAGGCTACCAAGTCCTCGACGGTGATGCCTCTTCCAGGTGGGACATTCAATTTCTTCCTTACCATTCTGCGTGGAGTTTTTTCTGTTTCGTTCTGTCTGTGCTTTTTCAGTTCTTCAAGGAAGGTTCCGGAAACGGTTTGGACATGTTGACCTTGTCAACATTTTCGAAGACCCGGCCACTGATTTGACTTAGAACTACATCACGATCCAATGGGAATATTTCACAAGCTTTAAAACCACCTTGCAACCCTCTCTGCTTTAGTTTGTTAACCAGTTCATTCAACAAGATTCGACATTTTGGCTTACTTAGGAAGGGAGGGAAATGATTTTCCGTCGGGAGAGTTTTTCCATTTGCCTAAAATCGCTGGCCACATTCGTTTCATGGGACCGAAAAATGCCACGTCGATCGGCTGAAGCAAGTGTGTGGAGTTTGGGGGAAGAGCAATGAATTTTATATCATTCTGTTGAACTCAAATTATCGCCGATCAACACTTTGGTACCAGTTTGCCTTCTGAATATTGGAAGCATAGTGAACTGGAACCAATCTTCGAATATGCGCCCGTCAAACCATCCACTTTTGGAACGATTGGAGTGCGTTCCCGAAGGTCTTCTCTCTACCCAAGTGGGATACACATTCTCTGCCTTATATGTCACATAGACAGGAGCCACACATCATGATCGAAATAGACGCTTTAGTGGCATTTCTAATTATTTCTGGGTGTTTGGCACCTCTTTTGACAATTACCTTGGATGAACCCGGGTCGTCTATTAGGTTGGACTCGTCATAGTTCCAAATATTTTCTGCTGGTACATCGTTCAGTTCCGTAAATTGTCAAAATACTCATTGATCTTGGCTTTGTTGAGGGATTCTCTTGCACGTGAAATTATTTGAGGCAGTCTTACACTTAGCTGATCTTTATGCCTCTCCAAGAACAACTGTGCCCAATCCTTTCCTGGAAAATTATCGACGAAATATGGAATTCGACGATCAATGCTGTTTAGATATCCTTGCACAAGCAAACGTAAATGTGGCGACTGCGATAAGATGTGAAGAACTTACCTTTTCTTCCTGTTCCGATAACGCAGTTTGGCCTCCTGGTTTGCGTGCTGAGGGAATGTTGGGGTTCGCAGTTCTTTCAGAGGATTCCTTCAATTTCCTTGCCAAAACATTACGGTGGATACCGTAGATTTTCATTGCTTCACGGTAAGACATCTTCTTGTTTCGTACTTCCTGCAGAACATTTTGCAGGTACTGCTCAGTGTACCCCTTGTAGGATCGCCCACCAACCTTCTTTACATACTTACGCGGCATCTGCATCAAATAACAACAACCATAAACATTCAGAATACAACAGAAACTATAAAAAATACAGTATGATTTCTTTTTTTTTTGCCAACACAGGGTGGCACATTCTCACCCCTCAAAGTTCATCTTCTTTACTTTCCACCCAATAAATCGTAAACAAACGCACATACAAAAACGTTGGTTTGTATTTAACATCGAGATAGATTAGGAATAAATAACTAAACTTACCTTTTTTGAGTCTGTTAGGGGAGTAAGTTTCCCAAACGAGACTCGGTCGCAGTTTTGCAGACACTGAAAATATACGACTTCACATAAACAGTGAGGTTACCTCCGCTAATACGGTTTAAAGTGACGGCAACCACTTGCCTTACAGTCTGCGCTATCTAGGGGAATTTTATTTAAATTAGTAGCTTTTGTATAAAACCTACAGAGGCCGCTTGTATTCAAAAAACGTCCATGGCATCGTGTGACCCCTATATGCACATAGTCACTCCCGTTGACTAGATTAAATTACTGATTGCCAATTCTAGGAATACCTTTATTATTGTATAATACCTACATTTATGCAGAAATTGTAAATATTAGCTTTAGTAGTATATAGTAAACACCCAAAAATATTAAAACAAAATATTTAATAAAGACACGTTAAAGTATATATTTAACTGAGACTGGTAGTCTGGCCCTGTATCATAGGTATTTCCACGAGTTCAACTTAATATTACAAGTTAAGTTTCTTGTCAAGTGTGAAAAGTAAGTAAAAAGTTTTAAGAAGGTTACGCACAGTGAAAATGAATAGACTATACCTATTGTGGGACGTCCAGAAAGTTTGTTTTCGCCCACATTATCCGTATTCATAAAGGGCTCAACTTCCTTAAAACAATGTTTGAAGAAAACATGAAGGGCTATTTCGGGTTATTGGTACATTTCCACATATTGTTAGTAGGCCTGTCGTCACTCAATATTTTGATTTCGAAAACCTTTAAGTAATATTTTTCGACATTAAAAGCCATTTTAGATGAACTTCTTTTTAAATCTAGCTAGTTAAAGTAACTGACTTTCTATCACTGGATCAAAATTTAACGTGGTTTTTTCTGAGCGCTCCCTAATGAATTTCGGGAAAAATCACAATCGTTTATGGACCTGGTATTGTGTGCATGAAATTATGTGCCAAGTTTTTTCTGTGGTCGAAGTGTAGACCAGTGGCCTGTTATTTGCCAGAAGTAAGAATTCGGTGAACCCTATTTGTACATATATTGGTCAAGGGTTAAGTACTTTCAAAAGTAACAACCGCGACCGCTGGCTTAACCTATTCTTCAAAACATACACTAGCTTTATTTATCTGCTCCTTAGAAAACAAAAAGTGGCAGTGATGAATAAATGACAAGAAGAAAATATGTTAGTGAAAGCATGTATCAGTTGAAATAATTGTTATTATCATCCTTTACAATTTTCGTTCATCAAGAACCAACAAAAGAGTAGTATATTGTAATATAGTAGATTAATTGCTAAATAACTTAACATTTCCATCAGAAATGTATTTAATAAGTTTGCGTTTGGTTGTATTTGATATGACAAGTTTCAAGTTTCATAATTTTAATAGAAAGTAAGGATCGTTAATTCTGTTTACTAATAAAGATAAATATGAGTCAGACGATGCAGATGGTTGTATTGCGTAATCATACCATTGTGTTACAATGTTGCATTTGTTGATATTAACTTTGTGTGGGTTGTACGTCGTGACCTATATTCATACAATGTAAGAATGAATGGAATCCTTGTTCTAACATAAGCAGATGTTTAATTGTAAGAGAGAACGAATGCATCTTGACAGTATAAATACGTGAGCATTTTCATAGTAAATTCAGTCTCTGAATAGAGGTCTCCCTACGATGTCTGATTAAGATCTAGACGAGAGGCCCTTACTAAGACCTGGCTAAGGGTTGCTAAGTTGTTGTAAAGATGTGTTATTCATGTAAGTAGATATTAATATTAAGACCTTGTATGGGATATTAAGTCCTTCAGACTTAGTACAGATGTATGTATTGTTGGATCAGGGTTGTGGAATCATTAAATAATGTGTTGTACGCCAGTCTAAAAGTTGTTGAGTATTTTGATCTTATATTATTGTTGAATAGTTGAATTACGTTTTTATAGAACCGTTTAATAATGTTTGTATCTAAATTAATACCAATATATTTGTTGTTAGTTTGATCGTGTATCTTTAATGAATACCTCTTGCATAAGCAAAGCTTTTTAACAGTCGTAATGAAGTTGCTATAAGACTCTACCATCTTAATCAATAAAACCAAAAAAGGCACTTCGTTACAATATATTCGCATTTCATTTTATTTATAAACTTATATACATTGAAGACAGCTTCACACAATCTTTACATCTAGGTAATTTAATTGGAAAGGGAAAAATGCCAATCTTTAATATTGATACTGTGATCATCAGCTGATTAAGTCGATAACAATTGGAAAAACTAGATCAGTAGCTTTAAAAGTTATTTAGTTTTATAAACAAGGTTTAATCTTCTAAATAAACTGAGATTAGCTTAACATCTGAGTGAAAATCACAAAGTAAGCTCAGTGGAGCATGATTTGAAGAATATCAGCTGAAATGCGAGTATATAGTTTAAAGATTACGTAAAGAGGGTTACAAACTTTCCTGTGTTAGTTTACACGTTTATGTCATTATTTTTCAATGTTCAGCGTTAAATCAAAAAGTTTTCAGGATTATAATTAGTTGTTTGTAGCTATAGTCAATATTTGAAACAAAATCTATCGGTATCTATTGTAGACTATTATGTACAGTTGGAAAATTCTTCCTTTAAAACAGGAATGCGCCCCCTTGTTGATTCATTCTGAGTGAAATAACGATTTCGTTAACAAGGACGTTGTTGTACGGAGAATTTCGTCAAATTGAGACAAAACTCGCTAGTAGTCAAAACAATTCAGTATTCAGAAGGTAGTTTCCAGAAGCGTGTTGGAGATTTTATTTCAAAGGAGCGTTCTGTTGCGCCTCAATTTCTTGTTTCTTTTTTGTGGCGAATGAAGTTCGTGAAAATTAAATGTCTGGTTTTCTATTAAAGCCACCTCATTATTATTCGTTTCCGTGGCTGTTGTTGTTTTACGGGGATTTATAAAGCAAAGGGTTAATTGACGCAGAAAACTGCTAGTTTGTGGAAGTTGTGCATTAAAGAAACAGTTCGATCTTTTATTTAACGAGCAATTTGTGATTTTGTTTAAGTGGTCATTTAGTTGGGACGAGTTCTACTATGCAAATAAAAAAAAAATACCTGCTATTAGAATCTGATAGTAAAATATTCAAGCAGAATCTCTAAACTCAAACCTAAGGAAGGTACCCAAGAGAACTTTTAAAGTTTTTTTAATCGAGGGTACTTTATACAGCGAAGATAAATTCCTGTCTGGAACGTTTTAAATACTTCCTCTTCATTTGAAATGTGCACCTTTAAATTAAATTTAGGGCATCAACATTTCATAATTAACCGTTGACCTGAAATAATTTCTAACTCTCCAAAACTCTCACTTTATTTTATAATTGCTTGACAGCATGTAAAAATTTGAAGTTAACATTATTACGTATTCAACGTTTACGATTTTTTTAAAATTATTTAAAAAAACGCATACACAGCTTTAGAACAATTAGGATATTGAGCTTTTGAATAAGTTTAGAACTTCTGACATGATCTTCGAGGTATACTTTTTTATCCTTAGAGATAGAGAATTCTTGAAGTTTGTATTTATTAGACTTGCACAAACTGAACTAGGTCGTCAATTTACAAACTACAATCTTTAGAGAATTCCAAATGTTTGAGAAATCTTTAAATACAAGTTAAGAAGTCCCCGCATCTCGCATCATTGGTTTTTCGACATATTTAAATAGTACATAATGAATGTACTCGTACTTCTTGACTGCCGAATATTTATAAATTAGATCATGCAAATTGCCAAGTGCGTACCTATCTTTAATTTCCCGATGAAATTTTGACTTTTGTAATTATTAACAAAATACTACAAAACTTAAATTTTCATAATGTTTTAATATCATATCAAGTTTGGGACTCATACAATACAGCATTTAGAAAAGAACTGCCAGCAGTAATTTTTGAAGTATTAGCTGAAAGCTTCAATAAATTGGAGTTCTAACGAAGTAAACAAATCAAGCTGAAACAAAATATTTACTTGCCACTAGTTATAAATATAACATGTTTTTCTTCGATATAAAGTATCACTTTGAATTAAAATTTGAAATAAACATTTTTATTATTTGGCAAATAACAATATTTTTCAAGTATCATATAAAAACAAAAGCTGTTACATTTGACGCAATGAAAAAGTTTCATTTGATTGTATAACATTTATTCAGAAATCCCATTTTGTCCTAAATATTTGTTAAATGAGATACGAAATGAATTGCTATTTTTGAACGAATTAAATATCAAATTAAATATTTTCGTCCGTTTATATTTCCAACAGAATCTCCAATGGAATATTTTCAATATAAAAATACATTATTAATTAATGTGCTTATTTGTGACGCTAAATTACTGCAAAATATTATTTTTTTTAATTGTTAGTCCGCCTTATAAGATGTAGTATCCTAAGAAACAATCATCATTGACGTGTTTAACAGGTCCTTCAGGGCCATGGCCTCTCAGCTGAGCTTCCCAACATTGGATGTAACTAGAGCAAGTTCGTCACACTTGCGCCTGGTCCTGTAGTTTTCTCAATCTCTCTTTGATTCTACGGTATTCGTTTCTGTTTTCCGATTTCCCCTTACAATTTCGCACACCCTCCACTTCCAAATCTTTCCCTACCATTTCCATTCAGCGCGCTCACGGTCGCCCCATTGCCTTTTCCCAACAAAATCACCTTTGAAAATCCTTTTAGTGATTTTCGTTTCCTCCATTCTTTGTAGATGTCCCAACCACCCCACTCTACACCCCTTCATATCACGCACTACACTTGGCTCCCCATATCTGTCTCTCACTTCAAAATTATACCGCACTCTCCAATCATCATTCTCCTGTATTAACCCAAAAATTCTTCTTAAAATCTTCCTGTTCCAAATGTTTAGCGAGTTTGTTTTCTCCTTAGTTAACGTCCAAGCGTCAGAACTGCACTATTTATCGAGATCTCCTCCGATTTAATGTTGCAATGCATAGTAACTCTTATTGGCAGCTGTGATCCGAATATCTCATTAGTTTCGGTGACGATTGTTCCATGATACTCAAAAGCTCCTACTTCTTTGAAAACACTGTTGTTGAGCTCTAGGGGTTGATACTGCTACGACCCTTTCCTTGACGTAATTACTTTGGTTTATTCTGAGTCATATAGTTTCTGCTGTTCTTGCCAGGCTACTATGTATGTACCACTTCCATTCCGGCCAATATTCTGGTTATTATAGTTACGTCGTCTGCGAAAGCCAAAATTTGTACTGTCCTATTTAATATTGTGGCACAATCGTTTATGGGTAATTTTCTCACCGCCCACTCTAAAGCTGGATTAAAAATAATCATTGAGAGTAGGTCGCCCTGTCGCAGCCAGTTGATAACTTGAAAATCTGCGGGTAGTGTCTTCCAGGCACATTTTTATGAACTTAATTAACTTTTAGGGAACATTGAAATTTACCAGTAGCTCATACATCTTTTCACACGATATGTTATCCTAGGACTGGCTAATTCTATAAAAGGATGATATAATTCGACGTTCTTTTCGTAACTTTTTCCACGATTTGGCGTAGCGTAAAAATGTGATCCAAAGTTGACCTCCCTCTCCTAAAGTCATTTTGATAACCATCCACCTCCGTTTCCGTTGTTAGTGTTAACTTTCTTGATATAACGGCACTAAGGATTTTATATCTAACATTAATTTAGTAAACCCATCGCCCTATAGTTATGGCAAAAGGTTTTATCTCCTTTTTTGTGCATCGGACAAATTATCAACATGCTCACAGGTAAAACTTTGTCTTTCCATATTCTCAATAGAAATTGACATAGTGTTGCCTGGAATTATTTTTCCGGCATATTTTATTATTTCACATGTGTTCTGATCTTCTCCGGGGGCTTGTGTTTTTTAAATTTTTAATTATTTCAAGAAATTCTTCCTCCGTAGGGGTCATATCGCTTTCATGTATTTCTTGATTTTGTTCTCGCTCTATCTCTTCAGGACGGCGGGTCTTCATGTGAGCTAAGTAGCTTTTGGAAATGCTCCTTCCATATTTTCAAGCAGCCTTGTTTATCACCAACGAGATTTCCTTCTTCGTATTTAGTCTGGGATTAAAACATTTCTTATAAAATTTTCTATTATTTCTTAGCCTCGCTTCTTTTTCTATGCTCCTAAAGTTCTGGTTTTCTGGTCCCGTTTTTTGTGCTTGCAAAACCTTTTTAACCCCTCTCCTTTTAGCACTATACCTCTTCTTTTCTTCCTCGTTCATGTTATTTATCATTTTTAAGGTTGCTTCGTTTCTTTCTTGGATCAAACGCCTGCATTCTTCGTCAAACCATTTCTTTCTTTGTTTCGCATTTTCCTCTCTACGCAAAACTTCGTCTACTGTTGTGATTATTATACTTTTAATTTCTTTTCTATGCCCCTGTCTTCTTCGATTTTCAGCACTATTTTCTCTGCAATACATTGTGCAAACCGGTCCGTTATTAGTTCATTTTTCTTTCTCACCGATGTTTTTTGCTTGCGCTTGACCCGTACCTACCAGAAAATGATTGGAGTCTGCTCCTCTACAGCTACGTACATCTTGAATATGAAGCAGATGTCTTGAATTAATCATTACGTGATCTATTTGGTTTCTTGTTAACCCATCTGGGAAATCCACGTAATAATGTGGAAAAAAGTTTGTAATCATAGCTTTCTTGCTAAATTTATGCGGAAATTTCACAAAGATAAAACATGTTTTTAGCGCATAGTTCTTTGTATGGCCGCTGTTGTAATTTTTGTAAACAGCAATTGCAGATACATAATCAGAGGGCCTATTGTTTTATCTTCCTAGCTAAAAAAAAATATGAGGAACTCAAGAAATATATGGAAAAAATGTTGGAAATGAATTGAAGTGTGCCATAATCTAATTTTTGGTAGTTCTGTAAAAGCTTCCTTTTTGACAACTACGTACCATTTGCTGATAATTTTGTGTTCATAGTAGTTAGTCGTTGGTTCGAATCTCCCGATGGGCAGGACTTTTCCTGCGGTCTGGAGGTTGGTATCGAGTCCTGATGATCATTTCGGCACCAAATTAATGACGCTCTCCTCCGAATACAGACAGAAGGGACAGAGTAACAAGGCTCTATACTTACACACTCACCATACACATATTGTAGTAGCTATGTAGGTAAAATGGCGCACCAACCACGTAATTCGCAGAGATGCCCGGGTTACGTATTGCATCTGTAAAAACCACACCAAAAGGCAAAAGAGGTTGCAGATACAGAAACAGAACTTATAAGTTACCTACCTTAACTAAAAACGTCGGAATATTAATTACGTACTATAAATTGTATATTTTCGGATAACTTAAATTATTAATAATAAAAAACTGCATTTGTGCTCGTTGTGAAAAACGTAGGGAATGCATTTAATATATTAATGGCGATCGCCTTAATAACGGTTAGAGAAAAAATTGCTTATACAGACATTTTCGTCTGGTTTTCTGCTGTCGTGATTGCTTTTAGCTTAATTTGTGTGTATAAAATATTACATAACCAGTAGTTGTATTACACTGGTAAATATGATAGCATTTAAATTTTTTTATTGCAAGGTGGTATATTTTCAACGTATTTTTTTATTTCAGATTATCGTTAGGTATAAATAATTTAATTTTATTGGTTGAACGGACTTATTTAACTCGGAACCCGTATACAAACACAACCGTGTACGCTCAATTTACTCTCAAATTTTAATTTTTGCACTCGGTGTATTTCATTTAATTATTGTCCTTTGAATTTAAAATTTTATTTGTTACTCGCCGTTTAATTTATATTTTGTGCCGCTATAAACACTCATTATGAACTATTGTTCTAATCATATTATTTACGATAATTTATCATAATTTTTCAACGTGGAATCTTTTTACGAAATGAGGATTTATTATTAACTCGGATGTTTATTCCAATCGTAGAATTAAAAATTCACTGTTCCGAGTCCTATTTTAACTATTTACTCGATATATACACGTTTAGCGTCATGTATCTTGTCCATTTATATATATTTTCGCCTGTTTAATTAATATATACATACTTTATACTTTGAAAATGAACCGCTTACTTTGATGTCTTACTCTACTCTTATAGTATTCATCCTTATTAACTCGTGTAGTGTAATCAATAATTGTCTCAATCCAAGACCTATCCCAAGTAGCACACTTTTATTGGACCAATATCGATTTACATATATTGGCATCATCTTCAAAGTGTTTTGTTATCTAGGTAATATATTGGATACTAATCTATAACCAAGTTATGCTAGTTTGCATCTTGTAGAGATATTAGCAAAGTTTTGTGGTTATATGAACCGTTTAGATATTGGTTATACAGTGTGTCCCAGGATTGATGTTACAATAGGTGCGATGGACTAAACATTTTTGAATTTTATTTTAAGATTGTGAGAGTAAGTCCTGCTTGGTTTGAAGAGAATTTTAAGAATTTTTGGGCAAAATTGAATTTTTGGGCAAAATTGAACTTTTGGGTAATATAATTAAATTCACATGTAAAAATAACTGTTAAATTCTATATCTCAGCCAGGGATGATGATAAAAATACGGGAGTGGGCTTAAACGAAAGGTAGCAAAAAGCCGAATAATCTTGCCAAATCATCGGATAAGATAAGGTCTAATGATCATCTACGGGTTTGAAAATACTGTCAAAAGATGCGGAATAAAAAATTCATTGATATAGAGATACTCGCGCATTGCCCACTATCAAAATGGCATCACAATCATCGATTAAAGTTGACAATTTCGCAAGTGGTGGCGCGTGGCAAAGTCTTCGTTTCGATTGGAAAAATTCGCACTTTTAAAGTAGCTATAAGTTCTAAACTTACCCCAATTAGCAGATTAAAAGTATACAGGTGGATTAGGGAACACTAATTACACAAGTATTGCTACTTTTTGGACGCCGAACAATCTTGATGGGATGTGCGTGCAATTTTCACAACTTTTGCATGACACTAGTTACACTTCAATTAGAACGTCGGCACTAATTAATTTTACACTCTTCGAACACAGAAAATTAAACTTGACAGAGCGAAGTGAAGCACGTCCTCACGCTTCCCCACTTAAGAGAGTCTTAAGACAGCCCCCACAGTTCAAGGTCGAATGGATATAACAAAAGCAATATTAGAAAAGTCATTCAAAAACAATTACACCCCGCAAACCCTAAAAGTTCTTAAAATACTTGTACACCCCAGGCTACCGCTTTCTTACCCTACATTCGCCAAGTTACTGATCGCAAAGGTAGAATTCTCAAAAAACGTAACATCAAAACCCGCTTCAAACCCCTTCCAAAGGTGTCACAGATACTCTCTTCAGTAAAAGATAAGGCTCAACCCTTGTCATCAAGAGGCATCTATAATCTATAGCATCCCGTGTTCTTGCGGTTTAGTGTACATTGGAGAAACTGGTCACTCAGTGCCCACACATATCTGTGAACACAAACGTTGGCGTTGCTTGAAATCAGGTCTTCTCTCACATTCAGCTGTTGCTGAACGTCATCGCGACACTGGCCATAAAATATTGTTTGAAAAACCTTCGATTATTGCCAATGCCCCTTATTTTTCCAACAGGAGAATCCGAGAGGCCATTGAAATCATCAAGACTCCCAATAAATTGAATCGTGACATTGGTTATCATCTATCCGATATATGAAAGTCCACTATCATTACTGGTTCCGCTCCCTCCACCCCTGACCAATGGTCGTCACAGTCCGATACGCCTGGCCGTTAACAGCCGGTATAAAGTCGCTGCCTTTTCTATTTCTCTTCAGAAGGGTTTCGCCTGTGGCTTGGTTGACAAGTTGAGTTACCGTTACCCTTCTGCTTCTTGCTTAACGAAGTTTTGTCTCTGGCGTGGTTGACACGTATAGTTACCGTGCTCTTTTAGTGCTTCGTTTTTCTCTTCTGTCTCAACAAGTCAACAATGCCACGGTTCCAATCCGGAAAACGTTTTGTTAATATTTAAACATAATACATTGATTTCGATTACTTTGCATTAAATATATATTGTCTTCAAATACAGTAAGAATATATTAGTAGGCATTGGGAATATACGTTCAGCGACTAAATAACTAAGAATCGACAATCTTTATTGCGATAACATTGGTTATATCTACCGAAAACTATATACCTTCCTATATATTTTATTTATCTTGGTAATATTTTGCTTTTCCAAGCAAAAAATTACCACTGGTATGTGGATAAATATAGCCTTTTTTCTCTGCAGTTATATAATTGTAATTCGTATGTATGGTATAGCCAAAATACTTTATAAATTGATAGAAACACGTTTCATGACTAATGTTGGCATTACATCTAATATAAATAGTTTCTAGGATAAATTCCTACGACAAGTTTTTAACCAATCACGAAGCAAAACACTTGAAAATTCAACCAATGGGAACAGTATTATACTGATAAAATTCCGTTACCCCGATTAAACCCCGTTAGCAAGTAAATAAGCAGTTATTGTCTATAACTATCAGTGTGACAGTTAATTAATATTTCAAGTTTAAAAATAATTTACATTTACATAAAATTAGAATTTTCATTTTGCGTTGTCTTTGGAATTTAATTCAACAAATACCACACGACCTCTCTGATTTTCTCAGAGAAACGTTTATTATTCAGCACTTATTTTTTTGCTTTTAAGCAAAATCACTCAAGCAAATTGACAGTAGGTAAAACCGCTCCTCCTTCGGAGTCGGGATTTACCATGCAGTTTGATTTCGTGTTTGTAGCTAAGCAAAAAAAGTGTGCGCAAAATAAAAATTTATCGATAAAATCAGGAGGTCTTGTGATACGAGTATTACCCCTGATAAAAGATTCAGCCTATAAGTATATAATACTGGAAGTTATATATTGACCCAATATCTTGTGCTACTTGAGGTCTATTAAAAGAAACTGCTTTTCCTACATAAATAATAAAGCATAATTATAAATTAATAATATATATTCTTGAGAAAGCTAGGATGAAGCACCTCTGTATTAATTCAAGATAATACCTTTTTCCACTTATAAATCAACATAGCACTATGGAGCTTGAGAGAAACAGTATTCGGTAGCCCTGCCCTGGAATCTATACGAAAATTAAGAACTCAATTATTACTGTAAAGAACAAAGCAACTTTCAATATTTATAAGCATAGTATAAATTCTCAAATATCTATTTATTTCTGGTAACTGGATTCGAAAAACCGTCTTTATTACATGTATCCATCGGGCGCGTTTCAAATTTCTCGCTTCACCTTTACTCCATTGGCCTCTCGGATTACGGTCTGCTAGTATTATTCTAGCTTTACTCTTTCATCGTCTACAATAAAATTATGTACCTTAACATGGTGAATTCGTTTCAGTCTTTAATTCGTTAATCGATTGATTTTGGACCCGAACTTGTTCCACGCCGATTTAGGTCTAACGTTCATTATGCGCCCGGGACATCTGTTCACGAAAACTTGGAGTTGCTCGTTATGCCCTTAGTTACCTTCCAAGTTTCAGCTCCTTATAACAGAACAAAGTTAGGTTGGTGTAAAACGGCTGTAATTTAATTTTATGCCAGAACTGTGACCATTTTCATACTACGAAGACACCTGTGACCTATTTCGTTTAGAAAGTCCACTTTGTACGAGGATATTTAACCTCAATTTTACTTTGTCGATGTTTAATACATTGCATCTTGTCTTTTTCTTAATTGCTACTCATGTCTTTACTACTTAAGTCGTTCAGGCGATAATTATTGATAATAAAAACATCATTAGCCCAAGCCGCTTCGTTAATTTCGTTGTCACAGAATACTCGAGTGCTTCTTCATTATATCCCTTTTACTTACTAAACGCAGGTCGCCCTATCTAAGTAAAACCCAGGTTAATATAAGCACATACGCTTGATTAAATACTGAAAAGTGCTCCATTCCAAAAGTGTACACTACAGCTAAAGCTTGACACATATTAATAAATCAAAATATAAATATCTATTTAATGAAAATAATTACGTGAACTAACACAAACACTTTAGAATTTAATTTATAAATTGATTTTGTGAAGAAAATTAGTGGCAGACTCTGATTTTCCAGAATCCTAGAAGCGCTGCACATCAAAGTCTATAACCGCTTCAACAACCAACAAAGAACTGTGTGCAGGACTGTAGAAACTCTCGAGAAAAGAAACATGTGCATCATACCTTGATAACACTATAACCACTGAACAACGTCAAATAGTAAATCACGTATGTGATAATTGATAAATTCGTTAATATTTCAAATACATCGAATTAGAACAAACACTTTTAAAATCATAATCAAGCAACTCAAAGTTCAAGGTATGACTATCCTCTCTAGCGGTAAATAGAAATGCACTTTACTTGATTAAGAGCTGGTCTTTCAATCTACTGATAAATGTAACTTTAAGATGTTTTCCTCGGTAACCTTTGTTAATATATTGTTTTCATAGTAAATACCTGAAACTTAAATTTATCAGAAGATGTAAAGACCGAACAAAGGAATGTTGTCTTTCTAGGCAACCAGTATTCGTCTTTTTCTAAGAAAGTTTTAAGCATTAGTCTGGAATTATTTATGTTAAAAGTTTTTTTTTTTATTGATGTGACTAATGCCAGTCTTAAACAGTTTTCGAATTCTTATAAAACACTTAAAACCAGTCTTATATTTATTCAGCTTTTCTTGTAAATAACAAAAACGTTTTTGAAATTGCCGAAAACATATTGAGAAATATACATTTAGCTGATTACAAAAAAATGTATTGATTATTTATTTATTTAAAATAAGTAACAAATTATATGGAAAATGATAGCTCAATAATTCAAATTCGCCAGAGCATTGTAGATTTTTTAATATGCGATTGATTCCTTCCGATTTCTCAATTCAAAGGTTAGTTGGAAATGTTATAGAAATGAGCCGCATACCATACAAACTCTGAAAGATAACATTTGCGAGGGAATAAATTTAATTTCGGTTGACTCTTTACAAAACATTATGCTGATTGTGGTGAAGATAGTACAAATTTTGTGATCGCAATAATGTTGGTCATTTACTAAATGTTATTTCCCACACCTAATAATAAGAAAACCGATTAATTTTGAATTGTTATTAAATTTCCAAAATGTTATTTAACAGTTATGTTATGTTGCTAATTTGTACGGAATACTCGAGAAAACCGTAAAAACCTATAATTTACTATTATTTTACTTTAGAATAATGTAACGAAGTGCTTTTTGCATTATTGGGGGTTAAGGCCTCTTATGTTATTATATTTATTATGATGGTAGAGACTTATAGCCAACTTCATTACGAGTGTTTAGACTTGGCTTTTGCAAGAGGTTATATTAAAATACGGAATCAACTAACATCAGATATATTGGTATAACCTTAGTTACAAATACATAACTGTTCGACAAAGGGAATCCCAACAATTAATAAGTCTTAGGTTTGATTGACTTAATACGTCGTACAAAACATTAGCACTAATTTATAACAATACACTACTCTTACGTGAACATCTTTAGAGAAGCACATATCTTGGTAACAACGTTTGAAGATGACGTTTTAAATCCAACTCCTGGTTTACTACCAGAGTTGGTCCTGTTAGAGTCTCTTGTTAAAGTCTTTAACTTCCTCCTCCTTAACTTCGTATGTGAGACTCCACCAGGGAAGACTGAAGACTGTAGGTATGTCAGGCTTCCTATATTTATACTTCCAAGATGTGCTCTTTCTCTCTTACATTTAACATCTGCCTATGTTAGTACAAGGGTTCCATTCATTCTTACATTGTATGAATATATAGGTCAGTTAGTATAAACGGATGCAACATTGTATCACCTCGTTATGAATTCGCAATACAACCAGCTGTCCCTCTGACTCATATTCATACAAGTGCATCTTGAACTAGTAAACAAATTTAATGTTCCTTACTTTGTAATGATTGCGAAACTTGTTATATCAGACCACACCTAAATGCCAACTTAGTTAATTCATTTCTTATGGCGATTGCTTTATATTTATTAATTAACCCACTACTTTACAATAATTTAAAAATAAATTCAAGCTTTTTGTTTTGTAATAATGTTTGACTATTAACCTGATGAGCCGAGCAAAAATAGCTTCAGAAAAATTCCTTCTGGGATACTTTACACAGGATTTTAAAGCACTAAGTTAAGAGAGTAAAAATTCTTTAAGCGAAGACACGAATTTTGGACTAGTTTTTAGGAAATATCTCCATGTACCATTACTATCACTCCAAAACTATTCTCTAAGACTGTTAAACGCAGTTATACAATAAGAAATGAGAAAATGACTCTTCAACAGTTTAAGCTAAACTTGAAGTTACCAAAGGATATGAATATGTGTGAAAGGTTTTGCCATAAAAAATCCAAATACCATCCAACGATCCTCTACTGAATAATAAGTCAAATGTGGATGTCCAAACACATCAAAACTGCGCGGTATTTGTGTATTACTATACACAAGAAGCATTTCAGTCTTTCTTGGTTTAAAATATCTCTTGGGTACACAGAACAGAGGCCAATTGTTTTATACATTTTCTTGGATATTTTGCTGCCAGATACACATCAAAAGATTTCGCGTAAGCTAATACTTAAATCAAGCAATTTCTAATATGTCACCATTTCTTAAAGGGTTTTAGCTCCCTAATTAGGTTAGGTTAGAATAATTCGATATGATAGATGAGAAACCAAAAGTTATACAGAAGAAAGTTTAATATAAAAACCTTTCAGCGATTTGGCAACTAAAAAGCCATCACTACAATTTCGCTTTCCTGCTCTTATGAGGACTTCCGTTGGGATATAAAATCGATAAAAACACTACAACACACATTTGTGAAGCGTGATGTAAACAATTTTAATATCCCGGGCGGATTATCTTAAGGTCCTTAGGATTATTTATGACGTTCCTAACTCTTACCAAAAAATGTCTTAATGTTTCTGTATATAGTGTATATTCTCTTTTGACTACTTAAGTATTGAAAGAACGAAATCTTTTAAAAGACAACTTTAAACGTAGTAGTAATAGTAAACATGTGAATGATGGAAAGATCAGGTGTTTTCTCTTTTATAAGAAATGAGCTTAAAACACAGTCTCGATCAGATTTTTACACGTACTTCGTGATCCCTTTTGACTACAAATTGAAGTTCCCCGCGGAGTTAAATTGCTTTAGGGAATTATAAAATAACAGTTTGAATTAACGCCGAGTTTTGCACGGTCGTTTTTTGTTTCACCCTCAGTTATGTTTAAATAAAACCTCGGTCCGTGTTTAATAGTTCGATTCCGAAAGTGGCCTATTCTAACAAAGCGAATCCGCAAAATAAACAGTTGTTGATGAAGTGCATTCGTTCCGTTTTTACAGTTTTAATTAATTCCGGAAAATTGGAATATGCAGATGCAAATAACAGCATGCATACGTATGTTGCGGAATAAATGTTTCGTGTCGGTATGAACGCGCATACGTGCTAAACGACGTCACTTTGCTAAATTTCTGAAAGAATGCGTATTGATCGCGTTGTAATTACGTTTCAACAACTAAGGTAATTACCCTTGTGCAGTCAACGATCTGATAAATATTGCAAATCTCGTAATTCGATTTGGGACAAGGTTGTTAAAGCGTCGGTGAAGCATTACGGATGTATTGTTTTGAAGCGCTGAAACTTAGAGATAACATTTGTAAAGTATAATTTGCTCCTCGTTGAACGTTAAACTTGTACATCGTCCAAAACTTAGTTTTATTGAATGAACTATAAGCACCAAACAGATAAAACAATTCGAAATGTTTATGGTGCCGTAGTTCTCCTTGTTCCTTTTTCGAAGCCTCGGGAATATGTGTGCATCAAAGCAAATGTGGAATAATGTAGCAAAGAACAGATTAGATTTAGGGGAGACGCAAAAACTTGTTGCAAAGTGTAGCCCGATTTGATTTTACGTCAATCGAAGAATAAGCAGTTTAGATATAAAGAACCGTTTACTAGCAGTACAGGAATACATAACCCCGATTCTTTATTTTATGAATCTTTAAATTTAAAACAGGCAGTCCTATCCTGTATGAATTTTTCATGATATATCTCGCAAGACCAAGCCAAAAGTTAAACTAGCGAAAGAATATTTGACTAAAACGCGTTTTCTCACGCCATTAACAAGGTTTCTCATATTCTTTTAAATTTTAATATGAAACAGTTATTTGTGAATCTTGTGTCTCTTAACGGCGCTAGTGAGGAATAATTAGGCGCAGTGTTACACAGTAGCTTATTAATAGTAATTGGAGAACACGTTTATATGCAGAGATTAAACAGGGTTATTAACACTTTTAGTGCCTCCTACTTCAATACTGACAGTTATGTTATGTTTATATACACTGTACTAACAGCGAGCCTTTATAAAAAATGGAAAATCTTTTTGTAGCTAAATTGTTGTTACTATTTATTTTTTCCTGGTACATAAAAACCAATCTCCCGATGAACAGGATTTCCTGCAGTCTGAAGGTCGAGCCCTGTTGATCATTCGTCGTTGGGCACCTAATTAAGGACACTGTCCTCCCAATACAGTGTTACAGATTAACAAGGTCCTACGTATATATACACGTTGTGCCGTACATACCTAAATGACACACCAATTACGTAATGGTAGGCATTCACGTGTAGGCGGCCTGCAATCCGTGTACTGTAAGTCCGGCCGGACTGTCGCGCGCTACACACTACACACATTCAGTCCATCGAAACGATGAGCTCTTCACTACTCTGCAGTCCCAGGACTGTCTATCACTCCGTGGACTGCCGGCCGTCGGAAGGTTTCACCACACACGTACAACGTACATAATATCTAGCCTGAAGGATTTTGTCAGTTTTGCACTGACTGTTTTCGTAGTTAAACAATTTGACAATACCCACAGAAAATCTTAGGGATTCCATGTATAAAACACAAAAAATTGTACAATCGTAATAAGAAAAATTCTACTCTAAAATAATGTAAAAACAATCAATATTAATTATTAATATACACGTCGGTTTGAGTAAGAATTCTATTTTCTATTAGTTTTCCATAAACCCGGAAGTTATATATACGTATCGACGAATTCTGTTAAAAAAATTGCCTTATCATTCAGATCGTTTATGGCAAAAACCACAGTCCTGACCCAAAACTTTCATTTGCTTTAAAGTTGTGGATTGAGGATCAGATTTGTAGATCTTGCACCACACGCATCAGTTTTTACCACAGTTCTCGTGAACTGCAGATCTAGACCTGTCGTCCGCCTGCACGAGAGTGGTAAAACTTTAACTGGAGATCTCCAGTTCTGGAATCAGAGGTTACAAATTTTACATACATACATACATACATACATAAAAACTGTTAGAATACTTTAGTTTGAAACCTATTAAAAATAGCAAAAATGGTGCTTTGTTATTATTTTCGTAAAACTATTGTTTTGATTCCTAAAGATGCACAATGTGTCCTAAATTCAAGGTGGATATATGGGTAACTTTGTTATTTGCAAAGCTTCGGCAAAACTGGTTGCACGTTATTGTTCCAACCTTTTAAGAGGAATTCAATGGTGAAAACAGAATATGTGGTCCTATAAGCCTATTGCCCACCCCACACATTAAGTTTAAAACGAACTTGATGATTTGTTTGGTAGAGTGCATGTGGACTTTCGTCGGCCCATTGGTGCGTATTATGGATATTAAATACTCCATTTCTAGTGAACGTAGTTTCATCGGTCCATAAGATATGTCCAATGAAACCAATACCCCTTTCTTGTTCACTTTGGTGGTAGTCTTTTGGACCCTGGACACTTTGGTACTGAGAGGGGTGCAAAGTTATTCTAGTACATTTTTGACTACATTTAAGATATCTTTTTTAACTCAGCGATTTTCTCATATCTGTTAATCCAGTCGTCGTATAAGAGCATTTTGGATGTTTTCTGTTTGGTTACAATACAATACAAATTAGCAGCAGCATTAAACTTACCACGATACTCCCCTAAAATCCGATGCATGTTTGCATATTCCACAAAATTGTACCTACTTATTCCATAGAAATTTGCAAGATTTAACTAATAAAATTAATAGTTATCAAAACACAAAAACTGAATCAGAACAGATAACGAAAAACCACAAAAAACAAATAAACTAAGAACAAAATAAATTTAAAGTAACACTAGGATAGACGTATGTAGAAAACTGCGACAAACCAGTCGAAAGACTGAAAACAAGAGAGAGAACACAAGGATAATGAACACAAGGACAGTCAAGCACGACGTTCTGATCAGCAAACAATGACAGAAATGTAATTAAAAATACAAAAGAAAATAAATGCCTGCTTCTGTTTTAAAATGCAAAAATTGTATTGTACATCTTTGAAACATTTATGAAAAGCACAAGCAGTGCAGAAATTTCAAACTCCGGATGGAAATTCTAAGTATGATGAGTACAGTTACATATTCTTTGTTATTTCTTTTGTTGATTGAACTACAGCTAAAAATCATTATTTCGTAACAATATCACGCTGCATACAAAACAGAATACGACTTCAGGCTGCCAATAACTCCGCATCTGTGAAGTTAACATTAAATTGGTATAAAACTTTATTGCTTTGTTTTTGAGCACGTGGTGTGGGTATCATCCGTCATTTAGGATTCACCGTGTATAAAGATCCGGCAGAGGTTATGTAAACCGAGGGATTTTGAGTACCCACAATTAAAAATAAAATTACATTCGAGATCAGTTGATGAAAAATGACAATTATCTCGATAGAACAAAGGACGCGAATTGCTATCAATATTTGAAATCAATTCCTACGCCTTAATATTCTAATTAAAGATCGTTTCCCAAATATACAGAAATAATGCTGCAGGTATCACTGTACAGCAACTGCTCGTAATAAAAATGAAATGACGCGCCCTGGCGCCTAAACGGCGGACGCCGAAACGACCTTGTACCTAAATATTATAGCTTCAAATCCGTGAATTCGCGGCTGCCTAATTTTCATTTTGCAGTATCAGATAATCATTAAACTCCGTTTCGATATTTATTTATTCGTCTCACTGTAAATAACCTTTTATCTAAACATCCTAGTTTAGAATTGTTTATTCTTATTTGTTTTTAGTACTTACTAAAAAAAAAGTATTAATATTTTTCGCAAAAAGCATGCATTCGTAGATGATATCGGTGACTACAACCCTCTACCTCAATTTACCATATAAATAGTACGAGGGGTTAAACGAAAAACACGAGGAAGACACGTCCAAGTTGGCAACAGATGACGGCTAGCGGTTAACAAAGCAAACTTTGCAGCAAGTAGAATCTGTAATAATTAACAGCGAATTTGTTTTGTTACCTAAAATGGAGTATAACTTTCTAATTGTAGGAAATTTGAGTTTTCGTCGACCAGGCAGATGTTACGGCATGTTATAAAGCAACCGGGCGACGCGGTCGACTTATTGATTGCCAGTAATCAGAGTGTATAAATATATCATCTCACCAGTTTGGCTTCCCTCCAAGTTTGCCGTTCAACGTGATCAAATTTTCAACATTTGAAAAGCCGGAATCCGAGCAAATCCATATACGTTAATATTGGATTGAAATGCCTTTCGCGTTCGCCAATTATATGAAACCTTTTAGTTGTAAAGTACGATTCAACTCAAAGCTGACGAAATTATTTTAATCGGCCCGATGGATGCGTAAATCTAAGAATCTCGCTGCCTTAACTATTTTCTTTCATTGCTGAAAAAAGGAAACTTTTTTAATTCCACTCCCTCTGCCAGTTCTAATATTGTCAAGCTTGAAAACACCTTCACACCTTCTCTTTCACAAAGAGAATTGACAGGTTTTAAAAGAACGAGAAAAGTGGAACGAGAAGCGAAATTATATTTAAAAAAATTGCTTAACGCTGGAATTTACACCATGAAATATACCTTATTTTAAGCACATTTTGTTCCATTTTTGTAGACTCATTTTTTAAGCAGGAACGACAGAGCATTTTTTTGTAATTATCCATGTCTTTTCTGTCTATTGACAGAAAGATTTCTTTTTATTTCTAAACATCAACTTTACAGTATCAAAAAATCTAAAGCTCTATTTTACTTCAAAATTTTCAAATAGTTTTTCTAAAAATATTAGTACCGAAAAAATCTTTCTATCAGTAGATAGATACAACCACGCTCTTTCAAACGCCACAAGATTTATTTTCAAAATGCAAATTATTCCAGAAAAAGTGGAAATAAAGTTCTATAAAAATCGGTTTTATTTATATTTATTCATTTATATTAAATTTATAATTTAGCTTGTAGGCAACACAAATAGCACAATCACAACGAGTAAGTACTTATCGACTTTAAATTCGAACTTTACGGAAACGTGACAAGGAGATTACAATTTAAATACACAGAAAATCGTAATTTTGTTTTTGCCATATCTTTTACAGTAAGAACAAAAATAACTATGTAAATATGTAAATTTTCAAATATCAATCTTACGCAATTCCTGACCTCTAACCTCAACTCGTTTTTGACGTTCTGCTAAACGCGCCCGCTTTAATTGTTTCTTATGACTTTTTGGTTTTGACAAATACGTACCACGTTTTCTCCCCATTTTTTAAGGGTAAATATGATAACACATATTAGGATCAACCAAGACTGAACCAAAATTGCTAATGAAGATAACTTGCATACCAATTGATAATTTGAGGAGGGGATAAGTAAATGCATCTCAACTTGCCAATTATAACCCGACTCTATCTCTACAGTTTTGAGTCATACACAAAATCCGTGTACAAACCATTTTGATTTTTTAAGTAGTTATGCAACTTTAGATACGTCAAATAGAAAGTGACTGTATGAAATGCCAACCTTAACACTCATAACATTATAATTTCGATTATAATGCTGTTATTTTAGAACAATGGGTCTACAGTTTTTAAAATGAAAATATAATGTGAGATTTCAGGTATACGAAAAGTTTATGTACATTATTTTGCAACCTATTATTTTGTAGATTCGGAAAGAGGTTGAATTTTATTTTTATATGCAAAATTTAAAGCTTTATGTTTTAGGATTTTTCCAAATTATTCTTCTAGCATTGGTTATACTGCAGCTATACAAAGTTATGACTAAAGACCTATAAAACCAGAAAAATTACAAATTTTTTAAGATAGTAAGTCAGCTTAGGCTGAATATATCGACTTTAGTAAACATGAAGAAAATAGTTGGTTATAGGAAACTTTTAAACTCCTGTTTACTGAAATACTTAAAGAGGACTTATTAAATATCTTTACAGTTACCATATTTCCTATTTTTGAAGATGGTTTTATTATGGGATAGATTGCTACAAAATGCGTAGTAAATATCTGGTATAAACTTAGTGAATGAGTTTGAATGAGTCATCTAATTTCATTTGAAGACAGAAATATTCGTTTGCCAATTACTTTTAACTTCATTTGCCACCTATATTTTGATATATTTGCAGCAGATGAAACCACGTACGTCCCTTTGTTAGGCTGTAAAGCTATGTGAAAAGATTGAAATATCCTTTGCATAGCTAACACGCGAAGTATCATATTAAATAAATATTACAAAAACTAATGGAGAACCCTGTCCTTTAGCTTAATGCATAGGACTGTTCTATTATATTTTTATATAGTGCATCACTGGTTTTTATATTTTAGTTTAGAATTTTGCATATCACAAGACGGGTTGTTACATTCGTTGTAATCAAAATGCCGTGCAAACTTCAGAACACTATTTTAAATTGTCAGCCCTCTTTGCCAACATTTAAAAATCTTTACAATAATTTAAAGCATATGCTTTTTTCACAAAATTTAGAACTAAAAATGGTATTGCTAATGAAGAAAACGAAGCGAACGTTGTGATGACCACCTGCGCCTGCATAATTTTAATTTTCTATTTTTCAGATATTTTAATGTAATTACTTTTATACAAAGCATAACGCTAGTGGTGTCTTTTGGAATAAGAATGTGGCAAGAAAGTTAACTTCATTTTTAAACTAATAACAGCAATATGTATCATAAATCCCCGGACTTAAGTGAAATCAAGCCCCTTTTAAAAATTAGGTTCGCCGCCTATATGCAAACAAGCGGACCCACACACGTTCTACTAAAGTATCAAATTACAAACGAATTTAAAATACACCAAAGTATTAGGATTTTAACTCAACTATCAAATTTATTAGTTTTGGGGCTCACTCATGTGAACGTTTTGATAACAACACACTTATGAAATACCCGTGAGAACGTTTAATCACACACCCCTCTGCACGCGAATTTTTAAATATAAATACGGGATCAAATCTTACCCCGGCATCCAGTCTTCACTATTCAGTTACGCTGTATAGTGATCTGGAATTTCGATTAGTACGCTGGTCGAGTGTATCTACTTACTGTAAAGTATACAGTTAGTTGTATTGCACTTTGTTGCTTTGTATTAACTGGTAGAAATCCTTCATATTACGTACACCGCGGTAAAGCATTGCTTTCCGATTGTGTGCGTATTGATCAAAGGGGTGAAAGTGCCGTAATTCCAATTGAGGGGTCTCCCTGCGAAATGCAAATTAATCACAACGTAAAAGTTGTCAATTTTAATATACTTCACGTATTCAAGATTAGACTTTATCAAAATTACTTTATGGTTGCCCTGGTGTAAGTGCCAAGCACAATTAATTACAACAAAACGATAATTCTGACTACTGAGATATGTCTTGGGCATATTCTCAATCAACGATAGGGTGAAACATCCCTTAAAATCTACGAGGGTAGAGTACCTCGTACATTCTCGTACATGAGAGGCAACGCTTACACATGTACTTACAGTTATGCATAGATCATATACTCGTCTATTGAAATGGAATTGCACTCTTGTCACACTCAAAGGTTGGTTATATCACCTTTGGCTCCGGCCGCTTAAGATTGATTTTAATATCAATCACTTGAAAGATCGATCTTGTATCGAATCTCTGACGACGCGCCAGCATAATTTTTTGTAATCGAACCATGCACACAGGCCATCCTAAGTACATCAAAGTCATAAAACCAAAGAATAATAATTATTCAAGCCACTGCCCATAATTGACTTGCCTAGCTTGCTGCTTACATTTCTTTTTATGGAGATACATAAACAATAATATAGGTATACTTAAAAACTTACGAGATGGTGTGAATTATTTATTAACAAATTTAAACAATGTAACAATTAACACGAAACAACAACTTAACCACTAAAACTCAACCCTAATATTAAGCCGTAACACTAACTAATTTATTTATACAAGTTATGAAGTTATTTATATTCACGCACGCACTTCTATTACACGTATTTGATCGCTCGGTAGTAGACTTTGGTATCCCTGCCCGCTACAAACGAATGGTGCCTTATATGCTAGCTGCGCCATCTGGAATCCAATCTGGAATAATCGAGATGATGATTCGCCAAACAGCTTGGAACATTCTCGCGGGATTCTGTTAGATGACGGATGGGACTGACATCATCAGCGCGTCTCGTTACACTATTGATAGAAGGCTATTAAGAAAAGTCGTTAATTCTGTGTTAAAGATGTAGTATGGGTGTTAACACTATTAACAGTGTTAACAATAAGCGTGTATATTAGCAGTCCTTTAACTTTTGGCGTAGTTTTACATTAAGTTAGTGTTTGCCTCAAACATATGCATTTCTAATTCTGCCCCTTCGGATTATGCCCTTCGCTGCTTTTAAGTACTTCATCTCAGTTGCATGTATTTTGTTCATATTACTTGCTAATATCTATGTTTTGCTGCCGTAAGTTAAGAGGGCTCCGTAGATTGTCGTGAAACGTATCATAGTTTTTCCTTGATGTCTCTCTATTTTCGTTTACATCCTGTATTGTTTTTCGTTACTTTCCGTTGCCACCTCTAGACATTTAAAACGTGAAACTTGCTTTAAATTTGATTGTTTAGTATTTCTTCATCCCCTTTCGCTATCACCATTACATTAGTCTCTGTTTTAATAGTTTTCTTCAACTGAATTGACTGTATGCAATTGTAATACAGGTTATTAAAATTAATTAACTGGTGAGTTCTTAATGAATTTAATGGTAACTAATTTTATAACAAAAATGAACAAGATATTGAATAAACCACGTGCTTAGCTGCAGATTAGCCTTAACTAGTCAAAGTGATAAATGTAGAAACTAGTAGACAACAGGGGAGAAGAGCCGAGAAAAGAGTGAAAATGTAAGCGAGTCTTGCTTAAATAGGCAGCATCTTAAGGTTTCGTACCCTTTCGGCAGCATTCACCGTTACAAAAAAAATAGCAAAATGTTTAAATCTTAACAGTCTGTTAGGTACTTATTTTCATTCCATAGTTTCTCATGGTTTTGTTCCAGATATTTGGGTTATTTGGCAGCCCTTGTTGGCTGCTACTGATAATTACAATCATTTACGTGCCCACCTTCTGTGATTTCCTCAGGTGCTAGATTTCTGTGTTCTACATGTAACTTTTTACTCTTGGATTGCAGTTTTTCATTATCTTATTCATGAAAAAGTTTAACAAAATGGGCTTCATAGCCCCCCTTGCCTTAGCCCTTCTTCAGTTTCAAATGCCTATTTCTGCTGATTACATAAATAATGGTTTGATTATATAGACTTTTTATGAATTTTATTGATTCATTGTTTACTTTTTTCTTTGTCAGGCTTTTCCACATTCTTCTGTCTTTAATTCCGTCAAATGGATTTTCTTTGCCGATAAATACGAATAATGCTTTTTTCAACTCTTCGTGGTTTCTTAATTGTTTGCTCTATCGTAAAAACATGACCATGAACGCTTCTGAAAGCATTTTGTGTTTCCTCTAAAGAATGCTTCTTCAAATATTCTTTCGCTGTGACCAGAAACGTTATTCCTCTATCTGCCAATCTTTAGGTATAGTTCGGTATAAAGAATTCGACAATTGCGAAGAGTAGAATCTAAAATTCTTCCGAAATCCGTCACGTTTTGAATTGTATTAGTTAGGATAACCGTACGATTCTAGCAACCAGCGCTTAACTCTAATTTAAAAAACCCTTTTCGTTAGTTTTCCTTTCATCGTTTATATTCCTTTTTCCATTTCTGTTTCTCTACTTTAAATTATGCAAAAGAGACTCTCTTGTTCCTAGTGTTAGTTTTAGTTTACGGGCTAAATTGTTGCGAAAAAGTACTTATATACTTACTTGTTGGACTGAGGGGGAGCGGACGGCGGTTGCAGTTTCCGCTTTATTTATTTATTTAATTATTGAAAATTTGGTGCTATTAATGTTCATAAAAGCACATTCGGTCAACTTACCAAGAACTAACGTTAACTCCACCGAAGTTAGATGAATGTGTAGCCCCGACCAGGTCTCGTAAGTACTAAAAGCTCAATACAAGCGATAATGCTCACATCGCCCAGGCAAATATATAATATAAGCAGCGGCGATACAGGAAAGTAAAACAGGCATTCATTACTACATTTAGCAATAGAGGTTGGGTTAGTGTTACTGACAGGGGGGAGGGAATCCCCCCGTGGAATCCCACGTCACACCTAGTAGAAAACCCTCGGGGATATTGGGAAATGATGATGATAATGGGGGTTCATCTTCAGCTACCCATGAATCTGTTAAACCGGAAGATACGTGCGCGAGCCAACTATGGCAGAACATAGTCAACAATGGAAATCCACCCATGTCACTGTTCCACCCATCGTAGGTGAAACCAAGCCCTAGGAAGCCTATGGAGCAGAGGTATGGGAGTCGGATCTCCCTGACCATGAGTATAGCTGTTTATACCGACCTCATCTCATCGGACATGCAATCAGGTCAATTCAATTGGAGATCATCTAGCTTTTCATCTTTATGCGAATAATCATCTTAAATGCAATTTACATCAATGCACCTCTAATTCACATTCCAAGCACCATACACAAACTCACTTGGGCTTTTTTTGCATTAATTAACACATCTGTATACCAACGCGTCTCGTCACAGGCTCTCCCTTAGATTCTGACCTGGATCGGATATTTTAACCTATGAATTGCACTATTTTAAAAACCATAGCTTGGGTATGCTTTGAAATGTGTCGTTCAATAAAAAGGGGTCTTTATTGAAAAAAATCTAACGCTTACGCCATCGCCGCCAACGTACAACATACATATATACAAATTGTTAGGTAATTTTCGCCTACACAATAGATCATCCCAAAATGTGAAACCTTCACCTTGCTTAAAATCACTAAATAGTTGTCAGTTTCATGGTCTTAGTTTTGAAAATTGAGTAGTAGAGCTTAAATCGCTAAATTTTAAAGTTAAAGGTAGGTTTGCTTTCTATCATAAGAGTTTATAACATTTCTTTTACTACCCATAGAAGTTATTGTAAAAATAAACAACTTTGGAAAATGGGAAAATTTTTTGAGAATACCAATATGTTGTTTCGAGAAAAGACATGCATCACGGAATATTACGCCAGCAAAGTTATTTTACTTTAGGGTTTTTGTTTTAACGTTGTTATATTTTAAAAGGTTTTCTAAAAAGCCACATAAACTGAATGAAATGAACAAGAGTTTAAAGAAGAATCTCTAATTATTAGCAGTGGTCTTTACAGCTTTTTAATTTTCTGACGTAGCCTAATTTCTAACTTTACAATAAATTATTTTTCCTCATTTTTGCAATTTCACTTTGAAATTACTACTAATAATTTTCTTCAGTCTTCTAAAATAAGGTAACTAATACTAAACACAAGAAACAGAATTTATCTTAATCAGTTCACCCTCATTTTACATGAACCACGACGTTTTATGTGTAACTTACTGTAAACGTTCTGTTAGGAATGGCAGTGTTACCCCCAAAATATACGAGTATATATGTAGCTTGCGGTTGTAAGTCGTGATGGCAGAACGTAAGGACCGATAATATCGCCTTCCACAATTTCAAACCGCACCTTAATTGTAAATTAGTTTGATGGGGAATTTTGCGTATCGAATTAATATTTGTGTGCCTACTCTGGTAGTGTCATTTGCCTTATGTTCGGTTTAGAACAATGAAGCGGAGAAACCATTAATGGTTTATTTTTAAAGAGGAGATGATTCATAGAGACTGAATTATGTTCTCTTAAAAGTATCAATATATGTATTATTTTATGCCTTAAGAATAAAATAAATAATTTTTTTACGTTCTTTTATTAACATTTATATTTTAAAAACGTAAACAATATTCATTTCACTGTATTCGACTTTCTTCAACCAATATTCCATTTAACACTTTATACAGGGTCCTGCAGCTCACCTCCCGTCTTATGTAGCTCATTTATTAATAGACATAGAATTTTTATATATCGCAGACGTTGTCTGTACCCGAGGGCGCATTTCAGGAAAATATTTTTGATGATACAGGATGTTCTCAAAAAGTGTGACGTCATTATGATATATTTTTTTAGATTACACGCCCGATATTTTTTTGAATATTTGGGTTCATCTTGTGGTTACCTACATACCCCTAAAATTTGGTTGAAACCGGTTCAGCGATTTCAACAAAAAAAAAAAAAAAATAGATAAAAAACTGTTTTGCACTACTGATTTTAAAACTTGATAAAAGATACAAATAGTGCCTCGTTAATAAAATTAAAAGAGGTACCTATTAAGTAAGGTAATATCAGTTTCGTTAACCTAGTTTGGTTGATCCGAATTATACAGGGTGTCCAAAATGTAGTGTCAAACTCTTCAAATTTTAAAGCAATTTATTTGCCTTATTTTCAATTGGAGCCCCTGTATATTTTTATGTCATTCGATGCTAAATTAAAAAATAAGCATTTTTTCTAAATACAACCCTATCAAAATTCCTAACACATTAAAAGTTATTCGGCGAAAACTCGTTTTGGTAACAAACTATTCCAATAGTAATTTCAATGAAAAAAGGTGGCATTGAAAAACAATTTATTGATATCATATGTTTTTTCACGTTTCATACACTAATGTATTACATTAGTACACTCACTTTACAGTATAGCAACCATTACTGCATAGCAACGTCAGGTTTCATTAAAATGCAATTTGACAGCTTCTCGGGCAGCAAAATATCTTCTGAATGGTTTTCCAAGTTATTTTCGTCACTCAAGTCCATTTCGGAATTAGATTTCCAACAAAAATGTATTTATTTGTTTGAATTGAATTCTGTTATGTCAAAAACAGTTCCTGTCAGATTACTATGTTATCGAGAATCCGCCTACTTTTTTCAGTGTTTTTATTAATTTTATTCAGAATGTATCTCAATAAATTTAGATAACTTTTTATGTTAAAATATAAAATGCGAAAAAATAGTATGGCATTTAAGTATTCGCTATCGCTCGTACTCAAACCTGCCATACTCGTCTAGTAAAAATCCACTTTTCTGCACTTGGCACGTAATCTACTATTGTAATTACAAAATTATGTCAAAATCCGTTAATATTAATAGGCATTAATTGGAATAGTTTGTTACCAAAACGAGTTTTCGCCGAATAACTTTTAATGTGTTAGGAATTTTGATAGGGTCGTATTTAGAAAAAATGTTTATTTTTTAATTTAGCATCGAATTACATAAAAATATACAGGGGCTCCAACTGAAAATAAAGGAAATAAATTGCTTTAAAATTTAAAGAGTTTGACACTACATTTTGGACACCCTGTATAATTCGGATCAACCAAACTAGGTTAACGAAACTGATATTACCTTACTTAATAAGTACCTCGTTTAATTTTATTAACGAGGCACTATTTTTATCTTTTATGAAGTTTTAAAGTCAGTAGTGCAAAACAGTTTTTTATCTATTTTTTTTTTTTTTGAAATCGCTGAACTGATTTCAACAAAATTTTAGGGGTATGTAGGTAACCACAAGAGGAACCCAAATATGCAAAAAAATATCGGGCGTGTAATCTAAAAAAATATATCATAATGACGTCACACTTTTTGAGAACATCCTGTATAATCAAAAATATTTTCCTGAAATGCGCCCTCGAGTACAGACAACGTCTGCGATATATAAAAATTCTATGTCTATTAATAAATGAGCTACATAAGACGGGAGGTGAGCTGCAGGACCCTGTATATGTTTTAGTCTAGTTTTAGTTGTACGATGCTTGTTGGTTGTTTTCTATTTTCTTTATAAATTTTTCGAAGCTTTTCGCCAATCCACAGCATGGACAAAATGTTTGAATCCGGTCCTGCCTGCTCCGTCCCTAAGCGTTAGTTATATTTTTCCTTCAGTATCGTTTAGGGTAAGAAAAACTTACATAGAAAATCAGTAATGAATACCGTTCAACAATAATTCATTTTTGCACCATATTTGTATTATATTTCTTTCTTCAAAAGTATTTATGTGCGTCTTTTAAAGTAAAATTTAAACAAAACATTTCCCAAATCTTACGCATATATTCCTTTTATGTTCAAATTTATGCCTTATATGGTCTAGCTTTTTAATGAGAATTTAGAAACAAGTTACTACTATTATCTGTTATCTACTATTTCAATATGTCTAAATAAAAAATCCTATTCGTTGCGTCCATTAATATCTCAGTCTTCTACGAAAGTTTCCCTTTTTATTGCGTATGTGTAGAATATAAAGTAGTTAGTTTAGAGTTATAATATAAAATATAGTTTATATTCTTTTTTTATATTTTTTCTGAAAGAATTTAAGTGCCAACCTTCATCCTGTTTGTTGAAAATTTTGTACTTCATTTTTTCTTGTTCTCTCTCGTTAGAATTGCAGACATTTTTGTATACTGTATATGTATACCTGAGTGTATATCGGTGTGTATTTTATCTAATACGCTTTCCTGTTTCGTTAAAGTTCTATTGGTGTAAGTCCCAAATTCAAAAAATAAAGTGGTTGCCATGCGCCCACCCATTAATTCGGGTTGTCCCACCCTGGAAACCGCAAAGAAAGTGCTAAGAGTGCATGCATCAAATATGTATATAGATTTCAGAAAAGCATATGATAGTATTAAAGGAAACTACCCGAAGGCAGCAATGAATTTAAAGAATTATATTGGCAATAACGACATCTCAATCTACCAAAAATAAAGGACATTCGCGTCACAGGAAGTAGGTCTAGCTGAAATCCTAAATTTTACTTATTTTATTCGGAAAGTAACAAAAGGATCTGAATGCATCTCTTGCCATATCTGCCATATCGGCTGTTACACAGCCAACCAACATGTTAATTTTGCTAAAATTTAAATATAAATTAAATAATCTAAACCGAAAGATGGAAATTAGGTGAATTTATACACGAGATTTCGGGCATGCGCACAAACATCGGGTTGCGTATAAAGGATTCCGAGGTGGCGAAGCCCATGTAAAGGTAAACAAACAGCCCCTTTTCATAATCCTTTAAATAATTACAAATCTAAATGCCACGGATATTCGCCATGCACACTAAACTGCACGTATTCCAAGAAAAGTAAACCCTGTCATGCAGGTAGAACTGAATAAATAATCCTTAAAGTACACGGGCATTCACTTGGAGCACGTGGACGAGCTTGGCACGCTACTCCTGAAGTATATAAAAATATGCAAAAATTAAGTGACAGGAATAAAAATCAGTATTGTCTTACTGTAACTCTGAGCGAAATATGCAGTAGTGTATTCCTTATCGAAAAATGTTTAAAAATCGGAATCGAAGTTGAGGCTGTTTGATGAGAAAGAACCCATTAAGCCGGTCATCTTTATATGATAATTATGTCATAGCTAAGTAACATGGATGCTTCGCATGCATACTGCACGATTTGTTATGTTGTTTTATAGACTCATTAGAGTTTTGGAATCGATTCGTTCGCAAATGACACAAAAATCTAACATTGAACTTCAAATGATACACGGTAAGTTACTGAAATTAATATTATCAAATTTAAGGGGCACGAATGACTCTCGTTTATATTAAACGATCGGTGATAATGTTTTATAGTTTCAGTAAAAATTTCATATCAATTCCTGCTCTAATAATGTTAAAAACTAACTTCGAAGTGCAAAGAATTAAGCCACGAACGCCGGTCATCTTAAATGTCGTAAGCTTTGCTCAAGAATGGTTCAAGGTAATTGAATTAAATCTAAAATATCTAAGTGACAAGAATAATTCTCATACATACCAAACGATTTGTTATGCTATTTGATAGGACCATTAAAAATTTTAAATCGAATCTTCCTCAAAAAAAAAACCGCTTTGAAGTATCATCGCTTATGCCAGCGCCACTTCTGTCTTTTATTTATTATATGGTTTTGTAGAAAGATATAAACCTATCTAACTATTTGACAGTGAACCAGAAAACTTAGATATATGTTGTTTCGAAAGAGTTGCCAGAAGATTGAAATGTTGATAGAACAGTATGTTAGTATGTTCTGGTTAGTAGGTAATTACACTTTGTTGTTTTGAAATTTTGGTTGCCTAACGCTTTAAGTAAATTATAAGGCAAAGAAGTGCCTCCCTGCTCGATGTCAATTAATTCCTGAATATCTGACTCCAGTACCCCGTATCAAAATGGTTCTTCCCTTGGGACCTTGAGGACTTCCAAGGAGCTATCTTCCTGGAAGGTATTAGCCCATTCATGAAATTTACCATGGGTGCCTCCATCCTTAGTGAAAATTAACTCCTGGGTAGTATAACAGGGCGGTCACTGCGACAGGTCCACCCGAAGCACCAAATCTATCCGAAGCATGACGTCACACACGAAATTGTCGAATGTCACGAAGAAGTTCTTGTAGACGAAGAAGTGTCGTCAATTGCCAGAAGGTTTAAAAGAGGGGGGTGAAAGCCAAAGGTTATGGCCATTGGGGGAGGGGGTTAAATATTACTTGAAGGTCGTTTGAATGTCCGCTATCCCGTCTTTACAGATTTTTTCCCTTTTGATTTCCCTTAAGTCTGTATTTGAAGTAATGGTACTTTCGGATTACCTCCAAGCAGTGTTGGGTAAGATCCGTTAATTAGGAATCTAGATACAGATCCAGATACATTTAAAAAATAGAATCTAGATCCAGATCAAAGATCCAAACCTAAAAATGGATCTAGATCAAGATCCAAGATCCTTAAAAAAGTATCTAGATCCTTTATAGATCCTTTCGCATTTTGTAATTTCTGATAAATTAGTTTGGAAAACGGTAGATCTTAAATATCGGCTTTTATTTATCCACACTATGAGTGTATAGAGAAATTCTACAATGTATCGCTTTTTCATTTTATTTTAATTTTTATAGATTCCAAAGATATGTACACTGGACAGTAACATAAGAAAACAGAAAACAGCAATTCAAATAAATATACAGTTAAGGGAACAAAACTTTATTGCAATGAGTTCTAAGTATTTTAAAGAGAGACCGAGTTAGATTTTCTGCAGGTGCGGGTCGTAAATCTTAATCCTAATCCCTAAACTAAGTTGCCTATGGCTATGAAGTATTAACGATAATGACTACCTACTACCTGTTTTCTATTTTCTGCTATTATATGCACCGTTTTTCTTATTTTCGAAGGCTTTACACATTCCCAACGTTGGGCAGTCGCTAAGTGAATCACCCCGTGTACTTTAAATAGAAATTATTAGTCAATGAATTTTTAAAATTTCAGAAAAAAATTGTTAATTGAATAGCGGATCTTTTGATCTAAAGATGAAAGATCCATAAAAATATGATCTAGATACAGATACAAGATCCTCTTGTAAAAAAGATCTAGATCCAGATACTAGATCCATCTAGTGGATCTAGATCCTGGATCTAGATCCACTGGATCTAGATACTACCCAACACTGCCTCCAAGTAATCAGTGGTTCTCTTTTATTTTTTCCCTCCTGTACATGACCATGTTAAGCTCTCATAGCTATCTAATGTATCATCTATATCTGTGTTATATCTTGTTGTCTGCTTTTATACCTGTGTAATATCCTTCCTATCTAATTATTCATGTTCTTTCTCCATCAATACCATTTCTTTACTATTTTCCTTTGCTATTTAAATTTATTACGTGTACGTATGTCTAGACCTTAGTTTAACAATAACACTTCTCATAGTTGTTTCTCAATTAACATTTGCTCCTATTCACTGGACATCACGGAATTTACTTTCTGGTGTTGCATATCGTATTTTTTTTATACATTTCTTTAACCCGTAATTTAGTATTTTCTTAAAGACTTGTTGCCTTCTATTTGTGCTCCATTTCTTTCTGTATTCCTGTATGAAACATCATGGTATATTATTAATTTTTTAATCATTGGGTATGTATACCTGTGCTTAGCTTTCCTTCTTTTATCATTCTATTTCCCTTTAGTTCTTTTTCGAAGGATTGTCCCATTCAAAACCTCCCTTGGCTCTTAAGTTCTCAACGTCTTTTAATTCAGTCATCTCGACTAAAACATTGTAAATATATTATTGATTATTCATTTCTGTGTCTGAAGTATCCCCAACACATCTATTAACCAATCATCTCTTACAACTATTCTACCACTAAAGTATCATGTCAGAATAAGTTTTTCTCCACGACCATTTGTGAATGTAATAATTCCGAAATCATTTTTAATAATAGAAAGTAAAAATTCTCACTCTTGAGATAGAATATTTATTCTGAATCTACTCGTGGTTCCTCACGCTCGCTAACGCTCGCGTTCGGAATCTTCCACTCGTATCGAATTTTCATTCTAACCTTGTTACAGAATATACTAATCTTTTAAGAAATATAGCACTCTCCAGAGGGAGTTATTTTAACAATTAGGTTAGAACTATATGTTTTTCTGGAAACCATGAAAATAGTTTGTGCAATTAGGTTCTATGTACGAATTCTTTTCCTATTTCATATTTAGTACCTGTTGCTATAATAGGTTAACTATTTAAACCAGATCTTGTAGAAGGTTTCAGTGATAATAGAAAAGTATACCTATGAAACCCAGTAAGTAAATTTTCTGATCAGTATTTTGCTCGTTTTATTTATATGAGGCATTTTGATCAATTGCATTGCAAAAAACTGTTTTAAAGTGTATAAATTTCAAGAAAAACAAGAACTAAATCACCGTTTTTCTATATCACTATGTATTTCAGCAAATGATAGTAAAGTCGAAAAGAGAATAGAATGATGACTATTAAGTTACAGAAGTCTCAATTTTCATACTAATACTCCTAATTTATGCTGTTCTTCAAGATTAGATTTAAATCATTTTCTAAAGACCATAGTGTCCGCTAAAAAGGTTTTATGGCCTTTTATGCTACAATACGTTATTATAGTGTCTGTTACGGAGATGTAAATATGCTAGGAAATGATGTTATATATTATATTGGAATTTACGTTACAACAAAAGCTTAACAAATATAGAACTATAAAAAATCACGATTCGGCCAGTGTGAGAAAACAATGTTAGTAATGCTGACCTAGAATGACACCATTTTAAGTTATATTCGTAAGTCATTTATTGTGTTATAACGTTTTTCTTCAATTTTGCGTACTTTGCAAATTGTCTGTATAAGAATAATTATGTATGTGTTAATAAAACTAAGTTCGATTAAGAAGTGTTTCGTGACCATATAATATAAAATTCAATACATTTTATGCAGTCAGGTAGTTTATTATATTACTTGATAGAGTTGATGTAAGGACCCTTGGAAGATAAGGACAATCTATGCTGAGGCACCATGTAATTCAAATTTGGCTTTAAGCTGTAGCTCTCTCATTCTCATAGTTACCTTCATTGGCTTTTACATAGCAAACCCTATAAAAGATATACAGAGAAGCTATGGTCAGAATACCTGATTTTTTAAACAATTCGCCAGAAGTCTGGTAGGTATCTGTTAAGCTAGAGCATGGTCCTGATAATTCTTTCCTGTAAAACAAATATATTTGGCGCATAAGTACTGTTACCCCAGCACAAAATGCCATGTATTAGATGGGACTGTACATTATAATAAGTTATTAAAACATTTAAGGTAACTGAATTTTTGAGTTGCCAAATTACAAAACATGGCCTACTAAGTTTCCTTAAGACATATTTAATATGAATTGACCAAGAGAAGTCCAAGAAATTTTACATAATGATTAATCTTTAAAGATTTGCCGTCAATTCTGATTAAAACTCCTCTACATCCCTTATAGAAAAGCTGATCATATCGGTCTTGAGCGCATTCAAGATTAAACCGTTATTTTGGCAGTAGTTTCCCATATCTGATACTGAAACATTGCCTATCTGACTTAATTCATTGAGATTAGAAGCTGAAAAAGAAACTGACGTGTCATCAGCAAACAAGGATACCTGACCTCTTTTCACACTAAGTATACCTTAGGTCATTAATAAATTGTATGAACAAGACAGGTCCTAAAATGCTCCCTTGTGGAACTCCAGTTGCGACCGAACGTAATTTTGTACCATAGGTTACCCCTTTAAAGGATATGTTTACCATTTGACAACGATCTGCCAGATAAAACTCAAGCCATCTTAATGGTCTCCCACGCACACCATATTGATCAAGTTTCGTCAACAAGATACTATGATTTACGGTATCGAATGCTCGACTCAGGTCAAAAAACAAAGTTATAGTTTTGTTTCTCTTTTCCAAGTTCTTTAATACATACTTGTAAAGTGCCAAGATAGCATCCTGGGTGGAAACACCTTTCTGAAAACCAAATTGACTTTTTGAAAACAATTTAGATTTGAGACAAAACTTCTGCAGCTTTACAAAGAACACTTTCTCGTATGCTTTGGCGAAAACAGATACTATAATTACTTAAGACAGTTCTTTCACCTTTCTTGTAAACAGGATAACTATCGCTTTCTTTAGTTTAGCGGGAAATATGTTTTCATTAAAGGAATTATTTATAAGGTTTGCTAAAGGCTCCGCTATAAACTCACGAACATGTGACAATAAGCAACCTGGAACACCATCAAACCCAGATGAATCCATAATTGCAACTTGCAACTGACTTAATAATAATTTTTCTCTGTTTCGGCAGTATAATGATATCATTCTAGCACGCATTTTGATGCTTTAATGAGCTTCATTATTAAACGATTTTTGTTGATATTTTGTTTTCAGAAATTGGTGATACTGTATCAAATAATACACAAAATACCTAGGCAACCATTCATTACTAGGCAACAAAAACGTCAAATGTCAAACTTCTGTCAACTGTCAAGTAAAAATTGCTATTACCAACCTACTATTTTACCAAAATTTCGTCAAGTAAAGTATTTTTATAAAAATAAACATGAATAAATAATGTAAATGGAAGCCGAAACAGAAAATAGTATAAAATACTCGTTGCAGAAGGCATTCCAGCATTCGTCCGTTCGGCCACTCGCCACTACGCGGCTCGTGTCCAAATTTCAGACTCGTGCGCGAAAAGATTGCCTTCTGTAACTCGTGTTTTAATATACTATAATCTCCTAGGACGTAACTGTAGTCAAAAACAGTGTTTTCATATTAGGTGTTATATTACATGCCTTGTTTAAATCTAACGCCTCAGGAACTAGGTTCTTAACAGAGTCAACAAAAATGTTATTAAAATGTTGAGCTATATCAATCGGATCGTTCAGCTCCTTACCATTTTCCGTTAGAAAAGATGTTGGCAAGCCAATACGATCTGAGTTAGTGCATTGCTTAATAATCTACCACGCAGTTTGAGATTTATTAGAGGAATTTAACATTTTGGAATCAAAGTAATGTTCTTTAGCAAGTTCAATTTTGAGGCGATGTAGTTTTTTCCGTTCGTGATAAGCTGCAAGTACATTTTGGTTCTTAGTGAAACTATAGATTTTATGATGTAATTTCCTGAGAAGGATCCCTTCATCAATAATTTCGCGAGTTATGTAAGGCTTTTTAGTTACAGGTTTACTATTCAATAAACTTATTAAACTTGATATTCGCATTATCATCGTTGTCATACAAAAAGACCAAGTTTCTTCCGACAATAACAACTTAAAATGGTTCAAATACGACCCATTTTTAAAACTACGTTTCAGCACCAACAACATATGTAACACTGATTTACTGCATAAAGTGGTCGGATACATCTGAATATATAATTTGAGTATTTAAAAGTTTAGAGTCAATATTAGAAAATATATTACGAAAAACCGATTTTTAATTTTGTAGATGCGTACACTTCACACTTTGGCAATTTTTTACTCCGCTGATAAAACTAAGTGATACTTAATTTTTTGATGTTAACGTGTTTGAGGTCGATATTCAACAAGAAAAAGTGACATCTCCAGACGTACCGACAGGCGCGTGAATTCAAGATTCCTAATCTCAGCTGACTTTCTTGTGACTGCATTATGATTGATTGATTATATGACCTTCTTAAGACTTCTTTCGTTATAATCCCGGAGGCTCTGGATGTTCGGTATATAAGAGAAAATTAGAAAAGGAGATGAATTTTGATATCTTAAAAGTTGTTCTAAAGTCAATGACCCATACCAGCATCTAAAAAACTTGATTTATTTGAAATTGTGGCTACATACAACTGACAAAATAGGTTTTAAGAGTTTGTAAGTTGATATTTTTGATCGAAATGTGTCTAACTACTCCATTCCTCCTTTTTTGTAGAGTAAACTGACACTATTGAACTCAGACGTAGAAGAGAATTGTTTTACTTATAATTGCGATAAACCTTGTAGGTATAAGTTGATTGAATTCTGTTGACGTGCGAAGAATCGGAAACCATCACAACTACACAACTACATGCATATACAGATATACACATATACAGTGTGTCTCACTTTAGACGGCACCACCCCAGTATTTTTTTTTATATATTATCAATTTAAAAAATTTCGTTTTTCTGATTATACCCCTCACTAAATTGTACTTTTAGGGTATGTTACTTTCCCTTCAAGGTAAAATGCTAGCTACTACGATTTAAAATAAACAGCAAAATTGAAGAAGTCGTATTAGGGATTTTTTTATCAAAAAATCTTGTTAATAAAAGTTGTTCAGAATCGCTCAAATAAGCTAAATCATTAAAAACAAAAAATTTTGAAAATCTCTTTATTTTAGAAAACGACTAGAAAAATGTATATGTGCTAATGGTGCTTTAGTTGAAAATACTGTTATTTAAGTAATTAAGCATCGTGTTTTGTTATTGTATTGAATTAAAAGAATAAAATAAAAATCATGGCAAACTTGTGAGATTATTATTCGAATTTTCTGGATTTTCAAAATTTTTTGTTTTTAATGAAATTTCAGATTTAGCTTATTTGAACGATCCGAACAACTTTTATTAACAAAATAGTTTGATAAAAAAATCCCTAATACGACTTCTTCAATATTGCTGTTTATTTTAAATCGTAGTAGGCTAGCATTTTACCGCCAAGGGAAAGTAACATACCCTAAAAGTACAATTTACTGAGGGGTATAATCAGAAAAAAGAAATGTTTTAAATCGATAATATATAAAAAAATACAGGGGTGGTGCCGTCTAAAGTGAGACACACTGTATATAAATTGTTATTAGGTGATGCCTTTACGAGAACTGTGAAGTTTGTATTTGTTAAAATAGAGATGACCTATGAACGAGAACGAAATAACGCTTTGAAGACTTTTATCTATATCTTCGCTCAATAACTGCACTATGCAGAGTGGTTATGTCTTAATGAATTGTCCTTATAATCTTTATAACGTTTTGTATATCCACATTTCCACGTATTTCATTACTACTTGCCACGTGGTTTTGCAATTCCGTGTTATTTTGGGAATTTTACGTTATTTTGGATTTTTGGGAAGATTCTTCAGTACGGTTCTGTCCTTTTAATTTTAATCCTGCGTTAATTATGATATATTTGCTACAGTTTAATTCCATTTTAGTCTGGAGGGCACGGAAGGTTAAGCCAGTCAGCGCATTTTCATGGTAGTTCTACGAAATCTTCGAGTCTTTCAATCCTCTGCACGCCAAGCTATGTCGGCTGACCTGTTTCAGCGTCCTTTCTAGTCTTCTACACCCATCTTCGTTAGTACGTGGCAACTCTTCAACCATGACGGACGTCTTTGGCTGTTCCAGTTTAATCCGGGTGTGCAAGATCATTGTTTTCCCCTTGGGTATCTAGCCCACCGAGATGGCTTCCCGCCCCCTCGTTAGTTTCGTTAAACTGTATTACAGCATAAGTCCGGATAATCCCAGGGAGTGCCATATAATCTTGGAGTAACATAAGTAGTTTTGTGTGAAAGTTAGTAACAGTTAAAGTATCGTTCACGCAATTTCCTCATTTGGGGGATTAAGAAAACCCATAGCCTAAACAATCTTTTCGTCGTTTGTCTTGCACCCGCCTTCCCGGGAAAGCTACACCATCTCCTTCGTTGCCGATCGCCACCATTTAACATCCGTCGCGTACTCCCTGGTCTTCTAATTCAAGTACGAACATCCCGCCAGGTAAATTTGCTTTCCTTTTTGCTGCACCTGCTTTCGTCGTTTGTGTTTCAACACTAGTTCAACCCCTTACGACTGCCGCTTGCTGGCAGGCCTTCATCGATGTTGTTGAGTTTGTTTTAGAGTTTAATAAGTACCGCCTTTTGTTTTATCTTTGTGTTTCGTTTGCAACCTGTTTTTAAAGTATTCGATTGCTGGTCTATCTGTTTTGTCCAGCGGTATTGTAGGAAGGATTTGTGAATCGCCTTTCGGCGGATTTTATGTTCACATTGTAAATGTTGAGGGCCTCTGGCAAATCAGTTGACTAGTTGTTTCATTGGTTTGGTGTTCGAGTAAAGACTTTCGTGTTCAAAATGTAGTTTTAGTTTTAAGTCAACTTAGGATATCATTTTGTGTTATGTTGCATGTGTAAAATTTTACGGTGCTTATTGAATTGTTAATTTCAGATTTATTGATCCTATATTTTGCGTTGGAATTAAGGGCTGAGTTTGTAAATGTTTTGCAGTACCTAACGTAAATGTAGCTTTTATTATTTGTTTTTAACATATGTTTTAATTATTGCCATCTTTTTGTGTAATTTCTTTGAATTCATTTTTGTCTTTTGATTCATTAAATATCTAATTGTCAATTTAGCTTGGTCTTGTTATTGTGTCCAGTCCTCCCCGATAATATTTGTGTATTAGTGTTTTGTTAAAGATTTATGTGTAAAGTGTTAGCCTGCCTACAAGTTAAGAGTTCCAGTAAGTAAGTCATTTTCAGTTAAGCAAGGTAAGTTACATCTTGCAGCAGGATGCAGCTGTAACCCCCTTGTCCGAGCCCTTTGGGAATCTTCTGTGGTAGGTTTCCTTCTTTTAGACCTTAGGTTGACGAAAATTTCACAGTGGTGCCATTTCTACCGTTTACGATAATCCCTTTCGAAGGATTTTTAAGTGTTTCGAACCACCCCTTCTTCACTGCTAGTCTAGCCGCTTCTACTTAAAAAAAACCGAATCTCTCTTTACTAGTTGTTTTACTATCTACATCACTACTATTAAAACATTTTATTCACACATTATTAAATTAAACAAAGTTTGCTTTTAACATTAAAATGGTGAACTATTTCTTGACATTACTTAGGGTCTCAAATTTGATCGATTTCGACATTGAACTAAATGAAATGAAGTCCGTAAGTGTTTAGTAACTAATAGTGGCCTGTTTTAAAAATAAATTGTATGAATATCGTCTTATGTTTCTCGGCAAAATGCTAGAAGTAAAACGCCTACAACGCCGTATTCACTTCACAAGATGCCTCTTTTTCTAGTTCTAGTTAAGCCTGAATAAGTACTCGAGGAAACCATTTAACAAAATAACAAGCTAATGTAAAACGTTCTTAATGCCTCTTTGTATAAATAGTATAAATTTCTGCCAAATATAAAATGGTCTAGCGTATAATTGCTTTAATCATCTCTTAGTATCCAGAAAAATATATGGACTCGCGCCAAATTCTGCCGAACCTTAGAAGTTTTTGTTTAATAGAAATTCTGCTACTCAAACCTTATTATGTAGTTTCAAATTTAATGTTTGTTCCTGTTTCTGAATTTGCGTGAATTAATTTAAGTCCTATATTTTGTGCATGTTCCAAGGGTTGTTGCATCTGAACATTGGTGCACCACATTCGCGGTTTATCAGATAGCCAGATATTTGAATAGAGTTGAATCCCCAAGCATTAGCGTGTATGGTAGCAAGCTCTGTGTTTATTATTAGATGTTACTGATTACCACATTCTGCGGAACATATGGTGATAAATATTAACGTAGAATTTACTTCAAAACTATTTTTACTATAATGATCCTTAATGAATCTGGTTGAATCTTGCCCTCAGATAGTCTTCTTACTAAAATAATATTTAGAACGGGTTGATAATATGGATTATTTTAAAATATGATTGTTCAGCTTTGTGCCGGAAGGTCTTTGTGAAGCATGAGTTAACGGGCCTAATTTTTATAGTTTATTGAAAACATTCAGATGATCTGAAATAAATGTAAATAATTTCTGGGAAAAACTAGACTTTATGTTACATCGTTAAAAATATTTTCTTACACGTCACAGTAGAAATCACCATGGGGTTTAAGTTACTAAGCATTGAAAATGAAGAATAGTTTATTCATGATAAATGGTAAGTTTTAGTCAAAACAGTGTTTTCATTTTTGAACTTCATAATTTCCATTTAAGTTTAAAATCTAACCATGGCATGTACAAGATATCTAACAAAACCTAATTAAACGTTGATGTTAAACCTAACAAGGTAATCGAGTACATGATAACACATGCTAATATAAATAGCTTGCCTTCTAAGTAGTATCATGTTTAAGTATTTAATTGGACGTTGCGCGTGGTCTTGCGAATTAATATTCCGAAGCTGAGGGTGTTGAGCGTACAAAATTAATTCACGATACGGTGGACAAGAACCCATTAGACATCTTACGGCATTTTAAATTAAGGTCACAACTATCAGGTTTAGGTATGAAGTTTCTTGTCATTGTCCTGCAATTAATATTACAATTTGTGTTTCATTATTGCAAAATGCGAAAGATTTTTTAAATAAAATCCTAAAGGCAAATATCAAAACAAAAATGATCAAGAAACCAGGTACACGTAACTGAATTACGGATTCAATTGTAGCGAAACGAAAATATGTGAATATGAAGTTTTTACCTTAATCAATTGTCGAAAATTGTATGCTAATTTATAGTAAGTACTGGTTCGATTCCAATTTCTCCTGAAATTGCCTTGCCCGTAAAGCTTTACAAGAACACGAATTTGACGGTCGCTATAGTATCAGATAAGCTTATGTTTACCGTTATAATATCCAACATCTTTAATACACGAACTACTAGCAAGAGAAGGAAAGGAAACCGTTTAATTAATTTTCATATTCGGTTTGGTCACTATAATCGATTTGGGTTTTCTTTAACAATTCTTACTTATATACGTTGTATAAATGGAGCCTCTTTATCTGAGTACAACATAGAAAAATTTTTGAAGTCTGGTAATTCCATGTCAAAAACTTTGGCATCAGTTGACCTTATATCGCCATTGTAGATTCTTTCTTAGAAGTTCTTTCAATACGAGCATGAACTATATCTGCTTCCATATGGGTGTGCCCTCGGAGCAAGTACTTGTTATTTACTACTTTTAAGGATGAACACTTTTTTAAAAGCCAAAAATATGACATCGCCAGGATGATGTTTTGATTTTGACTAGGTCAGTTATCAGACCAAATTGTGACTTCTGATATTTATGTTCCAGCTATTTCAATTTTGGCTCATTTTAGAATTGATGGCGCAATTTCGTGGGTACCTCTTCCTGCGACAGATTCGTCCCAAATCATGCAGTAAGGCTCTTTTGTGGTTGTATTGTATAGTGTTAAATCTAGAGTCCGCAGTTTTTCTAAATAAAAACTTTGGGGGTTGCTTAGGTAGGGAGTTGCTAAGCACTTTTGTAAATCAATTGTAATAACTTTCTCTCTTTGTGGATCTTCACGTGATTTCATTTTATAGTGGACTTTCATGGAGTATCTTTGTTTGGAATGCCCCAGGTGTGTTTCATAAGCTAGTTGAATTTCTTGTTTTTCAGACTCGTGTCCTGGAGACAAGTGTTGTTTGTCGAGTAAAGCAAATATTTTGCTTATTCTTGAAGTAATTTTCAGAAAATTGCTCAAATAATAACAAACTACAACGAGAAAGAACCTCGTAATTAGACGCTAGACAGCTTCGAAATCAAAACAAACTTCATAACCTCACAAATTATGCCTCCAGCTCTAAGTGCTAGCTAACTGAAAATCCTATTTAGTAGTAAAGAGTAGTATGTATACATACAACTGTTTACCAGTATACCAAATATCGAGTTGCTACTATTTAACCCTTGTGTTCTGTTCAGATTTTACCTACACTTGATATGTTCTGGGTCATATTGACCCACATTTTTTTCTCATTACGGGACGCTGTTGGTGGTGAAAAATTAGGATTTTACAGAAAATTATCGTTTACTGAGCTAAATAAAACTTAAAATACAATTCAAAGTTAAGGAATTATGCACAGTTATTGCAAATTAGGGTTGAATGAGCACTGCAAACAACTTATAGAAACACGTAAATGTTGCGAAAATGACAAAGCGACAGAGTACCACTGCAGAATAATATGTATATAACTGCTATATGTATAAACTAGCACACTGTGCCGAATTGCACACACTGCGTCTTACGAAAGTTACTAATACACTACCAACCGTAAAACAACAAAAAACTCTGCTAACGACCCGTATTTTTATATAAGGGCCTATTTGACCCAGAACAGAATAAGTGTAATTATATTTACTGCAAGAAAATTATAAATGTAATATTTTTCCAACATGTGGACGTCGTAAAATACAATAAAAAAATAAAACTCGCAACATGCTGTAGTCTTACACAGCATAATTACAGAACTACATTAGCTTGAAACCCGCTTTTTGTCATATAGACGCTGAACAGTGCATAAGGGTTAATATCGCTTAGCTTCCAAAGCTAAGGGAGATACGATTGTTTGCCACTTAAAAGCCCGGTCACTGATTAGTAATACAACATACTTAACTTATGACTGTTTACCTCTCTGGTGCAGATATGGAACCAGTAGAAAATTTTGAGGTTATGTTGTGGTGTTCGCTACAAGCAATAAAGTATTAAATTTAATAACAAATAACTTTCTATTGAATAAAAACAGTAAAATACAAATATTGATGAATTATGATTAGAGCAAATACTAAAACTGTCTGCCTTATTCTTCCCTCAAACACAAGTGAATACGCCTTTTGGTTCCATCACAAACATTTCGCAACAGTTGAGGCGAATTATTAATTTAATGAATGACATCACAATAGAATTATCAACAGGATAGTGAGCTTAACCAGAAAACCACCAAATATCGAGAAAATTAGATCTAGGGAGATACAAAATGAACTTAACCTCCAAATGGTCGAAGCGCAGCCAGTCACGGACCGTTCTAGGGAATTTACTACAACACATGTTGTAGCAGCCATAAAAGAAGCGAAAACAGGTAAAGCAGCGGGCCTAGATGAAGTTTTATCCCGAATTTCTCAAACACTGCGTCCCACGCGCGATGCAATGGCTAGCTTCTCTTTTTAATAGTTAATATCCTTTTTGTTTTACGTAGGAGGGGAAAAATCTTCAAAAGGACTGGCCCAAACCAGTGGGGAGTGCCGAGTATTTACCGGCTAACCCCCCCCCCCCCTTGGCGCCTAGCATTAGCATCGCTCAGGATGCATGGCATTACTTCAAGCGATGAGACTTCACGTTTTGGTGAAATGGTGTTTCCTTACATATCTTCTTGCTGTAGCTGTCTCTCATCTTTTTCTTTCTTCTTCAGTATTTTTCTAGTTGTCTCGCCTATGATTTCCCAATTTGGGCCGTTTTTTGTCATAACTTCTAATATGTTGTCACTGCGTATCGGTATTCCCAGTGAGTTCTACATGGCTTGTCTTTCTTCCTGCCACCTAGGACGCCAAAACATTATATATGTTCCGCGTCATCTTCCATGTCGCAGTACATACAATGTGGCTGTGCTCTGAGTTTAAATTTATTTAGATACTTCAGGAAGCATCCATGGCCGCTGATTACTTGTGTATGTGGTGATCTATTTCTTCTTCTGTTCTGATTATCCATCTATTGAAGTAAGGCGTGCGTCCACTGACTCTTCTGAGTTTGCCGCCACATTTCTAGCCAACGGTGCAGTGTTTCCTCCCGCACTTCCTTCTTTGTCCTGCCTGTGCCTCTTCGCAGCTCTCTCTTTCCTGGATCAGCAGTTCTATTGAGATGACTCTCGCTAGTACCATAATCATTCCGGTTCTGTTGTCTTGTGTCTTCTACATATACTGATAGCCAATATCCTTTGTATGCTATGCACCAATTTTAGGTTACGTTATTTTGTAAGTGTTTTTCCCCATATCGGGCTTGCATATAGCATATCCTAGGAACAAGTAGACTATCTACAGCATTTTAAAAAACAAAAATAGTAGACATATCAAAACCCGGGAAAAGCGGCCAGCTCGAAGAAGATTACAGGCCCATTGCATTACTTAGTATCCGCTACTAGCTTTTAGAGAGAGTAATATAACACAGAATCTTGCCATAAGTCCTTGAATATATTCCCAATGAACAAGCCGGTTTTAGTCCAAACCTCAGCTGCTGTGATCAGGTGTTCTCATTAACGTCCCATATTTAAAAAAGCTTTCAGGACCATAAGAAGACTGTGGCTGTATTCATCGATTTAACCTCTGCTTATGATACCGTGTGGCGACAACGGATGATCTCAAAATTCTTAAAAATAATAACAGTAAGACGCTTGCTCTATTGCTTAACAACATGATTTCGAATAAGTAGATTTATTGAGCTTCATCTGAATGGCAATATAAGTAAACAAGCTAAAGTAAACGATGGACTACCACAGGGCTTGGTCCTCGCACATCTTTTTTATAATGTATACATTGCTGATCTCCCACACACCACTTCAAGAAAATTCATCTACGCTGACGACATGGTCTTGACGAGTCAGTTTACTGACAATCAGCAGCTCCACTTTAATCCACACCCAAAATATCTCGGTGTAAATATAAATCGGTCCCTAACGTATAAACAGCATCTAACTAAGGCAGCCACAAAAATCCAAACTATCCCAAAAACAACAGCTCTTGCCTTGGTATATTAGGTAGCAGAATACTGCTGGCCGGTATGGCTAAATATCTCTCCTATTAACATGATGACGTACAGCTAAATGATGCTATGAGATCCGTATCAGGCACAATTAAACCACCCCACTACAATGGGTACCTAGATGATTAAATATCCCGCCTCCCCATCTATGTATGTTCGTCGGAAAGCAGCGTTAAAGAGAGAATGGCAAAGATGCTTACAAAGCACAGATCTACCTATACACTATACACCAGGACTGTCGGGCACACTCTTTTTAGAATTTCCCTTACTGTTCCGTATTTAACATTGCATTCGTTAGCAATCTATCTTGCGTTTAAGGTACTCGTAATTTATATTTACCTTCGACAATACCATTTCTTCAAGTTGTATGTTATCACGGGCATTTTTTCGATTACGTAATTATTATTGCAAAATAATAAATCATAGTAAAATCACAATGTTGCTACTTTTCCTCCTTTAGGTTTTACAGCAACAATTTCAGTTTTCTCAAACCTTTCATCAAGTGTCCGTATTGCTGTTATTGATGGCATCGGTCTACATTGAACAGAAAATAAATCCGGCACTTCACGTAAACCAACGTCACTGTAAAAGGTGTTAATTATAAAATACTCTTTCTTCAATGGAATAAGTAGACATTATTGCTACCTTTTAATTGACAGTTAAGGATTATTTGAAACAATCAGCAACCGACAAGTGAAAAATCTGAGAAGCCATGGCTATACCTATTTTTCTAAATTGTAATTTGTATAATAATTTATTTTAGTTAAAAATAATATTTACAAGTTAATTATGTGCAACAGCATACACTAACGTAGTTTCGAATACAATTTTTCTATGCTCCGTTTTGAAACTGCCCACCCGGTGTATTCCCGCATTTAAACTAGGGTTATTAGTTATTAGTATTGGAATGTCCGTTTTGAATTTCTGGATTGTACTTAAGCCTTCGGAAAATTTATTATTTCCTTTATATTTTCTCAACGTTTATTGTGACGACATTTGATACTTATTGTGAGTATTTTCCAACCAGTTTCTGAAAATTATATATTAAATTAGTAAAAACAATAACACAGCGGACGCAATGTTTCTGAGACACACCGATCTCCGTTTTCAAACGAAATAAACAGGCTTTTTGACTATAATAGTTTTCAATTATGAGCTGGCAGGAGTGCTATGGGCCGCGTGATCTGTGTCTACCTGCCCCTGGCAGGTATACGCAGATCACACGGCCCATGGAACTCACGTGGTTTTTTATTGTCAACTTTAAATGCGGCCGATTTGTCCCGCTAATTACACAGCTCTAGTTGTAAATATAAAGGTAGGGATGGAAATCCGTGGCATAGTATAGTCTGCTCAATTTCAACGTGACTTCGTAAGTTATTACAACGGGTAATAAAAGTATTATGACGAGTTAGAAGTGGCAAGTCCTACCATAAGCACCCTACCAGGGACGCTTTAAACTGTTTGTCCCGAAACTATTTTAACATTTTATAAATTTTAAGGCAGCTGCAATATTTTCCGAGTGCGGCCTAGTAGCGATGATTTACGACAGTTGTATTTAACCCTCATAATCCACCGTTACGTTGTAAAATGCTTCCAGCTATTTTGCGGGTACGAACGAATCAACAATATGAAATCTAACTAAAGTTTGAAGTAAGTATAACAGAACGAACATACTAATGCAATCATATATTAATCCCATTACTTATCAAATACCTAAGAAGATGTCGAAGTGTTTAAGTAAATATTATTTAGTTAAAGATTACATGGCAAACTTGTATCACTTGTATGTTCATACTAGCTAGTTTTTAGAAGGTAGTGTATTAACATTATGTAATACAAGAAAAAATAATCGACAGTAACCAAATATTGTACTTCCGAAAACAGCCGACAAAATCTAAAGAGCGTAGACCAATCAAAATCGTGATGTTTTAGTTTATTATGACGCAATATCCACTAATAACTATTGGAGCTAAGTGGGCCATATTTCTTTTCTGGGGTCTGTATAGGTCTTCATTGCATGCTATTAAAATTTATTATGAAAGATGAACTGAGAGAGGCCTCCTTTTGTAATGCTAATGTAAGAATAACAAAACTAAAGTGTGTATATGAAGTGTAATAGAAGTGCTCCGCCCTGGTTGTGCAAATCTTTAAACAAAGAGAGATAGACAGGTGCACCTCTCTGTTAGAGTTTTTCATAGAATTGGAACACTGAAGATAAACTTTGTATATAAGATTATGGCTGCTTTACTACAATTTCTTTTACTTTTTATCAAACTTACTGCTTCTTAAAGACAGATTGCTAAAGCGCTTTTATTAATGCCGTATGAGTCAGCAATAGTTAGTATGCTAAAATAAGAAACTTAATAGTAAAATAAGGTAACTACTATTTGAATTACTTTAGGGTCGGTAAAGTTGCCGTAATATACGATAAAAGTAGGTAAGACGTAGCTTACAACAGTAAGTTTTTATAAGGTGTTAGTGGACAAAAATGTATCAAAATTCGTTAAAGTGAAGTTGTATAAAACGGTAATAGCACTGGTAGTGACGTTTGCAAGTGAAACAAAACCTTGACAAAAATTTATGGGGGCATCAAATATAATATGTAAGCAAGAAGCTACCCATATAGCAGTGGTGAAACAAAACCGTCTTGGATACGTGGACCGAATGGCTGAAGAAGAGTTAATTAAGAGAAATTTTAAGTTACAGCCAGATGAAGCTAGTAGAAGAGTGTCTAAGAAAAATATGGTAGCAGGATATAATATACAAGAGGATCTGCATAAGTTAGGAGTTGTAGACTGGGAATATGAGGCAAGAAATAGGAAGGACTGGTGAAGAAAAATTATAACCATGGGCCTATAGGACTGAACTGCTGACGATATACGAAAATGGAAATAAATACCTAAATAACACGCAGCAAAAAATGTCAATGCTACGTCTTTTATGCTGCCTCGAAAACTTGTACTTAAAGAAAATAAAAAAATGTTTTCAGAACTAACGATGATAATTGATAATATTATTTTAAACTAAATTCTTGTTTCCAAATCACCTCAAATGAATTGGGTAGAAAACAGAAATTTTGTACATTTCCTAAAGGGGCGTTGAAATTGTATCACGCATTTAATTGCATTTGCTATTTTTAGTTAAGCATCTCTGCTTTAAAAGAAATTGCAATTTTAGTGTATGATATCATAGAACTATATTCGTAACTTTATTGGGCTTAGAACAGAGTGCGGTTTGACGGCCTTAATAAACGTTTGTGGTTATAAAAAATACTTTACTTTACTTAAATAATACTAAACACTCAGCTCTATTTCCTACATTGACTAAATTATATTAGAAGGTCGCGCTTCTATTAAAAACATATTAATATATCAGAAAGCATGTAAGAAACATCTGAAAACAATTGTATCACAGTTGTGGAGCGTTAAACGATCCTAGCTTATTATGTTATTATTTACCAAAGCAAGCGCCGCGTCGTTTGACTATTTAGAGTGCAACATCATTCGTGTCATTTTAATATTGTGTTGGCTTATTGCTGTTTGTTGAAAGTGAACTTCGTTTTAGCTAACTGAAGTTTAAATATTAGTAACTAAAGCACTGTTACTAAGTTGCAATAACACCAATTCTAATCAAACTGTTTTATCGTGTTTCGAAATATCAGGTTTTTAGATTACATAATTTGAATTGGCAAAACGCGGCGTAAGGTCACGTCTCGTTAAATTACAAGGTTTTCTCTTGTAAGAAATTGACAACAGGGTTCTGCTCAGGGATTCCAGAGTAGCTTGACATAATACACAAAGCGTCTGAGGGCGTCCTTGTTTTTAATTATGCAGGGCACTGCCTTAATTTACCCTTATACCGCTTTATCCCCTTCATGATTACGCTGACATCTTTCCACAGAAGCAGATTCTATCGTTGCGAATTAACTAGTCGAGTTTGGAATTGTAATTACGATTTGTTCAATCAGCTCGAAAAATTCTCAGACTACCGAATGCAATGTTATTCCTATTTACTCCAAAACCAACAACAGAAAATTTAACATTAATGATCGCGGGAAGCAGAATACATATGAAAGAACACTCCATTCATCAAATCTGTTTTGACATTTTCGTTCGGCACATATCACTCTTTAACATTGATCAGACAAATAATTTGTGGAAATTACATTCAAAGATTTTGGGATTTTCTGACTTTTCCTGAGTTTATATTTTTAGCGGTTTCGAAGCTTTCCTGCGTTTTCTCCATAATTTTACTTAATTTGTTTGCGACTATATATAATCATCTAACATGTAGTTTACGACGAATAGATAGATATTTCCCTCTCTTTCTTTTAAATCAAATAGCTGCGTGCGTCGTAGATAATTTCAATAAAATCAAGTGATCAAAAGAGTTTTGGTTGCTCAGTAGAAAAAGCTCATAAAAATCGTTTTCTACCAGCGAACTCTACATGCTCTATGCTGCAAAACTTTTAGTTGTACCACGCCGTAAATAGTACAGAAGTTTCCGAACGTCGTGGAAATGTGTCATTTCGATACATCGATCGTTATTTCATTTTTATATTATTTTTTGTTCTGTAAATACAATAAATACTGGCGTTCTCATTTATCATTCATTTTGCTGTTTGAACTAGAATGTAATTGTAATTTTTACATGTTTTTCCTTTTATTGAGTAACAATGTAAATTATTCTTTAATATAACTTCCTAGGACATAGGTCCTTCAGATATATGAAAATATGTTTCCATTTGGAACGTTCCTAGTTTTCTACGTTTACATAAATTCATTCCTACACCGTATAAAACACTTGACAATCTAAAATGAAATAAAAGGAGACGTGTTCCTTGCCATGTTTCTGACTGTACAAAACGAAGTTGATAGCCCTGTAATCTGCAACAGTACATATTGTAAAGAGTACATAGCGAGAAATGCTTCTTCAGTAAAAAATGTTACATTTCGTAGTGAGAACTGACGAAAATGACTAAATAAATTGTTGATAAGTAAGCATCTTGTATTTTGTGGTCGCAATCCGTCTATTCTTATCTACAATGTCCAATTGTATTTCGCTTATTATGACTAGGTAAACCACCCGTCGGGCTTCCAACCTAAGTTTCAACCAGAAACCATTAGAATTTCATTTAAGCACGTTAACCACCTAACTAAACGGCTAATTGTTCGAGGAGTGTTTAGATTAATTTATACATGGTTGAACTTTATATCGTAATAAATACGTATGTTTTCAGAATAGATTTTATCACTTTAACAACCCATCTAAGGTATTTAGGTATAACAAGAAAAAGCAAAATTACAATGTCACCCGTGATGTACAAAAATGAAATAATTTTTCTTTTAAAAACTGTACATTTATTAAGTATCCTTAATCAAAACATAAATCCAAATACAAGCTCACCAGTTTTGCTTATACCAATTTACAGTTTCCTTTTAATGTTTTTGTTTTTAAAGCTAGGGGTTTACATATTCCTTAGTAAGAGCAATTAAAAAGAGGTTGCTAGAAAGATGTGTTTTACAGCTAATACGAAATAAATTCGTATCCCTGTCATGCTTGACTTTCAGTAAATGTTACGGAGATTCAAATTTTGTTAAATCAGTTAGCTTACCGTAAAAGATTGGTAAGCAACATAGTAGAAGTTATAAACTCGTCGATCACAAACGTCAGAATTTTTCCAAACCTCAGTGTTAAAGTTTGATTAAGCGAGTACCAAAACTAAGAGAATGAGGAAATCCTGGCTAACTGCAAGTGAACATAAAAGGTTTTTCAAATCAAGGTGGATTTAGATGAGAGTTACAATCTGGGATTCGTCTTACCAAGGAGGGATGCTGGGTCTTTAAAATAAGCTTAATGCTTACCGATTCTGAAAATCCACTAAAAACTTACATATATTGAGGTTTAAGTTAAATATACTGAATTATTTTTCAAATATTCAGTAAACTAAATCAAGGTCAAAGGTGTTTCCTAAAAGCAGTAAATTAAAATTATCAATTTGAATCTTTGAGAAATAAAAAAATCAAAGAGGTGGCACAACTCACTCAAAAACTGTAAAATAAAAACGATTTTCCCCATATGAATTTTATGTAAAACTATTTGTTGATATTCTAATTTGCTTTATGCGTGTATTTCTCTATATATTTCTTTAAAATGCTGAATAGTGTAGGATGCGGAGGAACGGTTGTGGTTTCCATTTCACTTTAATTATTTTTGAAAGGGCGAATTTATATTTACAAAAGCACTTTCGATCAACTTACCAAGGAATAACGTTAATTCCACCAAAGTTAAATTAATGAGTAGCCTCGACCAGGTCTCGCAAACACCCAAAGCTTGATACACACATTAATGCTCACATCACCCTGCTTATTACATAATATAGATAGCACCGCTACATGAAAGCAAAACAGGCACACATTACTGTATTTAGCAGTATAGGCTGGGTTAGTGTTGCTTACACGAGCGAGGGAACCCCCTGTGGAATTCCACGTTGCATCTGGTAGAAAACCCTCGGGGATATTGGGGAGTGATGAGTGATGGGTGCACTTTCAGCTACTTATAAACCCGAAAGCCGGCAGAAATATGCCAACCAATGGAAGATTCACCCATGTCGATGTTCCATCTGCGGTCTAGGAAGCCCAACGCAACAAAGCAAATGCGGAGGCCAGTCTACCTGACCAACCCGGGGGCATTGCCCGGGAGTTACTGCACTGCATTTGTATATTCAGACAGGTCAAGGCCTTTGTAACTACGCCTAGTTATCAAAGTTTCCACAATGAGTTCCATGCTCCGTCTCATCGGACATGCAATCATATCTCTTCAGTTCAAGATCAACTAACCTTTATCTTTATGTAAATAATCACCCAAAATGTATTTTACACCAATGCATCACTAATTCACATTTCCATACCCGAACACACTTGGTCTTATTGCATTCACTAACACGTCTGTACGCTAATGCGTCCAGTGACTGACTATATTCCTTAGACTCTGACGTGGGTTGGAGCCCATAACCATAACTAATCCCCCTATTTTAAAAGCTCTCTTTCGGGTTTAACAAACAAGCAGTTCGGTTTTTGTTTCAAGAAATCAAATGCTTACATCATCGCCACCAAAAGTACGTACTGCAATAGTTATCATTAATGAAAAAGTAAATTGACAATTTCCTCGATATTTGCCATTATTTCCAAAATTGTAATAGACTTTCTCCTAATTAATTAATTTTTACATTTACTTTTTTGTACCGAAAATAAAACAAAAAATTAAAAAAGGCTCTCGTGGGACACATTTCATGAAAATTAGAATTTGTAGAGGTAATTTTTAAAACGTCAAGTTTCAACATAAGTATTTTCATTAAAAAAATATATATATCTCAGATAATCGGCTTAAAATGATTGACAGCTATTTGCGATTTTAACACTTCTCATATTAAAAACTTGAAAAGAGAAGGATCAGTAACAGAAACATTAAAACTATTTATCTATTGTAAATATTACTTATTTTTGGTTACAGAAAAAAAAAATTATATAAAAAAGCATGCTGCCAGCTACAACTGGTTGGTAATTCCTAAACAAATACTTACAATCCTCTATCCACTACTATGTAACTTTCAATTGCAATCTTAAAAATTGCTATGGAAGAACATGATATTCATAATTGTTTACTTTAGTATTGTTATTAGCCTGTGCAAATCTCTATATAGGGCGATAGCCTCCCTCTTTTCTCTTATTTTTGCACTTTTTCCAATCTACTCACTTATTACTGAGGGATTTTGGCGTTTTAGCCTACTCTTCCATAGTGGCCGATCCTCGTGGGAGAGAGATACCACATTAACCGAGCAATCGAGCCATTCTAGTACTGACCGGAGACAACGAAGCTAAACTTTCCTGATCGTATTAGACTGGGGGATAACTTATTATTTACTTGCCATTTAAAAATAAAATATATATTTATTATTACGATTAAACTGGACATTAGAAAACTCTTACTGTGAATGTTTGTCTTTATTTGGTATAAGAAGTTTCTCAATCGAAATGCTATTTTGAACAAAACTGCGTAGTCAATTTCTTTAAATACAATTGTGCGATGTTTTGACGGTCTACATATGTTACTTGATGTAATTCAACAACGCTGTCCTCCATAAACTTTGTATTTCTTTCTAAGGTGGAGGTGGGCCTCTTTTTAGAAAATATTACATTATTTCTTATGTCAAAACTTTATAGACCCTCAATGGTAATTTCTATTCTTTTTACTAAAAAAGGCTTAACAACACAAAAAGGTGACGTCATTAATATAATTACAATATTGTAAAATATGAAGTTTACGAACAAATACTTTGTCATAGCGTTTAGGATATCTAAAATTAGTTGCGTGGCGGTTTAACCATATACCCAAGGAAAAAATATATACCAATCGGGAAGACCAAAATTTTGTGTTCTTCAAAGACCGCTTCAGTGGATCCATTTAAATTTTGTATTATTGCTAGTACATTATTTGATTCTTCTTCTTCTGGTGCCGTATCATGTGATGTTGGCAACCATTATAGCGAATCTATGCCTGTCCTGGGTGGTATGGAAGATTGTATGTGTATTGTGGTTAGTCCATTCTTTGATGTTTTTGAACCAGGATTTCTTCTTTCTTCCTTGTCCTCGTTTTCCTTCTACTTTGCCTTCTAAGACCACTCGTAATATGTTGTATCTGCTATGTCTCATAATATGGTCGAAGTACTGTGTTTTACGTTTTTTAACTAATTGCACTAGCTGAGGTCGTATGTCTATTCTGTTAAGTACTTCTTCATTCGTTATTCGAGCGGTCCATGGTATTCGTGGCATTCTTCGATATAACCACAATTCGAATGCTTGTACTCCTTGTTCAGTGTCATTTTTTATTATGCAGGTTTCGCAGCCATATAGTAGAGTGGACCATATATAACACTTTAATACTCGTATTCTCAATTCTATTGATAACTTCAGATTGCACAACACATTCTGCATTTTAAAGAAGCCAGCTCTAGTAGTTTCGATTCTTCTTTTAACTTCTTGAAAGTGATCCATTTTGTTGTTTAGTTAGTTTAGTCACTATCCATTAAAATTTGTAAATCCATATCGTTGTCAGTCAGGATTATTGTATCATCCGCATACCTTATATTATTGAAAATAATTACGTTTATATTAACTCCTTCCGGTCGGTTCTATAATGCGGTTTGTATGACACACTCCGAATATACATTGAAGAGTAAGGGGGATAGTACGAATTCCTGGCGAACACCTCTTGCAATCTCTATATTGCTTCCGTTATTTTGTTTTTCACTCGTATTGTGGCTTTTTGATTCCAGTACAAGTTCCTGATTATTGTTAAATCCTTTCCATCTAAACCAACTTTTTGCAATTGTGTTATTAACTTTTCGTGTTGGACTTTGTCAAAATCCTTTTCATAGTCGACATAACATGCATATGCATATACTTCTTTGCGAACTTCCAGGCGTTCTACTAGTACCACCATAGCATGGCCTCTCTTGTTCCTAATCCTTGTTCGAATCCAAATTGAGAATTACTTAGGTATTCTTCGCATTTGCCTTTAATTCTGTAGTAAATAATTCGCAAGAAAACTTTTAGTGTGTGTGACATTAAACTGATGGTTCTGAAATCTTCACATCTTTGTGCTTTCGGCTTTTTAGGTAGGTATCGCCACAAAAGTAGAGCGCAACCATTCCTTTGGAATAATGCCACACGTGTAGATACAGTTAAATAGATCTGTTAGCTTGTTTATTGTGGTGTATCCCATATATTCTAAGTATTCTGTTGTGATATCGCCCTCTCCTGCTGCTTTGCCAATTTTTGTCATTTTAATTGCGTGTGAAACTTCCGATTTAAGAATGTATGGACCTTCTTGTGAATTTACCGTTGGATGTGTCATTCCGGTTATATTTGAATAAGTGTTCTATGTAGTTTTTCCATATATCCTTTTTTTCTTCCATATCTAATACTATTCTGTTTTGTTTATTTACGATATTCATCGGTTTTCTCCTCTTGTAGTTTCCTGCTAGCTCTTTGATAGCTTGATGTAGATTTAAATCATCGTGTCGGTCTTGCAAATCCTCAATATGTTTACATTTCTCTTTTAGCCAGCTTTCTTTGACTTTTTTTTGTATTATAATATCGAGTTCTTTGTATTTATCTATGTTTCTGTTTTTCTCCTCCCTTCGTTTATTCATGCGTTGAATTATGTTGTCTCTCATCCATTCACTTCTTTTTTCTTGTACTTTTTTCCCAATAACCTTCTCTCCTATTTTTCTTCAACTTTCCTATATATCCATCTGCTCTGGATACGATCCTCCATGTGATCGTTTTGACCTTCTTCGTGTACCCCTAGTGATTGTAGATGACATAGTTCTTCTTCTATTACTTCCGTAAACTTGACTTGTATTTCACTGTCTCTTAATTTGACCCATTGTAGATTTTTCTTTAACGTTGCTTTTAACCTCATGTTTTAACTTTGTTCTAATTTTCACTACTAATGGGTTGTGTTCTGAGCCAATATCTGCTCCTGGGTATATTTTCGCACTCAGGATACTGTTTCTAAATCTTTTATTTATGATGATATGGTCTATTTGGGTTCTTCGATAATCACTCATATTCTAAGAATTATTTTAAATGCCCTTTCATCTGTCGGATTAATCACAAATAACTTACTCCAAAACATCATTTTGATCCATTATACCTAGAAAATGATTTAAACTTTGCTTTGCTATAAAACTTGAGATATATTGCCTAGATTTTAATTCGTTGGATATAGAAATAAGCATTTATATAGTGAAAGCTTAGATCAATGCTTGGACGAGTTAATGTAATTAAGCCAAACGTCTTTAACAGAGTTTAAACGCAGTAATTATTATCATTAGGCTTAGGATAGTTGTGCACTAAAAAATTGGAAAATATGCATGCCAATATGCACTAAAATACTTTAAAATATGCTGTTAAATATACATTTATTTTTATACTTATTTCGTACTTATCCTTTTATCTATCTAGTTATGTATATGTTAAAGAAACGTTACCCTTATTAAAACGTACCTATATTGTACTCGTTTATTTATTTTTATTTTTTATTCAACAATTTGGCGTACAATGCTTTAAATGTTTAAATGCTTAATAGTAAAAATCTATACTAGAGTATTACAATAAAACATTGATAATTAATTTACAGATTAAAGAGTATGGTTACATTTACTTACTACGTGCTGCATCAAATGTTCAAAAGTAAATGTTTGTCTATTATCGGCTAAAAAATTCGTTCTATGTCGCATGATACGACTTGAGCACTTTTTATCAATTAAGGTTTTGTTTTGGAGCGCTTCACTAATACTTTTTAACCGTCTGTAATCTGTGATTTTTGACAATACATTGGTGAGTTTCTTGATAAATTCTTTCCTTTTGAGTTTTTGTAAATGCTCCTCAACATCCCCCACTACAGCAATACTATCTTCGAGCGGCATTCCCTTGGTTTCAAGTTTCTTCACTGCAGTAAAAATACATGTCAGATTGGTTCGAATAAAAAGTAAATCCTCACGAATACCCTTCTTTTTTAAGATACTCTGAGCTTTTTCGATACTTTGTGCATCTTCAGGATCGAATTTATTCACAACTATCTTTATAATTTCAAACTGATCGGCATAATATGTTGCAGCATCGATCCAAGATCCCCATCTGGTAAGTATAGGTAAAGGGGGAAGTGGAATATTGCCAGCAATTTCTCGAAATGTTTCCAAACGACTTGGTGCTTTAAGAAAAACTTTTTTCACAGTCGCTATTAATAAATTCACACTTGGATAAAGGGCGCGTACTAACTCGGCTACTCGATGTAGTCCATGCGCTACACATGAAATATGTATCATTTTTGGACACAGTACTTTAAGCCCCGTGATTGCTTTATAGGTACATATATGGAGCGGCATCAGTACATACCACTAACACTCGTTCATAATAAATTCCCGATGGTCACAAAAGACTTAAAGAGTCGTTAAAAAATGCCGCAATTGTTGAATGATTGACCTTATCCAACACTTTTATAGACACCAAATACGATTTATCAATTTCTTCATCAACTTCTAATACACCAAACACGAAATTTGCAGCACTCCTTTGAGCCACGTCCGTTATTTCGTCCAGTTAGACCCAAATATTGTGGTCTTTTACCTTTTCCCTTAATTTTTGTAAGGTAGCATTGTATATTACAGGAACATAATTTTTCTGCGGTGTTGATTCATCGGCAATATCTTCTTTGGTGTATTTTTCCAACAACTTAGAAAACTCCTCATTCTGCAACTTTGCCAACGCTATGTTAGCAGAAATAAGCGCATTGCATGATTCTTCGTTGAATACTGAGCGTTGCGGCCAATAATAATAATATAATAATCAAAATTTCTTGTTTGTTGTAATTTTTTCGTGTTTTACTACTCACATGTTTTCCTGTTTGCAGATGTTGGGTAACTTGAAATTTTGTTGTTGCCGTAATGGGAATCTAACAGTATTTGCAAAACAATACATTTCCATCTGTCGTGAAATCATTAAATTGTTTTACAAAATCATTTAAAGTTACACTTTAAAGATTTTTTTCTTTTTGCATTTTAAGGACTTAATACTTTTTAGCGAACACGAAGTTAACTCGAGTACGTACACCTACTACACCGATCCTAAAATAAATAGCATTTTAAAATGGGAATTTTTCTAATTTTTTTTCTTAATGAAAGGCACTCTTCTTAGTACCAGTACCTACTTAGTAAAATCAGATGTTGAACTCTGTAGCTTAAAATTCTGATTACCGGATTACAATACAAAGGGCGACTCACTAACCACTGAATCTAAGGGTCTTTGTTAATATATCAACCTGAAAGTTAAGAAAGGATAAAGAATAAGTTTGTGGGAAGTTTTACCCTAACAACTAATGATGAGAACCGTAATTTTACACGTACTGTCACAATATACAATGAAACTCATCTACCAATCATAGATGACTTCAACGAGCCGGCCACACCGAATGAAATAGCAATATACATCAATACCCTAGACATAAAAAAGTCCGCTGGATACGATCAAATTAATAATGTAATCCTCAAAAACCTCACCAGAAAGGCAATAGTCTTCCTAAGTATGATATTTAATACCTGTCTACGAATAGGCTACTTTCCCAATTCATGGATACACGCCCACATCATCGTCTTCCATAAACCAGGGAAAATAAAATACGACTGCAATAGCTACCGCCCCATAAGCCTTTTATCTGTACTATCCAAAATATTAGAAAAAATAATAAATCGAAGACTGAACGCCTCGCTCGAAGATAACCAAATAATTCCAGATATCTAGTTCGGTTTCCGAAAAGATCTATCCACCGTACTACAACTAAAGCGGGTGACAGAGATAATCGAAGAAGGCTATGAAAACAAGCAGTATTCAGGCACAGTGTTCCTAGACATCACCCAGGCCTTCGATAGGGTCTGGGTCGAAGGGCTCATATTCAAGCTTTTGTTACTAAATATTCCTCGATACATAAAAGCAATAATAATCTCATTCTTAGAAGACAGAACCTTCGCAGTACGCATCAATGCAACGATATCCAAAACCGAACCCATTCATGCCGGTGTTCCCCAAGGAAGCGTGCTCGGCCCAACCCTTTTTAACATCTTCACCCACGACATACCAATACCCGCTTCCAGTAAACTAGCCCTGTTCGCCGTCGATACTATCATTTTAACCCAACATACCAGCCTTGAAGTTGTCCTAAACCAACTACAGCTAGCTACCAACGAACTGAGCAAATGGTTTGCAAAATGGTGTATATCTCTCAATCCCACAAAATGTGCAGCCAAAATCTTCACGCTAAAACGCATCAATGGAAAGGATATCCCAAAGACGATATCAAGTACCTAGGTGCCTATCTAGACACTCGTCTCTCTTTGAGCTCTCACATCAACAATAAACTGAATCTCGCCTACTCCAGACTAAGGCAGCTATACCCGATATTAAATCGAAAAACACCTTTAAAACAGGATTGTGGCATACTTCTATATAAATCACTCTTAAGGCCTATACTCACATATGCCTGCCCAGTATAGTACACGGCGTCAAATACTAACATCAATAAAATCCAGAAGTTTCAAAATAAAGTTCTTCGGATAGTGATCAACGCCCTCTGGTACATGAGTAATCAACAAATACACTATGAACTAGGACTAACCCGAATAGATGAATGCATCGGCAACCTAACTAGAAACTTCCTCGCCAAACTTGATACCACAAACAATATCATACATCAACAATTAGGCCGGAAAAACATTCACACCAGACTTAAGAGAAGATTACCTCAAGATCTGTACTCATAAGAGGCCAATCAATAGCATCCATTCTTATCCACCTACAGGCAATAGAATTCACACCTTTTCAACTTCCGAGGAGCCACGTACCTCCAAAGCCAATCAAGACGCAAACACAAATATACAACTTAACTTAACTTATCACAACCCCATACAGCACACAATGTCCAATGGACGTCCATTTTAGGTTCATTTAAAGTCCGAACGTCCATGGACCTTAAAAGGACGTCCATAAAACGTCTCATGAAGGACGTCCACTGGAGGTCCTGTAAGTAATGTCCACGGGACGTACATATAATGTCTACTTTACGTAATAATATGTTTCTTGTCCGAGAGTGCGCACTACTGCACACAGTACAGAGCATTCAACCCCTAACGCCCCTAACCACTTCGTTCTTGTCAAATGTCAAAGTGAAATTAGAGGTTGTGTCGTGTTCCTGTGGTTTATTTGTATTTTTAGTTTCAAGCGGCGCGGCGTTAGAATATTTGCAATAGGTTGTGTATTTAGTTACAGGGTGAGTATGTAAAAGTCTAAAATATAAACGTATTCTTTACGTACTAGACAATTTCTGATGAAAGTATTTTGCATGTGATAAACATAACCTCAATCAACAGAGAGATGCTACAAGCCAGAAGTGGTTGAAGAGATGTTCTGAAAGGGCTAAAACTGAAAAATAACGTGTGAGCTGCCTTATCTGTGTAATACATTTTATATTTCTTTTTTTTACAATATTTATTTAGGTTCATGTCTGAATTGAAATGAAATATACATATGTAGAGTGTTATGTAACATTGCTTATATCATCGAATTAAGTTACATATACTATAGATACCTTTTATAGTTTTGTTTAAGTTATATAGTCTTTGCATTTACAGTGTGAAAATGTTCACAGGCACTTCGGTAAGCTTAGAGTTGCAATGCGGTTTATCTGTTAAAATCAAAATTAGGATAAGTCGACTGTTGAAAGTCTGGTATTTATGAGAACAGAAATTGAAAAAATATAAACTATTTCAAGAGATATTGAAGCCTACCTTGCAATGTTTTAATTTAAAAGATAAAGCGTTGCTTCTGTAAGCTCACCAGAGTTGCCTGCCGATATTCTCACACTTTGCACATTGGAACTATGTTAAAAATGTTTGTTTCAATTGTTTTGTAAGATGGAGTTCCTGTAGGTTATTTTCTTTTATTATTGAAATATAATTAGTATTTTTCACATCACATGCATTTGATAAGTGTCCCATTATATTTTATATATCAAAATATTGACGCAATAATTCTTACATGTTAATAAATATTTATGCATTGAAATCTTGGTTTTCTTCTAATGGAAGGGGATATATAGTAATTAATAGTGTGGATCTACTGGTGGCAAGCCTATACCTAAAACATGTAATTGGACGTCCGATGGACGTACATGGATGGACGTTTTATGTATGTCCAAAGTTGTGCCAAAGTAACGTTCTATGGACGTCCAAGGTACGTCCGATGGTCCTTTTGTGGACGTACATAGGATGTTCTAATGTCCTTAGCTGGACATCTTGTGGACGTCCATCGGATGTTTGTGTGCTGTATGGGACCATGTATAACATCATTGTATGTTGATCTGGTATATCTAATAATAAAAAAAACAAGCTAAAAACTACAAAATTCCGTCTGTATGTCTGAATTTGTTTACACAAAAATCTACAGTTAGAAGAAGAAATATATATTAGGTGAAATACGCTAAAATATTCATTTTTTATAAAATTGGCTTGAATATATGCATTTGCATATGCAAATATGCAAATGCATAACTATCCTAAGCCTAATTATCATACAGGGTGGTGACTCGAACACCCGAACATAGGGATTTAACATGTAAAATCATATTTTCGTAATTTCCTGCTCCCCTAATTATTTTAGGTAAAAAAGCTTCAAATAAAAGTTGTAGAGCATAAAATCCTGCATCTCAATCAATAAACAAAATTAATTTTGCGTGCCTTGTAACCTCAGAAATTAGGTATGAAAATGACGTAAATCACCCCAAAAATAGCGATAGCCATGGAATTCAAACAAAAATTAACAAATGTTAACGGTTTATCTGTCAAATTTCATGGTGGACGGAAAATTTAAAAGATTTAAATTTGTGTTTTTTAATATTTTTAGGACCGTGGTGTGGTGCAAACCTAATCCAGATCCAATTTCTCTAAGGCTCACATTTGGATTATTTGATACCGCAGCTAATACATTGATTTCGTCAGCGTTATGATCTTCAGCTTCAATATCCTCTTCTGGTGCAATATTTATTTGTTTTTTAGTACAACTCTTGCAAGGGACGAACACTGACCCATATTTTGTTTGATTATTGATGATGGTATGGATTGTTGATGTCGACGGAATTGGTATATGACGATATAAATTCGCAAATAGATCTCGCACTTTGTCTTATACTATTACCACTGTAAAATAACTTTCAAAATTGATTTTTTTCGCTTATTGCATAATTTATTGTTGGCCATATTTTCACTTTAACAGTAATTACAAGTAATAATAAAAATAAACTAACGCAGCATAACTTGACAGATAAACCGTTAACATTTGTTAATTTTTGTTTGAATTCCATGGCTATCGCTATTTTTGGGGTGATTTACGTCATTTTCATACCTAATTTCTGAGGTTACAAGGCACGCAAAATTAATTATGTTTATTGATTCAGATGCAGAATTTTATGCTCTAAAACTTTTATTTGAAGCTTTTTTACCTAAAATAATTAGGGGAGCAGGAAATTATGAAAATATGATTTTACATGTTAAATCCCTATGTTCGGGTGTTCGAGTCACCACCCTGTATATGGAATTTGGTTGGTTTCTCATAACTAGAAGTGAAGTTAATTTGAATTCCACTATTAATGGTCTTACTTTAGTAACCCAAGTGGACTGTACGAACTGTAGGGTTTTTAATTCTGTACTTTTAGTTTAAAATTCAACATGCTTTGAATACCTTTTTTCATAATTTACATGGTTGTCCAAAAAATAAATAATTATTTAATGGCCAGTAATATAACTAAGTAACTGGTAGAACATGCGAAGTAGTCGTTTGAGTCTTTTCTCTGGTCGAACAAAAATTGGAAGAAAAAATTTCAAAGCTTTAAAAGGTTTGATCAGACCTAATCGAACAGATAAGAAAGGCACTTCCCAAAAAATTGATTTCCGTTTCGTTTCTAACCCTCATTTACTGTTCTGTTCTTGATAGCTAAGGAAGTTATTTTACAGGTATTGTTTTCTGGCAAACGTTCCATTCACGTATTCGACCCGCAGGCTCTTTGTATCATCACACAGAACTAGCTGATTATTTTAGGTAAAGGAAATCTGAAATGTATCAGAATATCCTGTTCTGAGATACGAAAGCCTAAACAGTCAAATTTGTTTCGTCTAAAAAAACCGTATTTTTTAAATTAATTTTCTGATGATCGTCGTATCTTAAAATTGCTGTCGTTTTAAACTTAAAAATAAATCATTTTAAATAAGTTGTACCTAATAACTCCCCATATTGAAGAAAAGAACTAATCCTCGTACTTTCAGCTTAAACTTCGGGGTTTACTCACTAATTCCAACCAGCCGTTTTAGTAAAATTTAGACGGGGACGTTAAGCTTTTCTAGAGATCCCATGGGTGTGAAGTGTTCGGAAAAAGCTTAACAAGATGTGAGAGCTGACATTGGTTGTTTAAAAGCAAGCGAAAATGTTACGTGTTATTAAAATTGTAGTAGGTTACATTAGCTTAAATCCAGAGCAAAAGAAAACATTCGTCGTTACAATATTCATCAAAAACAACAGAATAGAATGTAATTTTAACATGTGAAATACACAGGTGTAAGAATTTAATTCTCTAATCATTTTTGGTGTAGGGTGGGTACTTAAACAGTATAGAGAAGTATGTTAATATAAAAATCGAAAAATCTGCTCATCAGCTTCCTACATATTTGGTTAAAATTAGATGAGGCTAAATTTTACAGTCAACTGTAAATTATAATTAATGGCAGTTTGAAATTTCCAAATGAATTACAATCGCGAACTAAAATTCAACCAGCCGACGTGTACAAATGTGTATACTTAAATATAATTTTATAATCGTTATTTAGGATAGAAAGGAACCTTGTTAATCGTTTAAACTGTCAAAAGTTATTTTAAGTTCTACAACGCTTTCCTAGAAGTTAATTTTGACTACATCTCGATATACGGAAACATTATAGGTAGGTTAGGGCATTATCAAAACTTCCTTCTGCTAATGTTTCGTTAAATCAACTTAAACTTGAAGGCATTAAACTACTTATGGTTTTGCTAAAGTAACTTAACTGCTGAGATAAATACCAATAAATTGCCAACACTTCTCTCTTTTATTTCAGTATCTTAAAATTGTTTTAAAGTGCATTTACTCGTAAAAGAATATTTAACTTTTTACTTAAATTTACGAGCTTCTGCCCATAGGAATATAACGTTTACTAAAGTTATGGTAAAAATTAAAAGGAAATACGATTTCAGTTTAATAGTAGGTACAAAAGATTGAAATCTTTATGGAAATAGAGACGATGTAATAAATCATTAAAGATGTGTGTAAATTGTGTAAAACTCTTAAAAATATCAAGTTTCATTTAAAATTTATGAAAGTAAATATGTACATACTTCTCTTGTAGAGTTTTCTAATAAAACGGAATTTATTTGTAGAAGTTTATACGTTTGAAGTCTGAATGGTAATTGCTATCTATTATGGAAGCACATAAAATATCTGATTCCGAATATTGGAAAGGTTTCCCCTAGAAATACACGTTTGTCATAATAAACAGTGTGTCACAACGATTGACATTTTATAAACCAGTAATGAAGTTCAAGTTAATATTAATTAAATTATTTCTTTATAAGATGAATATCTCAATGCTTTCCAATTTGCTCATAATGAGGTTTTAGCTTAAGTAAAAACTTTTATATATTTTTTATAAAATCAAACGAAAATCTGAATTAATATTTTAAGTATTTTACGATTCGTCGTAATTTAAACAGATTCAATTTAAATTAATGAAACAAATTTATAATTACTTCTTTGTATAAGATCATACCTGCCGATTCTTGTTTACTCGGTTGGCACAGCAATTAACTCGCTGAACTGAATTCTCATCATTCATCTTGTGTGTACTGCAGTTTACACTAAAAAAGCTATTCTTTTGTTGGCGCTAACGAAGTTCAATTCTTCCACATGAGTATTTTTTGTCATTACTCTTTAACTGATTGTCATTTTCTACAGTGTTGTAGCATACGAATCATTCAAAAATGCAAACCAAAACATTGAAGTACCTAGTGAAATATCAGAATTCCACATGGTCGTTAGTTTAAATGAAATGGCAAAGTTTAGACTTGAACATCTAAGTTATTTTATTTCATACAATTTACTGACTAGCTTTAACTGCAGCAGTAGCGTGCCTTACATTTTATTTTACTTCTTGTACAGTTATAGGAATTTACTGATACAGTGATTCGGCTGTTTACCAGAAATATATTCCAAAACAATATTATAAAAACATCAGATGTAAATTTTAAGGTTGACTGTCACTCAAAGGTAAAATAACTGTAACGAATATTAAATTTTTCCCGGTCGCTTTTATCTGCGATTTCGAACAGTAAAGTTGTTGAATCACGGGGTTTAGAATTCCGTTTTTCCTTTGTATCGAAGAGGCTTCGACTTGGGGTTGTCGTATCGTTTTCTGACCCAGGACGACAAATTGAGAACGCGCATGAATAGGTTGTGAAAAACACTTAACTGAGAAACTTCGTTACTATAGACACCGTTTTCGATACAACAAAAACGAATCGGTTACATTATTTAAAAAAAAACTAACCACTTAATTCATTGTAGCCAGGGAGATATCTTATGAATAACATTTTTTAATGCCTTTTTGAGAAGCTGAAAGAATCTCAACATTTTAATGCACGTTCTATAATTTGTAATCTACTTTAGATAAATTGCAAGTAGAATTCTGTAACACCCCCAGCAATACCGAAAGGAAAGTGTTGAATTTTTCACGTCCGAACCATTTAATGTTCAAGAGTTGCTAATAGAGACATTTGTCATTATAAGCAAAACGAAATTCGGAGATAAAGTTTGATATAAATGGCCCAGCAGGCGCTTCTGTCATAACAGAAAAATAGGCGATTTAGCTTGATCGAAAGAGGTTGACAAATGGGTTTTTATGGTCGCACGCTCAGCCAGCTGATTTTAGTTTAGAGGAACTAAATTAGCTTTACATAAATTGATAAATTTATAGAAATTAATTTGACTTTGCTGAAAGGACATTGGCTGGCTTAAAAAAATGAGTTCAAACAACATTGTTTTTATTTTATTTTCTTAAAGTTTAAGTCCAAAGGTTTGTCGTGCTTATTAGAACGATATATAAATATTAATGAATTTCATTACTTTTAATTACTGTAGATCTTGTCTAAAGGAGGTGATATACTGTTAATAAAACAATAAAACAAGTTTATAAGTAATTGTACTATGGAAGGTTATAATTAGGGCTGTTGAAAAGAAAAAAAGGTATTTGGATATCAAGATCCAAGTTATCCGAAATCTGACAATCACTACTATTTTTATCCGGATAACTGAAAATATTTGGATAACTTCAAATACACGGTCAAATTAAAATATCCGGTAATTTAATGTGCCCGAATAGTTTAAAATATCTGGATAATTATACGTATTGTAACTGTACGAACCCCTTTACAGTGTTTCGCTATGATCGTCTAAATTTTCACTACGATTTTCTTTACCCTTAACCCTTATTGTTTAAGTGAAAATCTTACCCTTTATTTAGATAACTGACTATTTAGTCAGAGGACCCTTAATGTTGTTGTGAGTCGTTGATCTAGAGTAGCTCACCTTTTAAACAAGAAATAAAAACTCCGTCCAGTTTAATACCTATATTATAAAGTCATACTTTTATGTACAGATATTTACAAATACAGTAAATAATGAAGCATAGTGAATGAACATCAAACTAGGCAAGTTAAGTTATGGACAGTGGCTTGAATAATTACTATTCTCTTGTTTTATGATTTTGATGTAATCAGGGTGGCCTGATTGCAGTGGTTCGATCACAAGAAATTAAGTGAGCGCGTACTAGGTACCTCGTAAGTCTACGGGATGTTTATCCCTATCGTTGATTGAGAATATGCCCAAGAAATATCTCAGTAGTCAGAATTATCGTTTTGTTGTAATTAATTGTGCTCAGCACCTACAACAGGGCGACCCTAAATTAATTTTGATAAAGGCTAATATTTGACATGGTAATTATATTAAAATTGCTAACTTTTACGTTGTGTGGTGTTAATTCGGATTCCGCAGGGAGACCCCTCAACTGGAATTACTTTATTGTAACCCTTTGACAAACACGCAACCGGAAAGGAATGCTTTACAGCAGTGTACGTATGATGATTAATTTCTACCAGTTAATGCAAAGCAACAAAGTGTAGTACAACTAACTGTATACTTTACAGTATAATTAGATACACTAATCAGCGTACTAATCGAAATTCCAGACTACTATACGAGCCCCAACAAGTATTTGTTCGGGCATCTATATTTTTTCGCGAAACTATTTCTTTTGTAATATTTATACCACATTTAAAAGATTAGTGTTATTATTTCTAAATACGTTAATAAATGAGCTACATATTAAAGAAAAACTTAGGTGATATCCATTATTTTATTAAAACATTCCATGATTCAAGAAATGAATGAAAATTGCTTGTCAAAAATATATTCGGACACTTATAAACTATAGCTATTTAATACTGATAATAAAACTAGCAGGCTTTGAATGAAACATAATACGCTCCAAGCTGTCAATTTCGCTGTTTATGCTAAATTGTGAAAAGCAATGGCTCGTGGAAAGCAGAAAGTGCCGAAATACGTAACATCACCATAAAATCTTACTTTTCTGGTGAAAGTGACCGCTAAATAGCGAAAGACGTTATGCTGTCGTCATCAACCGTTGCGGATATTATAAAAAAATAGTGTACTAGCGGCTCCGTTGATATTTCCAAAAAGACTGGTAGAAAATGCTTATTTTCTGATAGAGATGTTAGCGTATTAATCAATATTGCAAAAGGAAATCGTGGAAGTAGCTTTGGAGATTTAAGTAAGCCATGGTCAGAAGCCATAAACAAACGTGTTTTAACAGAAACTACTCAAACTTCTTTGAGAAAACGAGGACATAAGTTTTACAAGGTAATCTTGGTTTTGTGATTGTTAATTTACGTCTCATTGTCTTACTAAATTTTTATTTATATTTACAATAGGCAAAAGAGAAGCCTCTATTAACTACAAGACAAAAACAGAACCGTTTGAAATGGGCGAAAGAAAAGCGCAACTGCACACAAAAGCAATGGGATAATATCATATTTAGTGACAAATCTAAATTTGATTTATGTGTAGGTGATGCCCGTAAAATGGTTATTTGCACTAAATATGATAAGGATTTCCTAAAAAGAACAGTGAAGTTCCCTGCAAATGTAATGGTGTGGGGTTGCATGTCGGCACGGGGTGTTGGAAAATTGCATTTTATCGACGGGAAAGTAAATGCCGAAAAATTTATCGAAATAACTTAATTCCATCTGTAGACATGTTAACCGAAATACCGAAAACGATGACTGGATATTTCAACATGATGGGGCCTCTTGCCGTTCCGCAAGAACTACTTCAAAGTGGTTGCAGGAAAATTCTATCAGTGTTCTCGATTGGCCATCCAGCAGTCCAGACTTCAATCCCATCGAGAATCTGTGGCCAACCATGAAAAGCAAATAGCGAAGTGAGCCTCAGCGGACCCTTAATGGTTTGAAGGAGAAAATTGTGGAAATATTGAATTTCATAGCACCAGATGACTGTAAAAAATTACTAAATATAATGCCATCTCGCATAGATGCCGTAATTAAAGCCGAAGGGGACGTAACCCAGTATTAATTTTGATTATTACTTTATTGTCCGAGTACATATTTGTCAAGCAGTTTGTTCAGTTTGTTGTGATAAATAAATCTTTTGCACAAACACTTAATTATTTCAACCAAACTTTTTCTAAGACAAAGCTACATATTCTAACATTTAGCAGTAATAATATCATTTCTGTTTATCAATAAGTTATTTAAAAAATATAGTAGGATACAGAAGAAAATGCCAGGGTCTGAACTATTACGTGTTGGGGTTCGTACAGCGTAACTGAATAGTCAAGACTGTATGCGGTGATAAGATTTGATCTCTTATTTATAGTGAAAAATCCACGTGCAGTGGGGGTGGTGATTAAACGTTCTCACGGGTGTTTTCATAAGTGGGTTGGTATCACAACATTCCCATGAGTGTCACTTGCCCCAAAACTAATAAATTTCATAGTTGAGTTAAAATCCTAATACTGTGTTATATTTTAAATTGCTTTGCAATTTGATACTTTAGTAGAAAGCGTGTGGGTCCGCTACACCCGCTTGTTTAAATATAGGCGGCGAAACTAATTTGTAACAGGGACGGTGATTTCACTGCTTTAAGTCCGAGAATTTATGATATTGCTGTATTTAGTTTCCAAATAAAATTAACTTTCTTGCCACATTATTGTCCAAAAAAAAACACCCCTAACGTTATTCTTTGAATAAAAGGAAATACATTAAAATTTTCATACGTTTTCATGTAGCTTATTCGACATTGACGTTCGCGAAGGGTGTTAAAGCCACATTTTTAAACAACTTGGATCTTATTGTTCTATTTAATTAATTAAATCTGAAATATGCAAGATAGATAATGGAGAAAATAATCTATGTCAATTTTATTATGCCTTAATTTATATTCATATTCCTTTACTTACTTTATCCCGATAGTTCTTATACCGAACGATTAATTTTATTTGAATAATTTCTATTGTATATCCAGATAATTTATTTTGTACGACTGCTTTTATGCGAATAATGCATTTTATTTGGATAATTCGTATTATCAGTATAAACTATATCTGATAAATAATCGTATTCCTGCAATTTAGATATTTTAAATACTGATAGCCTATCTACATAAAAAATTTCCGCATATATACGTTTGAATCGACGGCTTTGGACAGCGTACAGAACAAGATATGTATTATAATATGTCACTGGATAAATAATCAATGAAATGGATATGAAAGAGACAACCTAATTTTAGAATAAGATTTAACTACTGAGAAACAACACCTGTAAAGTTGCCTAGATATGCCACTGTATGTTTTGCCTCTTTTCTCTCAAGAATGACTGTTTCTTATCATTTTTAGATTATTTGCTTATGTGAAGTTCAGTGTATAATCTTTGTAACAGTTTTAATACCTTACGATTTTTATTTTTTGAATCAAAGAAAGAACAAATCATTTTGTTGTTATTAAATTTTTAAGTTTTACAATAAATTATTTAATAGCAATTGAATAGTCATGCCGCAAAAATGTTCAAGTACATATGTCGACAGCTAAGTTGGTACCAATCAAAAGAATTCGAAAAATTTTAAAAGTAAAAATAATTGATATACAATAATACAGAGTAAGTATTGCCTCTTCATCAAATTATCACGGGAAATTTTATTATTAACTTAATTTTTTAATTTTGTGTAGCAAGAATCTGATCAAATCTTCTCTTCATTTCATGAATACCTTTATTTATACTTTAATGAATTAAGAATTATTCGTTAAATTACAATTGAGTTTAATGCTTTATATTACGACTTCCTTCGCTTTACGAAGGTCTCATAAAGTACTTTCTGCATAAAAACTGAAATAAGAAGGAAACAAGAATTGCAAAAAAACTAGAGCTATTAACACAAATATGAAACGTGGCAAACATAAAAGACAAGTAAAAATACCCCGCAAAAACTCTGCGATTTAGTACGATCTCTCTCTAGCCTTCCAGGGATAACAGGAAATAAAAACAATCGCGGTTCGGTGAAAAACGACGCTAATCAGTAGAAGGAGGTAAGCACAATTTAAAACCTGGTGACAAAATCGAGGCCGCCAAAATTCATCAGATATACTATTTTGATGCTTTTTGTGCCTTTAGAGAGTGGAAATATTACAAAAAATTGAGACGTGGGAGACATGAAACTTCAGTTTACTCTTGTCGAAGAATTAATAATAGGTTATGTAAATCTTTACATAGAAAGAATAAACGAAAACGTGATGATTCGAAAAAATACAGCGTACCAAATATGATTTAGTGGATTTTTGTAAACTCGTCTTGTGGATACACCACATAAAAAAATAAACAAGTCGAAATACTGTAGGTACTCAATGAAATACGTCTGTATGTGTTAGTTTTTGTTGTGACTGGCTAACATACAGCAAGTAAATGGTTCGTTATTATATTCTGCGATCATGCAGAAATAATAACACATTTTTTGCAGCCGTTTATTGTAGATTTTATTTTGTTGGAAAGTTTTGTAACCATATACGACGTGATCCTGAATATATTGCTATAACTAACTTTGCCTTTGTGCATCCTACGCGAGTAGATCTAGCATGTAGGTTGTAGGGAATAAATATCGTACTGTTATTTGTGCAACGGTTGGTTGGTTGGTTGGTTTTCTCTTATTCCGTGCTATACAACTTATTCAGTTCGCAAAGCAGGAGCAGGAGTTATTTCCGTTCAGAACGTTCTTAATCAAATTCTGTTTGTGTTCTTTGAGAAACGTAAAGTTGGAGAATTTTTACTGCATTGTATGTATTTTTATATTTTACAAATCCATACATACATATATCTAAAGCTTTAAATAAAACTGCTTGTCGTAACCGAGTTATAAATTTTTACAACATCGAGTGTTTCATATCGAAAACAAACTCAAATAACTTCAGAACGTTTATGTTCCACTGTGAAGCCCAAAAGAATTCCAATAAGTAATTTTTACATAGAAACTTGAGCCTTTTACGAATTACTTTTTCGCTATTTCTGACTGAAGCTTAGTCATTCTCAACACTATTTCTGCTTGAGAACGGAGGCATAGTAAGTACTTCTTTGAAATGATTTCCGAATTGCGACTAACCATAACACCTGTAACTTTTTAGCACTTCCTTTTTGATGCTTATTTTATTACATTCAGTTTCTCTTTTTCAGAATAGTAATAATTTTCTCTTCTTTATCTGTTCCTTGTAAGATTGATTCAACGTTTATTCTATCAATCACGATATTTTTAGATCTTTCATATATTCACATTTCAAATAGAGAAACGAATGTAGCATAGAGTGTCTTCATCTTTGAAAATTTCTAGGTGAACTAATGCTGATATTAAACATCTGAACGCCTTGCAGTGAAGGACAACAACAAATACGAACGTTTAAATATTATATAACAATATGCATTTTCAGACAAGTGTCAAAGTTATTTTTTGTGAAGTCAAGGTTCCACAGCAACATGGGAAAACAACTTCTACTACGTCTCCTCTATCGTAAGATGTATTGGTTATCGAACAGAAAAATCTCATCAAACCTTGGAAAACAAACTCTAAAGCTCTTGCATGTTATTTCCAATGCACCTCGGTACGTACCAAATCAGATCCTATATCGAGACCTAGAAATACCCACCATCCAAGCAGAAGTCGTCACCTATGGTACTCGCTAACAGTATCGCTTCAGCCACCATTCCAGTACCTACGATTTGGACCTCTTCATATTAAAGATGAGCAGAGCATCTCGGAGTCATTCCCTTAAAATTTTCATACCCGCACTCGCATTTCGCGGAAATGACATACTCAATTAGAAGTGTGGAGGGATCTTGTTTCCTTCGATTTACAACAACCACATTACTATAGGCTTGTATCCCACAAGTTTGTCTATATACCATTTTACCTTTGCTCCCTCAAGCAAAATGCTGCTATCAATTGGCCGACACTTGACATGCCAGCGGCACGGTCTTTTTCCGGGAGCTCTATACGGTTCTACTTCATATACCAAAAATCCCTGAATGCTGGAAAGCTAATGTAGCTTGCTCTACGTTTGCATGGAACGACTCCGGTCTCGGAATCGGTAGGACTAAATCTGCCTTCTATTTTAAACAGATTCCAAGTGAGTCTAGATCGCCGTTTAAGCAATTCTTCAGCTATAAAAAATTAATTGTATCGATAAAGTTTTGGATTCAAATGATAGTTAAAAGTAGTAGTTCGAAACTCAGTCATTCGACATACGGAATTATTCCAATCTTCTTTTTATTTGTGTAGTAACCTGCAAGTTTTTTTGCCATAGAAGAAGCACTGAAATACCGAATTGAAAAATATATGGCTCGTTATTTTGCGTGAACCTAATCGTTCGTTTTTATTTACGCCCACTAATGCCACCAACTTAGTTGTTAATGCCAAAACTATTGCTGAGTACTTAATAACATAACATAACAATATGATCTTGTCCTCTTATACTATTGGGTGTCGAAGATGGCCTTTCTCAATTTTATCTAGGGGTTTTGATGAAGTTGCGCCAGTCCTTCTGTCCATGTTTTCCCTCTTTTCTTCAGCAGGTCTGTTATACTTTGGGTGCATGCTTACCGGGGTCGTCCACGTCTGTTTTTGCCCACAGCTCTGGCTTCCCATACCTTCTTTACCTGTCTGTTGTTGTCCATACGACACATGTGCCCAAACCACCTTAATTTCAGCCCCTTAATCTTTTCTAGGAGTGACGATGTATCTAGTTGCTTTCTGATTTATGTATTACGAATTTTGTCAATTCTCTGACACCGAGTGTTCTTCGCAGGTATTTCATTTCGCATGCTTATAGTCGACTTTCCTGTTTTTTGTTCAATACCCAGTTTTCACAGCCGAATGTTAAAAGTGGTACATAGGTACATTGTGTTATATATAGACTGTGGTTTTAGTTCTCCTACTGATTTCTTTCTGGTTTAAGAAGCTTCTGTTCAAAGGATAGAATACTCTTCCAGCAGATTTAATCCTATTGTTTAGTTCCTCTTCGTTGGTTCCTTGATGATTTATTGTGTTTCCTAAGTATTTCAAGTTTTTAACTTGTTCTATACTTTCTTCCTCTGTCTGTAAATTCAAAGTTTCTTTTTCAGCTGCTATTACCATGATTTTTGTTTATTCACTATATATTCTAGTCCAACTTCTTTGTTTCATGCTTTCAGATTTTTTTAAGAGATATTGTTTATTATCAGCTACTAGTACTAGATCATCGGCAAAAACACACATTTCTATATGAACTTCTTTCATATTATACCAGTCTACTCCACAATCCGCTCCAGAAACATTTTAAAATACATGAACCGGGGATAAGGGAAATAACTGGCACGGAGGCCTCAGTTGAAAGAACACGATTAAGATATTGTGACTTGAAAACTCTACCCAACCCAATGGAATCGTCCGGGGGCACCGGATTGGTTACCGCCACCAACATTCCAGACTCATCATCCATTGGCACTTCCCTACGCAACGGCACCTCGAGCTCCGCGTGCCCATACAACGCGCATGAAATCCGCGTATATGATCACACTGCCCTTAACCACGTTCGTTATAATGGAGGAGGTGTCTCTTTTATTTAGACGCAGGACGTACGCAATGACCCACTCGTATAGCTCGCTGAAGCTATGCAGATGCCTGGCGCTCTCCCCCATTGGATGCCAGAGGGACCCGGCGTAGCCAGGATCCCTCTCTCACCGGAAGGAGTCCCAGGATGGTGTTCTAATATCGAGACGGTGTCTTCTCTTTGTGTATAGCTCGCATAAGATCCTGACGCCGACCTCTCCCCACCCACAGCACCACCTCTACTCGATGTATTCAGAATGCTCTCTTTGACTAAAACGATGTCTGGCTCCCAAACTGGAGCCATCTCTTCTTCCTCCTCTACCTCCTCGAACAGATCCCGACTAACCTCACCCTTCGGCCGCCCCACTGCAGGGTCTGTCACTAGATCTCTGTAGTCCTGGAAGCTGCGCCTGCTCTTTATAGCCTCGTGGGTGCGTCTGGGGAATAGGTTGAAAAGATGCATATTGATAAACCGACCGGCCATGGCCATCAGCACCTCCTCGGACCACCGATAATCTGGCGAATTGAATTCTCAGCCTCCCACTCAAGCTCGCTATTGTATTCGATGGGCTCTCCTAAGATGCTGCCGCATGCGTGGATAAGTGGGCCATGTACTCTGACATAGAGGACAAGGATTATTGTGGTCAGGATTAGGTTCATAAAATCGTACAATGCTACAACGCAACTCTTCCTGCTCTGACAACATTTTTACAAAGGTAAATTGACAGAACAGACATATGTTTTGTTTTATGAAAATCAACATAACTTACCATTATTTTTATGTGACTAATTCAACCCAGTTATATCTAAAACAAAATTTGCATGGCGACGTAGAGCAAATTTTTATTTGTAACCTGTTAGTCTAAAAATGAATCAATTATCAATTTTATGTTACACGTATTTGCCTCTGCTAGCCATATAAATTCGCCCCCTTTTAATCACCTTTCCGTGATATTTTCACGTGTTTCAGCTTGAATATCAGCGATATTTTCTCGAATTTTGGCTTTAAGTTGCTCGGTAGTCTGTAGATGTTGGGTATACACCAATAGTCTAAAAATCCAATAGAACTGAATCTGGCCAGTTGATATTGCCAAATTTCGAATTGAATTTATAGCTTATTGTGTGTTCCGTCTTGTTGAAAAAACATATTACGTAGGTTCAAATCTTCCATTTGTAGACTGAAAACGTTGTTAATCATATCTCGATAACGTCCATCAGTGACCGTAACAGCATTGCCTTGTGGATCCTCACAAAAATATGGGCTAATCACGCATCCAACCTACATGGCGGACCAAACTGTCACTTGCCGAACATGCAAAGACTTCTCGGGTATTTGGTGTGTATTTTTACTCCTCCAAATACTGTTATTTTGTTTGTTTACGAAGCCACTGAGATGGAAGTGATGCTCATGGGTCATGACCCATGATGATTGTCTTCCAAGATTTAGGATGATAATTTTCAATGGTTTCTAACATCTATTCACTGTAATCATAACGCCGTTCGTGGTCTGAAGATTGAAGAGCTTGCTTCAATCGGAGCTAATATGGGTATAGATGTAGATCTTTACGCAAAATTGTATGTGAAGATGCCCGAGATACTCCCAGCTATTGTGAACGGCGTCTGTGGGAGGTGCCTGGCATTTCAGTTAACTTCAGTCCTTAGATGAACAAAGGCGTTCTTAAGTTTTAGGATTGAGGCACCCAGGACATTGAATGGAAAGGCGAAGGTCCCTTAATAGGCACCCAATTAAAAAAAGAGGGAACTTACTTAGTTGTTTTTGTGACATCTCTCTTAGATAAACAACTTTTAAGCTTTCATTATCAAAATTTAATTTTAGATATAATGTTGAACTCTGAACTGTTTTGAATGCATGGAAAATAATAATAGGTTAAGATTGATAGTATTTGGGAAGAATTGGTAGACCTGCACGTTCAGTTCAACACTTCTCAAGCGAAGCAATTAGAATTACTAGATAAATAAAACAGAAGATTTTCCACCTTACCAATAAAAATGAACAAGCAACCTATAGCTTTAGAACTTTAGAACTACAAGTAATTATTTACGTAAAACGATGGAACTAGCTTTATTTAAATTTGCATTTATGACTCCGATTTATGGTATAATAATTAGCTTACTGGTTTCACTTGAAGCAGTTAACTGATATACAAACAGTTTTCTAAAGGTCTTGCATATTATATACCTAGTTACAAAGATGTTCCTTCAAGTTATCGGTTTTTGTTGCATAGTTGCAGTGCTCTTCGCAGTGCTCTTCAGTTTTTTTAATTAATTTATTATGCTACTTCTCATGTTCTGAATATTTATAATATAGCTATAGCGAAACCTATGAGAAAATTTTGATTTTATAAATGTTGGAAAGCAGCTTAGTTTATAAAGAAATATGGATCAAAATAGACGAGATACACAGATTTCCAACAGAATCTTTTACATAAGATATTTAAGAAATCATCTTAAGGCTGGCATTTACATACAGTGACTTTCCATTTGACGTATCTAAAGTTGCATAACTACTTAAATAAGCAAAATGGTTTGTGCGCGGATTTGTGTATGACTCAAAACTGTAGAGTCGGGTAATAGCAAACTGACAAGTTGAGATGATTAAATTGTTTCTTAGAATAATATGAAATTCGAATGCTGTTAGAAAATTGTGATCTATCGCACTCTGTTAATTGAGTTGCCTACACGCTACATTGTGAATAGTGAGTTACAACCATTTACAACGATATTTCTAAAATATTATTTCCATTATTTCCGAATTAATTTGCATTTTGGAAAAATGTTCGCGTGGCATTTGAAAAGGGGACGTTTTTATCTAACTATTGACGTGGAGATTTTTTCGATATCTCAATAATTTTTGCAAATACCATTTGAATTTTTTGAAGTAAAATAGAGTAGTACGTATTTTATTGCTAAAACGTTATTTTTTTTTTTAATTTAACAAAACCGAGGTGTCTATAGACAGATAAAAGATAAATGATTAGAAACAAAAATCGCCCGCCACCCCTACATTAAAATTGGTTCTCAAAACAGGGAGCAAGGTCTGCATATAATCGACTATTTTTCAAGGTGTAAACTCCGTCATGAAGGAAACAGTTTCTAACATAGTAAACAATAATTCTAAATTATGAACCATACTATCTTATAGTAAGAACAAACAACAAAGCACGCTAAGTAGTTCCATAGTATCATATCTGGCAATACGAGAAGGGTTATGAATGAAATTTTGCTAAAATTGTTGCCTGAATAAAGAACGTGTTCTTCGAGGGATTGTCCTAATGATAAGGCATACTCTGTAGCAATTGCGTCGTTTTGTTTTAATTAATCCGTAATTTTCGCCATCTAATTTAGTCTTTAGGTTGTGTGTATTTCTGACTAAATAATTTCCGTCCGTAAGTGTTTTATAAAAACGGGAACGTTGTTACATTTAACGCCTTCTTCCATTAGAGTTCAGATTTATTTTATCGGACGAACTTTTAAAAAATAAAGAGGAAGTGTTGAAAATTCCGTTCGGTGCTTTGGGATATGTAGATGCCTTAAATGTTCTAAAGTTCTAGCTCCATCGATACATTCTATAAATATTTAACGAGCATTGGACCGGTTTTATCTGTAGCGTAAGCTGTACGATTGAACGGGGTCCAATTTTGAACAACAAATTATATTTGCTTTCTAACTTTCATGTCTTTAAAAGTACAAGGACCCATGTATTTTTTCAAACAATTGACAACGGCTTTTAGTAATTGACATTAATTGATTTGATATATTGGTTAATTAGTCATTTTCTAATGTACAGTTTCATTATGACTAACGGAACAGCAATTACTATACTCATTGTGTAAACATATGCCTTCCAAACAATTATTTTAGTATAGAAATTTTGTAATTACGCAAGGTATATCATTAATTTTGCAATTAAGGCGCAAATTAAATTGGTTTTATGAAAATGAGAGCAAATTTTCTTGTAGTTTATCATTGCCACTTCGGACGAAAGCTTGAATAATAATTAATTATACCTTGGCGTGGCTTTTAGACAAATTTCCTTTATTTTGTATTATTTAACAGACATCGTCACACGTTAAATTATTTTGTAGTAACCCCCTCACTAATAAGTAAGTAAATTTGAGAAGGTACAAAGAATAAGAGAAAAGGGGAGGCCTTTGCCCTATCTAGGGATTTGTACAGGCTAATAAATAAATAATAAATAAAATTGTATAGAAGGCTTGATAAATTCAAGTTAATTTGTAAAATGTTTTGAAACGACGTGTCTTTTTATTTATAGAAGTATTCGTGACTATTACTACACCAGCACGAGGCGTAGATATCAAATTGTTATCCGGAGGTGATAACACTAAATAAACCCGCTACTATGTTGCGTGGGCGTGAGGTTCCTAAAAGAAAATAGTAGTGCTTACTAAATACCTAAACTAACGATGTTTCTTAGGCGCCAGATCCTTATAACGTAAACGTCTTCAGTCGGACCTCCTGAAGAATAGACCTCCAAAGTCAATTGACTTGATAATAAAACGCAAGGCTTTGTAATTAACGAAATAGAATATATTAACTATTAAGCAAAACACATAGTACACAATTGAAATTGAAAATTAATAATGAAGTTATTAATTGAAACGAACAACTAAAGAAATTACTAGTAAGATCGTAATCAAACGTAAGTCTAAATGTAATATGTAAAGTCCAAACGACAAGACCTAATTGAACAAAACAAAAAAACTATAGGGAATGTTCAAAATAACGAAGTTCGTAACTAAACGAAAGAAAAATGTAAAGTTTAAATTAATTAATATAGATAACAATAATCCATAGTACATAAATAATAATATCTTGCAAAACCTGTCGGTACCAAAATTCAATTACGATATAATATAAATTAAAAGAAATAATAAATGACTAAGTTTAAACACGTAAATTGAATATTCCTCTGCAATATAAAAAAAAAATACAATTTATAAACTCACGTTGCTGTGACTGCAACCACAATTTTATTTAATTGTATAGAAATACGAATTACTAAATTGACATTGAAAGTTTCACAAATCGGTGAATTTACAAATATTTATACGGTAAATATTTCTAATAAATGCTTCTGATCAAATTTCTAATAACACAATTAAATACCGTATCAAATCTACTAATATGTTTGAATGTTTTTCAAATTTAACTTTAACACAAGATAACCTCAAAATCAAACCTTAACCTTGAGTCTTAAAACGTGTAGATAACGAAGTCGAACTCAGGAAAATTCCAGTTAATTGCCTTCTAATTATCGCGGGGTGGACGATTTCTTCGGATCACGAATTCCAAACCAAACCAACAACACGTGGAATACAGATGTCTAACTAATAGGTGGTTTTACGAACACGTTGTGCAGGAAAAACAACAACAACCGCAAAATGTACTATAGAGTACTAGAAAGTACTAGAACGTACTAAAACGTACTAAAAGAAGGGCTGAAATACAACGAATACCGTAAGAAATCTTCAAATAAAACTAATACATTACATACCCAAAAGTTCTTATTAAATGCCCTTCGAAATGCTTCTATCAAAATGGTTGTCGAATAGTTAAAATCCCAATAAAGGTTTGAAAATGCTTAAAATCCAAAACTACTAACGTTTTAAATTCACTAAAGGACCAAAAGGCAAACTAAATAGCATTTTCAATATGTCGTATCTCGGATGATCAAACTAAGTTTGGAAAACCAAATACTAAAACCAAAGTAAACGACGTCTATCCGCGACGGTGTTTGAGTACAGAAAAAGGTTAACTAAAAATTTACAACAGAATTTCCTAAAGAAAACCAACCTAAAGATTTACGAATTCCCTAAAGATTCTAAACCCATTAGTGACTAAATTCATAGTAAGAGAAGCGTGACGTATGCATTATTGTATGCAACCATGCAATCCTAACGGAATTGGGAAAGTCTAAAGAAAATAACATACAACCAGTGCAAGCGAGTGATTTCTACTGTAACAAGGCTAATAAATAAAAATAAATAAAATTGTATAGAAGGCTTGATAAATTCAAGTTAATTTGTAAAATGTTTTGAAACGACGTGTCTTTTTATTTATAGAAGTATTCGTGACTATAAACTAAAAAAAATATTTTTTTAGTTTAATAATTCTTATTTGCCATTTTTTTGGAACGATTTATTCATTTACCATACACGTTTTCCTCTTTTTCTTCGGCACATACTTGATTCTGACTTCTTTGGTAATTGTCTCTGAAATTCATATCTCGGCATTAGCAAATTTATTTCAAAATTTTGTAATGTAACTTTTTTCCTATTTTTAAACTAACTTCTTTCCGTTGAAGTTAAAGGGGTGATATTGAAATACAAGATAATGCCATGATTTTTAGTTCAAGCTAACAAATATAATTCTTAAAGCCTTTTTAGTTGATTGGGTATTTCTACTTTTTTAGACGAAATCCTTCAGGTTCGCATACAATGCCTACCTTTCGTTACGATTCTGAAGTATTTTCTAAGAAAACTTAAAGGCGACTTAAAGGAATACTATTATTTAAATACTGATTGCAGAAATGACACAAAAAGCAACATGCAAAAGAATCGTACCTTCAGCTCGATACGATGAGGATCGCACTATGTAATAGTGTAAACGTTTACTGAATTATGTATGCTGAATCACGTAGCTACAGTATGTCCTAAGTCCGAAGTGAGTAGAGTAGAGTTACAGCACAGCGGAGTATATGTTACTCTACCAACTTTTCGAAACTAATATACATACTAATGATCAAAATAGACACGATCTGCTCTTCTTTTCAAGTTTCAATTTGCTAAAATCTGTTAAATACTGTAACCCTTCAAATCCTTAAAAAGAGTTAAAGAGTTATTTTATAGATATTTAGCTTTACATACATTACAGTTACATAGGTACCTAGTTTTTTTAAATAATTTATTTTTACATCAACAAAATTTGTCGTTTTCACTTTGTAGTTTGTAGTTCATAAATAATAAACAGTAATGACAAATAATTAATTCTAACGCTAAATTTGGAATAATTATTTGAAATCATATATAAAGCTCTTCTATCTTAGCACTGTTTAAAGTTAATAGCGGATGTAGTTATAGCTACCAAAATTGCCAAGCTACACGACGCAAAAGTACAATATGCTAATTTCTTCCATGGCTTCTTCTTCTTCTTCTTATGAGAATATTTCTCCTATTATCTTCACGTCTTCGTGTTGCTCTATTTTCTTACACCACTTTTTCTATTGTTGTTTAATATTGCCTTTCCTTTTATTATATGTTCCGATGGTTGCTTTGGTCGGTCATGGCTATAACATCGACCATTTAAAAAGAAATACCAATTAATCAATAATACTATAAACTTGTAGCTTTACGAAAAAATCTGAGATAACTGTAGATGAACATTTCTTATCATTAATGAGAGAATCATCTGCAATTAGAATGGTTAGTTATCATAAATCCCATAGATTTTTTTAACTTTTTTGTGGCACTAACATTGCCCCTTTGATAGAAATATAAAATTAGCACCGCAATGCTAAAAATCGATAACAACTAACTGACCGGCTTTCGAACATGGCTAATATGCAAGTTATTTAATGATCGCTTATCACTTATCACTTAACCCTTTATTTCTGTCAATTTAAGTTAGAATTTATGCCCTCGCTTATTTGGAATATTTCGGTTCCTCATATAACATATGTATAAAACTGTCGATCCCATATCAGGAACTGTCATGTACGTTAAAAAATCCTCTACTAGGAATAGATTGCGACTGAACGCTATTTCAACACCAGAATCTACAGTAATGTATGCTGTCCTTAAAACAGATATGATGTTTTTTAAATTGCTTTTTAAGAGATGCGCGTGTTTGTATTTTTTACGGTGTGATATCAGACAGTAAATGGTAAATGTCAAACGCAGCTAAATGGGGCATCTAAATATCTGCCTCTCTGTGTTGCAGTCAGTACCTGAATTTAGTTACTTTTCTATTCAAAATTATGAAAAGTGGTAAAAGGGAATTGAAGTATGTGTCTTACATTAAGTTTAATTTTCACTATCTAACGATAGAATATTACGATCTCGAATTTAATATCAGGTTTAGATATGTTGAAAAAGAAACGATTACTGAGATTCTTTATTCTTTCGGTAATCAACTAACATCTAGGATATCTTAATAAATCTTTAGGCCCACCGGTGTAACTTATGGTAACATTACATTTTAATGCTGCTGCGACCTTCTAGACAAAATGTAGATGTTATGCATGACATTTTTAAGTAAGTTAACAATGTCTACATAAAATGTCTATATTAACCGTGTTTATCAAATGTAGGCTGGTATTAGCGCCTCTGAAAGTCTGAGTATGTGATCTTCTTCGTCAGAAATTATATCTTGGGGAAGCTTTCTCTTTAGTCTTTTATGAAGTTTACGCTGGCTAAGATTGTAGTATGTCGCTCCTTCACATTTGTTGATATTTGCCCAGAAGTTTTTGGTGCTGGTGATAAGATAGTCTTGGATTGGTATTACTCCCAGTTCGCGAAGCAGTTGAGTGTTGCGAACAAACCATGGGGCATTTGCTGCAATTCGCAGGACCTTGTTTTGAAATCTTTGGAGTTTGAAGATAAGTATTTGCTTTGGTTGTATTACTCCAGACTGTACAGGCGTAGAGTGCTAGAGGTCGTAGTAGGGTTTTATATAGGAGAATAGTGCATTTAGGTCGGAGCGGGGTTTTTCGATTAATAAATAATTGGATAAAATTGGTCTGTTGTGGCATTGTGTTAACTGTTGGTTAATGTGGAAACTCCAATTCAGCCTGGTGTCTAGATGTACTACAAGATATTTAATAGCAGAGTCTCTGGAGTTCCAAGGTATCATAGTTCCATTGATATTAATAGAGGGTGGATCGGATATTCTTCGTAGGGTAAAGACCTTGCATTGGCATTTGAAGGAATTTATTTTGATATTCCAGTTTTTGGGCCATTTGCAGAACTTGTCCGTTGCATTTTGCAATTGGTAAGTTGCTGTTTTCCAGTTTGTACTTTGTGTTACAATAGCAGTGTCGTCGGCATACATTGCTATTGACGCGGGGATTTCTGCTCGTATGACCTATATTTCGGAGATTGCAGCGTTGATTTTGACGGCGAATGTTCGTTCTTCTAAGAAAGAGAAGGTGGCTAGGAGGTAGTGGGGTACGTCAGAATTTAGAAGTTTTTTCTTGAGAACTTCTGCCCAAACCTTGCCAAAGGCTTGGGCGACATCTAGAAAGATTGCGGTGGTGTAATATTTGTTTTGGAATCCTGCTTCAATGAGTTCGCCGATTCTTTGCAGTTAATGGCAGGTCGAGTGTTCTTTTTTAAATCCGAATTGAAGCGGAGGGGAGAATGTGGAGTGCATCAGCTACTTTGGCTAGGCGAGTGTAGATAACTTTTTCGAGGACCTTGGAGAGGGTGGTCAATAAGCTGATAGGTCGATAGCTTGTCATATATTCTTTATTCTTTACAGTCTTGGCGAACATGAGGGCATGTGCATGCTTCCAGCTTCGGCGGAAATAACCTATTCTCGGGCATGCGTTTATCAAGGTAGCTAAGTATGCCAGGCATTTGCTAGTTAGATGTTGAAGGACTAAGTTAGGTATTAGGTCGAGGCCGCGTGATTTACGTTTAGGCAGTGCCATTATAAGTTCACTTAATTCTTTTGGAGATATTAGTTGGATGTTTCCAGAGCTGACCGGGTGATGTGTTTCAATGTGGTTTATTACATGTACTTCTTGAGTAGAAGTGCAAGTGATTGCTGGTGTAAAGGTTAATTCGAGGTGATTAGCGAATGCTTTCTCGTTGTCGGTGTAGAAAATAGTAGTATTATCTGATTTGAGTGTTGGTATCATTTGGGGGTTTTTAATTTTTTTTGGGTGGTTTTCCACATCCCCGGGTCGCCAGGTCCGATGTCGGCGATGTATTTGCTGTAGGATTGGATTTTATAGTCGTCCAGTTCTCGTTTTAGTTGATGCGTAAGGAAATTTAGTAATCTTGTGGGGTTTAGCACAGGCCCTGGCCTTCAAAATAGACCAAATGCTGTAATCCATCGGGTTGAGATCAGGCGAGTAGAGTACAGCGGCCAGTCGTCAGATATGATAAAGTCCGGAAAATTGGCTTGCACCACTCTTGAGTCATTTTCTCTTTATGGGCTGGCGCCGAGTCTTGTTGGAAAGTCCATTCGCCGAAGTTCTGTTGGGCCCACGAAAGCACAACGCCCTCCAAAATATCGCGGCGGTATACCTCCTTGTTGATGTTGACGCCTTGGTTAATGAAAACGAGAGGCGTTTTGCCAGTGGGACAAATACCTGCCCAAATCATCACCGACAGTGGATTTTGGCGGTGTTCTATGATGGACGATGGTCCTGGAGCCTTGGTTTTGACGACTGTGCGCTTGTTATACAGTGAACAGCCTGTTATCAGTAAAAATAATTGTTTGCCAGGGGCTACCCGCGGCGTGACGATCAAGTTGGCGACATCTTTGACGTCTCACACGCTTGTTTGCCTCTGTAAGGCGCTGTTCTTGTTGTAGCTTATAAGATTTAAGATTGAGTTCACTTTTCCAATTTGGCGTTTCGCGTTTCGCGATTGATACCCGTCTCACGGCCGATTCTCCTCATCGAGACCCACGAGTTCCTCTCAACTAGTTTCTTGATGATCTGGCGGTTCATGGATGTATTGACCGTGCATTTTCTTCCTCTTCCTGGATGATCACCTTCATGACCAAGCTCATTGAATCGGTGAATTGCATCGGAAACGGTTTGACGAGGCACACTGAGCAAACAAACAATTTCACATTGGCGTATTCCTTTACGAAGCAGCTCCAAAACTGCACCGCGTTTGTTTGACATCCTAAGAACAGAACACAATTAATCGCTACGTTCCCAAAATAAAACAGAAAACAAGAAAAAAGAACGGCGAATTTAACACACCCAAAATTAATTAGTACTAGTAGTAGTTACCCTTTAAACTTTGTCCGAGCTATTTTTTGTCACCCGATATAAATATGGTCATATCTACCGATCACAGTAAAATGCATCAAGGCTACTACAAATAAAAATAAATGGGGAACTAGTAGAAAGAAAAGGCAATAGTGAAGAGAACACAACACAACACTATAAGAAAACAGCTAGTTGAACCAGTAAAGTGTTTACAATACTTGCAACTGTAGTAACTGACGTCCCTGACCGTGTACGTACAGTAAAACGCAAGCAAATCACTTGACCGTTGATTAGTTGATAAACGCTCAAAAATGTTTTGTGCAACGCAGAACCTCTGTTATTTTAATCACTTCGACAAATCAAACTTCTGTTAAATAAGTTTTATGCCCCTTCTTCTTTATTAGACATCTTTCGCCCAATCCCGGATATAGGCCCCCCATAACTTTTCACTTGTTTCTGTCCTGGGCTTGTTGGTACCAGGATCTTCCACCTACTTTCCGAATGTTATCAACCCATCTTATCGGTGGTCTTCCTCTTCTTCGTTTTGTTTTCCTGGGTCTGGGTAAGCTTTTTTGGCCATTTAGAATAACGTAATGGCAAGTCCAGTACTGGACGATATAAAAACATAAATGTGCTGCAAGACACACAAAAGATTTTAAATTACTCACTCCGTTTTCCTGATCTATGATGAGAAAATCGTATTTTGTTTTTATAGCTTTCCGTCGTTGTAAAGATATCATCTGACCTTGTTTCTTGGCATAATGTTTTCCGCATAAGAATTCCTGTAATAGGTAAAACAGCTGCATAAGAATTTTGCCTTTTATTGCATTTTATCGTCTCGCTTAGAACGAGCACGACTCTGCAAGATTTTGCAGCATGCAGAGTAAACAGAATTATAGCCGCATTCGGAGTAACGATTCTCGTAAAATTATCCTTATAAATTGACGCTAAGGTAACAATGGATTCAACTACGTGGAACTAATCTTTGATTAGAGTTAAATGGAATTCGGAATGGAAAGTGCGTTCTATTTTTAATTACAGGTGGAAACTTGTGGGGGGCGCGAATATTATAAAACTTGGGTTTTCACTTGTTTTCGGGTACGACATTTAAAGTACCTCGGGCTGTCATAAACTTTCCTCTTTAAGCTAGAGCGTCTGACAGCAATATAAATTGCTGACCTAAGTCGACTGGTGTTTTATTATTTCCTGTTGCTATAGCCTGAAACGTATTTCTACATTTTCTTTAGCTTTGAAGTTTATCGTAACTCCACAGTTATCATCTCGGCAGATTACAAGTTTTCTCTGTGCGAATGAAGTTTCAATCGAAATTGCGGTTTACCGTATAAAGGTGAGGAAAATTCTAATCAAGTATCAGAGAGGTGAAAGCCCCTTTACGTTCGCAACCCTGGATTTCGTTAACAAATTTTCTTACTGCGGCTGAGGATATCTAATCTGATTACTACCCAGTTTTCGATGTTAGTGTAAAAGATGCGCGCTTTACTTTCTCATTATGTACATATTTGCCACATCTTCAGGAAACTCCGGGAAAATTTTTGGTTTTACGAGAGCTTCAGGAACTCGTTAACGAGAAAATTTTAACCGGGAAATAAATCAAGCAGCTGTTTTTGTTACTGAAGCTTATGGAAGTTGTAAAATTCGAATAATTACCCTTCAAGTTGTGAAATACATCACGGGAGCTGTGATCGAAAGCACCTTATGAAAGAAAGCAGCATTGAGGCCTTTCCTTATTTGTTTATTATTAAGAGTAAAGGATCCCGTATTTCAATTAAAAATCAACCGATTTGTAGTATCAGTATTTATGAAATTATAGAATATGGATTTGTTTCAATATCGACAAATCATAGAACAGGTTTGCCGTCGAATTGAATACGTTTAATGGATCGCGGTGTACCTATAACTATGTACAATTTTTTTTCAAAATTATACATATGTTTACGTTTCCATCAACTTATTTAACTTAAGTTTAGATAATCTTTAACATAATAAAACCCAACATCATGAAATTATAGAAATAAGATAGTGATAATAGTTGAAAATGTCGATCAGTACTTCACGAATCGGAAGTGCCAAGGAGTTAGTGAGATAACAACTTCCAGAAAGGGGATACCAATATCTTAAATGATAAAGTTTGGAAGAGCTACCTGAAATACGCAAATATCAGAGAGAAAATGCCTTAAAACGAATGAAAATTGATAAGGCCCCAGGTAAAGATGGAACTGTGGTAGAACAAATAAAATGGGGATGCCGAAAACTAAAACTGTAATTCTGTTACATAAAAAAAGAGATGTTGCACAAATTAAGAAGTATACCAATAAGTCCATTCTCAGTATTTTACAAACTGTTAACAATATGGTTATCCACTTACTAAAAAATTAGATAAATACCAGTTGGAGCTATAAACAGGATTCAGATAGGAATGCTGAACTAAAGATCATCTATTTAGAATGAGGCTTCTCATTTAAAAGATAAATGAAGACAATATTCTACTTTACTCTTCACAGATTTTGAGGGAACCTTCGATTCAGTTGAAATGAGTATGTGCAGTATGAAAAATATATCGATCTTCTACAAACCATTTGGCAACAAAGCTACAGCTGAATATAGGTATCAATAATATCGAACAGGTGCTATTACATTTTGGGATGGTGTTCGATAAAGCTTTTCACTTTCATAGTAGAAATAGTACATTACATCCGAGGTGGTAAATGTTTCATTTTGCTGTGATGAAACTCCCACCGAGGTATGTATACTATTTTATTCACAATCATTAATCATTAAATTATAAATTAATTTTATTAATATTTTTTGACAGCTCTATTACAGTTTATTTTAGCCTATTTTAACATATAGATCTATGACAGTGTCGCAACTGTACATAAACGTTTCCCGTCCGTGGGTGGGAAGTGTTTTCTGTTACTTTCCACCCAAGAGATTGTCATTACAGTTAGGAATGACGTATTTCCCAACCTCTAAAAGGTTAGGAATCGACATATTACAATAATGATTGTGAATAAATATATTCACCCACTTATTCGACGTTTTGTCGCTATAAGTTTGTCGTTTTTAGCTTCCACAACTTGCGATCATTCCAATTACCTTCTTCTAATTCTGTCTTTCATAATCTTTTATACATATATGTTTCCCATTTCATACTAGGTCTCCCCATTTTTCTCTACCACCTTAGTTTACGATTTTCTAAATTCCTGGTTATCGACAATTTGATGTCCATCTCTCTCCATATTATATCTGTTGTCCATCTATCCCTTCTTGTAACTTGTAGACTTCTTCTCATGAAGTCGAGTTCTTCCGTTCTGATTTTATTCCTTATGCTTTCAGTTATATTTAAGAAATTCAATTGGCAAAACTGCGGTACATATAAACAGAAATGGTAAAAATTTAATACATCTCAGAGGTACACTGATGATATCGTATTCATAGCAAGTAATAAACAGTATTTAAGCTACATTCTAATAGACCAAAAAGAGAAATCAGCAAAGACAATTAATCAAATTAACTTAAGTAGTCGCTGGGACTGCAGTACAAAACGAGCAATGAAAAAGAAAATAGTGGATACTTTTGTGTAGATCAGAAACGAAAGAAAAGTGGCAGGCGTTGTTGCAAACATAGAAAAGTTAATGTGGTCGTGGGTAGGTTTGGCCCAAAAAGATGCATATAGATAGACAAAAAGGGGATTTCGATGAGACTGCAGGCGAAATAAAGGGCTAATAGATAATGCAATGAGATCCAAAAAGATGACAGGGTTAAATTGGCTACAATCGGGAAAACTGAAAAATAATTAAGAGTAGAGATGGGCTGAAGAAGGAAGCCATGGATTGCGTTAGTTAAAACTAGTACTACGAGGAGGGTTCAAATTTATCTGTAATTTTTTTGTAACTTGTTATTTCAACAACATCATTACGTTATGACATATCTTACATTTCAACATGTTGCTCTTCTAACTCTACGCACTTTTGCCATCTCTTTGGAACTTCATAATCCCTTCTTTATAGAAGCCAGTTTTGCACAACATTTTTGACCTGCTCATCATCTTCAAATCGAATACCACCCATTGCTTCCTTGAGCGGACCACACAAATGAAAGTCGCAAAGGTACAAATCCGGACTGTAAGGAGGATGTGGAAGTGTTTCCCAATGTAATTTACCTATCTAAAGTTTCCCTAGTCAGTTGGGCGGTTTGCGGGCAAGCATTGTCGTGGAAGAACCACACTCCACACCGAATGCTTCTGTCTTTTGGTCCGAAATGCAGGCTTACTTTTTTTGGCAGACAATTCAGCATAATAAGGGGCATTAATTGTACGCCTATTTTCTAAAACATCTGTAAACAAAACCCGTTTTGCGACCCATTATCTTGCTAGCTAAAGGGATAACCTTTGCTTTTTTAGGCTTCGTTGAAGTTTTGTGTCTCCATTCCATGCTTGATTTTTTTGATTCAAGAGCATAATGGTGTACTCAGGTTTCGTTACAGGTCATTAACTTTAAAAAAGCTTCTTCGCGCTCGCATCGATGAAGGAGTTCGGTTGAGATTTCAATTCGTCTTTTTTATGTTCAACAAAAAGCAGCTTTGAGACCCACCTTGCACAGATTTTTCGAAAAAAGAATATTACATGTTTCAAGATGTAGTCAATTGCTATTGTATTTTTTATAGATGGTAGGATCTACCATTTTTTTTTTTTTTATTAATCACTTTACAAACAGTGGACAACGTTTTGACGTGATTACTTAATTAATAATATGTATACATAACTTGTTGGAAATAGTCCATTAATAATTTCCTTATCACTTAACTAATTTGACTGTTTATAGCTATAACACTACACGCGCGGAATCATTCAAAACGGTTTGGTAGTTCTGACGGCTTGAATCTCTTAAGTCTAGGTTCGTCGTCTTCACTTTCAAGTAGGCACTCTACTAATGTATTTGGGTGAACGTTAAGACGATCTTGGTAGCGGATGCTGTATCTTTGTATTTCTTCGTTAATTGTGGGAATTTTAAGATCACGGCGTATGACCTCATTCGGCACGTACCACGGTGCGTTAACAATCAATCTTAATGTTTTGGATTGAAATCTTCTCGATATATCTATATTGGAATTACTTGCGGTCCCCCATAGTTGTATACCGTAGGACCAGACGGGTTTGATGATGGATTTGTATAACAATAGTTTATTATCTAATAGTAATTGCGATTTACGTCCTATGAGCCAGTACGTTTTACGAATTATTTCACCTAACTGTTTTCGTTTTGTCCATATGTGCTTTTTCCAAGTAAGCCTTCTATCCAAATAAATCCCTAAGTATTTGCCACTTTCAGCAATAGGAATCTGTTGGTTATTAATTGATACAGGTGGGCAGGTTTCTCTTCTTGTAGCAAAAGTCACATGGGTCGATTTTGTCTCATTAATTTTAATGCGCCACTTTTTAAACCACAGTTCTATTAAGTTTAGGTGCCTTTGGAGATTATGAGTTGCCACTTGCGGGTCGGAATGAGAGGCCAGCACTGCAGTGTCATCGGCGAAAGTGGCAGTCATTATTTCTCTTATAGTTGGTAGATAGTAGGTATAATAGTGGGCCCAGTACACTTCCTTGGAGGACACCTGATTTGATGGGAAATGAACTTGTTTGGAAATCACCATATTTGACTAAAAAGTGTTTGTCAGTGAGGTATGACTTGATAAGTTGGAAGAAATCTGGAGGTAGGTTTTGTTTGATTTTGGAAATAGTCTATTCTATTAACATTTATGTACACAGCTCAAGTGTTATGTAGTGTGCATTGACAAAAATATGTCGCAGTCGATGCTTTTATTAAATTTTATTTTTATATAATCCGTTTCTAAATATCCATCCTTATATTTAGTGCTAAAATTTACAACACAATGCATTAATTTAGTGTCGGCTATAAACGCATAAGCAAGTCAGTCCACGTGGCCTAATTATTTTTATCGGGTTACTTAAATTTTCTTCACATTGCTAATACGTAGGTTATATTTTATTACCTATTGTTTTTGTTAATAAAGCCCCATTATTTTCTGGTGTTGATACAGTATATACCTACACCTTAGTTTGTGTAGTCACGTACTCACCAAGTTACCAAAATGAAGATAGCCTTCTGGAAACTTATCTTAACGGTATTAAGTATACGTAAGTATTTAAAACAGCTGTTGTAAAACAATATTAACTGTGAAGTTTTATTCGTAGTTGCAGCTGCAGTTGAGTGTAATAAAGAGAATACCGATCATAACAATAATGATGGGACCACTACTGCCAACGCTTCACCTTCCACAAGACTGAAATCATACTGGTTTAAAGCCTTTTTCCCCAAATCGTGGACAGCTTGATTATGGCAAACTTGGTATTTTAAATTAGTAGATATGGCAGTTTTTGCCGTCTTGCGACACAGGGAGTTTTTTTTAATTGCGCACTATTTAATAATTATCTCTTGTAATGTTTATTAATCTAAGTACATTGGAAAAATAAAACATTACAACACTTAATTAGTACACACTACTTACCACCATAACTGGACCAATCCAGTTTCAGTTCCAGATTTAATTTAGTTAAGTTTAGATTAGTTTCATTAGTTTTAGTTAAAAATTTTCATAAGATAATGTAACAGGGTCTACGCCCGTATTGTCTAAATTGTTTAAATTGTTTAAATAAATAAATAAATAAAAATGCATTTGGACCTCTCCAAAATTAACAACAGGAAGAGCGATGCTGGTTTGCCTTTGTACATCGGTGACCCTTCTTAACCCTAATATCTTGGTAATTTACTGCTACCAAATGGTCACCAAACGCGTTACAGCTCTGTATTTTGCGGACCCGAAAGAAAGGAAATAATGAAGAACTCAAATTAATATAATTGACTCCAATAGCTTCTCACTACACTTACGACGGTAATGATTATCTTTTTTTCTGGCTTCTAAATAATATGTCTATTATACACACATTTCCTGTTAAACAATGGCCTACAATTCATACTCTTGAATTATGACTTATAACTCACAGGCTGTGCCCAATCACAAAACTGCTGCTTCCATTATGCCAAAATTTCTTTATTTCACAGTTGTATGATACTCTAGTAGCCATCTACGGATAGGTTATCCACTTAGGTTGTTTTATTCGTGAAAATTTCTGACAGTTGTCATAAACGTGATTTTATACGTTTTTAGCTTGCATCAAAAGTCATAGAAATAGTGTAGTATCTACTCTTGTGTAATGTCTAAAATTGCTTTTGCTGCTGGTGAAAAGTTAGTAACCTCTTGATTTCCTAATTCTATTAACTATCTAGTATATTAGTATATTATGGACTTGACTTTAAACTATAGGTGACCCTTGGACGTGCAAACGTTCCACAGGTAATTTTAAAAAAGATCTGCACAAAATGTTTAACAGAGGTCCTTGTTTCGGATGTAACAAGATCTGCCCATACATTTATTGAAAGATGTTTCCATTACACAATATTTCATTTAAAGAAATTTTAATTTTGGTTTTCATTCATCCGAATAAGATGACACGTGGCTTCTTAATGTTAGCCCTCCACGTGGTGTTAACATAATTCTAATGAATTAATTTGCAAAACAATTACCAGGAAAATTAATTTAGTTAGAGCACGTTTAACATACGTGATGTAAATTTCCTTTCATAACTTAGGGTTCAGAAACCTTTTTAAACTTCAATGATCGTACGTGCGGATAAACGCCTGGAGAATAAATTCTCGAAGTTAAAAGGGGTCTTAGATCAATTACTGTATTAAGATTGTAACCAACGGAACCCTAAATCATTACAGTTAAAAGACACATACATCACAGTCTGTGTTACTTTAGGACTGACCACTTAATTACGCTATACATATATGAGATTTTACTAAGGATCTGGTTTCCTATTCTTGAACTTTATTTTAACAACAGTTCTAGTTTGATTGCCGTTTACATTTTAATCTTGGTATGAAGTCTGTCAATTTTAATTTTAATTATTTCTAAAACGTTAGTTTAAAGTAAGTCAAATTAAAAAAGAAGAATTTTTAAATCGACGTGTAGAACGAAACAAGGCTGACGTTTTTGGAAATAAATTTCCTCATGTATTCACTTATTTATTTGGAGACTCAATCATTGTATTCTATTTACTTTGTATGAGTTTTATGTATGCCGCAAGTTGCGTTCATTCTCCGAAGTTAACAACAAACTTCCGTAATACATTGCTTACGAATCACGAACTTATACATTCTAGGGTGGTTATTCACAGAATTGATAGGAAAATATTTATTTAGGTTTTCCTCAGATTTATGAGCTGAACGTATTAACTTTTGTCCTTTCACGAGACCCTCATTGATTCTAGTACAAGTTTTCATATTAAGGACATGTAGTTTCCCACTGTTAAGAATGCTAAAAATCATATTCTAACTATTTATATAAATCGCAGCTATAATGAGAAAACTGGAATCCTTACTCTTATAATAAAATAGAAAATGTTCATTGGGTAAACTGTGTTTAATATTTCTCATTTTAAACGAAGCTATCAGTGAACAAAGTTTGAACGTGCTTACATCCTACTAAACGCATGTTAATTTATTACATTGTTACCAAATTTACTACAAAGGGTTGTAAACGCGGTATGTAGTTTATTTGCCTAACAACGCGCCAAACTTTTATTTTGACAACGTTAATCCTTTAACATGCAGGAAATTCAATAACGTTTATGTTACACAATAATGGGGTTTCAAACGAATGTTTGAATTTAGAGGATTTTCAAATAATAAAAATAAGCAAAGCACTATTAAAAAGTCTCTGTTGCAACCCTAATTTGATGATAGTAACTTCTTTTATGTAATAGTTACTTCTGTATTGTTAGTTTGAAAACATTTCTTGCAGTTAAGAGAATCTGTCATGTTGAAAATATTATTATGAAGTACTTACTATTAAAAAAATAATAATAAAATTTAAAAAGAAAACAGAAACTGAGCCTCACTTTTTAGCAAACTGTTACTTGTAAGAAACAGTATGTTAGCGAAATACAATTGGCGGTAGTCTGTTTCAGTGTATTTCACTATAATTATATGGATAATTTCAAACTACCTACAGTTTTCTAAGAATAAAATGTATTAAAATTTAGTTTTCAACATAAGAAAACAAGGCGTTAATTTCTCAAGCAACGCGGATTTTAAAGAAGTTCATATCAAATCCTGTATACATTGTTTTTACAAGAGCTTCACCTACGAACTCTATCAAACATCCTGTGTAAGCTTTTCCTATCAAATATACACGGTGATTCAAAAGTACTGTTATTAAATTAAATAGGTATATGCTGACCTTAATAGAAGTACATTACAGAAAAAATTTAAAGCTTATCGCGATTTTTATTTATTTTAAATTTTGTTAGACACTTTTGAGAACCGCTGACTAATATGCATTTAAAAAGCTTGCAATAGAAACTTGACCTTGCAAAAATAAATGAAACATCATACAATTATGTAATTTATAGGTTTCACTTAACTCTTACACAAACACAAACAAAGCAAAATTAAGTACAATAACATCAATTAATTCAGTTGTTAAAAGGTTGACCTTCTATTAAAACGTTCGATGAATGTACTCTGAAAGACAAGAATGAACTGATGTTAAACTGCTTACGTACCCAGCTGGTCTGTATTAGTATCAACAACAAGGGCGTTTGATAAATTGAAATTCCAGTAACCACCAAACACTTTTTGTATTGATCTTTTTAATTTTTTTCTAAGTTTACCGTTTATTTGCGACACATGGTTTATTGATAAAACTTGTTTTATTTGATATGCTCTACCTGCCCTTAAAATTAATAACAATACTTTTGAATCACCGTGTATTATTATAATAAAAATACTAATAATCTCCCGTTCAACCAAAAAATAAAAACTGTACTGTTTCGGTTAATAACTGAAGACACGAGTGGATGAAGGTGTTATGTTACAATATTCAAGTTTTGAGTAAATCAAGTTCAAAGTTTCTTGTATGTAATTGTTTGCACTTTTGGAGTATCTAAGCAGTGATAAGTGATTGAGAAGTGTCATTCAATGTCCCTCACTAAAAATTAATATACCAAAAACTTAAATTCCACCTTTTATTTGCAAAAATTTTCGCATAACAACTTCATCTACTAGAGAAATTTACAAAATTGTAACAACTAGTGGATCGGAAAAGCGTTTAATGAACAAAATGTTTGCTAACAAAATAAAACGTACCAATTTAATAAAATTGGAATGCTGTGTGTTCAAGTATTGACTCGTAGTAGTAACGATATTCTGGTTTGACATACTTATGCTGTTCCTGGAGGTGTTTTTTCGCTTTTCATCTGAGATAGTTCCATACTTCTCCCGGAGTCTGTTGATTTCAATTTCTGTTGGTGCTTCAGTGATTTTCTTATTTTTGAGTATATTAACTTTCATGAACGGCATTGCGTCATCATACGATTCTTTGTAGAGGTAAGATCCATATTCTTCGACTCGGATCCATTTAATTCCATCCCTAAATCTCACTGTTTCATTTAGCTAATTTTTTTTCCTGCTAATAAGTCGAAGTATGTCCGGTAGATCATCGATATTTCTAAAATGTGAAGCCATATCGATCACCTGATTTTTCTTGCTAGATGTCTTGATGATTTCCTGGTACATTTCTGGAACATAAATGGTGCCGTGCCTTCGCAGAACCTTCTCTATTCTCATAAGGTCTCGATCAGAGTCCAGGTACGAATGACCAACTTCAGGAAATTTATGGTCAATACATCGGAAGTGACCTTTCAGAATAAGGTATTGGTACAAGCAAATTCTTATTCTGGCCAGCATACGAATCTGACCAGATGACTAAGTGGTCTTTTTCTTTGAGGCTTTCGTCCACTTCAATAAATCGTAGTAGGGAGCAGAGTATCTCTGAACCCCCCTCTTCGCCTCATCTTCCGTCCACGTACAAAAGCAGGTTTTTTAAATGTTTTTTGTAATGATATGTACCCCGAAGTTATAAAACCCCATTTACCTAATATAAAACGCCTTGCTAGTGGCTAGTTGAGTTTTCATGGTAGTCCTTGAACGAAGATCGGCAAACTTATTTCCTAATTCTCCGGTAGCACCTTCATATCTCTGTTGCTAGGTCCAGAAATCGCACTTTCTAGTTCTACATTTCTGTTGCTGGGTGCAGCAGTCACACTGTGTTATGGCTAGTTACTGTATCCAGCGTTGCAGTTATCATGTGTTCGTTCGGAATTACCAGGTTCATCATATTGCAGCGTATTTGAAGATGTTGTTTAAACATCTGTAAGCGGCAAAAATATCATTGAGGTAGTTCATCTCTATGAAAAATACCGTAGTTATAACACTTTTCACTTTCACTGTTTTCATATTTGTAATTAATATGTCAATACTCCATCTTACCTGGCTTTGAAAAAATATCCTCATGTGCAATTATTGTAAGGTTAGAATAGTTATTGTTATTAGCAACATCCATTTCATGCATATTCAGATATTTTTCAGTTCCAACATTCGTTTACCTCTACAACACATTTTTATTCACACCTTTACCGCTCAATAATTCAAAAAGCTGATTATTCACCAAAACTAATGAAGAACAAAAGGATACGAATGACAAACTAAGACAATCATAGAGCCGCAGAACAAATAAAACACCGGAAACTACGTCGACTGCTGACCACACAGGACTACACAGTCGTGAATGACAGGGCTATGTTCGCGACATAACACCTCCATCCGCCCATTCAAACTTGCAAATTTGATGTTTGTTATGGATGAAAGTGCTAAGAGCCCATAACACCTTCTTCCATTTTGGAATAGGAAATAGTGTAACATAACCCTTTCATCCATTGTTAAATCTTGCATATCTTTGAGTTTCTGAAATTTTCGATTCTGCTATGTGAAAAATGGGTACATAACATCCTCATCCATGCAAAAAATTGATGATCTTGAAGAATAGACTGTGATTGTTGATGAATCATGGAAGATCGTGATAAGTCACATATGGATAAGATTTTAAAAAAAATACTTCTTATTGTATCATGTTGTAATTTTATTTACTGTTGTCATACGTTTCGATATTTAATATCTTCTTCAGTGTTACATATTACATTTTGAATTAAAGATATTTTATGAATAATTAAAGATTGATAAAGCAATTGGATATTGACATATAATTATGAATCCATTATTTAATAATTAAAATGAGGGAATCAAATGAAGGGAAGAAAATTATTGCGGTTTTTGGGGGTACCTTAGTATTCCTTTTGATCAAACAACGGACTCCACTCCAGGTTTAATTTTCCTGTTTTTTGCTCTGCTGTGATAGTTAGTCCTCCTCATTCTGTATTCTTAGGCATTTAGTATTACTAATAGGGCACATTAGCTTCCAAGTCTTGGGACAGGTATTCCCTGGCCTAAAGGATACCCAATCGCAGTTCCTTGGATTCCTGCACTCTGGAGAAATCAACTTGTGGGATACAATTTTACAAGATAAAATTTGTTTTTCCGACCAATGCATGTTGATTATTATTAATCAATAATTAAAGCTGGGTATTCCTGTAGTTATATCAATAACCTCTCTTAGAAACGCATTAAAGGAGGTAATAAATTATAGTATAAAAGGTTCGTTGAGGATTAAAAAAATAAGAACCATCTTATTTGTCTTTTTTTTAACTCCAACACCTGAGGTACGTAAGATATAATTAATACTCTTTTCAAAATATGTATTTCATTAATTAATTATGTGTTTATTGTTCTATAGTTCATTGTGCTTTTATTCTAACTTAGCATTAAAATGTACAATAACTACGAAAGGTTTTCCTTTTTTCCTTTTAACCAACACAAATCATTCTATAAAGTTTTAATTTCATGTCTTTCTGGAAAACCCAAATATTAAAACTGTGTGAGTTTTGTTCTGCTGAACCACGTTTCTCTATTACCTTAGAAATGTATAACTAATTCACTGTCTTAATAATCAAAAAACATTTGTATTTCTTATAAGTGAATATATTTGTACTGAACCAAGGTGTCAGTGTTTTTTACAAATTGTCTTTACTCTTTGCTTGCTATTAATTATATTATGAAAGCGCCCTGACAAGAAATATTAATAACAACTGAAGTAAAAAATTACTCTTAATGTGTACATCTTCAACTTTATACTAATTACTACTGTTACTAATACTTCATTTGTTTCAGATTTGTTTGGTTTTCTCGGACGGGCTGATTGATTAAGGTAGGTAAAGTCTTAATTTATGGAGTAGCAAAAACAGAGTGCCGAGAATTAAAGTAGAATTTAATACATTTGCAAAAAAAGGTGACACTGTGAAGTTGATAAATAGGAAAAGTAATTTTTCAACAAATATTCACTTTATTTTCGTACTGACAAGAGGCCATGTCAGTAGATGACAGTTTTTAAATAATCATAACTTTTGGTTATTAGTAAACTGTTGTATATTATTATAAAAGTAGCTTTAATTATTAAAATTTGTTATTGCCAACTACTCTAAGAAATAATATAAACGAATTTCATATTTTAACTTTTTAATTCTGAAACGCGATGTAAATTATTTGTCCTTGAATTTTTTGCTCGGAACTGTTGACTGCAATGGATAACACGTATTTGAGTCCGTTTACGTCGCATTTTAGTAGTCTTGTTTTCGGCTTTACTGGAAAAAATGCCAAGGCATTTATTATGCTCTAACGATTTTTTTAGTTTTTCTTGGCTTCTTTGAATTATTTCAGTTAAAACTAAACTTCCTTTTCTGAATCAACTGCACCGCAATGAATTTAATGGAGGTTCCAGCACGATGGAGCTACTGCACATATAACAAGGAAAAATGTAGAATTTCTCGAGCAGTTTTTTGCAATCGAGTAGTTAGCGGAGGGGTTTGGGCAGCGAATTCACCTGACCTTGTAACGTACCGCCCTGTACGTAATTGACTTTATAATTAATGTGTGAATAAAATTAACATTATAAAGCCACGTACAGGCGTACTTAAGCGGAATTTTTAGCTTGGGCGTTATCAACACACCTGCGAGGCCTACGTGACCAAATAATCTTGGCCCCGTGCCGGCCAACTAGAAAATCCCGGAGGGGAAAGAGTATAAAAGGCGTAGTAAATTCGTATTCGAGAGCAGAGTCGAGAGCAGAGTCCGCCGCGACTCGAGCAGAGTCCTCACCGGCTGCGAGGAGGAAGGACCTCCACCTCGGTTCGGGACCGAGACCCACCAGATCCCAGTCCGCACCTGAACACCGTAAATCGGCTCGAGTAGAGCTGACGCACGGCCCCGCTTTGTGAATCGGCTCGAGTAGAGCTGACAAACAAACCCCGTTATTCCGTTTTGCGAATCGGCTCGAAAAGTGCTGACAAGCAACCCCGTAATCCTGGCCTGTGAATCGGCTCGCACAGAGCTGACAAACAGCCCCTGATCCCGTTGTCCACCAGGTCCGTAAACCGCCGGAAATAAGGACGACGCAAACCGACACAAACCCCGTACCAGTACCGAAAATACGTGACCGAAGAAACCCAGAAACCGCTGGGCACCAGGTTCGAAAACCGCCGTAAGGGAGGACGACGTAAGTCGACCAAACCCCGTACCCGTACCGAGAATACGTGTCTGAAGAAACCCAGAAACCGCTGGGCCCCAGGTTCGTAAACCCCGTACCCGTACCGAGAATACGTGACCGAAGAAACCCAGAAACCGCTGGGCCCCAGGTACGAATATTCCGTGAAGAACCGGCAAGAATAAAAGCACGCTAATAGAAAGTGGGCCACTCACCTACAGCTATCCGTAAAACGTTGTAATAGGCGATTCTTTCGCTAACAATGTAAATTTCCCGGGTACTGCTAGCGTCACCAGGTATCCATTAATTACCAAGGCGGAGAGGCACCCACCTTCGGAACCACTAATCACTAATTTATAATTGTCCGTTGTTTGTTTATTTATGTTAACAGCAAAATACCGAGGCACCGCCATTTTGCTGAATGAAGGCACAAAACCAGCCTCACTCCAAAACGTCATAGAGGCCGAAAGACCTGTCAGTCGTTAACCAAATTTCCGAAGCAACCAGTCGCGCGCCGCTGTACCGGCAACCGGTCGAACAGCGAAGGCAACAGGGAAGAATACCGTTGGAGGTGGCAAACAAGATTAATTTGTTGAATTGTAAATAGTTGTGTTTAAAGTTAAAGTCAATTTATTTTACCTGTGGACTATTAACCAGAATTACATTTTATTATTTATTATGTTCACCAGAATTACCTTATTATTTACATGTTAATAAACGATTTTAACCTAGCTTCTGTGTTCGAATTCCTTCTAACAGCTACAATCAACCTGGACTCCTTCTGAGCTAACCCGAGCAAATATAACCACAAGTAGGGGGTTACATTTGGCGCTACCGAGCAGGGACCTGATTGTCCAGAAGAGTGACGACGCAGAGGCCATCCCCGCACCAGAGTGTCAGAAAACCAGAACCGAAAAGGCGCCCGAGAAAACCGACCAGACCTGCAGACCGAAACCCACCGACGAGGTAAGATAACAAAAATCCCTTCTTTGTAGGGTAGGTTAGAATCCGAAATCCCGAGCACCGGGACCGTACCGACACCGAAACAAACCCGAAGAAGCTCCGCGGAAACCGTTCCAGACTGTCCGTCACCGACCGACCGTCGCCAGCTGCACTCCTGAGAAACCGCCAGGACCTGCAGACCTGTTGCTCCTCCGAGGAGACTATCACCGACGACCAGCCAACAGCTTCCAGAAACCGCCAGAGCTTGCCATCGTCTAGACCAGGTCCGGTCTTCGTTTCGACCCCGAAGTAAGAGGGATATGTAACGTACCGCCCTGTACGTAATTGACTTTATAATTAATGTGTGAATAAAATTAACATTATAAAGCCACGTACAGGCGTACTTAAGCGGAATTTTTAGCTTGGGCGTTATCAACACACCTGCGAGGCCTACGTGACCAAATAATCTTGGCCCCGTGCCGGCCAACTAGAAAATCCCGGAGGGGAAAGAGTATAAAAGGCGTAGTAAATTCGTATTCGAGAGCAGAGTCGAGAGCAGAGTCCGCCGCGACTCGAGCAGAGTCCTCACCGGCTGCGAGGAGGAAGGACCTCCACCTCGGTTCGGGACCGAGACCCACCAGATCCCAGTCCGCACCTGAACACCGTAAATCGGCTCGAGTAGAGCTGACGCACGGCCCCGCTTTGTGAATCGGCTCGAGTAGAGCTGACAAACAAACCCCGTTATTCCGTTTTGCGAATCGGCTCGAAAAGTGCTGACAAGCAACCCCGTAATCCTGGCCTGTGAATCGGCTCGCACAGAGCTGACAAACAGCCCCTGATCCCGTTGTCCACCAGGTCCGTAAACCGCCGGAAATAAGGACGACGCAAACCGACACAAACCCCGTACCAGTACCGAAAATACGTGACCGAAGAAACCCAGAAACCGCTGGGCACCAGGTTCGAAAACCGCCGTAAGGGAGGACGACGTAAGTCGACCAAACCCCGTACCCGTACCGAGAATACGTGACCGAAGAAACCCAGAAACCGCTGGGCCCCAGGTACGAATATTCCGTGAAGAACCGGCAAGAATAAAAGCACGCTAATAGAAAGTGGGCCACTCACCTACAGCTATCCGTAAAACGTTGTAATAGGCGATTCTTTCGCTAACAATGTAAATTTCCCGGGTACTGCTAGCGTCACCAGGTATCCATTAATTACCAAGGCGGAGAGGCACCCACCTTCGGAACCACTAATCACTAATTTATAATTGTCCGTTGTTTGTTTATTTATGTTAACAGCAAAATACCGAGGCACCGCCATTTTGCTGAATGAAGGCACAAAACCAGCCTCACTCCAAAACGTCATAGAGGCCGAAAGACCTGTCAGTCGTTAACCAAATTTCCGAAGCAACCAGTCGCGCGCCGCTGTACCGGCAACCGGTCGAACAGCGAAGGCAACAGGGAAGAATACCGTTGGAGGTGGCAAACAAGATTAATTTGTTGAATTGTAAATAGTTGTGTTTAAAGTTAAAGTCAATTCATTTTACCTGTGGACTATTAACCAGAATTACATTTTATTATTTATTATGTTCACCAGAATTACCTTATTATTTACATGTTAATAAACGATTTTAACCTAGCTTCTGTGTTCGAATTCCTTCTAACAGCTACAATCAACCTGGACTCCTTCTGAGCTAACCCGAGCAAATATAACCACAAGTAGGGGGTTACAACCTTACTCTATTAGATTACTCCGCCTTCGGACATCTTAAAAATTAGGTCTACAAAGAAAGGATTAATAACTTAGAGGAGCTGATTCAGTATATTAGAATTAAATGAAACTATATAACACCTGCAATGTTGAACCACGTTTTCGACAACATGAAACGTCGAGTAGCATTGTGTATTCGGCAAAATGGTGGACACTTTGAACACTTGTTGTAGGCAAGCAATAACAGACCCTTTTCTAACTATTACCTTTAGCCATCAAGTTATATTCCTTCCATTACTTTTATTGTTATGTATTTGAGAAACGTTTTTTATTTTCTGGAAAAACTAAACGATGCTGTTGAATAATGCGTAAAATACGTACATACATGTGTCGCACTTTAAAAGTAAACGAGAACCACTCCTTAACTAAATTTTGTCAACAAAGGTTATTGAGATTATGTTATTCTTCCGTCTACTATCATAAAAGCATTGTGCGAGGGCGGCACATTTTAGTTTACATGGGAAATTCAAAGCATACTAATACATGTATTTTATTTTAAGACACTTTCTTATTTTACTAACGACACCGTTATGAAATCATCATTAAAAGCTCATAAGAACCGTCTACCGACTTTGTCAAGATAAAAAAAGGGGCTATAGAAAACAAGGGCTAAAAGTTCTTTTAGAACCTTTCGTTGTTTGATATCATATACGAGTATATCGGGTACCTTCGCCTAACCCAATACAGTTTTGCTGGTTCTTGTTGATTTTAATATGCACCGAAAAGTTTCTGGCTAGTTCAAATTAATAACACGAAGGTATCCCTTATTGGTCTTGTTTTCCAACTGTAAATTGTATCTATGTATTTATTCTACTTTTCATTATTGAGTTCATATCTTATAAAGATTTTTATAAACCGCAGAATAAAAAAACCTGGATCTTTGCTGTGTGGCTTTATTTTGCATTCAAAACTTCTACTTATTTTCGATCCCTAGAATATGAGTAAGCTTTAAGAAAGATTAAATGGTTTTTCATCTTCTTTCCATAACTCTTGTACATGAAAAAATATCACATTTAGAAAGCTTTCAGATTTTTGAAAATGCAAGATTTACAATTTTGCTCCTTTACGGCGAATTCTTAGAAATAATATAGAGTTTAACTCGGAGCAAAGCTAATATTTACAGTTTTAAAATTCTATTTAATTCTTTATATCTCGATGGAGACCATAACTAATTGTTAACAATTAAAATGTCCTTTAATCTTTCGGCTGTAGTCGATTAAACACATTTTTCATGACCTGCCCTAAAAACTACTAAAAAAATTATTATAAATCTCTATTTACAATAGCCCAAAGCAACCCTAGAAAATATTGTTTGAAATTTGCTTGTATCTACATCAAAATTAAACACTCTTTACTTTTAACGAAAGCAAATTAATAGTAAAAGTAAAATGTCCTTTACCCCCGTAATCCTAAAATTTCGATCAATTGTTATAATAATCTTCCTATTACTGAAGCCAGAAATGCATCTTCTGGTTAATTTGAGTTATATACAGCTGAGAGATTAATTTACAAATGTAAATAAATGGCTTTCTAAAGCTTTAATTTGTCTGAAATCTAGAGAAACGGAATCCCTTAACGGCTTAAGTTTGGGTTGTTTCGTATGAATTATAGATTTCTTGACACTAATATGCTTACCTAGATGCTTTAAGAGATTAACGCATACTCTTCTCGGACTTTATTGTTTTACTTGTGTGACAGTTTAAAAACATGTAATTTGTCTTATATCAAGTGTTCCCGTTTTAATGGAAGTTTAATTTTGTTTTAAACTTGTGTAGCGAATGTAGAAACTAATTAAGAATACTGTGGTAACAATGTGCCTAAAGTCATTTTAAATAGTAGCACGGATGTTTCTCATTGTTATTTATAAAGTTCCAAAATAAATATGAAGGGAAGTTTTAATAGACTATACTTCATAGTTCATAATCAAAGTCAGTTTTTAAGAAAAACGTATTAATATTTGATCTACACATTCTAATAAGTAGTACCAGAAATTTCGGAACAGTATAATGAGAAAATAAACTGTTAAAAGCTACTCCCTATGCAAGTGTATGTAACTGGAAAATATTAATAATTGTTAATCAAACAGAACTGAAAACAATTAGGAAGTTTTATGGACCGTAACATTATAGGAAGCTGATGTAGTAAACAACCAGCCTTTAATGGGTAAACTGATTTCGGCTACAGTAAATAAAACAAATATATTTTGTTTTTAGTTTATTATTAAGATGTTTTGACTTACATATTTTAATATCTATATAACTATATTGTTTGAAGTAACGATGAGTAAAACTAGAAGTCTTTCCCACTTGTTATATTTTAAAGGTACAATAGCAAACCAGGTTTCATCTCATAGAGATATTATCAATGCTAAAATTATAATCTAGGGTTACAAACTTAATCAGAGCTAAAGAGTGTCGCAATCTTTCCAAAGCAAAAACAAACAGGTAAAACATAGCGGGTTCAGACAATTAGCCGGTTAAGGTACCGAGTTCCTCTAAAAAACAAAGAAAACGATATTAAAATTGTCTGATCCCGCTATGCTATGGGATAAATGGTCCAGACATCTGGAACCTTCACACGAGCAAACTCAATGGAAAAATTTTGAAAGTTGTAAAAATTGCAAAATGGATACCATAACGGAGCTGAAAGCAAAAAAGCGAGGTCAAAACTAAATCATTAAAAGCTAAGGAACCAACAAAGTTGGTCTACAAAAAATACTTACTAGGAAAGAAAAAGGTTGACACAATATACAAACAATGAAATTATTAAAATTAAGTGAAAAATCACTACATATTAGTTAGTTAAAACTTAAGGCATCAGGTGTGTGAACACGGCTGACATTTACAGAAGAATGACAGACAAACGTCATGCCATCTAATAAAGTAGTGAAAATAATGGAATAACCCTAGAAATTACTAACGCGCCAAATTCAAATCAACAAAATTAAATCTTAAAATTATTATCCTAGAAAATATGAATGCAATGAAAATAAAGCTAATGTAATATGATATCCAATACACTGAAATTACTGTTTTCATAACCCAACTCATTAAGGCAATTATCTTGACTGTTCTTGGAATATTTACGAATTTCCAAGATTTCAAGGATATTAAGTCTGATACCTTTGTTCTCAAAATGTAAAATTCTAGTGTGTAAATACGGATTGAAGTCATGTAAAGAGGAAATTAAGTGTAAAGAAAAAAGGGATCTTAGTAGCTTAGAGTTAGGAACCTCTAATAAATCTGGATTGAGTAATGAAAGGTGTTCGTTAACCCGCGAACGGAAATTTCTACCAGTCTGACCCACATAAAATTTAGAGCGGCTACCACAACTAAGGAGATAGACTCCTGATCTGTCGAAAATATCGATACTATCTTTGTTGTGAACAAAGAGGTTCTTAAGATTAGAGTCGACTTTGAATGACACTCGGATATTAATTGATCTAAAGAGATTCCCAAACTTGTAAGCACAAGATCCAATAAACTGCAAAGCAACGTAATTAAACTGTTGTGAAGGTGGTGGCAAAGATAATAAACCTTTATGAACATCCTGAGTGTGTTGAGAACACAGATACTTAAACCTAATTTTATTGTACAAAGTCATGATTTGGTCGTGGGGGTAGTCATTAGCCCGAGCAATATGGTAAATAATATTAAGTTCTTTGTGGAAATTAAATTGGTTAAGCGGATATAAGAAAAGATGGTTGAAAAAGTACCTAAAGGCAGCAAGTTTGTGTGAAATAGGATGAAACGAAAAGAAAGGGATGACCTGGTCCGTGGTGGTGGGTTTCCTATAAATATCTACTTCTAGCTTATTGTTGTGTCTAGAAATCAACAGATCAAGGAAGGCTAGAGAATGATTCGTTTCGAATTCTCCGGTGAATTTAATGTTAAGGTGGATACCATTCATGAAAGTAAGAAGTTCCGAAACCAAAGTGGTGGGGCCCTTGAAAATACATAAGATACCATCTACGTAACGACGCCACAGGATGATGTTAGCAGCCAAATGATGTTTGAAAATGGAGGATTCCAATTTTGACATAAAGATCTCCGCCAGTAAAGGTGATAAATTGGATCCCATAGCGAGACCAGTTTTCTGTTTGAAAAATCTGTTGTTAAATTGAAAAAAGTTTTGGGTGAGAGAAAGATTGAGCAATTTCAAAATGCAATCTACTATATCAGCCTCCAGATTGGAAGAAGTAAGTAATTCCTTGAAACACTCAGAGGCCTCGAAAGAGGGCACACTGGGAAACAAGTTAGTAACATCAAAAGAGACTAGTAAGCAATCGGAATCAATGGAAATGATGTTCAGGAGCTCCACCAATTGGACGGAATTAGTAATGGAATACACATTGCTATAATTCAAGTTAGAATGAAAGAAATTATTGATAAACCGCGCAATCCTTGATACCAGAGTATTGGTAAACGAACAAACAGGCCTGATGGGGATATCCTTTTTGTGGATCTTGGGAAGACTATGAAGTTTGGGGGGAACCGGATTCATGACCAATAAAGAAAGATAGTTAAGATTGAAAGAACTTAAAGGTTTTCTGAGACTTTTGCAATTTTTACAACTTTCAAAATTTTTCCATTGAGTTTGCTCGTGTGAAGGTTCCAGATGTCTGGACCATTTATCCCATAGCGGGGTCAGGCAATTTTAATATCGTTTTCTTTGTTTTTTAGAGGAACTCGGTACCTGAACCGGCTAATTGTCTGAACCCGCTATGTTTTACCTGTTTGTTTCTGCTTTGGTAAGATTGCGACAGTCTTTAGCTCTGATTAAGTTTGTAACTCTAGATTATAATTTTAGCATTGATAATGTCTCTATGAGATGAAACCTGGTTTGCTATTGTACCTTTAAAATATAACAAGTGGGAAAGACTTCTAGTTTTACTCATCTTTACTTATTACCCAACCCACTACAAGTATCCGCAATGGATGGTCTCAATAATTTTGGTTATAACTATATTGTTTTGCAATAATACTCAATTTCCATTCCATAATGTGTTAGTGCAGCAATGTTTCTCAAAGTATGTTCCGCGGAACCCTGGGGTTCCATCAGTACTTGCCAAGGGTTCCGCGCAAAGTCCCGCAAAATACAAAAGAATATTTGTTGTTACTGTATTGTAACGAAATTGCCTGGACTAATGTACGGCCGTGACGTCAGATTCTGGAATGCATCGGGTTCAGTTCCACACAACTTACATTTATAAAAAAGTATTCCACGTGAAAAAAAGTTTGAGAAATACTGGTCTACAGTGATTCTATTTTAATTTTAGTACGTAAATGTATAAGTAATTAGAATAAACTTGTACAATAGCAGTTTAGTAGTATAGTCTAAGTAAGTTTTCAATGGCGGTTGAACGGGTTTTTGTTTCCTCACCCTATGCAGTTTCAGATTTAGTTACAACAAGATATAACGCATGGAAAATTTCACGAGTCAGAGCGGTACACGGATATGCGTTATATTTTGTTGTAACTAAATCTGCATAGGGCGAGGAAACAAAAACCCGTTCAACCGCCATTTAAAACTTAGTTAGACTATATTCGGTGTGTGCGTTAATATTCATTCAAAGTATGTAGCAATTCGTTGGAACGATGTGGTTTTTGCGGTTGACTAATACTGTATACGTTTTACTGGAATCCACTTTTTGTAATAGATAGTTAATACGTGAATTCCGCGAGGGAGTATGGCAAGCAACATGGGCTGTTAATGCCGTATGTCCTACAGGGTGACAAGGTAAGCATTACTTGTACCTCAATTACTTCGCTATTGAGTTTCGGATCCCAATTATTTTCAGTAACCGAGTAGGTCAATCTTCGGACTTTCACCTCGGGTTTGAATCCGAAACCGTCCAAGCTATAATCAAACGTCTTAACCAGTCAGTCACGTCGCGTCGCGTCGGTGATATCAATGCAGAGAAAGCATTAAAGCGCATTACATTAATGAGTAGCAATTCAAACAACATATAAAATTACTAGTAAGGCTATTTCTCAGTCCGTTTCAATAACGAAGAAATTAAATAACATAGCTTCCAAAAATATGTTAGCAAAAATGATTTAAATTACAGCTTACGCCTTACTTCTCATTAGCACATATGACATTTTTCTTTTTCTTGGTCTCCATGCTGTAGTTTTCTTTGTCAATATTTCCATTTCTATTCGCGCTATGTGATGTATCTGCCTTCATTTATTCCTTGTCACTATCGTTGCTAACATAAACATAAATATAAACAAAATTGATGGAAAATATCTGCTAAATATTGGAATATATTGGAAGTATTAAACTTTTCGAATACTTTTTCAAAATATGAAAAGTACGAACAGAAAACTCGGTTATAAATATTTTGGCAGCTATAATAAAATGTTCTGTTCCATTTTATTTGCTTTTCATTTAGATGGAAACCTTCTCCTTAATTGTGAATTTTTGCTTTTCCTTACTTAAACGTCTCTCGTAAAGTTCCCTTCAAAATACTTCTTAATTAGCATAATTTTTGTAATTGTCTAAGGTGATTTATCCTACGCGTACTTATTATTAGTAAACAGAAGGGAATTTTTCTAAACTTTTTAAATCAACGGGTATAAGTTTTTGCAAATGCTCTTTTTTAGCACAAAATAAAATATTGGTATAGATTAGTGGTTTTGTAATTAAATTTGTGCTAATTTACTTAGTGAAAATGAAAAATTCGAATTCATATTTGTTGTTTTGAGGCTTTAATTCTAAATGAGAACGTTTAAAGAATGCTGCAGAAGGACTGATTTTAATTGAAAATAATCAATTCTTATGTTTACTGAAGGGCTAATTATTGGAAGGACAATGAGTATAGTATAATTAGTAATATATAGTGCGAATACTGTAAAGGCATATTGCAAATTGAACGTGACGCAGGAGTTTGAATGTCTACTTAATTAATTACGTAATTAATTAAATGTACTCACAGAACAAGAAAAACAAATTCTTATTTATGCCTTCTTAATTAACATTTGATGAATCTTATAATTCTCCGTAAATGTACAATGGCCCTCGTTTTCCGTATTTAAGGAATACATTTAACTGAAGCATTTAAAATACAAATCAGTTGAATGAGGTACAGATTACGCAGAGACATAATTTACAATAATTTATGGTTATGGAAATAAGTTAAGTTTGAATTTTTAGAAAAATGTTACGGTTTGATCTTTTACTGCTTAGCAATTCGTATGCCATTGTTATTAGGGATGTAGAGCATGTATACTTATGCACGTACGTACATATAGTAATACTGGACCATTCTAACTAGTTTCGTGTTGTCTGTCACGCTCTTAAATGCTAAGCATTGAACTAAATGAACGAAACTTTAAATTTTTATTCTTTAGCCAACGAAAAAGCATGCTGTTGAAATTCATTAAACAAAGGCAGTATAAATTTACATTTTTCAAATTAGACAAACTAATTAATGTAACAATAATAGTAAAACGTCACAATGCAAAGGCGACTGCAAAGTACTGGATACGAGTCAGAATTATTTCTAGTACTGAATTAGTGTCTAGAGAATAGGAATTTTATTTAAAACAAAACAAAATTCCTATTAAAACGTAGACATCTTTCAAATGGTTAACATAGCTGTCATCATGGTCATGTTCATTTTTCAAATGTTTTGGCTAGAATATCAGGTAACGAGGTCATCGGCATAAAAATAAATACACTCTTGCATAGTTAATTTCTATAAGACTCATTTCGGAGCCTGTATTTATCAAATCTTACGATTCATATATGGTCATCTGGTCGATTCTATTTAACTCGGGAACGGCGCAGACTTTACTTTGCATCATGGCAAGGGGGAACTCTTACGATATTCAAGTAAGTCAATTAACAAGACGGATTAATACTAAAGTAATAATAAAAGAGGAAGAATTGTTACCATTGTGTACATTTTTGGTGCAATTAGCTTAGCATTTCGATACAAGGATGTAGAGTTTCTTCCTTAACTATTAGGTACGAACTACCAACTTTTCCGAAACCCCGGAAGCCCGAGCACCGCAAAACTTCTACGCACCCTTCATCACCTCTTTCGCCGGTAACCAACTTTACATTTGAACCTTTAATTCAGAATTCAGTAGAGTTGTAGTGTTTTAAGACGTACATAACTACAACAGCCTTAAAAATCTTCTTAAAATTTCCAACATTTTTATCATTATTTCTTATACGCGTACTTAACATTAATTACGTTTTCAAATAAGTCAGATGTGTAATTTGTATGTTTTAGTGTTTCATGTACCCCTCATCTTATCGAGCTGTAGGCTCGATTCTTGTTTTTGCCATATAGAACTATTTAATATACGATTATCATTTACCCTATTAATCCAAAGAATGGAGAGTGTCGTCTGGTTCAATAGCGACCATCAAAAGCCCTGTAAAACCACAACAGTTAATTAATGAAAACAAATACGTATTTCGGTAGTTTAGTTGCCATCCTCAGTGTAAAGCTTTCTTGAAGAAATTGGCTGAGACAGAACAGAACGGGATTTTTAGTCGAGAAAAAATATCTGCACTCCCAGGCGCGCCATATTGTCCAAGTATGGCTCCTTGTGGCTTTTTTATTTCCAAAAATTAAACAGCACAATAGAGAACATTCAAAAAGCTACAACGTAGGTTTTGAACAGTTTAACGGAACAAGGCTTCCAGAACTGTTACCACGAATAACAAAATCGTTGGGGATGGTGTGGACATTTACAAGGGATGTACTTTGAAAGATATGACATTAAGTTGTAAATAAAATCAATAACCAACTTAAAAATAAATCATTCTCCTTACATTTGAGACAGATCTCGTATAGTTATGTACAAATCGAAGAGGGCTTAATGTAGTTTACATTGTATATAATTAGGCATTGTCGTGTTAATATCGAAGACACAACATTACAGGTTAAGGGTATCTCCCTTCGCTCTTCTTTCGCAACAACTTGAATAAGAGCTTATGGGTCATGAGAATGAAAATATAGTTTTGAAATTTAAATCTTTATAATTAAATAATTGCTTCCTATCCAAAATTTCGAAGAGAGATATGCATTTACGTAATTTCTCTCTTCAATTAATTTAAATAATAACCATAAGGTATATCCTCCTCCTAGGTGCCATCTCTGTGGAGGTCGGCGACTAGTATAACAAATTGTTCTATATTTTGTGCTGTGTGAATCAGAGTGCTTCCGTTTATGTTTGTCCATTCGTTGATATTACGCAACCATGATTTCTTTCTTCCTTCCTACTCTCCTGCGTCCGTCGATTTTTTCTTCCAGCATTAATTCCAATATATTGTATGTTTCGTGTCTCATTAAGTGACCCAGGTATGATGTTTTCCTTCTTTGTGTGGTGTTGACACCAAGTTCTAGTTGTGTGTTTAATGTCCTAAACATAGTTTTATTCATCACTCTTTGTACCGAACTTATACGTAACATCTTTCTGTTGGACCACCCTACGAAGAAATTTAATTTCGTTATATCATCCTTTTTAAGCGTCCAAATTTCACATTCGCATAGCAACAAGGACCAAATATAACATTTTAAAGTTCTTAGTCTTATGGAAATCGAAAGTTTCAAATTAGCAAGAACTTGTTTTATATTCACAAATCCAGCCCTCGCTATTTCAATACGCCTTTTTACTTCTTTAGAGTGGTCTAATTGATCGTTTATGCTCCTACCCAAATACATGAAATTACTAACATTGTCTATGGGTTTACCAAACAAATTGATATGGGCTACTGATGTGTCAGGATTTCGGCTGAATACAAGGGTTTTGGTTTTGTTTGTGTTAATGGATAGTCCAATGCTTTCCCTTTCGTTTGCTAATACCTCCATTAAAACTTGGAGTTATTCTTCATTTTCGGCTATTACCACGGTATCGTCCGCGGATCTTAAATCATTGATCACCATGCCATTAACTTTTGCCCTCTCTAGGTGATCGTGTAGAGATGTTTTGATTACTCGTTCAGAATATACATTGAACAAAATTGGGGACAAAACACAGCCTTGACGAACGCCTCTTTGTATATTCATATATTTGGTGTTTCGTTGTTCTGTTTGGACGCTACCTTTATGGTTCCATATTGCGGTTTATTTTTGTATCTTTGCGATCGAGCCCTACTTCTTTGCGTACTTCAATTAGTTGTTCGTGTTTTTCATGTTTAAAGGTATATAAAGCAGCTTAAAAAACGACGTAAGATTTATCAGGTCAACATTTAGGGCGAAAACATTGCCTGATTCGAACAATGCAAAGAGAGAAGACATTCATTTGCCACTTTCGGCATTTTTTAAAAGAACAGGCAACACGAAACTATAATGACCGCATATACTATACGTATACAGGGTACCTTATTGCTTGAAGGTAATAGGGGCAACTCTTTTATTTGCAAAGATAGAGAAATGGTTAAGTAGGCAAAGTAGTACAGTTTTTATGAGGGATTCAACCATGTAGCAATAAAAATTCTAAAAATCGTTATTTGTCAATTTTCTTTTTTAATTAAACATATAGCTTGGCATTGCTGGTATTCGCTCCATATGTCCGTAGTGTGAGAGTAAGTTGTCTACACTGCTACAGACATAGGGGACCTACAGCTTAATGTGAGCTCCGAACTATGGAAGTGCTTGCACTTCTACCCCAAAGAAGACTTATTAGGCAGAAATAATTCGATGGTTCGTTGAAAAGAGAACCAAAATCGTTTCAATTAGGTCACGCTATGATTTCCATTTAAAAAACACTCATTGGTCAAACACTTGAAAACAGTTATCAAAAAAACACATTTAGCCTACATTATTTTAGGTAAATGTTGTTCAAAAAGTATTTGAAACATATTTTCTAATACTAAAAATATGTGAACTACGTGGGATAATAGAATTCGCCAATAACTTTTAAATCGCACCTTATATATCAACATTGCTTAAACTTTAAACCATTAAACCAGTGTTTCTATCTTCACAAACACAAAAGTTATCCATATAACGCTCAAGAGCTAGGGCCCCTGCATACGTAAAGCATTGACATGGGCATCATAAAATCCGGTGTTAAATGCAATTTAAATTAAAATTCAATTACAGTTATTCCATCTAAAGACAAACATATGTTTGAATCTTTTTAAATACATACATTAAAAAAGTTCGGAATGCTACTCGGTAAAGAAGAATAAAGGTTTATAACAAAAGCAAGCAGCTATAGATCATAGTAAATATTTTTTATCTTTGATACTTCGCACGAGGTTTATAAGAAATAGCGTTTAAGATGTTGCATGCACCAACATGGAACACGCCATGTTTTCAAGGATGTTTTGCCTCGATGTGGTGTAATACTAGGACGTGTAGCATCTGGTGAATCTTTTGTATTGCATTCTTTCACAGTTTTATACACATGACGACCAAAAGGAATGTTTTTGAGCATTAGGCCTGCAATGTGTCTAAATTCGTGGATATTTTAACTTCGGCCTTTTAGTGTTTATGTATATATCACGTGGAAGAATGTGGGAACTAAAAATAACATGAAAGTTTATTTTAAGGCTTCAAGTGACATATGCGACGGTGTATGAGCTGGAAAGGAAATAACTATTTAATTTTATTGGTTTTTAATGTTTTTTTGCCTTTAATTAAATTGGAATCGTTTTCGTTTTGCGAAATGGTATGATGCCCTATGTGAAGAGTTAACGTTAATTCGCTTTATAAGAACGTCGGGGCTTTTGTGCTTGTTTAAATCTCTTGGAAACGGATATTTGACTCCTCGCCCTCCGCCAGCCATCAGAACAACGCTACGTTTATATTTCTTACAAAATGAGGTTTCCACTCGGGAATAACACTTTTGTCCGCGATGACAGTAAAATACTCTCGCTTGCATAACGGGAGCGCGAGTTAGGATACGTACCAACCACTTCTATGTATGATAGAGTTTTTTTTAACTTAATTGGATAATAGAACGTTTATGACGACAAGTCCTTTAAAAAAGGGCAAATTTTTGCGTCACCGCTATAACATTACTTAAATGAAAAGTGTGGTAATAAAACAAAGAAAGCATGTTCATTTCCATTCAGAGAAATCAAAGAGCATGACATACGGTAGCAAATGCGCTTCCGTTCTGATAATGGCGCAATGGGCCGGAAGCGATCGCAGAGGCTGTAGTCCTTCTCGGCGAATACATTACGCTGTATGGCAATCACTGACAGGCCTATTTTTTCGCCGCTTATAAATCCAGATTTATTCTAATCAAAACTTCTTCCTCTGCATATTAACTACTACTCCCACATTTTAGTTTCGCGAGTTCGTTTTATTTGTTTTGCTTTCCGCTAATTCTCGCTGCTCCATCGGGCACGAAGAGCTCTGCTTTTACACGTTTTCGGATTCGTTTTCCAGGTCATGTATTTCCTTAATTTTACTAGCACGATAAAAGTGCGCGTTGAATTATTCTGTTTAGCTCACCATGCATAATCGTTCTTTTATTTGTTACTTAGTTTCGCAAAAATGTACCCCTAACTGCTTTTGACATGGAAATCTAATGAATGGCTATTTCTAAATGTTTGCGAAACTAAATATAAAAAATGCTTTTTAATAAAAATTCCCAAATCAAAACCTTTAAAAATGCGCTTTAAACCATATTATTCAGTTAACAAGTTAAATTGTCAATTTGCAATATACTAATGTGCTATTATATCGCGCAGTTGTACTAATTGAAAGTTATGATGTAATTAGTTTCTTTAGCTAATGCTGCACAATGGTAAAAAATAGAAATCTAAAATTTCTTAAAGAAATAATCGTATTTTCTAATAAATTCTCTTCTGTAAGTATTATCAAAATAATTAATCTATTGTAACAATTTATCTAGCTAAACATACCTTGAAAAACACCTTCATCAATTAGTTATAGAATGTTACGCTACTGCTTAAAGAGTAATGATGAATCCAGCAGAATCTAGATTTCATTCCAGCATCAGTGCATATAGCTTTAGTTGAATTTTTCATTCCGCTACACTAAATATTTTACGTATACAAATAGTATATTAAAACACAAGTTATAGAAGGCATCGTTTTCGCGCACGAGTCCGAAATTTGGACACGAGCCGCGTAGCGGCGAGAGGCCGCACGAGCGAGTGCTCGAATTGCTTTCTGTAACGAGTTTTTTATACTATTTTCTCTGTTTAGGCTTCCATTTAGATTATTTCTTTTTATAAAAATACTTGACAATTTCGAGTTGAGGAAATTTAGTTAAATAGTTCGGTTGGTAATAGTGATTTGTGCTTGACAGTTGACAGCAGTTTGACATTTGACGTTTTTGTTGCCTAGCAATTGACAGGTTGCCTAGATATTTTGTGTATTATTTGATACAGTATTACCAATTTCTGAAAACAAAATATTACCAAAAAGCGTTTAATAATGAAGCTCATTAAAGCATCAAAATGCGTGCTAGAATTATGTCATTATAATGTCGAAACAGAGAAATTTTATTATTTTTAAACCAAGGCAACAATTAATTTTGAAATAAAAGTTAGCGGCAGTCTGGATTTTACTGTTTTGTAATAGCTCTGTTCTGTTGTGTAAAAGTTCTGTGAAAATGGTTATTGGTTACGTTATTTGTTTCAGGGTCTTGATATGAAAGAAGAATATTTTAAATATACCAAATTTACCCAATTTCTTGAAGAAATCAAAGGAGTCAAAATTTAATTATTAACCCTAAAGTTGATAACCAATAATTACTAGTTACCATAATATTTAAATCGGGGTTGATTTGACGTTTACAAATTAACAACGACTGGAAGTTCAGAAAACCACAAAAATGTACTTTTTTCTACATAAAAAGTTCCGGATTTCCACAAATACCAATACTTCGCCTTAGCTGCCACAATCCTGAAAAGTAGATCGATGTGTCTGGTGTTTCTAGTCTAGTTGCCGATCTCTTGACAACACCCCTGATAGACTTTTTCAGCTGTTGATTTCCTTTTGCTATTGAAATTGTAATGTGCTAGAAATCGAATGCTGGGTTTTCTCTAGAATTACGGCTGCATGAAAGAACTTTCTCAAAGATTTATGACCTTTGCATAACGAAATAAATATAGAGTTAATTTAAGGCTTAAAAAATTTAATTATTAGCCTTTCAAAGTGTTACAACATTCATGATTATTATGTTACTTAGAATCCTGGAAATTGCTTGCACCTTTTGGTTTTTAAGTTTCAAATTTGTATTTATATCTATTGGGCAAGTCAAAATATTATTTCAGTACGCATCGCATTCGCCTATAAGTAGGTAACAATAGTATAAAGTAAACAACTTAGATAAAAAGATAATACTGTTATCAATAAGTAGAAGAAATTATGGCTTAATATTAGAGAAAGAGGCAGGTGCGTCATTTCAGATTTTACCATGGGGGGCAAGCTTTAAATTGGTGCCAATTATAGGTACAATCATAAAAACTGAGTTAATAGAGCACAATAAAAATACTTTTATTCTAACACATCATTCTGAAAAATACATAAAGAATAGCACATTAGTTTAAATTAAATAAATTAGTAAATATTTAATGCAGTAATAGATATCCCCTCTGTTTCATTTTTGCAAAATAGTCGACGACATTGTCTAAATTTAATTTTTTTGCAAAAGCACACTCAACTGCCATTACGAGCAAATCGCTCAATCTGTCGTCACCAGTACAACTACGAGAATGATTTTTTTATTCGATTTAGGGCCGGTTTTACAATCGTAGTATAAATACGGGTACATCTATCTATACTCGGTTTATCTTATTCTGCTGTTTATTCCAAGTATAACCAGCAACGCGTTTTACAAGTCTGTTTTGGTGTTGGTATACGTATACTTGGTATAACAGAAAACATCGTTAAGGTTGGTACCACTAGTAGCGGTAACAGTTGTATTTGTAGCGGTAACAGCTGTATTTGTAGGGTTAACGTTACAATAATTATCGTCTCCTTTGCGGTACGTGGTGCTTGTGTTTTTTTGTATTTTTCGTCGTGCTTGTGTTTTGAACTTTGTATTTTTCGTCGTGCTTGTGTAAGTAGCTTTTTGATTATTTACTAGTTCATAATTTAAAATACACAATGAAAACTAAGTTAACCTAAAAGTTTTTGTTACAGATTTTTGCTTCGATTTCCTTACGATTTTTTAAAATGGGGAGCAAGAGGTGCACAAATTTCAGCATCGATGAAATAGAGCGGCTAGTAAGTTTAGTCGAGGAAAAGAAAGATATTCTAGGTAGGTATATCATGTGCTTGCCTGTGGATGAATACTTTTGAATGATGTTTCTATATTTTAAAATGTAAAAAGACGGATCACGTCACTAGTTCCGTTAAAGGAGAGTGGAGTAAACTCGAAGCATCTTTTAATGCTGTTTGTGGTACGGATAGGAGCAGCAAAATACTTCGAAGCAAGTGGGATTCCTTAAAGAAGACCACAAAGAAGGAGTGAGCAGCTCTGAAGTGCAGTTTATATAAAACTGGTGGTGGACCACCAACCGACCAAACCCTTGAGCGGCATAGGCAGTAGGGTTTTAGCTATTATAGGAGTTAGTGCTACAGGAGTCATTTGTAGCTTTGACTCCTATAGTGGAGTGACGCCTGCAATACCGACTGCCATCGACATGGAAGTAGCGGAAGCGGACATGGTGTGTAAAATATGAGTAAAGTGTTTTACATTATTTATTGTACATCTTGACTGCCATATTGGTTATACTAAGACGCACTACGCATTTCTTTTACCTTCTATGTGGCCTTGTATTATTAATTGCAATAATTTATATTTTTCTCCTCTCATCACGTGACCGAGATATTCCAACTTTCGTCTTTTAATTGTAGTCATAATTTCTAGGGAACATTTCATTCTGTTTAGAATCTCGTCGTTAGTCACTTTGTCAACCCAAGATACTTTCAGCATGCGTCTGTAAGCCCACATCTCGAATGCATTAATTTTCTTGCATAGATCTTCCGTTAATGTCCAAGACTCCATTCCATACAATAAAACCGAAAACACGTAACATGAACAGAATCTTTTTCTGAGCTGTAATTTAATATTGCGGTTGGTTAAAATCGGTTTTAATTTGTTAAATGCACACCTTGCTTGTTCGATGCGACTACGTATTTCTTTTTGTAGTCTTCCCTCGTTGATAATAGTGCCCAAATATTTGTAGGTGGACGTTCTTTCTATTATTTTATTGTGAATTGTTATTCCTGTTAGCGTTGGATGTTTTTTTGTTATTACCATATACTTGGTTTTTTTAAGGTTCATATCTGATCCATAGGATTTGCTGCTTTCATATACTCGATTAAAGAGTTTTTGTAAATCTTTTTCTGTTTCTGCTATGAGGATTGAGTCGTCGGCATATCTCAAGTTGTTTATTAAAATGCCATTCACTTTAACGCCCTCGGTGCTTTCCTCTAGTGCTTTTTTAAATATAATCTCTGAGTAAACGTTAAACAATAGACGAGACAGAACACATCCTTGTCTCGCTCCACGTTTGATACTTATTTCTTCGGTAACTCCGTCTGGCGTACGTACATGTGCTGTTTGCTTCCAGTACAAGTTCTTGATGATTTGTCTATTTTGACGGTCTAGATTTATTTGCTGTAGCATTTCTAACACTTTGGTGTGACGAATTCTGTCAAAGGCTTTCGCGTAATCTATAAATCCTACAAACACATCCTTGTTGACATCTAGGCATCGTTCAGTTAGTATATTCAGAGCAAATAGGGCGTCGCCTGTTCCATACCCTTTTCTAAAGCCTAATTGCGTTTCAGACATTGTGAGTTCGCATTTGTTGTATATCCGAGCGTGTATAATTTTTAGAAATGTTTTCAATACATGACTCATTAGACTGACGTTCCTATATTCTTCTCATGTTCTTGGTTGATTTGTCTTGGGGAGAGTGACAAATGTAGATTTCAGCCAGTCTTGTGGTATGTTTCCCGATTTATATATTGCATTAAATAGTTCTAGCAGCAGGTTTACATTTCCATCATCTATGAGTTTCATTAATTCGGTTGGAGTTTCATTTGGCCCCATTGCTTTATTGTTTTTGGCCTTCCTTATCATATTTAAGATTTCCTCTTTTGTTATTTCAGGAGCTGTTTGTGTATCTTTTATGTTTGCTAGTTCTATACGATCATCATGATATAATTCTTCCACTACACGCCGCAGACAAACATCGTGGCTAAAAAACCTCCGAAATTGGTATAGAAAGTCCACAACATCACTATTCCGTGCTGCCGTCTCCTAGGTACAAATAGCCTTATTGGTCGCCAACATACGCTAGGATAGGCACTGCAAGAAGAAGATTGTACATCTTGATTGCAGCCAACTCAAAACTGGACCTCTTAGAACCCCGCGCAATTGAAGGAACCAATGCACGAGGAACTGAGACCTTCCACTTCTGCAGCAGAAGCAGAAACTGCGACTGCTGGACCTTCCGAAGTTGTCGAGACCCCAAATATTGAAAGTAATTAAAAATTATACTTACTTAATCCTAGGACCTTTCTACCCTTGCGGGTGTAAGGTAATTAAAAATTATACTACTGCTGATGCATACCATTAACTTTTTTAGACGCAATAAGGAAGAGGAAAAGGGGTGTAGGCGTTGCCGAGAAATTACGACTAAAAAGAAGAATTGGGCCAACTTCGACTTCTTCAGTATATGAAGAATTGGCGCAGAAAAAATGGACTTCATCGACTTCCAAATGAAGATTTTGAAGGAAGAAGCAGATAAAAAGGAACAACGGCTGGCCGAAAAACATATTTTAGAAATTGAAATATTAGAAGGAGAGTTAAAAAATAAGAAAAATACTTAATAAAAAGCATTTGTTTATTTTTAAATTACAGTAAATTTGCAAAATGATTATTTATTAAAGAAAATCTCGTTCTATGATTTTCATTTGCTCTGTCATGAGCATAATGTTCTTGTACCTCAACGTCGTTTGCATTTGGTGCTATTTCTTCTGGAGGTTCACCATCATTTTCTAATATGGCAAGGTTATGTAGAACCGCTGTTGCCACAATAACCATTTGTGACTGTTCTAAACAAATTCTCAGGCCTGAAAAGATAATCTACAATTTATCATGTTACTCCATTTATTTATTATGAAAATGTGAACTAAAATTAATATTTACCTTCTGATAAAATTGGAAAACGCCGCTTCCATACTCCATGTGATCTTTCCACACAATTACGGGTTCGAATATGTGATTCGTTGAAAAGGTTTTCGACAGGTGTATTTGGATTTGGTAGAGGTGTAATTAAGTAATTTGTTAGGGCATAACAGCAGTTTCCTCCAATCTGGCTGTTAGTCTACTGTTGTTAAAAATGGTCTGATCGTGTGCAGAGCCTGGCCACCTTACAGCAATATCCAGGATACACAAACTTGCATCCCAGACAGTCTGCATGTTCCAGGAGAAAAATCCTTTTCGGTTCCGAAATCTTTCGGCTTCGTCACCACCTGATGATTGTATCCGGACATGCGTGCAGTCTAATAAAAAGTAATAATAATAAAAATTCATTTATTTAACAGACTTGTGATATTTTTACATACCAATTACATTAGGAAATCTTGCTATTGCAAAAAATTTTAGTTTGGTTTCCTGTCGATCGGCTTCTGTTGCAGGAAAACAAATGTAAGTACGAGATAATCTAGCAATAGCTTCGGTCACTTGTTTCACTGCAACACAAGCAGATGATCTGCTAATCCCAGCAAAATCTCACATTGCAACTAGCATGCTTCTTGTGGCATAAAACCGCAAGGTTAAAAGTAACTTTGTAGATGTAGATACGGCGTTATTTCTGTTTATTGGAGATCGTAAGAAATGCTCAATCGTTTCGAGCAGTATCCAGCACGTACCTTTCTGCGAAACGCGAAAATAACTCCAACTCATCAAATTCTTCAAAATAATCAGTTCTACAAGAGAAAAACGTATATGTAGTAGTTTTTACCTATGAACTGTAACCATAATCTCGTAAATTACACATTTAAATTAATTATTACTCACCTATTTTTAAATATTTTTGGACGTCTGAGTCTAGGAATATTATCTACAATTTCGTCCTCATATGAGTCAAAAGTAGCCACATCCATCGTAAGTTTTCACTTAAAAAAACCCTAGAAAACACGATCCTCGCGCGAAATGTCAGATGTATACTGCGACCGTATTGGTCGGTGTCGACCAATAGAATCACAGTATAGCCAAATACCAAGTATATCTGTTCTGCATTGATGGAATAAGGTATCCTGCCGTTTATACCACCGTTTGTCCTATTCGTCCGCTATTCCGTGATTGTAAAACGCATTTTTAAGATTTGTTCGGAGAATAGCCTTATTCTCAGTATATACTAGTATTGTAAAACCGGCCCTTAATGAAGAAAACGGTTTCATTAGATGCAGATCCCAATGCAACGCACTATCTCAATCGCTTTCAGCAATTCTTTAAAAGCTTGAGTTTCGTTTAGACTCTATCAGTTCTCCTAAATTTGAAATCTGTTTGTTTGATGATTTGACTAAACCTTTAGCTGTCTTAAATTCAGTTTCAAGACTTAATATGTCTAAGTCTAAGTTCTTGTAGTAAAGCAAAAGAGGTCCCGCAATATCGAACCTTAAGAAGTATGATCCCAGTTTTCAGTAACTTGGTTTTATCCAACTTTAAAATTTCGCAAGCTAAGGATATAGGAGAAACCGAATAATATCTGCTGTGATTTGTTTCCCTGGTGCTGCGGAAATGGGAATACGTTATAAATTAACTGCCTCTTCCATATTACCGCTAATGTTTTTACGATACTAACTACCGCTAATCACCGTCTGGTTGCGTTTCTCTCTTTCACGAGTGCAGTTAAACTCAAATGTTCTCCTACAATATCGTTCTGTGATACCTAAATTCTGCAAACGTCTGCTAGCAGCCCGAAGGCGAAATACCGACCTATTTGTAGAGATCCCTTAGCGCACAGAATGTCGTTATTTGGACAAATGCACCCATAAAATTTTAGTTGATCGCACATCGGGGATCAAACCTTATAATTGAGTGACAAATGTAAATTTACAACTAGAAGCGCAATTCTACTAAATGGTTGAAAAACAAAAATATGTTGAATTAAAACTTTAATTTCTTTTTATAAGCATTACGCCATTAAATTTTTAAATATCATAATCATAAATTATATTAACAACCACTTTAAAATACACTACACATTTTTTTATTAAAAGCTATAAAAACGCAAAATTATTGGTATTTTTTATTTTATTTATTAACATAATTGTTTCGTTGCATTTGTCACGTACAATGCTTACACCTAAGGTACAACTCCAGCCTAATTAAGATTTTACTACTATTGTGAAAAGTGTACCTAACCAATTTTAGGGCAAATATTACAAAATTATTAATATTTTTTATGTCTGTTATTGACAGATTTTGAAAAATTACATTAATTATAAACATAAAGTGTAACTCCAACACATAAGTAATATATAACACCAATACAATTAAAGTTTTATAACCATTGTAGGAGATAAAGTAGCATTTTATCTTTCAAATTAAATAAATCATTTAAATTTTACAAATATTATAAATGTAAGCAACATAAATTACTCATTTAGGGCAGATATTACAAATTATTAATATTTTTTATGCCTGATATTGACAAGTTCTGAAAACTGGAACACAAATTATTCTCATGTTTATCGGTATATTTTTGCCTATTGTACAGTTAATTTCAGCATTGAGTTGATATCTAATATTTGTATATGTTATTACGTTATTACTAACATTATTTTGCTTGCTAATCGCAATTTGCTAATAATACGAGTTTTGTAGAATGAAGTTTTCAGTTTTAAGTATGGTTCAGTATTGAAATCTGTTTTAATTGCACTATAATGATTATTGTATATCATATTCTGTATATAAGGCAGGAAATCGGCACAGCGATAGGAGAAGATCAGAGCGGCTTCACACCGGGAAGATCATGCGTGGACAACTTATATACGCTACAACAAGTAATGGAAAAGAAAAGAAGCAAAGACCAAGAACTACATATAGCCTTTATTGATTTAAAGAAAGCGTATGACAATGTTCCACGAAATAAATTAATACATACATTAAAAACAATCGGAACCAGCAATTACTTAATAAGAATTGTCATCGATCTGTATGAGAACAACATCGCATACGTAAAGCAGGGTCGGTTTTTGTCAGAACCTATTCATACTACTAAGGGCCTTAGACAAGGGTGCAGCTTATCCCCGCTCTTATTCAATATTTATGTGGAAGTAATATTAAGAAAATGGAAGCAGTCTTGTCAGGGAATGGGATTACCCATCAATGGTGCCCACCTTTTTACTTTGAGCTTCGCAGACGATCAGGCGATAATAGCACAGGACTCATTTGATTTGGAGTTCATGTTGAGAAGGTTGTACTCGGAATACCGTAAATGGGGTTTAGAGGTGAGCCTGGAGAAGACAGAATACCTGGTCATGGGGTCCGATGCGAAATTTGAGGTACTTATAGATGACGATGTACAAGTTGGACAGATAGAAAAATTTAAATATCTCGGAGTAATCATTGACGGTGATGGTATTGGCAGCCAAAACATAAGGTTCAGAGTACAAGAAGCTAGAAAGGTCATAGGAGCATTGAACTCTGTCTGGTGGGATAAGAACATAACTAAAACAAACAAAAAGAGAATTGGACGAACTATGGTTGATACAGTACTGACATACGGATGTGAGGTATGGACATTGAAAGAAGACGACAAAAGACGAATAACAGCAGTCGAAATGGACTATTTAAGAAGAAGCGCAAGAAAATCAAGACTGGAAAGAGTCCGAAATGAAGAGATACGAAATACAATGTCTGCGACAGAAACAATCATTGACCGAATTGAGAAAAGAAGTCTGATATGGTTTGGCCACTTGCTTCGTATGGAAGAGTCGAGGTGGCCCAAGCGAGTATTTTCATGGCAACCCCAGGGAAGAAATAGAAGAGGTCGCCCTCGCCGGTCGTGGAATGAGGGGATCGCTCGAGCAATGAGGGAGCGAGGTATGGACGAGAATATGGCAAACGATCGTGTAGCGTGGAGACTGGGAATGGGAATGCAGCGACCAGCTGTCTAATTAATGTACCATTATATGTTTAATACTTTTTAATGTACATAATTAAACCCAAATATATATATATATTCTGTATATAATTGAAATCGTTTTGTTGCAATAATTCTGCATATTTGTTAATTATTTCCTTTATTAAGGACTCACTAAATAATTGTCGTTTCCACACATTTTCGTAATCTAATTTCTGAAAAAATATTCTTAATTGGCTATATTATTGTTTGACTCATCTAATGCTATTAGCCGCAAAAAGATTATTTTTCACCTATTATTATCCATCAGTTGAAGCTTCTGAAACTAGTTTAACATTATTTTCCAAACATTTGCACCGATATGTTTTACACCTGTTTCCATGCGTACTACGGCATTTGGTGTATTGCAAGCACACTGCAACACAGATTTAACAAAAGATATTTGAAATTTCTCAAGAACTTCTACAACAATTTCTCAAATTATAGATCCATTTCTATACTTTCGGCACCGGCCAAGATATTTGAGTTTATTTTGTTTGATAGAATATATTATCATGTTTGTAAAAAACAGATCTATAGTAACTAATTTAGCCCTGCTTTGTGACCATGTACTAGTACTATCATTGATGTTGGTGGGAGGATGGATGTAGTGTACACAGATTTTTCAAAAGCAGTCGATAAGGTAGACCATGACATATTGCTAAATAAGCTTTACATACATGGTTTTTCGCGACCGTTGATAGACTTTTTTAAATCGTATTTAACCAGCAGAATTCAGTATGTATCTTATAATAACACCAAATCTAATGATTATTCTGTATCCTCTCTAATTTAGGACCGTTACTTTTTACCTTATTTATAAACGACTTACCAAATTGCTTAACATGTGTGTAAAAATTTTTAGTAAAATTGAAAACCCTAATGATAGTGCATCATTTCAAAATGATATTGGTAACCTGTACAACTGGAGTATTATAAATAAGTTACATTTTAACATAAAATGTTATAGTATAACATATTCACTAAGATCATTCACTGTCTATAATTATTCCATGAATAACGTCATGCTGGCAAGTAAATAAGAAGTCAAAGATTTAGGAATCTACTTTGATCCAACTTTAAAATTTAATAAACATATCATCGATCTTTGCAACAAAAGTCTCAGATTACTTGGTTTTATACTACGTAATTGTGCTAATTTTCAATCCAGTATTAGTCTGTGTACACTATATGCATCTTTGATTCGTTCAAAATTAGAGTTTGGCTCTGTTATTTGGTCTCCACTTCAACGCAATCAAACACGGGCAATAGAAAGGGCTCAAAACAAATTTTTAAAATATGTCTATTTTAAAAAACATGGTATCAATCCTGAATTTTTCTCATATCACCCAACCAGACAAGAATTTAATCTACCTAAATTAGAAAACAGAAGAACTGTTCATGCTTTGCACTTCATTTACAAAATATTCAATGGTACTGTAAATTCTCCATCTCTCCGATCTAAATTCCAGTTTCATATACCTTATCGCATTTTTAGAAATACGGAATTGTTTAAAGTGAGTCAATGTCGTACATCTGTCAGAGAACAGTCCGCTATAGTTAGACTGTCGCGCAGTTACAATGCCCTGTCGGAGAAGCTCGGCATTGATATTTTGGTGATTCTTTATCTATGTACGTTTAATAAGAGCACAGAAGCTTTACTATTCTCCAAGTAAAACGATGAATATTAATTCAACGATATAATTTCTTGCCTCCAACATTCTGTAGTTTAGACATAATCATCCGAGAGTTAGATTTATGTAGATATGATTGTTTGTACATTAGTTTAATTTAATTGATTTTGTATCATACATTATCCGTAAAACTTGTAATTAGGCTTAGTGCCTGTAAGTTTTTTTTAGAAATAAATAAATAAATAAATATCTATTTGCCCAAACTTCTATAGAGTATAAGACTGAAGCATTTACAATGGCTTCTAATAGTTTTAATTTTTCTTCCCAACCGAATGATTGTTCTTTGTCTAGTATAGTTTGGGCTGTGCTTGCTGCTATTGCCCCATTTTTATTATTGTAAATTGCAGCTTTCCGGAATTTCCCCCATGATGAGAAAACTATTCCTATGTAATTAAAGCTTTCTACCATATCTATATTTACATTTTTATACTTAACATTTGGAAGAGATGGTTTTCGCCGTTTCTACCAAGGCAATATTTTTGTTTTATCTACATTTACTTCGAGTATATTTAAATCACAATATGGCTGTAAAATGTTTAACTTACGTTGAACCTCAACTGGGGAATCTGCAAGTAAGATTATATCGTGCAAATGCAAGCAGCACGATATCATTCAACCCATCTATATTAATTCCTCTACATCCGGCTTTTCGGAAGTATTCATCAATATCCTATGAACAGGGCAAATAAAATTGGGGATAATATTTCTCCCTGCAATACTCCTGAAGTTACTTCAATTTTGTTCGATAAGTTGTTATCTACTTTAACTTGTAAGTTAGCTTGACCGTATATATTTCTTATCAGCCTAATAAATTTACTACTAAACAGTTTTTGCCATCGGATGAAGTGGCACACAGTGTCGAAAGCACAACGACAACGAAAATCTACAAAGATTGCGTAAGTTTTTCGGATTTTGAAACAAAAATTAAAATCTGCGATAACACCTAAACAAAAGATATCGTCTATTGTACTTCGACCTCGCGTAAACCCATTTGGAATTCCCCTAATAAATTATGCTCTTCAGTCCACATTTGAAGCCTATTATACAGAATTTGAGTGTGAGTAATTTGAATATAGTGTTAATGAGGGCTCCTCTAGAATTGGCAAGTTCTGCCCTATCACCTTTTTTGTATAAGAGGACAAATAATGATGTAGACCAATTAGTTGTGTTTACTTAAAATAGGTATTAATTATTTTTCCAGACTTTACTTTCTAAAGTTATTTGCAAACTTAAGGATAGTGTTTTCCAATTTTGATTAAATGTAAGAAAAAATCCTTGGATCATTAAGTATATCGTTATTCGGGGATTTTGAATTTAATTTTTTTACAATTCTGAATCGTGATTTTATTTTAAAAATTAATTATCCCATAAACGAGCGGTATCAAACTGTAAGAGACCTCAGCGTTTTATTATCTTAAAACATACTAAATGTCTTTGTTTTTCTCACGCATTATACTAGATTTGTAATTGTTATAATTCTCTGGATCTTCGATTATCAGCTTTTTTTATCTATATTACTTTTTATTCATCAAATTCCACTTAAAATACGTAGCTTATTACATTTTTCACCCTCTCCGATCTAATAATCTCGGATTTATTTTCCCTGTATTTATCTCTAATCGAACTTGTGATAACGAGATAACCCACTACATTCGGCTGGGTTCCAATTAGAAATTTTGAAACTGCTTGTTTTAAAATAGCCGTGACTTCCAAGGATCAGTTTGGGAAATCCTTAATTGCTACAAATCAAACAACACACTATACAATTAATCAGTTAGATACAAAACATATAAATAACAGGCAAAACTTACTTACTATTACTATTACTATAAAAGTAATGAATCTGCGACAGAGTTAGAATAAAAGAACAAAGGCATTAAATATCAATTGACCCCTAATATTGTTTAATTTCATTTAAAAATTCATATTTTAAGTGAATTCAATAACAAAATAACTCTAACATGGGTGCCAGGACATCAAAATGTAGAAGGGAATGAAAAAGTAGATCAGCTTGCACAATTAGAAACAGAAAAACCTTTAATCGGGCCAAAACCAACATACGGGTTGGCCTATGCGACCGCAAAGGAGTTAGTACAGAGACTAAGGCAATCGCGGTTATTCCTGAGAAATCCCTCCAAAGTCAGAGCCAAAATGAGAAAGGTAGTTAGGCTGCTAACAGGGCTTTACCAGCTCAGAAGGCACCTTCCTAATAGATGTGATAAAAGATCCAAAATGCAGATTTTGCAAGGAAGAAGATGAAACTGCAGAGTACATACTGTGTGAATTCCCGATACTAGGAGTCTTAAGACAGCGGAGCTTTGGGGTGGATTTAATGGTACTCGAAAGGTAGCAAATACATCATACAGATATGTTCTAGACTTCGTTATGGAGTCAATCTGTAGGGTATAAATCCTAGGGGGCACAATAAGCCGTTTAGTTCAAGTGCAGTGGGTTAAAAACCACACCCCGTGTGAATAAATAAAAATAAGTGAAGATAGTATCATCTTATCATACAAACAAGCACAAATATGATAGTTTGGTATTTATACCTGTGAAAAAGAAAAATAATGCCTCACTCACGCTAATAATCTAACTGTAAAACGATATACGACAACGACTGCTAAGTCACAAGTTCATAGTTACGTTTCTAATTCCAAAATTAAATAAACCTCCGTTCCTCCAATTATACATATACATGGCTTAAGGCAAAAGCGTGCTGATATGTCTTAGGAGTTATTTTGCACGCAAAAAGGAATCAAATACCCCACATTGCTGAGGTTTCTTTAACGTAAGCATAACATGATTTAATAGCATTTACATTAGGAATTTTTAATTGAGATTGGATGGAAGAATATTCCTGTAGTAGCATGTAAGAATTATGAGAGAGTAAAATAGTAAACAAAAAAATAAGTGCATGCTTAAAGGCACTGAAATATAAACCGATGATATGTTCGCAGCTATAGAAACCAAAATTGAGAAAAAAAATCAGAGAAATAGAATGTGCTAAACAAAACAAGTAAAAAGTCAGAATAGAATTCCAAACGGTTAACATTAACGGGGGGAGTAATGCCAGTAATGGAAATGAAATTGAGAAACCAAGCTGCCGGAGAAATAAGGGAAAATTGAGAAAGGAACAAATCTTTCGAGGACTGCAAACACACAGGTATGACAAGAGGTATTATATAAGTTTGAAACGGGTGTAAAAAGTAAACATTGTCCAAGCAACTTCAATAGAAGAAAATTAATTGATAATTTAATTTGAAATGAAAATTGGAAGCACTGAATTTGACCATAAGGAAGTGGTTTTGAAATAATATACCAATTCTGATTGTTATTTACGTATACTGTATGATATCAAAAAATTCACAAATCAAAAGGCGTATTATTTTTACTGCTCACAAGATAAGCACAAGAGAACACGATGAGTTTCCTTTTATTAAAAACAAATATACTTTACATTGACGTATTCTTTATATCTGCATTATGTCAATTTTATTGATTCTTTGGATAGGTTTAAAACTGAATTTTGTTATCCTTTTTAGGGTGTTACCATAAATTTTGAACGTATACGTATATACGAAAAGATGTCGCTTTTTAAAACTTTTCATTGATTCTTAGCATAAAATCCAAAAACTTTCATTTTCAGATCCAATTTCAATACGAGATCTATAAATTGCCCTACGACCTTTAATGCAACTAAAATTGTAAAACTAGAGAAGCGAGACCTACATACCACTTCAATCAAGCAGTTTCCTTTTTCACAGGCGGACTTTTGACCATCAGAAACTGACAACATGCGGTCGATCACTGAGGCAATAAAATACGAGTAAAAGCATGCTTGGAATGTAATTCATGGACAGTAACACACGTATGGTCTAAGATAATACACTTCTAAAACCACGTTATTTCTAGAAAGGTGCTGTGATGCTTTAGGTTTAATTAACCTTTTTGTATATAAATAAATGTAAGGCGGGCTTAGGGATAAATTCTTTTATTTATCTATATTCTGTTAAATACATATTCGTATTTTAATTTATTTTAGATAAACCCCGAGGCCTTAAACGAAGGTTACTATTAATCCCTGGCCCAATAAATAAACAAAGGCCAACTGTTTCATATTTTGATTGTCTACCTGAATGTATTGAATTATGTGCATTATCTTATCAAAAATGCACGCTGCCTAAGGGAAAGTAACTAAGCAGTTTCTCAGGGCTCCTATCGGAAACCAAAGTCTGAACGAAATAAACTGAGAGTCTGTTACGAAACTTATCCAAAACGATAATAAAAAGCCATAATTAGTGCAACAATTTATTTTATCGGGAACTCATTGAACGGCGGTAGGCCAGGATTCAAAATAATTACAAAACAGAATTAAATATTGACTAGCATGAATTAAAGACTTAGTAGGATTTTTAAAAGTACACAAAAATTTAAATATACATACACAAAAAAATATATCAAGCTGAAGGCTTAGAATAATCAGTTATGAATAATACTTAAAGACCAACAAATATATCTAAAAGTTAACTACAAGATAAGTACAAATATTACCCATGGTACACAAAAAAATATATCAAAAGTTTATCAAAAATAAGTAGAACGATAGGCACTTATCTCCTCAATTAGCACCAAACAGGTGTAAGATGGCGAAATAATTGATTCCAACGTAGCTACATAAAATTATAGCGGCCAGGTGGGACTGCAATATACCCAGGAATATGGCACATTAAGATGGCGACCTCCACGTGCTTCGAAATTTGCAATCAAGAAAATTAAAATTTAACACCGCACCAACCGGAACAAACATCTACATGCGAACCTTGGAATCAGATGAAAGATTAAACCCCAACCAGGTTGCTGTCAGATTCAATTTTATAAGAAATTGAAAATAAAAGGAAAAAGTTAAACCCACCACATGTTCAACGAAAGTGCAAAAATAAGTTAAATATAATGAATCAAAAACATCCAAAATCGGACATCGAAAATTTACATTAACAGGAAATAATTGCCAATGCAACTAAATAGTTTGTTAAGTTAAAATTACCAAAAAGATGATTGTAATTTCATGACGATTCACATCAAAAGAGACCTCGTGTAAAATTTCAAGCCGACACCTCGACAGAAAAATTCACACTTAATTAATTTTACTTATATTCTTATTGGTTCCCCTCACACGACGTTTTAGTGTCATAACCGGAACATTGTACTTTTTGGCAGTAGTTTTTTAGCCGCCTTATGTGCTTTCACTTCTTTTATAGGTTTTACCATACATACCTCGTACCACGACTGTCTGTCGGCTTTCCGTGTGTAATTTTTAACCATTTTGCCACTGAAAAGAATATTGAAAAGTACATTATAGAATAATATGTCCGGTGGCAAAATAATCCCAGGATCAATTTGCCTCCTTTTGTTTGGAATCATTTTGCCTTATGTGATGAAATTTCAAAAATCCCTCTAAAATCTAGTCAACCCAGGAAACTGAAACTTTAAACACACAAAATTTAACCTGTAAATTGCAAACAATCACTGACAATAAACAGCAGTTCGCAAATACACACTACAAAAACACGCAGACTATTATAACAATTACTTACCAAATATGTTTTACATTTAACACAATAACCAAGTCCACTAGCAATGCGGTAAATGTGTCAAAAGTGCGAACTACTGTGACAAATCATTCCGCTATTAGCCTTAGCCTACCATCTATCTTCTATAGTTTGTAATCAACAAGGGATTATTTTGGACAAAGGATCGTTTTGCTCCGCTTTCCCTATTACTACGTATGGTGTAAACAAATTATAAGTAACTTAATATTTTACTTAATTTACATTTATTTATCGTTAGGCATTTGCAGCCGCAATAACATTTTACTCTGACTTTGCATTTGGCGGACCAACCATTAGGCAGTTAAAGAAGAAAATAAAAATGTGTAAACCGCAGTGCTTAAACTAAAATATCAAAAAGGCGTAGCATTCACCAAAATAAACAATATTTTGAAGGTAGTTCGTTTGTCAAATTAACGTATAAGCTGGTTGAAATGACCATGACGCAAAATTTCGGCTTTTGAATGTTTGAAATTGCTCAGAACGCGTTTTGATCATTTGTTCGCTCATTGAGCGAATTGGATGTTTGCTCCTAACAAATACATCACCTGATACCACTTACAAATTGTTTCCCTTTACTTATTTACCTTATTCTTATTTACCTTTCGTTTTACAAGTAGAAAGAAGGTCGGTGCGGTAATTCAATTAATGGTCCAAATTAGTTCACGAAATATTAAATGGAAACCGCTTACACTGTCGTTAAGTTCATGCGCGTCTTGCGTCTGCGATTGCGTGAATGCCATGATACTTTCTACCTTGCTAAGTTTGAGTTTAAGTAATACATTGCACAACACTGAAATTGTTTATGTCTTGCCTTGAATTATGCTTTCAAATAGCATTTTTGCAAAATACTACCAGAGATGAACAAATAAGTCCTCGAGTATCGACACCAACTACTATAATATGTGGCGTTCCACCAGGAAATGTACTCCTGTTTACCTTCTATATACTAATAATCTTCCATACGCTGCTAAAAATGAAAAATTTACGCTATTTTCAGATGATACTGACATAGTAATGAAGGATAAAGGTAATTTAAAACTAATAACTAAAATAATTAAATAAAATCTGATGATGATTTTCTCAAATGAACTTAAATTTAAGCCTAGTTTTATGCTATTTTCGCTCTAATGGGAACTGTAAACGTTTTGAACATTGATTTTAATACGTATACATTAAAAAAACATGAGTAGATTAAAGTCTCTTGGAACATTGATGATGGTTTGTTTTGGGCTATTTATTCGTCTTCTTCTCGATTTGTCTGCTTTGTACGTGTCAAGTAGTCTACAGACATAAGGCACTTACAACGTGGGTTCGAAACCACGAAAATGCTTGCACTTCTACTCCAGAGAAGACTCACTAGGCAGAATACCCCGGTGGTTTGGCATTGCCTTCCGAGGGAAACGGTCGGGTGTTTTCGGTGCATATTTGACCCTGATAATTAAAGCCGAGCCAATCTTAATCTCAGACGCATGCCGAACCAACTGAACCACGACTGCGACGGGTCACCCATATTGACAATCGAAGTAGATCTTTATGTTCTGTTATATAGGGTTACTGGTAATTCGATACATTCCTTTGAAGATGTGATGGGACAGGAGCTAAGAAACAAATTTAACCCTAACATACATTATGCAAAACTCAATGGTTTTTGAGATATTTCAATTTTTGTGTTTTTCTCAAAAAACTAGATCTTAACGTCTTTAAAGTTAATTTTAAAAAAATCTACTTGACATTTTTTGAACTTTTTTACTGGATTACTTGTCCCACTCTATGGCCATCCGTTTGGAATGGAAAATATCCGGAAACATTTCGATCATGTGAAAATGTTAAATAAGAACTCATAAAAAATAATTTGTAAAAATCAGCTACGAAAATTACCTATCCGTTTTTCTCAAAAATTATCTAACATAACATGCGTCCAGATTCCAACTAAAGTCTTTAACAGTTAATAAACAAGTTCCATTTACATTTTAAAGTTATACAAAATTATGCCCAATCACATTTAAAACAACTAAGTCCGTAAAATGAATTTAAACAATTCACACAAATATTTTACAATTCCAGAATTACAGTTTAAGTTTAACATAAAACAATCTTACATGTATTTTACTGGCACGGCATCTTGAAGTGTGTCAATTTTCTCGTAGGTACTGCTTCTTTTACGGCTGGAAATAAACGATATCTTTCATGTGATTTCGTTTAGCTTTTATACAGAAAATTGAGCCCCTTCTTCCAATATGAACGGGGGAAATGTCTACTTGCTATCTTACAAGAATGCTGCTGTCAGCATTTCACATGCCTGCCGAATTTACGTAGAGGAACGTATCAGGTGTCAAGTTTCAGTACATTGTACTCCATATACGTGCCTTATCTAGCATTCCCACAAGATGTAATTCGATACGTTATACGTGTATCTCGTTAAATTAATGACCCCTTATAAACTGATGTCATCCGCGATTAGATTTTATAATTGTAATATTTTAACATTCGTCTTTATGACATTACCCCCACCCTTACAGGAAGTAATTTTTAATTGTTATAACCGCATCTTGTAATGAAATTATTTCAAAAACATTAGTAGAGGTTTTATTGTGTTTTTATTCTAATACCGTGCTCAATAATTACAACCGAGTGTGGTACAAACAAGATAATTAAAATTTCCAACGCTTTTTTTTGCCTATGGACAGTCCGAATTTGGGAGAACTAGCTTTATATGTTTGCAAATTGTATCGATTTTTTGGAATGTATGCTGCTTTATGCTATTTTCTTGTTAATTTTGTTTAGATTTTAAAATATTACCTTCGATGTCTGGTCTATTGTATGTTATATGTAAATAATTAGTTCGGATAATTACGAATAAGGCAGCTATGCTAATAAGATAATCGTCAACTCAGACAACGATATTCGTTGAGGATAGTACGGCTTATCCAGGATTTGAACGCATATTAAGGTTTACAAAGTTCCCACGTCGTTGATATTAAGAGCTTGTCATGTCTATAAATTTTATTCATAAAATAAATACGGTTTTTGGTATTAACAAGCAGATGCTTAACTACATAGTAGCTCTGAGAAAAACTAGTTTAACAACGCAATATTACTTTTCAGTTTAGTTCATTGCCTTTTATTTGGATAATCGATAAACGTTAAAGAGGAAGACGTATCTTCTCTGCAAACAATTCATTATAACTTTTCTCGCTTATTACATTTTTATTGATTTTGGACTTAATTTAGATCAACAAAGGTAAATATAATGTGTTAAAAACTGTGGTCATATTAATGAATGTAGCTTCAGAAACATTTTTGGGGTTTATTTGGTATGTCTTTCCTAATATTAAGACCTTATTAATTTTAAGAGAATATATTATACTTTTTTGTATTGAATTTGAATTGCAAGTTTCATTTAATGTACCGCGTGTCAAGAAACCTGCGGCGCCCCTATTTTTTAAAATATATTTTTTCTACAAACACTACTAAAAACTGAATTTTTAACACGGCATACTGCAATTAAAAATGTAATATTAAATCGCAGCGTTTTAAAAGTAGATCACGTGGTTTACTTTTAACACTAGTATTAAAAGGCTGCTGTCACAATGACAGAGCAACTAAAATATTAATCAAAGACTGATTTTACCTACCAAATTGACAAATCTAACGTTGCCCTACTAGCAGCTTCTTCTATATCGACCGGAATTTCTTCACTTAGATTAGAACTCATCTTAAATTATTCTTTTTCACTTTTGACAAGCATATGTCAAACACTACATATGTAATCTCAATTCTAAATTGTTTCGTAAATGTCACAGAGTACTAGATTTTTTAGGTAACCTTTGGAATCTCTAATAAGAGAGTTTAAAATGCTTTCAATGGCGTTTGTAGAAAAAATAGTGTATGATATTCGTGTTAAAAGTGATTTTATTTTGTTCGTGGGGTTGCTCAACTCGCTACGCTCGTTTCGCAATCTCCCCCACTCACAAAATAAAATCTCACTTTTAACACTTGTATCATAAATAGCTATTAAAATATCGAAACCAAATTTGGTATGCATAATAGAACTAGATTATTTGACGTAAAACACAAGTTTCTGTTGTTACAATTTTTTGTAAACTGAACAATTATTAATTTATTTTTATTAGTAATATTTTAATTACGTTCAACAATTAAATTCGCCGATTGCTTAAACAAATGTATGCAACAAACATTAAAAAAGTAAATCTAAATTACAAGTAACGCAAAAAGATTACAAAAACTAAATCACTGAACCTCTTATGATTTTTCTTCAATGGAGTCACTATCGCTGCTTTCGTCCCTAAATAACTTTCTGATTAGGTTTAGAGCCTCATTCCGAATTTCAAGGCTCTGAAATTTTATTTGAAGTGGTTCAGCAAATCGTAGGGTGAGAGTGATCATTTTGTTCCCTGTGTCACTGCAACCTCTTAACCTTTTTTCGCCGAAACATTGAAGATCTTTTCTATCAACATATGGAATCAGCGTGATGCGCTGCAGAGAAGTGGTTTTCCTTGGTAGCAACTTGCACTTCAAATTGATTCATTTTCCATCGACGATTTAATATTCGCAACTGCTGAAACTGCGCCCAACCTTTTAATAAAACGTCTAGCTGGCTTTCGATGTTCTTTGATTTAGTGTCGGACTGTTATAATTTATTTGATTATTTTTGATGTGTTTAGTAGTGGAGTAAAACACTTGTTGTGTTTTGAGGGTAGTCATTTGATTCACCGGCGCCGCAGTTAATACTCTTTGCAGCAAAGGATTAAATCACAGTTTTAACAAAACGTTTTCCAGATTGGGGCGTGTCATTGTTGAGATAGAATAACTCAACGTTTCCTTCACTTCTTTAAGGGGCTTCTTCAGGAGGAAAAGGAAGCACTAAAAGAGCACGGTAACTCAACGTGTCAACCATGCCGGGTTGATGTGCTAGAAGTTCAGTAGCTCCAGAAAAATATCAAAATCGTAGCTAAAGCGCGACACGCCACTCAAAACAAACACCTTATTTCCCCACTTATGTGGTTTTTTCGGGTTGTATTGCTTTAGAGTAGACCTTGCTTTTGTAGGGATTGTTTGTTCGTCAACCACCAAACACTCCTCTTTTGGAACAAGTAGTAATCTATCTCTTACTTTAGTTAAAAAAGGACGAATTTTAAAGAGTTTATCATATCCAGGTTGTCCACGTTGTATCTGTTCATTGTTATTATTCAAATGGAGAAAACGTTTGATTTCCTCAAATCTGTTGCATGTCATTGTTTGGGAAACTGCAGGAATATCTAATGAATTGTTCCAGTAACTTCTAGTGGAGGGTAAATGCACAACTGACATATAAATGCATATACCAATAAATGCATTCATTTCTTCTTCCGAAATGTTAGCTGGCTTTTCAGGTCTTCCCTGGACGGAGTACATATTTGTCTCTTGAGTGATGTATGACACTATTTCCTGCGTAAAAATGTATTTAAATAATTGATAAGGCTGATCCATTTGGCTAATGTCCCCAGGAAGGGATTCAGAACCTTTGAAAATAACGTCATCATTGGGAAGATCCAAAAACTTCTCTTGCCATATGAGTTTTTCTTTCTGCTTTTTCGTATTTTTTTCTCTATTTCTTGGAACAAATGTTGTAAGCGGTAAATCATCTTCAATCTCCAATTGACTTTCTTCGTTGTCTGTCTCTGGAACTATCTCATCGTCAATATCTTCATTACCATCATTTTCACTAAGGTTATCGGAATCTTCTGCTAATATATGGTGAAATTCTATAGTTTTTTCGAAAATTTTCATCATCCGAGAGATTTTCGTCTTCACTGTCATATCCATCTGGTATTGAATTTATTGTGACTTTTTTCCTACCATAGAAGGTCCTTGTATTCATCTAGAAAATAAAGATTGTATCAGAAAATATACTTATAACTTCGAAGTGTTCCGCAAATGGCACAAGTCTCATAACCACCAAAAGATAGCTGTTACGTTACAGAATTGATTTTTATTGATAAAATCGTAAAGCATAAGCACTTACCTTTGCGTTGATAATTTTTGTTTCACAATATTCCAATTTTTTCACTCTTTTACACACACACAAAAAGTCGTAATTAGGCAACTGACACGTTCTGACAAGGTGGCAAATGTTTATTACCTCATCTTGCGGATGTTCGGCTTCAAACCGCCCCAGACCTATTAATGTAGTAGAAGCGAGCGTGCCAAATACGGAACAGATTGCAGTTAAAGCAAGAATTGCTTTACAACTTAAAAAAAAAACATTTTTTGATGATGTTCCATATTTGTCACAGTATGCGGTAAGGGGTTTTAATTTGGTAAACAAATTTACATAAATAATAAATTCAGTAAACAAAATATAAGAATAAAATAAAATTTATTCTATAAAATTCAAAAATAAAATAATTAATAAAATCACATTTAAAAATTAATAAATATGGCGGATAGAAGATTGAGAAGTTCTTTGAGGAGAACAGAAGAGGATTCAGATTAAGAGCAATCAGAATTACAAGAAAATACTAATATAATCGAATTCAGAAGTAATTAAAGCTGGTGCTCTGAAAATGTACGTAAACATGTATAGAAAGATTTCAAATTATAGAAAATTAAACCATTTATCAAAACTGGTAAACGAGATAATAATAATGGTCCAATTAAAAGACTAAAAATATTGCAAATTAATACTTTTGTTCCAACTAAAAGGGCTAAGCTAATACAAACTAATAAATATGATATTATTAAAAATATACTTGATAATAAAAGGAAATTAAGAATTATAAAAAGGCACGTAAGAATTAAAACTAAAATGGAAGTAATAGACATTCATGGACCGCCGAATACAAGAGCATGAAATGAATTTTAAGTTTGTAGGGGCATTTTTACTACTACTATTAAATTTTAAATTATATTTTTAAGATAGGTATTTAATTACAGATTATCCTATTCTGATTCACTTGTTGATGGAGGTGTGGGCAGATTCACTCTTTCCTTTAAAAAATGTTCCAAGGCACTTGTGGCGGCCAGCATAGTAACACGATTATAGAAGTAGAACATACAGGGGTCTTGTTCTGCCTCTTCATTCATTCGTATTATTGTAAAGTGAGACATAATTTTAGACAAAAATCTCCTATAAGGTTGGCGTGTGTATCAAGAGCAGAAGACACGAATTAAAATGGCCGAGAACAACGTGTTTCGTTGTATTTTTGAGGATCTTGATTTTACATTAACATTTAAAGATGAAGAGGAAACAATTGTAGTGGAAGTATATAGTGAAATTATAGTAGGAAGACGAAGGCTACAAGCTGCAATGGTGATACATCGGGCCCAGATAAATGGTTATGCTCCTGCTGATGAACCAGGCCTAACATTAGAAACGAGATATAAATGCTATGAATAGGTATGCTTTAAAATAATTTAAGTCAAATTAGATTTACTTACCCTGACAGAATTTACCTTATAATTTTATTTTAATTAAAATGTAAATTGAAATGTCACAATTAATATGATATTTTTAATTAGTATTTTTCATGAAAAATTATCACAGGGTTGTTACTGATGTTCTTATATTACAAATAAACTCACACAACTTTAGTAAATAATGTCGATTTATTACAGTTAAATAATTCCTATCTTCCCCATTAAGAAAACTTATCTACACTCACAGTTCTCAAATGCATCTTCCTTACGGTGCCCAATTCCTAGAATTTAATCCTCGCTAATGTGAAATCCATTCACCAATAATAATAATATTCAATATTGAAGTATTCTGAATTCTAATTTTGCTCCAAGCCAAAACATCCCAGCATCAATTTTTTTTGTAGTAAACCAACTTTATTAAATTCAAACTCTATAGAGCTTTACTTCCAGCTCAAGTTCATCTTCAATTGAAGATTCTATTTCCTTGTTGTGAAACCAAATTATCTTTTATTATTTTATTTTTAAAATAACAAGAATTTTCTCTTCTTTCGCTGCTTTATTCTATTTTAGAAAAAATCATGATCTCGCTTAACGTGAAAAATATTATATTTTCACGAATTTATTTCAACTGGAACATTCTTTACTTCTTACTTGCGAAATTATTTTTCACCACTTGTTTATTATTTTTGAAATAGTTTTTGTTGTCCAGGTTTTTTCAAACTTCTCATCCAATTAAATTATTACTACATATTCCTGTCAACCTTATTTATCACACCCTTATCTAGCAGCCTATTTAGCTAATAACCTTTTTACCTATATTAAGAATAATATTTATAATTTTTACATAATAAAATTAACAATCTATCTAAATAACTAAATTCACATTATCAAACAAATCAAATTTTATCTCAGTCAAACAAATCAAATTTTATCTCAGTAAGAAACAACTTATAGATCGGCCAGGGTGGCGCAGTGGTAAGAGCGTCAGGCTAGCGTTGCGCTAGTCCCCGGTTCGAATCTCGCTGGATGCAAGAATTCCCGGAGTTTCGGTATCGAGCCCTGGTGACCATTCGTCGTTGGGCACCTAATTAACGACGCTCTCCTCCGAATACTGACTTACGAGGTAGAGTAACAAGGTTCTATACGTACACACACATACACTATTCACATGGTGCTGTATGTAGGCAAAAAACGGCGCACTAATCATGTGACTCGCATGCGGGCCGGATTGTGCATTTCACGCGTAAGACCACATACGCTAACGCACCAGCCTCAACACCGAAAGGTATAAGAGGTTAACGATTACATTACAAGAAACAACTTATATCAACTCAATATTATATGTTTCGGCCGTAAACTTAATATAAAATTAAGGCTATCTTCAGGCTAAAAGTAACTGTACAAAACTATGAGTAAATATTCTAAAGATAGATTTTAGAACTTACCAATTAAATATATAAATATAGAAATTAAAATATATACAAAATTACAAAGATAAACCCCAAAAAAGGGATATAACATCAATGGAGAAATAAATGTGTAGAACGAAATTAGGCCAGCATTTCATAAGCAAAAATTAAAAATCATAAATAAAGGCTAAATGATCACAAAGTGTTTAATCTGAAAATAAGGTGTTCCATTTAAAACAACAAAGTTGGGTTTATTTCTGGTGAAACCAAAAGTGACAGCAAGTTTTATTCTACGTCAAATAATGCAGTTTTATAGAGCTAATTTCATTTTGATAGCTTAAAATGTAATTTACAAAATAGGAGTGCACCATTGACACCCTGTATACTTCGTTATCCTTGAAATGACTTAATGAATAAAGAGAAATGTAATTTAAAACTTAGAAAAAGCACATCTTATTAAAAACTTTGACGTAATAATGTTAAAATATCTTCTGGTGACTTTAGTGACACTAAATTCGAGTAATCAGGAAATCGAATTGTTGTGGTTAAAAGTTTAGTCAATTTTGGCACGAAATTTTGCTTTTAAATCTTTCTATGTATGCACATGTCCTTGCACACGGTGTAAATAGAATAGCGAAAATAATAGAAGGGGTGAATATTTAAGGCTTACAGAAGAAGAATGTTTGGGATCGTTTCAAAATTTTTATCATTGGTTTTGGTATTACCATTGGTGGGCGATTACTGTAATGTGTTGCCTTTTCACCATTTTATTTACACCCTGCATGTTGGCTTTGGGGTTGTCATGTGTCAAACCAAATTCTATAAAAATTTAATTATTCCAAATATGTTAAACAAAAATTTGGCTTTAACTTTCCATATAATATTGTAACGTAGAGGTTGGCCACAAGAGGTTCAATTTAAATGGCATGCATTCACAACTTCTAATAAGATTCATGAAATAACTTCAAGCATAACGAACAAACAGCCGCTATACTGAGGCCCTTCTCTTCCATCCAATGCTCGATCATGTGAAATGTTCATTTCGCGTCTTCTTTAATATATTCTGCTGTCTTGCATGTTATTATCGTGGCCAAGTCGTCGGCATATGCTAGCATGTGAATTTCCTGTGGCATTTTAATCTTCAGGACACCGTCGTAGTAGATGTTCCACAGGGTCGGTTCGAGTATCGATGTCTGTGGAACTCCGCAAATCATGTTCATTTGTGCGGTTTCTCCCACTATCAATGTTCTATCGCTTAGGTAGTCCTTGATACTGTTGACTAGATGTTGGCTCACCCAGTTCTCTTATTATCCCGGCCCAAGCATTTTTAACATCAAGCGCCATTAGTATAGCGTATTCGCCTTTACCGTTTGCAGTTTCCGCTAGCTGTGTGACCTTTGCTAGGGCATCGACCGCGAAGAATCCCTTTCTGAAACCGTACTGTTTTTGATCCGGTCCTTCCTTCTCTTCCACTTCCTAGGTCAGCCTGATGTTTAAGGCATGTTCCCATGGTTTGGCTGTTGTATGGAGCAGGCATAGGGTCGGTATTTTATCTCCCCTTCCTCCTTCTTTTTCTCAATTAGGACAAGTTTAACCACTTTCCATTCCAGTGCGTTTTTCCTTTGTGCAGTACAATGTTCATGATGATGCTCATTGTCTTCGGTATTTTGTTAGTCGTGTTTTTTATTATTTCGGTGGGTATGTGATCCAGGCCTGGGGCCTTTTTTCCCTTCAGACGTGCACCAGCTTTCCTTTGTTGTTTTTTGCTTTTCTGTTAAGTGTCTTGTCGCAGGCTTCCGTAATGTTTCGAATCAGTGCCTCGTTTGAGTTTTCTGCTTTTTCATCCTCTATTTTTCTTTCCAACGTGGCAATTAATTTATCCATTTTGTTCTCATCGTAGTACCATCCCATACTCCTCTTGGTTGGACTGCTGGTCACTGAGGCTTTCCTCTTTTGCAACCCTTCAGTTTTCTATTTTACCCAAGTCCGCTGTCCAGGTGGTTAGGCCTAGGATGTGTCCGTACCCGTTTCTTTCCCATGTGGCCTTCTTTCCGTCATTTAATACATCAAGTTGCAGCTCCTCGAACCACTCCGACAGTATTCTGTTCCTGGCATCTTCGACTGTTGAGCCCCAGCTAGCGGATTTCGCATTGAAGTCCCTGTCACAATAGAGCTTTTATTTTCGTTCGTTCTGATGGTTTGTCCCAGGCCAAACAAAGTTTCTTCGAACTCACGTACACTGATGTTGGATGAGATATGGCAGGAGTATAACTATACCCCTTCCATCTCTATCCAGGCGTATCCATGCCCTTTTCCTTTTTTGGTTGCCCTTTTATTTTTTTTGCACCAAAGATGCCTGTATCTTGGTTATCGTCGTATATCCATTTACTGTTATTTTTGATCATATTTTTTGTTTGGCTCCGAAATCAACCCTATATCCCGAATTGTGCCCTCATATACTTGTGACAGGAGGTCCAACGCCCTTTTATTTCTATTAACGTTAATTTGAACTATCTTCATAAGTGTTCGGTACCCATTGTGTCTTGTACCTTTCTGCCTGTATTAATTGTCGGTATCTGGGTCATCTTGTCGATTCTGCCTTATGTCCCTTGTCCTTGCACAGGTAACACACAATCTCGGCTGCGCATTCCTTTCTGGTATGTCCGGTTTCCCCACAGTTATAGCATTGATCTTCTTTATACGCACATTCTCTAATGCTCCACCCTGAAATACTTATGGCATTTTTTGGGGGAGATATATTCCATCTGTCCCAGGCTCGCCCAATTACGGCTTTTTTCACAAGCTGATCTGCCTCCCTGTTGTACATTGTTTCGAAAGCTATTCTTGTCCCTTCTCTGTTTAGTTCTATAGTGAGACCGGTTTCCTATATTTTTGTTCCTACTTCTTTCTTTATTGTTTCCTCTATTTGTTCCGTCGTGACGGTTTCTTCTATTCCCTTTAGTATTAGTTTTCGTTTGTTATAATCTATGTTATGGGTTTATCTGTTCCCTCATTCTTGATAATATATCCGTGCAAGTACGAGTTCCCTTCTTTGAGTTTAATTATTATCGTGTCTACTGTCTTCCCTTGTCCATTCGTAGCCTGTTCTCACTGTTTGTTTGTTGTCTGTTTGTTCGACGTCAATCTTGAGTGTCCAGTCCTTTTTTCTAAATATATATTCTAGTAGTATCCTGATCTTAGTATGGTTATTCATTGTTCTTGAGAGATTACATTTCGCCTCTTTCGTGCCATTTTAAACCATCATATCTTCATCATGGCTTAGGTTCTGGTTTTCAGCGTTTCAAGGTCGTCCAATTACTCTTCCTCAATTAATTTTAATAACCTAGCATAAATTAGTATCCAGAACTATATAAATCAATATTTCATGTCTATACAATATGCCTTGTGCTAAAAAAAATCGTTATTGTAAAACTTAAGTAAATCAAAATCGGAATTTTGGATTCAGTAATTAAGCGGCCACCAACACCTGCATAAACGTCAACACAATTAATTTAGTCGTCATTATCATTTCACGAATAAGGAAACCTCAAGAGAATAGATTCCAATAACGTATTAAATTAGGATATTGTTGTTTAACTCGAGGGCACTGGAGAGGGTACAAGATTGATTAATAAGTTATGCATGTATGTATAATTACCACACCTGTACTTTCGTAACTCAAACTAAGGTTCTAAATTATTAAGACGGGGGATAAAGGATGAACTTCTAAGGTTTGACAGAAAAGGTTCCAGAATGTACCTAACAATATGTCTGAAATGGTGTGGATCTATAAATTATTTTTAGTTTCTCATTTCATTTTTAAAGTCATTAGTTAATATATAAACTGCACTGATTCCGACAGAGTTTTGACATTATTATTTATGCAAATTATTTAGCGAAAATTGTTGCTGAGTTATATAACTCAATTTTGTGATTATATTGAATGTAATTTTGACGTGGCATGTCAAAAAAGTGGGAGAATGCAATTTTTGGTTATACTGGGAAACATGCGTTTCTTTAATATAAATTCGTTCATATTAATTATAATAAGTTAGCAGCTTTTTTAAATCTGCTCGTCATGGCAAAAGAAAATAGTAATTTGTAAAATCAAGTAGTGTCCCTGCAGAAAATAAGAAATATAGTGAATATCCGGTGACCATCTCATTATGGCAATTATATTTACAGTTATTAATATAATGAGAAAAGCAACCGGAACCTGCAACGCTCTGTAAAGCTACGCCACTTCTAGAAGAAGAATGGTGAACAATTGAAATCGAATATTAGTTCGAGTTCTTCATTATTTTATTTTATTTGGTTTTGAAAGTAAAGAGCAGCTGAAGGTCTTTGGTGACAATTTAGAACTAATAAATTATCGAGACATCAGGACGATTAAGGCTCACCAATGCATAGTAGGGCTAATAGCAGAAAACTCTGGCATAAATTACTGAAGTATTTTTATGGCAAGATAATCGAAAAAATCCAACATGTCAACAGCTTTATTCTAACACCACGTATGAGATTTTTTAAAGGAAATTCAGGTTTTTAATGTATGTATGATATATAAATATAGCTAAATTATATTCACGGATTTCTTCCTTATTTTTTCAGATTGTTTCTTCGTAAGCCTTGGATTTATAAACATAGACAAGAGCCTTATGTTTTGGCAGTCTTAGTGTACATTGATCTGGATCTAATATAGATTGTCGAAATGCAGTTTTATATATTGAAGCACACTTGGGGGAGGTCATGGCAATGTCTTTCAAAACATTTACAGCGTCAACCAAGCCTGACGATCGAAGGCTTATTTGTGACGCTTAAGTAAGCTTTTGTGAAGAATGTTGAACCCGTAACGATCCAGTTTTTTGCATTTTGATCTTTCACCAACAACTGCAAAAGGTTTCTCCGCTCTTCTCGTTTGTTTATTTGTTTCAATTTTTCTCAAAGAATATGTCGGGAATGGTATACATGTATAAAGCAATTCTTCATTATTTTTAAAAAATTTCTTTTCGTTTGTATTACATTTCGGTATTGGTATCATAATAATTGTAGATCTTTCTACAACCTGTCTTTTAACGCCATTTCACCTACACACTCGTTTGTTTGTAACTTAAGTAGATGCAATACGCGTCAAAACCGCTCTTCAGGTCGACTCCTCAGAGGACGCGGCTTTTATCAAGAGCTAATATAAAAATAGTCCTATTAAATCCAGATGAATTGCTGCTCACCTTTACTACTGAACATTCTTCTCTTAGTAAAGTTACGATTCTTTAAGAAGCACTCTGAACCATACAACTTTTCTTGTGAAATGTTTATTAGGGTTATCTCGTTGTCACCATAGACCTGCATTTACCACAAATATATATATAAAACTTAGAAATTGTTAGTGTTTCAGAAAATAAAACAATCGTGTCAGGTGCAATAGTTTTAGAACTTAGTTCAGTAATGATTAATTTTAAATTAGTTAGTTAATTTGCAGTATTATATCGTAGATTACAGGAGACCCGTCACAGTGTATTTTCAACATTATTACAAATATAAAATATACCATCTAATATAGTTTTAGCCGATTCAAAATTAATATATGATCTTCGGAAATACCATTTCTTTTAGAAGTACACATTTTCTTCGAAATAATGTCATGAAGTACTGTTAATAAATCTATTGCGCAAAATAAGAGTACGCCCTTCCATGATGTGTTATCTAGAATCGCTAAACTAGATTAGGAATTCCTGGAATAAAGGCGAGCTGTGGAGTCCATTGAAATGGTGGAATAGCAGCTCAGCACGTCAAAAATTTCGCGCAGGTTCAAAATACGTAGTACGGCACGCCAGATTGAATGCCTTTGTTCAGGAACACGTGTCGGTGGGAGCTGACATATAAATGGACTTGGTCTGCAAGCGCTGCTCATGGTTAGTGTGGTCGTTGAATCATGTTCTTAAGAAGTCAGGACATTCTTGTTATTAGTGATGTTCCCTGCGATTGTATTTTGTTTTAATTCGATTATGTTTGAGCCTTGGCAATGATTTCGATTTATATTACATTCATTTTAATATTTTATTTGTTTGAAAACTGATTTGAATTACCTTAAGTATTTGTTTGTTAACTTTGCTTGTTTTCTGTAAACCGTTTTATAAATTTAACCAAGGTGCGTGAATATATGTATGTTATTTTAGTTGAATCAACGTTTTTGTAATAAAACCTTTCACAGCAAACCCCCATGTGGCATGATTGGTTAAATATACCACCACTTTTTTATTTCATTAGTATTAGATCTTCTAATAATATTAATTAATTTCTTCTTTTTTAATTTTATTAACTACTACGTTCCATTTAGTGGTAACCACTATGTTACAATAATATTCGAAGGAACAATAAAATTATGTCCTGATGAGCTAGTCCTTCGAAACACTATGTTAGCATATGTAGTTAATTGGTAAATTTGGTTGGAATAATTCCAAAATTAAACAAGCTCTACCTACATTCGTTGTCGCTACATGCTACGACGAATAATGTTACTTTAGACGATTTGCTGTCTAAATTTAAGGGGAACCGAACATTTACCTAGCAATTCTGTAACTGAAATAAATTGTAGGTTTCAAGCTAAATTACCATTAAAATTCCATATTAGTAAATTGAATTTAGGATATTCTTTTTCGCTAATTTTAGAAAAACGATTTGCAGTTCATTCCTGAATTATTTCAAAAATATTCAGCGTTTATTAGCGAATATGATGAATCTTTGATTGTATAATTATAATTTACAGAAGCTCTCCATTTTTTAGCGCGTCATCCTATTACATACATTAGGTGTTGTCTTTGACGGATCAATGAAACAACAAAAATAAAATTTCTTTAAACAAAGTAATGTATAACTAAGCCACTCTTTAGTCAAAATTATTCGATATTTCAATTTTATTTAGAACCTGTCGGTATAGTTTTTTGGTTGATAATAAGCAACTGTATCCGCATATTTTGATACATCCGAAACACAGATCTCTATAAAACAATGTGTGGGGATCTAATTTGAAGAAATGTTTGCAACTGCACTTTTGGTTTAAATTCAACTTTACATCTCGCTACTAGATTTTTCTTAGAGTTAGCAAATCAAGATGCTGCTAATTTGCAACTTGCATCGAAAGAGATTTTAAATAATTGCGATATAGATAATTTCATATGCTGATCAAATGATTTAAGCAATGTTCTACAATTGCATGGCAAGTTAGTTAAAACTGTTAAGTAAACTAATGTGCTAAACATCTTGATATTCTAAAAAATATTCCTCAAATGAAGCAACATTTTATAGATGTAACGATTAATCTGTAAATAGTATAAATATGTTTATATGCCGGCGTATCATAATGACAACTTTATGTCATTGTATTTGAGTGACGTAAGGCAGTTCATTATAGTCCAAGGACCATAATGAATCCATTATGGGCCAAGGACCATAATGAATCCATTATGGTACTCAATTTAAAAACTATCTACTAAATTCAAAAAGTACTCTTACACGACATTTTCTGCAATTTTCTTCAAATTCGAAGGTAAACTTTCCTTAGAATCACTCATTCTCTTAAATTTTACTACAAATTCAATTTGCAAATTGTGAAATTGCAAATTAATTTTAACAGCGCTTTCTACTTGACAGCAGTGTTTGACAGTAAATAAAGCGCGGCTTGCTTACTATTTTTTATAATAATAACTGAATGCACCTGTCGTTTCAAAAATACTATTTTAAATCTTTAAAAATATACATACTGATGCCAGCATATAAAATTTTGTATGTAATTCGGATCATAAACGATCATTATGGTACACGCCGTGTTATCGGGCTCGGCTAACGCCTCGCCCGATAATATTCACGGCTAGTACCATAATGATCGTCATTATGATCCTTATTACATAAATAACTATTATTATTTGCATCGATTGTGTTTATTTTGTTATGTGGTGGTCCTTCAAGGTGTGGTTAACGTGCATGTAATTGTACTACAATAGCTGTAAAGACAACTTTTTCTAACTTTGGTTATTTCTATAATTGAAATTCATTAAAAATTCTTTTAATCTAATTTTGTCCATCCATTTCTAAAGTATATGAAGTTAAAAACAATACCTAGAAGCCAAATATATATGGTTTCATGTTATAAACGTGTCACTAATCCGCTATCACGTTAGACGTGTACATGTGTAATGTCATGTTGGTTTAAGTTGCCTTGTTGTAAAGAATCACGACAAGTTCACGCAACAAGAACGCCACCCTTGAGATGTGGAAAAGCACTTTTTCTGATAACTATCAAATTGCTGGAAGTTTGTCGAGTAGCAGACGAGGGAGTATTAACACCTGCTTACTAAAAAACTAACCTACTATAAGGGGAGCTAAGGAAGTAAACGTGCTTTATAATTCGTGGTTTTGTAGACTCTTTCTAGGGGTTAGCTAAACATGAAATATTTAACAGCATTATTTTGTCAATTTATTTAGCAAAATGTAGAAAGTGATATTTATACCTTTTTCAGGTGAGCTTACTTTACAAAACTGCAAGAACTTCGAAGTTTACGCTGAAATTCCACGTAAGCTTTAATCTTTTTTTAAATCTTAATTTAATATGTATTTAGAAACCAGTTATATCAATACCTGCTTGCTTTTAACTATGTTATTCTCTAGATTAAATTCAATTTCAGTAAGTAAAAATGACAATACTAATTTTCGCTAGACCTTGGCTAAAGTAGACGTTTACGCCTTCAGAACAGTTCTACTTTATTACACTAGTGTTATAATAGAAACTCAATACCTACTTAAAGTAAATGACAATTACTTTACACACTGTTGACTCCGTTTCTATGGTAAACAAGATGAAAAATTTAGAAACGAGTAACTTGGTTTGTACGTAAAATGCCAGTATGGAACCTCTAAGCCTTATTCGTTTACCTGTCCTATAACGAATCATGTTACGTATTTGTGACGTAATATTCTATTTCAAACCCCTTGGGAATTATTTAACAACTAGCTTATTTATTATATGACGCATGTAGTTTTCATATTAATGATGTTTTTTTTTTTATTTCTTTATTGAAAACAATTAAATACAGGTTTTTCACGAAATAGTGAAAATTTACTGTTAAAACAGCAATATAACCAAAATATTTAATACGAAAATAATCAGATTTAGTAAATTAGGTAACGTATAACAAACATACACGTCAGATTTTAAGTTTTGATGTAAATGTTCCACCTTTTTCCATGCGTTTTCCGTAATCGGATTATTTACACTGTACAAAGCCAACGCTTCTCTATGATGTCCTACGATTAATATAAGAACAAAAGTTACAATTATACACTATCCAAATCTAATAAATGATCAACTAATTTTTCTACTTAAAGTGAATTTTATTTTTATTGAAAGTAAAACTTGAAATTCAATTTTCATTTTAATGAAAATTGTATACTTCCGGGAGTACTGAATAATTTGAGAATTTGAAAATGGAAATACAAAATTACTTACCTGAAAGTGTCTCAGGTCTAACTTAGGGTAATTGCTTAGAATTATGTATACAGACATTATTAATGCAGATGAGTTTCTGTTCATTTTCCTCAAAATATGACAAACAGTGTTGGCACATGTGGGAGTGGATTCAATTTTTTAGCATAAAAGTGTGAAAAATAACCTTTATAACGTGCCAACTGTTACCTGGATGGCGATGATTTTTAACTGAAGGTTAGAGGTTAATATCACCTTTCCTCTTTCAAATGATTCGGCATTAATTGCAATAAGCAGACAATTTTGTTTAAATAACTAAATGAAAAGTCATTTTCAGTAGGCTTTGGTTTATAATGGTATATCCCTTTAAGCTTCAATTCAAATATGCCCAATACAGGTAACCAATAATTTGACAATAACAGACACCGCGTATTTAAAAATTAAATTAAAACTCATATGATATTACAAGTCAAATACTATTTGAATTTTAATTTAAACACATTAAATAATATACAGAATAGGCTTTCGATCAGCTTAACTCTTAACATTATTCCCAATTTGAAAAATGAGTAATTTACAATGGAACGGATTTTATTCGGGAACTTTTTCAATTCAGATTAATTTCTAATAGAAAATTTGTGATTAAATATTAACGAGTGCTGTAAAGTTAGAGATTTAAATAAAAATGAAAATACATATTAATATGTTTTGTTCTTTTTTTGAATATTGCACCACCAGTTGCTGAAAATAAAAATTAAATTAATAAAATATTAACGTTAGTTTAGATAAAACTATGTTTTCATTCTACCCTATCTTTGTATTAAGGTAAAATTTATTTTTCTAGTTTCAAATTAGCATATCTACATTGATGCAGGAGGAGAATAGATTTCCCAGAGATTCTGATACACACAGCCTTTTCAAAGATAATTTATACTTATAGACATACTTAGGTATAAAAACCAATAACGAAAATGTATGGAAGTGTATAAAATACTACGCTACTTTAGTGGATAACGTTTTTATAGATCAGTGGGGATGACCTTCTTTCATAAAGCCTGCACGTAGATCGTAGGAAACTTTTATCCCAATCTAGTACACTCCATATTCCACCTGATTCACTTGGCCAATAAACCGAGATGACATAATTTAGCTATTCGTTACATTATCAACGGTCCACGGAACTAAAGTACTAAAATATGTAATTAAACTTATTTCAAATAGATTAGAAAATTAACGCTTATGATAATATAGGTTTTTATTTATAAAATAATAATAAGTGTTTTTGAAGTTTATTCGTAATTAAAGTGCACCTTTTTAGATATTCTAATTGAATTTTACATACACCAGCCAGTTCCCCTTGTTTTAAATCTTTTGTGGTTATCCGAGCTAGAAAATATAATTGTTAACTGTTTTATATACAGCGTGTCCCCGGATAGGGTTTGCGATAGGTATAACGAACAAAAAAATTGTGAAAAACCTTTCCAGCTTTTGTAGCCTAGGTGTGCTCCGTTTATAATGAATTTTTATCAAATTACACTTGAAATAATATCCAAATTTTTGAGGTATGGCCGCAAGAAATAATCACACGGCGTTAAATCACAACTTCGTGAAGAAAACAGAACAATTCTGTTTTCAAAAAATTCCTTATTGATTTTGATGGAGTTCTGTCTATAATCTCTCTCACATTATTAATATTTTCAGCTATTTTCTTATTTTTAGGTGTGCCACATTTTTCTTTCCAAATAGAGAACACAATTCATAAGACAGCTGTAAAACATTTTGTAGGTAAGGTTTGGAATTTGGTGGTCTGGATATCTTGTAAGAAAGTCATAAAAAGCCAACTGCACAGAATACGACCATTGTCCATTATCTTCTTTATGCCCATTCCTAGAATATGCTTCTGGCATAAAAATGTTATGTCCTTCAGAGAAATCCATTTTCACCTTGGCACTTTGACAGCACTAGCAGTCAACTGATTGGTATATTCTATAATCGATGTACCTATTACTATGCACCAACTACTCTAATTCAGCTACTTATTGAACACTTGGTATAACCTGTGTGTAAAGTCAAAACACCATTTGGTTTTAGTCCCTAGAACTTTTCATAGTTGTTGTCTGAATGACAGTTTAGTATGAACAGTGATTCCCAAGCACTTAACTTCAACCAGCATTTACAGCCCCTGCCCGAACAGGAGAAAGGTCTCTGGTTCTACTCTTTTTCCCATTTGTTATGGATCCCGAGTTCACCGACAGTCCCTCATTTATACAACACCTTTCTACAGCGTTCAGGGCAATTTGCATTCTTTCGAATACTATGCCCTCGAATTTACCATGTATGAAGGTATAAATATCATCCGCATATACTTACTTCTAGCCCCTGCAAAATGTCGTCAATCATGAAACACCATAGCAAGGGAGACAAAACACCTCTCTGCCAATAACACTACTGCTCTGTGCATTGATTCATGGGAAGTGTTGTCGAACACTCCCTCAATGTTTAAGAAGGCACTCAAACCAAAGTCTTTAGCTTGGATTGTGTTTCAGTTCTGCTGACTAATGTATGTTTTGTGGGTTCGCATAATTTTCCTGACTGACATATATGTTGGTTTCGATGCAACGGATTAATATCCAAAACCTCGTCCCTAATATATCTACCTCTCAACATTTCCAAGGCCTTTAACAAATAGAATGTTGGACTTATGGATCGGTATAATTTCATTCTTCAACTTTTAGTTAAATTCTAAGCAACTTTTTCTAATAATTTTCTTCGATATTTATCTTGTCATTTAACGGCACTTTTTCCGACTTCATGCTGGCTGCTTTTTTCAAATTGCTGCCATACCAGGTAACGTACATCGTACTCGATGATTAAATTGACGGACATGCAGCAATCAGAATCGATGCCTAGAAAATTCTTTTTGATGTTCTAATGATAAAAAATGATCCCATATGTTGTGAACTCTTTGTCGTTCACTGTATAAATTTTTTTAGAATATCTTAATGTTGTCGCGTTTCTGCTGACTAATAATTCTCGGTAGTTATTCTTAAATTTACGTATACATCAACAATTTATGCGGGCTAGGGAAACCACACTCAGAAACGTTGAGAATTTTACTTACCGAAAACAAAATCAATTTCCAAAGTTTAAGTAAAACTTGAATAGACTAATAATAATTTAAATTATTAAACTGTGGATTTACTGAATATGGAAGATGGTCGACCCGAGCGAGCAACTACAACCTTGAGCGGCCGTTTTCTCCGACAAGAGCGACCGCCCATTTCTGGGTACCCTAGATTACCCAGCAGGGCGAACTACTGACTCATGTGCGAGAAAAGTGGGCGCCCTCCGGGATTGTCGAGACACCCCTGGACTCTTCCCCCTATAACTCGCGGTTTGAGACAGCCAAACCCTGTGCTCATTAAGAGAGTCATAGTTACTCCCGCCTTCGCATTAGTTCCCGTATAACAATTTTGGATACAGCTGCGCTGTTGTAATTTCGCATACGTAATTTTAGCTGCAGGAAAAGCACTGGTAGCTGGCATTTTTGTATTTGTCTTTTAGTGGAGTAACTTCACGTTTATATCTCGGAACCGGTTTAAACTACTCCCATTTGAATGATTTTTTTTAAACGTCGTAAATATAAAATAGTAAAATCTTTATTGGTTAAAATGACGCTCATTGTTCAGTCAAAAATTTATTAATTTTATACAGGGTGGTCCAAAAGTAATGCGACAAAAACCAACAGTAGATTTGTGAAGCCAAAATATTACGATTTGCCTAAAATCACCTTGGTCCAAACGCTAATATTTACGGAGATACAGGGTGCCAAAGTCGAAATTTTAATCATAATTTTTTGTTGTAATTTCAAAGGTTTTCGAAATATTGATATGAAAATTGGGGAAACTACCTGTTTTGGGACGAGGAACAATCATCCGTCCTCAATTTTAACATAGCTCTTTAAAGAACCTTATTTTTGCTATATCTAATACCTTCACAACAAAAATAAGGTTCTTTTAAGAGCCACATTAGAAATTTTGAATAATATTACGTAACAACTGAGAGTCTAATGAATTAAAATTTGTTGAATTATGTAATTTCACCAGCTATAACAAATCTCGTTTTCCAAAGGAAGCTTTTAATAACCTTAAAACTGAGTTATGCCAATTTCTTTGACACTGACGCTTTGCATTCACAATTAAGTGTTTTGTATGATTCTCAAGAAGTCAATTATCAGAAAACACCATTGAATATGCTGCTTTTTCTTAAAGAAACTATTTTAGAAGGGTCTTCTAGTGAAGTGATTAAGTTGTGCCAACTAGTTTTAACAATTCCGGCAACAAGCGTTTTGGTTGACGTTTCTACTTTCAAGCGCATTAAGACCTTAATCATAAACTCACCAGGTGAAGAAATACTATCCAATTTAGCAGTGTTATCCATAGAAAAGGAGTTTATTAAAGACTTATCGCAAAATACAAGGTTTTATGAAGATGTAATTGACAGGTTTGCTCGGGTGCATAGAACCTCATTACAAATAAATCACTATTAATTAGTAAATTTTTGTTTATTTTTTTACTTACTGTTGCGTATATCAAAAGCTGTTACCTTTTGTACTTATCATTAAACCAGAAGCGCTTCCCCAAGTAAAAAACTCGCTTCCCCCCACTGGAATATTGTTCATGTACACCGGCAGTTTTTAAAGTCAGAATATTAGAACGGCATGCCATAAAGGTAATACAAGTTGTTCCATCTTTATAAGTAATATTGATCTTTCTGTTGAAGTTTTTTTAAGACCACGTACGTTTATGATACAGACACAATACATTCAGAGCTACTATAGTTTAGTGTTGTCAGCCGAAAATTTCCAAAAAAATGCTAAAATGGCAAATCAGCACCGACCCCAGAGCACAGATCACGAATCGGAGAATCTGTCTAGATGTATATGTGGCTCAGTCACATTTTTTATGATAAACTTGAAATTCGGTAGAAAAGAACGACGTATAAGGGTACTTCTGTCCTTACATTTTTCGCATGAGACAAACCTTTTTATCTTAAATATTGAGCTTAGTCAACAATACTTCGTATTTTATGTCTGTATGAAGACTCATTGCTTGCTATTGACCCCCTACTGAAGTTAAACGTTGCATAGGATATCTGTATTACGACTACAAATTTTGTGTAAAAAATAGGAGGGAAATACATACATACAACGAGTATCATTTTAATATTTTACATTAAATTTGCTATTTTTTATATGATCTTATTGCAATAGGTAATATGACATATAACCCACAATGACAAAATGCTTTCGAAAAGTCGTTGAAGTCGTGGTATCTCCGCTTAGTCTAATGAAGTGACCATTAAACTAAAAAAATAAACCGAAAATAGGAGAAATTGAGAAATAATAGGTATAACCTTTAACCTGACCTGCATAAGTGGGTCAGTAAACATGTATACACATGTTGCATAGTGCGATCTAATGAAAGTGGCGCCCATCATATTGATCTGAAGGTCTCGAATCTTATTTTTACTTTAAAAGTCTACCTGTATGTTAGAAACCCTTGGCATACTTGACTAAGGTTCAGTAAACCTATCTAACTATTTTACGCCCTGTAAAGTTTATGACAGAGGTGTAGTGTGTGATAATCTGGAATATTAGATGTCTGATGTAGTAAACGGGCGGTTGTTTTCATATTTGAAACACGGTACGATATAATTTTATTTTTAGCCAATCAATTTTTTGATATGAATAATAATTTGATTAATTTTAACTATATTTTTTGTTATCTACAAAAAAGGTATAAACCACCAAACTCACCTGCTCAATAGTTCCTACAGCTATATATTTTATTTACTTAAACACCATCATTGGTAAAAGGTTTTAGTAAAACAAAATCATTATAGGTTTGTTGCCTTTGGTGTGAATGTTTTTGATGGTTAACGTATTGTAGACGAAGAAATTTAAGTTTTTAATTCTAATTAAGGTATTTGTAGAGGTGTTGATGAAATTGTAGAAGATACAAAACTTAAAGTACATCTCATAACGAAACAAACCACTTACATAATTCTCATGCGAAAGTTTTGTCTACGGCGTAGGGTGTGCAAAGCGATTCTGCTATGTATACAATACATCATACTGTGGTTTATGTGGATCATTTCAGCATCTAAAACTTCTTTGTTCTATGCATTTGCCGCGAACAATCAGAGAACCCGGTTGCGCTATTTTCTTATAATCCCCTTTATAGTAGCCATAGTTTTTTACCTTTTGCGTTTCTGTTGGAAACGGGAAGAGTTCTAACTATGCAGCCACGAAAGTAATTCAAACCATTTTAGGTATACCAGAGGACTATTATGAATATATTAACGTAATTCCGAAACCATAAATTTATTCAAATTAATATCAAATTCCCTGTGCTCCCTCGTTTCACTTAGGTGGTAGCTGTTAATGCTCTTAAAAGGTCATAATTAAGACTTTAAACTTTGTACTGTTTGAAAGCTGTTACGATAAAATATAATTTCATTATGTCATCCTCGTTTATCGCCTATTAAGTTTAATACCTTGTATTATGAAAAATAATTTAAACTTAGTTTAAGCCTCCGCTAAAGCAAAATTTCTATCGAGTATACTGTGGAAAGCGTTTTAAATTGTTTTTCGGGGATAAGCGTTTAATCCCATTATTTTTAATACCCACCGACTGAAACAAGGCTGTTAAAAGCAATAAACACCTTCAGGTTTCAACAATACACACGACAAACTGTTGTGATAGACAAAATAGGTCAATGCGGAAGTTTTTCCGCCAGATCACGTCCAAGCCACCTGTGAGAAACTGACAACTGCCGACGTAAAGTTTATATCAAACTACAACCTGATACAGAAAACGCAAATTCTATATTTTCCTTGTCTCAGAAAAATATTTTCGAAGGCAAGCGAACAGAAATGTTCAAAGTTTTACTTCAACCGATTGTAGAACACTACTTAAGAGTTGGGTTTTAAATTTAGCGACCGCTGTAGAGGGATGCCGAGAATACCACAAGATGAATGGGGCGAAGTTTAGCAGCAAAGCCGTGCTTATGTACCTGATACATGGTTAAAAGCGCCTATGTTGCTTTAAAAACTTAGAATTTTATATTTAAACGCGATAAACTTGTACGATTGTACGATATAAGTATGTATACAGTTAACCGTTTTACGTACTTTCAACGAAAACTCAACTCAACTATAAGATCCTATCATCCTATTACAAGTTTCTTTCGATGTAGTTTGGTTCTTGTTTTTGCATTCGATTTTATGTCCTCATATTTATTTGTAGCAAGTAGTTTCCGTCAATAAACTTAAAGAACTATTGAATGCGATGCGAAGTTTTGTAACAATTAACAATGTAATGTTATGCCTAGCGAGAGCTAAGCGAAGAGAAAATAGGCAAGTGAAGATAATTTACTGCTTATCTTCGTTCGGTTTAGTTCGTGCCAGATTCCAGCCATTTTGACCCGGCAATAATTTGTAGCTCTAGATGTACGTGTGTCGGTTAATTTAGGATACAAAAAAAAATTGAAAAACTGAGCGCATGACATTCTGAAGTGATTTTTAAATTTTTCATCGTCCAGCTCGTTAACTAACTTAATGTTTCTCGTCTTTTCATGTATCCATTCGTCCAGCACTTCCTCTTATTATTTCCCTTGTATATTAATAACTCTTGATCTTCGTCGAAATCAGATTCCGAAATTAATAAGTCCATTAATATGTATTTTGATAAATTCGGCTGTGCACATATCAACTTATAGACATATGACCTATGTCGATTTTTTACGTAACTCAAATCAACAACGTTGTCACACAGATGCCGCTTTTGATGACCGATGTTAACATCAGTTCGCCCCGCTTCGTTTAATTTAGTTCCTTTCGTTTAGCTTCGTTTCATGTTCAATGACCAATTATCTTTATAGATTGCGTTTACTACTGCAATTTATTCAATTGTTCAAACCCAGCACGAAAGTTTAGCATGCGTTGATTTTTAAACAGATATAAGGAATTAGGTGTTGAAAGTGTACAAAACGTAGTACAGGATGTAAAGCTGTAAAGATGGCACAGAGAAAAATTATTTTTTGTAGTTGAAAAATTAAACTCATGGTGTTGAATATAGAAGAAATTTTGTTTTTTTTTCACTACCAAATAATTTAGAAACACTCACGGTTTTGACGGAAACGATCTCATCTTTCGATTTTCAAATATTTGTACATCTTTGGAATCAGAAAGATATTGTAAATTTGAATAAGTAAGTTTATTATTGGGATGCTAGCATTATTTCCTCCGATGTTGTTAGCATTTGGATTTATTTATTTTCTATTGTTTACTGGATTGTTATATGAAATTTAATCCCTTCGTTCGTTTATTACTTTGATGTAAGCCCAAGCATGGCATTTAACCTATTACACGCTTGTTGTAATTAATTAACCTAATTTGGTACATCTTTATTTTTAATTAACTAGGTAAGTTAGACATAACCGTCATTATACAACTATTGTTTAATTAATAGGTTTGTACATCTTCTAGCCTGAAGATGACCTGTGAGGTCGAAACATATGCAGCTGTTTACTGTTCAAGTAATCTTTATCTTCTGTTTAATGTTTAAGTAATTTTCGGTTACTGTTCAAGTAATCTTTATCGTATTAAATTTTGTTGGATTAGACAAGTTTTTCATTTAATTCAAAATTGAATAAGTAATTTTATTTTATTTTTCTTCATTCTTTCCAAAACCTTCTAGAACAAATTTCCTTCTATTGTTTTAAAAAATACCGCAATAAATTTAACCTGCAAAATGTAGGGGAAACTCGGTTACTCCCGTGATAAGGATAATACCGTGATAACATGAAAGAAATATTTTAAAATTCGTCCATATCAATGTGGGTTTTGATATACTATGAAATAAAAACCAAGAGGTCACAAATTTAATGTAAAATTCTACAAATATATTATACAGGGTGACAATAATCTACCTGTGTTGTATGGGTAACTTTGTTATTATAGAAGTTAGAGAGTCGGCTAAATTAGCAAAGTTGGGCAGAATTTCAAGACAAATTAGATGCCAGTTTGACATTTGACATACACTTTCAACTTTTTCAAATATTTCGAAAAAACTAAAAACATGCGATTTTTTAAATGTTTTATAATTCCGTAACCACCTATTCTAAAACCAAATTGAAATATGCTTCTTGTAGATATTTTTACGTAGAATTATAAAAAAATATCTACAAAGTCATAGCACTCTCGATTTTTGAGATATAAGCCAAACTTACTTTTTTTTAAATGGCAACCATAGTAGGCTATGGATTCATTAAAGAGCTTATTTTTTGCTGATTTCAAAAATGTATAGGTTGTCATATCTGTTTCCGTTAATTTTCTCAGAATTTGCAAAAAACTGAAATTAATGATGATAAATAATAACCATGAACTAAGAATGCCTTGGAATTTTGTCATAGTCTCTTGTTTAGTAACTCATCATCAAAAAACAATTGAAATTATCAAATTTTTTTAATTAAACAAATAACAAATAAAGTAGGTACTTAGTAACTATCGTTATGGATAACAGAACTAAATAATAAATGTAAGTAACTATAAAAATAAATTAATGATTATAATAATACTTCAAAGTGACCACCATTTTCTTGAACACATAACTGACATCGTTTTAATATTTCACGTTGCAATTTATTTAATGTATTATGTCTAATTTCGGCTACAGCTCTTCTTATTTTTATTTTCAGGTCATCAATGTTATGAGGCTTTTCTTTGTACACTTTGTCTTAAATAGTTCCCCATAAAAAAAAATCTAGGGGAGTTAAGTCCGGAGACCTGGGAGGCCACGCAATAGGACCTCTGGTACCTATCCAATTAGGAAATCTTTCCGATAAATAGTGTGACACAATGTGAGCATTGTGAGCAGGTGCTCCATCGTGTTGGAAGTAATTCAAATTTTGTATAAAATTTAATGGAAGATCGTCCAACATTTCTTCGAATTGATTACGTAAAAATAGCAAATACCTCTCTGAATTTAGATTTTCCTCATAAAAATAAGGACCGAGAAGTTTTGTTCCAAGAATGCCGCACCAAACGTTAATAGAAAAAACGTATTGCTCTCGCCTTTCAACCGTTAAGTGTGGATTTTCCCTTGCCCAGTAAATATGATTTTTTCTATTGAATAAACCATTATTTGTAAATTTGGCTTCATCCGTAAATAGAATTGATTGAGAAAAGACTTCGTTTCTTTCACTTTCTTCAACAAACCACATAGCATAATTGAATCTTCTTTCTAAATCTGTTGGATACAATGTGTTTCCAACATGATGATGATAAGGTTTTAAATTATTTTGTTTCAAAATTGTTCTTGCTTGTTCTCTGGATACATTACACTCAAGTTCAATTTCTCGCACAGATGCAGTCGGTTTAAAAGTATTGTATGCCAAAACACGCACCTCTGCTCCTTCATTAATATTTTTCTTAGCTTCTTTTGGTTTACAAAATGATCCATACCGTTTTAAATTGGATTCAAGTTTTGCAAAAATCCTTTTATCTAGCTGCCTTCTTTCCATGTATGTTTGCAGATACAATTCAGAAGCTGCATTCGCATCACGATTACAATTGTAATAGCAAAATAACATATCATTTCTTTCTTCCCACGAGTAAGCCATTTTTTTTTAGTAACTTTAACAGAACTACTTAACACATTCACATTCGTAATTATCAGCAAAACAGGACTAACTTTGACAATTAAATTTGTTTTGTTGTTTTCCAATTCCAAGGCACTCTTGTTGTAGGTACTATGCAGCTAATTATTAATTATGATCACTAACTTCAGTTTTTTGCAAATTCTGAGAAAATTAACGGAAACAGATATGACAACCTATACATTTTTGAAATCAGCAAAAAATAAGTTCTTTAATGAATCCATAGCCTACTATGGTTTCCATTTAAAAAAACGTAAGTTTGGCTTATATCTCAAAAATCGAGAGTGCTATGACTTTGTAGATATTTTTTTATAATTCTACGTAAAAATATCTACAAGAAACATATTTCAATTTGGTTTTAGAATAGGTGGTTACGGAATTATAAAACATTTAAAAAATCGCATGTTTTTCGTTTTTTCGAAATATTTGAAAAAGTTGAAAGTGTATGTCAAATGTCAAACTGGCATCTAATTTGTCTTGAAATTCTGCCCAACTTTGCTAATTTAGCCGACTCTCTAACTTCTATAATAACAAAGTTACCCATACAACACAGGTAGATTATTGTCACCCTGTATACCTATATATTGGTTTCGACCCTTAATATTTATAGGTCATCTTCAGGAATAGACTACAAGATAATTATAACAAGATTAGCTATTAAACTTCTAAAACAATGGGTAGTACTTACAATAAAATTGATAATAATGCCGCCACCTTAACGATAATATATAATTAATAAGATTACTTGATGAAAAATATAATAAAAAACTTCATTTTTACTTTAGTATTCGGCTGAAACATTCAAAATAACAGAGTCGAGTGACTCGCCCACGAACAAGTGGAAAATTTAACAAAATAGCCCAGATAGAACTTACAAACCGCTGGCGCAGCGACATTAAATAAAATGTTTGAGTAAATCGGGGCATTCGAATAACTGATCATTAAGGGCCGGTTGCACAAAGCTTATGTTAAATTAACGAATGATCAAAGTTGACAAAAGAGCATCTATTTTTGTTTACTAATGTGTTATTTGTCATATGCATTCCAGTTTTGATTCGATTTTGTTCACTTTGACGAATGATTAATTTAACCAAGCTGTTAAATCATGTTTGTGCAACCCACCCTAAGTATCGAGGCATCAGTAATGACCTTGAAGTGTTTATACAGATTGTCAACCTAAACATACAAAAATTAATGAGTGCAACAAGGAAGACATAAACAATGTGGGTAGCACAATAAAGATAGAATGCAATCATGGCTAGGTAAACTTTTAAACTAAAGATCTCTCTCCAATAACAATCAAGCAACAATCTGTATATTTCATATTGTTCTAAAATAGATAACCTATTGTAGTTAGTTTCAGTATGTAAAATGGAAATGTCTTCATTAGAATTAAAATTTTGACGTGTATTTAATATGTGTAGCGCAAAATATGAAAAATTGTTGGTGGAATTATTGTTTCTAATTGATCTGACATGTTCTTTGACTCTTTGTTTAATATTTCTGGTGGTCATACCAATATAAGTAAATACCATTACAATCTTTACATTGCAATTTGTAAATCCCCGGTTTGTCAATTCCATCTGTTCTTGGTTTATTAACACCTAATGAATTATTTTATTTGTTGTTAACTGTATAAGCAATATTAATATTACAACTTTTAAACAAACTGTAAATTTTATCTGAAAAAGGGCCTATATAGGATAAACTACCTAAAAAGTTTTTTGCTGTGCCTTCTGATAGGGGAATAAGGCCTGTATTGGTAATAATTTGAAGCTGTTTACTGAAAAACCAAAGTGGAAAGTGGAATCTAGCCATGACCTTCTTCGGAAACCCTGAAATTGCCACGAGAAATCTGCAACGGCTTCTTGATAAAATACAAATTTGGTTCAAAAAAGGGAAAAATGAAGGCAAACGAAGATAAATCCGTACAAGTAACTTTTACTACAAAAAAAGGTAACTGTCCACCTATAACTTTAAATGGAAAAGAGTTAAGCACGCAGATGATGCAAAATATCTTGGCTTACACCTCGATCGACGAATGACCTGGCAGCTGCACATATTTATTAAAAGGATTAAAACTCAGACAAATGAACTGGATGATAGGAGGACAATCGCAATAATTGACAGTCGAGAATAAATTATTAGTATACAGAGTGTTTCATCAATAATTGTACATACGCTAACTGGAGAATCCTTGGCCCAAAATATGAAGATTTAAACTGTAACACTTAGATAAAATGTACCTCCTTACTGAGATACAGGGTGTTTTATTTCAAATTTTTAAAATAATTTTCTATTTAATACGAAAACAGATACAATGTAAGGTAACAATTTAAAATAAATACAACTACATAATAATACAAAAATTTAACATAATTTATAACAAATGTTCAATGTGAGCCCCATTTACTTCAAAACATTTTTCAATTCTTTTGTTAAAACATCTCCTAACTTTAAAAAATATGTTCGGCTGAGTTTTCATAAAATTGGCAGAATTGACTATTTGTTGCCATAACTCTTGGCGAGTATGTATTTCTTGAGAAAATACCAAAGGTTTCATGTGTCCTCAGAAGTCTAAGTGATTATAATCCGGACTTCGAAGTGACCACAGAAATTCGCTTCCACGACCAATCCAACAATGTGGAAATTGATCACTTAGGTAGTTGCGCACTACTAAAGGAAAATGAGGCGGGGCGCCATCCTGCATGAACCACATATCTCGTCTTCGATTAAATGGAAATTGCTCTAACTCGTCAAAAAGTGTAGTTTGAAAGAACTGCAAATACAAGTTACCATTCAAATTTGCGGGTAATTCATAAGCGCCCAACAAGCTCTCTCCGAAAATACCGCACCATACATTTAATTTAAACTCATGTTGGAAATGTGCCTCTCTGAATACATGAGTATCCCAACTGTGGCTATTCCTCCAGTTAAAAACTCCTCTACGTGTAAAAGTGGCTTCATCGGTGAAGAGAATATTCTTAACAAAATTAGAATTTTCATTTCTTCTATCTCTTATACACTGTGCAAATTCCACACGTACAGGAAGATACCTTGGCAATAAGTTTTGTACAGGTGTAAAATGGTAAGGTCGCAGATTTTCTTTTCTAAGTATTCTAAATACTGAAGCATTGCTTACCCCAGTAATTGCTGATAAACATCGAGTGCTTAGTTGGCGATTATCAGCAGTGCGCACTAAAATGTCGTCCTCTTGATCAACAGAAACATTTCTTGGCCGTCCCATATCACGTTTGGGCTTGAATTGCCCAGTTTCTCCTAATCGATTAAAAATATTTTTGAAGGTCTGATGCGGGTTGGACTTTGTCCGGTTACATTTGGAGATATCTTCGAGTAGCCGCACGACAGGAATAGTTTTCTTGTACATAAACACAGATCATGTCCCGCATTTCAAGATTTAAAAAAATATTATGGCATGGCATTTTCACTAGATAAGCTTTTTAAATTTTTAAATAACAAGGAAAATAATGAGTGACAGTAATATTAAAAATTGACAAAAATGACACGACCCTACTAGATCGAAATGATTATTTCAGCACAAAAAACGAATTTATTTTTCCTTTCGAAATTATTGTATTCCATACCAAGAATGTCGTTGAATTTATCAGATCTTCTACAAAAAGTTAACTGTAAAACTTACTTCACGTAACCCATGCAATTTTATGAGTAAAAATGCCGAAATGATCAAGACGAATATGATTCAACAATAAATTAAACATTCAAATCAGAATATTGTGCAGCCGTATCTTTGTCTTTAATTATCTCGAAAAATAATTACTTTATCGTTATGGAGTAAGAGTACATTATTTTCTTAAAAAATGATCAAAAATTCAAGAATCATACTAAAATGACGATTACACCAGTGGCGTAGAATTTAGAGGGGGAGAACATTCATAGGAGTGTTTTCCACATGTTAATGTATACACGATGTTCCCTGAAATTTTGAATACGGGCATTTGAATGCATTACTTGGCGCTTAGTTACCACGCTCGTTTTTTGCATAGCTGAGTCAAAGATTTTAATTCACTAAGCAACGGGAAATAATTAGTAATTTCTAATTTGTAATAAAATAGGAAATCAAAGTGAAAAATATTTACACGATATTTTAATATTTCAAATTATACTTAAAACAAACACAATGCTAACCTAACGAATAACAAATAGCTACAATGTTCATCTTATTAAATGTTCGAAAACATCTCCTTAAGAAAAATTAACTTCACTTAAGTCTATCAAATTTGAAGCTATCTAAGTCAAATTGACATGCATTTTGCAGTAACAACCATGGCAACCTATTATAATAATCGAGAAGAACAAAATCACAGTGCCTACAAACACATTACATTACCCGTATTCAAAATTTCAGGGAACAACGTGTATACATATACTGTACTGGTCCTTGCTTTGGCAGCAACTTACGTTATAAAAAGCTTCACGTTGGATCGACAATTTTAGAATTCTTCTTTGCCCTTTAATTAATTAGAATTCCTGAGATCACACCTCTAACGGGTCGTTGCGAAGGTTCGTTGTTGTTGTTTAGAATTATTAATTTGACACAAAATAAAATTTTCACTCTAATTTTTATTTAATTTTTCAGCCCTATCAACCCTACTTAACTCTAACTTAAAATTATGGTTTCACACTCACTATCTACAAAGATTTCAAAATTTGTTTCAGGTCCTCTTCTTTTAAAATAAGTACTACTACAGCTCCAAATCCAATTGGCCTCTACTCGAATCCAGTTTCTAATTACCTCTGCTTTGAATTCAGTTTTCTTTGAAATCCAAAACACTTTCACTTCCAGAATTAAATCATTATTTTACTTGTTTATCGAATCATTAATTGATTCTACTTATCGTTAACATTGTTTCAAATTAAATATTTGGTTGAGATTTAATAATTTGGGAGGAGCAAACCTATTTGGTTCTTGCCCTTTCGAATGCAAATTATAATCTCTTATGTATCAATTTGTTTTTCTTCGTATCCAAGATTTTTTTACATAAAATGTTTCACTACAACAACCATATTTACGAAGTTTCTATGATACCAATTTTAAATTTCTATGACTACTAATTTAGCTAATTATACTCTAACAATGATTAATAACAATAACTTATTTACATTAATAACTTAAATTTAATCTAGCTACTTAAAATTTATGTTACAATTTTTCTAATAAAATCTGCATTAATAATATTTATGAAAATTAACCTTCTCTAACAAATTACATGTAACAGAATCTCTAATCTACATCCAAAGGTAAATATCACATCAATACATATTATCAAACGAACAACTTATTGTCCACCTTGGATTGATTGATAGATCATTTTAGCGAATTAAAAAAAAAAGTGCGGCCCTGGGAACAGAGCCCGGGCCATTCTTAACCTCAGTGATCAGATACACGCTAAACCCTGAACCAACTACACCACAACGGCTACCTTCGCTAGTTGTAGAACGTAAATCCAAAGCCAGTATCTTTACTTGCAAATTCTGTGAAACCAAAACGTCGCCTTGGGCAGAGATGAAAATGATTGAAATTTTAATTTTGCTCGATTGTGGTCATAAACGCTGAATGCAGGAGGAAGTTGGTGGTCTTTTCAACAACAAGTAGTATCCTGACAGACACATAACTCAAGTAGCAGCCAGCAGAGTAGAAAACAAAACAGACCCTATTACTCGCGGCCTTTTGCCGATCGCAATTTCGCAAAGCTGCAAATCTTTATTACGCAGTTGCAATAGTATTAGTAGGCATGTACGAGTTCGTCATCTACCGCGATTAGTTTATTCGTAAACATTGTTGACAGATTTCATAAATTCGCGATTTTATACGTGTTTAACTTATACCAAAAAGTGAATAGTTAGTAGGTATATTATTCTACTCGCATGTAGTGAGTATTACCACTGAGGCGAATTGCGTCATTCGCTTTCGCTCGTGACGCAAATTTAGCCTTCGTTGAGTAATTACCATCATAATACGCTTGCAGAATTAATAGTATACTATTATTTGATTTATTGATTTATCATCTACAGGCTGTCGCCCAATTACAGATGACAATATTAAACTTAGTAGGTAAAATAAATTTCAAGAAATGTTAAAATTAACGATAAACGGTATAGGTCAGGAGAAATTCACACAGTTTCAGCAGTGAGCAAGCATCTGTTTTGGTTACATTGAGGTATTTAGATTTTATCTTGAATACTGGATATCGATTTCCTAAATTCAATTGGTTTTATGTTAAAAATTTCTATATCTATGTTTGCGTTATTAAACAGGCGAGTTCCTGTGATAATTTGTTTTTGATATTTTTAAGCTAAAGGCGTTTTCCTTAAACCTGGTTTTGGTATTCCAAAATCTACCTGGCTCAGCAAAAATGAGTCGTTTATAATATTATTTAAAATTTTAAACAAAAACATAAAGTCGTTTACTATGACTTCGTTTACTATTCTTCTCTTAGTGAGAGATTCTGTGTTGAAAGTTAAAATCAGTTCGTTATACTGACCAGTGACCCTCAAATTTAGAACCATTATCCTTGAAGTAGCAATATTTAAGTGCTTTCTTTTGTATTCTTTCTAGTGAAAGGCGTTGGTAAGTATAATATGGGGACCAAATAATGCTTGCGTACTCAATTTTGGACCTAATTAATGTATTAAATAAACATATTATGCCTTCCGAATTTCTGAAATCTTTAGTTATTCTAATAATAAACCCTAAAAGTTGATAACATTTATTGATTAGTTTTTCTCTATGATTATTAAAAGTTAATTTATTATCTAAAATATTCCCAAATCTTTAATTTCTTCTTTCACGTTTAGGCCTTTATTGTTCATTGTATAGTTAAAAATAATGTTTGTCTGCTTACGAGTAAAATCTACAATAAAACATTTATCTGCATTAAAATTCAGTTTGTTCGGCAATGACCAATTATATATTCCATTAAAGTCATCTTGTAACCTTTGGCAATCACTAAGGTTATCAATTGTTTTAAATAACTTAAAATCGTCAGCATAAATGAGATATTTACTCTCTCGCATATATCATTGATGAATATTATGAAGAGTAATGGTCCCAAATTCGAGCCTTGCGGTCCTCCCGAAGTTGCTAAAAATTCTATTGACTTGTTTCCTTTGCATTCAACGTATTGTTTTCTATTAAACAGGTATGTAAGAAATAAGCTTATTGTTTTATTGTGAAATCCGAACCGCTTCAACTTATCAAGCAGTAGCAAATGATTGACCTTGTCAAATGCCTTGGAGAAGTCAGTGTATATAGCATGTACTTGTTTTCTATTTTCCATGGAATCTGACACGTACTGAACAAAATTACATAGATGTGTTACTGTAGATCTACCTCGCATGAAGCCGTGCTGTTTTACGCTTACAATATTTTTTGTTTTTTCATAAAGATTGTCATGTATAATCAATTGCAGAATTTTGGCGAATACACATAATAATGAGACAGGCCTATAGTCTTGAATTACATTCCTTTTATTTTGTTTATGAATTGGGCAGATCCTAGATACTTTCCAAAATGCGGGAAATGCACTCTTTTTCAAAACAAGATTAAATATTATGAAAAGAGCTCTACAAAAAATTCGGCACAACCTTTAACTATGTAAACAGGTATTTCATCAGGACCAACTAACCTTTTATTTTTAAGCTTTTTAATTGCCCTTACTATTTCTTCCCTTGTTATAAAATTAAGTTGAGTAATGTTAGAATTTAGTGCCGCCGTAACATTTACATCACTACCGCATCCCAGATTAATAGCCAGGGCTGGTTCTACTGATTCATAGACGCTCTTGAAATATTCGGCAAAAGCCTATACTATTTCTTTCTCATTTTCGTAACTAACGGAATCCTCCTTAGAATACATAGTATCGGGTATCCCCGCTGCATTCATCTTAGATTTAATGTACTCCCACCCTTCCCTTGAGTTTTCTTTAATACTATTTTCCATATTAGTAATATAAGTTGCATACGCACTTTTAACTAATCGTTTTAATTCTGATCTAATATGTTTATCTTTCTTCAAGTGTATTATGCCTTTTCTCACCCAAATGCAGGCATAGTTACAGTTTCGTTGGGCTATCTTGGCTTTCCATAGCAGCTGTTTGTTTATTGCAGTTAGGTTTTCATTTATATAAATTACTGAGCTTCCCGAATTTGGAACAATTTCATTATTTATTATCCTCATTTTCTTTTTTGCTTCCAGGATTAAGTCGCGCATTGTCCTCCTATTGAATTGCACAATTACTGGTTTGGAATTTTTATCTGTTCTAGATAGTAATCTATGCACCACCTCAATATCATCTCTTCTTACATTTAGCTCGAGCAGCTCAGAGATTTTTCCTATCTTATCATCTAAATCTTCAGCTTCTTGCTCCACCAGTCCATGAATTTCCAAGTATTTATTTCGTCCATATTGCTCTTGCTGATTTAGCTTTCGCTCGAGTAAGTTTATCTGTTCTTTTTCTGTTATCTGCAGTTCTTCTAATTCCACTAGTTTCTCTTTGTTGTCATCCACTCTTTTTTCAATTTCCACTACTTTATCTTGTAGCTTATTAATTTTTGTGGTTAAACCATTTATGGAAGTAGTCAAACCTTCTATTTTTTCCGTCATAATTGGGAGAATGTTTAGTTGCTTACTAAGCATTCGCGTCATTTCTAAACATTCGTTAGGCCCATTTTCCAGCTGCGCATTAGGCAACTCTTTATACACCACTTCCTGAGTTTGCATTTCAACACCTTCTGCCTGTTTCTTACACGTTTCACATAACCAAATTTTGATTACTTTGGTATCAACTAATTCGCGATACAGCTCTATTGACACATTAACACACTTTATGTGGTATGTTGCATTGCAACATCCACTGCATTCAATAGAGTCGTCATATCGACCAATTTTTGCACTGCAAGTTAAACACGACACACCGCGTCCGGCCATTTTATTTTATGCTTGATTATTCTGAGTATTTTCATAAATATTCTATGTCGATCTCAAAAAACTTTTTTTCGTTTTGTCATAAAAATATATATTTTCAGTTTTCGTAGTAGTTAGTTTTGTTTTGTTACATTTAGCGATTCTGCCAATACTCTAGAAAATAACTTTTAACAGTCGAAACTGATTTTTTAACAAGCATTTGCTATATGCAATTAATTGTTTTGTGTCAGTATAATCATTCATACAAACATGTAATAGTTATCACGACCCTATATAACCAGACGATCTGTATTCGAAAATGAAAAATGCCCTTTTACAACAGATAAAATTAAATAACGAGTAATCTGTAAACACGCTATTTCCAAGGCTAACACATACACATCTATGTTTCCCTATTATATTACAAATACAACAGGAGCATAATTTGTTTAATCAATGTTTCAAAGGAACTAGAAAGGCGTTATACATTATATTTTCATTATAACTCGACAAATTTGCTTTTTAATTATGGCTTTTACCGTTTCAAATTATAAATACTAAAACGAAATTAGAGAGCTATGAAGGTTTGCAAAAATAATCATTTCATTTTAGAGTTGAAATTGAAAACGTGGAGCTTTTAAAACCGTTATTAAAATTAAATTTGTTATTTAATGTCAACCTTTTCCCATTTTAACTCCGAAAAAGGCTGCGGGATTTTTGTTTTCATTATAAGTACTTTGAGGTTTTTAAGGTCAGTTAATTTTATGTTCCTTTTTAAATAAACAGTTAAAGTGATATTGGTACCCAAAAATAAAATTTTCTGTTATTTTAATTATTCTCAAAGTTTGACCAACTCAGTCAAGTATGTTTTTGCAGCTGCAATAAGTTATATATGCTTGATAGGAATCAAAAGAAATTGACACAGAATTGTTTTCTTGAAGTAATGTAGGGCAAAACAGTTTCCTCTCTTATTTTTAATATTGTTCTTCATAACCGTCATTAGAATTTACTGTAATTTCTGTCAAATTTTGCAAATCAGTCACGGAAGTAATTCTGGCTTTGTATTTAAAAAGTTTGTGCTTAAATTGGTGCAATCTGTAAATTGACACGAGCAAAAGTATAGGAGCGAAAGCTCCAGCGGTTGAAGGGGATAGGCAATAGGATCAACTAAAGCGATTCTGAGGGATTACAGTCGTTAAAACTGCTGACCTAATTATTTTCGAAAGAAGATCCAAAGCCATGTAATATCTTTCATCGCGAAGCGATTACGTAAAATTTGATTTTTAGGAATTCAGCTTTTTTTAACATTTTACAACACATTAAAGAGTAATGTTCAATTCGCCGCTACAAGGGGTAGCAGTAAAAATTGATTTTTTTCGCAGGAGTTAATTTGATTTTCACTGCTTCCACATTTTCTTCGTCTCGATTTAATTTAACTAACGACTGCTACCTATTCCCGACTGGGTTTTTGCTCTAGTAGTTTCTCTCAAAAAAATTCGTTTCCAGGTTTGTAAAAACCACGAATAGTCATAAACGTTTAGAGAATTTTCACGTAACGAGAGCGCTAGCGATAATTGGATAAGCTTGTCGTTATAGCAGTTATAAGTTTCTTGATCAGTAGGAATTGCGGTGTTACGGAAAAATAACTATATAGTGTTAAGCTTAAATTGTAATAGAACACGTTTTTGTCGGAAAACGTATTTCATAAGCAACAATTTTTCTATAAAATCTGCAGTGGGGTATTTTAAAGGGCTTGCGGCGTGGCCTATATGTAATGCCATTATGTAAAATAAATTTTCCTTAAAATATGTATACTGCATTAACTTCCTTTACGATTTTCTCGACTTATTTTACTGATGGTTTTTATAATGGTAGTAAATGCTACTAAAACGAAATGTTCCCGCATTTTGTCTTTTTACACCAGCGATAATGTTTTTAGACAGGACTATTTTTTTATCAGGTTTGTAATTCCATTCTGAGGCCATCTATTTAAAACAAATTCCCTTGTAGCTATTAAAGAATAAGAATAAAGGCGAAGCGGGGATTACCAGATCCGCATTTCTTACACCTTAGTGGCGGCAATTTCTATCCGATGCCATCGATTTCTAATAAAGCTGAATTGTGTGACAAATATGTGGCTACGTAGCTTTAGTTCCTCAACGAACACGTTCCAAACTGCATGGGCCTATATCGTAACTTTTACAGTTTCCATGTTTGCGGTGTTGGTGGGTTTAGGTTGAACATACCACTATTAAAGGCAGTTTTTATCCTAATTCTAGCAAAAATCGAAAATTGTGGTGGTTACTGGCAATACGATCAACAGCAACGGTAATCCCGCAACAACCTTAATTTGATTGTAGAACCCATTTGAGCATAATCTGGAATTGATCTAAAGTGGCCGCAGATGACGTTATCTTAGGAATTACTTTCTTATTGCAGTAACATACTACTTAGAAATTGTAACGAATTTATCTTAAATTTTAAGTTTAATAGAAAATGGTTTGATTTATCTGCCAACTTGTCCTTTTTAATTATATTCATATTTTAATATTTCGAAAATATAGGAGTGGAATAACGAAATTATAAAAATTTCACAAAGGACAATGAAAAACAAAATCGATAGCTTAATGATTAATAACTAATTAATCTAACTTCTATTTGACACCTGTCAAACGGAAGTGCTGTTACAGTCCTCCTCGTTCAAAGGTAGGTATACAATATTTATGACTGGATCATATTTTAACTCAGATGTCTCTAAAAATAGGGACTAGACACAGCGTTATTTATAAGTTTTCATAGCAAAATTTCAGGAATATCATTTCTTAGACGTGCTTGAAGATATTTTCATTTTAATATAAAGATTTAAAGTATTCGATTATAAAACATTTGATTTTTTTGCGTTTTCAACTTTACTAATACCTACTTATGACCTTAAATACTAATCAAATTGACTTGCTATACTTAATATAACATTTTACAGAGATTTCGATGGCGTTAACTAAGGAATATTTCCTTACAACAGAATACTTTGATTTAATAGGATGTGTAAAGACTATGCTAATAGTCGTAGTTTAGTAGTTGACAGCCTCATCGACCGCCTCAATGGCGCAGGTTTCTACACCGTAGGTTACGCAGATGATATAACTATCCTGCTTACTGGCAAGTTTGAGCAAGTGCTGTGCAGTTTGATGCAGAAAGCACTTAAGATGACTGAGCAATGGTGTGCAGAACACTCTCTACAGGTTAATCCGACCAAGACGGAGATGGTTCTGTTCACGAAAAAGAGGAAGGTTGTCATCCAAACACCACGACTCTTCCAAACCCCTCTAACTTTTTCAGATGAAGTCAAGTATCTGGGAATTATACTTGACAAAAAGTTGAACTGGGGTAGACATATAAAGGTTAAAACTGAAAAAGCAAGCATGGCATTTTGGCAGTGCCGTCGTGCAATGGGCAGACTTTGGGGACCATCACCGAAGGCTGCCCTATGGTTATACACGGCTGTAATTCGCCCAATGCTATGTTATGGAGCACTTGTCTGGTGGCCCAGGATCAGACAAGTTACTGCAGCAAGAGAGATCTCGCACATACAGAGATTGGCGTGTATGTGTACAACGGGAGCCATGCGTTCCACCCCAACCGCAGTTCTGGAAGCTGCTTTGGGCCTCTCACCACTGGATCTCCATGTGGAGGAGATGGCACTGAAGTCTGCTCTTAGACTGCGGGTGAAGGGACTGTGGAAGGACACAGGTGCTGGGGGAAGACACCATCGGATCCTAAGAGAGGCAGTCCTTCGGATGCCCCTCCTGGGAGCGAAAATGGACTCTCTCCCACCAACCTACATATTCAGGAAGCACTTCAGAATCTATCTGAATTCTGAAGATGCATCCGATCCAGATATATCCATCTATACTGATGGATCCAAAACCTCAGAAGGTACAGGGGCAGGCATCTTCTCAGATGACCTAGACCTCCAAGAAAGCACATCATTAGGCACCTTGGCCACAGTTTTTCAAGCAGAGGCTGCCGCCATAATGCAGGGTGCAAATGCAATTCTTGTACGCAGAATCAAGAACAAGATTATCAGAATCTCAAGCGACAGCAGAGCTGCTCTGTTGGCACTGAACAACTGCAAAGTTGTATCAGGAATAATACTCCAATGTCGTAGCACTCTGGAGCAAGTCGCTATTGACAATGTCCTAGAACTCGTTTGGGTCAAAGGACATTCTGGACTATATGGTAATGAGCGAGCGGATGGTTTGGCGAGGCAAGGCTCGGAACAACCATTCTACGGTCCCGAACCTGCACTCCCACTATCCCCAATTGCGCTCAATACCTTAATCGAAAAGGAAACCTGCAATCGCCACCGCGAAAGATGGGTCAACATGAACAAATGCCACCATGCAAGGATGGCGATCAGAAGCCCCTCATTGAAGATGGCAAACTTTTGTACACAGCTGTCAAGAGACAAACTACGACTTGTTGTAGGAATATTGTCAGGACACTGTAAACTAAATAAGCACATGCACAGGATGGGACTAAGCGAAGACCCAACCTGTCGGGGTTGCGACTTAGAAGACGAGACAGCAGAGCACATTCTGTGCGACTGCCCTGCACTCGCTCCAATCAGAGGATCCGTGCTGGGGGACTTCTGGCCTAGTATGGCCAGTATTAGCAGCATCCCTCTAGCTAGTATCCTCAGGTTCGTCCAAAGGTTAGGATGGCTTGAGTGATGCGCCTAGAAGAGGATGTTGCAATGGAGGCAGCACAATGGGCCCATAAGAGGCCTAAGTGCACGTGACGTAAGTCACCCTCCACCCAAAATCCAGAATCCAGAATCCAGTCGTAGTTTACATTTTAGGGTTTACCTAACTCTAACGATCGTCAAACGTTAAAATAACATAAAGCTATAATTTATTCAACAATACTTGTTTTCATTTTTAATTCAGTGATTTTACTCGCTCGGTCTGCTTATTAAAACAAAAGGAAGAGTTCATCGAAAGTATACATCCTTTTTGAATTTATTTTTTATTTACCTAATCCTTACAACACAGAGTTAATTTAGAAAATCAACAGAAACGCCTATTTTTGTGGTTATCATTACCTCTGATTAAATAAACAAATAGAACAACGACTCAATTATTGTCACGTGCTTATTCTGCACTACGACATTTAATAGGGGACGTTGTTGTCTCTAAGCGCACGGCTAGCAAAACAGTGGAGAAGGGGGGTTCGAAACAGTAAACTCTTCAATAGGGTTGGTTGATCTAAATGTTGACATTTTAGTTGATTCAAACTGTAGAAATAATTTACTAGAGCTTATGCAATCGTATGGGTTTAACAGTGTCTTCCATGAACCAACACGAATAACATCTGATAGCAGCACGGGAATTGATTATGTTTTTACGAATTTCGATAAATTCTCAGATACTCGCGTAATTTTTAATGGAAATTCTGACCATTCTGCACAATCTGTAAGTTTTAAACATAAAATTCCTGAACTGAGTCAAATGTACACGGGTATATCTTTTTCGCAAAGAAACTTGGAACAATTTCTTTTGTATTTAAAAACGGAAAACTGGAATGAATTATATAAACTAACCGATATAGACTCTAAACTTTCCTATTTCATAAATGTGTTTACGTATTATTATAATTTGTCTTTCCCGGCATTTAAAAAGTCAAATAAAACATCGCACAAGCCTTGGCTTACTAAAGGTTTAAAAATCTCAGCTGCGCAACTGAAGGAATTGTTCCATCTTAAAAGAGTTGGGTTAATTACTACGGGATACTATAATAACTATAAATTAATTTATAGGCGAGTATTAAATCTAGCGAAAAGGAAGTACCTCGAACGTAAAATCCAGAACGCCAATGATAAAACAAAAACAACTTGGAAAGTCATAAATGATAGCTTGGGTGTGAGCAATTCTTCTAGGACAGCCTCGCAAAGTATTATAATCAATGATGTCGAGGTTGCGGATCCGTATATCATATCTAATGCATTCAATGAGTATTTTGTTAACATACCAAATGAACTAACTTTGAACTCCGGTTGCAACCATACCGGTTCAGTTAACTCAGGGGAAGTGAGAGTAGACATCGATAGAACGTTATTTTTAAATCCTACTGATGAAAATGAGATATTATCAATTATTTTGTCTTTAAATTCCAAAACTTCACATGGCATTGATGGCTTCTCTCCTATTCTCATAAAAAAATGCGCATCTTTTGTCGTAACTCCGTTTTGTCACATCGTAAGCGAATGTTTCAATTTAGGCTACTTTCCAGACGCACTAAAAATTGCAAAAATTATACCACTTTTCAAAAAAGGCGACCCCAAATCTTTAAATAATTATCGGCCTATTGCATTATTGTCAACGTTTTCCAAAATAATTGAAAAGGCGGTTGCTTCTCGTATTTTATCCTTTTTAAAATCGTCCAATATTCTATCAAATAATCAACATGGCTTTCGAGAGAGTCGTTCCACAAAAACAGCATTATTAAGTTTATTTAAAGTTATTTACGAAAATATAGACAATGGTAATCGCGTAATGGCGATATTTATAGACCTCTCGAAAGCCTTTGATTGTGTTAATCATAGTGTTCTATTGGAAAAAATTAAACTGTTAGGTCTGCGGGGAAAAATTAATGATTTATTAAAATCATATTTATTAAATAGAAAGCAACTTGTTAATTATTTAGGTATAACGTCAGACCAACTTGGAGTTAAAGTGGGTGTGCCACAGGGGAGCGTGCTCGGTCCCCTGCTTTTTCTTCTTTATATTAATGACATAGACGATGTTTTGTCATGTGAATTGTGTTGCTTTGCTGATGATATTACTCTTGTAATCTCTCAAAAAGATGATGAAAGTTTGATGCGACAAGCTAATGATGAGCTTGATAAATTGGTCAAATATCTCAGTAGGAACCGTCTAATGACAAACATCGATAAAACAGTGTCAATGCAGTTTTACACTAGAAATTCAAAATTAAATATCAATTATAACTTAAGAATTAATAATTCACGTATAAATCAAGTTTCTATTTTTAAATTACTGGGCGTTCATTTAGACTCGTCACTAAAATGGAGAGACCATATTAACATTATTTGTAAAAGGTTAGCTAGTAGCTGCTTTGCTCTCAATCGCCTCTCATTTCTGGTAAACCACGAAACTCTAAAGTTATTCTACTTTTCGAATTTTGAGTCTATTGTCAGATATGGTATCGCACTGTGGGGTAATGCAACCGATGTTCAGAGAGTTTTTATAATGCAAAAGCGAGCTCTTCGTGTTATGTTTAAAATTCCAAAACGTGTTTCCTGTAAATCAGTATTTGTTGAGAAAAGAATTTTGACATTGTTTGGTCTCTACATTTTAGAAATATTACTATTTGTAAAGAGTAATATAAATAAATTTACTTTTCTCAACAATTATCATCAATATAGTACGCGACATGGACAGTATTATTTGGAACATCACAATCATCGTTTACAGCTGTACAAAGCTAATCCTTGGTATATGGGTACGGTTCTGTACAACAAATTACCGAATGATTTAAAGGCTTGTCCTGGAAAATTGTTCAAAAACAAATTGCAAGAGCTATTGGTTAGACAGGCATTTTATTCCGTTCAACAATTTTTGGATTATAAGTTTGGAGACTGTTGATACAGACTGTGACAATTGTCTGTGATATGTGCATAATATGTATAATTTTAGTTATGTAATTTTAACAATGTAATATCTATTACGGGCGTTGACCTGATTTTAATTAATGCCATTATTTGACAATGTACTTCTACAGTGTAAGTGTTCTTATGTGACTTGTCCTATATCGGTGTCTCTGATCTCAAGGATAAATAAAGATTATTATTATTATTATTATTATTATCATAATAGGGATGAAAATTGGGCGCCACTGTGGTATGATAATCACCCTAAGATCTAAAAGGGACCCACCACAGAAGATTCGCATAGGGCTCGGAACAAGGGATTGTAGCTGCACCCTGCTGCAAGATGTGACTTACCTTTCTTACTGAAATAGCTACTTACTGAAATTCTTAAACTTGTAGGCAGACTGTATACGCAAATCTTTATCAAATCACTAACACACAAAATATGATCGGGAAGCACTGAACACAATAACAAGACCAAACTAAATTAACAATTAGATATTTAATAAATCAAAACGGCAAAAATGAATACACAAAAATTACACAAAAAGGGGCGACAATTAATATGTTACGTCAAAAAGAAATAATAAATGCGACACTTACTTTAAGGGGCGATAGAATTGAGCGTACTAAATTTACGATACGTATAGCAAATCATTAACAAACTAAGCCCCTCAATCCCAGGCAGAATGTAGGATTAACAAATATTAAACTAAGGTTCAATCTGCGCAGCTAAATCTGTACACATGCAACATAACACAAAATATTAACTTGACTTGACCTAAAACTTGCTACAATGAAATCTTTAAAGATGAATTGGTAGTGACAAACTTGAACTACAATCTAAACACAATTACTAAAACAAACTAGTTAACTGTTTTGCCAAAGGTCCTCAACCTTTGCAATGTGAATATAAAAACCGCCTAAAGGCTAATCACAAAGCCTTCACACGTTACCGCTGGATAAAACAGATTGAATAGAGATCGGCTACTTTACATTACAAGTTACAAACAAGAGACAAAAATAATCAAAAGGCGGTACTTATTAAACTTCAAACCCAACTGAACAATATTGATAGAGGCCTGTCCGCAAGCGGAAATTGTAGAAGTTGAAACATGAACGGCAAAAGCAGGTGCAGCGTAAAAGGAAAGTACATTACCTAGCAAGATATTCGTAGTTGATCAGAAGGCCAGGGAGTACGTGACGGGCGTAAGACTGGGGAGGGCTTGTTCGAACCCCAGGAGAAAAAGTGGCGATCAGCAAAAAAGGAGTTGGTATCCTTTTCTTTTCGGAAGGCGGCTGCAAAACAAACGAAGAATATTCATAGAGCTGTAGGTTTTCTTAATCCCTTAAAAGGAAATTCTGTGATGGCGGTACTTTAACTATCACTGAACCTACACCCAAAACTATATCTTTCCGGAATTATTTGCCACTCTCTGGGATTATCCGCCTTTTTGCCGTAAAAATAGTTTAACGAAACTAACATGAAATGAAGGGCCTTTCCGGTGATTTAAATACCAAAGCTGCGAACGATAAAACTTGCACAACCGTCTCAACTACAACTACAAGAAGCCAAAGACGTCCGATATGATCGAAAAGCTGTCACGTACTGACATGGGGGGGGGGGGGGTAGAACCTCGAACGACGTTGAGACATGTCAGCTGACATAGCCTCGCATGCAGGGGGTTCTCCGAACCGTATCAACGAGAAGCTGCATTAAATAAAAATAACACATCAAGCGTCGACAAAATGCACGTGAATTCGGCCACCTTCGGATTTTTAACAAAGGAAAACTTCTACAATGACAAAATATTGGGTGACTTTGAAGATTCCGTAGAACTTCAAGGAAACGCGCTGACTTGACCTAGCCTTGCATGCCCTACAGTCTAAAATGAATTTACTGTAGCAAGAATAACATAATTAACACGGGATTAAAATTAAAAGAACAGGTCCGTACTAAAGAATTTTACCAAAAATTTTAAAATGGCGCAAACTTCCCAAAATAACACAGAATTGCAAAACCACGTGACACAATATTTTCTTGTTTCGTGATAAAATTAATTAAAAACCCCTATAACATAGTTAGCGTTGATAGAAGACGAAGGACACGGAAGAATAACAGATCAAGAACATCTAGTCACTGGTTTTATTAGCGGGGTTTACAAGGGAAGGAGTGACAAAAACTAACACAAATCGACAAGTGAAGAAATAAGTTAAAGGTAACAACATACTGAAGACTGGGAAATGAGAGGTTAGAGAAACAAGGGCGGGCGTATAAGATTAAAAAGTGGAAAAACAAATAAGGGTAATATGTGAGCAGCAACATGGAACATCAAGACATTATTAGACGTAGAAAAAATGGAAGAAGTAACGATTGTACAATAGATATATAGCTGCATTACAAGAATTAAAATGGTCAAAACAAGGGTAAGTTTACAAAGAAAAAATATCGTGTGTTGTACGGTGGAGAACAAAAACTAGGTATAAAGAAAGAAAGAGAATAATGAATTTCGCCCTCAGAAGGCTGGTAACCCTCAAAATCTATAACGATAGTGAATATGTATGCCCCGCCCCAACAGAAACCACAGAAAAAGAAAAAAAGAACATATTCTATGACAAATTACAAGATATGTGCTAAAAGGCGCCAGAGAATGAACTTAATAATATCGGAAAATGTAAACGCAAGTTGAAAAAGAAGAATGCTTAGTTCCTCTAAGCAGGAAGATACATTATACGTCAAAACACTAATAACAACGGACACAGACTTTGATCTAAGGTCGAAGGTATATGTAGCTACAACCAAATCAAAGACAATAGAAAGTTACATGGAGAGTGCGGGAACCAGATAGACCACATAGTAATTTCAAAAACAATAATTAAACAAATCATGGATGCAAGAACCAATTGCCGAAACACGTCACTATAAGTTAAGAATAAAAATCAATAGCAGGTTCAGGAAAAGAGGAAATAAAGGGCAAAGGAAGAGGGACGCAGATAAACTTATAAACTAAATATACATAGTTCAATGTCTAAAATAAAATAGGTCGAAAAAGCTAGACAAATATTAAGATCACCATACCATACCATATGATACCAAGTCAATATTAACCGAATAAAATCAGAGGCGATACGAAATAAAAACACAAGAATAGTTTTGATAAACACGGAGTGAGGAAGCAAGAAATGAATATAAAGAAACAAGAAAAAGGGGATCAAAAATAAATCAAAGTAAAAAGCACGACTGACTAAAAATAAACAAATGGAAGAAGCAGAGAAGCATAGTTAGAGAAAAAATAATAATAGGGAATTTTACATAAAAATTAAAAATTGGAAAACAAGAGCAGCAATTCCTGCCAGAGGATTTCAGAATGCGGAAGGAGAAGGGGTTCTTCCCTTATGCGATTTAGAACAAATTAAAAGACTATAGGACAATATTATAACTAATTACTGTTCATTCATCAGGCAATCACACAAGAACCTATAAATGAATCAAGTATATGAGGAAATTATCGAAGTTATAAGAAAAAAATAATAAAACTGCAAGATATATAAGTCATAATGATCAGTGTAAGTATTAACAAAACGTCTTCCGAAATGGAACCGTGTCATTGTTGTGACAGAAGAACTCTACATTTCGCCCACTTTCTTAAGGGGATTCTTCAGGAGGAAAAGGGGAGCACTAAAAGAGCACGGTAACTCAATGTGTCAACCACTCTGGTTAAACTCTTTTAGTAAGAGAAAGAAGGGTAACGGTAACACAACTCGTCAACCAAGCCAAAGGTGAAACCCTTGTGAAGAAAACTGTCAACGCTTTGGAGCTAAATTATTCTTTAAGATGAACTCCAGAATTTATAATGGTGGCATGTCGGGTGTGATTATGCCAAATAAAGCTAATAACTCATCATACAATTTAAGCCCATCAATATCAGCATCAATCAGTACCTACCTGTCTTATCACTCGGAATTAAATTAGAATTTTGAAAATTTTTAAGAAGTTCTTCTCTTGTAAAATACTTGCCTAAATTTCCAATGTCATATAAAAATGCAAATTTACCAAAAAATCCCGCCCCTCAAATTGTGCCGCTCCAAGCAATTGCTTGCTTTGCTGTGGCCTCGGGCCGGTCCTGGATGCGATACAAACAAGAGAATCATAGAATGGAAGCCAAGCAAATGAAGAAACAAAGTTGAAATTATTAGACAGTATAAACAAAGACTTGACTAAGATGAGGGTGCACTCCTGAAGGCATATGTACAAGAATAGAGAAAGAGAGAAATAGTTTTAAAAAAGTGAAGACGCATAAAAAGCCATAAAATAAGACGAAAGAGCGCGAGGATCGGTTCACCTTTGTAATATAATAGATTCCAGAAACATCTAAATATTATAATAGTTACATTTATTGCTGTAGATATAATTGCGCTACAATGATTCTATACTCGGAAATCCAGTCAGAATAGTACTTAGGTGCAAGAAAGGGACGTTGATCTATTTTGGTTTCAATACATTCCAGTTATTTACGTGAAAAAATACGGACCATTCTCTATCATGTATATTTAACATGAAACACCTTTCGATCGCGATACGATGTCTAAGCTTGTATGATCAAACGTTTTCTGCACACTTGGAATATATTTGAATTATTTGGCCGTTTTTCTCTTTGTTCTTGTTTCATTTTTCTTTATGTTAACTTAATATATTTACCGCTGTCAATTCAATGTTGTGAACAAATAAAAACCGACTGCTTTTCCTGTTAAGCTGCTGTTTCCAACTACTAAATTATGCTGTATAACCCCAAATGAGATTTTGTCTGAAAAGTTAAGCTGCTTTTTTTAAATATTTTTACGGTCGTTATTTAACAACGGCTCCTGCTTCTGTTCGTACTAGCTCAAAAATGCGCTTTTAGACCAAAACAGTAAACAATTCGATGTTAATTATCACTTCAAAGTACTATTTAAGTTGTCAACCGTCGTCAAAGGATTCAGTTACAAGTTTACAGACCGTCAGCAACTTTTGCGACCTTCTCAACCTGATTAACAACTGAATACGGTTTGAAATATAGGTGTGGTTAAAAGATTAAACGACCGTAATAGCCATCGAAGCAACTAAACCCAAGAAATTCGCACCTGCCAGCTGTTGACCAATTCTGTAAGTTTTAATAAGAAGGTTTTCTAGTGAGTTCCTTGGTGGCTCATTACAAAAGGCCTACACCAAAACCGAGTATGTATTACATGCTAAAAGACTTCTTTCCATTCAGAATTTGTTCACACTTAAATGATTCTCGTACTAAGAAAGGTAAAGAAGGAATAACATTACGAATAGCGAATGCTCAAAATACTTTGGAAGTCTACACCGTATTCTAGAGTGGCGACTGGTATGTAAGGGTTGCCGTGCTGCAGCTCTAACCTAAATTGTACAAAACTTACTAGCAGTAATCAAAAATAAAAAGTAATTTCCGAAATTACTTTCTATTTACATAAACGAAATTAAATTTCGTATTAATTAAAGGAGCATTACATTGTATTTCAACTTAGACGTTAATTAAATCGCTTCCCGCGCACGTCATAATACATGAATTCAAAGCTTTCGGGCGGAATACACCGAACAACGTGCGCAAATCGGGTAGATTATCGTTTAACGCATTCAGAATATTCAGATTTAATTTTACACCGGGAGCGGCCCAAACTGACGCTCGTTTGATCGCAAGGATTTCATCCACGGTTAAAGCTCGCTAAGTACTAAAACTGTGATTACTGTTAAGTACTTCCTCAATAATTACTTTATTTTATTATATTATATTCATATTTGTATACTAACTAATTTTTGCATAGAATTGATCCAATATTTCGCAAGATTGCACAATTCTCTTAATACTCACATATTCACATCTGCATAAACAAATACCCTTTTAGTAGCTTAATTACACTTAATATGGGTATGTTTACGCACAGTTCGTGATTAAAAAAAAAGCAAATTCGTCTTCTTAAGCGCTGCTAATTAGTTATACGCTGCTGGTTAGAGAGAACGGTTTGTGTGTTACGCATTCTGTGTTTTCGTAGTGGTGATGATAACAATAACATAGACGTGTATTTAGCAAACAAGTTGCTATACAATTACAGAATTACTACATAATTATGTACATATATGCATTTCTTACTTCTAATAATGAACGTAAGTTGTGTGTTTTGTTTATCGTTGTAGAATTACCTAAATTCAATATGAATTCCGTTGAAGAACTTTCAAAAACCCCCTTTTCAAGACGGAGTTTTGAAGAAAAACTTGAAATTAAATCATTGGGATGGCCTGATTTTTAAGTTCATTCTTTCCTTTTACCAGGAAATAAAGCTAAAAAATAAGCATTTTTTTCATTTACCACTTTTCCGAAACATCAAAACTAACGGAGATACAGGCTGTTAAAGTTTCAAATTAAACACTAAAACTACTTAACAAAAATTAAACTTAGTTAGATGATCTTACACTAAAAAATTTTCATTTAAGAAAATATTTCAACCTTAGCTAAAGTGAAATGGTAGATTACCCAATGTCAGGTTTGATAACACTGGCCGACAAAATTTTACTTTTTTGTGTTAAATTCATCTGATAGGATAAATGTTATAGTATTTTTTCTGCCTATTTCAAATATGTTTACCAAAATAATCTAGAGACAAGGGCTTTTGAGTAACACACATTTAAAGTTTTCCAAAGTTTTTTTTACGATATAATGCTCGTACATAGTATGATTCGTGGACAGTTAACTCATGAAAAACACAATTTTATCTGATTTTCTGCTGTATTTAGCTTGAAAAACATCCCTTTTTAGAGTCCAGCAATAACCTGCAAGCATTTTTGGGCTCTATCTTCCTTGGTAGCGATTTTCCATTGTTAGTATATCATGATGGAAGCGTTCACCATGTTCATTACTTACATCTCCAAGAAAAAAGTTCAAATGCGAATCCAAAAAATAAATTTTTAGAGATCCAAGGGATCTATCGACCCGCTTGTTTCCTAAGAAGTTTCTCATAACTGTCTGAAATGATCGTCATGCAGCTGCCTCAGGCTCATTCAATTCTCGTTCAAACTGCGGATCCTCAATAAGTAGGCTTATTTGTGGTCCAGCAAATACCCCTTCTTTGATTTTTGCGTCACTTATTCTAGGAAACTTGCCCTTCAGGTAAAGGAAACCTCCGCTATAATGATCCACTGCTTTTACGAAATTTTTCATCAAACCAAGTTTAATATGCAATGGTGTAAGGTACACTTTCTCAGAGTTCACAAGATAAACGACATTTTTCTCTCCAGGTATTGGTTTTTTTCTCTTTGGCCACTTCGTTTTCACAAAAAGATTTTTTCTATCCCCACTGTCCCATTCACATAAAAAGCAACAGAACTTTGTGTATTCAAGCTGAAGTCCTAGCACAAGAGCTATCACTCTTAGATCACTACAAATGTGCCAAGCATACTTCTAATAATGTATCATTGTCAGTAGAAATTTAATGTTTTTATAAGACTCTATCATGTGTGCTACATAAGCAAGAGGGATTGACTGATACTCATTTCCATTATGAAGCAGGGCGGCTTTCAAACTTGTTTTGAAGAATCTTTAAAAAATCTTCATTCTTCAGGATTATATTGCTGTCCTAGTTCATCTAATAAAGAGCCCATACCGTTGCAGTACACTAATTGATCGTGCATGGAGAAAATGTGTTCTAATTCCTGTTGCTGTTGACGGAAAAGGCATACTTTAGTTCCTTTTTCAAGGAGGTTCCGGCCTTTCAGTCAACAATTCAGCCTGCATTTTAAATTAATTTAGATCACGAACCAGATCATTGAATTCTGGCTCACTAATCTTGTGAGTTTCTGTTGTTTCTCCTAGGAAATCTGCGACCTTTTCTTCTTCTTCTTCTTTTACCATCCCCTGATGCCCTCTACGGCGTCGGGTAGTTTGTTTCAATCCAGCTGCTCCATGTTTGTCTGTTTTCCGCTATTTTCTTTATTTGTTTTGTTGTTTGCCCATGTTTTCCTGCTATTTCTTCTATCATCTTCTTTAATGTTTTTCTTGATCTGTCCGCTTTTTTCTTTCCCCATGGGTTTATTTCCTGGACTTATTTTATTATTCGTCCCTTGTTCATTCTGCTAACATGGGCGAACCAGTTCAGTTGTTTTTTTCTAGTTTATTTATTATTGGTTCCTGTTTTATTTTCTTGTATGAGTCTTCATTTCTTATTCTATCTAGTTTTGTTATATTTAGCATTCTCTGGACGTATTTCATTTCTATAGCGGTTAGTTTCTGTTGGTTGTTTCGCATAATAGAAATGATTTCCTTTTTTTAATAAGGAGATATCCACATGTCACAACCACAAATGCAGCTGTAGCTTCAATTTCGCCACTTTCCATGATGATGATCGCACAAACAAATGAACAGTCACTACTTGCCGAGCATCTGCTTGTACGTCCCAGCCGGATTGGCTAAGTGAAAGTGGACGCGTAGTGTGTATGGTGTGACTTTTACTTGCACAAGTACTCGCCGAGTCCTTGCCAAGTCAAGCTACTTGCCCAGTACGGCGTAATGAGTAGCCGGCTTCTATACAAGCGTACAACGAAAAGATAAGCAAGTAGAACGAGTTAGCAGAGGAAATAAAGAAAATGTGGCAACAAGATCAAGTGTTTGCAGTGCTTATAGTATTATCGACAACGGGTATAATCCCAAAAAACCTGACACAGAGCCTTAAAAAACTGGGTCTACTTCAGTCTCTCATTAAACTAATTCAAAAATCTGTTATCAGCACATGTTCGACAGTCCGTAGATTTTTAAATATCCCGACATCCTAATGATAGAAGCAGTTCATCTTGCTTTCAAGCCGATGACTTGCAAACACTGTCATATAAAAGATGTGATAAACGACATAATAATAATAATAGTAATTTATTTATATTCCATATAAACATACATTGTATAGGAATCGTCAAGTTAGATAGATACATATATAAAGTTATACAAATAGTGAAAAGAGAATAAAAGACAAAATACAAACATGGTTGCAGAAAGTTTCAAATTAAATAAAAATGATACCACCGCGGTGAATCGAACCACCGACTTAGGTTAAACGCACCACTGATCTTCCATTGAGCTACGGAGGCCAGGTCCCCGAGGGAGCGTCAAACTTCCAAACTTGAAACTGTAATTTAGAACATGGTTAACATGGTTATCACATGTAGACATTTGGATACAAAATATTTCTTAAGCTGCTTTGTAAAACTTTTTGAAGTCTGACTGATTGTTTAATGTTATAAGGTAAGAGATTGAACGCATCATTAGATGATAAACTAAAATATCCCTAGAAACTAATTCCATACCTAATTCCTGTTCTACGTGAGCATTATAAAACATAATCAACTGCTTTTTATTAAGAACTGCGTGTAAGTTTTTAAATAGAATCGTATACGAATTAATTTTAGTTATTAGTTGTTGACAATGGAATTTTCGCTTTAAACATTAATCTATATGTAATCCCATAAATTGGATACACTGTTCATTTGAAATTACTTTATTATTAATGGTAATATTAAGGATATCACAACTTTTCTGTCGATTATAAAATCGGAGGAATGCCATCATCGTCACCACTTACTAGATCAGTCTGGACTATTCACCATCACCGTGTTCTTCTGAATCCAAACTCAATGTTTGTGGTGGAACTGGAATCGCTAGCTCTGAACTGTAATGAACAGGTCTGGTGGCCAAAGGAATGTTGGGATATTTAACTAAATTTTTAGTCTTTTGTAATACAAAAATAGCAGTCGATACCATGGGAACTTCAAATGGCGTGTGACGAGATTGCCCATTCAGCCGGCTAGTAAGCAAAGTTACACGGGAGGCACAACAGATATGAGGGGCCCAAGATGTGTCCTGATCACCAATTTTATATGCAAAGTAGGGCTCATACAATTTCCGCACTAAAAGAGTGTTTCTATTTGAGATTTAAAAGTCAATTCACCACACACGTAGCAAAAATTGTTTGGGTGATTTATGCAATTTCGATGCATTCATATGCAGGGTTTGTGCAATTTACACTTGCAAAAAAGAACACTATACTTTTACCCCCCAAAAAATGGAATTAAAGCACGAGACACACTCACAAATGGCAGATACTGTGCACCTGACAAACCGTGCTCAATTGAAGACTGAAGCTTTAGTAATGCATACTATGCAAAACCGTCTTTATGCATTTTAAATGGCACATTGTGATTACTTGGTATGTTCCATTTCCAGCGTGAAACCATATTTTAATAAAAGAAATGAAGTTGTGTATTATTATCTTAAGGAGTGCATATTCCTCTAGTTTCTCTTCTAGTTATAGATAAATAAATGATTCATAGGGGACAGAAATTGTATTTATTATTATATTCTGCTAATAAAAAAGACTTAAAGCGACAAACCATCATTGTAACAAGTCAAGAAAACAAACTGTATACTAAGTTATTTTAAACAAAATGTACAACTGTATCAAAACAAATATGCCGCTCGCAAAAAATTGGAACTTGTAAGACAAATTTTGACCTCACTTTCGGAATCAGCGCATAAGAATCAGTCAAAGTTACTCATTTAGCAGAATCAGTGGCGACCGTTGTAATGGTCGTTATATTTACAGCAATAGTACGAGGCCACTTATTTCATTTTTTTGCAATTGTTCCATACCCTCAGAAAAAAAATCCTTCGGCAACTCTGCAAAATATTGTTCAACAGCTTCTTTGAGTGCTTCATCAGATGCAAAACGCTTTCCCCTGAGATGCTTTTTGAAAGTTTTGAATAGAAAGAAGTCTGACGGAACTAGGTCGGGCTATAAGGTGGATGCCTTAACTCTATGAACCCACAGTCATTGATTTATCTGACTTTATCAACTTTATGACACTGCGATTTCCACCGTAATTTCACTCATTTTATCAAGAAGTAAACCTTCTCAAATCTCTATAAACCCCACAAATTAAACACAACTTAGCACATGTACTTCTAAATGGCGCAACTATTTTTTAATAATTGGTTTAACATCATTGTTGTTTCACAGTAGATAAGAATACAGAAATACGCCCTCGTATTCGTCATATTAGATATCCTTTGTATGCTATGTAAGGCTGCCTTTCTATATTTAAACTTTTCAATAATACTATCGAAGCTAGAGTCACTTGACGGGCGCATAAGGTGCAAGAGTAAAGAGTAAAGTAGAAAAGCAATTTTCTTACTGTGCTTTTACATCTTATAGCATTTCAATTGAAAACTCCTTTTCAATTTCAGCACTTTAGCTGCAAGTTACTTTGTAAACTTCCCAATCTGAATACCAAAAATCAGTCAGTAGAGATGAACAAATAAACGGCACATATGAGGTGAGTCCTGCCCAATTCCAGTCAGCAGAGAGGGTTTTACTTAAACTAAAGTCTAGGAGCTACGCTTCTAATAAAAACATTTGTATTATATCTGCTACCGTTTTAAATAAAACTTTAAGTTTTAAGACTACGTAGTAATTTTTGGGCTGCTTCGAATTTTTATGAAGTTGTGTAGCATTCTGGTTATAATACAGAAAACATAGTATCCTCAAATACGAAAGTAAATCTGCATTTTTTTTTAATAAACCGAACGTCATCATCAAATGGGAAAAACTAGGTTCGTAATACCGAATGTCATATATGTTCACTGTTCACAACTAAAAGCGTTGAATAACCTAGAACTAGCAAGACATTCCGAAGTTCGAAATAGACTTTGAATAACTAAAGTAAATAATAAAAGGTGGATGTCAATATGTCAGATACAGGGGGAATAAGCTATGTCTGGAAAAGACCGCTGTTTAAAACTCTAGAGGTTTCGTAACTTTTGCATTCAATGCGTATCGATGCTGGAGTTTTACTAAAAGTTGATATAGTTTGGTCTGATTTACTTTACATTCTGAAAGTGTATGGAACGTATTGTAGGTTATACTGTAACTAAAGTCATAAGTAGGTCGAATACGCTACAAACCTAAGCTTTCCTATTGAAACTAAAACATAAGGCACATAAAGCATTTATGCTATTGATTACGTATCCAAAAGCACATTCTTTGAGACCAACTTTTTTGTAGTAAATACTTTAAGATAATGTTGAAATCCATGCTCATAGTGGAGTAACAATTTAAATAAATAAATGAGACTATGAGGTCTTCACAGTTTAATAGATAAAATAACTTAATAGCTACATAATATAGTTATATACATGTTTCGGCCGTAAACTTAATATAAAATTAAGGCCATCTTCAGGCTCAAAAAAAGTAATGAGTAAATATTCTAAAGATAGATTTTACAACTTACCAATTAAAATATATAAAATTACAAAGATAAAACACAAAAAAAGGATGTAACATCAATGAAGAAATAAATATGTATGTAGAACGAAATTAGCCCAGCATTGCATAAGCAAAAATTAAAAATCATAAATAAGGGCTAAATTATCACAAAGTGATTAATATGAAAATAGGCCAGCGTTGCAAAAGCAAAAATTAAAAATCATCAAGAAAGACTGAATATCACAAAGCGATTAATATTTCATTTCATTTCATTCAAACGAAAGCTTATAGTAATCAACTACGCTCTGCTAAGACACCATTATAAACGAGATTAAAACAGACAGGAAATGAAGTAAATGTCAGTAACAATCTATAACTTACAAACTTAAAAATAAAATCAAAAATCACTAGAAAAATGTAAAGTAGGTAACTGTAAAAATGTGGGTAAGAAGGGAACTGTAATTAGATTAACATTTTGGTTAATTGAGGACAGTCCAAAATTTGGTCGTTACTTAACTGTACAGTAATATCTTTATCAGCTTTAAATATTTCTTACTTAACTTACTTAATCTTCACCTCTTTTACCCTTAGGGTGTCCAGGTTTGAAGCCTCTTGGATGCCCCCCCCCCCCTGGTGGAAGTTTTTCCATTTCTTCCTGTCCTTAGCCATATCCTTCGCGGAATTCCAACTGTCTCCTCTACCAGCTAGGGTCGTAGCGACACTGGCATTCCATGCTTTCTTAGGTCTTCCCTGCCACCTTCTCCCGTAAACTTCCATCTCCCATACTCTCTGTTAACGATACTTTCTTGTTTAGAATATTTGCATTCAAAGTAGCCCCAGCTAAGTAAGTTTGTTTACGCATGGGCTACTTTTTGCAACCCTTGGAGGGTAAAGGGAAGACCACCCGCGTCAGTTCCCTGTTTGTAGCACGCTACGAAAGATCTTGCTTTTCTTGCTGATAATTTATAATTACTAAAAGTGTAAAGTGTAAATATATATATTCTTAAAATCCAAAACGTCTTGCTTACTTCACTTATACACTAACAACTTCTTGCTACTGAACCAGCATTAAAGATAACAACAAACTAAATTAAACTTAACACTCTCTTAACCACTCAACTGTCCGCCATCCGCACTAAATGACCGAACCACCATAACTGATTGTCCTCAATAGTTTTAACACCCGTGTTCACTTTGAGCCTTCGCCTTATTTCGTTTAGTTTATCTTCTCGCGTCACGCCTTCTATCCTCCTTAGAACCTTCATTTGACATTTGCTTGTATTTTCGATTTCTGTCTTTTGGTTAAGACCCATGATTCACTACCGTAAGTCAAAATTGGGACAATTACGGATTTAAACACTTGAACTTTGGTTTCTTTTGAAATTTCTTTTTTCCCGAAGAAAGATTTCCCCATAGCATAATACGCTTTAGAGGCATTGCTAATTCTGGCATTTAGTTCGCTCTCTATGGTTCCGTATTGTTCTAATTTTGCGCCTACGTACTTAAAGCATTCCACTTGCTTCACTGATGAATTATCCATCCTAATGTTTAGCCGTTTGGCGTTTTTGGCTATTACCATCACTTCAGTTTTATTCACATTAATTTAGAGGTTATTGTTCCTCAGTGTGTTATTCCACGCATTCAGTATCCTTTGTAGTTGTCCTTCATTATCTGCCATTAGTTCCATGTCGTCCGCATACATATTAGTTCTCTGATTACTACTGGCTCTAATTTTTGTACCCCAACCGCCGCCCCACCAGCATCTTTTCTAATCTCTTGTGCTAAAGCGTCCATTAGAAGTATAAACAACAAAGGGCTTAAAATTGAACCTTGTCTCACTCCCTTACCCGTTGTAGATTCATTGGATTTCATGGACCGCTTCTATTAAGTGTTCACCTTCCCATATTTTATTTCTAGGCACACTATGGAAGCCTTTTTGGAGGTCTACGAAACACAGATATAGTTCTTTGTTGTATTCGATAGTTTTGGCCGTTAAGTGTCGCAGGCAGAAAATGAGATCTTGAGTGCCCCTTCCTGTTCTAAATCCGTGTTGGCTATCATCTAGTTCTTGCCTAAGTTTTCTTTCTAGAATTCGTTCATATATTTTACTCACTTGACTAAGTAATGAAATCTCTCTAAAGTTATCACAGATAGTGGGGTCGTCTTTTTTAAAAATTGGTACAATAACTGCTATTTCCCAGTCCTTTGGGATGTTCTTATTTTTCCACGCCTCGTTTATTACCTTATGTGGTAGCCTTATCCTATCGACTCCCATTGATTTTAGTAGTTCCGTGCTAAAGCAGTCCTCTCCTGCTGCTTTTCCATTCTTACACATCGCTAGCGCGTCTTTAATTTTCGCGAATTCTATATTTTGGCACCCATCTTTTTGTATAATTCTCATCCTGGTAGTTCTTGGTGTTTCTTCCTCTTCCAAAATCAGTTTGAAGTGCTTCTACCTATATCATCCCTTCCTCGTTTGTAGTTAGATTTCCGTTTTTATCTCTAATATATCTTACTGATTGTTTCTATTCATTCTTTGCATTTCTCAAGACCCTGAAGAATAATTTTTGGTTCCCTTTGTAGTCTCTCTCCATCTTCCTACCGAATTCCTCCCATGTTTTCTTTTTTGTCTCTTCAATACTCTCTTTCGCGGTTTTTCTTTGCCTTTTATATTCGGCGTAGGTATCCCCGCTGGCTAGATATTTTTTCCACAGCACTTTATTTTTTCACTTTGGCCCTAATTTCCCCCGACTACCTCCCAGTCTGGTTTATAATGTTGGATAGTAACTTTTTACCACAAACTTCCTCCGCAGCTGAGAGACAGATTTTCTTGAAGCACTTCCATATTTCTTCTGTATCTTCTATTTGAAGTTCCTGGTTGTATTTTTCTATTTCATCCCGAATTCTCTTTTGAAATTTCTTTTCAGTGTTTTTTGGATGTATATAACTCTCTGCCTCTCCTTTAGCATAGTTACTGTTGTTCTATATTCCTTTTTGAGGTTCGCTAGTAGTAGGAAATGATCACTTCCTATTTCGGGGCCTCTTTTAACTCGTATGTCTTTGAACGTCTTTAGTTGTCCTCCTTCTACTAAAAAGAAGTCGATTATTGATTTTTCGTTTTTACTTCTCTCCCATCTTGTAAACTGGTGGATTGTTTTATGTTGAAAGAAACTATTTTCAATCATTAAATCATTCATGGAACAGAATTCCTACCTACACAGGTAAATTCAACATATACAGTTTTTTGTCGATTTACGACTAATCTATTTTTACGACACCACTCGGCGAACTCATATAGAATCAAATTTACTTTTTGCTGCAGTCTCTGCGAGTCAGGAGCAGCTGCAACAACGGTTGTGTCGCCTGCGTACAAAAAAGTTTTTCCCGTGTAATATGGTTAGGGAGATCATTGATGAACATTAGAAAAATTTGAGGCCGTAAGGTGCCCCTTGAGAAGTACTTAAATTTAGGCCAATAGTATTAGAAGTGCAGTTGCTTATTCTTGCTAATATTTTGCGATTAGAAAGATATGAGATTATCCATTCATTTAGAGGACCACGAATTCCTAATCCGCAGAGCTTGCTTGCTTCGAAATCTTTATTGATAGAATCAAAGGCCCTAGTAAGAACGAAAAATAGGCCTATGACATGTTCGCGCTGGTCCATCTTTTCATAAATGTGCTGAATAAGGTTACATGTCCCTGTTCCAGTGGAGTACACACAAGATTTGATTACCTCGATAGCGACTTCATCGAACCTAGTTGACCTTTTACATATCTTACATACATTTTATAACACTCACAATATCATTAGGTAGGACTGGGATAAATAATATTGATTTAGTGGTATTTTTACTAATCGTACATTTGTTTGAAAACTGGCCATTAAAGCCGATCAGTACGGCGTTTTGCGCTGCAGTCAAAAAATAGTTTGCGAAAGTATTAGCTATAGTTTCAGGATCTGAAATTATTGAATTGTTTTGATAGATCGACGTAATTTTATTTTCCGTTTGGATTGTTAACGATACACCATAAGGTCTTTGACTTATTGCTAGAATTGTCTATCAGTGTTGTATAGTGGCTTCGTTTTTCATCTTTCATTGCCGAATTAATTTGGCTTTTCAGATTTTTATATTTTTCACAAATAATTTGACTAGGTAAATTTTTCTTAAGCCACAAGTTTTTGAGCTCAAGCATCTTTTGTTGTAGATTAACGGAAAAGTTGATTTTATTAGGTTGCTTACTATAATTTTGATCCTGTTTAATGTTAAATGCTACGTTGAAGCACCCCATAAAATTTTCGTCAAATATTGTAACAAAGGCGAATGTATGGATACCAAAACTATAAAATCTGAATGCACGCGCGGTTGATATGACGTCAGTTATTAAGGTTAATGCACTAACAAGGCATGTGTATACTCATCTTACAGAATGTTATAAGAATGTAAAATAAGCACGTACAGATTGAAGTGCAATATACCGTGAAACCCGACACCTCGCACGAGTATAAATAAGAGACGGAGAATATTGAAAGAAGGGGGTCAATTTTCTGTATAAATACTAAGCGAAAATACATTAGCGGCATGGTTATGTCCGATCCATCAAAGCAACAGTATGCACGAGAGGATTGACACCCTTCAAGACGATGTTCCAGTAAATACATGTAAGATTGTTTTATGTTAACTTAAACTGTAAATCAGGACTTGTCATAATCCGTATCAATTTACTTTGAATTGAAACTTAGAACAATTTATGTCATTTTGTAAAACTAAAGCACAGATATGAAATACATGTTGTTAGAAGAATTTGACTTTGAATAAAAACCTCTCGTAAAAAGGCAATCAATATTCAAGTGGCGACGTTGGTCAAAGACTCTACCTAAATTATTAAAGTAACTTATTTATATTAATTTCTAATAATAAACCAACCCCCGTCTTCGCCACAATATATCAAACGTTTTATTATTGTTATCGGCGCCATGAACGTAGCGGCTCAGCAAATATTTAAATTCGTTCAACGATCTATCATTAATAATTCTGTAAGTTGTGCTTGCATTACTTGATTGCGCATCAATTTTATTATTTGTCAGACATCTGTAGGCTATGAGTTGTCCGTGGTGGTCAAAGAGACCGGGGTCAAAATTTTGGCAGGTAGTAAGATAAGGGCGTTTAATAAGAACACAGTCGATTGAAGTAGCTGAAGTACCAGTGATTCTGGTCGGTTTTGTTACAAGTGAAGATAGGTTTAATGATAGTACCAGATCATGTAACAATTTGTTATTAGGAGAATTACTTCATTCGTCTATTTTAATATTCCCACACAATATAACGTAATCGTATCGTTCTAAAGCATTGGACAACACTGTGAATAATCGAGTCAGATATACGTTATGATTACCCGCGGGCGATCTATACACACATATGAGACATAAATCCTTTTTGTAGGTGACAGACGAACACTCAAAATGTAATTCAACGGAGAAATTATTCAATAGATTATCCGTTTTACAATCTCGAATAAAGCTTTTTTGAACAAAAATTGCGTTTGGGATTCTTATGCGTAGCGCGGCAAAAATCGCTAATAAGTTGATATTTTTCCCCAAAACATAGGAAAGTGGGATTACATTTACTTAATAATAAGTCCAGTAGATTTACTTTATTTTAAAAGCTCTGTATATTTATAAGGCGGTCATGGCTCAGTTGGTTCAGCGTGCGTCTGGCCACTGGGATGGCCCGAGTTCGATTCCCAGGGTCACATATACACCGAAAATACCCGGCCGCATCCCTCGGAAGGCAATGGCAAACCAACGAGGTGTATTCTGCCTAGTCAAGTCCTTGCAAGCATTTTCGTGGTTCGGAGCCCACGTTAAGCTGTAGGTCCCCTATGTCTGTGGGCTACTTGACACGCACACCACAGGCATATGGAGAGAGGATCGGCAGCGCCCTGTAAAAGGTATGCCACTTTAAGAAGAAGTATATTTATATTAATTTTGAAAACACTAAGTAGTATAAAAGTTTCTGCAGCAGTACTGTTTACTACTGCGTCGTCTGATGTTTCTAAAAATTCTTAGAAGGCGTTCTTTTTAATTTAAATGGCTTTACTAATATATTAGTGCCCCATAATTCCTTACTTAATGCTTTTTCCAGATCACTAGATTTTATAAGAAGCTTAAAAGATTTGTAGGAATCGTATTTTGAATGTAATAAATCAAAGCTGATAGGGACAATAGAGTGATTTAATAAGAAATTTTTAATATTATTCGAGTAAAACTTGGGGTGCACTCTCGATATAAACAAAGGAGCGTTACTTTCTATTCCAGTTCCTATTTGTTATATTTTTGGTGTTACGTTTGTAAGTAACCACTTTGACGTCACTTATTGAGGATTCATCTCTTAATTGAAGAATTTCGTCCATTTTTAGCTTGGATTCTACCTCATTAAGCGCCGTCCCTAACAGATTTCTAAAAGTCAGAGCGTGTAAGGATCAACCGAAAAACGCTACAAATGTTGGCACATGGCGGCCATCGTATTATCTCAAAAATAGTGACTGGTGATGAAACCTATATATCGTTTTATGACGCACCAACCCATCAAGAGTCTCGTGTATGGATCTACGAAGACGACGCAATACCAAAGAAGATTATGTTTGCAGTATTTTTTATAGCACGGGATTGGTGAAAGCAATTAAGCTAAAAGAACAGAAGACCGTTACAGCAAACTGGTACACCACAGTTTGTCTCTCTTAAGTACTTAACGAACTTCGTAATAAGGGTTTAATGCTACACCATGACAATGCATCATCCCATACAGCTAAGGTGACGCTCAAGAATCTGACTGAAAAAAAAAATCACAGTTATCGAACACCCACCTTATTCACCGGATTTGGTTATGTGCGGCTTTTGGCTTTTGTTTAAACTCAAAAAACATCTTCGCGGTTGTAAATTTTTCAGCGAAGCGGAAATTGAAGAGGAAACTTTAATTTGTTTTGACAGTATTAAAAAAATTGAATGGCGTTTGGTTTTTGACTTACGGAAAATCAGATTACAAAAATGTATTGATGCTGGAGGAGAACTTTGAACATAAGTAAAACTATTGTTACTTATACACTAGTAGTTTTCAGTTATCTGAAAATATACAGAGTGGCCCTCGTATTATATTATTTGTATTAATTCACGTGCATGGAGCATTCAATTCACTTGTTCTCTTCTTAGCTGCGACTGACTCAGTCTGCTCCTTGAACGCACTTATATCCTAATCCACACTTCTAGTCGATTTCCGAAGGCATCTCTAGAAACGTCGTATATTGTACGCATTTCGAATTCGAGAGCTCGCTTATCGACGACGTGTTTCGTAGTACTGTTGAGTAGAATCTCTTCTTTATTGGATTTCCTACTGTTTCTTCAAATGCGAACAACAAAAGTATTGTTAAAATATCGAAGACTTGCATCTAGTAATATCTAAAATAAAATTGGATGTTCTATATTTTGGTTTGAAACAGTCATCTGCAATAAAGTTAATCTCGATGCTATAAGTTAATATTTCATGACCAGGTTTGGAGACCTAAATTGGTATATGTGTTCGAAATTCGGGTTTGGACTCGATTTTTTTTTTAATAGGTAAAGATTCGAAGCTCAGTTTTGGAATCAAATGCGATTGGCAGCCATATTCTTCAGACACAGCCAAATGTTGTAATCAAGGGGGTTTAGATGTTAGTTAAGATTTTATTTTCTTAATATTAATAGACAGCATCTACAAATTCTTAAGATTAAAAATGTTGGTATTCTTATTACAAATGAGTTTTGATTTGACATTACTTGAGCATTACACCCTTAAGATGCGGCCGTCAAGTCGTAGGACACCCTGTATAAGAAATCAGCTCCAAAGCCCCCACACAGGTTCCATGAATAAAGACATTTATTTCCTTGTGAACGTTTGCCATGCCGGGTTAAGTAGTTTAGCTTTGCCGTGGATATTTGAGGGTTGTAGTAAGTACATATTTCGAAGAACCCACGCATCATTTGTTTCGGATCACGACAGTCATGCAAGCGCATCGTTGTAGCTTGACAGTCGTTTGCCCATTTGTTTGTCTTTATTCCAGGAATTCCTTATTTAATTTACAACATTAAACCACGTCTTATTAACGTCCGCTATTATTTTATTCAATATTTTAAACAGTATCGTGCTTCATTACAATATTACACAAATAAAAAGAAGCACGGTAAAACATAACTGAAAATTGAATATGTAACAAAAATAAGCCGCGAGAAATTTACTAGAAAAATATAAAATACCAAAAAGAAAACTGAAAATTAAAACAATAAATCAAACTTTCCTTAACAGTTTGCAATGGAGATGTATTGTTTGGAATAAAAAGGGGCAGATACTGCAGCTGCACCATTTATGAAATACATTATTCCAAAGCATTTTGTTTTTGTATAAATGATAAAGTCGTATATTAACGATAACGTGCGTCTGCTTATTATTTTATAAAATAATTCGTGCCGCCTTAGTTATGAGGGATTCAAAAATGAGCGTGCGTTGGTTTTGATTGATTACATTTAATGGTAGTTAGCTTTCGGAGCCCGAATTCCGAATTATTTTCTCTTTTTACACTGATATGACGGATCAAAAGATTTTGTTACTGAAAAACATAATGGCTCGTATTTTTCCCTTGTAGCTTCAACGGAATGTATTCTCCTAACATGAAATCATTTGTAAATAAGGAATTAATATAGAGCGGAAAGCGAATCAGAAAATGCTCTTTTAATTGTGAAATACTCCAATAAAACGTAAACAAATTAAATGTTAAGTCTCACGCTAATTTAATGTCAACTTATTAGATGAGTATTTAAGTATATCGACGCCAGAGTGGCCGAGTGGTTAAGGAATTCCTACTGGACGGTCTCGGGGTCAAACCCCAGTCGAATGCTCGGCGGGTGGCCTACCCAGTCACTGTAAAATTGGGAACCGAAACTCAGTGTTGGAATAGGGAAGGTAGTCGGTTGTCGAGGGGGTGGTGCTTACCACATCACATGCATGCATAAGCGTGCGAGACAACCGGGTATGAAGGCGACGTAGGAGGCCTTAACCCTTCATATTGCCGGCCATACTCCCTCGTGGAGTGTAGGTGTCTTTACCTTTACCTTTATTTAAATATATCAGTTTGTTTACGGTAGGGTATTTGTACCAAATAACGATTTTCGTAGTAATCACAAAATAAATAACAAACCTAAACATATTTGAAAATTCTGTATTACTAATATTTCTCAAGAACATTGCAGTGCTGTATGGCGAGATCTACGTTATTCTTTTTTCTGGTGTTCCCATATCTGCAATAGTCGTAACATACAACATTTGTCGCCCTGTCACTATTTCCTGATCATATCGTCGTACTTGATAGTCCTCTGATTTACTGTCCACTTCAGTTCATTTTATTATTGTTTATGAATATTTATTAAATTTTATTGGTTCTTAGTTACTATTTTTACTCCTTTCTGTCGTTTTGTGAATTCAGATTATTGATATAATTTAATGCAAATGCATGTCTGTATGCTGATAGTTATCTGCATAGAAGACATCCAAACGTTAATCTTATTTGGCGGCTAACTAAAACAAAGAATTGCACGTAATTCATCAGCTGAAAGGAAATCATCCACATCGGGTGTTATTACTAGACTTTGACACGTTGAGGATAACGTCTAAAATGTGGTTAAAAACGAACCAGGGCATAGCACGTGATCCATGACAAGAAGATTTAAAGTTATCTAATTGACTGTTCATTGCGTATTACAGGGGAATGGTTGATTTCTAATTGATGATAATTTTGTCAAAAATTTTAATTACGGTTTGTGAAACATGCTTTAGCTGTCAGAAGAAATACGAGGTTGGCTTAAGAAACCTAGACTTAAATCATTTAGTTTTCCTTGTGGGAAACTTACAAAACATTTATGTGCCATGAAGAGCTTATTACTTAGAAGTAACAACGAGTAAATGACGCGGTTGGAAAGATTTAGGTCAATGATATGTTCCAAAATCTACAGGGCATTATTCGCAGATCTAGGCAATTAGCCATTTTGATCATAAACTGTAATTAAGTAAGATAAGTGCACACAGCGTCTGTTGCTAATTTTGCAAAAAATTAATTAAAAATTGCACAAAAACTATACATGTCAGCCCAAGATGATGATTTACTAAAAAATAAGGAACAAAAGCTTTGAAAACGGTATTATTATTTTTTTTTAGTTCCTATTTTGTCTTAATTTAAATATGTATGTTTAAATTAGTATTAATCCTTATTTTCACCTTTGTCTTCAATTATACGTAATATTTTTATGTGGAAGACTTTGAGTGCCATATGTACAATCTGGGACAAATGTTTTGCCAGGCTTGATTGGTAACCTGGAGGATAGACAACCCGCTTACCGAAATAGTTTAAGAGGTTGCATATAAGGTCGCTATTAAACATTTTAACCGTTTTACTTACGTAGTTGGTAACACTATTATGGGCGGAATAGCGCTAAATTCGAACTGAAAAGTGCTACTGCGTTTAGTAGCTAAATTTAGAAATTTTGAATTTAAAGTATTATTATTAGAATTCACGGATTTTATTTATTAACTAAGTATCAGATTGTTATAGACAGAATTTAGTGAAACGTAATTTAAGAGCTGTAAAACTGTGGTTGAATTATTCACCTTCATTGCAGTTTGTTCTTTATATCTTATTGCAACATTTAGTTACGGTAATACTGTGAAATTAATAATAAATATACAGGGTATATTAAAAATGGCGCATAATAATTATATCACGCGATTCTACGTTGAAAAACAAGCAAAAGCTTTAGTGAACAGTTTAGTGTTAACCAATGAGAAATACATTTAAATAGTATCAGCAACACGTACCTACTTCGACAAGTAAAATAAATATTGCATAACGAATTTTGCCATTTTGATAATTACAATGTACTCAAAATGCAAAATCTTTGCTGTTCATAATTTTGGAAACTGGCTGCAACGCTGCATATAAGCTAGAGTGATTTTTAGATCTGAATTAAAATCGAGGATAATTAAATGGCCACAATTTGAAATTAATAATAAGTATTCAAAAACTAAATTGCACATTAGGATATGTATTTAACTGGCAACAGTTTAAAATTGCAAAAGATAATAATCTCGCTTCGGCTTAAAGTAAGGAATATTAAATATTATTTCTATCAGTTTAATTAAATATCTAAAAACCACATCATAGATTTTATAAAAATAAAATTAAGATTTCGTGCCTTCAAAAAACAAGCGCTTTATTCAACAATTGACAATATAGGTACAAAAATTAATAAATAATAATAAATTACACATTATGATAAGAATAGTACGCGTGACTTTTTTCAATATTTTGTATATAAACCGTTGTTGTTCAAGCATTCTTCCATTCTTCTTCTCATTGATGTAACAAGATAATTACATATAATCTCTCCTCGAAATTGGTCCCACACCAAACGACTATGCTCCATAAGGGCAGCTTCTGTTCTTGGTGTTACCCCATGCCAGTCAACGTCCTCACAGTCACGAACCATTCGCGCCCAGAGGTTTTCAATTGGGTTCAGATCAGGAGACCTAGCTGGCCATCGAAGCACTTCAAACTCTGGGTGCTCTTGGAACCAATTCCTTACACGTGCAGTATGGATGGGAGAATTATCTTGCACAATGACAACTCGCTCATTATTCATGTGCAGGAAAAATGTGTCGCACTGCTGGTAAAAACTGATGTTCCAAGAGCTCAACATATCTGAGTGCGTTGATACGTGGGGGTGAGACCTGTATTATTTGTCCAGGGCCATTTTGGGTCATCCATCCCCAACAACCGATTGTGATTCTCCCACTTGTTCTATTGTCACAAACGTGTTTAGGTTCATACCGAGCGTTTTGTGGGCACCACACCTTCAGATGAGGGCTGTCTTGGGATGTGGCAAACGTTTTTCGTCAATAAAAATGGCATTTCTCCAGTCTCTCTCCATATTTATTCTCCAAAACTCCATTCGAGATTCTGCCAGCTCTGGAGTTAGAATGCACTTCTTTGCTGGCACTCTACTTTTCAAAGTGACGTCTGCTAATCTCCTGCCATTGTTTTAGTAGAAACCGCCAGGTTTACTTGTTCCCGGATACCAGATAACGAATCAAAAGGATGATCGGCGCTATGGCATCCTCATCCATAGTTGTCTTCCGCGGACATCCGGATTTGATGGTCACTAGATTCTCCCGACCCTATAATTCTGCTCTGCGCAGCCAGTACCTTACCGCACCTGTCTAAAAAAGTAAACTGAAGATATTAAAAGGGAAATATAAAACTATGGGTATATATGCTGCATCATAATTATCTCAATTGCCTGTTTTTTTTTATTATTATTAACAACATCTGTGGTGCTTTCTGTTAATTCAGTGTATATGTAATAAGGAAATACTTACAGATAGTCTAACGTTTCTTGATATGTAGGAAATCGATCTGCCCTCCTGTATGTACATAAAAAACAGTTTGGTGGAGACACGTTGATGATGTCTTTTCTACATATTTGGCTCGATGATATTGATGAACAAAATAAATTTTTAAGTTTTATTAATCGTCAAGAGTTCTTGATTAAAAAAGACAGAGGTCATGTTAACATATCAATTTACCGCAAGAAACCACGCACCAACAGCTATTTACACTACGCCTCTATCCAACACCAAAACGTCAAAATCGGTGTTGTAAAAAGTCTTTACGGTGGAGTAAAATCAATCTGCTCTAATGTACAATGGCTGTCCTAGAAATTTGATACAAAATACTTTCACCAAAATTAAATATAAACGAACACAACAAAACTTAAGTCCTGTTCTGGTTTCAATGCAATATTAACATTCAAATTATTGTCAACTAGTTCTTTAAAAAGGCCCCAGTTTTGATTTCGTTACTATGTAAGTGTCGGCGAACCAAAACCTTTTCTGATTTGTTTGAGAATAGAGATGGGCTTGCCTCAGAAACGTTACGTTCAGTAAGTTAATAGTTAATCAATTTAATTTCAATTTTAGCAATTAGTGGCGAAGTACCCAATAAAGAAATATAGAATTAACATTATTTTATTATTTTTTTGTAAAAGCATCTAATACTAGATACTAATGTTCTTTTAATTGGTTTTTAGAATCACGCCAACCTAAACTTACATTCGCAGAATAACGAAATATATTTTTAAAAATTCACAGAGAAGGAAACAATTAATACTTGTAAATTAAAAATTTCCTTGTAATTTTGAAGATTGAAGTATGTTCATAATAAAATTTCAATTGGCAACGGTAAAGATATATTAAAAGTAATTTATTTAAAGCATGGATAACTGAAATTGATGACTAACTGCTAATCATGTTAACAGGCGGAGGTACATTTCTATACTTAATTGTAAACATCCTGCTACCGACAAGCGCATGCGGTTTACCCTCTCATTTACGCCTATGCCTACTGTAGGACCATCTGACAAAGAAGAAGTTACTTTATTTGCTAAACGTTTAGCTGACGTGTTCTCCCCCCAGAATAATGAAACGAACAAGAAAGTAGAAGCGGATGGCCATGTTTAAAAAGCTTCTATTTCTGACGCAGGCATCTCAAGTTCGAGTCCTGAGACCGGTGAAGCCGAAATATACATATGCCATGCGCTCCTCTGTGCTTCGAAGAGCACGTTAAAACTACGATCCTGGTTGTCATCTAACAGTTTTGACAATCGTCAACCCCCCGCACCCCTGCAGGTCGATCTTATTTTCCTTATCCGACGGCTAAGGTTAGTTTGCTGCCCACATACGTGCTCACAGAACTCGTTATTACGAATTACTAACAGGCCATCGGCCTAGGCTTTTTCCATGAGAGGAAGAAGAAGAAGGCTAAGAAGTAGACCAACACTTAAACTGTGGATGCACCGCAACCTTAAAGCAACTACCCAAATGAAATTAAAAGAGAAAAAAATTATACAATTAAAACTCAGGAAAGCGCCGTTCTGATTTAATGACAACTAAAATGCTAAAACAACTACCAAGAAGGGGAATAGTTTATTTAACCTACTTATATAAGGTCAGCCTAAGAATAGGGTATTTTCCCAGTCAATTAAAAACTAGCAAATAGTAATGATATCAAAGCCTGGAAAAGAGCCAACGGATGTATAAGCATATCACCCTAGAAGATTATTATGTATCTGTGATCTCCAAACTACTTAATACTGCATAGAATTAATGATGACATAGTACCTCAAGATTGGATCCTGAATCATCAATTTGGTTTTCCTCAATCCCACTCTGCCGTACAGCAAAACCACCGATTACTGCATAAAATAAATGAAGGTCGGGGCGAAAAACAATACTGCACAGCGGGACACCTGGATATCAGGTTTGGCATCCTGGTATTTTCTTAAAAATTAAAAGGATTCTCCTCTTTCACACTACAAAACTATTGAAATCATTCCTAAGTGATCGGGAGTTTCAAATAACGGTTAATAGTGTCCAGTTTTTTTATTGCAGGGGCGCAATAGGTCAGTATTCTCGGGTCCCTTTTATACATACTACATACAAAGGATTTACCAATATCAGAAACCACAGTAAGGTATGTGTATAATTAATAATTAAACTGGTAAAACGAGCCATCCGACGAGACAAAAGGAAAGGTCAAGAAGAAACGATTACCAATATAATTGAAGAAACAGGCTCTACTAAGAAAATAATGAAAGAACTCTCGAGGGGGTCCACCTATGGATCGTTAAACTGAAATATACCACTAATAAACTTAAACAAAATCGTAAGCACATAGTGGAAACAGCAACCTGCTTCTTTAGAAACTTATATAGTGAAAGAATGAACAAGGACCCTGATACAGAACCATTAACGTTGGCTTGCGGTAACTCAGTACCTGAAATTGAAATGAAAGAACTCGAATCAGTATTGCATAACTTAAAAGTTGATACAGCACCCGGAAGAGATAATATAACAGAAGAACATTTGAAAGGAATATCTTACTATTCGAAACTAAAAGAGGCTATCTTACTATTATTTAATAAAATTCTGAAAACCGAAATAATCTCATCCTCATGGCAAGAATCAATAATAATTCTATTGCACAAGAAAGGAGACTTCGAAGACATTAACAATTACAGACCTATTAATTTGACATCTACAATATAGTATAAAGTTTTCATGCGAATAATCAAAGAAATAATAGGTGATAGGTTAAATGAAGAACAGTCTATAGAACTAGCAGGTTGCAGAAGTGGGTACTCTACCACGGACCATATACAGTGCATTAATCAAATTGTACATAAATGTAAAGAATATAACATTACCATCCATATGTTGTTTAGTGCTTATAAACTTTATAAGCATTTAATAGTTTATCCCATGAGTTTATGCTAAGGGCGTTGAAGGAGCAAAACATAGATCATAAATACATTAGACTTATACAGAATATTTACCATGAATCTACTGCTAGCATACGGTTGCATCGAAAAGGACCTAGTTTTAAAATAAATAGAGGTGTAAAACACTCGCTCTCTTCAAATATTTTCAATTGTGCATTGGAGCAAATTTTTCGTCAGTTAAATTGGAAGAACTATGGATGATCGGTCGATGGAAAGAAATTGCCAAATTTAAGATTCGCGGACGATATAGTCCTGTTGTCAGAATACAAAAAGACTAATAAAAATGATAGTGGATCTAGAAAAAGCAAGCAAAGAGGCGGGTCTAAAGATTAATTATATCGGAATAAATAGAAAATTGGGGAATTTAAAAATAGGAGGAAATGTCATCGAATATGTGGATGAATTACGGTATCTGCGACAAAACATCTCTTTCTATAATAACATATATTTAAACAAAAAATAAATATTAAAATTAAAAGAACTGTGTTTAGTAGTTGTGTGATACCTCCAATTCTATATGGTGCACAAACGTGGTTTTTAACAAAAAATCAAAAACAAAAACTTAGAATTACCCAAACAAAAATGGAAAGAGCAATGCTCAAGACGCGCCTAAGTAACCGAATCCCCTTTGAAGAAATTAGGAAGCGTACAGTGTGTAAGATATTGTCGAGAAGTAGGCTACTCAAGTGGAATTGGGCTGGTCATATCATGAGGATGTAAAATATGCGATGGACAAAATACGTGACAAATTGGAACCCTAAACAGGGAGAACGTAAGAAGGGAAGACCAGCGACTAGATGGGAGGATGAGTTAGAAAGAGAGGGATGAACCAATTGGAAAGAACTGGCCACAGACAAGAACACATGGAAAAGGAAAGGGGAGGCATTTGCCCGAAATTGGGATTTATAGGCTCATTACTATTCTTATTATTATATTATGCTTCGACGAAGCTACATTTGCCTCTAATAGGACTATAACGGCCCACAGACGATACGATTGGTTGTATGATACGTCGTACTACAAGTTCAGAATAAAATCGTTCAGACATGTCGTTCGCAATTTTTCCTATTCGACCCAAATGAGCTCCATAATATTATGGCCACCGCTGGAATCGAATCCGTGTCAGCCGGCTAGCTATCAGGCACTTACCCGACTGAGCTACCCAGGCTGCCACTGATTATAAAGATAACTATTAACTTAAATGTAACTTATAATTCAACGATAATGCTACAGTACACAATAAAGCATAGATCAAGTATTGCACAAATTGCATTGTTACCCGTAGCTGCACTTTAATATTTCGTAAAAGGTTTTATTACAAAATATTCTTTATTTTTTGCGAATACAAATTAGATCATCCGCCACAATATTGTCGTTGTCAAAACTTGGCTTATTTCTTGACGATTTTGCATAAAATAACTCAAGTTTATTGCTTTAGAATAACGCTTTCCAACGAAACGGTGGAAAATGTTATAGCATTATCATTGCTATAAAATTGCGGTCTTAGGTTTTTATTTCGTTTTATATGAGGAATGAATGTTCAAGGGTTTTACTACTTACCAGATGTGATCAGGATCACAAATAAGTAATAATTCTGCTTTATAATTTAAATGCTAAAAATAACAAAAATATACAAGCCTTCATTCTAAATTTCGATTTGAGCCAGTTATGCGACTCTTCTTGTGATGCAGGTAAATCATACAGAAACTTAAGTAGTTTCACAATAGTAGCAAACAAAGTAAATAACATATTTCTAAAATTTCATTACGAAACACAGATCGTGTGTTAATCTTCGTATGACCTAGATGTTTATTATTCGAGCGAGATAAAAATGTTTGCCAATCGTCAGACTGACATTTCAGATTATCGAATTCAACCCAGCAAATTAATTTCAGAGAATCCGAAAGATCGTGGACAGACTCGACGTTTTTATAAGAACAGTAAAGTTTGGGCATGTTTCTAATATTCTAAGGATTTCAAAGAAACTAAAATAGCATTTCCGCTGTCTGTTGAGCAACTTCCAGTTTACATTTTTTTTCCTAATAAATTGCGATTATTTTGAAGGTAACTGAAATTCAAAAGGTCTATTGTTCTGATTTTAAGTAGTACATGTCCAATACATTAGGTGATGTTTACGTGCTAATATTAAAATCAGAAATATATTATTTTAATTATTAAACACATTTAAAATATAAAAACATAAGTAAAATTGTGTGCGTTTTCACAATCGGAAGTTTGTGATACAACATCCATTTATCAGTACGCAATATTGATGATGTGGTCTCCGGTGCATTTAAAATCGCAAAATGATTTCATGGTGCTATTAAATAATATGAGACCACAGTTAATTGAATAACTATAAAAAATTAAGAAAAGTTCATCTTACTGGTTTGGTATTCTGCAACATCGCAAAAAGGAGTTTACAGAATCTCTGAACTGTCGTTTGTAATGTAAGTTTCCTATCCTGGAAATTGTAGATATCAATAACAATCACAATTGTTTCCGTTTCGGGAATTATTGCTAAACTTACCAACTGTCGTTATAGTTTTTCCTAACCGACTAAAACGTAAGTAAATAAATAGATCAACTGCAATACAGTGGAGAAGGTAAATGCCAAACTGGCGATACGCCATTCAATTTGGCTCGGTTGCTTATTGTTGATGTTGAAAAATGTACTTAAAATTGATTTATGAACCATTGTTGAAAACTCTAAGTAGTTTCTCTATGGTAAAAGCTTGAATGGTACAGATATATTCGTATAAATTATACAGAGCGATTTCTGTCTGCCTCGTTAAATCTAATTCTCGAAATAAGTCAAACATTAGTGAGTAATTGCCTTTCACTAGAAACTTAGGCAACGGCAAGGAATTTAATGTAACAATATTAAGTTAAATTGGAATGCATCGTTTCCATTTTACATGCAAATTTGCACTTCCACGTATTCAGTAGGGTATTTTTGCTTAAAGTAATTTTCCTATACACTAGAAAATATTAAGATTCACCCCACGTATTGTATATTTAGAAATTATTCTGCATATATAAATATTACTTTACAAAACAAGGGCGGTGTCATCTAAAGCAAAGTTTCTCAGGTTTTTCTTCTGAAAAATTTACTTAAATATATGTACTTACTTTTTTATATAAAGATAACGTAAATATTTTCCTTAAAGGTTGACGCTTTCCTTTTATTCGCCTAGCAAATACAAACTAATGCAACCAATTTTATAACATGGATTTAATATGTGAAGATACTGAGCGACGGGGTTATCATTTTACAGTAAATTACATTTGTTACTTTAAAGTGCTGGGATGAATTCTTTCAAGTTTTTGTGGTACGCCAAACCTAATTTGTCGAGGCTCAATTAGGTAATTGGTTCTGAAGTTTACGTTATTCAGGCCAAGTTGTCAGCAGACTTTACTTATCCTGTAAACAAAAGAAGCGAGAATCTATAGAAAGACTGTTGAAAAAAGATCGTCTACGGTGGAGTACTGTCTATAACAATCTACAGTCGAGAAGCTCGGGAATAGAATATTCTTCTTGCGTTCTGTGAAACAATTTGCATTTTTTGTGGCTTTTAAAATTATCAAAGAATAATTATTGTTTATGGGTGTAACCACTAAACTAAGGGACTTCACCAGAGTAAGTTCTGAAATTTTTTAGATGTCTTTTGGAACTACAGATACCTCACAGTATAACAGATGGTATTTTTTTTATCTAAGAGAGGTACTCTGGAATACTTTCAAAATTCAACGCGGGGATTTTAATTTCAAAAAAATGCATGCTGTATAAAAACACTCTCCTGTAATGACATTTGTTTGTTATAAGTCTCAATGAAAAATAACAATTATAAAACCACAAGTTAACACACGTCTGTAAAGCATGAACGTTAAACTTGCTCAGACAGTAAAAACATGTTCAGTATTAAAATTAGACACTGAACGAAGGAAAGCTTAAACAAAAAAATAACTAACGGATTAAAAGTGAATTTAATTATCCACTATATTATTCCATATTTCCATGCGAATGGAAATATATCGGTCAAATATGAAAAGTCTTTTTGATTTATTAATAAATATACAGTATTTGTCACATGTCTTTTAAAGGACTGTAATCATAATCACAGTAGGCGTGCGTGCAGCTGTAGACGTAAACGCTCTACTTGCTCCTTATTTACTAACACCCTATTTAATAGTAGTAGTTTAATAGACCTATTGCATTAATATCAATCTACTTGTCTTGGACATTATTGAATAAAGTTGCTTTATGGCTACGGTTCTTTGCCAGTGCCTTATTGACTAGGTATACCGATACAGGGAAATTTTCTTTTAAGTATACATATCGCCTATGTTTACTTTTAAAAGGAACGCATCAACGCATTGTTTTGCCATATATGTAGGCAACCAACTATACACTAAACTTTAAACTTTAATTTTTTAAGAAAAAATAGCATGCTGTGGCAAAACTAATCAAATTAATTTAGTGTTAACAAAATTAGTCTTTATTTTGTACAACCATGTACAGTAAACTCAATTAGAAAATTTGCAGAAGGTTAATGCTGGTTTACACGTTAAATTCACAAGGTTAGATATAAGGTCGGTTCAAAATCCTCCACCATTTCAGAAGGAGGAAAAACCAACGGAATACTTCACGGGCGAAGAAGAGTTAGCAAAAGAGACCGAGTGGGTAAGAGTAAAGAATAAAAAGAGGAAAATGAATGCTTCGCTCACCCCCCCCCCCCCACAAGACAGACAAAAGGTCTCAGAAAACATCAAAATACAACTAAAGAAAGTCCCACAATCGCCGCCTATAATTGTGGACGCAATTAATAACTTTAATGAAATCCATGAACTCATAAGTAACCTGATTAGTGGTTTTTAAATTAAAATAATAAACAACAAGAATATCAAAATTAACGCCCCAGATGGGGAGAGCTATCAAGCTCTCACAAAAGCTCTGCTTGACAAATAGTACTCATGGTACTCTTTTGAAAACAAACAAAATAGACCTGTTAAGGTGATAGCTACTAGGCTTCATCACTTATGTAATCCAGAAGAGATAGTTAACGAACTTCGAAAGAGAGGATACAAAATACTTGAAGCCACAAAAAACTAAAATATAAAACAAAACACCGCTAAACATGTTCATGTTGTCATTTAGATATGATGAAGACACTAACAAAATTTTCGAAATAAAAGATATCATCGGCATTCGAGTAGAAATTCAACCCATCAGAAAAAATAGATTAGTGCCACAATGTAAGCGGTGTCAAGCATATGGGTATACACAGAAATTCAGCGCTAGAGAACCTAGATGTGTAAGATGCACGAGTAAACACATTACTACAGAGTGCATGAAACAAAAAGAAACTCCCCCAAAATGTGTACATTGTGGGGAAGGACATCCAGCCAACTACCGTTGATGCTTGGTAGCAAAGGCAATGCAGTTGTTAAAGAATAAACAAATGAAGAAACCGAGTTTTCCTAAGCAGCCTAACAGAAACAATCGACAGAAAATAAACCCAATCCCACCAAAGCAAGATAATGCTCCTAAACCAAGGACTTATAGCCAGGCGGCAACTGGAAAGCCACAGAAACAGAACGATAAGACATCAAGTCAACAAAACTCGTCAGTTGAATCCACGCTCCAATTGATATTGGAACAATTAAGTACAATCGACGATCGTATCTCAAAGCTGGAATATCGCGCTCAAGGAGTGATATCTAGATCTAAAAATGGCTAATAATATCAGAATAATGCAATGGAACGCCAATGGACTGCTTCAACATCAATACGAACTACAAGCAGTCCTGAAAATTGATGTGTGTCTTATTGCTGAAACCCATTTCACTAAGGAATCACACATCAAATTCAAGGGATATAGGGAAATTCAGGCCACAGCTCTTAAAGTCAAAACAAAAACTTACGAAGTTGTTATCACAGCATTATGTTGCCCAACTAGATATGCTATTAAGAAAAATCAGTACTTAGATTTTCTTGTAGATTCATTATTGGAGGTGATTTCAATGCGAAACACACCCATTGGAGATCGAGGCTAACAACTACCAAAGGTAAAGAACTTCTATCAGCATGCAACCAGCTTAACTGTGATATAATATCGTCTGGGAAGCCTATTTATTGGCCAACCGATCACAACAAGATTCCTGGCCTTATAGACTTTTTTATAGTCAGGAATATATCCTCTAATTACTTATATGTTGAAGAAGCATGGGATATGAATTCTGATCATTCTCCCATACTGCTCACATTAAGTGAGTGAGGCTTGTAAACAAACAGACGGATTGGAATAGTTGCAGAATACATCTTGAAAATTCCATTAATCTCTCTGTCCCACTCAAAAATAAAAAACAACTTGATGCAGAAACAGAACTGCTTGTTAGGAACATTCAATAAGCATCCTGGGATAATACTCCACAAATGAACCAAAAGGTAAAGGAAAATAAATAATTATCCGAAAGAGATTATGCACCTCGTTACAGAAAAGAGAAAACTAAGAAGAAGGTGGTGTCAAAGCAGAGCTCCTGTGGATAAAACTGCCCTAGATAATGCCACTCAACAGCTAAAGCGGGAGATCCTACGTATTAAAAATGAATCTATGAGCCATGTTGAGATAGCGAAGTACCTCATTTTATATTTGATTTTGTGTTTTTACTGTACTTCCAAAATATTGAATTACAATGAATATTAAAATTTATTGCTTGTCATTTTGTTTACATTTTTTCTCGTAACTAATAACACGTTACATAGTAACCCAAAAAACAATATTTATATCTCGTGCACAGCACGACCATGCCATGTTGAGATAGCGAAGTACCTCATTTTATATTTGATTTTTGTGTTTTTACTGTACTTCCAAAATATTGAATTACAATGAATATTAAAATTTATTGCTTGTCATTTTGTTTACATTTTTTCTCGTAACTAACAACACGTTACATAGTAACCCAAAAAACAATATTTATATCTCGTGCACAGCACGACCATGTCTCAAGGGAATTGACCAAAGATAGCAAAATGGAATATTCCCTTTGGAAAGTCACTAAAAATCTAAAACGGCCTATTCTCCAAAATCCACTAGTCAAAAATGCAGATGGTACCTGGGCACGTAGTAATCAGCTAAAAGCTCATAGATTCGCAGAGCACTTGGAAATGCCTTTCCAACCAAATGAAGGAGACGATCCTCAAGACTAGGCAGAACCGCTACAGGAAGATGCAGTCATTAGACCAGTTTCACTAAAAGAAGTCTCTAACGAAATGAAGACTAACATTAATCAGAAAAAAGCTCCTGGCTTAGATCTTATTACCGGTGTAATTTTGAAGCAACTTCCAAGAAAAGCCATCGTAAAACTGACCAATCTTATCAACGCCTCATTGAGATTGAGGTATGTTCCTAAGATGTGGAAAGTAGCAGAGGTCATGATGATTCCTAAGCCCAAAAAACCTCCACAATAAGTTTCTTCAAACATGCCTATCTCAATTTTGCCCGTTATATCGAAACTGTATGAAAAATTATTCTCAAAAGACTGAAACCGATAATCGAAGAGAAGGCTTTAATCCCTCATCACCAATTTGGCTTTAGAGAAAGTCATTCAACTATAGATCAAGTGCACAGAATCGTAAACATAATCGAAAAATCACTTGAAGGAAAGAAACTCTGCGCTACTGTCTTCTTAGATGTGGCCCAGGATTTCGACAAAGTATGGCATAATGGCTTGTTCCACAAGTTAGACATATTTCTACCTCGACAATACTCGGAAATTTTAAAACCCTACTTGTCAGAAAGGTACTTCGGAATAAGACAAGAAGATACTTGTTCTGAATTGAAAGAAATCAATGCAGGAGTACCACAAGGTAGTGTACTAGGTCCAGTACTATACCTACTCTACACCAGTGATTTTCCTGAATTTGAATACGAAACTATCGCCACCTTTGCCGATGATACCGCAATTCTTGTAGTTGGCAATGATCACGAAGAAGCCACCAGGAAACTCCAAACATCTATTAACAAGATCAACACCTGGACTAATAGATGGCGGATCAAGTTGAATGAAAGCAAATCCCTACATATCAACTTCATCAATAAACAGCAACAACACCCGTTAGAATTAATGAAATCCAGATCCCATATGCTAATACGGCTAAATACCTGGGTATGACACTCGATACGAGGCTATTCTGGACGGCCCACATCAAAAGAAAAAGGGAAAAACTCGGCTTAAGATATAAAAAAAAATGTATTGGCTAATTGGACGAAACTCCAAGTTGTCCACACATAATAAGCCGCTGCTTTATAAGCAAATACTAAAGCCCGTTTGGTCATACGGCATCCTACTCTGGGGTTGTGCCAGTAAGAGCAACATTCTTATCATTTAACGAGTCAAAACAAAGTATTAAGGAACATTGTAGATGCACCCTGGTACTGCGGCAATACTGATATTCATCGGGACCTCGAAGTGAAGACTGCAGATAACGTCATTTTTAAGTCTCCCAGAAGTCATGAACAACGGCTTCTTCAATATGTGAACATAGAGGCCATCCAGCTCCTCGATAACTCACAGCTAGTGAGAAGACTCAAGAGGACCAAGCCCCTTGAGTTAGTCCAGGGATTGTACCAAAACAGAGTATAGTGTGCGTTTAAGTGTATACGTTAGTGATAGTATACATTTATACATAGCTTAATTTATCAGAATTCTAAGGACACTGATGAGTAAGACACTTTTATGGGTTACATTTGAAAAGATATTGTCAATCAAGGATTTGCTTCTACTTTGTACACGCGAGTAGTCATGGAAGTTTATTAAATATCCGTACGCTTCAAGCACATTTAAAATACCTCCAGTTTTTCTAATAGATCATAATTAAAGCCCGCGCATATACACTTTCCATGAACAATTTATAATCTGCATTAGGAGATCTATAAATAACACTTACACTTATACACACCTTTTGGAAGATTATATTAACACATGCAGCTTCAAACAATTGGTCAGCAACTTCTACGTTTGAAAGGTTTTTTACAATAAGATTTAAATCAGATCTAACAAAGATGGCTACACCACCTCCAATATTTGAACGACAATAATGAGAAGCAAGATTGTATTTTATTTATCCTAATTTGAGTTATCTCATCTATAGATAACCAAGTCTCACTTAAATAAACAATTTCTGGTAAATGTAATGATTCCAAAAAGCCTCAAGCATATTCGATTTGTTTCGCAAACTTCGAATATTTAAATTTAATACTTTAAGTGATTTTTTCACTACATCATTATCACTGCCGCATACAATTTAGGGGAAGGTGGGGAAAAACCGCACACCTAACGTTTAAATTTTTTTACCGGCCAGATTTATGCCTAAAAAATGCGGGAAAAGATATTAGAGTCTAAACTAACAATTATATATTCAAAATAAAATTTATCTTCATACATAACATGTAACAATCCGTCAAAAAAAATAAAATGTTTACAATATGCAAATGGCGATTTTGTCCCACGCCTTGGGGTAAAATCGCCCGCCTCCCTGTTGGGGCAAAACCGTTTAACTTAAAATGAGCATTCTTTGCAACAGAACTAACAAGAACTATTTAAACAAACACTTGTTGCACGCAAACACATCTAGTTGATTGTCTGGTAGTCCTGTGCACCCATCATGGTACAGTTTTTTGCAACTTCGGCATTGGGCCCAACCTTCATTTTCCGTTGATTTTGAATAGAATCTGTGACAAATCTCACAGCGTGGATTGTCGTCACTATCACTGTCTTTATTTATTGAAAACTCTCTTTTGGCAAGTTTCTTTTTAGGTCTACCTGTGCCAAATTTCACCTTCCTTTTTACAGGTTGCATAAAAGAGTTTTGATTTGCCTCCAATTTTTTCCTATAGAGTGTTGACGTTAACACTATAGGCGTCCCACTTTTACGCTTAGTTTCTTTACGTTGTCCTTTAGGAACTGGACAAATATCTTCAGGAGTTACAGTAAAACTTGAATTTGAACTACCTGGCAGACTATCATCGTTCACTGCTTCTTGATAATTAACAGTTTCATGTGAGACACTGGTGCTTGGTGGAGGTGTCTGACGATTTTTGGCAATGTGTTCGTCAATTCTTGCAGCATCAACAGTTTCATTTTCAGGCTGCTCACTTTCGGTCACATCAGTGCAGCAAAGCCCACATCAGAAAATACGTTTTCATTTAACGGCCATATTCTTATTTTAGCAGAAGCATTCATGGCTGTTGCTATAGTTGCAGCTTTGACATATGCGCTACCAATCAATTTAGCTACCTAAAATTGGGTTACGAGGCGGCCTGGGTTCGATCTTAACCACACCTTAATCTCCTGCCCATAATATGCACTCAAAGGTGCCATAAATCCTACATCGAGAGACTCCAACCGATGAGTTCAGTGTGGTGGAAAGCATAGTAAAACGACGTGATTATCTTTTGCGTTTTGTCAAACTAATTGCTTCAAGGTTTTTTGTGTGGGAAGCAAGCCCATCCAGAAGTAAAAGCACCCGATCTTCTGCAGTTGGCTTTAGGTGGTCTATAAAATGCCGAATTCACTTGACGAAGATTTCGCCTTGTATCCATCCACTTTGGAGACATGCTGGAATAGCTCCAGGTGGTACCCCATCCATCAATTCTTGTTTTATCCTTTGTCTGGGAAAAATTAACATTGGAGGCATACAGGGTGGTCGTGAAAGTTTAGGAAGTACGTTAACTGCGTTAACTACATGAAAAATAGTGAAGATTTTTTTCCTAAAGGGTCAAATTAAAAAGTTACGGCCCTGTAAATTTGAATTAAAAATATCGATTTTTTGAATAACTTGAAAACTATTGGAGATTTATTTTTAATTTTTGCAGGGTAAATTAAGGTCTACGAAAGTCGTAATTTGATAGTAATAAGAAAGCTTTAATTTGTTCAGTGGCGTAGTTAGAGGGAATTAAGGACATTTTTAATTAAGAAAAAACATGAAGGCCACGGTTTTTCAAACACCCTGTGCGGCACTATTAAAGAAAAATTAATTTTACGTAAAAAAGTTCTCATGGCATTTTTAGCTCAACAAAGTCATTTTTGAGATAAAGTTGTTATTTGTTGCACAAAAGCAATTTTACAACACCACACTGGAAGACATTTTTGCGTATATCTCAAAAACAAATTTCTTGAGATCAAAATGCCAAGAGAACTTTTTTACGTAAAATTAATTTTTCTTTCATAATAGGACGTTTAAGAAAAACGCGACTTTCATATTTTTTCTTAATTAAAAACGTCCTTAATACCCCTTAACTACGCCACTGGTCAAATTACGAAAAATGTTTATTTGAAAAATCTTCACTATTTTTCATGTAGTTAAACCAGTTAACGTACTTCTTAAACTTTCACGACCGCCCTGTATATTGCCCAGCTGCTGAAAAGCAAATTTCAGTCGTGACCAGTTGCCCCCTTTCAGCAGATGAAAGGGCACCAACTTGCTTTCTGCATCCTTTAGCTATAATTTTACTTTGATGTTTATAAACCATAGATATACTCGTTTCATCACAATTAAAGATTCGCGTGGGTGGAAAATGGTGTTTGTTGCAAACATCTATCGAGCAGCCAAAAAACTTTTTAACCGATGTACGATTGAAACCCATTGCGCGTGCTGCAGATGTTGCTGTTGGTGATCGGAGGGATAACTGCGGATGTCGTTTAAGAAATTCTCGCACCCAGTCTGTTCCAGCTTGTTGTAAATCCTTGCTGAAGTTGTGACGCACACCATTTCGTTCTGCAATCTCATAGGCAATTTTGCAAAGGTCTGAAATACCAATGCCAAACAACTTGGTTTCCATTTCTAATAAATAAGAAACTAGCTCTTCCTCCTGCTCTTTAGTAAATACTGTCTTAAACCGCCCCATTCCTTTCTCAGCAGCTTCTGAGGAGTTTTTTCCTGTTGGAATAGCTACTTTTACTCTATCACAGAGAGTACTTCGAGGAACGCTAAACTGAGAAACTGATTTTTCATATCCCATTCTTCCTGTAACACAAGCTTCTATTGCATTTGCCATATTCTCCTGGGACCAGTTTTGGCGATTACTTGTACGTTTTTATAAACGCATCTTGTAGATTCTGCAACAAATCAAAAATATTTAGTGCCACCGCCACATAAAAACATACACGGGGCAAAACCGCAAATGTGCCACATTGCCCCTAATGCCGTGTGCGGTATTACCTCATTATACCCTAAATTAACAAAATTCCAAGTTTAAACGTCTTCTTGCTCTTCTCCCAGTATACCATTATGGTGTTGGGGTTTTAAATTTTAAACGTAAAAAACAAAATTGTAGGTTCAAACAGTGTATATCTGTATATGTTGCACTCAATGTGGTAAATCCGGTCAGTGTTAGCAATGACCGGTCAATGTGGATAATGTACTTTTATTTTTTTTAACTGTTCTTCGTCTACCTCTAACCTCCAATAACCACCTCTACTGTTTTGAGGCATTTATTGCAGGTTAAAGGTAGAGGAAGAACAGTTTTTTAATTGCTATACCAAGTACATTATCCACATTGACCGGTCATTGTTAACACTGACCGGAGTTACCACATTGACCGGAACATATACATGAGAAAGCTGTAACATAAGTGTAACTATTGGTAAAAACGTACCTATTAAAAAACACATAGAAGTTAGGTAAATTTAAGCTGAGGAATCGCCTTTCCTTACATCAACACTACCACGAAAACTGCTGTGGAGTCTGACAGGCCGGTATTGCAGTTACCTACCCCAAACGTCGCCTATTTATAAAGTATAATATATACCTCAAATGCACTCAGTTACACACAGGTGGCACTAAATTCATTTAAATTTTCCAAGGTGTGCCATTTTACCTCGCCATGCCGTTTTGTCCCGCCTTCCCTACGTATCTTTTCAATGAAAAAACCTTGAAACGCATGTACCAGCAGGCCAGAACTCTGATGTCATTGCTTGTATTTCATCCAAAATTATTTTAAAGGATGCATAAAAGTTAGGGTGTTTAGCGGTAAGATTTTCACATACAACCTCTGGAAAATCCTTCTTTAGCAAACGTTCTGGTTCTTCTTTAGTTGTAGCTCGATCAAATCTTGAAGCAACTAATGATGCTTTCTTTGGGCCAGGTTTTAGATTGAGACGATTTAAAACATTTGTGTTGCTACCTATAATAGCTTTACGTGATTTTCTTTTTTTATTGGTGATAGTACGCCATTCCCAACTCGTTTGTTGCATTTGTTGCTTTTTGAGTGTATTATTCTCTTCAAGACTTGTTATACTAGTGATATTGTTACAATTTTCTTGCTCCTTGATCAAATTGTATCGTTTTCCACTTATTAATTTTTGGTTGGTTGATAAGCTCTATGTTTTTGTTACCCTACATTTAAAACTTTGCTTATTTTTGCGAATTATCATCCTGCTTATGTCATTTTTAAGTAGTTTTAGGGATTGATTGTTCCTGAATCAATTGCCTTACCTTAAGGTAGTGAGATAGTAAGTAAGATTTATTTATAGTCACGTCTTCTTAATTATATTGCATGCTGACATTCTTTCGGGAACCTTGCCTGATTTTTAAGTCGTGTCTGTAACCTCAACTATTTTGGTATTTTCTTAGAAATTTTCTGTTTTATCACAAGACAATCTCACGATCCTTTCCCTGGTTATCCAGTATCCTTCTTATTCCTTCTTCTGTGTTGTCCTTCCCATTTTACTTGATTAATTCATATACTTATTTTCCCTTTTCGTATTTTGTAAAGATTTTCTTTTGATTGGGGTTTTGACTGCATTTGTAATGCTTTATTTCCATTGTGCCTGTGCATAAATTTCCACCTTTAAGCGATGCCTGGTTATTTAGTTCATTTGTTTGTCTTAATTTTCGTTCAAAAGTAAATCCTTTCGGTTCTACCGACTCTATCTTTCATATTTTCTTTTGTGTTTCATTAATTCTCCATGTCTTGATAGCATTTCTACGTCGTTGTGATTCCATTTCTTGTTACGCACCGTGTATATTTCGTGTTTGAAATCTTTCAAGTGAAATTCATATTTTATGTGAATTTTCCGCCTAATGTTATGCCACTTGATTTGCATCTGCATTCGCGCATGCGCAGTGTTGATTTTCTGTCGAGGTGTTCTGCTTGAGTTTTACACGAGGTCTCTTTTTCGATTAAACTTTCATACGATAGGACCTACGGGCTCCGTCAAAAATTATTGTAACCTTCGATTCATTTATTTTAAGTGTTCGATTGATTGACTTTAAATCTTCCATTGATTGGATGGAACTTCGCTTCAATGTATTTCTAGTTTATTCTGATATTTAAATTTTGTGCACTCTCTTTGACTTTGTGGTAAGGTAAACCTTTCTTTAATCTCCATTTTCTTATTGAATTGGAATTTACAGCGCCTAGCTTGGGTTATTTTATATCCGTTTTCCTGTGTGGATATATTTCATATGTTAATGGTTCCTGGTTGGAGTTCTTAATTTGCTTTAATTGCAAACTTACGAAACACGTGGTAGGACACCATTACGTTTTGTCGCCATTCACCATGTGGTGCTGTCGATCTCGATAGGATTTCAACAAATTCGTCGCTTTCTACGTTAGATCAACACCTGCTTTTGTCAACTAATTTTAAGGAGATAAGTGCTTAATTTATTATTCTTGTAATTTTGTAATTTTTGCTATTGATAATTTTTAGTATTATTAACATGTGTTTGCCACATGTTATTTTTCTGTTTAGTAAGTAATTAACTTTCGTATGTAAAATTTTGTATATTATGATTCATTCATGAATTAGATTTTGCTTATTAATTTTTATTCTTTTAATTTTTTCCTATAAATTGTCATTTCCCTAATTTATGGATGAATTGCTATAATTTTTTGATATTTAAAATTTTCGCTTGTCTTTCCATCTAGATATTTCTAGATGTATTTATTTTGATCATTTGTATTAAATTTATATCTTTTCATATAAAAGATATAAATTTAATACAAATGATCAAAATAAATACATCTAGAAATATCTAGATGGAAAGACAAGCGAAAATTTTAAATATCAAAAAATTATAGCAATTCATCCATAAATTAGGGAAATGACAATTTATAGGAAAAAATTAAAAGAATAAAAATTAATAAGCAAAATCTATTGTTATGGTATTGTTTGTTTAATAATTTATTTATATTTATTTATTTATTTTATCCTCACAATCAATATTTGAAATTATACTTTGCTTTGCTCTTTAATTTAATTAATTGCTTGCACTGCTCTTATCTCAAGGTCGTTAAATAGGTTCGTTGTTTGTTATTTTTTTATGTTTATTTTAACCAAATAAAACTTTATTCAAATATTTATAATGCAGATCTTTTTATTATCAGTTTTCCCTATCAACCCTGCTTAAAATTAACTTAAAATTATACTTTACACTCACTATCTAGTCTTGACTCCCCTTTCTTTTCCAAAAATTCCAATCCTCCCCAATAACCAAAATTCTAATCTTCCCCTGCTCTTCTTGTCCCCGCTCTAAATTGTCCCCCTTTTGAATTACTCGCTCTCGAACTCCTTCCGTTGAATTTATTTTGCTGATTTTCTCCTACTAGAACTGCTCTCTCACTTAACTGCTTGAAGCTCAATCTTTATTTTACTTTTCTTCAAAATTCACCCTCCTTTTACTGGACACTGGTTCCTTTTGATTTTACTTTTCTTCAAAATTCACCCTCCTTTTACTGGACACTGGTTTCTTTTGATATCACCTTTTATAATTGATTATTTCTCCAATATTTACTCGTTTTATAGGAGCAAACCAACTTTGTTGTTGCTTCGTCGATTACCAATTTACAACTAACTATTTAATTTGTTTTTCTTGTATCCTGGATATTTTAGTCCACATTTGTTTTTCACTTTAAAATTATTTACAACGTTTCTAAAGTAACTTATTTTACGTTTCTACAACTACAAATTTAGCTAATTATTTACTAACAAAAATCATAACAATAACTTATTTACATTACTAGGTAACTTAAATCTAATCTAGCTATCTTAAAATTATATTACAATTTTTTAATAATTTAAAAATCTGCATTACTTTGCAAAATAATATTTTCGTTTATAAATTAAACAAACAACATAACCTTTAATTATATACATTCAATTAAATATCATCTCAGTATATTTAAATTTGTGTGTATATCTTATCATATCAAGTCTTTAACAATTACTCTATTCAATATGTAATTTTTTTGATAATTATTTTGAATCCTGGCCTAGCGCCGTTCAATGAGCTCCCGATAAATAAATTGTTGCACTATGATTATGGCTTATTATCGTTTGATAAGTTTTTCGTAACAATATTACTTTCCAAATTAATAATTTTATCGAGGATATCGTGAATAGTGGAAGTTTCACATGCTGCAATTGGTGGTAGAGTTTTCGGTGTATTCATTGTACCTCGGATGGTATTTGTCATATTCAAATTATTAGGTAACGTATCAGGTAATGTAACTATTCCGCCACGCCGAAATAAAATTTGGCAAACATAGTATACTATCTAAAGCATAATAATTTGGTTAGAGGAAAGCATTCCGAACAGACAAATGAAGGTACGGACATACGGACAAATTAAAAACGGACGAACGAAAACTTTAAACCATCTATGCCATAAGTGCTGGTTGTGTGCAACGTCAAAATCCCTGCGGAGATAATATTATCATAATTCATTGAAATAAATTATGTAGGGAAGCTCTCTGACGCAGTATACTCTTAGTCCACTTTGTAACTAACTCACTCAGAATTCAATACTTATCGGTGAAGTTAAAACGGTTTACGACCTGCTGACGATACTGTTAGTTTAGTATAGGTTAAAAGGATGTCGTTAAACATGCAGTTAGTGCTTTAATATATTTAGTGAAAAACAAAAACTTTATAGGTATACTTTCTAGAAAATATTAAGTAAGTTGATATGCTGTTGCTCGATTTTCATAATAATGCCCGAAACAGAATGGCTGTTAGAAAAGCAGTTACAAATTCATTCTAGTAAAAAGTCTTTGTAAAATATAACAAGATTATTGGTTTAATAACTCATATTATATAGCTAAAAATAGGTTCACAATTAGCACGACGCTTACGTTTATATTTCACTTCTGAACTACAAACGCGTTTCCTGATAAGCCTTTAAGCATGAAACAGATTTTTTGAGAACGGTTTTGGACGTATGCACTTTGTATCAATAAAACCTGAATAATCGTGAATGCTTTTGTCAGTATAGACATCCATTATTGATCTATTTTCGCCTCTTTTGTATAACTTAGGAGATAAATTATACATACAGTTGAAAGGAAAAATTGTTAGGATAAAAGGCATGTAGCGGTAAACGTTCTCTGAAACTGGGACGTGGTACTCGTCCAAATCTGCTGAATCAATATTGCATAATTCCGTAAGAGCGGATTATACCACGGAACAGGAGAAATAAGTGGACAAGCAACACTCTTCCGTCAAGTGTGCAATATTTTGAATATTTTACACATTCTAGCGCTTTTAATAGTAATACAAATGTTGTCTCTATAATCTCTATAATCTCATTATTAAATACGTACATTTCGTAAAGAAACATTAAAAAAAGCATTGAACTCAGCGATTCAATGCTGAGAAACATGGTACAAAAAAACCTTAATGCACCCTAAACTTGTTTCAGTCGCAATTATTAATCATTAATAAATTCACAGATTTGGTTTAGAAAAAGCCAAAAAATATTATCATTATTAGTTTGCCGACTAACTATTATTTAAAAGATATTCTACATTCTTTTTTATACGTATTCAAAATTGACATATTCCTCGCCTATTCTTTATGGCCTTTCGAATTGTCTTCCGTTTGTTTAACTTCCACCTGCTTGTCTTAGTAGATTTTGAAGTATTTCATATTTGTGTTTTACCTTTAAAGTTGTATTTTTGTAGTTATGGCGTCAACCTTTAGGCTAGCTATTTTTCTTTGTTTTACTCAAGTTTAGGCATAAATCATGAGTAAGAATAAAAACTAACATATTTTATTAGTGGGCCAAACCATTAGAACATCTGTAATGCCTAAAGAATTGATCGAAATTTAGGAGTCCCACATAACGAATAAAGTAAAACAAGTTAAATAGTTCGTTTTGTTTTAGATCAGTATTATACAGTATTATAGAGGTGACGGTTGCCGAAGGTGTTGGTATGATACTCTTCTGCTTAACGTGTTCTCCGTAGCACAGATGGACGTACAATTTTTTATACATTTTTGTGAGAACTTCGGCGATTTCAAGAGTCGAGCTTGAGATGCCTACGCAATAATCTGAAGCTTTTTACAAGTGGGTATCCGATCCTCTTATCACAGAATCAAGAGATAATGAATGCAAATATCAAAGAAGTGTAAAAAATAAATCAAAGCTTGACATACAAGACGATTCTTCGTTCGATAAATGTTAGCTTCGATAAGAATTTCTGACAATTTTCGGTACTTTTTGTAATATGTAATATGCAAGGAAAGTAAAAAATAAAAAAACTATACATGGAAAGAAAAATGCGCAATTAGTGGTTTGTTATGTTTCAACGCTTTCGGTGGCTTGAAAGACCTTTTGTGTGCTTGCTCATGGTAAAATGCTACAATACCATATAGTTTTCCAGTTATTATAGTTATTAATAAAATAAGAGAAGAAAGCGGCTCGTTATTGCAGTATTAACAACTAGGTTGGAGTATCTTACCGGTGATAAGAATTTTTATAATTTTAATCTTTTGGTTGCAATTAACGATGCTATATGTAGAGGGCAACGGGAGATCACTGCATATTTTTCTAGCATAAGGGAGATATAATAAAATTCACTATACCAAGTTACTTAAAAATGTGGAAAGAAAGAGAAAAGTTGATATACAAGGTGGTCCTGTATAGGAGATGGCGCAACAGTGGATTCGTGGGGTCAAAGATTATCTACTTAGGGGCTACTCTCTATAATTCAACAGAAATTATTACATAAAAAGGCAAATGTTTAGGTAAATTTTGAATAAACTCCCCAATAAGAGCATAACAGGGTTTAAACAACTACCGGAATCTTTACAGAAGCTTTTTCAAACTCATATTTGATTTGCGGAAGATTGCTAAGAGTTTCATAAATACCTTGAAGCCAGTTGGAACAACCTGTAGAGTGGAGATAAAATTCTCAAAAGAAACACTGTGATATTGTAGTTAGTAGCGAATTTAGTATTCACTTTTAGTTGAAAGGAAAGCAATAAATGAAATTAATCTTCAGTTTTCTAGTTGTGCTAATTTAAGGAACAAACTCTGTTTTAGGTAAACATTTTGGGTTTCCTCTTTTTGTTGTGCTTGTCCTATTTTTCCTTAAACTAATTTCCTAAGAGTTTCAAGTACTGTTAGAAGAAATCTCTTACTTCGTACATATACAAACAGGGTGAGTTACTAAGGCGTACTCGGAAGATAGCTCCTTAACTATTAATTTTAGAAAAAAATGTTTTAGATAAAAGTTGCAGAATATCACGCAGGTTACATGATGAAAATATTTTTGAATATACAGAGTGTCTCAGTTATCCAGGGTGATACATGACTTTTTAATTTTAAACGGAAAGCTTATGTGCATTTTTGTATAGATTAAGAATGTAATTCTGAATATTTTTTGTTAATACTCCCCTATACCCAACTTTAACCGTTTTCGAGGAAAAAAATATTTTATGAAATTTTAATGAAAAAAAGCTACTTTCAAAAAAAAATAACTTTTAACCTTGACTAAGCAAAGGAGCAAAAGTTGGGGACAAGAAAGAACGGAAAGTGTAGTTTTCATCTGTGTACTAAATTAAATAAAATTTGTTTCGGAAAAGTCCAAAATATTTTTTTTACAGGCTCGGAAAAACATTAAAAAGTCAATTTTTTTAAATGGAACACCCTATATTTAATCAAACAGTTAAATAGAGGTTTCTTTTCTCTACAAATTCTGTTAAGCAAAGACTGTACCTAAAATGTAAGGTAAGCGAGAAAAACTTATATTAGTGACTTTTAGTCGCTCTATTTTTTACTTACTTCTATGGATACCAATTAAAGTCGGTATTTGCCGCAGAAAAAATTTTCGTGTATACAGAAAATGTTTTGACGTAACTATGACAATAAAAACGCTAACAAAAATCTTAGATCGTTGGGACACCTCGTATATATAATTCATTTATTCTCTAACACAAAAATAGCTTTTAGTCATATTCATGTTGAAATTCGCTTATTCTAATTTAAAACGGCCCGTTCTCCGCTGTCATTGTAAAAGCAACAGAAAATTCTGTAGTGCTAGAAATCATATTTCCACTCTCTAAATTGCATTAAAATAAGAAATAGCTCAGAAGTTAGACGGCGACGTTTGTAACTTTTATTAAGTTTTCGTAGATATAAATATTTCCGTGACACGAAATTTTATATAAATTGCAAATTTGATTTTAAGGATCTCTAATGACGAAATAGTTTCTGATGTTTTCATAATGTAGGTCGGTTTATTTTCTGTGAATATGAAGCCTGTCATATAAAATACAAAGTCAGATAGTTTGTAGGAAACTGAAATATTATAACTTTTTTCCTGTTACCTATTTTCCCAGTGATTTTAGAAAACATTTGTTTGTTTTGGTAATTTATCTGTGGTATCTTGAAAAGAAACTACAATTTTTTTGTTGGAGCAGAGGATATTAATTTTAATGAAAAGTATTTGCGTGATCAAGAAGCAAACAATTTTCCGACGTTTTCTAAATTTAGTTTCACCAAGGGTAGTATCCAGGAAGATAACAGCAAACGAGATAAAAATAAAGCGTGGGGTTCATTTATTGCACATTCTTATAACCGTGTTGACACGTGACACGAACTCTCTTAATGAACTAACTCCTCTCGGAAAGGCCTTCTATATCGCAATAGTATCATAATTTGAGATTGTAGAACTTCACTTATCTACTTTATTCTATATGGTTTCCCTCGATGTCATAGACTGCACATTACGGTTTCAGCAACGACGTGAAAGTTAGGTCTAGAATATTAGTACTTTCATATTACAGTTTGGTGTTGGGAATAAAACCTTAGAGAAAGGGACATTAAATTGCGTGTCGTTTAGCAGTTTATATTACCTAGAGGGATAACAACGGACTTACTGTAATGATCGTTTTCTTTCGTGCTTAGTCTCCTTATAAATATATCAACAATTCTTTGAACTATTATTGAGTTAAGACTTTGGGATAACGCTTTCCGTATTAGAATAAATCGTTTTTGTCTTTTTGTAGTTTGAATTGGATTATTAAAAAATCTGGTTTTCTTTACAGTGGGAATTGAGGAAAATATTTGTATTAAGTAATAAAAAAATTGTTTCAACTATTTAAATGGATTGCTTCTAAACCACGTCCGCCTCTGATCAATTCAATTTGCATACTGCCCTCTCATGTTTTTAAAATTAATGGGCCAATCAAAAGCCTTGATTTTTGAAAAATTAATCAATTAAATGATCGAATTTGCTAACCATAAATCTAAAATTAACCTTATCCTAAAACTAATTGCATATTTACAATCTACGCAAAATTACCTTTTAAACAATACCTAACACATACTTATTTACAACAAATTAAACTTTCATAAAAATAATTGTCAATTTATTTGACTTCAAATGTTAAAAACTAACTAATTATAGAATTATTTTAAAATTAAATTATCAGAAAATATTCCCTACATTACAATTAATACTTTTTCTTAATAACCTTCAGCCTAAAAATGTGTAAATATCCCCTAAAGACAACTTTAAAAACTTATTTTGAGAATGAACTTTCACAACTTATATTTAATGATTACTTTCAAAATATTGACTTTTACACTACAAATTCTAATGACTTCCATAATTTATAAGCTCTATCAACTTTTAATAAAACTTTTATCCGGTCATTTATCTTTTATCAAACACAATTTAACTAAATACAATCTTCTAACCTCACTTTTTATGTACATAATTTGCAGCCGCAATTATAATTAAAAGGAAACAATTTCCATTAATAAGCTAAACTGCTTTATCTAGCGACGCCAAAGTGATCATCACCAATTTACATGGAGCAGATCCCCATGGATTATTAATATTCTTATTTACATTGTATTTCACGTATGTATTCCTTATTTTTATTGTTATTATTTTTATGATATTTGTTCCTTCGCTGTTCTGCATTATTCTTGATATTTATGTCTTCTTCCTCTACTTCTATTTCCTCGTTGTCTGTGTCTCCATACATGCGATTTATTTCCCTCCGAATAGTTTTGTTTCTTGCCCATTCGTTCCAAGTTTGTTGTGGGATTCTATTCTAGATTCGATGGTAGCTCTCCTCTGTTTCTTGATGTGTTTGTATGTTTCCCGGATTCTTGACTCTGGTGGATGCGATTATATTTCTCTGAAGGATTTTTCCCACTTCTCTGCTTCTTATTCTTCTTAAGCCTGTTCCTTATGGGCTCGCTGAGTTCTTCCGTAATTTGCGAGGATGGATTCGTATCCCTCCCCAGAATCCTTCGGTTCTCAGATCTTCTATATAGGCGTGGATTTGTAAGGTGCGGCCGAAGCTGTGGTCCAGATGACCGTATTTTGGAGCCGAGTCTTCGATATTTTCTTTCTACTGCAGTTGTAACTTCGGGGCTTCCTAACTATGAACCTTACTTTTGATCTATCTATATGTACAAATCGCATGCCCTTATTGCCTATTACAAAATTTTCGTAATGCTAGGTGCTATTCTTATATTACCTCATATCGTTTTAACTATATTTTCAAATACTGTAAACACCCGTTTTTCGTGCATAGTTCAATTGTTGTCCCTGTAAATATAATTTATGGCCCTTGAGATGCTATCCCGTTATTTCTTTTCTACCTCTCTATTGCTAAAACGCCACAATGCTATAACTACTTAGCTTTGCTCAGGTGAACGCTCCAAACCCCTATAATCTTGTCGTGGAATTACATTTTTGTGTGTCCGATACAGCTGCTCAGATTTTCCAATCGACACTGTAGTTAAATCATGCTCTCGTCGCCTTGTTCATACCTTCTTCCTGTTTATACTATTTGCACTAAACCCACCGAACTCTAGCTGAGCTCACAAACACGTGCGTCCTCCTCGGCTGCTCAAGCCATTCTCACTGCGTTTGACGATTTCGTTTCAGTGAAGGAGGAAACGATCTAATTCTATTTATAATTATTCGGCGAACTAGTTCTTCGCTTTGCTGCAGACCTTCCACATGCTCAGATACATAACTTCCCATGAATATTTGTAACGCCCTGTTCGCGAATCGCGTATACATCTATCACACGTGCCCCGGGTGGACACAGGGTTTCCTTATGTAGCGACGATAACGTGATTCTAAAAAATAAATTCGCCTTATTTTTAAAGTCGATTAATCTTAGTTTTCTTTTGGTGGTTGCATTTATAAACGATTTTAGCAAGCCAGGGATGTTGTTATTTATTCTAAAAAGTATGGCGAAAATAAAACCCGTCACAAATGACAGAACAGGGTTGTCAATGCCAAATTATCTACTAGCATTTCCTATGTCTGTACTATGGGAGTTGCACATTTTTCATAACAAATGTTTTTATCAGATCGCAACATACATGTAAGATATTTTATGTGTTTTTAAGGGCCGGTCTTTCCATCTCCTAATAAATTTATCCTCCTATTATTTTCTATGGCAACCCTTGTTAATACAATTGTTTCCATGGAAAATATTAGCCAAGTAGCTTATTAGAAGGTTTATTAGGAGATTGAAAGACCGGCCCTAACTCTTTTTAAATATAATTTATCTGATTTGGGTATTTACCATCGTATCACTTCGAACTTTTTATTGCAGTAAAGAATAATAATTCTTTTTAAATGGCTGTTTCTAGAAAATTTGACACTCACGATTTGCGTTCTCACCACAATTACTGTAATGATCTCCTGCAGTAAGCTTTTATCACGTTTACCTTTATGTATTTTCCATAGAGCGCTATATGTGTATATACGTAAAGATTAACTTTTCCATACCTATATTTAATATAAGCTTGATTTGCCCAGAAAAAATAATAGATAAACTATGAGACTTATCCCAAACGGCAAACGAGCTTATTTTAGTAACCGTATAGCTGTAAGTCTTTAACTGAGATGGTTTCCTTCTCGACTTCGTAATGATGACAAGGGATTATAGAATGTTTAGTAAACCTAGTTGATTACTGGAAGACCGTAGTTTAGGAAATTTTGACAGTATTGTAAAATGTGGGAATTATTTATTTGGCAACAATTAACTAAACGTAACAGCAACAACAACAACAACTTAAGGACTAATGAACAAAAATATAGTAACTAACAGTAACATAAAAAATGAGACTAATTTATTTACACCAAGAACCTATTTACTTTAATTTTCATTTGTTTTTACCCGCGCACGTTTATTTTAACGTATCCCAGTGAGTTAACTGACTGCGCTTTATATCCTCGATTTTAGTCTGTAACGTACTAGGAAATTCTATAGCGACCGAGATCATTCGCGAATACTTGAAATGTGCTCTGGTTATAATATACATGCAATACCTCTTTAATAAGTGTGTGCTAACATCAACGCGCCACCGCGATCGTACGCCGGATGTTGCAAGAAAGCCGTAGAGACGCAGCGACATACGTACGATCGACAGAGACACAAGAGACGCGGCTGCTTTGTACGCTGACATTGGTTCCCCAAAACGCGAATGTGTTGTTATATTATATTTTTCTGAATAAATTGAAAGTCTATTGAAGTGTTATTTGTGATTTACCTATACATACTGTAGCAAATTTATTGTAATAAGCGGCCACAAGCTTAACCGAGATATAGATGTGTTTTTATTAACAAAATTGAAGAAGATTAACGTTGGTAGCGGCGCGATAAAAAAAAATCGACGACGAAAGAAAGCAGCAAGATATTCAATTCAATATTAAAACACTGCGCGATATTTATCGAAATCGTTTGAATTTGCATGATTTTGTAGTAGTGAATAATCGAGATACTTTTAATTTTATTAAAATAGATTTGAGTGACTGCCCAGAAATTTAGATATCTGTATGTTAAGCAAAATTTGTCTTGTGATGTTTATGTAAGGAATTGTAAAACTAATTTGAATGACTTGTCAATAGCGAACATTTTGGGAAATGCTTGCATACTTAAGAACTGGTCTTTTTTTTTTTTTTAATTTTGGTTTAAGTGCTTCGATTACTGGGTCATTAGCACTATATGAAAACATGTATTACAGAGTAAATTGCATTTTACATTATACAAAAGGTTACAACTGGGCGATTAACTTTATTTGTTTGAAAAAGTTTATAACACTGGTTGGGTTTTTAAAGGCGTCTGCTGCTGATGGTGGAACTTTGCACTCAAGTCTTTGTCTATCGTATTTTTGGCATTCGGTTAAGATGTGGTCGGTGGTTAGGGGAGAGTCGCAGCTGTTGCAGTGGGGACGTTCAGTTTTTTGTAGCAAGTATGAGTGAATTAATCGGCTGTGTTCCAATTTTGAGCCTGGCAAGTACAAGGTGTCTCAGAGAGATTTGCTCTCTTCTTTCTAATTTTGCTCAGCTATCATCAGTTTTCACAACTAACTTTATCTGGAACTTAAAACTACATTTATTGGAAATTCATGTATGGAAAATTATATCATCTAGATGTCTCCCATTTCGCCGCTGACACTCTTCTAAGCGATGCCTTCCATTTTCCATTACGCCATTTTCCATAGCCCTAAAGTTACTGGTTGGGCAGCAATATCCTCCAGTGCCATAATAGGCCCATACTTTTTTGAAAATAGCAACGGACAAACAGTTACTGTTAATTCTGACAGGTAGTACGCCGCAATGATCCGTGAATTTTTTGGCCCTGCGCTCCAAGAATTTGATGATTTTAATGACCAGTGGTGTTTCCAGCAAGATGGGGCTACTAGCCACACAGCAAATACCGCATTATAAGCTGTAAGAGAATGGTTCCCGGATAAATTGATATCAAGAAGAGACGACATCAACTGACCCTCAAGAAGCCCGAACTTGGCCCCAAACGATTTTTTTTCTGGGGATATCTTAAGAGTCGAGTTTGTAATAACGCCCCAGCAAATTTGATTCAGCTTAAAAATCGTACCCAGGAAGAGATTGAAGCCGTTACTCCTGACTTATGCACAAGCGTAATGGAAAATCTAAGGCATCGCTTGGAAGAGTGCCAGCGGAGAAATGGGCGACATCTAGATGATATAATTTTCCATACATGAATTTCCAATAAATCTAGTTTTAAGTTCCAAATAAAGTTAGTTGTGAAAAATGATGATAGCTGAGCAGACTTAGAAAGAAAAGTGCAAAACCCTCTGAGACACCTTGTATAACTTGGTGTCGTCGATTATTGGATTTTACATTATAGTTGTCCAGCGGTCGGTTTCCGCAGTTTTGGATTTGTTCATTTCGGTGGAGATCGTTAGTGAATTTTTTGAAGTAGTTTTTAATGTCGTAGTGGGTTATGAGGTTGAGTTGGATGGCATCTTCAGTAAGTGTTGCTTCCTTTGCAAATCTGTCTGCTTCTTCATTTCCTGGAATTCCTGTGTGCGAGGGGACCCATACGAGTGTTAATCTCTTTCCTGACTGAATAATGTTGGTCATCAGTTTTTGTGTTTGTTGAATTAATGGATTTCTGTGGTATGGGTTTTGTATGGCTTCTAGAACACTTTTGGAGTCGGAGCAAATAATATAGTTGTTGTTTTGTTGGGCTTGTGTCCATTCTAGTGCTTTTAGAATTGCGATAGTTTCTGCCGTGAAAATACTGTTGAGTTCGCTAAGGCGAAATTTAATCCAGAAACCAGCAAAGTCTGTAGTTTATTATCTTTTCCAGAAGTTTAGATAGGGTATTTGTGAGGGATATTAGTCAATAGTTTAAAGGGTCGGATTTGTCCTTCTGAGGTTTGGGTATTGGTATTACTATTGCTTCTTGCCAAGTGTGGGGGAAAAGATGGTTACACCATATTAAATTATATATGTCTAGCAGTTTTGTGTATGCTTTGCTCATCAACTTACGGAGAAATATGAATGGTATGCCGTCAGGTCCTGGTGCTGAATTTTTACAATTTTGTAAGGAATACTTTAATTTCCACATGTGTATCGGGGTATTTATAGGGATTGGAGGGTCATTTGTAATGGGTATATTATGGACTTCGGAATTTTTTTCATACTCCGAGAAATTGGGGTTGTAGTTTTCATTACTAGAAGTGTTAGCAAATGTTTTAGCTAATATTTCAGCGATTTCTGTAGACGTGGTTATGGTGGTGTTGTTGCTTGTAACAAACTTAATTTCGTTTGAAGGGTGTGTGCCTTTAAAATTTCGAATTTTTTTCCATACTTCAGATATTTGTGTGGTTTACGTAAATTCTGCTGAACAACTCTTACAAAAAACTATCGAATTATGCGAAACTACTGATATTTCTGTAAATTTAAAAACTAAAATTAAATTTTTAAAAGATCAAACAAAACTTGCTCTTCTGAGAGTTCCAAAATATGCTCCAGAAACACTAGTTTGGGCTTGCACAATGTATTTCACATATCCAGCGGCTTATATGTTCTTGAGAAAAACTTGCATACTAACATTACCACATATATCATATTTACATAAACTTTCAATGAAATTAGGATCAGCACAGTCGGGAATCGCAACTGCACGCATTAAATATCTTAGTGAAAAGTTAAAATTGTTAGAACCAAGGGAAAAATTTGTAACCATTTTGCTCGATGAGATTTATGTAAAAACGGAAATTTCTTACAAAAGTGGAAAAATAGAAGGAATGAGTTTCAATGACAACTGCGCAGCATAAACTATACAAACATTCATGATAACATCACTACTTTCAAAAAATAAAGATGTTGTTGGTCTTTTTCCAGTAAAAATTCTGAATGCGAACTACCTCTTAGAGCTGCTTAGAATTGTCATTAAAACGCTGACAGAAATCGGTTATGAGGTTGTTACAGTTATATCTGATAACAATAAAATAAATAGATCAGCTTTTGAAACAATGGGTGGGGAAAAATTACAACTTTACATTGCAAATCCCTATAATTTAGATTCTAGAATATATTTTCTATTTGACACCGTGCATTTACTTAAGTGTGTGAGAAACAATTGGTTGAATCAAAAAAACGCAGATCAAACTTTTATAATACCTTCTTTTGCCGCAAGCGCCGAAACTGAACAAAAACTGTTTGCTTCAGTATCTGACAGAAAATTGTATTACTCTGAACAAAATAACATCGTCAAAAAAGCTCCAGCATTGTCAAAAAAGGTTTTAAATCCTACATCTTTAGAACGCCAAAATGTCAGTCTCTGTCTTAAATTACTTGATGAAAAAAATATCGCGGCTCTAAAATGTTCAAAACATTTAAACCAATCACATTAAATAAAAGGAACTATTTCTTTCTTCGAAACCATGGCAACTTGGTGGAAAATTGTAAACTGCAAGACAAAATTTAAAGGTATTTCAAAACGGGATTTATATCAATATCCGATAACAAGCGAAAATAATAGTAATTTAAAATTTTTAGAAGATTTTATTTTGTGGTTAAATAATTGGAATATGTTAGCGGTTTCTGACGAAACAAAAACAAGTCGCAATGGAAAACTAAGTAACGAAACGCAAATGGCAATTACTCATACTTCTGCGGCGTTAATTTCATTGAGTAAATATTTATTAGACAATGTAGAGTTTCAATACGTTTTGCTTGTAAAATTTCAAACGGATTCATTAGAAGCCAGATTTGGTCAGTACCGACAAATGAGTGGCGGTAATTACCATATAGGCATTAAACAAGTTTTGGAATCCGAAAAAAAACTCAAATTTTTAAATATAATCAAACTCAATTCAGAAAAAAAAGGTCAGTTTGAATTAAGAGAGTTTCTTATCGATTTCCAGGATTTTTCATTTCTTGATGAAATTGATGTAGTAGAACAAAACTTTGAAGGCGCTCTAACAAAAATCGCAGAAGTACAAGCGGAAGATATAAGCGTTTTAATTTATATCGCCGATTATCTAGCAGATAAAGTTCACAAAAAACAAAATGTAATGAATGCATTAAATATTTGAAATGCGATAAAGATATGCGAGTCTCTTGGGTTGACTCAGAAAATAGCGAATATTTCAAAATTTTGGACAGGGGCGGCTTAAAATACCCGACTGAAACGTTTGTTCACATATTAGTTCAGGTTTTTGAAGTTTTTAAGATTTTAATATCTCCCGTTTATGAATCGGACTTTTTAAATGTTAGGTGTCAAAAATCTGTTTTATAATGATAGGTTACACTTATAATAAATAAAATTAAATAAATTCTTAATAGTCACTGAAACTGGCAATGTATTGTGTTAAAATTGAAATATAATTGTTACTTCTTTTGTAAATTCTTGCGTTCTAGTAAATGTCTAATAACTTGGTTTTTCCTGGTTTTTCCTAAACTAAATGTTACTGGAACTGTACCTCATTGTAAAGATTTATCTACTAAATGCTAATTACAATTCCTATAACGTGTAAACAATTCTTTCAATGTATGGTATTAGAATTTCCGTACTTTTATTTTGAATAAATAAATTACAAATATACCTTTAAATAATCATCGCCTGTTTATAATTTTCGATTACAATGGTGTAGGATAGTTATAGAAATAATTTGCAATCAGTAAAATTTATATTTACAATATTTGAAGAAGGTTTACTTATTACATTTATTGTGCGAAAATATGCCGTTTCTAATGGGCGCGCTACGCTAGAGTATGACCACTATTTTGTAGCCGTTCGGAGATGAGAGGGTCTGCTACACTATATAAAAGAAAGCCTTAGGAGGCTTTGGTTGAACTAACTACGGCTCTGTTAAGGTGCAGATTCTCACACTTAGTAATTCCTTCATATTACTCGGCTTACATGGGCGCCGGCAGGGGGGGTGCAAGGGGGTGCACTTGCACCTCCCTGGCTTGGAAGAAAAAAAATAATTTAATTAATTAAATAAGAAGTTGTTATGTTACATGTTTATTGTTATTTGTTTGTTATACATAACTTACGTAAATAAATGGTTATGTATTTTATACACTTTAGTGTAAACTTTGGGAAAAGTCATTGTGCGAATAAAAACTTGAGGCGTCTAGGTTGTTGTCCAAAATTGTTCACCACCTTGTCAATGACTTCAGTGTCCTCCTTTACCCTTTTCCGATGAACACTGAGCATGCACAGACCGATTAGCCTCGCATCTCCCATCGTAGACCGATTCCATGTCTTGACACGCCGTAATGTACTAAATGAACGTGCAATGCTATATGTTGTCGCTGGAACAGTCAGGCCAATCTTGATTGCCTCACACCTGACACACATCTCGTACCACGTGGTAGCCTCGGCAATAAAATTCTGTAAAATACCTCCGTAAAGGTTCTGTATATCTTCTGCAATGGCTAAAAATGAAGATTTATCTAATTTTCTTATATTTTCTGGGTGAGTTGCATAAGCGAAAATTCTTTTTTGTGTTTAGAAGAAAATCGATCTCTCAGAGAAGAAATGATAGAGTCTAAGTACCTATGGGATGAAGATAGATATTCTGGAGAATTCTTCCAAATTTTTATTTCAGATGGTTGACTTGATCTGTGGGTCTGCCTTGCCACCACTCGACGACGTTTAAATTCAACATCCAGTTCTTCGCTTTCTCGAAGATGGCTGTGAATTCCGTCGAGGCATTAACGCGGTGAGATTGAAGCACGTTCGTCAATTTAGTTACGTGATCGTATATTGCCTTTATGTTCATATTTACTTGCTGTAGTTGGTTGCATACGGGTTCGAGTTTGGCGGAATATGCAGCAATCACTAACTAAAAAGCGTCACAATGTATGTTGGAGTTGTTGCAGTCGTGTGGAGCTGATATGCTTTGGTTTTCGTTTTCGAGCTAGGTGTATTATCCGAAAGTTCTTTTAAAACTCGTACAATAGTGATAAAGTTCTCGCAAAATTTTCTGATACTTTCGTACTTTGCTGTCCAGCGTGTTTTGCAAAAGAGAGGTATATTTGGAATTTTATTTCGTCGCAACGTACTCTCTCTAAAAAAAAATTATGAGTTCCTTTGTCGTCCCAGCAGCATTTCTCACTTCACTGACATCGTTCAGGTCATTGATGACAAGATTCAATATATGACTGGCACAGTGGAAGAATAGGGCTGTAGGATATTTGTCATTAATAATGTTCCGAACGCCACTTATGTAACCAGCCATTGCAGCACAGCCGGCGTATCCTTGGCCAACAAGTTTGTTTAAATCCAAATTCCAATCTTCTAAAAAGTGAATAATAGTTTCCGAAATGGCTTTCGCGTTGCACCCCCGCTGCAAATAATCCTGCCGGCGCCCATGTCGGCTTATATTGTAAGTAGTTAAACCACAGATTAAAAAATAAGCAAATATTTCACTGCTGTGTTCAAACGGATAGTAGTTCTGCACATGCAATATATAAACGCTACGCGCACTTTCTATGCACATGCACCATGCACGTTATAATATTAGAAATTGTACATTGGTGTGATGTAAATAGGTCTCTTTAGTACAGTTGAGATAACTGCAATAATGCGATCCTGATGACATGGCAAATAATATAGCGGTTGTTATATTCAAATACAAATGTATGCATTTGTAACAGATATCGAAAAATGATTCCAATCTTAAAACGAAACGTACCCGCCACTGTTTCTGCGGAGGGCGCATATGTACGAGCACCCATTTTACAAGCATCAGGAGACTAGTACCAAATTTATATAAAGGAGTGAACTGTATAATAGTAGTAGTAGGGTCATTTTAAGCTGAAACCTAGCGACAGCAACACAAGGGCTGCTTTCAGACATTCACTCACGGCAGGAAAGAACAAGTAAATACTTTAGTCTTTAGCCGTTGAAACTGTGTGTTGGATATTCTGGTATAACGGCTAGTATCGGATGCTAGGGGATCTGAATTTCCAGTGATTCTCAACTGTCACTAAGCCTCCGCTTAAAATGACCCTACTGTCTCTGCCTACTTCTTAAGCTATGGTTAAACCAATGGATTAGAAATTTGTAGCAGCTACTGCATACATTTAACTAAATTAATTAAGTCAGTAACACGCATAGTAACCGCATAGTACTTAAATCACGAGACATTAAAGGAAAACAAAATAAAAGAGCAGTCTAAATAGATAATTATCACAAATAAACAACTCAAGTGCTATCACAAATTCTGTTTGTACTTATCACTTCATGCAAAGCCCATTTCGTAATGCAAGTTCGTAAATTATTTTTAAAGGAGAACACAATTCGTTTAAAAAAGATGAAACTGCAATCCCAGGAAAAATACTCCTATTATGAAAATTAAGATATATTTTACAAAAGGAAATCCTTCTCTTTAGAGGAAAGCAAATTACATACGATTACGTACGCTTCTTGCGCAAATCTGGAAAAATATAAGATATGATTTTGCTGTCAAAGCAGTAATAAGTACATTATTTATACTTTAAGCTGGTTTGTGCTTTGCTCGGCGTTATTTCTTTGAGTACATTAATCAAACATGCGTATATCTTACTTTATACTTTCCGGTTTCATTAATTTTCCAACATTCCCGCATTTGGTTAGGTTCGTTAGACTTTCAATCTGGTTCGGTTGATTTTTCCGAATTTCAGCTATGCAAGGTAGATTTATAAGCAGAAAAATCGGAGCAAATTCGAATTAGTAGAACGAGATTTACATCAAACGTTTTCCGTAATCTGCCAGATTCAGCTTGTATTCGCCTACATTGTAATTGTGTCAGATAATAACCCCGTGTAAATCTATTTATCTGGTGCTAAATCTAATTATGTTGAAGGGCGTATCAGATCACCTTGTCGTATATCAACGTGTGTAGCACTAGTTAGAATTACAACAACGAAATGCTTAACCCTCACCCTATTATTGTTATTTCATCAGACTTGAAGGAAAGCAATTTGCATGATTACACAAATACAGAGGCAAAATTGTATTACATTCTATTACGCAGATTTTCAAATTTTGCCATCTATGTTGATGCTTAGAATTCAGATTGAAGTTAAAACAGTATTTTGATAATGATGCTGAATTAAACAACTGCTTTTTATTTTTTATTCTATAATCAACTTACTAGTCGTAGTTGTACTCAAAATACCGTACCAGCATTTCTGTAATCTGACAGGATTACCAAAACGGATCACTACAAATTCATTGCCTGCAACAAAATACAACACTCTAAGTTTAAACCAAAAAGAAGAACAAGAATCGCACCTTCAGCTCAATACGATGAGCGCCACATTTCATAGATTGCCTTGTATAACGGTGTTTACTTAACCATGTGTGTACATATATACACGTGCCTATAATGCGTCCTATGTTCCGAGGTTCTGCAGAACCGAGTATATGCTATCGTATCAACTTTGAGATACTATGTAATGTACTAATGATAAAAACAAACACGATCGTTCTTCTTCTATTTTCAAGTTATAATAACAAATTTCAATTTGCTTGAAATCTACTAAATCTTATAACCCTTATATTATGTTTTTACACGTATTATAATGGCTTTAATCATATTGACCTCTCACTAACCAGAAGCTGATTTTTATCTTTCCTATTTTTTTCACTTTTGTAGTTTGTAATTTCTTAATAATAACGGCAACCGTGTATGTTAGTCTTAATACAATTACATCTAAGTTGGCGTCTTCCAGAATATTTAAAATTTAACGTTCGTTTGTGTTACGTTTCTGATTTCTTATCTTAATAAAATAGAACAGTATATAACACAATTACTTGTTCGTAACTATACGGCAATAACATAATTACATACGTACTGCACATGTATAAAGAATAATCGTGCTTGATCTATTTTAAAGTGTTTTCAATTATACTCAAATTCTCACTCTAACGGAAAAGTAATCCAATGGCTCACTCATACTAAATAACTGTGAAACAATAACATCTATAAAACGTTTGCTAAGTAACAGGTCACAGTGTTCGTATTGGGAGTTATTTTTGAATATTTTATGAGGTCATTCACAAAAGAACAAACCAAACACTCCTAACCTTGCATTCTGAAGAACATGTTTTTTTAGCGTAAACATAATATAATTTAACAGTATTTCCATTAGAAATTTCTTCTAAGGGACCTTGATCGTTTTTAATTGAAAGTAGAAATGATTTTTTTTGACAAATTGGCGTTTTAATCAAAAAAGGCTTGTGATGACCACCTGCGAGAATATAATTTAAATTTTTTTATTTTTCAGATATTTCAATGTAATTATTTTATTCAAAGCATAACGCTAGGGGTGTTTCCTTGGGGCAAAATCACGTCCCTTTTGCAAATTAGTTCGCCGCCTATATGTAAACAAGTGGACTCACACGTGTTCTACTAAAGTATCAAATTTCAAAGAAATTTAAAATATACCAAAGTATTAGGATTATAACTCAACCATGGAATTTATTAGTTTTGGAGAGCAAGGGTCACTTATGGGAACATTTTGATGCCAATCTATTTAGGCAAAACCGTGAGAAAGTTTAATCACCGCGGGAACTGCAGGCGGAGTTCTCAGCATAAATAGGAGTTCAAATTTTACCAAAGGATCCAGTCTTGATTATTCAGTCTATCTGCATAGTCGCCTGGAATTTCGATTAGTACGCTAATTACTGTCAAGTATACCGTTAGTTGTATTGCACTTGGTTGCGTTGCATTAATAACTTATAGAAATCCTTCATATTACGTACACCGCGGTAAAGCATTGCTTTCCGATTACGTGAATTAATCAAAAGGGTTACAAGACCGTAATTCCAGTTGAGGGGTCTCCCTGCGAAATCCAAATTAACCACAACGTAAAAGTTAGCAAGTTTAATGTATTTCACGTATTCAAGATTAGACTTTATCAAAATTACATTATGGTTGCCCTGGTGTAAGTGCTGACCACAATTAATTACAACAAAACGACAATTCTGACTACTGAGATATGTCTTGGGCATATTCTAAATTAACGATAGGGTGAAACATCCCTTACAATATGCGAGGACACCTAGTGCCTCGTACATTCTCGTACATGAGAGGCAACGGTTACTCATGTACTAATTACGAGTTATGCAGAGCGCATATACTCGTCAATTGGAGGGAAATTGCACCCACGTCAAAAAGATTTGTTGTAATACCACATTCGGCTCCGGCTGCTTAAGATTGATTTTTATATCAATCTCTTAAAAGATCGATCTTGTATTGTATATCTGACTGACGCACCGACTTCCAGCATACTTCTTGTGATCAAGCTACGCACACAGGCCACCCTTAGTACATCAAAGTCATAAAACAAAAGTATGATAATTATTCACGCCACTGCCCTTAATTAACTTGCCTAGACTGATGTTCATACACTATGCTTACTTATTTACTGTATTTGTAAATATCTGTACACAAATATGACTTTATAATATTTATGTATTAAACTTGGTGGAGTAGTTATTTCTTGTTTTATAAGGTGAGCTACTCTAGATCAACGAATCACAACAAGATTAAGGGTCCTCTGACTAAGTAGTCAGTTATCTAAATAAAGGGTAAGATTTTCACTTAACCAATAAGGGTTGAGGGTAAAAGAAATCTTAGTGAAAAACTAGACGATCACAGCGAAAAACTGTAAAGGGTAACACACCTGGGGTTCGTACAGTTACAGGCTTGACATGAGAAGATTCGACTATATCTATATACTAAAACAAGAATTGAAGGCCTTTTTAAAACCGATAACAGAGAAGTGCCCCTGTCCAGTATTATTATTTTTCGATGACATGCAATCCTAGACACCTAATTCAGTTTTGAGACAAAAACATAAGTGTCCTTATACAGGGTGTAAATTAATGTCATGCAGATATTTCAGGGGGTGATAGTACTCGGCAAAATAAGAAAAAAATGTTAATATTTTGGAGCACCCTGTATAAATTTTTATATCTTAGTTGAATTCCCTGTTCTTTTCTCCAGCTTTTTGGTTTTTTTCATTATTCCCGTATCTGTCACCGTTTTCGAGTTATTTAAAAAATAGCGATCAATACAAACCAAGTGTAGCCAAAATAAATTTCTTTTTGTTTTGTTCTTGTAGCACCCTGTATAGTGCAACTGATGATTTTGACATTTTATTGTAGAGATTGTAAAAGATAGTAGCTATACTAAATTTCAAATAATTATCTCAAAACGCAAAATATAAAAAAAAATGAAACTTCGCCACCCTGTATATCGAAAATGGCGCGTTTTTCATCATGTGTATATTAACATTTTGTTCTTATTTTGTTGAGTACTATCACCCCCTGAAATATCTGCATGACATTAAATAACACCCTGTATAGTGTTTTTTTCCAATGAATTTAATTGGCAACTAATGATACTTATACCAATTTTAAATGCGAAGTACAGTTTACCTAGTTTAATATTTAGAACGTCGGTTCCCACTGTAAAAACAGGGAAGTGCCCTTATACTCTGTTCTTTTTTGATAAATAATGAGGCCTTAAATACGAAGTATGGATTGCTTAGCTCATTATTTGAGCTTGCATCATTCGAACAATGCAAAGACATAAAGGTTTGTCTAGATCGAAAAATGCAAAGGGAGATATAAATTTAAAGTTTCATTCACCTATTTTAATATTTCTTCCATACTATTTTTCTTGTTTTAATAGTTACGAGGTTAATCTCGTACAACAAATTGGGCTGATAATGGGCGATTTTCTTCCAATCAAATAAAAGAACATCTCAGGTTGTTTCAGTTTTCTATCATTAGAAATAGCTCGACCAAAAGCTGACCTTGTTCAAGTGTTTGGACTTTACGCTTCGTGAACCTGACACCCTCTTACGTGGTCTTAGCTTCAAAGGAAAGAAGGATCTTGGCATCCCACACACTACAATTTTACGAACAAATCCTTCGATCCGGATAATAATCTCCTGAAATGTCATTTTAAATACGCCTTAGTACTACACGGCACTACGTATAAATTTAAATGTCAGATTTGACGACAATATTTCAAATTATTCGCACAAATTTGAAAGGTTTATTATTAAATTCCAAAGTATTGACAAGGGTTTACGTTTCGGAGTAACATGTAAAATGGTTTAAAACTTGTCTATTAAATTTACATAAAAAGGTTTCAAACTGTAGCTTTCAAAACAAAAACTATGTCGTCTTGGCTCCCACAAAGGAACAAAGTTTGTCGAATAATATATGGAAACTGACCCTTTGAAAAGCGTTTGATCTTTTTGCTATTTAGTTTGAAAGCTATCAAACTTTTCAGGTATCTTTCAATTTATCATTTGCATTTAGTGGTCATACTGGCAAGTATAAATTACAGTTTCGTCAAGCCCTAATTCTTGTTGAGGAATTAATAAACTTTGAAATGGAGGGCTGTATTTTAAATAAGATTTGAAGCAAATCCGGTCGACCATGCTTGTGATTTTGTTTAATATTGTGCACGGGGTGTTTTACGTAGCATTCTTATAGTTTGGTGTCAAAAACAACAAAACGTTTTTAGTGTAATATTTTTATTGATTGCAGCCGAAACTTTATGTTTTTACTAGGTCGGCGCGTTATTTGTCGTTTGATGTTCCTTTAATCTTTAATCTAACAAAACGAAGTTAATTAATACTTTGAATAAAAAGCACATCAAGTTGTTTCTTGTTATATGTAGGAAGCAGTGGCGGCTCGTGACTTTAGGAATGGGTGAAGCAGATTATTAGGTCCTCCCTCACCCCTTTAGGGGTCGAGCAGGAAGGGCAGCCCACTGGTTGTGCGCCACAGGTTTAAAGTTTAAGGTCGTTCGCTATTTCACAACTTGAAATTTTGATGAAACCCGGGTTCGCTTAATGTAAAACTAAAAAAATATATTTTGAAAAAACGGAACAATTGGTGTAATCGATGCCAAAGGGAGTCCAGGAAGTTATAGATAACAAAGGCAATCAACCAAATATTAGCATAAACGTATTAAATTGTTTTGTTATATAGCAAGCAGGCTGTCGATTATTAAACTGTACGAATACGAATGTCAGCAATTTTCACTGTCTTTCCAATATTTTATTGTTTAGAGTAGAAGTAATCTTTGTACTACTATTGGTCATTGTTAAATAAATGATTTATAAAAAGTAATTACAAAAAATTGTTGAATTTCGTTTACCTACGTATGTATTTGAATTTGCATTTGATCAAACGCGCGGCGCTGTACGAATACGAATGGAAGCCACTGTATGTAACACCCAAACCAGAAGGCAGAGTGCGACTGAAGCATATCAAAGTACATACACTCACTTACTGGTTACTGATCAATTGTACGTCCCATCAAGCAGCATTTGTCTACCCTTTTGCACGTTTTCCAAAACACCCGGAAATCTTTGCCAGCGTTCGATGTCTGTTGAAACATGCATCCAGAACTTCTTTCATTCATGACAAAACTTTAATTGTTTTACAAACATCGAATTTGTAGTTATCTTCCATTCAGCTTATAGCTCGTTATGCTATTAAAAGTGGATATTAATAAAAACCGTGATTATCCTTTACAGTAATTTATTGTTGGCCACATTATTGTGAAAGAACTTTACGTACTGTAGTAAGATCCCTAAAATTCTAAAGGCTACTGCTGTTATGTGGGTCGTTTGAAAAGTAAGGTAAATGAAAGATACATTTTGCCCAACGATGGTCCAAAACCATTATACCGTTTATATAAAATGATTTCTCCTGGTCTGCAAAATAGTTGTTCTCAGTGGGTCCGTGAAGTTAGCAGGACATTAAAAACACAAATAATTTTATTATGTGCTATCGTTTGTGTTTCGTTTGTGATCTTTGGTGCCGCTTTCAGTTTTTTTGCCAGACCACTCCCTTACCAGACAAACGCACCCCTTTATGTGCTAATGACTTCATACCATTTGTGAAAGCACAAACGAAATCGCTTGCGTTAATAGTTAATGCTGTTCCATCCATTGACATAATAGGGTGTAAATGCGATTTTAAGTCACAGTCAATTTACGTTTTTGTGGTCTACATACCGCCTAGCACTACACTCGCAAACTTTCGTACTTTTATTGAATACTTGGAACAAATTGAATGTTGTCGTGACAATAAGATGTTGATAATAGGTGATTTCAATATTCCTACTTTTTATAATCCTGCTACCTCAGATACTAAAGCTATGTTAATGACTGGGTTAATAGATTTTTTGAATTTAGAGCAATATAATTCTATCACTAATGTGAATGTTCGTCTGTTGGACCTTGTAATGTCTAATATTTTTTGCGAAGTTATACATGATAATGCACCACTAGTAATTGAAGATTTACATCACCCTTCATTATACGTTACTTTTCAACTAAATCATAATGGTGAGTCAAATTTTCCTACAAATGCTAAATCTAATTGTTACAATTTCAAGATGGCTAATTTTCCCGCATTATATAATTCACTTCTCAGTATAGATTGGACATACCTGCTTAATTATGATAATGTGGATTTAGCTTGTGAGGAATTTTATAACCGTATTTATTCCTTTTTTGACGTGTATGTTCCAACTTATCGTACAAACTCTAATAAATTTCCGCAATGGTTCACAGCTGAGTTGATAAGAAATATTAAATTAAAAGCTCATTACTTCAAGAAACACAAAGTTTCAAAATCTGAATCTTCTCTTCGAGAGTTCAAAAGAATCAGAAGACTTGTCAAACAACAGAAAGCAACAGCATATAAAAATTACCTACTGACTGTAGAGGAGTCTATTACTGTTGATGTTAAAAAATTTTGGTCTTATATTAGAACTAAAAAAGGTAACAGTAGAATTCCGGGTAAGATGACTGATGGTACTCATATTTTTAACTCGCCACAGGATATAGTAGATGCTTTCAGTTGCTTTTTTAAGAGCGTTTATCAAGTTCCTCAATCGTCTACTAACTCTGCTGCTAATTATGTGCCAAACAAAGTCCACATGAACCTTCCGTGTCTTAATATCTTACAGCTATCTGAAAACGAAGTTCAAGCATCAATCAATAAACTGAAATACAAGATGACTGCTGGCCCGGACCAAATCCCTAGTTTTTTCATTAAACAAAACTTGGAAGCTTTCGCAAAACCATTGACGACATTATTTAATCTCTCACTGAAAACCTGTGCTTTCCCAGAGCTTTGGAAAAGATCTAGAATTTGTCCTGTTCATAAAACAGGTGATACGACTCTAATTAGTAATTATCGACCCATTAGCATTCTTTCAAATTTTGCCAAAGTATTTGAAATGGCACTTTATAGTCGAATCTACCCACTGGTAAGGAATTATATCTCTCCCTATCAACACGGTTTTATGGAAAAGCGTTCCACGGTTTCCAATTTGGTTTACTTAAGCGAATTTATATCGAACACTCTTGATTCCCAAGGACAAGTCGATGTAATTTATACAGATTTTTCAAAACTTTGGCTTTAGTGAGTCCTTACTTAGCTTTTTTAAGTCTTACCTCTATAACAGAATTCAATATGTGTCATATAACAGCTTTCACTCTGAATATTTCGTGGCGTCGTCTGGTGTTCCGCAAGGTTCCAATCTAGGTCCCCTGCTATTTCTGTTATTTGTTAATGATCTGCCGGAATATGTTACTTGCGAAAAACTACTATTCGCAGATGACTTTAAAATATTCAGCTCTATTAAATATTCCAGTGACTGTATCCATCTTCAGTCACAACTTAATCAAATTCAAAAATGGTGTAATACTAATAATCTTATGCTTAATGTGTCCAAGTGTAAAGTGGTTACCTATAGTCGGAAACAAAATCCCATTCTATACCCTTATATGTGTAACTCCACTTTATTAAATCGTGCTGACTCCATTACTGATCTTGGAGTAACATTTGACAGTCAATTTAGCTTCTCTGGACATATTGATTCGTTATACAAATCAGCTATTAAAATGTTGGGTTTTATTATACGTAATTGCAAAGCATTTTCTGAGTGTTTAGCTCTTAAAACGCTTTACTTCTCATTTGTTCGTTCTAAACTTGAGTATTGCTCGTTAGTTTGGTACCCTTACTACGAATGTCATAAGGACAGGCTTGAGGCAATTCAGAGAAGATTTTTAAAATTTCTATATTTTAAAACTGAGGGATTCTATCCAGAAATCGGGATCGCTCAAGACTTATTACTCACTAGGTTTAATTGTCAGTCTTTAGAACAAAGAAGAATATTATCAAGTCTTACGTTTCTATATAAATTACTGCATAATGAAATTGATGCTATATCATTAATGTCTCTCTTAAGTTTTCATGTCCCTCGTATATCTTCTCGAAATAACAATACTTTCAGCTGTCCTACTGCACATACTAATTTACGTTTAAAATCGCCAATATTTGTAATGTGTAATAACTACAACAAAATTGACCATTGTGACATTAATCATTGTTCTCTAACGTTAATTAAGAAAACCATCTTGAGTTCTTCTTATTAATATTATTATTTAAGCTATTGTAATTTCTTTATTTTAATATACATATATTATTAATTTAAGTTAAGTTTATGTACTAGTATTAAGTATCGTGTACTACTGTTCAATGTTTGCGCTGTAAATGGATTTTATCTGTTGGGCAATAAATCTCTATTATTATTATTATTATTTCTGATATTTTATTTGCCAAACCACCCTCTGAGGTAATACAACCATCCCTTATATGTTTGCTATATTAACTTCGTGCTGTTTTTGAAAGCACGTACAAAATCGTTTATTATTATGTCTTTTGTCACATTTGTGCAAGTTTGTGGCTTTGACACTTGATCTGTCTTCCCCTTCACTCATGTTCATTTGTATCATTCATATCTGACACTACTGCTGTGCATGTATAATGTGTATTTAAAATATACAAACGCGATGGTAAGAGTATCGGTGATCTAGTACTGCACATCAGTCTTCGTTTCTGGTTTTTTATTTTTCCCTGATTGATTTCAGTATTAAAAACAAGTCGATGGTTTAATAAAATGAATTGATCCAGTTACTTTGTGAGCTACTCTGAACCAGTTTCCCAGATTCCCTGGTGTTTGGATGGAAATTAGACACTCCCCTCTACTAAAGATCCTAGGTCAAATGATTGTTCCTTCATGCGATGGCTTTCGCAAAGTAGAATTGAGAAAAGTCCAAAACTTGTCCCACCAGCACAAGAAACCCTTGGATAGTGATCAAAAATTCCAGGCCTATACGACAACATCCGTGGGCGAACAAGGGGGTTCGTTTATCTCGTAAGGGGGTGGTCTGGCAAAAAAAACTAAAAATGGCACAAAAGAACACAAACGATCAGCATCAAGGATTTCGTTTGTGCTTTGAAAAGTGGCGTGAAGTCAACAGCACCTAAGGGGGTCTTTTTATCTCGTAAGGGGGGTGATCTGGCAAACAAACTAAAAACGGCACAAAACAGCACAAACGATAGCATATAATAAAATTATTTGTGCTTTTAATGTCCTGCTAACTTCTCGGACCCGCTCGCAGCATTGTTGTCGGAAAATCATTGTCCTCCGAGCCACATTTTGAGGTTTGGAAGTCGGACGGGGCTAAATCGGTGAGTAGGACGGATAATCCAACAATTCGAACATGAGCTTATGGATTTTAGCCATGGAAATCGCTTATGCAGACCAGGTCGCGGTCGCTTTTTCTTGATTTCTTCATTCACACTTTTGTATTTAAACCGTAACAGACATAACAAATTAGAAAAAGGCAAAACAACTATTGAATTTCGAAAAAAAATTATTTTAATTACCGGTCTTACCATTATAGAGTTACTGTCTGATATGGGCCGTGATACCGATATTTCATATGCTAGTGGTCCATTAATAATTAATAACTAAAGGGCGGATTTTGCCTATTTTGCCTGTTTGTTTTGACACTTCCAATTAATATTTTAATAAAATATAAATGCGTTTTTAGAGGTGGGAATGCTTCTACAAAAATTTTATTTTGCCTAAAAATGCCTGTTTGAAGGTAAATGCCTAAAACATGCCTAAATTAGTGATTTGCCACTTTATGTGCCTTTTTTGCTATTATTCGCTAACAATTTTTTATATAATTTTCATTTCGCATGTCAAAGTGACTGAAAATACTAAATTTTGTATAAAATTTTGTATACAATTTTGTATAAAATTTTTTTAAAAATATTTATAGCAAATGGGATAATATTTTTTTTTGAAAAATGATAGATTTCCGTATGCAACGTGACATTATTTTGTACAAAAAATGTATGTTGTGAGCAAGCGCATACAAGAAAAAACCGGTAGTGACATTGGGGCTCACTTTAACCATCTTCCAAATTTAATTAAACGACTGGAAGATCAATCTTTATCGCTTATAGAAAGCATTCAGTTAGTGGAGCAAGCCCCGTCAAACTTCCCGGGGGCGAAGGGGAAAAAAATTCAAGCCAAAATTGAAATGGTGTTAGAAAAAAATCTCGGATGAACAAAAATTAATTCCATCAAAAACGCACTAGAAGAAGAAGGCACAGCAGCAGCTATTGACAACTTGAGTCCAAAAGAAATATCGTGCTTTAAATATGCCCCCATCACTTCTTGTGATGTTGAGCGGTCGTTTTCTAAATATAAGCATATTTTAACTGATAGAAGAACCAAATTTATCCAGGAAAATTTAGAAAAATACATAGTAACAAATTCATTTTACTCAATCGTTGTTGCCTGAAATGTGCCTATTTTCAACAGTTATTTTACCTATTTGCAACAGTTATTTTGCCTAATTTAATATTTTATTGTGCCTACAAATCCGCCCTTTATTAATAACTATTATCATCTCAAAACATGTGTTATGTCCGTATGGAGTGTCATGCGAAATATCATCCAAATCGATACAAGCGTTTTGTTGTTATAAGAAAAATTAGTTTTTTTTGTCAAAGAACTTTGAAGTAGAATACTGGCATAACGAAAGAAATTTGGAAATAGGTAAGCTCGGTTAAATCATCTTATTTTGCGCCCAGGAATCTGTGGTTAAGCTATGTCCACACGTTTTAAAGACACTCTACCCTGTATAAAACCGAATGTCATTGAAAAATAATTGGGGAAAGGACTTCTACTTTTCTGTCGATTTTTAAAACAATCCTTGTTTTAGTATAAAGATTTTATACTGGGTGTCCACGGTAAGATGCAACGTGGGTAAACACAAATGTATTTCTTTAGCAAAGATTCGGGTTACATTTGAAATACGTACGTTCGGATTCAGCGTTCAGCGTGGGTTGCTTAATGGTAGAAAAGAATAAAAATCGCGCAGGAGTTCGTTAGCGCCCATACGACTATTTCATTGTTTACTTTTTATATTTAACAATTTCCTTTGTTCAATTTGCCGCCTTTCTACATAACACTGTTACAAACGATGCTTTTTATATCGCCGTTTCTGCATTCTGCATATTTTAAATTGAATTTGCCTCATTACAATAGCACACCCAGTGAAAACGTAAATAAATTCTATTAAAATGTGAAGTTAAACCTACAGTATTTCAGATGGTTGTTCGTATTTGTCGAGTTTTAATATATTATTAAATATAGTTCAAACCTATCAAAAAAGAGCAAATTGTCGTCAGTCAGATGCAGAACCAACTTAAAAGGTAATGGAAATACTGAAATAAGAATTTGTCCAGTCAGTTGTACTATTAATGAAAAAGTAATAGAATTAGAAACAAAGTTTTGATATAAAATGCGAAAAACGTGCATCCATTAGAAAATTGAAATGTTTAAATATCACAAACATGCCCGCGTTTACAGTTTGATTGAAGCTATTGTTTCACTGCTCAGCGTTGACAGATTGAAACCGCACTAAATGGATTGTCAAATACACTTTAGCCTGCAATTCGATTTGTTTACCAACCAACAGTCAGAGAGCTAATCATGTACGTATGTGCAAAATACCTTAATTACTTTCATTATAAGTATCGATGGTGAAGCTAAATGCTGTTAGCCCATAAGGAACTTTGTATAAAGTATAAATCAGAAAGTTTTTATTTCTTCTTGCGAAAACGTAATACAGTTTATTTTTTAAGAGATAACAATCTAAGTTCTTCAATTACTAAAATTATATTTATGCGTCGTTAATTTACAAATAAATAAAATCAAAATTAAATAATTTCGCCTGATGAATTTAGTAGGTCATTGCGTTAATTTAAAATTTATCTTTTATTTCTTGAAATGCTTTATGTCAGGATCAAAAGATTCAGATGTTTATAAAAAAAAGTGTCCGGCAATTAATCTAACTTTCCTTGCCATCTACCAATTTTTGTTGTAAAAATTTTAGGGTTTCCTGATTTTTTAAACTTACTCCTTTTTTATGTAACAAAGAAGAAATTGTTAGTTCATATATCTGCCTGATCAAATATAATGACATTCTTTTCGTTTCCTACGCCTGTTGTTTTTTTACTGTAGGTAATATTTTCGTGGTTTTATGGTCACATATGTCCAAAATTTTCATATGCGATCAAAATCTCTTCCGTTAACAACGCCTTATTTAGTTTCTACCTTGCTTTCACTTATGTACATGCGAATCAAAATCTGAATTCAACATTCACTGTGGGAAATTCCGTCTGAGTAAATATAGGTTCGAATTCGGAATTTCTATCAAATATTTCAACCAGACCCAAATCTTATATCTACAAATCGCTGACAAAGTTTCAAAATTATATTTTACACTCCATTCCTTTTCATTTTTTTAGCTTTGGTTTTTCGTTAATTAATATTTTTGATATTGTACACTATTTTAAATGATAATAGTGATTCGTTAATACGTTTTATTATTATTTATTAAAAGGCGACTCTTTCTTTTTAAAAATTTAAAAAGCAAAGCATATTTGAATAATTAGGTATATACGAATGAATGAAAGTTTAAAATTTGTAATTTATTTTCAGAAGAACACGGTAAACGACACTAAAGTTAGAAGTAGGTAAGGTTACCACTTCATTACCGTGGAAATTTTAAACAAGTTCCAAATGATATCCAACAGTCAACTTACAGTTACGGCTAAATTCTCATGCATCCGATATCCGACGTCCGTCGATCCGAAACCTATTCTCATTGGTCAATTTTTAAATATGTTTTAGCGGTAAAATCTCTCCGATAAATTGTCAATTTTCATCCGACGTCGGAGCGAGTTAAATTTATTTTAACGTTTTCCGTCGTCGGAAGTATTCTAACCTAACTTTAGTACTTGCATTCTGTGTTTACACTGTGAAACATGCCGAACAACGTAAATATAGCTCGTCATAATTATACTAATAATGCTAACAGTATACTTTTGTTTTTTGTAATCTCAAAAGTTACCATAAATCACACCAATAACATTGGATGAAAGCATGCGAAATTCGGATACTTGCAAATGGGAAAATTCTTCCGATTCGTAAATCGGACGTCGGATATCGGATGCATGAGAATTAGCCTTATAAAGTGGTGTAACAAAATTCTGTGTAAATGGTCTAAATATGAAGACACATGCGTTACCCGTCTAAGAATCTAACGCACATATTTTTTGAATGTTGAACCTAATGGATACTACATTTACTATGACAAATCTGATTACCAGGTGCTTCAAATATAATACCTACTCTTAGCATCAAATGTAATTTGGGCGATAGTTTACTATTTCTTTTTTTTAAACGACAATGACTCTATCTTTAAACTTTATTAAAGCTAATACGGTTAATGTTGTTTAATTACAATAATAATAATAATACTGTAACGTTTTTACGACGTTTATTTAAAATAAACGCGGTTCGTGGTGTAAATTAATTTATTAAACAAACTTAAACTACGAAATAATTATAAAGAACAACAATTAAACACTAACGTAAAACTAAGCGGAACACTAATATTAAAACCGAACACTAAAGTAATTTATTTGTAACAGTTATTTATCTATACGTATTCACAATTGTCGCCGCGCTTATCAGTTCAAGACTGAAATCTCGTAAGCGAGCGCGCCTTTAATATAGGCAGGCTTTCATTCTAGTACGTTCCACAGTGCTGTAGAATGATTTCCGTCCAGAGTAGCTGACTCATGGGTGCGAAATGACTCACCGAACACCTGCCACCTGCCGCTCGTTACAATATAATAAGCTTCGGTAGTTACGATGTATGAAAATGTAAGAAATGGAGTAGTAGTAATATCTGTAATTTCTATACATATACAGGGTGTCTCTAAAATGCGTGGGCATGACTTAACCACAGATTCCTGGACGCAAAATTGATGATTGATGATATAACCTAACTTACTTAGATACAAATTCGTTTCGTTAAGCCAGTATGCTGCTTCAAAGTTCTTTGAAAAATATTTTTTTTTTATAAGAACACAACGCTTAATCGATTTGGATGATATTTGGCATGACACTCCATACGGGCATAAGACATCTTTTGAGATGAGAATGGTCATTGTCAATGGACCACAAGTGCATAAAACATTTCTTTAATGGCAAGACCGATAATTAAAATAATTTTTTTTTCGAAAACAGACATTCAATAGTCTCTTTCTAACTTGTGATATCTGTTACGGTTTAAACACCAAAATTTAAAATCTAAGTGACTGCGCTGAACATTTTTTAAAACAAACTAGGTATTCTAAGAAACAAATGACACACAACTAATTACTATACACAGCAGCAATTGTTTATCACTTGTCAAGAATTTCAAGTAGCTGTGATTTTTAACAGTTCATCTTTTTATTTTTTTTTACATAATAATGGCTATAAATTACACCGGACAAACGGATATGTTGCTGGTATTAGGATATTGCAAAGGAAATTGTCGCAGGAGCGTTAGAGTGTACCATTTGGAAACCTTTCGCTGTACTCTCTAAATGCTCCTGCGACCATTTCCTTCGCAATATCCTAATACCAACAACAGCAACATATTCGTTTATTCGACGTAAGTGTAAATATAGGTAAGTTGGGTTAAATCATCTTAATTTTCCCCCAGGAATCTGTGGTTAAGCCATGTCCACGCATTTTAGACACACCCTGTATGCAAAAATTATAAAATCCAAAAGATTTATTATTGTTTGAGGAAAGCTACTAAATCAGTTAATAAATACTTCAAAATTTGACTCTGATAAAAAAGGCGATTCGACCAATCAAACTATCAGCGTGATTGTATTTTTCAATTTCGTTGAAGGTCTAAATTACAGGAAATACAAAAATTTAAGATATAAAACTCCAATCACGAAACAGTAATTCAGTTCCCTCCCGCAACTTCAGCTTCTGCAAACTTATTATAAATTGTAACAAAGTAATAAAAATATCTGAATTCATACCTCCAGCAATCGTATTAAAATTTAAATTGTGAAATTTGATATGAATCGCCGACTTTGAACCTGTAAGGATTCTAGAAACACGTACATTCTTGTTTTACTCAAATATCACTTCTTGAAACTACCAATATGAAGTTTTAACTATAAAATTCATCAGAACTATACCTAAATATAAACTATTTCAAATTAAAAAGTTGAACCTATTTGCCAATTTAGAAAGTTCGAAAATATATAAGTACTTCAATATATTTTTACTTTTAAGTTTCCGCGAATATCCAAAGCCTTGTAAAACCACAAAAATTAAATTAATAAATACAGATATGTATTTCAGCAACTAAAGAACCGACTTACTTACTGATCGGCCTTACAACCCTTTGTGGGTTTTACCCTTCTCCACAATTTTTAGCCTTGGTCTTCTTTCATTATTTCTAGATCCTGTTGAACCTCCTCCCACCATCTGTGCTCTGGTATACCTCTGGTTCTTCCGTAGCCTGGGTTCCATTCCATAATGCTTTTGATGTGTCTACTACCTTCCATCCGTACAAGATGTCGCAGCCAACGTAATCTTTGCGACTTGATGAATCGTACTACATCTGCTTCTTTTGTTAGGTCCTCCAATTCATAATTCGTTCTTCTGCGATACACCCCGTTTGCCTCTTCGACCCCCCATAAATTCTTCTTAGAATTTTCCTTTCCAGACACCTGAGTTTATTTTGTACCGAGCCTGTCAAGGTCCATGTTTCCTCTACATATGAAGTATATGTTAATGCTGGCCTAATTACGCTTGTGTATATTCTGAGTGTGGTTGCCAAGTTTTTATGAAGATAGTAGCTACGATTCCCAGCTATGATTCTCCTCACTATTTCCTCTTCTGTATTGTTTCTAAAGTTTAATTGAGACCCTAAATAGACGAAATCTTTTACAGTTTCAAATTTGTGGCTTCCTATCTCTAATTCGTGTAGGTGGTATTCATGGTATTCATACCGGAGGTATTTTGTTTTGTTGTTATTTATTGTAAGACCCATTTCCGCAGCAAACTTTTCCAAATTGGTAAAGGTGTCTTTTAACTCCTGTATGCTTCGACTCAAAATTACTATGTCATCGGCGTACGTGCTCTTTGTTCTTATTGTGCCTCCCATATTGAGTTTTCTAATTAGTGCTTCTATCACCACATTAGAAACCAGAGTCGATAGTGCATCGTCTTGTTTTACACTCGGTCACCTGGAAGGAATTTGTAACTTCCTGTTGCACCATTACCATTACTTACTAGTGTTTGTCGAAGCCATTTTAGTTAATTTTATCAGCTTCATAGGAATCCCAAGTATTCATGCATTCACCGATGCTGTTTCTTTTGATACTATCGAAAGCCTGTCGAAAGTCAATGAAGAGGTTGTGGAGTTCGATATTGTGTTCGTAACATTTTTCGTGTATCTGCGTCATTATAAATATAGGGTGCACACAAATTGGTGCAAAAGCTCCAGGTAGCGATATTCCTTGTACAATTCTGAGTCGAAAACCTTAATACAAAAACAAAAATGTTGTACCATGCTTCCCGTGCCCTTACGAACCATTTGAAAGAAACGTACATTTGGCAACATTGAATCCATCCCACACATGGTATTCATAATGAAAGCATGGTGGTAACTTTTTTTTTAACGGACAGACCTAAATGAATAAAATGAGTAAAATATCAGGGTTGAAAAACAATTATACGCAAAAAATATTTGTTATAACGTTCTTTTATTTCAACTTGTAATCTTTTATTCAACAGATCATTAAATAATAATGCTTATTTCAAAACTAAACATTGAGACTTTGAGGACCTCGTGAAGACAGGGGAAGCATGGTACATCATTCTAGTATTAAGGTTTTCGACTCAGAATTGTACAAGGAATATCGCTACCTGGACTTTTTGCGCCAATTTGTATACACCCTGTATAATATCTGTAGTCGAGCGATTCGTTCTAAACCCATTTTGGTAGTCACATAATTGTTTCTCTGTGTACTGTGGTAATGGGTTATACAGCACGCATGACAGCACTTTACATGGTATGCCGAGTAAATTAGTTTTCACACATCCCTCGGTCTCCCTTCTTGAATATAGGAACAATAACACCGTATTCCCATTCTTCCGGCATTTTTTCTTCTTTCCAAATTGAGTTTATTACCAGGTGTATTTGTTTGAATAAAGCTTTACCTCCGTGCTTTATGAACTCCCCCACGATACCATCTTGACCTTTCTCCGCTCTCCTTATATGTTGGGAGATCTTCTTCGGCAGATATTAATTCTCCTTCGAGATCGTTGTTTTCTTTTTCGTGACTATTATATTGGACGTTGAGGAGGCCTGTGAAATATTCCAACCATCTATCTAGTATCTCTTTTTTGTCAATCAGCTGTTCCCCTTCCTTACTTTTGCAGCCCCAGGTTTCTGTTTTGGCTTCTGATTTGTTTGTAAAATTTGCTAGTTCTTTTATATTGGTGATGCTCTTCTAGTTTCTGTAGCACTTCATCATAGTATTCCCTTTTCTTCCTTCGGCAAATTTTTTTGCCTTCCTTTCATAAGTGCTTTCCTCTGTGTTATTGCCTAGTAGTGCTTGTCTTGCTTTGCTTTTTCTTCTCGATATCCTTCGCACGTTCTTTATCGTACCATTCTATAAGTATTTTATGTTTGTTCTCCTTTCCTATGATGTTATCTGCGGCGCTTAGTACACTATTTTTTATTAGGCTTCAATCATTTTCAGTACCTACATACTAGTACCTAGTTTTTGGTTTTTTAGTCTCTTTTCGATGCTATTTATAAATTTCTGCCTCATTAACCGACAAAAATAGACATTATTAGTGATATTACAAACCCCAAACCCCATTAATAAATAGAGATCGGTAAGCATAGGAAAATATAGGATATCTTGTGTAAATACTAAATACGTTTATTATTATTTTGTGCGGCATTTTTAGATTTGGAATTAATCTCAGAATCGAATGTATTCCAATAAATAGTAATAGTAATGTATCTTGGTGAATAATACAAAACTTTCGTTGATAGCATCAATTTTTAATTCCTTATTCGATGTTCTTTGCTGCGTGAATCTGAACGTTGAATCGATTTTGTTCATTTAGGCAATTGATTAATTTAACAAAGCTGTTGAATCATGTTTATGCAACCCGCAAACTGTTACGACTGTGTTAAAAATCCCGTTGGTTGTTACCATAGCCAACTTCATTTATCTCCGCTGAAACATTCACGTGGCCGTTTCAATTCAGTTATAACCAGAGGTTCTGAGCTCACTGTGGTTCCATCTATTAGACACTTTAAGACATTTTTCGAATTTTGATTGTCAGGTTAATTGTTTTTTACTTTTTGAATTTACGTCAATAAATAACGAGATTGCTATAAACAGATTAATGATTTGGCCTCGATCGCACCAGGAGAGGGCGCTAAGTGGAGGACCTATCAAAATTTTTCTAAAGTCGAATTGGGACGGTCATAATTAAGCGAAGCGCAGATTCAATACTAAGTAGTTGGCCATGGTTGTTACTGATTAAGCGTAATACTTAAGCTGGATCAAATCTAAATTAAAACTGATGTTTAAAAACATAAAATTGAATTTTACTTATTTAATCTAAAATGTCTATTATACCGTTAGATGTTGGATTATGTACATTACAATATAGATATTTTACATGTCATTTTATTGAATTTTATTTTATTCTTAATTTCCATATTCTCCTATTTATCCTGTGCTAGTCATTTAGTTACGTTCCAGTGGATTACCCGTTTCTTTGCTGCTTGTCGTACTTGCTCTTCCCATCTCATTCTTAGTCTTCCCACTTTTGCTTTCACTTTAACTGTTACTTCATATATTTCCTTTATTATTCTCTCATCTTTCATTCTATATACATATGTGACCAGCCAACCCAGTTATTTTTCCTCAACTACTCCTTCTATTGTTTACTTTTTCTATTAACTATTGTCGAATTTCTCCCACTGTCTCTTCTTCTGATCCCTTCAGTTCTTTTTTAAAATCTCATTTCTATGGCCGTCAGTTTATTTCTATTTCCTTTGGTTTAATGTCCATGATTCACTACCATATATGTACACTGACCGGCAAAATTAACTCATAATTTTATATAACATAATATTTTATTGAACAATTCTGATTAACAGCTATTGAAATATGTCAAACAACAGAGGGTAACTTAAAACAACTAAACTGTATAACTAGTCCCGTATACAGCTTCTTCTTCCGCAGCGTTCATCTTTTAATGAAAAATGTAGTAACTATGATTGAACCCATCAAGAAAAATCAACGGATTTAAAAGAACCAGAAGCAATGTTTACTTGATTTAATATCTTGTATGCCCTCCTCGGGCTTGTATTATTGATCGGAGACGTCGTAGCATGCTCATGATGAGATTGCGAACGAAATCTTCCTCTATGTTTTCCCATTCTTCTTGCAGCAACTCACGCAGCTCGTGCAATGAAGTAGGCCTTGGTCTTCGAACATGTAGTCGTCTCTTGATATCGTCTCAAACATGCTCGATTGGATTCAAGTCGAGACTACAAGCTGGCCAGTTCAAGCGATTAATTCCAACTTTAGTTAAGTAGGTAGTAGTGACAACGGCGACGTGAGGACGAGCAGTATCCTGCATTAACAAAAAGTTGCCTTCGATACCAGCTGCAAATGGCAACACATGATCTTGGAGAACATCTTCGATGTAGGAATGTGCGGTCACACTGGTTCTATGAAAGGCGACAAGATCTGTATACGCATTCAAAGAAATGCCTCCCCAAATCATGATAGAGCCACCTCCAAAGCGGTCCCTCTCGACAATTGCACACTCGGCGTAGAGTTCACCTGTTCTCCTCCAAACCCTCTGCCGTCCATCAGCACCCTTCTGTGAAAATCGGCACTCGTCTGTAAAAAGAACTTTCTCCCAATCCGCTATTCCCCCAGTTCACATACTGTCGGGCGAAAGCTAATCGAGCGGTCCGATGTCGTCTCAAAAGAACAGGGCACACCGCGGGACGCCTGGCGTTGAGAATTGCTTCTCCTAACCTTCTCCTCACTGTCCTTTCGCTTATTCGTACACATCGCATGGTTTCAAGGTTGTCCTGAAGCTCTGGAGCCGTCAGAGTGCGGTCTCGCAGAGAATTAAGTTGCAAAAAACGGTCATCTACCGCCGAGGTCGCCCCCTTGCGGCCCCGTCCTCGTCTTCTGCCGCCGCTACCAGTCTCTCTTAGACGTGTATGAAGTCGCGAGATTGTTGACTGATGGACTCGCAGCCGTATTGCAACATACTGTTGAGTTCTTCCTTCTTCCAGCAATGTGGTTGCTTTAACTGTATTATCACGACTTAAAACTGGCATAATTATCAAGCCAACAGTAAAATCCGAAACTAATAATGACGAAAAATGGCAAAGATTACTCAACGGCCGAAGATCAAAGATTTTCAGTGTGAAAAGTCAAAATGCCAATATACTGAAACGCATTCACTGTAAGACAGTATAAAAACACGATGTAATAATTATGTATAACAAGCCCGCGATTGTTTTTCAGTAACAGAAAAAATTCTAACAGTTGGCTACTTTGATGTTTTTGAAACCTCTAATTGAAATTTTTAGCTAGCTACAAGTTGTACTACATTTTATTGAAAAATATCCTCGTCTTTTAGATTATGCGTTAATTTTGCCGGTCAGTGTATAAGTGAAGGTCTCAACACCTTTTGATATACGTGTGCTCCCGTTTTTTTTTGTTATTTCCGTTTTTCCTAGTGTGTTGTATAATCTTCCAGCTTTTCCTATTCATTTTGATATTTCCTTATCTACGAGAGTTATTTTATAAGTAAGGTCCGTTTTTCAATAAAAACAAAATTAGTAAAGATATTGTCAATTTGTCTATTTTTCTACATAGTTTCCTTGTTTGTTTAAACACTTATCATAGCGTCCTCCTAGATTTTTTATGCCTATGTCATAGAAATCAGCCGCCTGTGAAGACAACCGATCTTTAACCGTTGTTTTCCCTTCTTCATCGGTGTTAAACCGCTGACCGCCGAGAAACTCCTTAAGGTGGCGGAACAGGTGGTAGTCGCTCGCCGCAAGGTCCGGACTGTAAGGCGGGTGGTCCATTTCCTCCCATCCAATAGATCTTATTAGGTTTAATTGAAATGATCGCAAAATTTTATGTTCGAATGAGAGATGAGAGAACATCTTAAAACGTTAAAAGAATAAAAAATAAGGAAATTAGTGATCATTATTTGGTAGGTACCTACTTTTTGAAACACTTTAGACATGTTGGTTTTGCGGAATCAAAAGTAGAAGCTGAAAAATTATGTGAAAAATTTAATATTCCTCCAAAATTTAAGAAAAATAGAATTAGAAAAATGAAGCGCCATTTTGATTACGAAGGAGACTTTTTACGGATAGGTAGTAGACCAAAGTATAATTTCAATTCAGGAGAGATTCAAACTAGAAAAACATAAAACTTATTTGGCTTCCTATACAGGGTGTCCCGCAATAGGATGTACATAGCTTCAGTACGTGTTCCTGGCCTCTTTTTAAGTCGAAAATTTCCAATAAACATATGGCCTAAAATTAATCGCTACAAAGTTATTCACATTTGAATGTTACCGTTACGCTCAAAGATCATAAACAAAAGATGCATTAGACGGCTTTGAAAACAAATGTAAGTGAGTGTTGTGTTTATTATCTGTCATAAAATAAGTATGGAAACGTTTTCTAATCAAGAACATTTTGTATGGATTTGCATCTAGCACTAAAATATGATCACAACAATAACAATGTACGCATTAACGGAAATGAAGAAAAATAAAAGTGTTCTGTAACATTTTCTACAAAGGCATATGTGATTGGTCTCCATTAGAATGCCTTCAAAAAATTCACCAAACAGGAAATGCATTTCCCAATTTAAGTATAATCTTAAGAATTTTATTAACAATTCTGATAACCACTGCTGTATCCGAATGTAGTTTTTCAAAGCTTAAAATAATAAAAAACTATTTAAGATCAACAATGGCATAAGATAGACTATCCAACCTAACGTTGCTTTCCATAGAAAATAAATTATGCGAAGACTTAAATTTAAGTGAGATAATAGATAATTTTGCTGAAATTAAAGCAAGGAAAAAAGTTATATTAATTTTGTATTTTATATTAATATTAATGTGTTATAAGTTAAGTATTACTATTTAGATAAGAATAAATGTTGTACACAGGGTGTTTGGTTCACCGACGTATATTCGAAAGGAGGTGGTAGGTGAGTCGGTTTGGAACTTATTTAACCAAAAATACCGTTATACAAAGTGTTACGGTTTCTAAGATATGGCCAACTTAGTGATTTATCTAAATTAGACGATTTTTGCTATTATAAATTTTAATTAAATACTATTGTAAGTTTTTAATTCCTTGTAACTTTTATTTCAAGTCTTTGATATCTATTCTATCAAATAAAATCATTTCATACACTCTACATGCAAAAATCGCCTAATTAAGTTAAATCACTAAGTTGGCTATATCTTAGAAACCGCGACACTTTGTATAATGATATACAGCGTCACCGTTAGAGTCCGCATCATATGGGAAATTTTTTTATTAAAAACGAAACAACTTTTTCATTTAACATTTTTCAAAATTTTGTAAAATAACCTAACTTTTTGTAATGTTTTTGAAAATATGTCGAATTTGACAGGTAAAGCCGATTGATAAAAAAAAATCGTCAACGTCATTTTGCATTATTTTCAAAGCAAAAACTGTTCATGAAATCTAAATTTGCATAAACTAAATAATAAAAGAATTTCCCATATGATGCGGACTTTAACGGTGACGCTCTATATGGTAAAATAAGTTCCAAACCAACTCACCTACCACCTCCTTTCAAATATACGTCGGTGAACCAAACACCCTGTATATTATCTTCCTTGCTTGTACTAAAAATTTAAGATTTTATTTATTTATTCACTTTTATTATATACTCGGGGCCCCACTCCATATAGGTGGCCGGGGCATCAAATTCCAAAGGGCGGCCCTGCCCTGCAGTATAATTATGTTTGTATAAAACGTCAAAATTTCATTACCACGGGCATCGCCTGCTTCGACTACAATCATTTATAATAATAACCCTGTATAAATAGTCCTACCCAGATAATCAAAGATATTGACCTGTTCTAGTATTATCTTCTATTTGCATTTTATGTTTTTCTTCCTTTGATGCCATTACCATTGTTTTAGTTTTGTTGATATTAATTTCCATGTTTATTTTCGTAAGTTCTGTCATCAGCAAACATAAAAATATAAAATATGTAAGTGAATTCGGTTCATGGCAGGGGCTGATTCTAAAACTTTTGGGACACCCGTTATAAATGCTCAATAACGATATAATCTTGTAGAACGTAGAGCAATAAACATAGCAAACTATTCATAATCAAAAGTATCCCGCTGATATAGAAACGCACACACAGTCCTTTAATAACATGACGACGTCATCATTCATTATTTTTATGATGATTAATATTATATTATTAATAAGTTTTTGTTTATATATTTTTTTACAACCGCAGCATAGTCTGAATTGTTCTTACCGCAATTATAATTTGGTGTAGTGATTCAATGTTTTCCTTTTTAAAACGTTGCGATCCAATTTAACTATTGAAACAATAATAGTAAAGCGTTACATAGCCGATTGCAACAAAAATTGAGAATGAATTATTTGCAGTAATGATTAATGAATTAGTGTCTATAAAATGGCAATTATAAATAAAATAAGACAAAATTCGGAAAAATTGTAACCTACAGCTAACAAAAAAGAAATGCCTTTTAGGTGTGACATATTAATTACAATTTCAATATTATCTAAGGCTCTAGGGTCTAATTTGTACGTTGGTTGTGAGGATTTTGTTATTAGACGTTGGCCTCATCGCATCGAGCTAAAGTTAGGCCGTGGTTTTATGTAGGAACGTTGTAGGAAGTGCATATAGAACATTTTCATCATTCCTTCTTTCATTTATGAATAAAATAACATAAGTAGCGAGGACATAACGGAATAAATAATTAGGAACAACCCCTTTTCAGGTTTTCACGTGCTCATAGTAACATTTGACACCTGCGCAGACTTAAGGGCTGTTGATTTGTCGTTTCCCTTTTATTTTAAGCAGATCTGTTGCAATTATTTTCAGTACGCAAGGTATCCGGCGTGTGTTCGACATGTGTTGACTTCGCAAAAATCGTGCTAAATTGTTATTCATTCCTTGGGGCATCATGTATTTATTTCGCATTTATTCATAAAATTAGGTGAGTATTTACATTTGCTTAGTAAATATATGACATCTGTCATGCAAAATTAGGAAAATTATTTATTTATTTACTTACTTATATATCAACAAAATTAATAAACCCTGATTAACAACCTTGCAGCTACAATATTGTTAAACAACTTAGAAGTTTTAAGAAGAAATTAGGAAATTTTATGCAGGTCTAATAAATTAATTTAAACAATAAAAAGATCTACAAAATTATGCCTTATTAGGAAAGTAGGTACTAACGGAAATTTATATTGAAAAGGAGGTTGTGTGTTAAATCCTTAAGATGTTAAACTATTACTGATAATAATATAACAGCTAATAAACTTTAATTTTTTATGTTAACAAAGTTCTTACTGTCTAATTAAATTGTCATCGGCTAATTTCATGTGTACAAATTTAATTGAGAAGTTTTAGCACATAACATTATTTTTGTTTATTCAAGATTTTTCCAGTAGAAATAAAACTCCAATCGTTATACAGGGTGGTGCATAAGTAATGAGACACAGGCCAACGGTAGTTTAGCGAGGTCAAAATGTTACGATTTACCTAAGATTACCTTAGTCTAAAAGTTAATGTTTAAAAAGATACAGGGTGTCAAAGTCGAGATTTTAATTTTAATTGTTTTCTATAATTTCAAAAGCTTTCAAAATATTGATATGAAAATTGGGGAAACTACTTTTTTGGGAATGGAACAAAATATTCCATCCTTAATTTTAACGTGGCTCCTAAAAGAATCTTTTGCTACACCTGATATCTTAAAAAAGCTTCAACTTTTTGATACTTAGAGTTATAATAATAATAATAATAAAGTTTATTTGTAAATAACATTAACATTACATCAACTAAATAATACAATTGAATTCTAAGTATGTAACTGAAATACTAAACTTGGTATTTTAAACAAAATTTAAGATTACTTGTAACATTAAAATTTAAATAAGTGATACTCAGAAAAAAAAATTACAAATAAACGGTTAAGACATTGTTTTACAATTAGTTAGCAAAACGAAACAAGTTCAAGTAAGTAATCGTTTAGTGTATCACAAAATAGGTATATAAATAAATAAATATGCGAAAATAGAAGAAATTAATAAAAATAAGGAAAAGAAGATTATATTTAGTTGACATTATTAATTAACGTAGCAAGTCCAAAAATATTTTTAACAACATACCTACATCATTTTTTATTTTATAGTGGAATTATTTAAAACAACGAAGCTCTTGTATAGCATCCCAAGTTAGAGATGATATCCATTATGGCAGATTTAATTGAAAAAAACCATTGCCTGGTCATTGTTATTCAAAAAAGGCATTATACTACTACTAAATGTCGCTAAAGTTACCCGTTTCCAAGATATTTCCTATTAAGTAAGTGATTCAACATCTTATTCTCTTTTAAGCATTATGTAACACAGTAGGCTTGCATTTAAAATGGCAATTTATTACAAGGTGTTTGCAGGGCCGTAGCCAGAACCAAATTTTTGGTAGGGCTATTAGTTTTTTTACCAGGGCCCATATCCTCATATTGAAAGATACTGATATTTGATTTTGCAGGGACGTTGTAGATTATTTTTTTTACGTTTCATGCCGACATGCTTAATATGCATATAGCCCATATACCTACTCTTTATTTATTATATCGCCATTTATTTTGTTTTGTTTTCTGAAGAATGGAACCAAATTGCGCATTTAATATATGTTTTATTATACAGTGTGTCCCCGGATTGAGTTCACTGTAGGTATAATCGACAAAAAATTTGAGAATTTCATTTTCATGTTTTGGGATTCCGCCCTGCTTGGTCTGAAATGAATTTTAAGCAAATTTTTAGTTTTTTAAAAATTAAGACGGCCATGAAAAATGTGAAAAAACTATTTTCTATTCAGGAAAAGTGCCTTTTCAGTCAATAATACGGTAAAATGTTATTGAGAAAAGTTGTTCAGAATATGAAATTATGACTTTGTGCAAAATTTCAAAAAGATCAGCTCACTTTCATTAAATCCGTATTTTGTCTTAAGGGTGGGTTTTAGTAGCATGTATACGCGCTGAAAATTGTGTAATTTTAAAATAACGGTACGGTTAAATAATGACAGTTGAAAAGAAGGACGGGTATGAATTAAAACTTTTAGACCTTTCTTTCATACGCAACAAGGCCAAAACGACAAATTTTAATATAGTAATTAAATTATGGCCTATTATGTAAAACTTACAAAAAAGGACTTACACAAGACATCGATCAACAATGTATTTATTTGCATGTCGCGGGGTGGGTTTCAATATTACCTTCCTATTTGTATAATTTTGGCGTAATCTTTATTTGACTTTAGAAAAAATTGCTTATAATTTTTAAAAAACTGATTATCTGATTAAAGATGGGCAACCCAACATCCACCGACTCTGTTCATCATTTTCAATGTTTACAAAGAGGTTTGAGATTCGGCATTCGCAAATACTTATACTGAATTTTGAAGTTTTGTTAGGTAGAAGCAATACTAGAAGTTTTTAAGTCAGGCAACCCAAAATACTTACAAACGAAAAATATTTTAACTAAAATCCACCCTTAATGAACGAAAAATCGCGTCGTAGTAAAGCAAACAATTAATTGATTGTAATTATTCATTATCTTAGATTAAAGTCAAAACTTGGAGGAAGTCAAATAGAATAATTATTGTTATTTAATTTCTTTTTTTAATAAAATACTATGTTAGAAACTTACGTTGTTTTTTTTGAGCTGATCTTTTTGAAATTTTGCACAGAGCCATAATTTCATATTCCGACCAACTTTTCCCAATAATATTTTGCCGTATTATTGACCGAAAAGGCACTTTACCTGAATAGAAAATAGTTTTTTCACATTTTTCATGGCCGTCTTAATTTTTAAAAAACTACAAATTTGCTTAAAATTCTTTTCAGACCAAGCAGGGCTGAATCCCAAAACATGAAAATGAAATTCTCAAATTTTTTGTCGATTATACGTATAGTGAACTCAATCCGGGGACACACTGTATAATAAAGTACCTACTTAATATTCTTATATGTATTTATAAATTTGATAGGTACTTAAGTACTAAACATTAAAAGAATCTTTTTTCTTTGGCATTTGGCATACGTGTGTACAAATATTATAAGAAACAAAATGAAAATAACCGAAAGTTTTCAAAACGCATGAGACTTGTTAGAATATCTATACCTACATAGGAACTCATACAAATAGGTACAAAAATAGAAACAAATAAAAAGTCAAGACATATAAATAATATGAATGAAACTAGAAAACTAAAAGAGTTGCAATTTTCTTTGTTTACGATTGTGGAATTTCATTAAAAATGGCTCCATGTCGAGGGACTCTGTTCGTCGACTTTCAAAAGCGTCGGCGCATCGCATTCGCTAACGAACTTATTCCGCTCATGAACGGCGGCTTAGCGGTAGGCAGGACAGGACTGTGTCCGTTTGACAAAATTTAATGTTTACAGAAAATAAAACTTGTCAAACAACTGTAACTTTCAGGAATTTGTGATTAAACACTAACGAAGTTTTTTACCAGGGCTCAATTTTGTTTTACCAGGGCTCCGCCCTGGCCAGCCCCCCTCTAGCTACGGCCCTGCGTGTTTGAGGAAACGTTTATGAATACATCCATTAATGAAGCCATATTAAAACCAAATTGGATAGGGTTTATTGGCAAAAATTGTAGGCGCAGGGATTTCGTAAGTATACTTAACCACAGACTTTTCAGAAAGGTTGTAACTTTTTGGACTCAACTTTTGTTCTTCAAAATAATTCTGAAATTGAGAAAAATACTGCGTGAAGGAGCTAAGTTTGTAACTTTCTTGTTTTAAACTTCCTTCATACGAATTTGAAATTAGAAATATTTACTTAACTTTATTTAGTTAAAACTTTGCCAAGGTTCATTTTGAACAAAGAAACATTTTAAATTTACATTAAGGCTTTTAAGGCCAATTTTAAAATTGTTTACTTATACACATATAGTATTTTTAAATTTAACTAGATTTTCAATAGGTATTAGGCTGCAAATAATAATACAAAAACCGATTTCTCAACTTTAATTATTAATTTAATTTGTGGAACTCGTTTCGGTAACTTATAAGTATGTAATTTCATTTTCACCCGTTGTTACTTATTTTTTTCTAATTTTTATGTAAATAAATAAAACTTTAATATTGTATTTATATGTATAAACTTTTAACCTACTAGTTTGAATCTTATAAGTTCGGATTAGTCCATATAAAACTTGAATGATTTGGTTTAGTAATTTCAGACGTTTTGATTTGAGCTAGAATTTCTTTTTAGAATTAGAAATACTTCTCAAAAGGCTACACTGCCCCCCCCCCTCCAAACTTAAATTTCAAATCTGAAAGCTGTTTCATTTGAGTGGTTTCTTTTTTCCAGTAATTATTTTAATTTCATTCAGATATGTATGCTTTTATTCACAGTGCATTACGATTTCTGTTAATTTCTACCTGAACAGTATTGTAAAATGTAAATCAGTCGCTACTTTTCCAAACAACATTGAAATATTTACCTTTTTAGTTTGTAATAAGCTAGCGTAACATTTAAATTTAATGTTAAAGATTTCTTTTATTTTCGTTTGAACTGATTTTACTGTTTTAATTCCATACAATCTGGTAGTAAATATTGATATGGTCGCCGTCTTTTGTATTTTAAAAGAACATTGCTCCACACAATATCTCAAACTCAATAATTATGGATTTTAAAATCAAAAACTAACAATAAAAACTTGGACATCTCAGGGCCGTCGAGGGATTCGTTTATACTTTTGATAATTAGATTTAATTTTGAAAAGTTATTAATATAAAAATTTCAATCAACTTTTATAAATTCAAGCTTTACTACAAAAACTTATTTCTATACTTAAACTAACACAAAACTAAATTTACAAACACTCACACACAAACAACCATTCCTTCCAAGTAATGATCTAATCCAGTTACTGCTCCAATCCTGCTCAGTATTAATAATTATTATTTGTTTAACCAATTCCCCAATAATATTTTCCTTGAAAATCCAATTTGATTTATCAATAATTTGTCTTGCATACACAATTATTCTTTATTGATAATGATTCAATATCTTATTGAAATAACTCAATTATTATATGAGTTTTATAGGACATCCATAAAACATGTCCGTTTTCTTTTTTCTATTTCAATAACTGTTGTTTATTCCCTTTCAACTTTTTCCATCTTCCCTAGTTATCCCCAAAATCTCCCATTCCTTGGTTTTGCTTTAACACAAGCATTATTCCACATACATACACAATTACACATAAAACATTTCTATGACTACCATTTACAACAAATACAATAATATAATACATGGTCTTAAAACAGATAACAATAAATACTTAAAATAACCTTAACTTATTTACATAATTAAATATTTAAATCTTGCATCCTAAAAGTGTTTTATTCCAAATTTATATCACTTCAATATATAAATGTGTTGTCGTGGTTACCTTTAAAAATTGGAACTTTCTCTTATTGGGAAAGCTTTCACTGTAGTTCTATCCTTAAGCATTTTTTTAGCAACATAAATTTTTACGTAGATTTTCTGTCAAGAGATCCGACATAAAGACATCCTCAGGTGGCCATGGAATTGAAACTCATGCCTTAAGCTAGATTGAACGAATGCCACGTTGACAATATGTAAAGCAAATAAAACATAAACTTAGGTCCGGTTGCACAAAGCTTTTGTTAAATTAACGAATAATCAAAGTTGACAAAAGAGCATCATTTTTTGTTTACTAATGTATTTGTAACGGGCAGGAAAATATCCGAAATTTAATTCGAATTCTTTAATGAAATAAAAGAATATTTTTTGTAGTTCAAGTTGTTCCCAGCCTGAAACACAATATCTCAAGAAATCAACAGGACGTTACTCAGCGAAAGTTGAGCTAGCATCCGGTACACCTTCAGTCTTTGCAAAAGCGTTAGCAACGTGTTTTCTAGTTAAACACACTAAGCTTGATAAATAAAATGCTAAATTAACAGTTGGAAATAAATATAGATTTACGATATCAAATTGCTCCAAGTAACTCTTAGAAAACGTATACTAAAACTTATTTCTTCAATTTTGAAAAATAGACAGTTTTGGTGTCACCGAAGGAAAATACCTTCAACGGAGTCAGTTCGCGGTTCCCATTCAACAAAGACGGAAGTAACTTTATTACCGAACTCGTGTGTTATCACTAATTTCCAAATTAATCTTCAATCACTTAGTACCGAACTCATGTTTAAATAAATTATTTTTATACTTCCTGATTAAGTGTAAAATAACACATTAACTTTCAAATTCTATTCGTATAAATTAAAGTGAATTACCAAATTTTTGGATACAATAAACTTGGAGGACTTTTATAAGGTTAGTTTAAATATTAAGTAACATTCAGTGTAACTAGGAGGTTAGTTTCCATTTTTCTTTGTTTAAGTTGTTCTCGCTTCAGCAACTGATTTTTCTTTGTTTAAGTTGTTATTGTTTCAGTAACAAATTTTCCTTTGTTAACTTGTTATTGTTTTCAGTAAATTAATTGTTCTTCTAAATTGAGTTTTATTGAGTTGAATAATTTGTTTTTCTTCCAGAGGACACTAGGTCCACATAATTGCTTTCTTGAAAAGACTGTGTTAATAATTGCGTGCGTATTGCACTGAGAGAGATCTCTCCGACCTAAGTTAACTATCACTTCTTAAAAATAAATCTTTAAATTAATTAATATATAAATATATCTAAATAAAGAGTTAAAACCAGAAAGCAAAGACAGGCCGTACACGCTACCCGAGATACGGCCAAAAATAACCATTTGGGGAAGCCCAGGGTAGTTCTTCCATCACCCAAACGGGCAGGCCCCAAACGGTTACATATTATTTGCCATGTGCATTCGAATTTTGATTCGATTTTGTTCACTTTGACGAATGATTAATTTGACCAAGCTGTTAAATCATGTTTGCCCAACCCGCCCTTAGCCTTTTTTCTTCGTCATCTTTTTTGCAACATCCTGTCAAATTGTAGAAATGATGTTTAGTGCACTGTAAAGAACGTTTACTGTATTATTTCCGGAATGGCATCCAAATGGATGGCGAGTGGTCCCATTCCAATTCCTTATAAGCAGTTTTATGATGTGACCTTATTACAATTCTTCGAAAAACTGAAAATGTTGCAATGAAAGAAGGGTCTAGCAGAAAACGAAGATTACCTGATTAAGTTGAAGCTGTTCGGCAACGGATTGAAGAGGGCCCAAGAACATGTTAGACATTTATGTCAACAAATTGATGGTTTAACTTATGGTGCGTTCCAACAGATACTAAAACAAGAATTGCATTTACATCCCTAGTTTCACCTCCATTTGGGAACTTTTAGATGGGGATTTTCCTAAAAGAGCTTACGTACGAGGATTGGTACATTAATTCACAAAATCTAGAATGTGTGGAAGTTCCTTTATAACAGGTAAAAGCGAAACAAAGAAAAATAATCACCTACCTGTATACTTACAAAAAACTCAAAAGAATTCGCCGACTAACTTAGTTGTTTGCGAGGGCCGTAGATCGCCGAGGATTGCCTTATCATAGTTAAAACTCAGAAAGTGAATACTAATAAAAAAATGAAAAAATTGGGCGCCAGAAAACTTTTCAGTTTTCAAAAAAATATAGAAATACAAATAAGTAATTTTAATGACTTCAAAATAGTTAACAATATGCAAATTAAATAGAAAAAGTAAGAGCAAAAATATGCAACCAAACGTACAAAAACAAATCGCTTAGGTTAATTTCAAAGGAACCAAAAAAAAAACTAAATATCAACGTTAGTTGAATTAAAGAAAGATATACATGAATGAAAAAAAAAACGATCAAGGTGGATAAATAAAAAATAAATAAGCGCTTACCTTTATTACCTGAGTGAAAACAAGTCTAATAAAAAAATGAACGATCAAAAGATATATAGCAATAGCCTTGTTTAAACTCAAGCTTATTACCTTGAAAAAAACACGCAAATTCGTTATGCTAATAAAATAAAATGTAAAAACCAACCTAAAGCGTTACAGAATATTACAACAAAAATATAAATTTATTTCGTGAAGCGAAAAAGAATTAATATGAGATAATTAAATTAATGCAAATTAAATTCGCCGAAGGCGTTAAAATTCAAAATTCAATTGTACAAATATTTAAGTAAAGCAAAGTTAAAAATTAAGAAATTTAATAAATGGAATAAAACCAGGTAAATTCGACGACACTTAACAATTCAATAAACACCGACCTTGAATCCTCCAAGCGATCGAGTTGCGAATAATCAGCAATGATAAATAATTTTTCAATACTACCGCATCCTTCAACTCCATAAATAATGCAGCCGCAAAAAGGCAATAACCAAAAGAGCCGGAGTACGGTAAAGTAATGGAAAATAAAACCAAACGAAAAGAAAGAAGCTGTAACAAAGTCGCCATTAACACGTGCGTTCAATGATAAGGCAAAAATCTCCACTTACCACCACAATCTTGGTGCTTCTAAAAAATAATTTCACAAAGTGAAACAAAACCGAAAATCTCGGAAGTTATAATTACGAAAATTCCATCAGAATTAAATAAGTAACTTCGGGATAAATTTTACCAAACTCAACTGCTTCGCAGACAACCCAAACGGAAAAAGCCAAGAGTTCTAGAACGCAACGCCAATCCCCAACGCGCATGACCCTCTCTCCCAAATCAGAAAACCTACTCAAAACCAAAAAGTCACTAACTACGTTATCTTTTACCAGTGAATATATAATAAATAGAGGTTCAATAAATGCATTCACCGTAAATAAGCAATTGAAAGGAGCAAAATAATATAACGGAAAATGAACCGTTACACTCCCCCCAACCAAGACGACGAAAGTAGAAACCATCGATCAGAGGAGAGAACTCACCAAAGATGGAACTGGAGAAAAATAAGGTGCGGAGAAAATGAGGAACATGAAAGGAGAACAAAGGACTAAAAAAATAAAATAAAGGAGAGAAAAAAAAACACAGTACTGACCCAACCATTACTCATCTAAAAATGACAATAACAAATGCCAGTTGACCCCTCGCTGCATGGATGAAAACTGCTGCGCCGGTGGGCCAACCGACCACCCTAACACAACTAGTGTTAGCTCCACTAATGAACAAAAAAATAAATGAGCAACAGCATGGCAGCACCGAGAAAAAACAATAAAAAAAAAAATGGGATAAAACGGCACAAAACAACCACAGAAGAAGGAGAGGATAGGAGGGTTGGTTTCGTGTGGTTGACTAAAAAGACAACAGAAAATTTCAAAATGGAATCTAGCCGAGAAAAAAATGAAACTACTACCACCTTGAGCCACCCGGCACTGGTTCCCGAAAGAATACATCAGTGAACGTAGGTAACTTTCAGTGAGTAGCAGTAAAAATCTTAAACCCACCACCACACTAGGCCAAGGTAAAGCGAACTAGTCCAGGACCGACTAGACCACTGAAACTACCGCCACCGTGACCAACGGTAGGAAAACGAAATCAAAAATTGCAAAAACATATAAAATACACGAACACAATAACACAAGGGCAACCTGAAGGTAAAACCCTAGAGAGTGCCTTTTGTATGGGGAATGGAAATGACACCCCCGTGGCCTGCCGGCATCCCCAACCAACCACCCAAAAATGCTAGCGAAGGAAAAGGAAAGGATGGAGGACAAAAGACTAAAAACAAAGGTACAAGGAAGACGATTCTGTTAACCAAAACATGGATAAAAGGTCTTCAGGGAGAAGTAAATGACACAAACACACGCAGGAAAAATATTCAATCAAAGACACGAAAGTGCCTGACCACTCTAACAACGGATGAGTTCGTTGAATTTACAGAAAATCCGCCACTCAAATAAACTTCCCAAAATAAATCCATAATCAGTGGAAGTAGCACCAACAAATCGGTAAATAAGAATAGGTTCGCATTAAAAATAAGGAATGTGTTAATGCACCCTAAACAAAAATAAACCAAAATGGTTATAAATAAAGGAGTAAAATAAATGCTTTTCGACCCCTAACACTAAAAATAACCTAATCAAGGTCAATATCAAAATATAGATAGTTAGAGCGAACAAACACCATAAAGAAATCCTTAGGGTCAATGACCGAACATATCTACCAGCTCAACCAACAACAATCACACTGCATTCACCCACATTCACACTAAATTTATTCTTCAAATTCTTCTTCCCCAAAGCAGGGTTTGAGGTCCTTAATATGCCAAACACCTACACGTTTATTATCAGGGACCGTCGCGAGTTGATAAGTTAAAGGTCCTATTACTTTAATGACTTTACATTTGACATACTTAGGAGCTAACTTTTGGTTAAAATGACGTGAAGCATCTGACAAAACGTAGTTACGTTTCCAAACTAAATCATTAAGATGAAATCTTAAAGGTCGTTTACGAAGGTTATAGGATTTAGAATTTCTTTGGTAGGCGTTGTTAAGGCGTCTACGAACGTCTTGGTACAATTCGGACAACTGATTAACATCGGCGACTAAGTCTTCGCGGGTGTCAAGAGTCAGTTCTTCCTCTTTAAAATTCTTTAGACGACCATAATAATCTCCCGAAATCGGAACGGTTCGACCAAAGTTAAGAAAAGAAGGAGTAAAACCTATAACTTCGTGAATAGCATTACGTAAAGCATGAGCTACTTTATAAAGATTAACATCCCAAGTGCGATGATTGTCATTTACATATGAACGGAGAGCAGTACCAATTACTCTATTGACTCTTTCCACAAAATTAACCTGAGGATGGTAAGAAGCATTATACCAAACCTGTTGAACTTTGTAATTATTCATAAGTTTTTTAAAGTCAGAACTAATGAATTGTGGACCGTTATCGACCATACACACTTGAGGAACCCCAAAAATAAGAAAAACTTCGTTCTCAATGAAGTTGACAACCGATTTAGCGGTAGCTTGACGCACTGCTTTCACTAAAACAAACTTAGTGAGCCAATCACACACAACGATGATGCTAGTATGACCGTTTTTAGAACGAGGAAAAGGACCCATAATGTCTATGGACAAACATTGGAAAGGATATAGAATTTTCTTTTCTTTTCCCATAAAACCAGGTCTAGCAAGCTGAGAAGCTTTACTAGCCGCACAAATATCGCAATGACGGACATAACGAACAACATCGGCATGCATTTTGGGCCAATAATATTGCTCGCAAAGTTTATGAAAGGTTTTATAAACTCCCAAATGAGCGGAGGTAGGCTCATCATGAAAAATTTTGAAAAGTTCTCTACGTCTTGATTTAGGGACTACCTGCTTCCATTCAATCAAATTACTGGTAATATTATGTCGATTAGGAGTATATTTAAACAAGCTATGGCCTTCAATTCTCCAGCCGGGATAACTATCAGGATTATTCTGGACATTGTCAATCATCTTCAGGTACCAAGGATCTAAGTCAACTTCAGCAAGTTCTAAAGCGGATACTATGACAGGAGCTCGTGATAAAGCGTCGGGAACAGCGTTGTGTTTGCCCGGTCGATGTTTAATATCAAAAGAGTATTGTGAAAGTCTAACACTCCACCTAGCAAGACGACCAGTGGGCTCACGCATATTAGTTAACCACAATAAAGAATAGTGGTCGGTAAAAACTGTAAAATGAGTTCCCTCAATATATGCTCTAAATTTTTCTACACCGAAGATAACTGCCAAACACTCTCTTTCAGTCACAGAGTAATTACGTTCAGAAGAATTTAAAGTACGTGAAGCGTATGCAATGACCTTTTCATCATCTCCTTCACCTTGCGTAAGAATACAACCTAACCCGTAACTCGAAGCGTCACACTGTATATTAAAGGGTTTAGTGAAGTCAGGGCTACAAAGAATAGGAGCTGAAGTTAATCGTAATTTGATTTCACGGAAAGAAGTTTCAGCCTCCTCCGTCCAGGTAATCTTTTGTTTTTTAACACGTCCTTTAATAAGGTCTGAAATGGGAGCAGAAAGAGTAGCGAAATTGGGTACGAAACGCCTATACCAAGAAGCTAAGCCAAGGAAACGTTTAACCTCGGTTACAGTAGAAGGTCTGGGATAATTCGAAATAGCTTGGACCTTCTTAGGGTCTGTATGCAATCCATGTTTGTCAACGATGAAACCTAAGTAAGTCAAACTAGATCGGCAAAATTCACACTTATCAATGTTAACAGTTAAATTGGCATTCTTCAACCGGTCGTAAACTTCTTTTAACATGCTTAAATGTTCCTGAAAAGTACCCGAAACAATGATAATGTCGTCTAAATAAACAAAGATGTTATCACCAAGCAAGGGACCGAAAATAGAATCCATCAAACGCTGCTGCGTAGCGGGAGCGTTGGCAACACCAAAAGGCATAACATTATACTCGAACAAACCCCTACGAGGAACAACGAAAGCAGTCTTTTCGCGTGAATCAGGATGGAGAGGAATCTGATAAAAAGCTTGCTTCAAATCAATTGACGTAAGAAATCGCGCATCTCCTAATTTATCTAAAATACTTGATAAGAAAGGAATAGGATAAGCATCTTTCTTTGTCACAGAATTCAGTTTCCTTCCGTCAAAACACAGGCGAAAAGATTCACCATCTTTCTTTTTAACCAGAACCATGGGCGAACTCCAAGGAGATTTAGAAGGACGTATAATACCATTCTCTAACATCTTATCTAATTCGGCATTAGCATGTACTTGCATAGCAGGAGAAAGTGGATAATAACGTTGTTTAATGGGATCTGCATCACCAGTATCAATAATATGACAAACTCTATCAGTTCGACCTAACTCGGGACCTGAAATTTCAGTGAAATTTTGAATGATTTCATCCAATAATAATTTCTGTTGCGGACTCAAATCGTCAGTACTACAAATAGCTTGTAATGCGGAAACCTCAGACACCGAAAATTGGTTAGAAACAAAGTCGGTTTTAACTCCAAAAGAGTAGCAAAAATCCATCCCTAAAATAAGAGTAGACGGAATAGTACCACAAACAACGGCGTCAAGAGTTTTAGAAACCCCGTCAACAGAAATAGGAAGTGATACAGTACCCAACATAGTCTGCGAATTACCATCAGCAGTGGTTAAGGAAAGAGGTAAATTACTTTTATTAATTTTAAGATCGTGTTTTCGAATTAGGTAAAAACCATTCCTACCAATCAAAGTCTGGTTGGCTCCAGAATCGAAGAGAGCTTGAACAGGTTCGCCGTTAATAAAAACCGAAACATAGGGCCTGTTATCGTCTGGACGTTTAGCAAAAATAGCTGAAGTCTCAGGAGAGGAAACACAAAAATTACGTACCACGTTCAACCAAGATGGCCATAATTCGAGTTCAGCCTTCAATAATTCTACAGAAGGGATGGATCGGCTGCAACATCCAATCCCTAAGCCTCGTTTTTTTGGATGACACCTTAAACATTTGGCAAAATAAACCCCAGGGTTACCACAGACGTAACAAAAGATAGTCTTGGATTGAGAGCAGGTGTGAAAAGTATGCCCCGTACCCTGACAGTTCCAACATTTAGTATTAGACCTGGCTCGATTCGCTACTTTCTTAAACACTTTAGAAGTAGAAGCAGGTTTTGAAGTGAAAACTTCGGCACTAACAACATTTGGAGGCTTCTTCTTGGGTTGGTAAGCTAAATCAGGTTCGAGGGGTAAAGAAGAATCAAGGTTAGGATTTCTATACCTAGCATTTTGAAGTTTAACTTCCTCCAACCGTTTACACAAAACAAGAAGTTGATCAACGTCTCTAATTTCAGTTAACGAAAGTTGAGTAGCATAAAAAGGTTGTAAGTTACGTAAAATATGTTTAAGTTTTATTGACTCAGAAGGCTTCTCTACTAAACGGTCGAAAAGGTTTAAAAGTACGGCTACAAACAAACTTGGTTTTTCGTCGGAACCTTGCTTACGTCGTTTAATCTCTTCCCACAATGCTTCGTCGAAATCATTAGGCAAAAAGTCAAAACGTAACTTGTCAATTAATTCGGACCATGAAGTAACACGATTCCTAACAGCTCGGAACCAAACGAGACCTTGACCAGAGAATAGATCTACCGCACTGGCAAACAATTGATCAAAAGAAACATTGCGAGCGACTCTAAGTTCTTCGACTCGTTGTAAAAAAGCGTTGACTCCAATAACACTGGCGTCACCGGTAAAAGTTAAACCCCATTTACAAACAGGAACTGACTTAGTAAAAGAAGGTAAACTAGCAGTCTTGGTAGAATTCGAAGTAGCTCTAGAGAGTTGTAAACGATCAAGTTGACGACGTAATTCATCAATTGGATCTTCAATTGGACCACCACCCGAAGATACAGGAGCTCTTGGACGAGATAAATCAACTACCTGAACGTCAGAAAAAGAGACCCGCGGGCGCTGACTCGTGGAGTTAGCTAACGGTAAAACTCCTTCAATATTGGATTCGGGTTGTTCAACCTCGGATTCATCTTCAGGGATTTCATCGTCGTCAACGGTTTTCCTAACTAAATCCATTAAGTCCAAACAAAGACTAACCTTATCGGCGTGAAGGGATTCTAAGTCACTTTCGGGTTTCAAACGATTCAACCTAGCAAATAAATGGGACAACCGAGCGTCAAGTCTCACACATTCAGAAGAAGTAGGTTTTTTAAGAAAAACATTATTGATCTGGGAGGACAGCTCACTCAATTTCGTTCCACAAACATCCAACTCACCAGGAACATCGTACTGAATAGAAGGGTAACTGTTTATTAAAGAGGTATCTAATTTCTCTAGGGCTAATTTAGCACGTAAAGCCTTGCGCTTTTGGTCAACGGACATGAATTCGGGATCTATCCCTCGGAAGATTAGTTCATAAGAGAGTTCATCGCCCCTCAAAGCATTAACGTTGAAACTCATGGTGGCAAATTAATAAAATGACAAAGTGTCCAAACAAAGGTGTCGAAAAAAAATGATAAAATGATAAGGGGAGAAAACCAGTAGCAATCTCGAAAGCCCCACGTTGCTGCGTCAATTTTGTATAACAGGTAAAAGCGAAACAAAGAAAAATAATCACCTACCTGTATACTTACAAAAAACTCAAAAGAATTCGCCGACTAACTTAGTTGTTTGCGAGGGCCGTAGATCGCCGAGGATTGCCTTATCATAGTTAAAACTCAGAAAGTGAATACTAATAAAAAAATGAAAAAATTGGGCGCCAGAAAACTTTTCAGTTTTCAAAAAAATATAGAAATACAAATAAGTAATTTTAATGACTTCAAAATAGTTAACAATATGCAAATTAAATAGAAAAAGTAAGAGCAAAAATATGCAACCAAACGTACAAAAACAAATCGCTTAGGTTAATTTCAAAGGAACCAAAAAAAAAACTAAATATCAACGTTAGTTGAATTAAAGAAAGATATACATGAATGAAAAAAAAAACGATCAAGGTGGATAAATAAAAAATAAATAAGCGCTTACCTTTATTACCTGAGTGAAAACAAGTCTAATAAAAAAATGAACGATCAAAAGATATATAGCAATAGCCTTGTTTAAACTCAAGCTTATTACCTTGAAAAAAACACGCAAATTCGTTATGCTAATAAAATAAAATGTAAAAACCAACCTAAAGCGTTACAGAATATTACAACAAAAATATAAATTTATTTCGTGAAGCGAAAAAGAATTAATATGAGATAATTAAATTAATGCAAATTAAATTCGCCGAAGGCGTTAAAATTCAAAATTCAATTGTACAAATATTTAAGTAAAGCAAAGTTAAAAATTAAGAAATTTAATAAATGGAATAAAACCAGGTAAATTCGACGACACTTAACAATTCAATAAACACCGACCTTGAATCCTCCAAGCGATCGAGTTGCGAATAATCAGCAATGATAAATAATTTTTCAATACTACCGCATCCTTCAACTCCATAAATAATGCAGCCGCAAAAAGGCAATAACCAAAAGAGCCGGAGTACGGTAAAGTAATGGAAAATAAAACCAAACGAAAAGAAAGAAGCTGTAACAAAGTCGCCATTAACACGTGCGTTCAATGATAAGGCAAAAATCTCCACTTACCACCACAATCTTGGTGCTTCTAAAAAATAATTTCACAAAGTGAAACAAAACCGAAAATCTCGGAAGTTATAATTACGAAAATTCCATCAGAATTAAATAAGTAACTTCGGGATAAATTTTACCAAACTCAACTGCTTCGCAGACAACCCAAACGGAAAAAGCCAAGAGTTCTAGAACGCAACGCCAATCCCCAACGCGCATGACCCTCTCTCCCAAATCAGAAAACCTACTCAAAACCAAAAAGTCACTAACTACGTTATCTTTTACCAGTGAATATATAATAAATAGAGGTTCAATAAATGCATTCACCGTAAATAAGCAATTGAAAGGAGCAAAATAATATAACGGAAAATGAACCGTTACACCTTCTCAACCACAAAAATTAGGGGCATGAATTGCAATTAATCCTTGAAGGATAATTTTTTATAGCACATTAAAATATTGCATGCATTCTTGAATCAGCTTCATGACGACGAATTACGAAATGGTAAGATGCTGCAACAGCAGATACTTTAAACTTGTTAGGAGAATATTTAGACGGTAGGATCATTAGCAGGAATACTGAAATACCTTAGTCTCCTCGTTCTTATTTAAAAAGCACTATATTTAATATTATTGTAAATGACTTAAGTGATTTAAAGTGAGAATAAACGAAAAAAATAATAATTCGCCTCAACTGTTGTGAAATGTTTCTGATGGGGCGAGAAGACGTATTCAGGGAAATAAGGCACACCTTTTCAGCATTTATTCTAACGATAATTCGCCAATCTTACAAAGTTATGCGTAGTTAAGTTTGATGCTTTATTGTTGAGCGTGTAGCGAACACCACAACATAACCTCATAATTTTCAATTACCGTGTTCATACGATTTGCCAGCCATCGCTTGAAGGTTAATTGCTCGATCAAGTTGAATAATTTGTATTTCCTAAACTTCTGCAAAAATTCTCAGCTGCCAAAACAAGCGGAAGTAATGTATCATGAATCTAGACACGAAATCACTTTAATTTCACAACCTTCTGAGGATTACGTTATTTTGGATCTCTTAATAGTATTAATATCATAAAAAAGTTACTTTGGGAATTTTACAAGGCAGATCTTTATAAATTTTTCTCTTCCCATTAAAAATTATGAAATGGTAGAAATCCATCCGCATTGATTACAATACGATCCTCCTGTTACACGTGGCCAAATTTGCAGGAAACAGAGCTTTATTAATTCAGGGTCGGCTAAATTGGATCAAGGTGATCTAAATCACACTCCGTAAAAAGATATATGAATTGAATTAATTTACCCCAATCTGGTTTAGTTTCGTATAAACCGTGAATAAAATAAATCTTATCCTTAAGCACCCACTATTAAAACTAAAATATTTTTATTGTCCCCGAAGAGTTTCGACACGTTGCGTGCTTAGAAACTATATTTTTACTTTTTTATTTGTGTAAAATTAAGTTGTATAAATTTTGTACAGACATTACTATAATTTTTAAAATGGCATAACCCAAACTTAAAGTTTTGTGTCGCGATTCTCTTCGTATTTGATTGGTTCAGTTTAAAAATTATGCAAACAAGTTTAACCAGAAATAACTTCCGCCTGAATTTTAAATATTCTCGCTTTGTAAAAGCTTGTTCAGTGTGTATGTTTTTATAAAACAGTTGATTTCAGAAAGCTGTGTTAATGTGTTAAAGTGTTACAATTTAATTTACATCTTGATTGAAATCAAACACGTACACTTAATACAAAAATTTTTAATATTTAGGCGAAAAAGCTTATTCAAATCCTACTACTTTCAAATGAAAAACTAAAACCGAAAGCAATCGTTTTTTAACTTTGGGTACATATTACATAATATTAAAATCCTGCCCGTGTCTTGGAAATTAGCACGAGTTGTGGAGGTTTAAACCATGCCTGCTAGGAAACCTGGAAATCTATACAACTAATTAAGAATAAGAAGCGGCAAGATTTTTCGCTATTAAACAATTTTAATTTTTATGTTGTTCTAATCCGAAAGACCTAAAATAGTGTCTCATTAAAATCACAATTCTAATACTAGATAAAAAAGGCTTGAAATAGAAAACGTAGGCTAAAAATTGGATTTTCAGATGAATCTGACAATCATGACGTTTTAATAGCAATTTTCAGACAACATTAGAGAAAAGTTCGAGATTTACTTCCAAATTGAAAATTTTCACTTGAAAGTTCAAGATAATATTTCCATATCTCAAGAGAGAACTGAAGTTAAAATCTGCTTTTATTATACAAAGAATATTAAAGTAATGTGGAAAATTTAAAATTATATATATTGTTGTGTATTTTAGACACCAAACATTATAAACAATATCAATTTATTTACATAATTCACATAAATACAATTTACACAAATTTTGGCAGTTCCGTTATACAAATTTTACACTTACAAATTACATAAAGTTAAATATTGAGATAATTTTTTGAGTCATTTTAGAAGTTTGTTATAATTTTTAAATTCAAATAAAAATACTGTAAAGCAAATATACACAACAGATATGTCTTAAAAATTATATTAAAGATTGACGATTAAAGGATACAGTTTACGATATCCAAATTTTCATTCATTTCATGTTACGATATAGATGTTCCAGGATGTATTTGTTCTTGGTAACATAGCAATTCACTTACCATGCTGAAAATGACAAATAAAGTTAAATTAATTGCTTAAAATTAACAAAATAAGTTATTCTTAAGGACATGTGTACTAAGATACTTTAAAGAGTGATTTTCACTATCTAGAAAAATTCAGACAGATAAAAAAAACATGATAGGAAGTTGTAAAAGCATATAAAGCTTAAGAATATTAATATTTTAAGGACAGAAAGGTAGAAATATAAAAATAATCACAAAATGTAAATTATGACAAATGTCAGAACTTTTGACATGAAATACAGCCAAAATAGGCAAAAATATAAGAAATAACAAGAATAAGATTAGTTTTAAATTTTGTAAATAGTATTTTGGTATAGTTTTCATTTAAATTAAGAATAATTTTAAAAACACATTAAATTGAAGATGAGTCAAGATTTATAGAAAGTCTTAAATTAATAAATATAAAAATTCTAAATAAGTTAATTAAGATAATATTGTACAGAAAATTAGTATTAAGTAAATTGATTAATTGTTATTTGTTCAAGATTAGATTTAAGTTAATTATAAATTTTAAATAATTTTGTTTATATTAAATTTGACTTTAAAGTTAAAAAAATACTCCAATCCCATTGGTTGACTTTAAACAAGATGTCTTCAGTGTCTGTTTAGTTTCCAAAGCAGGAGCACGTGTATTTTTACGCTGCAGAAATGCTGATAATAATTGACGTCATGGCACTCTCATTTATTTTTCAAATAATTGAAAATCAGCGATTGAATTAAAATGTCAATGAAAAGTTATGTGTTGAAAAGTTTTTAAAGTAATGTGAAACTAAATAATAATAATAAATAATAAATTAATTAAACTAAGTTTTTCAATAAATTTAAATGTAACAAATGTAACTAAGTGGGTAAAATAAAGATACTTACGTTTTTGTGAACATCGAATGAGATTAAACCAAGTTGTTTAAATGATTGTGATGATTTAAAAATTTGTTTGTTAATAAAAATTTATTTATCGATTTAAAGTTGGATAAATCGTTTTATTTACGACGACGAAGTGAGGTTAAGTAAACCCACAAAAGTAAACCTGCAACAAGGTGAAATGAATTAAGTAAAAAGCGAAGACAAATAAAGTGTTTAACAAATATAAACATTTAAAGTGATTAAAAAGTGACAATAGTAAAATAAATAAAGACTTACCTGATTAAGAATTATTTTAAAATCAGCTGTTTTCCAACACCGTACTCGAGGTCAACAACACATCGTTACCGAATTCAAGAAGAAACCGTAGATGCAAGGACCAGTAAATTTTAAGATAAGTGTTCTCTGTTTAAATTATTTGAAACGAAATTTAAAATTTTAATTTAATATTTTTGTTTTTATTAATAATCTAATGTAAATTTTGTGAAAGCTTTAAATCTAAAGTTATTTGTTATTTGTCATTAAAATTTTAAAAAATTATCAATCTTTAAAAAATCATGCAATCTTTCAAAACAATTCTAACAGCTAGAACTCACGTAAATAACTATTGAATTTATTTTGATTTTGAATTAATGTTCAGGTATTTTGATTTACAGTTGTTTGTTGTGTTTATTTATTTTTCAGGAATAATTTTGAATATTGAGTTGTCTTGATATTTAATTTTATGTACGCACACACCCACACATACTTCAAACACACACATACATTTAATTTACAGAACATTTAATTTTCTTAATAAGTTTAATTTAAAATTGTTAGATGTAATTATTGTGATTACACAACATTTATTTGGCTGGCCCAACGTGGTTCTGGTATATTACATTTCAAAATAAATTTAATTTAAAAGTGTGTGTTATCAATTGCGATAACATAACAATATATATATTGTTATGTGAGTGTTTCTTTTAAAAAAAAATTAAGTTTAATTTATTATAATTAGCCTCACATTCAATATTTGAAATTATACCTTGCTTTACTCTTTAATTTAATTAATTGTTTGCATGGCTCTTATCTCAAGGTCGTTAAATAGGTTCGTTGTTTATTATTTATCCATTTTACCAAAATAAAACTTTACTCAAACTTTTATAATGCAGTTTTTTATTTTATTACGTTCAGTTTCCCTATCAACCCTGCTTATAATTAACTTAAAATTATTCTTTACACTCACTATTCAGTCTTGATTTCTTCCTCTTTTCCAAAATTCCAATTATTTTAATAACCAAAATTTCAATCTTCCCCTGCTATCAATTCGTTCTTTTCAATCTTCCCCTGCTCTCGATTCGTCCCCACTTGAAAACTGTCCTTATTTTAATTGCTCTCTCTCCAACTCCTGAACTTCTTTCGTTTGAACTACACTCGTTTAACTGCTTGAAATTCAATCTTTATTTTTCTTTGTTTCAAAATTCACCCTCCTCTTACTGGACACTGGTTTCTTTAATTATCACCTTTTATAATTGGTTATTTTATAATATTTACTCGTTTTTATAAGAGCAAACCCAATTTTGTTGTTGATCCGTCGATTATCAAATAACAACTTTTTATTTTTCTTTCTTGTCTCCTGGATATTTTATTCCACATTTGTTTTTCCACTTTTTTAAATTATTTACAAAGTTTCTACAACTACAAATCTAGCTAAATTATTTACTAAAAAAAATCATAACCATAACTTATTTACATTACTAGGTAACTTAAATCTAATCTAGCTATCTTAAAATTATATTACAATTTTTTTTTTAGTAATTTAAAAATCTGCATTACTTTGTAAAATAATATTTTCGTTAATTAATTAAACAAACAACATAACCTTTAGTTATACACATCTAATTAAATATCATCTCAATATATTATCAAATCCAGTCTACCATTACTGGTGTATCATTAAAAATGTACACTTTTTAAAAAAACTAATTTGTCTTAACCTCTGATTTAAAGTTACCCTTAAAATCGCCAGTGATGCTCATAAAATTTTATAAACTACGTCTACCGAATATACAGCTCCGGGTTGTTAGCGCTGCTAGTTAAGCGAAGCGATGTCAAACTAGTGGCATCCTCTTCTGCATTACTGGTTTACTCGCCGCAATATGAACACGTATGACTCAGTCACGTTGAAATTGAATCCACTGCATAAACGAATTTTAAGCGCTAGAGTTGTATATTGGCTAGACGTACTATATTGGCATTATTAGCATAACGGAACTTGAAAGCTCAGCCTGAGGAGCTTTGACTGAAGGTATGGTTATTTTAGATCTAAGCTAGATTTTGATTATCGATTTAAAAACAGGTATGTTTTCACATGGAGCTGAAGACTACAATTGAAATGAAATATCTATGAAAAACAGGACACACTAGCGGAGACTAAATTGAATGAAACAGGGATAATTGTTGTTTTTATTAAATTTGAAAACGCATATGGGTTTTTCAGTTGCAGTTTCTAAAAAGAATATAATTTAAAATTAAACTTTTCAGTTAAGCAGCAATCATTCCAAAATTGGTTAACACAGGACTTGAACGAAATTAAAAAATTCCAGAATAGGAGGCCGAAACTGAAATTAATGTACCTACGTATGGAAATAATATGAAAATATCATAAAATGTCGAATCATTTAAGTAAAGATAACAATCTCCCCACCAAAGTTAACTCACAGATTTTGTAAAAGCTAGCTAGGCTAGCCATGCAAAATATTTTGAAGGCAAATCAAAATTATCCTCATGAAATTAAAAGTCATGTAGCACAGGGAGAATAATAATAGGTGACCGTGCCGCTTCCTTGAAAAATGAGCATAGTAAAAATGTGTCGCTTTATATGTATGTAAGCATGGACTGCACCTGCATTCGTGTCTATTTTGACATTTTTAAACCTATTCATATTGGGAAAAATAAGCGTACTTACCTGTACTAAACACGAAAATATCAATGCTAGTCTTGAAAAAGACTGATGTAGAAGATTATGAAGGCTTTTACACGAGAAAAGGCGGAAAATTAAACTTGCAAGGCAAACGTCAAAATGCGAAGCATGTGCGAAGCTGATATCACACTGAACCGCAAGACGCGCATAAGCAAAGTGGAAATAAAGATTAGCAATACCTGCCTTAGAAATCTGTATCTATATTCAGGAATAATTACATCTGTTTGTTCCAACAGGTATTCCAATTGAAAATGCTTAAAGTTTTAACAGAAGCTTAGAATATATAAATTATCGCCTTGATTTAGCAGTTAACCAGCGCCGGTGCCGACAAATCGTATGAAGATAGTACATAATTGAAAATTTTGAGGTTATCTTATGGTATTCGCTACATGTTACGCAATAAAGTATCACATTTAACAACAAACATCCTTTTATTGAATTAAAAAAGTAAAATACAAAGTTTGGTGAAGTATGATTAGGTAAATGCTGAAAATATCTGCCTTATTTCTTCAAACATAACTGAATATGTTTTCTCGTCTCATCACAAACATTTCACAACAGTTGAAGTGGATTATTAATTTCTTGACATTTTTCTTCTATTCTCACTTTTAAATCGCTTGTCGTTAAAAGGGGTGTTTTCTAAATAAGAACGAGGAGACCAAGGTATTTCAGTATTTCTGCTAATAATCCTGCTATAGAAATATTCTCGTAAGAGGTTTAGAATATCTGCAGCTCCATGTGCTAGAAGAAACCATTTCGGAATTCATCGTTTTAAAATATGGTTACAATATTTCATTCCTATATCACGCAGCAATTAATGTGCTATAAAAAATTATCCTTCAACGACTCATTGCAATCCATGCACCTAATTTTTGTCGACGAAGAAGAACTTCTTGTGACGTGGAGATGTTCGCTACTTCATACATTCTATAATTTTGTAGAAATTAATGTACCCCTTCAAGACAAACCCAGGCTTCGTCCGTAAAAAAGGTTAAATTCAACCGTTGATCACAAAGTTAAGATCTTTTAGGAAAATCGTCCTCTAAAAGTTCCTCTACTGGGGTGAAACGTTAATGAAGTAAATGCATCTCCTGTTTTAGTATCCGTTGGAACATACCATAAGTTAAACCATCAATTTGTTCACATAAATGTCTAACTGATGCCCTTGGAGCCTTTTCAATTCATTGCTGAACAGCTTCAACTAAAGCAGGTGTCTTCGGTTCTGCCGCATCCTTCTTTCATTATAACACTTCCAGTGTTCAAATTTTTCACAATAAAACTGCTTATAAGGTATGATTTCATATGGATGCCTCTCTCGAAATTCAGCAAAACAAGAAGAAATCAATTTAGATGAATGACAATAACAATAAACGCTCTTTGAAGTGCGTTAAAATCATCTTCACAGTTGGACAGGCTTAAAGAATTAATGACAACAAATAAAGGCCAAGGTATCTAAATTTATGTGTTATTTGTTTTGCATTTTATGAACATGACATTTGCTGAATCTAGCTAAGACTCCATAGCCATCTGAGGATGGCTTTATATTTGATCTCTTGCTATTAAGAGAACAGCAACCTCGACAATTTTTTTGTCTAGGACTATGGCGATGGTTTTTTCAATTAATACTTTATGAGTATTTAAGAATATAGCTTCAACAAAGTACCTACTGTTTCAATTGGGGTGATATTCTACGAGGAGTATAAAAACTTCGAAGGTACTAGGTCTATAGAGGATAGCAATTTATTGGTTTAGATGTAATAACTTATTGTATATGTATATAACTTTTCTTATTTCAACAAGAAAGGACGGATGGTTCCAAATGTAAGGTCCATAATTAAGTTGGACATAAAAATGCCCTGTAAGCTATGGTGCTACTGCAAAGACGAGTCACTCATAATCACAGACTTGAAATTTCTGAAGTTAATGTTTAGAATACAAAATCATTACTTGGGAACCAATTGAATAGCCGACAGGTATGGAAGTGGTTAACATCACGCTATGCTGCCAAAGTTGATGTACGAGGCTTAATATCCACATTGCTGTCAACTAAGATTAGATTAAATTAGATTAGACTTTTATTCACCGAAAACTACAAAGTCATGGTTTCGTCTTAAAAAATTAATGTAAAATCGTATTATGGAGATAGATCTAAAAAAATATATATAATATAAAAATATAAAATATTTTTTACATAATTAAAATTGAAAAAATTTGTTACTACAAACTTTTTTTGACAAACATTTTACATTTAATTAAGAGATGCACAATTTAGATTAAACTTGTAAATACAAAATCTAAAAGTTTACTGATTAATTAATAGGCAGATTATCTGGAGTTAAAATTTGGTTTAAATATTGTAACGAAGTGGTTTTTGCATTATTGAGGGTTAAGGCCTCTTATGTTATTATATTTATTATGATGGTAGAGACTTATAACCAACTTCATTACGAGTGTTTAGGCTTGGATTTTGCGTGAGGTTATATTAAAATACAAAATCAACTAACATCAGATATATTGGTATAACCTAAGTTACAAACATTATTTAACTGTTCAACAAACGTGATCCAAATATTTAACAAGTCTTAAGTCTGATTGACTTAATACGGCGTACAAAACATTAGTATCAATTTATAATAATAAACACTAATCTTACATGAACATCTTTAAGAAGGCACACATCTTGGTAACACTGTTGGAAACGATATGTAATCCAACCCCTGGTTTACTACCAGAGTTGGTCCTGTTAGCGTCTCTCGTTAAGGTCTTTAACTAACATCGTATGTGGGACTCCACCAGGAGACTGACTTCCCTATGCAGGGCTAGCCTTCTTATACAAAAAGTTGTGTCCCTTCTACTCTAAAATTCGTAACATCTGCTAAAGCTGTTTATACTATTTGTCATTAATTCTTGCGTTGTATAAACATGAGTCATGGTCTTTCGTGTTATTTAGTGCAGGTGTTCATTAGTCATTGCCAACTTGTTACGAAAACTTATCAAACAGATAATAAAAAGCCATAATAATAGTAACGTTTTATTTTGTCGGGACTCAAAGAACGGCGCAAAGGCCAGGGCACAAAATAATTACACAAAATATTAATTATTAACAAGATTTAATTTTAGACTTGATAAGACTTAACACACAAAAAAATTTAAAGATACAGAAAAATAAAATAAAGCTGAAGGCTAAGTATGTCAACAAAATCAAATTTACAACAGCTGAAGGCTTAATAGGGAACGCAAGGAATATTTGAAAAACAAATTCACCCCTAATGGCATAAACGTTTATCTCATAGGAATGAAATTAGTGGTAAAAAAAAACCAACTAACTCATTCATTGCGGAACCTTTTTAAATATGAATATAACACATAAAAATCAGAAAAATATATCTAGAAAATATCCAGATCAAATAGCAATAATTAAATTAGTCATTTATTGGTAGGAATGGATAATCAAGCCCAAAATTTTAAATGAAATAACAAATTAATAATCCACAGGCTTAAACCATGAATGAACAATTTAAATATGAAATTTAACTACAAAAACATATGGTACACAGATGTTAACCATACTAAGTTTAGCAATTGAAATAATAATTATAGGCACTTATCTCCCCAAATCAAACGTGATAGGCAGGTGATGAATGGTGAAATAATTCCAAATATAGCATTTAAATTGGAACTTTCAAAGGTAACTGCAAAATGTAGCTGCAAAATGGAACTGCAAAATGGCGTCCTCCACGTGCTTCAAATTTTCCAATTAGGCATCAATTCTAGCACCACAGCAACGGAAAACAACTAGCTACTTCCAACCATGGGAATTAGATGAAAATTAAACCCAGTAAACGTTGCTGTAATATCCAAATTCATAAGCAATTGGAAATAAAAGGAAAAGTTAAACGCACCACATGTGTCAACGAATGTGCAAATTTCAAATAATCTAAATATTAATGAATCGAATAATTAATACATCGAAGCAAATCCATCCAAACATCGGATACTATAATTCCATTCAAAAGAATATATGTAACGAATAAATCGTAGGTTAAATTAAACATGAAATATGCCCAACAGGTCCTTCTCTTCGAAAATTCAATAGCCAAGAGACCCGTGTAGCATTCGATGCGCAATTAATTAGCAACAACTCCTATGCGCACACGCATTGGCTAAACTTTTAGAATACGACCTTCAAGGCAAATTGCAACACGCATATACAGAGTGCGTAGAAAGTAATGGATTCACAACAATATGAAAATACTATAATGACATGGAGAATTAATAAAACACAAAAGAAAATTTGAAAGATAGAGTCGGTAGAACCGGAAAGAATTTACTTCCGAACGAAATTAAGGCAAACAAATGAACTAAATAACCAGGCATCGCTTAAAGATGGAGATTTATGCGCCGGCACATGGAAATATAGCATTACAAATGCTGTCAAAACCACGAGCCAAAGAAAACCTTTACAAAATAAGAAAAGGGAAAACAGCTATATGAATTAATCAAGTAAAATGGGAAGGACAACATAGAAGAAGGAATAAGACGGATACTGGATAACCAGGGAAAGGATCGTGAGATTGTCTTGCAATAAAACAGAAAATTTCTAAGAAAATACCAAAATATTTGAGGTTACAGACACGAACAAATCAACCAGGCAAGGTTCCCAAAAGAATCTCAACATGCAATATAATTGAAAAGACATGACTGTAAATAAATCTTAACCCACTATCCCACTACCTTAAGGTAGAGGAAATTGATTCGGGAACAACCAATCCCTAAAACTACTTAAAAATGACATAAGCAGGATAAAAAATATCAAAATAAGCACAACATAAAATCTTAATACTCAAACAACACTGGCATTTGACAAAAAAATGATACAATTTAGTTTGGAAGCAAAAACAATTGTAACAAACTTACTGCAACATTGTAAGATATTGATATGATTCATAGCATGACCAGATGTTCGTGTTCGCATGACACATATTTATTCAGTTGCATCCCTAGTTGATAAACATATTTAATTATTTCTTACTTTGTAATGATTGCGAAACTTTGTTTTATCAGACACACCTAAATGCCAACTTATTTAATTCATTTCTTATGACGATGTTTTATATTATTCCTGCTACATTACAATATTCTTGAATGCTATAAAAGCATTCGTTTAACAGATACTTAAAAATTACTTTATTAAAAGTTTTTATGTTAAGATTTTTTATGGTTGATGGAAGTCGATTATAAAATAATGGGCCATGTAGTAGTTTTTACTGTATCTACTATGTTCTAAACGTAAAAAATTCAATTTTATGTCACTGGATGATCTAGTATTATAGTTATATCGATATATGTGTCCTCATTTAATTTGTAAAGTAGTTTGTTTGAATGTACAAAATTAAGGCACACATAGATATACAAACTTGGCAGTGTTAGAAATTCTTTTTCTTTAAAAATAGGTTTCACATCATCCTGATGGTAGCCCAGGCCATAAATGACCCTCAAAACTTTTCTCTACAAGGCAAATATTCGTTTGCTATTTGAGGAGTGACCCCACAATAGGACACCGTAAGTGCAATGTGATAAGAATAGGGAATGATATGCAACCATTAATGTATTTTGAGGAGCCACATTAGTTAATGTTCTTATTACAAATATGTTTGTAGCTAGTTTTTTGAATACAGCCGCTATATGATACTGCCATGTTAATTTTGAATCTAAGTGGAAGCCCAAAAACGTTATACTTGTGTTTTCGTTATTTTCTGATTTAATGTATAACAAGAACAGTATAGGACCCAACATTGAGGCCTGAGGCACGCCATTTTTAATGTTTACTGTTTTCTACCTGTCAAAAAAGATGACATAAGATTTTTTGAGGTCTTATCAAAATTGTAATAGTCTCTGTATATGTGCACTCCTCAAAACTATCTACTATTTCCTCGACTAAATCCATGGCAGCACTGACAGTCGAAAGCCCCCTTCTCAAACCATACTGCTAACTATTAAATATAAAATTTTCTTCGAAGTGAGGTTCTTTAAGGCAGTCTCAAAAATTTTAGAAATGACCGGTAGTATTGAAATTGGCCTTAAACCGTTAAGGTAACTTACAATTTGTACCTTTGGAAAGGGATTACTCTTGAGACCTTCAATGCCTCAGGGTACACACGCTCTCGTATTGCCTGATTTATTAATTTTGTGAGGGGATTATTAATAAATTTTTAATTCTTTTTATTAAAATAATATTGAGATTGTTGGTGTCTCGTGATTCCTTGTTTTTTAATTTATTAATTATATTTCTTGTGTCATTAAAATTAATCTCTTTAAATGAAAATTTTTTAAAAACTCTTGGATTTAAAAATTCACTAGTATTGACTCCAGGGTCTATTGTTTTTTGGATTTCCTTTGCTATGTTTACACAATAATCATTTATTTCATTTTCTGTAAAATGTATTTTTTGTGACTTTTTTTGCTTGTTGGTGTTTCTTTGCATATTTATAACTTCCCAACAGACTTTCGATTTATTTTGACAGGTGCTTATCCTAGATGCGTTGTAGGACTTTTTTCTCTGTCTAGTTCTAGACTATACGTTTTTCTATTAAAGGGGCTGAAGTTAAATGGCATAATTCCCCAAGAAATTCTAACCGTTCTATCATAACCTGTAGCTCCTCTGTGAATCACGTATTTTTTTGTTTTTGATTTGGATTTAAGATTTTTGTTTTTTCAGGAAATGACATATTAAAATTTTCATACAACAAAGCTATCAAACTTTAGAATTTTTCATTTGAGTTAAACATATTATTTTGCACGAAATCCCAGTTTCGTTCGCTGACTAAATTTTAAAAAAATTAAAATACTTTGTTCCGTTATAGGTGTATACTGTATTTGTGGTTTTTTTCCTGCAGAGGCTGCTTTATTTTAAGGTTGGCCAATGGTGCACGATGGTCTGCCATTGCAGCATCCCATACTTTTATGCTATGTTCTATATCAAAGTTCAATAATATTTTATCTATTGTTTTATCTTTTCTTGTGTGTTCAGTCACCAGTGTCCTAAAAGCAAATGAATATATTAAATCACAAACTTTTTTCCGAAAACTGTCAGTTATTGTCTCAAAATGGACATTGAAGTCTCCATTTATAATAACCTGCCTACCTTTTTTTATTATATATATTAATGACTGTCATGTTTAAATCTATCAAATCACTGGCAGCTACTTTACAATGTAGCTCACAAGTCAACTTTTTTACATCTTTACGTTCTTTGTTTTTCATTCCAGGTTTACCCAAAAATCATAACCCCTCCGCGTTCCATAGTGGTTCTGGCATAGTAGGTACACCTTTCATAACCCTTGACAGTAAATGCTTCACATTCTACAGTTGTCAAATGATGCTCTGACAGACATATAATGTCACAGTTTTCAATCAGAAATGCTTCCAATTTTGTCATTTTCTTTCTTATCGATTGGATATTGATATGCACAATTTTTAAGACTGTGTGTCGGTAACCTTGTTGGTAGGTCCTGTTTCTTTTGTAATATCCCTTTCTATAGGTGTTTCGAAAAGAATTTTGTATCCGAAATTTTTGTATTTGGGCACCTTCCGGCCAGATACTTGGATTTATCACTAATTCTAGCATATTACTTGGCACAATGACTTTAAAACTAGAGCTAAATTGGTTTTTTGAGAGTTCTTGTATTTCAATGTCACTTTTTTGCACATAGGCATTTCACAAGTTGTTTTTGGTACATGAAGCCATGTAATTTTTTTTGTGACCTCTATATTTTGTTCAGGACGCCTACTTGTACCCACTATACGGTTACCTTTTTGAAACATCGACAATTTTGAAATTCCTACAAATTTAGATTATTTTAAGTAAAAAAATGCTTTTTTTAATGAATAGCAAGATGTTTAAATACTGTATAGTTTGAACAGATTTTTACAAAGTGGAAAGAGTACAAAATATTAGATAAAGTGGCGAACGTTTTTTTGTTGTGCGCTGCAAAACATTATCCTTTAACGGAATAGTTATTTGTATCACAAGGCTAGAAACTGTCACTTTGCAAGTACGAGTACTTGCAAAGCAGTTTCTAGGCGTGTGATACACAATATTTTTACGGCCGATAAAAATACGTTAATTATAAAAAATCATTTTTTATTCAAATATTTGACGTTAGAGAATTTATTTTTCTAGGGAATTTAGTTTTCTGGGCGTGACAATGGGCGTAGCAATGAGAGGGCGGAGTCAGTTCGGTTCAGCGCCACCAATCAAAAATCCTAATTTTACTTTCTGGACTAGTCCGGCAAATATCATTTTCCAGACGATTTATACGCATGAAAATTGAGTGTTTCCAGCCGGAGGGCGAAAAAAACTTTTGCAGCATACCTCTGTGAAAACAGTTGTTTTTCTGACAGTTTATGGGTTGCGAAAGGGCATCTTTCCCGTGTACTGCACGGGAAATTTTTTTCCGGTCTATTCCACCTCCATCTGTCAAATAAACACTCGATAAACAATTCCAAACAAGCTTTGCTATGGAAATCTCAAAAGCATTCTAAATGGCGTTTGCTATGAGTAACAATGCATATTTTAATTTACGTGTTCTATCGCCGCTTTTCAGAGAGGTATACTGAAAAATATGGTTCATTACACGGCAGAAACTGCTTTTCCCGTTCTCGCATGACTTTCCGTATTCGGCTTCGCCTCACACGAGAATTGTCACGCTCGCACGGGAAAAGCCTTGTTTCTCGCCTCCTAATGAAATATACTATTACAAGCTGTTAAAAAGTATGAACTATCAAGTTTCTTTTATAAAAAAAATAAGTCATTTGAACTAAAGCGAATATTGAAAGCTTTCTGGATTCAAAAAGTACCTTCCTATGATCTTTTGATCGAAATACGCAAAAATACAATTTAAATTTACTGCTAAAGATAATAAAATTAATTAATAGCGTTTATTCTCATTTTTGTTATATTTTAATATACATAAACGCATCAAAGGAAAAATTTTCCCGCCCTGAGGTTATGTTTTAGATTTTCCGTGAAAATATTTTGTAAACATCAACAAATTCAAAGGCAATTTATATTAGCTTTTAGGGAACATTAATTTCTAAAATCTGTTAATCGCTTGTTGAGATACGCTTCCAAAATAATTACCTAAATTGAGAGTTTTATTAAATCACTGTAATTTAAATAAATTGCGCTAATATATTAGTCAATCATATTTTCCATTATATCATAACATAAATATTTATACTTGCTTTAAAACCCTTTTGCCAAACCCCTTTGGCATTTTCAGTAGATAAAAGACGATTTAAAATTTTTTTCGCCTTGTACTCGCTTGACACAATTTTTAGTAACAGTTAATCTAGCTTGAGTTAGATATTCTTGCTCAGTATAGCTGTTCATCCTTTTAGAAATCGAAATGCCATCTGTTCTGGGTAGAAACGAAAATTTCGCCCTGATTTTCAGGATTTGACTAAACTTTTCTTATTGATCCCATTATTTACACTATTTTTTATTGAACTTAAATGGATTTTCATCCATGAGTGTAGATTAATCAAATACTCGGTATAAGATTTCCTTTGTGACTGGAGTTGTAAAACTTCTTGTATCGCAATCAACTGTCGAGAGGTTCAATATATCACCTCCATGTCGTTTCAAACATTATGGTTGGCGAATAGGTTCCCAGCAATCGATTGTTGACTATCGTAATTTTTTCGGAACTTGTTTCGTAGTAATAAAACCCTCAACTTTCAGTTATGTATGCGCGAACGGTTTTGTTCGCATACCCAACTTTTCAACTGCACACAACAAGAAAAGCTTGTTCTATACGAACACCGGGGGGACGAAAATAAGTGAGATTTTATCATATGTTTTTGTAATATCACAACGCGAAAATGCACTTAGTATTCTAGGTTCTGCTGGCTAAAGCTATAAGATGTAATAGGGAAAAGTTAAGCAGGTTGTCCGATCCTTGCATGTTCTATGCTGAAACAAACAAAAATTGTTTAAACCCAAACTAAATCATCTATGTCACTATGATAACTACAATCATTACCCCTTATTAATTTGTTTTATGTATTTTATTATTTTGTTTACGAAATTCAATCACCTTTGAAATAGTCAGCGAAAGACAAATAAATAATGATTTTCCAGCACGCCTTACATGCAAATATATAACACAACAAAATGCTGCGAATGAATTCTAAATACTTATGACCATTACCATAGAGGAAATAGACATCAGGGGAACCAGTGCCTACTTAGGCAAGGGGGCTAAGGAGATGACGAACGGTAACCTCGATCAGTACTGCCCCAAAATATTTAGCATGTATTTGCTATAAACACATGGAACTTTACTACACACCCTTTACCCCGCCTTCCCTCTATTATTTCCATTTAGACATATACTTCTTAATCGTAGCGTGATAACACCGAAATGAAAATAATACCATTCCATATTGTTTGTAAACGTTTAGTAAATATACATACAAAATAGATTTAAATGCCAACAGATCACGTAATAATCAACTGGTCGAGTATATGTTTATAAATTGGAACTTTTGCCAGCTTACGACATTCATTTTAAATACGCATGAGAATACAAGTTAGAATAACCGATTAATAATTAAATTCTAAAACGTTAAACTTTAATTAAATGTGCATAAAATACCCAAAAAATGATTCCCATCTCTTATATTTGGATGTTTGGAACAAAATAAGTTCAGACCAAAAAAATTAAAAATTGCAAATAATTGGTGAAACGTGATGGTGGGCGAATGAATCGGCTTTAGAAATGATATTCGGAAAATTTAATTTTTCCGAAAATGCTTTGTATGTAGATGTTCTGCTGTCTCTCAACTCAATCGCTGCTGATACTAGAACTAAAGCAAAATTTTTGATTGAAGGGCTAATTAAATATGAGAAGTTGATAACTGCTCACATATACATGAGAATATTCACCTTGATTGGGCCATTATCAAGGTATTTACAAAACAATGGTATTGTAACGGTTTTAAAACCTTTATTTAAAACTTCGGTTCGTGGTGTGAATTATTTATTAACCAATTTAAACAATGTAACAATTAACACTAAAACACAACACTAATATTAATTCTAATAAAAAACACTAACTAATTTATTTAACGAGTATTTATATTCAGGTATTATTGTTCGCTTATTATGTTCCCGGTAAAACTAAACTGTGCTCGTTGGATCGCGCCTATTTTATACCCGCAGCGTCATTCTAGAATCCATTATTCGAGAGAATTCTCAAGGCTACGCGAGTATGCGTAATCGTCGATCAGTCTGGAAGTTTTTTCGGTAGATGACCTCACACGTGCGCTATCTCGTTACAGTATTGATTTGTTAAAATCCCAAGAAATGGTAGGTATCAACAGTTTATGATTCCCTTGTAAATATTCAACGTGATATGAAAACAACTGAAAAATCAACAAAGAAATTTATCGAATGGGCAGAAAATCAATTAAAATCAAATAATAATTACAATTTCTTAATTCAAAATTAATTTCCTGTACAGCGAATAAGACGCAAGAGAAGAATGGGCGATGAACTAACTTGTGATTAGCCAGCTCATAGACGATGCTCGCCAAAAATTTGAGGTCGAGAATCATAACAGACTTTATATAATAATAAATAGTATCGACGAACGATTCCGAAAAAATAGGGAATTGTTTTTGGACTTAGCTTTACTTCCTCCAACAAATTTCTGGAGAGATGGAAACGGCTGATTTAGAAACGATTTCTGCAAAGCTATCTCAAGTTTTCCAACTTGATATTTCAAAACGAATTAATTCATTTTACAAATAATTGGCCCAAATTAAAAAGATCAATTTCTAATGTATTTGAACTAGAGGATCGTAACAATGACATTAACGTGGAAGTGGAAGATGATCTAGAATTAGAATTGAATGATAGCAAAGTTGGTAGAAATTGTCAGAACTGTGCTATATGTTGCTATAGCTTATTAGAAAAATATAATTTAAAGCTAAACGCTTACGGAAACTTAGCATTAGCATACAGATACCATTTGACAATACCTACAACTCAAGTGCATTGCGAGCGTTCTTTCTCTAAATTGAAATACATAAAAAATAGACTCAGAAGCTCTCTGACCAATGAACATTTGGAAGCTTCCATGCTTATGGCATGTGAAGTAGCTTCAACATCGCAAGCAATTACTATTTTAATTTTTGTGATTTGTGTGTTATTTAATTGGGATTACCTGATGTTATTTTATTATTTGATTATTTTCCTATTACAAGTTTATTTTATTTTATTTTTGTTTATTATATTATGATATTATAATGTTCTTATTTTATTAATGTTATGTAAAAGTGAATTCTAGTGTTGTTATTTGTACTGTAATTTTTAAATAAATAATAAAAGGAAAAAAAATTAATTTTTTAAACTTCAAAAACAATAATTTAAAATGATTCTTTTTCAAATTGGGATTAATTTTGACTCGGGCGGGTCTGTCACTATTTGCCCGGGCCGACGTTACCATCCCGAAAGCCCTGATTTAGGCTCATCACTGGCCCCTGTACACACCGATAAATGAAGAATTGTTGAAGGTTAGAATTTGTCCAAGTTTTTATTTATTGACTTAATTTTTAAAATACGTTTTTTCCTTCAAAAAACAAAAAATATGTATACGATTGCCGACTTATAAGGGTTTAGCTTCGTTTTGCTGAGCTATTAGGTTAACATTTTAACCCAGATGTTCCAAGATCCTTTACCAGACCGCTTATTTGGTAAATTACACCGGAGTTAAAAAAATTAGATAAGGGTTGGCCATGAGAAACAAAAATAATGTCTATTGCAAGATTTAGAATTTATTTACTGTCATCACTGTGTTGTTGCCATAATTCTGTTTTGCAAATGTCAGTAAAATTGCAAAAACCATAATTCTAAATTTTGCAGTACACATTATTTTTGTTTCACATTACCCAGCCCTTATCTAAAACAATTTTGAACTCACTGTAGTTTTGTTTAACAAAATTTGGTGCAACATAACCGTGTTTTTTTTTAATTGTTAAATATACATACATATTTTTATTCCAAAAATGTTAAATCTTTTAACACATAAATTATACTGCAAATTTGCTGATTAGTAAAAAACGAAGTCAGTAAATAAAATTCTACGCATCAGATAATTATAAATTGTGACTGGGAGTCTGGGACAAATAACTTCATCCATAAATATATCCATACAATAATATCTTATACGTGCTTATTTTATTAACACGCTTGAATTCGTATGGTATTAATATCAATACGCCTAATGCAGCGTTATTAATAACGCACGTATTTTGTTTGATCAAATGTTGTTGATATGTTAGGATTATTCATATATCGGTTTTATTCTATGATGTTTAAAAAAATGACTATGTTTTAATACCACATTCTCGATCAGAGATGGCCAAGGTGCTGCCATCTCTTTGTCAGAATTTTTTCGGGTTACATATATTACAGAAAGGTACCGTTGGGTATATATTTATTCTTTTTTTTAATCTATGCTATTAGTATTATCGTTTTTCAGATTCAGAAAAATTTTGAAATAGAAGTTTTGTTAGGGTTAACGCTATTGTAAGTTCTAATTAAATGTTATTTAACTAGAATGATCCACTTTTTAGTTGGTCAGTCAATTACCCCTTTACTTCGTTATTTAAGAATGTTAAAAAGATAACGAGTTTTTTAGTTTCATTAAGTGGCCCTTAACATACTTTCACATGTCACCCGTTGCTAGCAGATTAAAATGAAAAATATTCAAGATTTTACCCAATTAGTGCCTGTTTGCTTCGTTCGTCAATAATTTTTGTTTTGAGGGTACATTAATTTTAATCGGTGGTAATTTAAAATTCATCGATAGGCTTTGAATACCTCTCCACATCTTAAATTGATTTTCACCCAAATAATTGGGAATTCGTTTTTCTGGTTCAGTCGTTTCCTATAGCTAACGGCTATAGCATAAATATTGTTTAAAAAAAAATGTGCCTCGGCTTCGATGAACTGTATAATCCGATTTAAATTCCCCAGTTCAAGCCATTGTCTAAATACTGAATACATAAATATTTTCTAATAAATAAAACATTGAGTGGAGGAACAGCGGAAAGTGATCCCTTAAATGACATTTATATATAGCACAAGATAACTTTGTTAAAATCGTGATTAACAAAGTACTAATGTTGAATTGTGACACGAGCTACTAATAATAAACTTAATAATGTAATACTTACTTTGCATCTTAGACATAACTAACTAAATAATTAAATAATGACAAAAGTAACTGCTGATAAAGGTAATTAAATACGTAAGTGTCTGCCGTAAGATTTTAAAAATAACATCCTTACAGTACATTTTATACGAATTGTTCAAGGAAACGTTCAGCTTAACGGTTTATACAGTGTGTCCACATGGTAATGTATAAAATCGATGAAATTGTTAAAAAATAGTTTATGAAAAATCCGTCGGACATGTCGAGCGATTTGTATTAAATTCTATATTTTGACAGGATTTCCTGATTTTCCTCGCCATTTTTCTAATAGCTATGACGTCATAGATATTTTTTTTTAAATGGTAACCCCTATTTTTTATTACGTCATTCGAAAGAGCGCATTTTTTTACAAATGGTACGTTAAAATTTATAGTAGGTTGCATTATAAACTTCTTCAGCAAAAATTATTTTATAGTAAAAAAAAATTATTTCTTAGAAAGTAACACGTGTAACATTAAAATAAAATTAAACTAAATCAGGTGCTCAAACTTCTCTGGAATACCCTATAGCTGTTGTAATCCACACACATTACTTAAATTAAAATATAAAAGAACACTTAGTCAAGCAATTCGCTGTCAACTTCCGTTCTGAAATAAGTAAGAATAAGTAAGAAGAATGGTGCGATTATCCGAGAGGGAACGAATCGAAATACTCACCATGATTGGTTTGGTGACAGAGTTCGGACACAACAGGAGGTAGCCCGTTTATTTAATGAAATTCATCCTGATCGTACCCCTATTTCTCAAACGATGGTAAGCAGAATTGAAGCCAAATTTAATGAACATGGATATGTTAGGGCTCTACCCAAACCTGGTCGGTCAACAAGTGAAGATCTATAGCTCAACGTATTACTGGCTGCACAAGAGAATCCACATTCGACACTTAGAGAAGTGGCTAACAGGTTTGAAGTGGGGAAATCTACAATCCACAAAATATTTCGTAGACACAAATATCATGCTTATAAAGTTCATCTGATACATGAGATGGTTGAAGACGATTTTGATCGTTGAATTCAATTTTGTGAACAGTTAATGGAAATTTGTAATACCAACCCAGATTTCGTAAAGAAAATTATTTTTTCTGATGAATCAACTTTTTGTCTGAATGGTGCAGTTAATAGACAAAACTGTCGGTACTGGGCCCAAGAAAATCCGCATTGGATGATGGAGGTGCATACCCAATATCCTCAGAAAATTAATGTGTGGTGTGGGATAGTTGGCGATAGAATTTTGGGTCCTTACTTCTTTGAACAACCGCCGAATGGGGAGAGATATCTGGAATTTCTCCAGAATGAACTGATTCCGGCCCTGGCAGTCTTATTTCCAAACCAAGCAGACCCTGATATTCCACACAACAGCATTGTCTTCCAATAGGACGGGGCACCACCCCATTACGCCGCGCATGTACGAGAATATTTGCATCAAATTTTCCCTGACAGGTGGATTGGAAGGAGAGGTGCTATAGAGTGGCCTGCTAGATCACCGGATTTAACTCCTCTCGACTATTTTCTGTGGGGTTACTTGAAAAGTAAGGTTTACAAAACTAAGCCCGTAAACTTAGAGGACTTGAAAGAACGAATTCGACAAGAAATCCGTCTTATAACCCCGGACGTCATCGACAACGTGCAGCAAGAATTTATCACACAATTTGAGCACCTGATTTAGTTGAATTTTATTTTAATGTTACACGTGTTACTTTCTAAGAAATAATTTTTTTCTACTATAAACAATTTTTGCTGAAGAAGTTTATAATGCAACCCACTATAAATTTTAACTTACCATTTGTAAAAAAATGCGCTCTTTCGAATGACGTAATAAAAAATAGGCGTTACCATTTAAAAAAAATATCGATGACGTCATACCTATTAGAAAAATGGCGGGAAAAATAGGAAGTCCTGTCAAAATATAGAATTTAATACAAATCGCTCGACATGTCCGACGGATTTTTCGTAAACTCATTTTTAACAATTTTATCGATTTTATACATTACCATGCGGACACACTGTATAAGAATCAGTGAGGTAGTTAGTTAAGTAACTATTTTAGCAATTAATAATTGGAGAACTAATTAATGAATGAGTTTATCAACTAGCGCAGATTTATTATATCAACTTGAAGCAATTAATTTGTTAATTGCAAAAAATGCCGTTTATCCCTTTCGAACATGCAGTATTTTTAATTTAAGGTCTAAATGACATTAATATAATTCAGCTGTATCGAAACTAATATTATTGCTGCATCACTTATTATTATTACTACATTATCCTCTATTAATAACGAAAATACCTACAATAACTGCCCTGGTGATGATACCTACTATTTTCATTTGACTCCTTTCTTTATACCGTTTTGTTTGCCTTAGCAGCCATTTATATACAGTGCGGGATTAAGGTATGGAATATATTAATTAAAACCGAAACAACCCAGTTTTCGAACAAATCCTCGAACTCGTCGATTTTATTTTATGAAAATGCACATTTTTTTCCATTAAATTCGATTTTTGATCGTCATTTGTTTTCGAGTAATGACGTCAGAGATTTTTTTTTTAAATGGCACCGCCTAAATTTTTTTCGTGTTTTCGGTAGATCCTTTAATTCTGAAAACCTTAACATAAAATTTTGACACCTTACATAAGAAAATTTTCGAACAAAGACAATTTAAATGCGCAGAATTAGCCCACAAGTTATCGGCAATGTACAAAAATTTGTAAGACGGCTCGCTTATTGTCAAGAAATCGATGGATGGCAGTTCCAATACTTAATTCGATCTTTTAATTTGCTTAGCAACAGGAGTTTTTCTTTTGTTTATTTGTGTTTTCTAATTTTCATTTGTCTTTCTTAATATATTGATTAAACAGCAATCCTATTGAAAGTCTGATTGTTTTTTTACAAATTTTGTATACGTGGTTTAGAAAACGTCTGCTTAGGGATATGTATTCCATGTGTCAAACATACTCTTTGTGGTAGGCATCGACTTGTAGACAGACGCTTCTTGTTACTTATTCCTTCCCCTAAATACCTCCGCAGGTGTCAAAGTTTATACGGCTTTGCAGAGGTATCTTCTACTGTATGTTGTTGTCTTTTTTATTACTCTTTATGCTTTCTAAGAATTTTGATAAGTTTTCTGTTTCAATTATTACAGTTTAGTATTGCTACCTTGGTTATTTTCTTTCGCTGATACGGTTAAGCCATCTTAGCTAGTTAAATCTTACATGTTTTTTGTTAGTACCTCTACTTCCCTGCTGTAGATAAAACAGCATGCCATCATTACTAACATCGGTTTGTTTAGTTGGCGTATTTGTTTAATAAATTTTTATTTTCTTGGCTATATTGGCGAGCGAAAATTGGGGAGGAGAAATGAATTACATGTATGTAATTGGGAACTAAAACACAATGGTGGAGTAGCGAAGGTAGGTGGTTGTTAAAAGCGTGATGCTTACCACATTACCCCGTACGCATAGGGCCTGAGACAACCACGTCAGGAAGCAACAAAAACGGTATTTTGAACATTTAACTCTAGACATTGGTTTTAACACAATTAAAACAAATAAAATTTAGAAGAGAGATAAGTTACAGTGTGAAAACTATCGAGGCATCTCGTTACTCTACACGATATACTATAAGATATTTTCGAAACTGTTAGTTAGGATATTGGACACCTATACGGAAGAGATACTAGGTGATTACCAATGCGGCTTCCGACAAAACAGTTTTATATCAGAACAAGTGTTCACTATCAGATGCCTGATGGAAAAATGCTACGAGTATAACATTGAACTTCATGGCTATTCATCGACTACAAGCAGGCATATGGTAGTGTCTACAGAAACACACTGTTTGCTATAATGCAACATTTTGGAATTTTCAGCAAGCTTATCAGTCTAGTGAAAATCATACTCACGAACAATAAAAGCAAGGTCAACGTTAGTAGAGGATTGAGGCAAGGAGGCGGGTTGTCAACAATCCTATTCAATATCAGCCTAGAATTCGTTATCCGACATATGGAAATCAACCCAGCAGGAACAATATTAAACAGGACATTCCAATACCTCGCATTTGCTGATGTCATTAGCAGAATCTTATAGAACATTAGAGGAAGTAAAAAATATTTTGGGAACAATAATAACGAGCAAAACGGAAATAAAGCCACGAATTACGGCTGCCAGTAAATGTTACCACTTACTCAATAGACTAATGAAGTCCTCATTAATATGTAAAAAACTAAGGATAACTCTTTATAAAGCAATAATTCGCTACCTATAGTGCTATGCGTAGCAGAAACCTGGCGCCTGAGAAAAGAAGATGAGGGCATTCTAAATGTCTGGAAACGAACAGTGCTAAGAAGGATATTTGATGGCGAATGGGAAAAATGTACGAATGCTGAATTAAGGATCTCATATGGGAATTCGGACCTGGCAAATAAAATAACTTGGGCACGTAGACGTAGAAGGTATGGAACCTGATAGAGTAGTGACAAGAGTATTCACAGGATGGCCACAAGGAAGAAGGAGGCATATAAAACTATGGCTGGATGACGTCGAGACAGTTTTCACATTATAACTCTTGCTCAGTAACCCGCACTGATCAGCGTGGCGAGTACGACCATTTTAACTTGTACCATAAAATCACAAACAATCTCAAAGCCTCCAGTCTACGGCAGGATAGTACGCTACGGTCATAGTAGCGACCAGCACGGCAGAAATCCAGGAGGTGCTAAGAATCCCCGGGTTAGACTAGGCTGCCAGGTTAACATTGAAAATCGGAAGGTATAACGCAAGATTTATTTCATCTCAAGTAAGACTAGACCAATTTACAAAATAACTAAACCACATAACTCATAGGCATTAGCGAATCTAAAAGCATAGAAATGCCTCAAATAATATCATTCCATGTGAGGAGTAGCATTATTGGTTCACAAAAAAGACGTACAGAATACTGCAGAAATGAAATCCATCTCTCACAGGGTATTCTAGATCACATTACAAGTAACAAACAAATGCACTTTAAAATGTATTCAAGCATCCGACCACAGCGATGACGAAGTGAAGCAATTTAACGAAAAGGCAGAAAATGCAATAACAAAGAAAAGTTATTATACTACACTGCCAGGCGAGTTTAGGAAAAAAAGTGGAAAAATCTTAATGTATTGTAAAAAGCCATGGTTTAGGGAAAAGGACCAACAGAGGAAGCACCCTCGTGAACTTTCTGGACATAATAACTGCTATGTTATGAATGCCTTCTTTAAAAAAGGAGAAGATCTAAAATGGACGTGGGTATCTCTAAATGGAAAAGTCAAAAATCAAATAGACTATACTTATAATCGCATTACCTAAAAAAATATAATAAAAGATGTTTCGGCACTAAGGCGTTTTAACACCGGTAGTGATCATCGGATGGTCAGAGCCGTGCTACTTAGAGATATAAAGCAAGCAAGAAAAAGCATCTTCAAAAATCTAACGCCACCGATACACACATAAATTAAAATTACACGAAGAACAATACCGAAAAGAAATAAAGAATGAATTACATAAAAAAAAAACTATTTATTATTACGACAACCTGGATACTAAAAATTAAAAAAACAGAAGGGATTTTAATTAAAAACCTGAAATCCTAGCAAAAGAAAAAAGGGATTAAGAAAATTTACTCTCAGATGAAATAAAAAGACGTAATTAGAAATATGATACGAAAAGACAAATAAAAATATGAATATGTGAAAGCAATTGAAGATAATAACAACATGAAAGTTTTAAAAAAGAAAAGTTATACCGAGGCAAGACAGAAATAACTAAATTGAAGAGTCTTCACAAATAAATTAGAAATTATAAAGGAAGTCGAAAAATTCTATCGCCTGTTATATACCACAAAACAGAGAGAAATAGTCCATCTAAATAATGAACAAGGGATAAAAGTGATGAATGTAAATTCCCAAGACGTCCCCGACATAAATATAGAAGAGCTAGAACACATGTTACAGCAAATGAAAGACAAGAAAGGCCCTGGAGAGGCTGGAATCTTTACAGAAATGCTAAAGTTATGCAGTAAACCACATACAAGCAATAAGAATTCTGCTGCAGAAAACAAAAGAGTATATCATGACACTTTTGTTAGCATTTATTTACTATCGTAAATCGTTTGATACGGTTAAAGACTGGTCTATATTTCAGGGACTGAATAACTGTAGAGTAGATTATCGTTGTCAGGATAGCGGATAGGAATGGGCTAAAATAGCAAACGACAGATAAAATAGAAATAATATGAGGAGGTCTAAATATATCCAGCAGTGGATGTCATGGAGGCAAAAGAACAATAAGAAGTACCCCCGCCATAGTGCCGTTTAAAAAAAGTTATTCTCGAAACATCATTTTTGCCAACTTTAGGCCATTCTGATAAACCAACGAAAATAGTTTCTAAAACAATTTGTCTTCAGTGTTGGGGCATCTTAACTTTCATTCTAGACGAATAAATACATTTTTGTGCAAAAATTTACTTAGTTCTTAAAATGTTCGAAACGCAAAATTAAACGGAGATTTCAAGAATGTCAAAATATATAGGATGTTCCATTTAAAATACCAAAGTCGGGGTTAATTCCGGCGAAATCGGAAGTGACGGGAACTTGTGTTCTATGTCAAATGTAATGTAATGTAATGTAGACTTTCATGCATCTCGTAGATAGGCAAAGGTTTCCCTCTTTATCTTCCACCAAGCTCGGTCCTGTGCCTTTTCCATCCATTGTCATTTGGTTACAGTTTTAGGTCATCTGTCATTCAACCTGGCCACGTGGCCAACCCACATCTACGTATGCCATTTACAAGTTTTTGCCACATCACGCGTTTTTAGCATGTTATTTTGAGTCACTGATAGTTTATTTAGTATGTTTTTTGTTGTAGCCCATATCTGCGCCCCATTATTTTTCACGTCTAATGGCAGTCCACTTTTAGACACATGCGTAAGCCCCCACAAGTTTTTCAGACCTATGTCAAATACTTAATGTAGTTTTATGAGTATATTACGTATGCCAAATTTCATTTTGATATCGTGAAATATAATTAAAAGCATAGAGGTACCCTAGGTTTCGTTGACACCCTGTATATACTAGCGGTATGTAGGAAGGGAAACATGCCTTTTCAAAAAACTGTAAATATTTATATTGTAGAATTTTTTAGGTATTTGCTAACTTATTGAACTGATTTTTCTTTTCAGGTATGTTGCCCGTGTAATTCAACCCAAGTTGATGCTATTGGAATGGTGAGTTAATAGTGAGATATGTTGAAATGTTCGAAAACACTTAAACAACAAATTCTATCAGCATCAAGTTACAATAGAAAATAGAAATGTATGTAATAATAGACCTAATATACTTCCTCAAACAGTTTAAGGATTACGAAATTATACGTTATATTTCAATGAAAGTTGGTCTTCATAGAGCATAATTTCATTTCTCTTCTCTTCTCTTTGCACATTAAGGAACATCTACAGTATTTTCAATTTCGAAATGATTTTATGCGAAACAGTAACCTTGCCCATGAAATCACTTAATGTTATTAAAATTTGCTGTATTAAACAAACTTTCAATGCCTTTCCTTTTTGCAGTTGACAGAATATGAAAGCAATGTCTGCCTTTTTAAAATTTAATACACCGTCTTTGGTGGTAATAAGGAGCACGTGCAACCTTTGGCTTTTTTTTAAATTATTTGCGCATGGATGAAAGCTGTCTCGGTGAAATTTAATTAAATATGTTTTTCCTACATAAAAGACAAACATCTCGATAGTAATTTTAAATTAAAAGTTACATTAATAATAATTAGGGTCTTTAAAGTTAAACAATAAATATTTCCAATTTCCGTTTGCTAAATTATTCTGATATACGATCGTACATGGTGTTATATCGCTTAAATGACCTACAAAATTAAGACGTAGAAAATTGTATATGTTTTAATTTCAATAGTTTTCTTATTCATTTGAATATATTCAAATTTAGATTTCGTTAGTTTCATAAGCGCACCCCAAAACCAAGACGTATATTATAACCACCTTTGATCTGTACATATTAATTTGTTAACCTTATCTGAATAAAACCTTTCTCGCTACTTAAAATTTATTGATACGTCAGTTCGTTTAATAAAATATATTGATTGGTGATTAGGTACCATTAAAGTTTAATTTGTAAAAGGTTATATCGATATACTTAGATATCACTTAGCTTAAAGCCTTAGGCCATCCTAAGTTTGTTAACTTAGTTTCAATTAAACCAAGTCTCATATCGCTTCTCGTTTGCTGAGGCCCTTTGGGTACTGACCTTGATTTACCTAATGAATTCCCGTTTATTATGGTTTATACCTGAAGTACTACTTAATTCAATAACTGTTTGGTACCTACCTTGTTCATATTTGCCTTTCACTTCCACGGCCAGTAGTTTTTTGAAAATGGTTTTCCGATTCTAACTGGAATAACTCCAAAAACCACAAATCAAAAATTCTTAAATTATTTATCAATTTTTTAGGTATTAACATCTTAACCGTGTGTTATAGATGTTTAAATCCTGTGTGATGGGACCAGTTGTTTTCTGTATTTGAAACCATCATTTCAAAATCTCTTTCTTAATATACAACGCCAAAATATTTTTTTTCTTATGTAGGGTAATATTTTTTCTACTGTAAGTATTATTAAGCCTACAAAATTAAGAAACACTGAATCTGCATTTACATCCTAAATTTCAGGCCCTAATTGCAGTCAACTAACCAATCCATTTGGATCTGTTAAAGCAGAATTGTTTCTCATTTTTTAAAAATATGTTTAATAAGTAACTTTTGATTTCATTTAGTTCCTTCAAGTATGCCGATTATTTCTTTCTTGTTCAATAAATTGGCATAAATTCATTAAAAGCTTAGAAGTATTATAATATAAAGATACTCATTCCACATGAACTGTAGCGTCTGTAGCGAAAGGCCCGTTTTAATTTTCTAATATAGTATTGTACAATTTCTATATTTAAAACGGATACTACGTCATTAGACCAATAAATTACTCTCATATTTTGCAGGTGGAATTCAGATCATTTCAATAAATGCGTGGGTCGTAACTCAAATAACCTTTTGGTTGCTAAAGTTAAACCTCTGCAATATTCAGCATGAAAAAGCATTTATATCCCAAAAATTACCAGGTGTTTTAAAATACGGATTTATAGGTCTATCTTTATCTTTATTAATTTTAAAGCCGAAATCTCTAAATAACACATAAATGTAAAATACTATTAATGTTAAGCGCTTAAAAAGTGGCTTTTATCGTAGAAAGCCAACCCGATTGAACGTATTTGGGTATTATTTCATAAGCAGTAAATATAAAATCGATATTTTATAGACTTTGCGGGTGATTTTATTACACAATAACTTGAACAATGACTTTCAAACCCACGATAAAGTGATAAAACTTTTAAGTTTGATGTAGGTCTTCCATAAATTTGCCATATAGCGATAATTTCGTGTAAATTTAAGTGTATCGGTGTAGCGTTACATAACTTTAAAAAATTTAGAGGGTAATTTTAATACCAGCATAACTTAGTAACTTGCTTTTTATTTAGAGAAGATTTTTATGTAATCAAGGTATCAAAAACATGCGTTACCTTAATAAACTTAATTAATAAAGCTCGGCACGATATTAAATTAGTTGCATTAAAAAAAACTGCACTAGAAGCTATTTCAAAAATTAAAGTGAAGATTTCCTGCACCTTATGTAAATATTTCAAAATATACTTTGCCTTAAATTTACTTTTTAGACTTAATTAATGATTGAATATTTTCTGTTACTATATTTTTTAGAGACTTATTCTGCACTTTAGCATTTAGTAGAAAATCTTAACACTTTATTTGACGTCGGACTCTCCTCTCTTTCTACTTTTAGCACTTAACGAGATTACAAGTTTACACAGGCCATGTTTAGAATTTTCTTCTTATTTGGTTACAAGTTTCATGGACAAAATATATATCTATAATTTTAAATGGTCTATTATATGGAATTACCAACCATGTGTCGTAATATCGGAGCCCTTTTGGCAATCTCTTTTCCAAATAAAGTAGATTAATAATATTATAGAAAGTAGAAAATTAAAATTATCTAAGATTAGCGCATGCTGTGCAACTTAAGATCTACCTTTTACTGCTAATAAGTACAAATGTAAAAATAAACCGCTACATTGCACATCTGAAGAAGTTACCTGCACTTCTGCAGTGAAAATTGCATTTACTTGAAGCCGTTTCAAGTCGGATATGCGGAACTTGAAAGGAGGAATTACGTTTAATCGTTTTGATTTATTTATTAAACGACTTAACCTTGTTGTCGACGAGGCAATATTGAATCAACGTTCTTAAGGTGGCAAAATTGAATTGCATACTAATTCCGTCATTTAATTATCGTGGAGTAAACAAGTTGTCGTTTTGTTGGAAAATTTCAATTTGTTTCCAATTTATTTCTGAAAATACATTATTTGCTTTATAAACGCAAAGCCGTTTTTTGACTTAATGACAGATATGAAAAATAGCCTGCCTAACTAAATAAAGGCGTTAAATTACATCCACTTAAAGTGAGTGTTGTTGAAAGTAACAAATTGCAAAGAAAGAAAAACAAAATTCCGCAGATGCAATTAAATCCTTTAATTTGACAAAAACAGCTTCTAAAATTGTCTAACAAGATTTTCAGTTAACACAACTCGTAACATTTCAGAAAAATATTTAAGGCGAAATCACGTTAAAAGTTTTTCCTTGCGCAGGAAATGGCCCAATTCCGATGCTCGTGAATAAGGATTTATTATTAGAGGTGCAAAGAAACCTTAAAGAGATAAAGGTTGCCTCTTTATATCGCGACTTTATACATCAAAAGGGATTTTAAGTATTTAAACAGTTCCTGAAATATCTTGAAAATAGCGGCTTTTAGTTTCTATTTTTAAAAAACATTTTCGTAGAACCTACATAAAAAAGGCGAGCAGAATACAATTTAAGGAAAAGGTTTTCTAAAAATCAATATTAGTTTTTGGAAAAGATAGGGATTTGTAAAGCCAGTTGTGAGATAATTTATTATAAACTCGATTTAACCTAAGAAATGTTGAAGTTCGCGCATAGCTACTCTAGTGCTATTTATCAAAGAGGGGTAAATGGTATGCTCTATACAAGATGCACAATTTGGCAGAGTCAACGCCGCGATATTATGTCGCCCAGAAATTACTTATTATTTTACAAAGAGCACATTTATCGTTTTATTACTAAATTTCGTATCACAATATTTTTAAAGGATTATCTTTTAGTTACCCAGCTCAATTTTAATTATAATTATTCCGGAAGCCTAACAAAATGCTAAATAAATATTACTTATGCATTCAACAGCAGCTTTTAAAAATCGCCATGTTCTTAGTCTTCGCCATAATCAGTGACGGCCGGTGACAATAGAAACAGGTGGGACCAGAGGCCAAAAACAACTTAATACTTTTATATTTATATAGTGGGTTCTATTTTTGTTTTCCAACTTTTCTTCTAGACTTAATAACGAGAAACGGCATTAGTATGAAATTATTCTAGGATGCATTTGGTGCTTTAATGAGCTTCATTATTAAACGTTTTTTGGTGATATTTTGTTTTAAGAGATTGGTGATACTGTATCAAATAATACACAAAATACCTAGGCAACCATTTAGTTGCTAGGCAACCAGTCAATTGCAAGGTAACAAAAACGTCAAATGTCAAACTTCTGTCAACGGTCGAGCAAAAATCACTATTACCAACCTTACTATTTAACCGAATTTCCCCAACCCGAAATTGTCAAGTATTTTTATAAAAAGAAATAATATAAATGGAAGCCGAAACAGAGAAAATAGTATAAAAAAACTAGTTACCGAAGGCAATTCGAGCACTCATCCGTTCGGTCACTCGCCGCTACGCGGCTCGTCTCAAAATTTCGGACTTGTGTTTTAGTATACTATTCCGATAGACTATCCATTTTGTTCATAGTTGAAATGTATTGTTTATGGCCCATAATACTCATTCATTAATTGTTTGAGAAATTGCTAAAATGTAACGTCACTGTAGTGTAATTAAGGTAAGGATATTTCCCACCGTTCGAGGTCGGTACTTAAGGGAGTGACAGGGCCGACCCGAGCCCACAAAAAAGCTGGCAACTGCCTGGAGCAGCATAATTTGAGGGGCGGTATTTTTTGAGCTCGTCTTGCATTTGATTTTGCCTGTTGTGTCGAATATGACGCGGCGGTAAAAATTACAATAACAATTTTTGTTGTTACAAATGAGCCATAATACAGTCAGGATAATAATTTAATTGACGGACTATCCAAGCTTTATATTTAATTTTTAATTTGTTCTTTAGGGAGGAACGAAAAACTAATCGTATTATAAAATTGATTTGTATGTATGTATTTTAAAAAATAATTTAGAAAATAAATGAATGCTTAAACCATTGAGTACAACCAAGGTCGTCGAATTGAAGCAGTTAGACCATTTAGGTACTCGACTGGATAAATGTATGATTCTCTATTTGAAATAACTCGGCACGAGGCAGAATGATTTGCCAAAAAAAAATTAATAGTTTTAATTTAATTTGCATTGTAGTCATTTGGCATAACATTCTCAATAGAATAAATGTAGTTAGGAAAGTCAAAATATATTGTAATAAAGTGGGTTATATTAAAGAATAACTTAAAACATTGCCATAAGAAAATGTATTAAATAAGATGGCTTTTGGGTGTGGCTGATATACCAAGTTGAGCAATCCTTACAATGTAGGAATGATGAAATATGTTTACTAACTAAAGATGTACTTGCAAACGGACTTACGTCATTTGAACGCCAGCTGCATGGTCATGTTGCGAAATCATTACAATGTTGCAAGGTGGTTAGTATTTAATAAGGACCAACTGCGATAAATGGCGTGATCTGTTCGTGGAAAACCATGTCTCATGGTCATAAAAAGTAAGAATTAATGCGAAATGATGTAACACGAAACAGCTGGCTTTGGCAGCTGTTGAAAATATTGGGAAAGAAGGAGAAAAACTTGGAGTATAAGTATGGTCGGATTTAATACAGAATTCAGTTCCCTGGGAGAGTATGACAGCGATATCTAGGAGTAGGAACAATGAGATCTAGATGACAGACTAGAATAAATTGATGCTATGGTTTCGTACGCCGCATTGGGTTGTTCAGACCTAAATCATGTTATGTATTTGGATCCCGTTTGTCGAACAGTTGAATTATACTTGTAAATAATGTTTTGCCAATATATGTGATGTTAGTCCATTCCGTATTTTAATATAACCTTTCGCAAGCGCCAAGCTAAACACTCGTAATGAAGTTAGACTCAAAGTCTCTACCATCGTGTTAAGACAAAAACATAGGCGGTCTTAACCCACTATGTTGCAAGAAGCCACTTCGTTACAATATCAACAGATATTTCAAATGCGGAATCTATTTTAGAAAAAACAAAAAACTATTTTCAAAATATACGTTCAGAAAAAGGGTTCAAGGATATAAGTAAGAATCACATTTCAAACCCATCAAAATATTGGGCCAAGGAAAAAGACAATTTACTTATGAATCGCATGATAATATTACAGATCCCAAATAAAACTTCAAAGTAGAATGTTTTTTTTTAAATATTTTTTAAATGAACATATTATGTATGAATATTTTTTTTTATATGACATTGAAAATTTAGGCAAGAAATTTACGAGAAGAACTTCTAACAAATTGTCAAAATTTAATTCTAAGTGATATTGATGGGAATGAATTGTATGATTAGTTATTAGCTTTATCTGATATAAGCACACCCGACATGCCACAATTAACAATTCTAGAGTTCATCTTTAAGAATAATTGAGCTCCAAATATAGCTGTAGCGTTGAGAGTTTTCTTAACAGTACCAGTATCTGCATCGACTGGAGAAAAAGCTATTCTAAACTAAAAATTACTAAAAATTACTTGAGAAGCACATTTTCACAAACTCGTTTGTCAGGACTAGCCTCATTTCCATAGAAAACCAAATTGCTAAATCTCCCGATTTTACAAATACATGTATTAACAGATTTCGCATCAAGAAAGGCAAGAAAATGTTTTCAAAATAATGTTTCGTTCTTCAGTAATGATGCAATAATAGTTATTTAAGCTACAAGGAATGTAAGGACGTATTAACATTTGAGGTAGGCGAATATGAGCCGAGGCGAAGCCAACGCTCGTCGATTTGTGGTAACTATGCGTCCTTGGCAACGTTAAAAAGATCGGTTAGGTACAGAACGTTTTTAATGAGAAATCAAATGGCGTGAACAAATTTGGTATACGATGTGCTGTTAAAAAGTTATTGACGAAATTACATTATCCCCATTATCCCACATAGTTCGTTTACTTTTAGAATTACAAACAACAAAACGAACAAAACAAAAACCATGTATCGCGAATATGACAGGAATTTACAGAAGAAACGGGAACAAACAAAATACTCCTAAAATATTAAACAAAACATGCAAGAAACACTTTCAATGGGACAATGGTTTTACCAGAATATCCAGGTAGTTGTTTTGATCGTCTATCCGAGTTTTTCTCAGAGACGAACTTTATCTTCTTTTTAGAGTGGCACACCCTTTACAGGGAGTTGCCGATCCTCTCTTCATATGTCTGTGGTGTGCGTGTCAAGTAGCCTACAGACATAGGGGACCTACAGCTTAACGTGGGCTCTGAACCACGGAAGTGCTTGCACTTCTACTCCATAGAGGACTTTACTAGGCAGAATACTCCTCGGTGGTTTGCCATTGCCTTCCGAGGGAAGCCAACTATAGCTCCCATTAAAAAAAACAATAATATACTTTATTAGTGATAACTGAGAGCAGCGTCAAAATTTATTCCAGAATTACTATTTTTACATTCTATTTTTAAATCGTGCGTATTTTAGTTAATATTGTAAATTTCCGCCATGTTTGTAATTTATAGTTTATGTTTTGTTTCATGACTATCTTGAGCTAGTAACAAAGATGTTTTCTAAAACTATGCGTAAATTTTCTACCAAACCGCTTTAAAAGCATTTAAAAAAGGGTTTACGAATTGTTGGTCTCTACATTCTAGATAAATAGTTCTAGTGCCATACAGATTCTGGCGGGGAGAAGATTATGCTATTTCTGAATTATGGGCAGTATGCTCAATTTCGATGACTTATATGTCTGGAGGTCTTTAGGGGTAGGTGTTACCGCTTCTTAAGAAGTTTTTTTATGCATTAGTATCACCGATCATGATTACTGGCGATTGTTAATCGATCGATTTGGTTAGAATCTCTTTAGCTTTACCTTTTATAATTTTGAGTGTAGTAACAAACATCATGTCAACAATGACTAATTAGCCGCAGTGCTTTAAAATCCTATTTTGTAATTTGCCAGTTAATGGATTTGCGTTTACACGTTTTCCACAATTTCCTTCATCTTGAATTTTACCTTTCAATGTTTAGGGTACGAAGGATATATGACAGCCTACCATCATTTTACGTTGCTCTACTGCAATTCCACTATTTTCATTCTTAAATGGAGCATATTCTAAAAAGTCATTATTACTGATTATCTGATTAAGCTTTCCTGAAACTCTAGAATATCTAAGAAGCTTCGCAAGCAATATGAAAAATTAAACCTGATACAATGTAGCACTTGTAGCAGGTTGCTGTTTTTAAAAATAGAAAAAAGAATCCTGAAATTATTTAGAAATGCATGGTTCAAACAAGGATTCTTATGATGCTCATTAAAGTATAAAGAATTTTAAACTGCTAACTTCAAATCTAAAACGCAATTTTTAAATATAAATTCCCTAATTGATGACGATGTACTTGCTGTTACGAGTATTGCTATTCATATGAAAGTTTTAATTAACCTTTTAATTTTACGAGTGACGTAAACCGCTCCTTCAAGGAATATATAGTTCTCATTTATTTTGTAATTACGTAATAAATCATTGCTCATTGTATTATAAAAGCATACCGTAAGACCAAAGTTTGAGTTGATACGATATGGACCAAAAGTCTCACATTGAAATTATTTGTATTCTGACTTCACAAGATTGTCCTAAATCATAACAAATAACTGCAATACAATTTAGAATATAAACTAGTCATTTAGCCTGTAGCTATTTAAAAAATTTAATTACAGTAGAATCCCAATTATCCAGGTAACGTGGGCATAACCTGCCTCGGATAAATGAAAACTCCAATAACGCGAATTATATGTATATTAATGTAGTTTATTTTCACCAAACGAGTAACGCATAGAATTGCTTTTTAAATATTTTTATTTCATAAATAAGTCAAGCATACACACATGTATTCCTGTATATACAGATTGTCCGAAAACCAGCCTAAACACACAAAAATTAATGAGCGAAACAAGGAAGACATAAACAATATGGGTAGCACAACAAAGATAGAATGCAATCATGGCTAGGTAAATTTTTAAAATAAAGATGTCTCTCAAATAACAAACAAGCAAGCAAAAACATATGTCATAAATATTTTATCTGTCATTAAAAGCATAAAGTGAGGTTAAATTGCTGATCGTTTTAATTCGTGTATTCAAAGTGTGCAGGTTAAAACCACGATATGCTATTCAATTGCGAAGAAGAGATGTGATGCCATAAGAATTATTAATCGATAGGGAGAAAGAATTGGAATTTATGCTTTTAATGACAGATAAAATACTTATGACAGATGTTTTTGCTTGTTATTGGAGAGAGATCATTAGTTTAAAAATTTACCTAGCCATGATTTCATTCTATCTTTGTTGTGCTACCCATACTGTTTATGTCTTCCTTGTTGCACTCATTAATTTTTGTATGTTTAGACTGGTTTTCGGACAATCTGTATACGTAAACTATAAATAAAACATCATATTAAACATAAATACGTAACATATATTACAATGCATTGAAATAACTGTCAATCCATGACTGCTTCATACTGGTCCGCCTTTTTCTGGCTGCAATATCTCTCCAACGTTTTAAAAGTAATACGTCCACTGTGGCTTCTGTTTGTTCTACATATAAAGTGCCCTTTCTAAGACAGCAAGACCTTCCTTGATATGTTCCTCAGCCACACAGTCATCTATTTCGTCCCCCGCTTCTTCCTCCAACTCTTGCGCCTGTAGAGTAGCGTCAGCTAATTCTTCAATGCTAAATTCTTGTTCTTCATTATCAAACGCAACCCAATGTATAACATCATCTTCTGTGAACCTTTTAGTTGTCGCATCAGTTTACATAAACTTGACTTTGTTTTATTGCTGCTCTCCCTCATTAGGTTTACACACAATTCACTCAAAGGTAACTAGTCATTTTCATCGTAATCACTATCATTATCAGCACTCAAAATTCTAAACCACGATTTTTGTATTGTCGTCTCCTACACATTATTCCAAGCCTGACTGATGCACGACATCTTTCAGTGTAATTTTTCGCAAACAGCATACGAGATCTTCATTTTCTGTGAGTTCTAAAAGGTTTTCGAGAAACAATCGCCTGCAGTTTTTCTTTATATTCTCAAGAACACCATGGTCCATAGGCTGTAACACACTGGTTACGTTTGGCGGCAAAAATATCACAAAAATGCCATCTTTTCGTAAATTTTCGCCTGGATGTGATGGAGCATTATCTACTGTCTTACTGGGAAGACCATTTTTCTTCAAGAATTTTGTTACTGACGGGACAAACTCCTCATAAACCCAGGTTGTGAATAAGTTTTGATGGACGATCCAAACGTTCTTTTGATTTTTGTAATAAACAGGTAGAGCTTGAGGTGAAATGTTCTTCAGAGCTCTTGGTCGGGCCGATTTTCCGATAACCATCAGTTGAAGTTTGTGTCTTCCCGATGCATTTGCACAAGCTATTATCGTTAGTTGTTCTTTACTCCTTTTGTGTTCAGGGGCTGAAGTTTCTTGCTGAGATGCCCATGTTTTTTCAGGGAGCATTTTATAATTCAGTCCACTGTCATCGCAGTTATACAGGCTGTCCCCTTAGGAAACCGACAAACTTTTACCATGTATCATGTATTCTAGGGGCCATTTTAATTAAAAAAAATACATATAAACTATGGGTCAATTCTTCTACAACTAGGTCTGATCCACAAAATACTCCCCTATGAGTTTTGACATCTTTTATGTTTGATGCTATTTTCTTTGAGATTAGTACAGGGTCAATTTGATATAGTCTACAACTATATCTACCATACGCGTTCCGTTTTGATTAACTACGATAGAAACAAGTAGTCCAATTTAAAGGTATCATCAGTAGTCATGAAATTAAAGTTCGTGTTTTAACTTTGTTTCAGGAGATGTTGACAAAACATAAAACAATTAATATCACAAATAAATCTAGATATCTTAATTTTTATTAGTTGCTATTAGTTAAGACATAACGTTTAATTCCATAGGTTACTGAGGATGACTTCATACCTTCGAAAAAGTGCCTGTGGACACACCACAATATATTTTGTTCCATACGATGTTAAATTTATAATAACCAAATTGGTCTTGCTAAAGTGACAAACGATGCAGCGAGATAATATCAAAACGCCATTTAATCGTTAAGCAAACTCTATTGTAAGTGCATAGCAAACATTCACTAAGAATTTAGATTAACGGTGGTAGATTATTGATTACTCAAATTTAAATTTAAACCAGTCTGCCACCGTAGTTCGTCTTTTCTTAGGTGTATTAAATACTTATCAAATTTCTTACGGAAAAGTAGTGTTTCAAACGATTTAGTTTTTATTGAAGTAAAATTTCGCTGTTTAAAATTTTATGTTTATAGTCAATTAACAAATAATAATATTAAGAACCTAGCACTATTTTAATAGGTATGCTTTCTAATTTAATTTTATTTTACAAGTGGCATCTCGAAAATTAAATTCTAGCATGAACCGACGCGACGATTTTTTACTTTGTCTGGAGCTTCATAGAGCAGAGTAAACAAATAACTCTGTCGACTTATAGCAGAAGTATTATCAACAATATAGTGCAGTTCTGCTCTAAATAAAGAAAGCGCAATTTATTTACGTTACTTTGCTTGTTTACAAAACAGCAATTCTCCTTTTTCCGTATTCAACTCGCAGAATGTTGATACTTCTGAAACTGTTTATCTAATGTTGAAGCAAATACAACGAGCCATTCATAACTAGTTGGCTCTTATTTTTTTAATATTCACGTAGTTTCTTTGCCGTTGCGTCATAGAGCTTTGCCGTTAATGGTTACAAATTTCTAAATAATTTTTAGTACATTTTGACATCTTTTTAAAACGTAAAAAGTTAAAATATTTTAAATAAAATGGAAAATACCTAGATAATTTGGGCTCATTTTAGTTGTCAAGCTCTGCTAATGACAGCAAAATAAATTATAAAGCTGTCAACTTGATTAATAAAAATATTTACATCAAAGATTTCTCAAATAAAAAGTTAAGACATTACCATGTGAAAAAATTAGGTACTTAGTTAATAAAAAGTTTAATATAACATCGAAATGTAATGCACTGCCCCATATACCCGTCACGTATGCTATAACTATAACCCAGCAGTTATAAGCAACAACTGCTACTAGAGGGTGCCACCAATATCCCTCAACAGAAGAAAGGAGGGAATGGATGACATTACCCCGTTGAGTTCAAATGCTTACCATATAAAGAACGAAGTGATATATAAAACCCTCGCCTTTTTCTAAGAAAAAGCCATAAATAATCATTGTATGAGCAGTGTTGCGCGCAATAATCCAAAAGTAACGCTTGAAAAATTAAATTGGCGTTTCTTAAAAGATTGTTTTCAAAATTAAGGCGCTCTCTTTATATCGACATTTATAATGGATTGTAATACATTATGTTTTAGATAATAAATTAATTACATTCTCTTAATAGTAAACAATAAACTTCTACTATTACTGATAAAAACACTACCACTACTTAATTACATATTAAATATTAGTTATAACAGATATTCAAACAGACCACAATTCTGATGTAAACAATAACATAACCTATTAATAATATTTGCGAATTGTTTGTCCGTATTAAATCGGCATTCAGTAACGATCGCTTCCCACAAAGAACCCCACAAGCAAAAATCGTAAGGTGCCAAATCAGGCGATCTAGCTGGCCAATTTATAATGCCTACGCGACCAATCCAATGATTGGGAAAGGATTCGTTTAAATAGTTTTTAACGGTGATTCCAAAATATACTGGGCAACCATCATGCTGAAACCAGATCTCTTGCGATTTCTGCTAATGTGAGGTCAATATCATTTATTAGTAAATCAAGATATGCTGCCCCCAAACGTGTAGGGGATAGGCTGGTACAGTGGCCACCTTTTCAGTAAACACTTAATAAATAAACAATAAATTAGAATATTGAAATCCATTTTGTGGCAAACAAAACTTACCATGTGAGTGCATTATAATGACAGTCCGATTTATAAAACGAAATATAAATAAACACAATAATCTGAATTTTATTTATTTATTGTAAATGTGGCCACTATACCTAACTGAATGGTATGGTGGCCATAAACGTGAGGTACAATGACCACTACTTTTTTCTGCATCAATAAGATTGATAACAAGTTTAATATCCAGTGGTAGGTAGGCTTTACTAATATCATTTCATGCAAAACACAGTTAAAAATAAAATATTTTCTACAAAAAGACAAATAAACTATTGTCACAACATACGGATAATAAAGAAAATTATTTTAACAAACATTGTAAGAAGATGGATCCACTCCAAAAGAAAATAAATTTGAAGTTCTACTTGTTCCCCTAGCATTTTTTGGTTGTGGCAGGGAAAAAACTACATCATCTTTTGGCACAGTGGCACAGTCTGGTGTAATTGGATATGAAAAGTTCATTCCATGTCGTCGTAAAAATGTTACTGCGTATTCATCTTCGGCGTTGAAAATTTCAGTGACTTTTGCTACATAAAATTTTGTGTTAAATAAATTGTACTACGATCTTGGGAAAATTCGCTTCTTCGTCAGATATTTCATCTAACTCTGAAAATTGATCTACATTCTCATCTGACTCTATAATGTCAGACATCTCAATATCACTAGTGCTTTCTTCACTAGATTCTAGTTTTGGGTTCATTTGGAATAGAAATTCTTCTTTTCAAACCTTTCTGCCTTTTAAATCTTCTTTGTCTATTGTACTCGGCTGACGAGTTGGCGTCAGGAGGCTGAGGTAAAGGGATTTCACTTCTGAGAAGGAAATGTAAGCAGTAAACAACTTTGGAGCTTCTACTACTTGTTTTAAAAACAATGTCGCTTCTGGACCGGGGTGACGAAACTTAAGTTACAAATTATAAAAACAATCAATCAAATCCAATTTTGTAATTATTGTCATCACTTTTGCATTATTCCCTCCTATAATTTAGTGCAACATATTTTCTATGCGGAAGAAATAATGTTTTTGTTTAGAATAGTAATGACGGGATTCCGGTGTCAAGTAGATACATGTTCTCGCAAGGACGCATTGGGCCGCATTCCTGGCTCACGCCATCTCGTCAGCCGAGCACAATAACTCTTTTTTATAGTTTCTTCTTCAATTTTTTTATAAATTGGGATATTAATCAAGGTTTCAGTAGTCTTCTTATTGCGGGTTTTCTTTTACGGTGCTGAGGTCACTTTTGGTATAAGGCTTCAACATTTCTGGAGATACGAATGGTTCTTCAGGTGTTTTGTCAACATGAAAAGACGTTATTGATTCTTTAATATCCTTGTCAGGTGTTTTATCTCGATGAAATGATGTTGATGAGAAAACGTTGAATTCAGATGTTTCATTATATGAAAAATGATTACTCGGTTCTAGTTTATCATCATGCACTATATCAGTTACAGATGCAGCCATAAAGCCATGTCGCTAAATATTTGGTGATTAAAGGGAAAAATTCCTGCAGCTCTAAATGCCGAAATAGAATTTTTTGGACAAAAGACAAGTGGCTACGAGTAACAGAAAATTTCGGCTATGTCGTATATGATTATTCTTTTTCCTGGATTTCTTTTAATGGACACGTTTGGCATTCGTCGCTATAATATTTTTTTAGAGGGCCATATACTCATTTATCCAGGGGTTGGATGGTAGTATGTGGCGGCAGAGTTAGTAGAATAATATTGTTTTCCTTCGGAAAGCTTTCATGGCTATCCATGATAAGCAAAACAGGAGAAACTTTTGTGGGATTGGTATTCTTTAAGAAATGCTTCATCCATTGTCCAAATAACTCAGCAGTCATCCATCCAGAGGGCAAAGCAACTCCCACAGTCCCTGGTGGGGCATTTTGTAACAACTGGTCCGTTGAAACCCATTACCCTAGCAAGTGACGTTGCTTTCGCTGCTCTTAAGGATAGTTATCTGTTCCGTTTCATGAATCCTATAACCAAAATTTTCTGTCCATGACTTAGGTGCTTTTTTCTTATTTGTAAGTGCCAATTCAAAAGCTAGTTTTCTGGCACTTTTTGGATTAAGTCCATGGTGCAGCCTGGTCATGATTTGCAAGTAATTACTAAGATCTTTTTCTTCATATATATTATAGTCAATATTTGATTGACTGAGTAATTTTGGGTCATTCTGGGTGCTCCTTCCAGAATTTCTGAATGCCAGTCAATATTATCACTGTTTATCTGGCATTTCCTCAGGTATCGCCTCAAAGTTGTATGAGGGATATTATATTTTATAGCAGCAGCTTTTTTGAGATAATCCACCATTCATTACATCGCGTATAGCGTCTTTCATGTCTTGGGCGGTAGTTTTGCCAATGGCGGTTTTTTTGGTTTTGGTCGTGGCATATTATCATCTGTAAATATCGTATTGATCAGCAAAATTTTATAATAAACATATTATTAATCATAGGTAAAAATGGCTGTGAATCTGTGATTGAATTGACATTGTTGACAATTGAAATTGATATTAAGCTTTGTGTTTCCTCTGTGGTTTATTTCATCAATTTGAGACACAAAATGGAAGAAAAACGTTATGGAGTAAAAGCTTATCTCATTACTGAGTTAAGGCGTTTTCAGTCGAATTTAAAACGGAAACGCAGAAAGATGCCTTTTCAAGAGTATGCGAACACCTTTATAAATGACAGCTCGGTGATTATTCGGAGTATCGTAATGGCAAATGAGGGGATGCTTTCGGTGTTGCCTTCAAGGTTCTTTACTACAGCTTTTCGACCGCCATAACAAATATTGGAAGACATTGACGGAACAGCAGTTAGGATTCAATTAGACCCCGGTTTGAATATTACTATTATATTCGATGAAATGGAGCATAAAATCCGCTTCATAACGGCAATGGGCGATTTAAATGTATCATCATCTGAAGAATCAGAAGAAAACAATTAATTTTTTCTGCCCGAATGTTATTTAATTTAAAAATAAGAACTTCGCTCAGAGAACTCGGGCGGTTTACACCGTTTATATGCGGGCTCCGGCAGTTTCGTAGATTTTACGGAGTTTTTTTTGTTGAAAGAGCGGGATTTCTTAAAAGTTGTAAGTATAGAGCGACCAGTGCTCCCAAGTACCAAGGTAATAATAGATTGGCGCTAATTATAATTATAATAAAGCTAGTGAAATAAGTGATTAAATGAACGGCATGTGTGTGCTACCAGAAGCAAGAAGGAAAAGCCCGAAGAAACACAGATAAGTTTTAGTTTTAAGTAATATCTAGGTTGTTTAGCTTAGCGTAGATTGAACTAGAGTCGGATGATAATGGCCGTGACTATGTAGTAATTATAACAAATCACACACATAAATGCAACTGGCGTGGCCATTAGGGTTTATTTTCGCTTGACCCTAGCAGGTACCTCTTACTATCCAGGGAAGCTGAAGGCAAAAATTTCAAGGCCTCTCTTTTGTAAAGAGGGTATACCAGATGTGACTTCGGTTCAAAAAAAAAGGCAATAAACTTATTTACAGAATCGGCCAACAAAACGAGGGAAATAAACGGCACCGAACTAATTAATATCATATTAAAAATATACATAGTCAAAGTTAGTAAATAGCAAATAGACGTAAGTAGCAATTGTGAAGTCAATAATTTTAGAATTTTAGACAAAAAGCAATATGCGCATACGACGTTATACGGGTATATGTAACGGAGACTCGTCTTATCAGGGTCACCTGTGCTTATTAAAATGGATGTCCGGTGTTGGTACCTAAGTTAATTTTCAAGTAGACTTAATCACAATTAGTTAAATGACAGCAGCTGTCAGTAGTTTTAATGAATAGTGGATATTTAAGAATTAATCTAAGATACTTAGTTTTTTTTCATAGGTTACTCTGATAGGACGAGTTCTTCTAACACTCGTTATAAGTTAAAAGTGTATTATATATTACTGTAAAATAACAATAACATTACATTACAATAATTATGTAGATAGGTTTCTGCTTAGTATAACTAGAACGAACAATAGCAATTGTATAGACTGGTAGTGCATATAACTCGGTAATTACAATCAAGGGGTGCGTGGCGTCCCACGATTTAATTTTGTTCGCGCCTCTTAACAGCAAAAGACGCCATTGATACCACAATCGGCAAGGCCGCGGGGGCCAGGAAGCTGGTGCCGTTTCAGGTAGAAATCCTATTTAAAGGACGGTCACAAAAACGAGGACCGCTCCCTGCAGGGTAGGGGTTAGAATATTTGAAATATGTTTACAGGGTAGTACTTAGATAAATAGGGAATAGAAATCAAATAATAACACCTAGTATTACAAAGACTAATAGGCAATAGGGGCATGCGAATGGTACATATGTGTACACAAACCAAAAGTAGGGTTCACTCAAGAAGGAAGCTCTGAACTTAAGAAGAAAAATCGCAAGGTATTTGAGGGAAAACCAAGAAAAATGCAACTGCAGCTGGAAGAAAATATCAAACAAGAAGAAGCGCCGCGGCTCTAGTTGGAAAAGGCGTAACGATTACAGCTCATCAAGAAATCTCCGAGGATATCTGCTCAATGACAGTAGAAATAAACAACCACATTAGAGGTTTTATAGGGGTGCATATACCATCTGACAAATGGATGTACAACTCAATGGCAGAAGTATACCAGGAAACAAGGAATGCGATCAAAAGAACGTCAACGATAATAGTAGGAGAGTTCAATGCACACCTAGGTATCGAAGAAGAGGCAAAAATTAATAGGACCAAAACTGAGGCACAGGAAATGCATCGCAAACGGTATCGTATTCAAAGACTTTGCACACCTCTTCCGACTTCATATTCAAAACACCTGAAGTAAGTCGAACTCCGTTAGAAAAGCATGGGAAAAGGGAGAACATCAAGCACAATTGGATTGGTTTCTAGGGAAAGACGGAAGCAGACCAAATTCTATCACATATGTACAAGCATCATGGCACCATGAAGTACGCACGGAATACGTACCTGTAAAAAATAACGGTTAGACTTAGCTAGAATTAAGTAACATATAACAGGGCAGGCATGTCTGCGCTAAGGCGTTTCATACCATAGACCTAGAAAACTAGCGGTAATACTAGAAATAATGTTAGTATAAAATGAAAAAAAAACTTGATTAACCATCTCGGTCATATATTCGACTCCCATTGAATATGTGATCTACTAACTGCCTTGCACTGTTGGCATGGGGTGGGCCTGGCGTAATCCAGGATTGATCCACGAGGATCTGCTCCATGTCAATTGATGATGATGATGATGATGAACATATTATTAATCATAGGGAACAGTGGCCACAGGTTTATACAGAAGAAGAGCAGTGGCCACTGTTCCTATATTATTCATGGCCACTGTACCAAAAACCACATGCTTAGAAAAACATAACCTACAACTTCTTACAATAAATATGGACTGGATCTGACAGTAAATGCTTGTATTTAGTACTACTACATGCGGTTTAATCTTGCAGCACATCACAAATTACTACTTATAGAAATTTTACACGTTTTGAAACTTACCTAAATTCTTTACCTACAACACGCTACAAACGAAATCTTCCGTATCAAATTTTAAAACACTCCTAACGCATACGCACTGTAATACCAACTATTTTAGTCGTGTTTATCAGCTCAGTTAAGAGATGGCAGCTGAACTCTTTATATTTAAGTTGATTAATAATCGGATTGATTGTCCCAATTTGCTATCCCTAATAAGTCTGTATATACCAGCCTACAGAACAAGACCACGCGATGTATTGCATGTACCAGCCTACCGAACGCACTTACGTCTGATCTCTCCTATTGTTAGAACGCTCATGAGTACTAATAGGTTTATTACTGAATCGGATGCAAATATATTTGATATGTCTGTAGTCAAATTTAAAATCATATTACAAAACTATTATCGGCTAAAGTATCTGTAAGTTAAAGGGTGTAACGCAAGTAAACTGAAGCTTTGTTATCTCACTTAACTAATCAATAATGTTCTGTTCAAAATATATATTTAGTTTTTTAGTTATAATTATGTCTTAATGTAATATATTAGGGGAATGCTGACTTTGTAATTGGGTATTGCCCGTTTTGTCAGTAAGAAAATAAATAAATAAATAAATATCTATACATACTTCGGAAATATTTAGAAGTGGCCACTGTACCTGACTGACCACTGTACCAGCCTCTACCCTATTCACCAGTACAGCAAATTGATGATAGAGAGTTTTGGTCCAGGTTTGCACGTTCTTTTCAGTCATTTCAAAACCCTCTTGATGACAGTTTATCTTATAGGGATGGTATTTGTGTGTTTTTATGTTAATTTCCCTTGCTGGTATGTGTGTAACATTGCATTCTTCCAAACACCATTGGATCGGGCTGATAAGATATTTTACTCTAAAAACTACACCGAAGCGGCCTATCATCAAATTCGTTGAATTTGATTAAATCGTATCTGCAGAATGGACATTTTGTACTTAAACACGGTGGAAATATCTCAGGCAAATTTAAAGCGAATCCAGGTGTTCCACAGGGTTCAAATTTAGAACCTTTACTATTTTTAATATTCATAAATGATTTGCTTGCGGTAATAAAACTGAAAGTGTCTATTATTTGCCGATGAAATGAAATTTATACCAAAATTTAAACAATATATGATAATTGGGCTTTACAAACTGATATGAATAATGTATACCACTGTAGCATTGAAAATAAATTATACTTTAACATATCTTAAATATGTACAAATGTCTATAAATTTGAAAAGAGGAAAGCGCGTGTTTAACTACAAAATGAACGATGTTTATATTTCTACAGTTAAACAGCGTTGTAGATTTAGGAATATGATATGCCTCCAAATTAAGATTTGATCATATAGAAAGTGTAAAAGCTGGTGCATTAAGGGTTCCAGGTTTTATTATTTAATCAAACGACTTTACCTTATTGAATTTTTGCTATGTCTAAGATTTCATTCCATTTAGTATTACTAGAGAGCTTGAGTCTGCATTCTTATCGCAATATTGACTTTCATTCTTTATTCTGCATCTTATTAGATCAAGAAATTTGTTTTGTAAAGGTAATGAAATTGTAATTGCTGATTCTTGGTAATAATTCTCTGCAAGACCGACGTCGACAACACAATAATAAATGCAAGGTAATTGCTATTTGCAAAGTATATTAACTTTATACAATTATTTATGGAATTGAATCAAGAAAATTATAGAAAATTGATAATATGAAAAATTCTGAACTTGACTTACGTTATATTTTTTACAGAATATTTTTTGTCTAGGTGATTTTTAAAACAAACAAAACAATGATTTCCAGGCAACGGAAATGAAAAAATGTCACTAGATAAATTCATAAGTTCTTAACATGCCGGCCGCGTTGAAATCACAATGATTTCAAGGAACAAAGTAATTAATTACAATAATAACAAAAAGAAAAATACGGTAAAAATGAACTTAAATCTAGAAATACAAGTTATACAAGTAGTAAATATAATAACAATAACAAATAGAAAAAGACGATAAACTGAAAATAAATTGTTTGTAAATGTTCACTTTTCTGCCACATAAATGAGTTTATGAATTTGGGAGTACACATAGTTTGTGGACAGATCGTTTAATGGTATGACCATTTGAAATTCTTAATGTAACAGACCGCACAACACCGTCATTGCCCATGTGAACTTCTGTTACACGTCCCAAAGCCCATTGTAAAGGTGGCAAATTGTCTTCTTTAATCAAGGCTAAAGAATCCTTTATTATCAGATTAGGAAGCTGTTGAAACCATTTTGTTTTTCGCTGCAATTCGGGGACTACTTCCAGACTCTAGCGACGCCAGAAGGATTGTACTAGGCGTTGAATTCCTTGGTACAACGTCAGTCTATTTTCACTAATCTGATCCAAGTTTACTTCAGGTAGTGAATGAAATGATTTGGAAATTAAAAAATGTGCAGGTGTTAAAGGAATTAAATCTGAAGGATCTGAGGATAATGGGGACAGGGGCCGCGAATTCAATATTGCCTCTATTTGGGTTAATAAAGTATGAAAATCCTCATAATTTAAGGAAGTATTTCCTAAGACACGTTTTAAATGCGTTTTGACGGATTTGATACCGCTTTCCCACATTCCACCTTGATGAGGTGTTTTGGGTATAATAAACTCCCACTTTATCTGCTCATTTGCCATAAAATCAGAAAAACAATTATTCGTAGTTTCTAAATTTAAAAAACTTTGAAGTTCTTTTAACTCATTAGCAGCACCTTTGAAGTTAGTTGCATTATCTGAAGAAATCGTAATTGGCTTTCCTCTACGGCTAATAAACCGCCGGAAAACTGCTATAAAGGATTCCGTAGATAAGCAGGTTGTTAATTCTAAGTGTATAGCCCTTGTTACTAAACATATGAACAAACAAATGTAGGACTTGATAAGTTTGGAACCTCGAAGCTTTCTGTCCTTGATTAAAATTGGACCAGCGTAATCAACACCGACGTTAGAAAATACAGGAGTTCCAACCTGTAGACGTTTTGCAGGTAAATCGCCCATAATAGGATGGTAAGATCGAGGATTAACACGAAAACATTTAATACAGTCATGCACTGTCTTTTTGGCGATATTTCGCCCTGAAATGGGCCAATAGTACTCGCGTATGGCAGCCAACAAATGTTGAGCTCCGCAATGTAGTAAATTTTCATGGAAGTACTTAAAAATGAGTTTAGTGAAAGCGTGCTCCTTTGGAAGCAATGCGGGAAATTTTTTGTCAAAGGAGTAAGCGGAATTTCGTATCCTACCACCTACTCTTAGAATACCAATTTTGTCAAGAAAAGGACTTAGCGGCAGAATGCTAGAATTATTTTCTAAATTTTGCTTATTTTTTAATTGTTTGATTTCAATTGAAAACGTTTCTGCCTGACATATGGTTATTAAAATGTTCATGGCTCTTTCTAATTCAATAGTTTGTAAGTTACCTTTGCTTCGCTGGGCTACCGAAAGTTGCACATTTTTTATGAAACGGAGCATCCAAGCGAATACTCGTTTAAGTTTGGAAAGGGATGAAAATTTCTGAAACATGTTTAAAGCTGGAACCGTTAGAAAATTAAAGATAAGATCGGATTGAGCTTTTACTTCGGAAGAAGGTTCTTCAGCTTTGATAGTTGGAAGTGTAGGCCATTGATCGGGAGTTAAATTTAAAAAAGATGGGCCATGCCACCATAAAGAGTTGCTTAACAAATCAACACTGGAAGTACCCCGGGAAATTAAATCTGAGGGATTTTGTTTTGACGGAACGTAATACCAATCACAAGGCTCTGAAGTTTCCTGAATGCCCGCGATTCGATTGGCAACAAAAACTTTATATTTGTTAGGCGGAGAATTAATCCACTTTAAAACTATCGTTGAATCTGTCCAAAAATATGTTCTACTGAAACTGAGAGTGAGGGTATTTTTAACTTTTAGAAGAAGTTGTGTCAATAGTAAAGCCGCGCAGAGCTCTAGTCGAGGTATGGTTGTGGTGCGTATAGGGGCCACTCGTGATTTAGAGCACAACAACTGTATGGAAACAGTATTATCAGGATGTATACATCTGACATAAATGCAACAGCCAAAAGCTCTACAACTGCTATCACTAAAACCATGTAATTCGATGGTAGAAGTGTTTTTAGAAATAACACACCTAGGAATCTTTAAGCTACTTAATAATGGAAGTTCATTCTTAAATATGTTCCATTCTGAATTCAGAAATTCTGGGATACGTTCATCCCAAGTTAACTGTAGTTGCCAGAGTCTTTGGATTATTAATTTGCCTGTGACAATAATTGGGGACACCAAACCTAGTGGATCAAATAATTGTGCTATGGTTGAAAGAATTATCCGTTTTGATACTTGTTGTAAATTCGAAGTAATTGGAATACTGTCTTGAATTGTGTCTGCAAGAGAGTTCCAAGTAATACCTAAAGCCTTGGCATTCTCGCGTTCACCTAAAGGGATTGTATGAAATTGCGCACTAGAATCGCTATCTGACAAAATATTTGAATTGTTTGATAAGAATTTTCTAATAGGAAAACCTGCTTCACTCAAAATTATAGTTATTTCTTCTTTTATTTGCAACACTTCGTCTACAGTATCGGCTCCTGTGATAAGATCGTCCATATAAAAATCAGATCTCAAAATAGATGAAGTTTTAGGAAATGTTTGAAAATTTAATTGTGCCAAATATTGCAGACATTTTGTAGCTAAATAGCTAGCACTTGCAGTACCGTAAGTCACAGTTTGCAATTCGTAAGTATCTAACTGTAACTCAGGACCATCACGCCAAAGGATACGCTGAAACTTTCTTTGTAAAGGATTTATCAAAATCTGGCGATACATTTTCTCAATGTCGCCCGTTAAAGCAATCTTATGCTGTCGAAAACGTAATAGGATAGAAATCAGGTCATCCTGGATTACAGGTCCTACTATTTGAGTATCGTTGATGGAAACATTGGAATCAGATTTTGCACTTCCATCAAATACTACACGAAGCTTTGTTGTTAGAGAGCTCGATTTGATTATCGCATGATGCGGCAAATAAAATGCAGGAATACTAGTAAGTGAAACTGAAGAATCTAAGACTTCGAAAGTAGGCTCATTATTTGCAACTTTTGGCCTGTCATAATTTGTAATTCTAATCATGTGACCAAGGTCACGATATTCGTGGATAAATTTTAAGTATTCTGACCTCAAGGTTGGATTTCTTAACAATTTTTTCTCTAAATGAAAAAATCGCATAGTAGCTTGTACTTCAGAATCGCCTAATTTTATAATATTAGAATTGAAGGGAATTGAAACTATTAGACGACCATCAGATTTTCGCGACACAGTTCGCGTAAAATAATCTTCGCAATATCGCTCTTCGCGAGATAACAGAGATAATTCATTCTTTAAAGATACATTTTCCATCTGCCAAAACGCTTGAATGGAATTCTGTAATGAATCACTGCGATCATTTTCGTCAGTTGATACATGTAAACATATATTATTTTGAAAACTTTTACCATAACTGCACGGACCTGAAACTACCCAACCTAACAAAGTCTTTTGCAGAACGGGTTTATCTTCGCCTAAGGAAATTTGTCCGATGCACATAAGGTGGTAAAACTTACCCGCGCCAATAAGTAAATCAACGGGCAAAGATTTGTTAAAATCGTTATCTGCTAATCTTATATTTCTGGGAAGCCCCAGCTGCGATTTGTCAAATGAATTACAAGGTAGATTTTCCGAGATTTTTGGAACTGTAAGACATTGCAGATTTGTTTGAAAACCATTATGCAAAGAGGATAGTTGAATGTGTACAATAGAACTTGATTCTGTAGCACAAGAATTGAGACCTAAGATTTTTGTTTTGGACTTATTTTGTTCCAAATGCAACTTCTTGGCTAAGTTTTCGGTTATGAAATTTACGTGACTACCACTATCCAGTATCGCCCTACAAGTGTACCAATTATGATTCCTTGCTCTTATCTTTACTATGGCAGTTGAAAGTAAATTCTCATTAGGAGATGTATCGAAAGAAGAAAGTGAAATTCGGGAATCATTTTGAACAACGGTTTTTGAAGTTTCTTTAGTAGCAGTAGTAGCAACTTGGTCTTCAGAATTGTTCTTTGGAATTTCAAAATGTAACAAAGAATGATGTCTTTTATTGCAAATGCGACAATTATATTTGGAATTGCAAGAATTGTAACTTGAGTGCCGCAAACAATTTTTGCAGATTTTTAATTCGTTCGTTTTATCGAACCTTTGTTTGGTAGATAAAGATAGAAACTTTGGGCATTCCGTTATATAATGATTGCTTTTGCAATTATAGCAAGATATATTATTAGGTGTTACCAATAATGATTGTTGATTACTATTAAATCTTTGTTTGTAACTATTTTTAGCATCAGAAAGCTTATTAGAATTATAACCTTTATTATTGGAATCTATTTCTTCTAAGAGCTCGCAGTGACCTTTTAGAAATTCATTTATTTCTTCTAAACTTGGAATTGAACGGGTTTTAAATTCGATAAATTTACTTTTAGTGCTAATATCGAGTTTGGACATTAATATATGATATAAAAAACAAGTGCATTGTTCTATCGGCACTGATAAATTTTGTAAAGCCCTGATGTGTTTTACAAATTCGTCAGATAATTTTCTGAGATCAAATGCACTACGTTTGTTCATAGTTTTTAGATCGAAAATGCCTTTAATATGATTTAAAATAATTTGTTTAGGGTTGTTGTACCGATCAATTACCATGTCAAAAGCAATTTTGTAGTTATCAGCAGATGGCTGAATGTTAGCAATGGTTTGAGCTGCGGCTCCGCGAAGGGTAGTTTTTAAGTACATAAACTTTTCTATATCTGATAAAATTGCATTATCATGAATTAAGGAAATGAATGTTTCATAAAATGAAGTGAATTCAATATAATTCCCATCAAATGATGGTAGTGAAATACGTGGCAACTTCGTATTCAATGTAAAAGCAGCTTGTGTGGCATTTGAACCGTTTGTCTTGCAATGCAAATTTTCATTAGAGTTGCTTGCAGATGATTTAGATAAATTTGAATCTAATAAAAAGGATGCCCGTGCGCTAAGATCAATATATTTGTCAAAGAAACTGTCGGGTTCTAACATCTCAGCATCCACAACGGACAAAACGCTAAGATGGATCATTGTGTCATTATATTTTTCAGGCAAATCCTTAATTGCATCGCAACGCAAACGAATTTTCGCAAGAACCTCTTGATCTGTCACAGTAGTAGATACGGATTCTAAGAATGTTTCAAAATTATTTAATTTATTAATCATGCTTTTGCCACTAGCAAGTAAAAGCTTTTCTTCTTTGCTTTTAGCCATTTTGACGTTTTATAGAAATTGCTAACTACCAACAAAGGTAAATATGCAAATGTAAATAGGTAACTTAAGTAAATGCAATTGAAAGCCTTTTTTAACGCGTGTAAGTAATATTCAAATTCGGACTTTATGGCAAAGATTGCGCAACAAAGAAATTGTAAATAGTAGTCTGAATTTGGAATAATACGGAAATATATGTAGTAGGCGTGAAAGGCGATATACGTCAATCAAAACGCAATCATAACGTAATATACAAATGTTAATGTATGTAACTTGTAAACGAAATTGTAAGTAAGTCGGAATGTTTAATAGTGGAGGCAATATGAAATTTAACGTAAAGGGGGTTAAAAGGAAAATAGATATTTGAAGTAAACCTGACCTTACGTTGTGAAATAGACCTGACCACTACCAAACAGGGAAACGTCGTCGTCTGGTCGCCAATGAAAACACGTTCATCACGTGCAGTTGTAATCTTGAATTTTCATTCTTCTGATAAATTCATCTCTTGAAATATTCGTGCTCCGAAGGACCAAAATGTTTTGTAAAGGTAATGAAATTGTAATTGCTGATTCTTGGTAATAATTCTCTGCAAGACCGACGTCGACAACACAATAATAAATGCAAGGTAATTGCTATTTGCAAAGTATATTAACTTTATACAATTATTTATGGAATTGAATCAAGAAAATTATAGAAAATTGATAATATGAAAAATTCTGAACTTGACTTACGTTATATTTTTTACAGAATATTTTTTGTCTAGGTGATTTTTAAAACAAACAAAACAATGATTTCCAGGCAACGGAAATGAAAAAATGTCACTAGATAAATTCATAAGTTCTTAACAAAATTTAACCCTTTTTTTCTGTCAAACGTAATGCAATAAATGCACGAGGAACTGACACCTTATATTATATCTTCGTTATATTTCAAAAGACGTTATTTACTTATCCTGGAGTATACTACTTTATTTAGATACAGTTGTATTATCGACATATTCCGTTATTATTCGACTACAAATTGTTGTAGTGCATTAATAAAGACGCATCACTGCTTATACTTTCAATGGATACCTCTAAGGGTCATGTACTTCACAGGTAATGAAAATGAGTTACCAGAAAAACACTGAATATCTGATACCTACAACAACACTACTTTTTTTAGAGTACCCAAGTTTTAGTTTGAGAATGGCTAACAAATTTTAATGGAATTTTGCCGGACGAGGTATGAAAATGCAGCTGTATTTTATAACCACATCTCTATGCCTCAACAACTTCATTTTCAGAGTACAAAATTTTAAAAACCTGATTTGAACTAAACAGTTAGTTATATCATTCACCGAAGTGATACTAAAATCACTCACCTTGAAACACTCCAGTTACCAAGTTACAAAGATAAACACTACAAAATTTAGGAAAAACAGTCGTTGAAAGGAATCGTTAATATCGGGTATTTCCGCCTCTATTCTCTTTTACAGCCTAACAACGACGCCCATACTTAAAATAAGTATGCTTAAATCATTCTGATTCAGTCTGTTCCATATTGTGAGAAGCCGGTATCCCATTTCTTCTAGGTTGTTATATTGGTTTGTATGATTTCTCAAATGCCTTCTAGCAAGTATATCCCAAACTTGTTTTATTGGATTGAGGCTGTCACTGCGTGCTGGCTATGCTTTACTGTTGATTCCAACTTCTGCAAGATAACTTTGCACTACCTGGGCGGCGTTCATTCTTCCAAGCTAAGACTACAAACTCCTAGCTATTATAAACAAATCTTTAAAAAACGGTCGTCAGTTGGAGTTGTTGGCAATTTTTACCTTGTCCAAGTCTTCTGGAGTGGTCACTGGTCTCCCTATGCTTTTGCATCATTCGAGACACCGATGTATGAAACACATCAAATCTTTGTTCAGTTCTGCGATTCATCAACACGCAAATTTTTCTTTGTAATACACATGGTAAACCAAAACTGCTATTAAAATCGATTTGATATTCAACGAAATTCTTATGTTCCAATAAAAAAAGGCGATAAGATAAACAAACAACATAATCATAATCATAATCATAATCATAATCATAATCTTTATTTATCCTTGAGATCAGAGACATCGATACAGGACAAGTCACGTAAGAACACTTACACAGTAGAATTACATTGTCAAATAATGGGATTAATTAAAATCAGGTCAACGCCCGTCATCGATATTACATTGTTAAAATTACATAATTAAAATTATACATATTATGCACATATCACAGACAATTGTCACAGTCAGTATCAACAGTCTCCAAACTTATAATCCAAAAATTGTTGTACTGAATAAAATGCCTGTCTAACCAATACCTCTTGCAATTTGTTTTTGAACAATTTTCCAGGACAAGCCTTTAAATCATTCGGTAATTTGTTGTACAGAACCGTACCCATATACCAAGGATTAGCTTTGTACAGCTGTAAACGATAATGGTGATGTTCCAAATAATACTGTCCATGTAGCGTACTATATTGATGGTAATTGTTGAGAAAAGTAAATTTATTTATACAAGGTGTCTCAGAGAGCTTTGCACTTTTCTTTCTAATTTTGCTCAGCTATCATCAGTTTTCACAACTAACTTTATCTGGAACTTAAAACTACATTTATTGGAAATTCATGTATGGAAAATTATATCATCTAGATGTCTCCCATTTCGCCGCTAACACTCTTCTAAGCGATGCCTTCGATTTTCCATTACGCCATTTTCCATAGCCCTAAAGTTACTGGTTGGACAGTAATATCCTCCAGTGGCATAATAGGCCCATACTTTTTTGAAAATAATAACGGACAAACAGTTACTGTAAATTCTGACAGGTAGGCCGCAATGATCCGTGAATTTTTTGGCCCTGCGCTCCAAGAATTTGATGATTTTAATGACCAGTGGTGGTTCCAGCAAGATGGGGCTACTAGCCACACAGCAAATACCGCATTATAAGCTGTAAGAGAATGGTACCCGGATAAATTGATATCAAGAAGAGACGACATCAACTGACCCCCAAGAAGCCCGAACATGGCCCCAAACGATTTTTTTTTCTGGGGATATCTTAAAAGTCGAGTTTGTAATAACGCCCCAGCAAATTTGATTCAGCTTAAAAATCGTATCCAGGAAGAGATTGAAGCCGTTACTCCTGACTTATGCACAAGCGTAGTGGAAAATCTAAGGCATCGCTTGGAAGAGTGCCAGCGGAGAAATGGGCGACATCTAGATGATATAATTTTCCATACATGAATTTCCAATAAATGTAGTTTTAAGTTCCAAATAAAGTTAGTTGTGAAAACTGATGATAGCTGAGCAAACTTAGAAAGAAAAGTGCAAAACCCTCTGAGACACCCTGTATTACTCTTTACAAATAGTAATATTTCTAAAATGTAGAGACCAAACAATGTCAAAATTCTTTTTTCAACAAATACTGATTTACAGGAAACACGCTTTGGAATTTTAAACATAACACGGAGAGCTCTCTTTTGCATTATAAAAACTCTCTGAACATCGGTTGCATTACCCCACAGTGCGATACCATATCTGATAATAGACTCAAAATTCGAAAAGTAGAATAACTTTAGAGTTTCGTGGTTTACCAGAAATGAGAGGCGATTGAGAGCAAAGCAGCTACTAGCTAACCTTTTACAAATAATGCTAATATGGTCTCTCCATTTTAGTGACGAGTCTAAATGAACGCCTAGTAATTTAAAAATAGAAACTTCGTTCATACGTGAATTATTAATTCTTAAGTTATAATTGATATTTAATTTTGAATTTCTAGTGTAAAATTGCATTGACACTGTTTTATCGATGTTTGTCATTAGACGGTTCCTACTGAGATATTTAACCAATTTATCAAGCTCATCATTAGCTTGTCGCATCAAACTTTCATCATCTTTTTGAGAGATTACAAGAGTAATATCATCAGCAAAGCGACAAAATTCACATGACAAAACATCGTCTATGTCATTAATATAAAGAAGAAAAAGCAGGGGACCGAGCACGCTCCCCTGTGGCACACCCACTTTAACTTCAAGTTAGTCTGACGTTATACCTATACAATTAACAAGTTGCTTTCTATTTAATAAAGATGATTTTAATAAATCATTAATTTTTCCCCGCAGACCCAACAGTTTAATTTTTTCCAATAGAACACTATGATTAACACAATCAAAGGCTTTCGAGAAGTCTATAAATATCGCCATTACGCGATTACCATTGTCTATATTTTCGTAAATAACTTGAAATAAACTTAATAATGCTGTTTTTGTGGAACGACTCTCTCGAAATCCATGTTGATTATTTGATAGAATATTGGACGATTTTAAAAAGGATAAAATACGAGAAGCAACCGCCTTTTCAATTATTTTGGAAAACGTTGACAATAATGCAATAGGCCGATAATTATTTAAAGATTTGGGGTCGCCTTTTTTGAAAAGTGGTATAATTTTTGCAATTTTTAGTGCGGTTGGAAAGTAGCCTAAATTGAAACATTCGCTTACGATGTGACAAAATGAAGTTACGACAAAAGATGCGCATTTTTTTATGAGAATAGGAGAGAAGCCATCAATGCCATGTGAAGTTTTGGAATTTAAAGACAAAATAATTGATAATATCTCATTTTCATCAGTAGGATTTAAAAATAACGTTCTATCCATGTCTACTCTCACTTCCCCTGACTTAACTGAACCGGTATGGTTGCAACCGGAGTTCAAAGTTAGTTCATTTGGTATGTTAACCAAATACTCATTGAATGCATTATATATGATATACGGATCCGCAACCTCGACATCATTGATTATAATACTTTGCGAGGCTGTCCTAGAAGAATTGCTCACACCCAAGCTATCATTTATGACTTTCCAAGTTGTTTTTGTTTTATCATTGGCGTTCTGGATTTTATGATCGAGGTACTTCTTTTTCGCTAGATTTAATACTCGCCTATAAATTAATTTATAGTTATTATAGTATCCCGTAGTAATTAACCCAACTCTTTTAAGATGGAACAATTCCTTCAGTTGCGCAGCTGAGATTTTTAAACCTTTAGTAAGCCAAGGCTTGTGCGATGTTTTATTTGACTTTTTAAATGTCGGGAAAGACAAATTATAATAATTCGTAAACACATTTATGAAATAGGAAAGTTTAGAGTCTATATCGGTTAGTTTATATAATTCATTCCAGTTTTCCGTTTTTAAATACAAAAGAAATTGTTCCAAGTTTCTTTGCGAAAAAGATATACCCGTGTACATTTGACTCAGTTCGGGAATTTTATGTTCAAAACTTACAGATTGTGCAAAATGGTCAGAATTTCCATTAAAAATTACGTGAGTATCTGAGAATTTATCGAAATTCGTAAAAACATAATCAATTCCCGTGCTGTTATCAGATGTTATTCGTGTTGGTTCATGGAAGACACTGTTAAACCCATACGATTGCATAAGCTGTAGTAAATTATTTCTACAGTTTGAATCAATTAAAATGTCAACATTTTTTGAAATTACATAGCAAAGTTAACATATCCTCCATCTTTTCGACAAAATTATAAAAATTACTATCAGGTGCTCTGTATACGCACACAATAGAAATGTTGGTATTATTTTGCTTATTTATATTCACATTCACTGCCGCACATTCCAGGATTTTGTCTACACTTGTATTAACAATATTTGGTATATTGGTAAAACTGTGAATAGATTTTACATAAATTAAAACACCGCCGCATTTGAAATTTTGTCTGCAATAAGAACTACCTCAATTGTACCCATATAGATTCGAACAGCAGGTTTCATCTTGCTTTAAAAAACTTTCTGACACGCACATTACGTCAACTTTTTGCATTATTAACATTGCTTCGAGTACTTGAAATTTTTTGCTGACGGATTGAAGATTTTGATGCACAACAGTAAATTCTTGTGTGGTGTTTGTAACCCTCGTCGATTTATTTACAAAAAATTTGTACTTTATTTTGTTTCGCCCACTAGTTCCTATAACTCATCCGTTTTTGCAAGACTAGGATATATCCTTGAATATGGCATCTAAGTTTAATTATGAGGGGATTCCATCCGAATGGGACCGCATTGAATGATTTTTAAATTTCTTCTTTTAGGCCAGACACTTTAAGTTCGGAAATTTTTGTTTTTAATTTTTCCTTTTCGCTACTTGCTTTAGATTTCCCAGTCATTGTCTTTGTGATTGATACGAATCAATCTCTGATCTCAAATAGTAATCACACGAATACACAAAACACTATAACTTCGTTAGTTAATTCTATTTGCATTAGTTTATTCTTCGGAGCACACTTAAAACGCGCCCGTATCGTAAAAATAATAAAAGTCAGTAGGGACGATCCACATATAGTTTATAAACCTTATATAAAAGGTGCTTTCGGAGTTCAAAGTGCTTCAAATGTTGCTTTAAAAATCGTATTTACTTGATACCAATACGTGGTGCCCTAGTTTATTGGAGTAGTGTATTCTATTTTTAGATCTTTTGCACCAGCTGATTCGATCATGGAACAGTATAGCTTTATCAGATTTAGATGTCCGTCTAGACTAGATGAATCATATTAGCCTAAACGAAAAATGGTATTAATATTAGTTAGCTAAATCACAATAACAGGAGTGACCTTTTCGTTTATCATCCACAGCGGTCACACTTTTAGATTGTTCTTCCTCTAGCTTTGCGAACTCGTCTTGCACGTATGCCGGATAGGAGGCCAACCTTACCAATCGAAGAAGGTGAATATGACTCGCAGTGTTGCAGTTATTAAAAGTGTTTGCATGATAACTGGGACCGTTGGCTAAACGTGCCCTTCGAAGCACAGATAAGCGTATTTTGCAAATTCCTGTGGGGATATTGTCGCAACGGGAATCGAACACAAGATGTTTATGTGAGAAGCCGATGCCTTTTGCAGGTAGCTATCCGCTTTTAGAATCGCTAGATACATTCTCTTTCATACTGCAAATAATTATATTTCGTTTTCGCAATTGGCGTTCCTGTACAATTGGGGACTTTAATAATGTCGCGGATATATAGCGCAACAGGGTCTGAGTATAGGCAACACACAATGCGGCTGTAGTAAGCTACGACATACCTACTTTAAAGTATCAAATACCTGCAATTTAAATTAGTATAAAATGACATTTAAAATACTTAAATTAAGTAATTACATTATAATAGTATACGCCTTGTTTTAAGATATATAAATGTATCTAATATAATTCCAAAATCCAAATTCTTAGCATAGTCAGCCTCAATACTTAAAACGATTGAACAATTACACATGTGCCGTGCCAATCATGCCTGCTGTGATTAGATCAAGATACAAATCATAAAACTAGCTGGTCACAAATAACAAGGGTTTTAAAAGATTTTTGTGTGTTTACAAGAATTTACCGCAGATTGTTATCTGCAAGTTCTTAAAAGAAGATTACCGATGTATTACTCACTATACGTAGTTAAATACTATTTCAAACCGCACATAAAAAAAGTCAACACAGGGTGTATAATGCAATAAAGAACGTTAATATGATTTCATATTCATTAACTTCATAAAAATCACATCGGAATGTTAGCGACTACGGATTTTCATTTATTTGTAGACAAAGTTAAATGCGATTTTCTTTGAATTAAGTGGAATTAATTAAAGTGTTACCTTTCCAGCAACAAGAATTGTAAAGACCGTATTGTCTATTGCGACGTAATATTTTCAGAACTGTTTTTCCACTTATACAGGGTGTTCGAAAAATAGACGGAGAGATTTCAGGGGGTGATTCCTTGTCAAAAACCGATTTTTTTTTTTTAATTTTAACACCCTGTATCTTGAAAACTATGCATTCCCGGACCCATGTTTATAGGAATTTTCTTTCATATTTTATGACAAGGAATCACCCCCTGAAATATCTCCGTTTATTTTTCGAACACCCTGTATAGAAATGTCATTTTATACTAACTGAAATTGTAGGTATTTGATACTTAAAGTAGGTATGTCGTAGCTTACCACAGCCGCAATGTGTGTTGCCTATACTCAGACCCTATATCCGCGGCATTATTAAGTTCCCCAATTGTACCTCAGATATAGCTTCTTAAAAAGAGCACTTTTGTTGCTCTTATCTTAGGGCAGTTGTGCTAAAGTAGATTTTATATTATGAAGTACAGAAAAAGGAGTGGATTCAAGAAATCTTTTGTACAAAATCGACAAACATATGGCTACAATAAGAAAACTTAACGTGGAAACAACTGATAAATGCAGAAAACCTGAAAACGTTCTAGAAACCCTTACCTGTATAACAACGTCACAACAATACTGCACCAACAAGTAGGCATGAACAAGCAGTAGTAGACCAGTTGTTGGACTACGAAAGATTCATAATAAATAACAAAGAAATTAACACTATAGCAATAGAAAACATATAAACGACAAGAACAACTAGCAAGAGAAAATGAAACAATCGTGAAAAATTAACCGTACTAAAGCTAAACATAAATAATCGAAACACAGACACAACCACATCTAAAACACAGAAATTACAGACATACAAGAATAAACAACAGACAACACTTGTCCATCACACTACACATACAAATAGGATAAATTAAACACGAAATAAATTAAATGGCGAGGAAGTAACCCATGTACAAAACCTGTACTGTCGGCACCAAAAATTAATAAAACCACAGATAATATCATAAAAATTATAAATCATACTATAAGAACTTATATTAAAGGTGATAGCGAGCTTGAAGAGATACACTTAATAATCCACGCTAATATTGAATATAAATAGGCGCCAGAAAAAACCGAAACGTTAGATGAGATTGAAGAACAAAAAAGAAAAACTAAGAAAATAACTAGGCCGAACAAGACAAGGTTTAAAGGTAAATCACAGTCACACAGTAGTAAAACATATCCATTACATAATTAACACCAAAACTCCCTCAGTTACAAAAGTACTCGAAACACTAAAACAAAAGCTCCCAATCTATTCAACTCGACTGAAACGATACAAAGCGTCAAATGAAAAACAAAGGAAAATACAGTATTCAGAAGTAAAGAAAGGATAATTTATAAATATCCAATATCTAAAGGAAAATGTGCAATACCACCCACCGAAGGAAGAATAAGAAAATTCTGGAGCAGCTTATGGTTAAATCCAGTCGAACACAATGCTGATGCTTTGTGGATACAAAAGGAAAGAGACAGATATCAAGAAACACTAGAGCACGAAAATTATATCGTCACGGAAGAGAAATTATCAACTACAATAAAAAAAAACACGACATCGGAAATGTCCAATAGCAAACAACACCCAGAACTATTGCTGCAAACATTTTACAGCTAACCATGCACAACTCACCAAATAAAATAATACAAAATCCATATCTAATACCAAATTTCACAACTGAGAAAATATAATTAAATAATAACAATAACAGATTCAGAACATAAATCTTGTAAGTAAAAATAAAAGGAAGAAGAAAAAATATAATAAAGCACGTATTCCTGCATTTTTCTTTATTGCAGTATATTCAGAACAGTATAGTAAAAAGTAAATGTGACAAATAAATAACCAATATACAGGCAGATCAATAAAAAAACCAATTAGGGTAGGCTGTGAAATTGAATTGGTACTTTAGCCACATCCACAGAATGACATTTCAGTTTCAATTTAAGGTTATAAACTTTGTTTACAATAAAAATGTCAAATTACAAACTTTATAAAATGTCATTCTGTGGATGTGGCTCAAGTACCAATTCAAAATAATTCAATTTCACAGCCTACCCTAATTGGTATTTTTATTGATCTGTTGTTATAAAATGATAGACAAAGATACATCCGAAAACAGTATTATTACCTACTATGGAATTGCCTCTTTCGAACCTTTTCTCTCTCTTTGCGTTCTCTCGCTCTTTTAGGTTTACAATTTTTCTATTTTTTCACACGGTAATGTAAAATTATATCAACAGAATCTAAAGAAAGAAAATGGAAATTTCCCCGGTCAGGTAAAATGGAAAAGATTATTTATCGAAAAGTTACGTACCGCTCTACCTATTTTTCTTCAGTCACCAATCCAATTTAAAAAATAATTTAGGAGTGGTTATTTGGTGGTAGTTATAACCCTTTGAAGTTTAATATTCCACCTATAAAAACATAATATTAAAATTATTTTTTCAAGTAAAGGGCTTTGATGTCAGAATTAATACATATTCTAATTTAAAAGCTTTTCACATCGCCTCAGGTATTTTGTATAGTTAAAATTGGAAAAATAAATTAACACATACATTTTTGCTAAACAAGCAAATCAAATAAATTCCTTTTGATAATAAATGTTGTGAAGGCACAAAACATCAAAGTAAATGTCCAACAACCAATAAACCAAAATAAGAGACCGACCTTTACGGTTCATATGTTACCGAGATTACCAGTTTACCATAATTCAGCAAAATGAGACCGTCTTACATTATGCAGGTAATTAGAGTAAATGGAGGCAATGATTAGCCTACACGAGTTTCATACGCCCCTTTAAAAACTTCAGCTCCGCGACGCAACGACGTTTCAACCTCATTTGAGTTATGCCTTTCATTTAAAATTTCAGCTTCATGGTTAGATTTAAATTAAAATTGAACAGTTGCAGTTTCTTGATAACCTGTTTAAATTTTACTCGGCCTACAAATATTTTTATTAATTTAAGGAAAATTAAAAACCATAGTAACTAAAGCAAGTTGCTGGAGTAACGAGTAGATAAAATAGAAATAATAAAGTTCACGAATTTTTTGTTTTAATTTTACATGAAAGACAAAATTAAAAGAAATACAAGTTTAAAAGGCTTAAACGTCACGAATGAGACGCTTGTTTGTCATACATCGCAAAAATGTTTATTTTTTTACATAAAAGACAGAATTGAAAGAAATATAAGTTATATAAATTTATAAGACTAAACATCCTGGGGTTGGCATAAGCATTTAATTACATATTACATCACCTTGAATGTTGTTTCAGATTCGGGCCCGTAAGCAAGCATTCTATGGTTGCATTAAATGGTCTTAATTCCTCCAATTTTTTCTTTACACAATCACACAGTTGATCATGGTATCGATGTTTGTTCTTCAGTAAGTTTAAAACAAACGTCCCAGCCACAACTTTCACTGTCCGACACTCGGTATGCCGGTTTCACACAAACAACTTTGAAATTAGGGATTACAAATCTTTTGAAATACTTGTAAGTTCGTCTTTGACACGTTGATCATCGAGAAGGTTCGTCCAACTCAAGGGACATAAGAGTGCAACCCCGCTCATTTTACATACTACCAAATTGTACCATAATTACCATCACAAACACAAAACAAATTCCCTTGTAATTCAATAACTATTTCAGCAATATTATTCTATTTTTTAATATGTGCCTTATAATCACTTTACACGTAGGCAAATCGAAGGTATACTCATTCAGTAAAACGACACTTTCACACCTGATGCGTATATCCTTTTATTTTGGTGAACAACTTGCTAAACCAAAAGGGTAATACCGAGGTAGCTCTCGGGAACACGCCACCGACTATCAGTGGGAAAGTCGAGGTTCTTGATAAGCTGTAAAATAAATGAATGGGCGCCAATCAGCTATGAGCGTGTCCTTCAGACGAATCAAGCGGCAACTGATAACAGACTTCCTGAAAATTATTTAAAGCACATAGCCCAATAGGATTCTCAGATCGTTCAAAATATTTAATATAACCAGTTTATAACATAGGTACAACAAATGAGTAGATAAACATGTACCAGACAAATCCGATAAATATATAACAGCAAATATATAACAAGTAAATGTGTAACAAATAAATATATAACATATGTATAAATATATATCACGTAAATATATAACAATCAACGCAATAATAATTATGGAACCTGGAATGGGAATAACTAAGGAGATGAAGGCGAAGTTTAGTTGATTCTCCAAAACTCACTTGGATTGAAAAAATAATAAAGCGTACCCTTAAATCGCCGATGAACTGATAAAATGTCGCAAGGACAATAAAACGTATTTTTAACTAAACGTAAGGGATGAGTATACGACGCAGATCTGTTTCTTTTCTATTCCCGATAACACGCACGTAATCCTTATCGATCGATGTTACATTTCTAAGTATTAAGCCTTCGGCAGCAATAAAAAACCTTGCGTCACCCGCGGTCGGAGTTAACGACAACTCAAAGTACTTCAAGAATTACAAAGGATATGATTAAATTCTTTAAATTCGAAGGAGTGTAAACTATTACAGAATAACGTTACGTATGAACTATGCCAATGGTATACAAGAGGTGGTTATATAAAATGACCCAGAAACATTTGACAATTGAGTTTACGTTAACACTATGTGACTCGGCAAATAATTAATGTAACAGCAACGGTACCACATGTTATAACTCATCTAGAAATCATCCAACTACCTGGCTGTAAACCTGCCGTAAATCGGGCTAGAAATCAAAGGAAAACGTTAGGGAATATTTAAATGGGAGCCAAAAGAAAGTCGCATACCTTATTACTTGTAGAAACCCACCTGTCGTACCAATTTGAGGTTGGAAATTAACCACCATGTGCTTGAGTTATCGATGCCAACAAATACCATATTGGGCAATTAAATCCTACTAAAACTGCTTCTAATAACTCACAACTACGTGCTTAGGAATCAGGATGACCCACGTGAACGTGCATTGAAAATTATAATTCCGATATCCACAAAGCACAACCAACCAGGACTACGTGACATTTAAGAAGAACGAAATCGGCCCAAAAATATCGGAGAGACCAATTTATAAAATAATCCAAAAATCCCTAGATATTTTGAAACCAAGGTTAGACTATACTCTGCTTCAAATCAAATAACCAGCCCAGCCGGATAGGCAACTCACAATACCGTAAAGTTCTACGCATCGACTAACTAGATCTTGTTTGTAAAACCAAAGAATATTCTTTGGTAAAACTCAAAATTCAGAAATGTTACCAGGGTGATAAACAACCTGTAACTCCCACAGATTCAATTCCCGACTGTACTACGGAAATTTTTTACGAATTCGCGAGGTTTGAACCCGGTTAGGTAGGAAAACCGTATGGCCATAATGATCATTGCCGCTTTAAAAAAAACAGTTATGAACTAATATTAACAAATATAAACGAAGACGATCTATCACTTAAAAATATTAATATAAAAATTCCAATATGTCTTAAGTTTTAGAACTTCTGTTGTAAGGTTAAAGTACAAAGACCAAGGCCGCCGAGAGAAATTTTAGGACCCGTGACAAGTCTGTGGTCCGGGTCCCACTTAAAAGTCATAAAACATTAAACATTTCGTCGGTCGGGCCTTTTTCAATGTTGGGCCCGTGACAAAATGCAGATAATAATTATAATAATTGGAACACAATGTTTTCTCTGTACAAGCGTTACCCTGGCTCCACACTTGCCTTAACGAATATTCGTTAAATGTCACGAATGTTCGTGTATAAATATTTGTTTACGAATATTTGTCGAACACACCCCCCATACATACGTGATATTAGCCGAATATTCGTATTTGATATTTGAAATATGGAAAATATTCGTGTTCGCTTCTTTCATCATGGATTCATCTTCAGAAGAAGCCATAGTAGTACTGCAGCTGCCGGGTATTTTTTAATCAGTTACCATTATTTACAATTACAATTATAAAAAAAAAGGCAGCAACTTTGTTTCGATTTTTATGATTGGAATTATTTTGATCCCAAATCAAGTTTCAGTTCTGTACACTTCTAAAAATTCTAATACAGTTTCATTTGTCCATTCCATTTTCGAATGTTAGTGTAATTGTTACAATAAAATAAATGAAACATAGACAGATGATTTGCATGTTCATACACGATAGTGTGGAGGGAATGCGATAAAGATCTTACAACGAATATTCGTCACCTTTGATGTGTATTAACTTACCGACACCGAATGGCAAACATTCGTGTTCTTGAAAAAGTGACGACTATTCGTATACGAATACGAATTTTTCATCCACACTTGCGGCATTTTATCCGAATAGCGAATACGAACAACGCAAGTGTGGAGCCGGGGTTAGGGTTACAATGCAGTCTAAGGAATTAACTTCTAAATTTTGTCAACATCTAAATTTAATATTAAAGCTATTATGTAAGTGTTTTGTAACAAGGGAAGTTGATAGATAATCAGCAATTCAAATAGTTCTCGAATTAAAACTTGATTAACACTATTCTCGTCTTTGAGTAATGTACGTCCTGTATAGATAAAATAAGTTAATTCGCCTATAACACGTATACGTTTCTGCGTATTCAAGCATCCCAAGGTTTTAACAGAAAACGAAACTACTGCAAAGCTAAACAAAATTTGTGTTGTCAAGTATTTCATTTTATGTATCTGGCTTGCACAAAGAGAAGCTAGATGTATGAGACAAGAGACTTTATTACTCGAATACATGTAATACAAGTACACATGAAGTGCTCTTGATTGAAAAACCTTGTTTTCTGATAAACTATTGATACCCCCGAAAATAAATGTACTTCTGTTCTTAATAAGGAAATTAGCTCTAAAAATAATTTGGGCCACTTACAATTAATATTTATAGATTATATTTTACCCGCCCGTTGCTATTGATGATGTCTATGGGTTAACACGTTTTTTTACTAGAATTGAATGAATTTAAAGCTGAAGAATAACGTCTTTATATCCCAATAAAGTCAGTTTAAATTATTTTACATACAAAAATGTAAGCTGGTGAATGAAATGCTTTAAAACTTTGTTAGCGAATTCAGTTCGTTATGCAAACACTTTGAAGAAATTGTGTTTTGATTTATAAGCTTTTATGGAATTATTCTGTGCAAGGCTGTGTGAGATAAGTATAGAGACAAAGAAAAACCTTATGATTCTGCTTAATGCTGCTTGTAAATATTTGAACTATCAATTATGCTAAAGGAGACTGCCGTGGGAACTGATTTAGTAATTTGGTCATATACGTCTGATGAATTCTAATTAAATTTCTTGTAGAGGGAACATTCTAATTAATTAAAGTAAAATATTTATAATACGAACAAATTGTATAAATTCACTATCTTGCAGTGTTATACAATCGTGCTTCGAAATTTTGTGGCTACTCCTGATCGGGTCGTGCAATTTGGGCTCATGATGTCATTCGTGCTGTTTCAACCCATCGATGGTGGATAAAGATAATTACCGATACAACCAATATCAACAATACAAAGACTCGTTACAAGCTTTGAGAAAACTGGAAATATTGCTGTAAAACCTATAGGAGGTAACGTAGCAATTATGGTTTTAATATCATTTATATTATTTTGTAATAATAATTAGCTAATCGAAAAAATACCCGTGATAGCATACAACTTGAAGAAATGGTATTTTCGATGGTAAATATTAATTATACCTTCAGCGCAAGATACATTTGCTAAAGAATTTTTATTTATTTCATCATCATCATCATCTTCAAGGTTTAGGTCCTTTAGGCCTGTTCCGTCTTCATGTGAACTGATCTGCCCATCTTCTTCTTGGTCTACCAATGTTTCTTCTCCCGATGGGTCTGTAATTCAATAGGGATTTAGGAATTCCGCGGTCTTCCATTCTAAGAACGTCGTCCAACCAATTCTGTCTATATTCGTCAATTATTTCTAAAATGCTTGTTATTCCAAGTTCTAATATATCTTCGTTTCTTTTAAAGTCCTCCCAGGTGTATCCTGCGGCCGGTCTTAGGATTTTCATTTCGGTTGCTTGGATTCTTCTTCTCTGACTTTGCGTCAGCGTATAACATTCACTTCCATAGAGTGGGATTGGTCTCGCCATTACCTTATAGGGTTCTATGAGTGTATTTTTGTTTCAATGTTCAAATGTTCTTCTTATGGTTCCACATGTGTACTGGAATCTGCCAAGCTTTATCTCTAAATCAGCATTTTTGATGTGCGATACATTACATCCCAGGCAATTAAAGTTATTTTTCTGTTCTGTAGGTATGTCATTGAGAACTATTTTTGTTCGTAAGTGTTCTTGAGCCCTAAACGCTAATATCTTGGGTTTTTTCTATAGATATGTGTAGATTGTGTTCGCTTGTTATTTGGTTTATTATGTAGTGCCCTTTGTAAGTCATCTTCCGATTCAGCGACAGCGATTACGGCTTGGTAATCGGCAAAAAGTAGAATGTCAATATTTACGTTGTTTATTTCAGTGTGGGTAGATAACATACTTTGCCATTTATTCACGACTTCGTCTATATATGTATTAAATAACAAGGTGGTGGACAGGGGCAGCTTTGTCTCACTCGACAATTTATTTCTACTGCTTTTCCAGTCGTTTCTTTATCTATTCGGAATCTTGTGTTGGCACAAAGACTTTGAGCTATTCTAATTAAATGTTGGGGATATCCTTTGCAGATCATGATTTCTGTTCAGTTTATCAAAAGCTTTGGTATAGTCTACAAAAGCTATAAATGTTGGCAGGTTGTATTCACGTCTTTTCTCGGTCATTTGGACTACAGAAAATATGAAATCTGAACATGAGCGTCATTTCCGGAACCCATGTTCGCTGATAGAGTTGATTCGCCTTGTCACAATCTTTGCATATATTTTATAACCTGAATTTAATAAACTTATTCCCCGGTAGTTATCACATTCATTCCTCTCACCTTTCTTAAATATTGGAAATCATCGCTATTCCCCAATCTTCAGGGGCGTGGCCTGTCTTCCAGCAGATGTTGAAGAAATTTAATAATCTCTTTAGTAATGTACGAGTACGATACGTTCTGGAACAGTTCCATATTTAAATTATCAGATCCTTCTTATAGTTTTCATCATCTCCTCCATGTTTATCAGTTTGACATGTTCGTTAATATTTGCTCTGTCCTTATCTTCAGTGCCTGCTTCCGGGTCAGTCCATAGGTTTTGGTAGTAGGTATTCCAATTACTCGCTGGGATTGGGTTAAGTTGCAGTTGGTCTTTGGTGTCTTTGTAAGCTCATTCTTGATGTCCATGTATGTCGTCTTCTAGTGCTTGCACATACCTATCCCAGCTTTGACGCTTTAGAGTTCGTACGTCTCTTTTAACAATGGCAGATAATCGCATATATATTGTTCTATTCTCTGGTGTTGGGTTATTTAAATATTGTAAATATGCAGTTTTCTTTTCATTTATCATTTGGGCGATATCTTCGTTCCATATTTTTAGCCCGCGGTTTCTATATCTTTTGTACCTTGTGCTTAGAGCTTCCAAGGCTGCTTTATTTATTATGGTTTTGATTTCTTGCCATTCCAGGTTGATATTGTTGTTCACTGGTCTTTCAGATGCGAGTGTATCTAGTTGTGTTTTGTACAAATATTTTATGCTATCTTCCCGGAGTAGGTGTACCTTGGATATTTCTTTTGCCTGTGTTGTAGTAGTTGTGGTTTTCATCCATTTAGTTGGCAGTGCAATGATCTTACGTAGCTCCCTCGAAACACGCGTGTGTCGTGCACTTCAGTGTTTTTAGTTTTTTATTTGTCATGACATAATCGATAATAGAGCGACTTCCTCTGTCGTTCCAAGTATATTTGTGTATGTTCTTATGGCAGAAGAAAGTGTTCGTTATTCGCAGCTCATTAAAGACGGGAAAATCAATTAGTCGCTTTCCGTTTGTGTTCACTGTCTCTTCGCCTTCTTTACCCATGATGTTTTCTATTGACATTTTACCTATGCGCGCATTCATGTCTCCAGCCAGAAAAATGTAATCATTCTTGTTGGTTTTGTCCAAAACTTGCTGTTTTTGGTTGTAAAACTCCAGAGTTCGCCCTTCTTCTGGTGCGTATATACCGATTAGAGTCATATGTCCTCTTCTTGCGCGCCATCGGAGTTTGATGATTCCTTCGTTCATGAATTCATAGCTTTCGATTCTTTTTTTAATACTTTCTTTATTAGGATCACTATTCCGGCGCTTGCTCGTCTCTGTTGTGGCACTCCACTATATAAAAGCTAAGTCTATTTTCTTTTTCTTTATTTCTTCTTTTAGTTCTATTTCTTTGTTAGGGCTTGCTCTAACATTCCATACTGCGATTTTAAGTTTTTCGTCTATACCAAGACGTTTATCCTTTTTCAATGCGATTTTCGTCAACTGGTTTCCCTCCTTGGTTCCGAGGCTTCCATGAAGATTTTTTGCAATTCGTTAATATATTAATGGTTTTCGGAGTAACGGAGTGCAGGTCCGTCGCCTCAACCCCCAACCTGGAGGACCAGGTATTTTTCTTTCAGAGTTTTCGTCCTTAGATATATGGTTATTCCTAACTTTGGGGATCTATCTTCCCCTTTTAGTGGTTCTTCCCTCTCATAGTCGTTAGGGTAATATACCTTTCTCTGTAACTTGAGCCGTTGATCGGTTATCTCTCGTACCCTGAGTTATGGACTTTACAGGGTACTATCAGCCAGTCCAGCTGAACCCTGGTTTTTTTTAGGTGTTAGAATACCTGATAATGAACCGATTGCATATATGTACATTGCATGTACTTAATAATGAATTAAATTCAAACATTGTTGTAATTGAATTTTAAAATTACGAAAGTTTAGTGCAAACTCTAAGTCACTAACTGAGACAGTTTCCTTGACTAAATTTAGTAAAATTAGGAATGAAGACTTTCGGGTTAGCGACGTGCTTGGTAATGCAAATAAAGTGGGGGGTCTTAAACAGCGGGAGGGAGTTTTGAATTTCAGTAGTTATAAAAGTTCCGGATCTTCAATTAAATTATTTAACAATTTATAAGCGAACATTATCATACTGAAATTTCTACGAATTTCTTGACTACATATACTGAACTCTTCACGGATATTGTTATAATCTGGATATGTGTTGTACTTTTTAAAATATAAATATTTTAACAAGATGCGTCAGCAGCCGCGGAGAACACGTGCGAAATCGTATGCATCGGGCGCCAATAGAAGTTTCCGGAATTAACGCGAGCGATCAATATGCGTCAACGTACTGGAACAATGTAGAAAATACTAGTTTGGAAGCTTGCCTATATAAAAGGCGCATTCTCTTCCACGAACCTCAGTCGACAGCGAGTTTTTACCAAGAACCTACAAGTGGTATACGTGACGCGTAGTATGATCGGTTAATATAAATGGTCGCGGTTTGAATACAAATTCGTCAATATAAGTTAATTAATTAGTGTTACGGAATTACGGATTAATATTAGTGTTGTGTTTTAGCGGTTAAGTTGTTGTTTTGTGTTAATTGTTACATTGTTTAAATTGGTTAATAAATAATTCACACCACGAACCGAAGTTTTGAATAAACGATTCAAAAACGTTACAATATCTTAAGAACCTATCCTGCAATTTCTCTAGTTGTTGTTTCAATTTTAAAGTATAAGGATACCATATCACAGACGCAAATTCAAGTTTTGGACGTACGAAAGTGTAATATAGAGTAGTGAGAGTTTGTGGTTGTGTAAGGAGTTAAATTTGATAAATTTTTATTAAATGTGTTCACACATCACACTTCGTTTAAACATCTAAAGTAACCATAGCTGTCACAAGCAGCGACAAGGACTGGCAGGCTGTCAGTCCTTGTTGCTGCTGTTTTGATAGAAAGCAAACTGATCATTAGGTTAATTATACATCATACTAGAACTAAATTACTCTCATGTCAACATAATGTGCAGAACCGAAAATTTGCCTTACAGCGCGTTACGCATGCGTAAAGCCGGCCGAAAAACATACGGGCGCCGCCACTGGTAGGTCAGCTGTTGTTCGCGCAGCTTTCAGTGGGTCATTGTGTTGACGTGAAAGTAATGCAAGTGTTCAAGAAGTAGACGTTTGAAAAATCAGTAACATCCGATGAAGTTACAAATTCAATTAAATCGGGCACACGTGAAATATACAGGGTGGTCATGAGAGTTTGAGACATACTTTACCAGCATTAATTACGTAAAAAATGTTGAAGATTTTTTAAATAAAAGTTTTTCCTAAAGGGTCAGATTAAAAAGTTACGTCCTTGTAAAGTTGAATTTAAAAAATTGAGTTTTTTGAATATGTTAAAAACCACCAGAAATTTATTTTTAATTTTTACAGCGTTAATTAGGATCTACCATAGTAATAATTTAATAGTAACAAGAAAGCTTTAATTTGTTCAGTGGCGTAGTTAGAGGGGATCAAGAACATTTTTAATTAAGAAAAATAGGAAAGTCATCTTTTTTATTATGAAAGAAAAATTAATTTACAAATAGCAATACCACACTTTAAGATATTTTTGCGTGTATCTGAAAAACGACTTTGTTGAGCTAAAAATGCCAAGAGAATTTTTTTTCCGTAAAATACGACGTTTAAAAGAACGCGACTTTTATATTTTTTCTTGGGAAAAATGTCCGTAATACCCCCTAACTACGCCACTGATCAAATTCTTAAAAAATTTTATTTGAGAAATCTTCACTATTTCTTATGTACTTAACGCTGGTAAAGTATGTGCCAAATTTTCACGACCGCCCTGTATAACGAAAACTGATTTAAAATGCGCTGTGAGGCAGGACACAATAAGTACATAAAAACAGCATTGAGTAGTGACATTAATTATTTGCATATAATTAGAACAGTTGCGTTATTAATTATGGGAAAATAGTCCGCCACAGGTGGCGAGTACCTAGTTCAATTGTTGCCATTGACAGCTGGGTTGTCATTTTTTACATCGTCTGATTCCATTATTTATTAGTGCCAACAAAAGGCTGATCGGCGTTATATTTTGGACGGAAATTATCTTCTAACGTGGTGCTTAAATGCATTCTAAAATCCGTAATTTGAATTTAAAATTTAATTTGAGGAAAATTTCTCCTTTTAATATCCAGGGAGTGTCATGCAGTGTTCGATTAACACTGAATATAAAGTTAAAGTCGAATAAAAATTTATGATTCAAAATTAATTTTTGTTCGAATGTTAAATTAGTAGGAAAGTGCCTTAACCGCATTTATATTCATTAATTATTCAGTTGATAATGCACTTAGCCACGGACGATGACGATGGATTTCTTTGCTTCCATGCTGAAGCTAAAAGAGCCTTTAGAAACAAAACGGCACTGCTGTCTGCATTATTAATGGTATATTTTTGTAGCAAGTTTTCAACAAATTTTCCGGAAAAGTTAGAATAATATTATTATACGACAATTATGTGCTTAGAGGGGATACTTATTTTATTTTCTTTTACGTTGTCGTCAGTTTCGTTATATAAACTCTAAATTTAAATATAAATAAGCGTCCAAGTCGGCACGTAAACCAACGTAAGCCCACCCCGTTCTTATACCCGCTTCAAGTTGCAAAGTATTAAGAAGGTTCTGTTCAAGCAGATTGTGGCTTTCTTTCCATTTATATTGGAATTTGGTCTCAATTTAGCGGTTGCAAAAAAGACGTAATTAACTCTGAGAGGTGTAAAACTGAAAAGGCTTAAATCAAGAAAATTTTCTCGTTGGTCTTTCTACTTTCCTTTACAGGTAATTTGACGCTTGCGTTTTCAAAGTGCCGAAATTTATCTTTGATCCTTCTTAAATTTTGTTACCGCTATAACTTGGAACGAACTCTTTTGACGTTTATTGAAGTTCATTCTCTCCAAGTTTTCCCCAAACTTTCAGCGCGTGTTTCTATAAAGGAAGCGGTCATTCGTGGTTGGGATGATAACTTCCTTCAGCGTAGTTACCTCCTATTTGAAGACTAAAACTCATACATTCTACTTATACCAACATGGCATGCCATTTCAACGTCTTTTATGTAACACGAATGTAATTAATTAAAAACAGAATGAATAAAAATTATCTAATCGTTTACGGTGGTTTTAGTTTTTACAGTGTATCTAACACGCCTCGAAAACATACAGTGCAAGTAGTTTGTTAAATTAAGAAAGGCCACCAAATGAAAACGTACAATAGAGAAAAAGGAGACATGCGAATTTGTTACAATAAACATATTTATAAAGAAAGTATAGGGTATCTATAAATCACATAACCGATTACTAGAGCTAGAAAGTTAGGAAAAATGATTTTACTAATAAATGGGTCCATTTAAGGCAGGTCTATAGGTATTACAATTCTTATTACGCAATCTAAAAATTCAAGTTTTCAATGATTTTTCCTATTTAACAGATTTTTTCCTTTGAATTGGCCTTTTAGAAGATATAATTGTGTCATCCAAATTCTTCTCTGACGGCACGGCACGATCTTTTTTATGTTAAAATTTGTTTAAGAAATCGTAATCATTTAAAAGTTTTGATTAACAAAAAGAAACTATAGTTTTTAAACGTTACAAAAAGATTTTAAATCTAACTAGCAGATACAAGATAAATTTGAAATATTACAGATATTTTTTGAAATAGGCCATCGATAAAAGAATGCTTTAAACCATAATCATAGTTTAGTGAATCATTGAATCACATTTGTGTATATTTAGAAATTTCGACGAAAAACGGCATTTGACAAGGATTAATTTTGAATAGAAATTTTCAGAATTTGGAATAGCCTTTTACAGTCAGTTTGCAGGGCCGTAACAAGACAAAATTTTACTATAGGCAAGTTAACGTTTTTGGCGCCCCCCCCCCCCTAAATAAAAAACATTATATATATAATTTATATTTATTTATTCAGAACATCTAAATTTTAGAATTTACTACAGAAAAATTTTTATTTACTAATAACCTAACCAATCTAGGTCAAACGTCATTAATAATAACAAATAATGTGTCATGCTGGAAGTAGCTGCCATAAGTATCTTGTTTCGAAGACGAAGTCGCGCCTGCGCTTACACTCGAACGAAGAACGTATTATTGTCGACATTGTCGTTGCCTATTCCAACTATACCACAGATTTCTATCCCTACCACAGAAATCTGTGAACTATACTCTATTCCATTTAACCAATAATTCTGGAGATGGCGCTCACACAGTTGGGCAATAGTTGTATTATACATTATAAGTGTAATAACTAGCATTATTTGGGGTTAGATTTGACTAATACTAATTTATTATTTCGAATATGCTGATAATAATAATTCTCTATTTTGAAATCCATAATTGCAGTTTTTTCCTACACTTTTTGGCGCCCCCTTGTTGTTGACGCCCCTAGGCGGTTGCCTTCTCTGCCTAATGGTAGTTACGGCCCTGTCAGTTTGTACCCTGGTATTTGTGTTTAAAGCAATAAAACACTTCCAAATTATATGTCACAGGGCTTAAATTATAATTCCGATTTTCATGAATATAACACCCGATATTGTCGTAACCTCAGGCTACCTAAATGCAAAAAATCAAGTACACAAAATTGTTTTTTCTATAAAGGGTTGAAAATATATAACGATCTTCCACAAAATGTTAAGGATGAAAATAATATTAGAGCTTTTAAAAAATCTTTAAGTTGTATCCTAACCTAATGTGTATGTAAAAATTAGCATTTGCTAACTAATAAAGTTTATATTATTATTATTATTATGCTACCAGTGTAGTGGTGTGAAGTTATAGATGCTGGCGAAAAGCAGTGAATGAAAATGTCTGCAGATAAACAGTCCAAAAGTACTCGTTACAAGCAATGTATGAGAAAAATGTAAGTATCCATTGCCGTCAGGCCCTCATGATATTATTGAAAATGTAAGTATAGGAAAACTAAAACAATATTAAAATTTGTTGACCTTATATTAAAAACCGCATTGATCTGGTTTTATATAGTAAAAAGATACAGACTGTAGTGATCAGTAAAATCATTTAGAGCTAACCGGTACTTCTGCCGAAGATGAGTTCTCCCCTCTGGAAGCAAATTACCGAATTCAATTGGTAAAAAAGAAAAGAAAGGAATAATGATGATAATAATAACAATAATTACCAGTCATCTAGAAACAAAAAAAGTCCAATTGTAGACAAGAAATGCATACTAGATTCATAGCAATATACCCAGCATTTGAAAACGTAGTAACCGTACAAAGAACAACAGAACAACAGAACAAAAAAGATTAATATATGCAAGATACAAGTAAGGTCGATGTCACAATACTCAACAAACTTAAACAAGAAGCGGAGAAAATAATAAAAGACAAACCCGAATACGTAAACCTTTCATCCATTCTCAAAGAATCAAACACATATACAAAAATTCGCAACACACAAACCACCCAAAATACATAGTAAGCTAACACAAATGATATGCTATAGACAGAAAACACTACTAGGACAAGTCAACCAAGACAACGACCACAGTGGACAGACGAAATGAATACAAACTTAAAGCGCTGTTAAATCACAAGAGGTGATATAATTTGCATAGCATATCGACAAGTGCACGCTAAATTTATAGAAATTTATCAGTTCAAAGAATAGTCAGGAAAAGAGTAATTATCCGTAACAAAAGGGTACCTGAAACCACTCTCAATCAACATAAAAAGGAGACCCTTCAATATATAAATGACGAAAGTGTTCCAGATACAATAGAAACCCCCCAAGAACAACTAACGAATACTGATTCAGAAAATCACGACAAACTAGATAATACCATTAACACCAACAAAACAAAAACTGAGAGCATAAAAGACACATGAAAAAGCAATAGAAAAATTTAATACTAAATACTAAATGAAGGCAAAATAAACAACGCCAACATCTCATGATATACTCAGCTGCTAATACAACTCTTACATTAAATAACCAAAAAGTGAAAGGTACAATAAGTTCATTAAGGCACGAAGTAGCAAAAAGTACTCAAAAAGTACAAGGACATGTGAGAAAAACAAAGTAGAACAAGAAATAGAACAACTAAAAACCAAATACAAAGAACGCAACGCAGTCATCCTCAAAAACTCCTAGCATACTGTAATATGTTTAGAAGATATAAACGAATGCAGTACCCATAAATGCAGTTAAAGCTTTGTGGTCAAATATTTGGTCCAAGTAAAAGATGCGCGATAAAGATAGAAGAATAAAATGCAACACATATTCAACAAATGCCAAACATCATAATACATAAAGAATATGTCATAAATACAGTAAGAATTCACACAATTGGGAGTCACCTGGAATAGAGAAGATTCATAATTATTGGTACAAATACCTAACAGCAATACATCCCAGAATTTTTCACCCAATGCCTAACGTACCTGAAACCAAATGATCAAGAAACAAATAATCCCGCCAAATATCACATGCTTACCTACAATATACAATTATGATAAGCATTTAACAGACAATAGGGTTCTTCTTCTTCTAGCAAAGGAACAGAAAGGGCGCAGAAAAGAAAGGCAAGGATGCAAAGAACAAGTGATAATAGATTAAAATGTCACTCAATATGCAAGAACCTGTAAACGAAAGCTGTACCGCTCATGCATCGATTATCAGAAAGCTTTTGATAGCGTTCCACACTCATGGCTCATGGACATTCTTAAAGTGTATAAAATAGACGACACACTAATCTACTTTCTTTCAAGTATCATGCAGACATGGAGAACAACACTGCAGTTAACAACAACGGACAACATCTACCAAAGTCAAAGCAACCCAATTAAAAATGGTATATGTATTCCAAGGCGATTCTCTAAGTGGCCTATGGGTTTGAATTGCTCTAAACCCCCTTTCAAATTTCCTAAATAAATCTAACAACGGTTACAACGTCGCCACAATGAAAGCAATTTCCGCATTAGTCACCTTTTCTACAAATATGGACGACTTGAAATTATATTCAGATTCAAACGCGGGACTCGAAGACAGCCTTAAAATAATTGAAACATTTAGTAAAGATATTAGGATGAAATTTGGTTTGGACAAATGCAAAACATGATCCATAATAAAAGGAAAAATTCAACAGCACGAAGGATATATAACAGAAAACGAAAATGCAGTGAAACCAATGAAAGTACAAGAATATTACAAATATCTAGGAATTTCCCAAAATCCAACGATAGAACATAAAAAAATAAGAGAAGAGCTGAAAAGTAAATTTAAAAGTAGACTAGAAGAGATACTGAAAACGGAACTTAATGGACGACATTTAACAATAGCCATTAACACATTTGCAGTACAACTTCTTACATATTCATTCGGCATTATTACCTGGTCAAACACAAAACTTAACTATCTCAACATACTCAACCAAAGCACATGCCCCAAGCACAGAAAACATCACGAACGCTCAGTAGTTGAACGATTTATATTGCCAAGAGAAGAAGAAGGAAGAGGTATCATAGATATTAAAAACCTTCATCACTCACAGCTAAACAACATCAGGAAATATTTATACTAACTCTTAAACTCAAAAACGTGTCATTTAAAACTAGAAATACAAAGAGAGATGAAAATAAATAACTGGAAAGCTAAAACCTTACACGGTACATACATTATCCAACTCTCACAGTCACAAATAGATAAAAGGGCATCAAATCAGTCAGACATTTATGCAGAAACCGAAGGTTTTATAATAGCCATACAGGAGAGAATTGTCAAAACTAAAAACTATTGTAAACATATAATCAAGGATAATAAAATAATAGACAGATGCAGAAGATACAAAAGCCAAGTAGAAACAACAGAACATATCACCAGTGGTTGTAGATCATTAGCAAATACAGCATACACGCAAAGGCATGATAATGTTTGCAAGCAAGTTTACCTCGCCCTTACCTATATAAAGAAATATAATTTAGAAATTGAAGACAAGTCTTGGTACCAACTTACACCTCCTACAGTAGTTGAAACAACACAGTTAAACCATATTACAACAAAAGTATAATTACGGATCTCACGTGCCTACGTAATCAGCCAGATATCGCACTCACACTTAGAGCAGCCAAAACAACATATCTCGCCGATATTGCTATACTTAATACCAACAACTTAGAGACCAAACACAACGAGAAAATACAAAAGTACCTACCTATCAGAAGAAATAACACAAATAACAATAAAGTAAGAATAATCCCGAAAATTGTCTCATCAACAGGCGTTATACCACAAAAATTTCATAACAGTTTAAAATTACTAGGCATCGACATGATGAAGGAATAGCAAATATGGAATCCTGCAAAACATTCTACAAGGCAAGATAGAAGGAAAGAGAGGAGCAGGCCAAAGAAGGAACTACTGGCTCAAGAACTTACGGGAGTGGAACGGAGTGAACACTGCTACATTATTCAGGAGAGCAATCAACAAAGTTCAAATAGCTATCATGATAGCCGACGTTCGTGGAGACATGGCACGTGAAGAAGAAAGCATCGACAGCAATATTTACATTAAACTGTAGAAGAGCCTTATAATTAATACCGTTCCATTGTAAGAACCTTCCTCAATTACGAAGAATAGAAAGATATTGGCTTTGATTCGCCCGTCAATATTCTTTAAACAGATACCAAGTTCTTCTTGAGAAAAGAATAGGAATAATAATAAACTTCAGTTTTGTATGGATGTTAAAACGATGAAGTATCCTTTTACGTGTTTTGGATTTGCAGATTTACAACTACTTAAAAATCTAATCTAAAATATCAATTTGGATTCTTAAAGATTCTGAAGATTCCTGTGAATATTTTGAGGTTAAATACTGCTAAGATTTTAACAATTTTAAAATAAGCTGCTTTTCCTTTTATTTTAATTATGTTAAATTGGGTCGTCGTAAAGGTTCTGATTATTGCTCAATTAATTCAGCAGCTTACACTTAAATGCAAATTTATTACATAACATTTTTTTTAATTCCGCATCTTCCCTATTTTAATTAAAATTAATAAACTTACTACTTTTAACAAACAAACAACTTTTGATAATTAATATCTTCAATTGGTAATTCAATCAATTTTTTTCACCAAAATTCTCCAATTGATCTTCGATTTGTTTGTTTACTTGTTACCCTCGTTTATTTTGTCCTCGTAACCCCTGGTTTTTTATATAATATTCATCCAACTAAAAATAATCCTCCTGTTGCTTGACAACAGTTAAAATAAATACTAATTTTCTCTAACCCTACTATTAGGTAATAAAATTATGTACAATTCATTATCTTATTATTTATCCTGCCTATCTAATTCTACAATTTACTGTTTAATTAAATCTGTATTAATGTTAATATCAATTCTCATTTTATATAATATAGGTACCACTAATATCATCTCAATACATAATTAAACATTGAGGACTTCATATTGTAGCTAAAATTTTTTAAGTAGGTAGTATCTGGGAATGTAACTATTTTATTTAAATCCTGAAACATATTTTAATAATAATCGCCTTCAGTGAATTGTAACTATCTTGAAGTTTTAAATTGAACAGAAGTCTTCATAGTAAAATTCTGAGTTTGACAATTTGACATCAAAGTAAAAATTCTAGTATTTAATACTTACAATTATTACTACAATTATTACAAGCTCATAAGTACATATATACAGTTAAAAAGTTCTTAAAACTTCATTTGAAGATGAATTTTAAAAATTCAGGTTTCAAAGTACAGACGAGGCTCTAAATGTAAGCATTAGTTCTTAAATCATTTATTCTTCACTTAAAAAATAGCAGCTCCAAATTTTATTTTTAGTTATTTATCTTAGTTAAATCTGAAAAACTGTAGAATAATTTTGAGAATTAATTGCAAAGCATTAAAGACAGTTTTTTATAGAGAGAAAACCTTCCTTAAAGTTTTTGTAAAATATTTTGAATTGTAATTTTTGTTTAATATAATATGAACGTCTGGCAGAATATCTATATCCAAATTAACGACCTTAATCAGACTAAAAACACCAATGATGAGTGTCAATAATTAAACAACATTTCGATCTTGGTTTTAGATCATATTCAGGTTACAAGTTACTGTGGTAGGGTTATAATTCAAAATTCTGGTTTGACCGATTAAAATGTAAAGAACAAGTGCACATCAACGCAAAGACAAACAATATCATAAATTACTTAGCTCGTCAAGGCAGACAAAAATTTAAAATTTAGTGTTGAAACATACTTTTGAAGAATGTTTTTTTAGTCTGATTAAGGTCGTTAATTTGGATATATGTAATTTTTGTATTACCTTAAGTCCTAATCTCACATGCTGTTTAAAAATTTCAATTTTCTTAATAAGGTGACAAATTAAGAATACCTATTTTCAAAAATCTGCAATTCACATTCGAAATTTTAAACTTTGCACATCCAATCGTAGAATTTCATAACCAATAAATAAAACACAAAGTATTTAATTAACGTTTAATATTCAGAAAATTTTGGCAAGTATACAGAAATAGTATACATATATTATAAAAAATAGTGATAATCCCCCAAAAATTTATTACAGTTTTATACCTGTTTGTAATTTATAAACACTGATAGAAGGTAGCAGAAACAGGATTCATACGTTTTTTTTTTAATTTTATTTTTTAAACGGGCAATTTGGATAGTACGGTATGCAAAGTTTATTTAGTATTCCTGTCCTGGCTAGAACTGCTACAGCTATGGAGCAGAACATGCTATGTTCACATTGTAGTTCAGGATCTTCAGTGTCGATTGTAGGTAGAGTGGAAGGGGTTCTTTCGCTATTTGTACCATCGGAGATACGGCTGCGTAACATTTCAGCTTGTCGGGGACTATCTGGCACCTTCTCCAGGTTTGGATCATTGAATACGCAAATAACAGATGGCTTACGTTCAAGATCATTGCCAAAACAGGGTCTCGGTAGGTTTGTCGCTTTTTCACTAAATAGGTTCGTGTCGCTTTCACGTTTCTCTAGCAAACTGGGTGTTGGTTCATCTTTCTTCGGGCAAGGATCGGGTGATTTATTCAAAAGTGGTATTATTTCGTCATCTGTCAAAGCCATTGTATCGTCGGGACCGTGCTGAATGTCACTAGATATTAATTCATAAGCACTAGGGTTAACCATAATCCATGGTTCGGTTATAGGGTTTGTGCTTCGATGGACTATCTCCCAATCAGTATCTTCTGTCATGTGCCCAGGGTCTTCAGTTATGGATTTTTGAAGTTCTCCAGCAGATGCAGTAGAGCCCACATGTTGCGTGCATTGCTGGCTTCCAAATTCTATGTCGTCAAAATCATTATCGCAGATCCTGAGTTTATCTTCGGTGTTGCAAACGTCAGAAGAATTAGGAGTCTTCATCTTCTGAAATATAAAAACAAATGTTATTTTAGTGGATACATATGTAGTTGATAATTATTTAAAAATATTAGAAGAACTCCCCTAATGATGCACCTTTATATTAAATTTTATTACTGCTTTTCTTAGATAGTAGTAGAAATCAATACAAACATCAAATAAATAGCTATATAATTAGTCTAAATTATTGTAGTTATTGAAACCTACAAGTGTATGTGTATTAACTGTAACATCTTCTACCTTTCGGTGTCGAGGCTAGTTTGTAAACGTACGAGGCTCTACGGGTGCAATGCACAACCCGGCCCGTCTCTGCGGGTTACGAAGTTGGTCAAACGTACATATACCATTTGGAAATAATAGTAAATTCACTTGACAATAAAGTAAGATTGAAACCGAAGCTCACTTTATGTAAACGAGGCGTGGAATTGTTTGATTAAATGCGTTGTTTATTATTAACAGAAATTATATAATTGCTTACCATTATCAGATGGGACTCGCTTCAGTATTTATAAATTATTATATACAGGGTGTCCCAAAATTGACGCCCGTGCTTTTGGGATTTGACTCAGGGGGCTAAAAGAAATTGAAAATGAAGAATAGAAAATTTTCCGATTGTCATTTGTTATCGAGATAAAATATGCTACAGAGAGTTCGTGTTTCAATGATAAATCGTGTGAATGTTTGCCTTGAAGTAGGAGGCAACCTATTTTAACACTTTTCGTGACAACAGATGTGGAAAATAACTTGTTTTCAAATATTATTCGTTTTTAATTAAGTTTAAAGTTTATACTTAAATTTTTGTTTTCATGGATAACTCGATAACAAAAGACAAACGGAAAAATTTTCACTCTTCATTTTCGATTTCTTTTAGCCCACTGAATCAAATCCCAAAAGCACGGGCGTCAATTTTGGGACACCCTGTATACATAGTGGGTGGTCCATAAGTAATGGGACACAAACCAACAGTAGATTTCTGAGGCGAAGATATTACGATTTACCTAAACTTACCTTAATCCAAAAGTTAATATTTAGTCCCTAAAAAAAAGTTCAAAAAAGTTTAAGCTTTTTTAAGACATCAGGTATAGCAAAAGTAAGGTTCTTTAAAATTGAGGATGGATTATTGCTTCTCGTACCAAAAAGATAGTTTCACCAATTTTCATAGAAATATTGCGAAAACTTTAGTAATTACAGATGAAAATTAAAATTAAAATTTCGACTTTGACACCCTGTATCTCCCTAAATATTAACTTTGGACTGAGGTAAGTTTAAGTAAATCGTAATATTTTGGCCTCAGAAATCTACTGTTGATCTGTGTCCCATTACTTAAGGACCATCCTGTATAAAAAATGTTTCACAAAAAGTACTAACATATTTTTTTTTTTGCTGTAATTGTAATGCACTTCAAATTTCTTGCACTTACTTTAAGAAAAAGCGGTGGTCCCTAATATTAAGATATAATTACAATTTGTATCTAACTAGTTTGACTTGTTTGACTAATAACATTAGCGTGGGGATTCATAAAACCGCAATAACTAACTCATAAGTAGCAATAGACTTCCGTAACCACATCATTAAAGTGCATTACTTTTAGATTATTATATTAAGAGTATACAAAAAGTATACAAAATGGCGAACAAGTGTATTTGTGACTGTTAGCTACAAATTGCGATAGAGATACCACATTGCAAGGTTCCGTGGGAATCCTAACCTAACTAAAACTTACTGTCAGAAAAACAGTAGTTCTTTTTTGAATTGCAGTACCGACTACTTGGTCATATGGTCAACCTAAACTTACATCTAATTAATAGGATGCATATTATGGGGAAAAGAACGCATTTACTTCTACATTTTTCTATATGAATTTATCTAACCTTGCTTCAACATCGATTTTTATCAACAACACAATCAAATAGCGGGGTTACGTATGCGGCAGAAATTGTAACGCTAATACAGGCTTTGTTCTTAACTTACCTCAGCTAGATATACTACAACTTCACTCTTCAGTGTTTATAAATTACAAAAAGTATAGAAAACTTAAGGACAGATAGGTACTTCTCAACTGTGCGCTACTAATGGCGATCGAGATTTAACAGCCGGCGTGGCTTTTTGGCTGTGGGTAGTGTGGGTATTGAACCGTATCCTAAAGAATTCTAACCTAGAAAGCAAACTGTTGGAGTATAGGTACTAGAAGGCGACTGGATTTATCCCTATGCCTGTATGCTTTAATTTTCATAACCTAAGTATATTAAAACATCATCAAAAATAGGAATTTAGAAAATTAAGGCCAACACACTGCTTTTACGATAAATTGCCAGCACAGAATTGTTATTAACTCACTTCATCAGCTTTTATAAGACTACACTATTTAGAAATTACAAGAAGTATAGAAACATTGTTAAGAAGTACAGCTGATGTTAGTTTTTCGCTGTGGGTACTGCATCGTACTATAGAAAACCTACCTAAAAAATATAGAAGCATTTTTTAAAACATTACTGGCACCGACTATTACGTTATTTGGCCGATCAAATTTAACTTAACAAGGTACATATCTCGGCGGCTCGTGGAAATTTTCACGCCACCGACGTGATTTCAACCCAAATAGTGATTCTTCAATAGGTAAACTATAGCACGGTTAAGTATAACTATATGGTCTATCTAATATTACACTTAATTAACAGGATTCATACATCGACGACTAATTGAAATGAGATCGCTTTTACCTATATATTTCTATTTTAGTTTTTCTAACCTAAGTTCAGCAACAGTTTTATACAACTACGGTAACATAAAGTATGAACGCGTAAAATTACAGAAATTGCATTTGATATAACAAAAATTTGTTTTTAACTCACCTCAATTAGATTATCCTATAGTTTCAGTATTTATAAATTACAAACAGTACAGAAAATTTAAGAACCGGTGCTTTTTCGACCGTTAAGCCAGAAATAATGGCGATTGAGATTTAACAGCCAGCGTAGGATTTTGGCTGTGGATATTATACCGAAGTACGTGGTTATTGCATCGTGTCACGATGAATCCTAACCTAACTTTCATTCAATATTTAATCGTATCTTCATTTGCTAATTTGTCTAATTACAGTAACAATTTTTAACAACTACGCCATAAAACAATTGGAATTTGAAAAACTACGCAGTATACTAGAAAGCGACGGGATTTATCCATGTACACTTTAATTTTCCTAACCTAAGTACCTACCTATAGGAAAACATCGTCAAAAATAGGAATTTGGAAAATTCTGGCCAACACACTGCTTTTACCATAAATTGCCACCACATAATTGTTATTAACTCACTTCATCAGCTTTTATAAGACTACACTATTTATAAATTACGAAAAGTATAGAAATATTGTTAACAAGTACAACTGATGTTAGTTTTTCGCTGTGGGTTCTGCATAGAAAACCTACCTAAAAAATATTTTTTTAAAATTCATAACTCGCACCGACTATTACGTTATTTGGCCGATCAAATTTAACTTAACAAGAAACATAATTATCTCGGTGGCTCGTGGAAATTTTCAGGCCACCGACGTGATTTCAACCCTCCAGAAAATAGTGATTCTTCAATAAACTACAGCACAGTTAATTATAACTATGTGGTCTATCTAATCTTACACTTAATTAGCAGAATTCATACCTCGACGACTAATTGAAAAGAGATAGCTTTTACTTTTTACTTATATATCTCTATTTTAGTTTTTCTAACCTAAGTTCAGCAACAGTTTTGTCCAACGACGGTATCATAAAGTATGAATGCGTAAAATTACAGAAATTGCGTTTGATAGTAGAAAAATTTGTTTTTAACTCACCTCAATTAGATTATACTATAGTTTCAGTATTTATAAATTACAAACAGTACAGAAAATTTAAGAACCGGTGCTTTTTCGACCGTTAAGCTACAAATAATGGCGATCGATCGAGATTTAACAGCCAGCGTTTGTTTTTGGCTGTGGATATTATACCGAAGTATGTGGTTATTGCATCGTGCCATGATGAATCCTAACCTAACTTTCATTCAATATTTAATCGTATCTTCATTTGCTAATTTTGCTAACTACAGTAATAATTTTTAACAACTACGCCATAAAGCAATGGGAATTTGAAAAATTACGCATCAGAATTTGCTTGCTTTATGTATGATGCACCCATAGATGTAGTAAAAATTATACGTAAACCATCTAATAAAAGACATCAGATTATTGATGCCATTGGTAATCACGTAACTATCCTCCTTTTTTTCTGCAACCAATGGATAAGCATGAAATCCTTAACAGTGTACATAGCAGAATAAAAAGCAAGTGGACCTCAGGACCGAATGAGGTACCATTTATTGTCTTTAAAAAAGTAGCAAATGTAATAAGTACTTGAACCTGTACTTACCTTGATTAATTTGTCCTTCTCGACTGATCGTTTTCCTTCGATACTGAAAAATAGTAAAATTGTTCCTGTCCTGAAATAGGGCAACCCGCAATTGTTGCAGAATTATCGACCAATTGCAATTTCTTCTGTTTTCTCGAAACTCTTTGAGTATGCCTTCCTCAGAAGACTCCTATGTTATCTACATAAATATCAGCTAATCACTACTAATCAACACGGCTTTTTGAATGGTCCACCCCCACAGCCACCCATTCGTTGTATGATAGAGTTCTTTCATTCATTGATGCCGGTGAAAGCCCCGTTGGGATCTTTTGTGATCTCAGCAGGACTTTCGACTGTGTTGATCATTAAATTCTGTACGATAAGCTGCAAAAATATGGTATCATTCCTTTGCAATTGTTAACTGATTTTCTAAACCAACGTAAACAATATGCTACTGTAAGCCACAAAACTGGATTGAGTACGAAAGTGGTAAATTCTGATAGTTTATCTGTTGATATAGGTGTCACCCAAGACTCCATTTTGGGGCCCTTGCTTTTTCTTCTGTACGTTAACGATCTGGAGAAGACTGACGAAAGTGCAAAGTTTACTATTTATGCAGATGATACATCGGTTATTGTCTCGGATAGAGATGACCAAAAATTAAATCTAAAATACAGAGCATTACAAACTGGTTCTCTAATAATGGCCTCTATCTTAATTCTAGTAAGACTCATATAGTCGCTTTCAAAAATCGACAAAAATCTACAATAAGCCTAGATATGCATATAAATGATGTTCACCTCTCTAATGAGGAAACGTTAAATTTTTAGGCCTGACAGTCGATAATCACTTAACATGGAAAGCTCACTGCCTCAATACCTACTGGACAATTGTTTTTATATCATACAAGAGTATTTTGTGTAGTGTTTTGTGCTGTATACAAGTATACATGTACAGGGTGTTCCGTATCGTTATGTTGAAATTTTGGGAGCATAAAATAGACTTAATTCTAAGACTAAAAAACACAAAAGTGGTAGGTCGATCTTTATTCGTTCTGAAGTTACAGACCTTTGAAATTATAAGCCATAAATAATCAGATTTAAGTTTGTAAACCAAATAAACACTTATCTTATTTCACAAATTTTTAATTACTGATATTTTCAAAATGCCTTCCTGCTTGCTGAATACAAGCTTGTGCTCGTTGACGTAGCATAGTTACCTAGATTTTCAAAATAAACATTTGTGAAATAAGTTTTGAAAATCAAGGTGACTGAGGAGTGTGATTCGGGATATCGTTAAGTAAAAGTTCTTAGGAAAGAGTGTCCAGGAATTCTTTTAAATATTCCATATTAGTATGAAAAGCGACTGATCGATACCGACCTCCATACTGCAGGAAAATCCTACCCATCGGGAGATTCGAACCAAGGACTACCGTAACGCTGACCTAACCGTCTACCACTGCACCAACCTGGCTTAGCATATATTCTTTGAATCTAATACCAAAATTACGTTTTGTTTGTCTAATATACTTTAAACTGCAGTGGGACCATTTAATTTCGGAAATTCCTGACTTCTACCTCGTGTCAAATTTATCTTTGAGACTCGTTAAATGACTTCTGATGGTGTTAGGGCTAGGGCTGTAAATAGTTTTAAATCCAAAGTTTTTTCAAGGCTCCTTATAGTTCGATAAAAAAAATTAATATAATTTTATTGGAATAACCGATTTTTAAGACTTTGAAGAGTTGAGGAATTTTAAAAGTCTAAATTTATCTTCTACCTTCTGATTACTTTGTTGATAATTTTAAAAGACAAATAAACTATTGCTTAATACCTGCATTATATCGTTGGGATTTCCAGATTTAGGGACATCTTAATTTTTAAATGTTGTTGAACTAAACTGAAACACTTTGTACATAGTGTAACGAAACACGCTGATGATGTCAGTCCTATGCGTTATCTAACAGAAGCTCGCCAAAATGTCCCAGACTGTTCATCATCTCAATGGTTCCAGAATTGATTCCAGATGGCGCAGGTAGTATATAAGGCACCTTTCGTCGGGCGAACGGAGTAGTGATACCAGTCTAATCAACCTACCAAACGGTCGCGAATGCGTGTGTCGGTGAAGATAAATAAGTGCGTGAATTAAGTTGTTAAATAAAGTAGTTAGTGTTACGGATTAATATTAGTGTTGTGTTTTAGTTTTAAGTTGTTATTTCGTGTTTCTTCGTTGTTTAATAATTTTAATATTTATTAATAAATAATTCACACCACGAACCGAAGTTTTAAATAAACGTTTTAAAACCGTTACAATATTTTACATATAGTATTTTGAACAATTCGTTATTACATAATATAAATGTAAACAATGAATAAAGTGAAGAATGTGCGTCAGCTTTATACCTACTCGTAGTTGTCTATACACTACTTCGCAACTATTGTAAATTTAGTAAAATTTAAGGGACGATGACTTTATAAAAGCACTATATTTATTACAACATAGATACATATCGAAAACAATTATGAGTTGATCCATAATTTTGTATTGTCCATAATCAGAAAAATCGAATAAATTACGCCTAATAACCTTTTTGCGAGTTTATAACTTCAAGAAATCCGACAGTTCTTTGTATTGGATTTAATACATTACTGAATTAAGAGTAAATATAGTTAGCAACTTTAGGTAGGCTTGTTTATTTTGCTGTTCCCTTAAAATTTTTCCGCCTTCATCAGCAAATATTGCGTTTGTTTATCTATGATGTAGTTGTTCTCTAACTCTAATACAATTATTTTAACGGCACTTACACTCCGCGAGGCAGTATGGCCGGCAACATGGAGGGTTAAGGTCTACTAAGTCGCGTTCATACCCGGTTATCTCGCATGCTATGCGTACGGGGTAGACACCTCGCCCTAAACAACTGCCTACCTTCCCTATTCCACCATTGCGTTTTGGTTCCCAATTATTTTCAGTGAATGGATAGGCCACCCGTCGAGCATCCGACTCGGGTTTGACCTAGAGACCGTCCACGCTGTTGCCGAATACCTTAACCACTCGGTCACTGCAGCAATTCCCTAATATAATTAGGGAAGTTAAAATATAACAATAAAGACTTCCCATTGAGTAGGTACGTTATGATGCCATTCTCAGATCACCGTTCTGTTTAGTAATCACCTGTCAAGACAATATCTTTTGTTGGCCGTTATGAGATGTGAATATAAGATTTTTATTTTGTGTGACTAATTACCGTTTTTAATTAATAGATAAAAAGTTATAAACACCGCTGACTTTTAGAGGAAAGTCGCCAAATATGGGGCCCTTTTTTTAAGCTTCAAAAAACATATAGAAATATTTGCTGTAATGAACTGCAAACGCGTCTACATATAGATCATTTCATGTATTTTAAGTGAGATATCCTAAACTGACAATTTATTTGTATTTAACACCAAATACACTGTCTAATCATGTTTACTGCAAATCCCATATTAGGCATACAGCTTTCCCAATATGGGGTCGTGGTATAGCCCAATATTGGATGTACATGTAAGCGTTGTAAATGAGTTGTTGAAGCTGGAAATTAATACAATATTTATTCAGAAAATGTTTTTTAATACAAAGTAACAAATAGGTAAGTTTTATTTGCAAAAATCACAAATGTAGTTTTTGCCAGAGTCTTCCGCACACTCAGCGTGAGCCCATTTGGTACACATGAGGCAACGAATCCATTCCTCGCCGGAAGAATTTTCAGAAAAAAGAGTGTTGCAGAAGATGCAAGCTGCATCATCTTCATCTTCAGTAAATGGTGACTCGCCACCATCATTTAAAGTTATTTCAACTTCGGAGCCTGATGAAGATGACGAAGAAAGTTTTTGTTTTTTAATTCTATTTTTCTTCAATTTTTCGAAGCTCCTCATTGGCTTTTTTAATTTTTTCGGTTTACCAGTAGACAAGATGTTTCTTGTTGCTCCGGATGTGGAAGGACTATTCTTTTTAGTGAGGCTTGTTTCCAATTCTTCTTTGTAAGGTGAGCTAGTGACTATAGCAGCTTTTCCTGTATTAGATCTTTTTTTTTTCGCTATATTCTCACCTAATTTTGGGATAGGTAGCAAGTCGGAAGGCAGCACCAGATTTGAAGAGGTTGAAGGACGAGGTACTTCTACTTCTGCTTCTTTCTCTGATACGGAAATTTCATCAGGCTGTGGAATTAAAACTTCTGATACCAAATCATTTGCATTTAATGATTCAGCTACAAATTCTTCCTCTCTGAAAATGTCACGATTGACAGGAAAAAGACCTGTTTTCACAAATCCATTAACTGCCGTCTCCACAACTGCAGCTCTCATATAAGCCTTCCCAAAAAGTTCTCCTATTTGATAAACTGTTACAACACGTCCTGGATGTTGTTTCAACCAGTTTGTAATTTCTTGCGCATAAAATGTTTTAAATGGCGACATGAATGCAACATCCAATGGTTGCATCTTGTTGGTCGAATGCGGCGGTAAGCACAAAATATGAACATTATTTTCTCTTGCAACTGTAATGACCTCTAAATTCCTAGTGTGGGTGTAGTGGCCATCGAGGATGAGTACAGCTGGATCGTCTCGAGTGGGTTTTACGTGGTTTATAAAATGTCTCAACCACTGGACAAAAATTTGTTGTTGAATCCAGCCCGATGGGTGGCAAGCGTATGCGGAACCAGGAGGCATACCGTTCATTAATTCCACTTTCATATTTTTCCTAGGAAAAATGATTAGCGGCGGAATGTATAGACCTGTTGCACTGAAACACATAACGACTGTCATAAGGGAACCTCTTTCGGCAGATGAAAGGGCTGCAACTTGTTTTTTTCCCTTCAGCGCAACAACTTTTTGATGCTTATGTTGCACTATGGTTATACCAGTCTCGTCGCAGTTAAAAATACGAGATGGATTGTGGTTCACGTTTTCTAAGAGTGGCTCATAAAGATCAAAAAACGATGCAACATTTTTTTTAGTAAATGATTTTACTCGGGCATAGGATATTCCCTGAGGTGTTCGAAAAGATATTTCTCGATTTCGTCTTAGAAAACTTTTAAGCCATTTTGATCCTGCGCATTCCTTGCTGGTATTGAATGGACTTTTTATGTTGTTTATCTTGCATAACTCAAAACTCAGTTTACAAATATCTTTTCTAGTTACCCCAAAAAAATGTTTCTCTAATTCTAAACAATGTTTTGCCAACTCCTTCTCTAATTCTTCTGAAAACACTGGCCTTCTCCCAAGCTTTCCATCGACAATTTCTTCTGGTTCTTTGTTCATTTTTACATATCTTTCCAACGTGGACTGTGGAACTCCAAATGTTTTGGCACTTTTCTTGTATCCCATGCGTTTCTCTCTGCAAGCTTTGATAGCCTCTATCATATTTTTGTTGTTCCATTTTTTTCGTTGACTTGGCGGCATCTGAAGAAATTACAAATATTTTTAGCAAACAGTTTCCTAATATGGGGTACCCCAAATAAAGCAAAGGATAGTACCCCATATTAGGCAAATTGTGGTTTCAAAACAAACTCAGGGAAAGCATGAAAATCAACTAAAATTTTTGCAATTTAAACTTCTAGAGGAGTTAAGCAGTTCTTTGTGTTTATAATTAACCAAAATTTATGTAAAAAACTTACCTTTTACCTCGGTAAAAAAGCTGTTAGCACGTACACTAAAAATTTTTTAGAGCGGGAGTTTCACTGTTTTAGGTTATAATAAAGCGACGTGGTAGTTGCCTGCAACTAAATACTGACAGATTGCAGTACCCTATGAGAGCGTAATATACGCTATTTTACAATAGATGGGAGAGTTGTATTTTATGAGATATTTAGGTACCCCATATTAGGCACTATCTTCATATTAGGCGACTTTCCTCTAATGTTAAATTTTGTAGATTTCGTTGGCAAGGCGAGACGGTTAACCTAGGTAGAAGAAACTAATTTAAGTTTTCCATTTGTAGACACTAAGGAATTCATTAATTAAATCTTTAACAAGGTTCCGTTTTGGTTGTTACCCGGGTAGCAGTTCTTTTTGGCTAAAATGTCTTCTGTTTTTGCTTTTTAGTTGACATAGTTCGCAATATGTCCTTACATTTCCAACGACGCCGACTGTTTGAAAAATAGGTATTAGTTAATTGGAAAATTGTCTCGAGTTTCTTTTGTTTCAACAATTTTCTAGGATTTTTGCGTTGTTTGTTGCATTACCTTCCACATCAATCTGGATTTTTTCTGTACGTGCAGTTCACGGTGGAATCATTATTTGTATTCGTTTCGAGTCGTAGTTTTAACTTTGTTCTTATTGCTGAGAGAAAACATTTCTTACTGAGAAGCTGCTATTTATAAATTTGATTGCCACGATTGCAGCGTCGTATCTTCTTGATTGTACAAAGACAACTCCCCGCAAAAACGATAAAGTCGAAATCACTTCAGAAGTTCAGATTTTGAAATTGTTTCAAAGGTTTAGCTTTGACATTTAATTACGGGCTGGCTTTGATTGATGAAAAGGTATTCCTTATTTGTTACGAAATTTAAACCCTTATTTCGTAGCGAATTATTACAACCATAAAGTTTGTCGTACTTTAATGTAATACTCGGCTGAAAATCTGTCTTTATTATAAAGAATATTTGATAGACGAAAAAAAAATTAAAATAGCTAGAAGCGGCACAACGGTCAGAGATTTAAAAGATATTTTATTCATTATTTGGACGCAATTATAAAGGTTTTATTTTCCAAAAGCACAATACAAACATCTCTGAATAGGACACAAGTAAACAAAAAAATTAATTAACATGTTATACAAAAAGAGAAAGTGAATATCAGGAAAATTATTACCGCGACGTATTTACAAAGCTAATCAAATAATACATAATTTAAAAACTCATTTTTAAACAACAAAATTAAATTTTTGGAGTTAATGTCCACACCTAATTAATTAAACCAAAAAAACGGAAATTTCATTAGTTCGTGAAATACTTTCGCTCGGCAGCTTCTATTAATAAACAATTCTTTTAACAATTATAGTAAATGGTAACAAACAAAAATTATTAAAAGTGTAAGTGAAGCGTATGCAATGGGTTGTAACTAAAATTTTACAATCACGTAATTTATTTAATATGCGCCATTTTATTAAAATAGGCACTGAAAGCAATTTCATACCGATATATCGTTTCAAACAGAATTAAACTGAATATTAAGTTATCTTCAGCGTTTGCACATAAATACTCGTATTGAAGTACGTGTTTACTTAGGACTAGGTTTACTATGGAAAAAAGGAGCAGTTTGTTCGGAGACAACCTTAAAATAGCTGACTTGGTTATTCTAATTTTTTTCTGTCGATTTTAAGTTTCGATGAACTATTTGTTTATTACATAACCAAATACATTTCAAACCTTTAAGAAATTGTATTTGAGTTTAAGTCAAGTAACCGTTTAAATTTTAAATTATAATTCTAGAGATACAAAAATACGTGTTTAGTAATATGATATTATACGAGCCCCAACAAGTATTACCTCGGACATCTATATTTTTTCGGGAAACTATTTCTTTTGTAATATTTATACTACATTTAAAAGATTTGTGTTATTATTTCCAAGTACGTTAATAAATGAGCTACATATTACAGAAAAAGTTAGGTGAAGATATCCATTATTTTATTAAAACATTCCATGATTCAAGAAATGAATGAAAATTGCTTGTCAAAAATATATTCGGACACTTATAAACTATAGCTATTTAATACTTATAATAAAACGAGCAGGCTTTGAATGAAACATAAGACGCCCCAAGCTGTAAATTTCGCTGTTTATGCTAAATTGTGAAAAGCAATGGCTCGTGGAATGCCAGTAAGTGCGGAAATACGTATGTTATGCTATCGTCATCAACTGCAACTGTTGCGGATATATTAAAAAAATATTGTACTAGTGGCTTCCTAAAATACTGGTAGAAAACGATTATTTTCTGATAGAGATGTTCGTATATTAATCAATATTGCAAAAGAAAATCGTCGAACTAGCTGAAGAGATTTAAGTAAGCTATGGTCAGAAGCCATAAATAAACGTATTTCAACAGAAACTACTCGAACTTATTTGAGAAAACGAGGATATAAGTTTTACAAGGTAGTCTTGCTTTTGTGATTGTTAATTTACTTCTCATTGTCTTACTCAATGTTTATTTGTGCAATAGGCAATTAATAGCCTCCATTAACTACAAGGCAAAAAACAGAACCGTTTAAAATGGGCGAAAGAAAGCGCAACTGGACACAAAAGCAATGAGATAATATCATATTTAGTGACAAATTTAAATTTGATTTACGTGTAAGTGATGCCCGTAAAAGGGTTATGCGCACTAAATATGAGGTTTATCATAAAAATTTCCTAAAAACAACAGTAACGTTCCCTGCAAGTGTAATGGTGTGGGGTTGCATGTCGGCACGGGGTGTTGGAAAATTGCATTTTATCGACGGGAAAGTACATAAATGCCGAAAAATATGTCGAAATATCGAGGAATAACTTAATTCCATCTGTAGACATGTTAACCGAAATACCGAAAACGATGACTGGATATTTCAACATGATGGGGCCTCTTGCCGTTCCGCAAGAACTACTTCAAAGTGGTTGCAGGAAAATTCTATCAGTATTCTCGATTGGCCATCCAGCAGTCCAGCAATCCCATCGAGAATCTGTGGCCAATCATGACAAGGAAATTGCAAGGTGAGTCTCAGCGGACCCGTAATGGTTTGAAGGAGAAAATTATGGAAATATGGAATTCCATAGCACCAGATGACTGTAAAAAATTACTAAATACATTTTCATCTCGCATAGATGCCGTAATTAAATCCAAAGGGGACGTAATCCAGTATTAGTTTTGATTATTACTTTATTGTCCGAATACATATTTGCCAAGCAGTTTGTTCAGTTTGTTGTAATAAATAAATCTTTTGCGCAAACACTTAATTATTCTAACCAAACTTTTTCTAAGACAAAGCTACATATTCTAACATTTAGCAGTAATAATATCATTTGTGTTTATCAATAAGTTATTTAAAAAAATATAGTATACAGAAGAAAAGGCCAGTGTCCGAACTGTTGGTAGTAATATGTGTTGGTGAATTTAGTCTGTTAAAACTACAATGATTGATTTAATCATAGGTGCATTTTATATTTACACTATCCATTCTACTAGAAATCTAATATAATTTTTTATTCCTTTGTTAGAAAGTCAATTCATTCTTTAATACTACGAAAACTGCGCAAAGCAAACAAAAAGGAAAGGAAACTTATCAATTTCATAATTTTGTGTTAATTTCATTGAATGCAATATGCATTTCGTTTAAGTTTCTACAATTCAATCATAATGAAGATGAAAATATTAACTTTGAGATACAGCGCTAAAAATTCATATCTAAATGTCTGTTGAAATTTACAATAACCTTTACATAAGAAATTCCTAGTTTACTGTTAAATAACTGGTACTTCTGACACAATTTCACATTCTCTTAATTTCTAACCAACCTGTAAGTGTTTTTAACAATCTACCTAAGGCTAAGGACTTTTCAAAATAACCAAAAATGAGCTTTTCTCTAAAAATGTTAAATAAGAAAGTTCATAGATCTAGTTGGGTTCATCCGTGGACACACTGTATGTAGGGCGAAACCTGGAGCGGTCATATATTTTTATTGTTTTTTAAGATATCAAAGTGAAAACCCCAAATTTGACTTTGGTATCTTAAAAGATGTAATCTACACTTAAAACAACATTATCTAACATAGAATACAAGTTTCTGGCACTTCCGGTTTTGCTTTAATTAACCTCACCTTTGTTCATTTAAATAGAACATCTTGTATATTTATGCATTTTTGAAATCTCCATTTACGTATGCTAATATCAAGTTTGAAACATTTTGTTGACAAAGTAAATTTTTGCAGAAAAATTTATTTATTAACCTATAGTGCCATGACCTACGTCAAATGAAAGTCAGGGGTCTACAACATTCAAGATAAATTATTTTAGAAATTCCAACTGTTTTCGTTGGTGTATCAGATTGATATAAAGTTGGAAAAAATGATTTTTCGAGAATACATTTATTTTACTAGGAGATTAAAAACGAGTGTTTTTTGAGGATTTAATTGATATCAATAGCGTTTGGTTACAATTAACGATTCTCTCTGCGGAGTGGTCACCTTCAGGCAGTAACAAGACACACATACTATACACGGCCACAAACTATGTAGAAGGCAACGGGAAATCACCGCAGAGAACACATTTACCTAGTTAGTACGTGACAACTTCTCGGTCATTGCGGACGTCTTTTAACACAATGGTGCAAGTTCATCGTTTCCAGCTTGGGTACTTAAATCACCGGAAAGGCCTGTATACTCTATATTCCGGAAAGACATAGTTTTGTGTGGAAAGTTTAGTGATAATTGGGATCAAGAAAACCCACAGCTTCTGGATTATTCTTCGTTTGTTTTGCACCCATTTCCGGGAAGAAGGACACCCTCGCTTCCATTTGGGCTACCACCAACAAGCCCTCCCTAGTCTCACGTCCGTCACGTACTCCCTGGTTTAACGTTTAAGTACAAACATCTCTTGCCAGGTAATTTACCCTTCCTTTACGCTGCACCTGCGTTTACGTTTGTGGTTCAACAGTAGTTTCAAGCCCTATTTTAGTAAGCCGATTTCTGGTCGATCTGGTTGTCCGACGGTAATGTTGGAGGCTTTGTGAAACACCTTGGGCGGATTGAACATTCACATTGTAAAGGTTGAGGGCCGCTGTCAAACAGTTGGCTAGTTTGGTTTATTAATTTTTGTGTTTACTTGTGGGAAGACATTAGTTAAATTTATTGTCAATAATTCAAGTACTTCAAGCATCTTTTCTATCGTTTAATTCGTTCAGCAAGTGTTTAAGTCTTCAACTAGTGTGTGTGTTAGCTTTTGTATTAGTGTTATCAATTTAGAAACATTGCGAATTGCCGTGGCGTTTTATGTATTTCATGTTGCATGTGTGTACTTATTTGTAATCGAATTTCTAGCTTAAGTTTTGTATTTGCCATCATCATGTCTTTTGACTGCGATTAAGGGAACCTAGTTGTAAATGGTTTTTGCCTTAAAGTTAAGTAAATGTGGTCTCCCTTAATCATCTTTTCATATAAATTAAGATTGAATTTATGAACCCCTTTTGTGTGTTTGTGTCATATTTTGAATATTACTTGCATTTATTAAATTTCATTGTCAATTCATTCTCGCCTTTTATTTGTGTTTATCGTGTCTACTTTAGAACATTTTGTGCTAGTGTTTTGTTTAAGATTTACGTATGTATACAGTGTGAGCCTGCCTACAAGTTTTAAGAATTTCGGTAAAGTAAGTTATTTCAGTTAAGCAAGGTAAGTCACACCTTGCAGCGGGGTGCAGCTAACCCAACCCCTCTGAGCCCTATGGGAATCTTCTGTGGTGGGTTCCTTTTAGATCTTAGGGTGACTTTAATACCACAGTAGCGCGCAATTCTATCTTGTTTATAACCCCCCCTAATTTGAAGGGTTTTAGCGTTTCGAACCCCCCTTCTCCACTGTTTTGCTAGCCGCGCGCCTAAGGACTTCCAACGTCCCCTATAAATGTCGTAGTGCGAGTTTGGCACGTGACAAGTGGCTCATTAAGATATGCAAATTACTATATTTTTACACATTCAGCAGTACTAGAATCCGTTGAATACTTCTTGTACATTAAGCTTGTAAGCATAGCCGAAGGAAATATTTTCAATTTAGAAGGCTTTGACACAAAAAATAAAGAAGCGATGGGACTGCTTTTGTCAGTTGTTCTATTTTTCGTGTTTTTTGAAAGTCTTCTGAGTTTCTAACAAATTATCTTCAGCTGTTTGAGTTGAGTTCATTATATTTTCGTTCTTAAGTTTAATCTGCAAAATGTACTTAACAGATGTTCACCATTTTAGTATCGCTAGATTGCCTAGAAATGCCTAGAACATTATCCATTTAAGGCCTGGTTCAAAAAAAATTACACACTAACTTATCAATCATACATAGTTTCTTAGTTGTAGATAATTTATAAATAGCAAGCTATGGTCAGGTTGGTATAATGATCGTAGTGACCATTTGCTTGTGACGCTATAACTCTTTAATTATAAAGTATTCACATTCAAAATTTCCCCAGGATTCCAAAAATGTAAAAATATGCGGCATGCTCTACTTAAGAACTGGAACCAAATTGTTCTTGTAGTTCAAAAATATTGTAATATTTCTTTTTAAACTTCAAAAATTTAATAATAAAACAAGAATTGAGTCTTCAGATCGATATGATAATGCCTACATTTAATAGATCGCACCGTGTAACAGTGTACACCTGTACACAGTTCGTGTCTAAGGTTCGAAATAATGTATGGGTGCATTATGTTATTAGTTGTAAGATTACGGAGAAACCGAGCTACATATCATCCTACCAAGTTTTCGAAACTAATGTAATGATGAAAACGTACATGATTGATTTTCTCTTGTTTTCAAATTATGATAACAAATTTTAATCTGCTTCAAATCTGTTGATTATATAACCATTCACTTCTTCAAGAATACGTAAAAACTGTAATGTTTACATAATAATAATAATAATAATAGTAATAAATAAAAATAACATGTATCACAACGGCGAAGGTAACTATGTATGTCATACCTTTTCTTACATACTGAAGCTGTAATACGAACTTAACTTAAACTTATTGTTTTCACTTTGTAATTGATTGTTTAAGTACTAGCGACACGTCTGACAACAGTGTTTGCTGTTTGCTTCTTTCTAAGCGTTGAAGCGTTGTGATTAAGTAGGAAAATGACATTTATGGTAGAAAATCCGCCCAAAGATAATCTGCGTGCTGTTATTCAATGTTTGGCGCCTGAAGGGCGCCAGCCAGCCAATGAAAACCTATACGAAAATGAAAGCTGTATGGTAACTATAGTTATTCTCATACGGCAGTGGTTGAATGGTGCAATAAGTTTCAACAAGGAAGAGAATCCACTAAAGATTTTGCCTATCCAGGACATGCTTGTGTTGCAGAATCAGATGAAAATGTGAGACAGTTGGTTTACGCGCAAATAGGCGCATTAAAGTTATAGAACTTGCTGAAATGTTGAACATCAATGTGGAAACTGTTTATTACATTATTCATAGTCTTGGCTATCAGGAAGTTGCTGCTCAGTGGATTCTACGACTGCTTACAGATGAGCAGAAAAATTTGCATTCGGCCTTATCACTACAGCATTTGATACGCTATGGCCAACAAGGCAATGCCTTTTTACACCAAGCTGTTGGCGGTGATGAGCATTGGTGCTATAACTACAAACCAGAATCCAAACACCAGAGTGTGCTGTGTAAGCATGAAGAATCTCCGAAGGCGAAAAAATGTTGATCTCAACCTTCAGCAGGAAAAGTAATGGTGACCGTATTTTTTAATTACCAAGGTGAACTGTTCTTAGAATTTAAAAAACCCGGTGTCAACATTACTGCTGAGCAATATGAAAACACCTTAAACTGTTTATGTGCCAGCATCAAGAATAAACGACCCGGGAACCTCACAAACGGTATCATCCTTCTGCGCGATAATGATCGCCCCCATGTAGCCCGAACGATTCAAGTTCTGCTTGCTCGTATACGTTGGGAAGTCTTCCAGCATCCACCTTACAGTCCCTACATGTCTCCGAGCGATTTGCATGTGTTTGACCCATTAAAACTATCGCTAAAAGGACGGCGGTTCAATTCGGATGCTGAGGTAGAGTTCGCTGTTAGAGAATGGTTCCACAGACAGCCACAGAAATTTTACCAGCAGGGTATCTATAGAGTAGTGCACCGGTAGGTCTCACGCCTTAATTTTAATAAAGATCTCTTTTAAATTCACCAAAAAAAAATTGCTTTACGGCCTCTAAACGTGTTTCTATTGAACAGTCCTCGTAAAAAGCCCCTTCCAGATAACTTGTAAGAAAAATGTCTCTATAATAATATCTATGCGTAATTTGAAAATTTATTGAGATCTTTAAATGGCAACATAAACTGGCAGTACGGCAGAGTGGGAGTGCGTAATACTCAAATATAGAAAGTTAAGCTCCGAAAAATTCAAGACACAGGCCTCTTCTGGCAGGATCATGGCGTTTGCTTTTGGGATTGCCAAGGGCTGCTCTTAATCGATTATATGCCACAAAAAAACTACAATTAATGCAGAATATTATGCACAACTTTTGAAAAAATTGCGCAGCGTAATTAAAGAAAAGAGACGTGGAAAACTGTCCAAGGGGATACAGGCTGCCCTGAACGACTTAACCATCCACCTAACAGCCCGGACCTGGCTCCTAGCCACTTTTACTTATTCCGAAACCTCAAGGAATATCTTCGGGGGCGCCGGTTTTCGGACGACGAAAGTCTTAAAGAGGAGACGTAAGCGTGGTTTGCAGGACAAGAGGAAACTTTTTTTTTCGGGGGATTGCGTCACTGGAAGAGAAGTGGGGCAAATGTATTGAACTTAGAGGGGACTACATTGAGAAATAATAAATGAATTTAATTGCTATTAGTTGTTTCAATGCGCGAATTGCAATATACTTTGAACGCCCCTCGTATAATAAGCTTAAAACAACCGTCGAAACTATTCGCAGCACCTACATGGGCGTTATTATCTGACTAATATCAAATTTTACTCGAGCAGATAAATTGTTGCAGCAGCTAGAATTTTTCAGCATTTTTGCTGTAATAAGAGAACTTTTGAGCAAATTACGTTATTTCTTTCGGACAACCGTAAAATCTCTCTTTAAAAGTGTTTTAATATGTCAAAATTATTACAACTCCATGGAATCATTCGGCATTTAGTTCTAATTTGTTATTATTATTTTTGCAATCCGGGAATCTACATCTCTTTTGGTTTTTTAGTAATTGACATCTTTTAATTTTCTTCTAGCTTTTAATATTTTTATTTTCTAACATGTAAAAGTTTTAAAAAATTAATAAACTCTAAAAATAAGAGCAGAGTAAACTGTGAAGTGAATTAGCAACTGATGTGACTAAAGCAAACATGAAGAACTTAATTGAAAATACTTGTCCAAGTCAAATTATGCATTCGGTGTGGTAGGAACGCGTGAGATGTAAATCGAACTTCTTCGATTCTTTTTCCCTTTGATTTTCAAGTAGTTTCTACTTCTGAAATCGCTTTTATTCGTTTTCAAAGTAAAAGAAATAAAAGTCGGTAGAAATTACCCTGAATTGAGAATTCCTAAAATAGTATAAAATGATTAGAAATAATAAAGCTCGCCTCGATTTAGTATCAAAACTTAATTAACTCAGTTTTATTTGTGCGATATCAAGATATCAATCAAAGTACATGTAAATTCGCTAAATTGGACTCAAAAACATTTAAGTCTAGAAAAGTTGCCTGATAATTTTAACGTCGAGGCTTTATCAAAATAAATAAACGTAAGTAGCCCATATATGTTATGATCATTTCTTTAAAAAATGTTCCATTTTATATGGTCCAACTTTTAACGCTTAATTCATTTAAAGCGAATAGAATAATTTAATAAGTTCTAAATATGCGCTTATTTTGTTGTACTCTTTTCTTTAAATATAGTATAATGAAATTAAATAAACCATTCTTAATAACGTGGTTAGTAGAGCGAGATCTTAACGTTATGTATGCACTTTCAACGTTAGAAATTGGAGCAAGATTGGTAGAATTGGAAGAAGCACTGAATAAATTTAAGATATTATTGTAGTTTTAGAAGTTAGAATATTAGTACAGTAGGACATTCACGGTCTGACTATTAAAACGGCTATCAAAACTGATGGCTGACGGTAGATGTCATCATACTGCTGGAGAATAGTTTTAAATTAAGATGATTAATGAGCTTATTTCACTGTCTTAAAAAGTAGGATTCGAGACAAAGATTGATAAAATAACGTCGTCAAATATAAAAAGACTATCTAATGATCCAGAAGAAGGTGAGTACACTCAAGCGCACTTAAATTGCACAGGCGGCCGGCCACATTATGATACCTCCGAATATCACTTTCCTGAGGAATCTGGAGTAAAGCGTGGATTTCCTTTAAGGATAGGCTTTGAATTTTCAATTATTTTTTATACAAATAGAAGTTTAATTTGTCTCAAAAACGTTGTTATCGTTTTTTAACTCATGGCGAATTAGGTGTAGTGTAATTTCCAACGTAAGTCGACTAAAATAGTTTGAATTAACTATTCTATGTAAATAGCTCACAACTTCCTTACACGAATTTGGTTTTACAAGTATGTTAGCGTATTACATACGGCAGATTTTGGGCATGTGAAGGACTAACCACTAACGTTTGACTAAAGTTAAGTGCACTATGCCAGTAAGACTCTAATGCAGCAGCCTTTGAGGAGAAAATTCATGGTGAATTGAGTTCGGTTGTCAGCTTCGCTGACTTGTAAGTAATTGTGCACTTAAAATAATACACTTTTTGAAGACTTCACAAATATAAAGTTTTTCCCCTAATAAAGTTTAGGTTTAGGCCTTACAACCTTAAAATGGACGGTTACAACCAAACTATCCAAAGCCTCGCAGTTGAGATGGACGCTACTAATTCTGACCATACTCGATGAAAAATCTCCCAGTGAGGATTTTTATACTATAACCAAATATTGTTTGCCTTAGACGAGGGGGTCTCTTTGTTGCCACCTTGAATATCATCCATCTTCTGGAGAAGTTTATTACGCCTTGTTGCCATAGTACATATCCTATAAAGTTCAAGAAGGCCGAAACCCCGAAGCTGTTCGAAGGCCAGTTCTACATTCTCCTTAACGTTTTCGTTGTCAGGATAATTTCCATCCTGTGCTTGAATCCAGAATAAATGAATAATTACCTTTAGAGATGTGGCGATATACTATTTCCCAGATCACCTCAGTCAGATAATCCCAGGTACTCATATAACTACCTGGAGCTAGCAATGCCCAAAGCTATTATATGAAAAGTGGTCTCAATCTCGTATTTGTGTACCGTGATCTGCATTCGAAAATGCTGGGGTATGACGGATACTGTAGCCCAGTAAACTCTGTGTATTATTTCAAACATAATTGTAGTTATTATAATAAATAAATAAGAGGTTCTAATAATGTTAACGGTATTTGCTAAATAGAAAACTAGGTTGTTCTTATAATAGATGATACAAAATTTACTGAATAAGCATATGATACTTAGCTTCTACTATGTAGTAACGCTGAATTACTCTGATAAAACAGAGTGTAACGAAAAGATAGATTGTAAATTTAACCGTAGTTCTGAGGATGAAATAAGTCGATGTAAGCCAACTTACTTTCTAAACAAAAATAGTTATGGCCTTCCAAAGTGAAAAATTAAAAATGGTGTTTTTTTCTCAAAATTTGCCCGTTTAAGGTATTTGGGAAGGGATGATCTCTTAAATTACCCCAACGTTTTTACCCTTCAAAATGCTTTTCACGGCGAACCGCCTCTGGCTTACACGTCTATTTTAATATTTTTTGTATCAGTAATTTTGCGTAACATTATTTGTTCAGGTGATACCGTAACTGTTGAATATCACGAACAACAAATGTAGAAATTTGCTTCCAAAACCGTTTAATTTTGTGTCATTCCTAGTATTACAGAAGGACCGGCAATTTGTTCGAGTCTATTAAATTTTAGAACAACTCCTCGGAATTTCGGCTTTCAAATCTCTTTCAAAATCATCTGGTAGGAAATACTCCGAACAAACGTAACACCTGTTCGAATTCTATTTGTCTTGTCGTTTGCAACTCTGAATCAATGACAACCTTTTTTAACACTTAACCCTAAAGATTTTGTTCTTTTCAAACCCTTAATACACAGAACTCCTGCACAACGAACAACAAGCATGATGTGCCACGGGTCTACAGTACACGTAAGCATAATCTTGATACTCCGTCCACGGCACTTCCCGTGTAATGGAGATTCCCCAAAAAATATATAAACATACAGGGTGTTCCATTTAAAATAACAAAGTTGATGTTAATTCCAGTGAAACCAGACTTGACGGAAACTTGTGTTCTAGGTCAAATAATGTAGTTAAAAAAAGTCTAGTAGGCTACATATACCAAATTTAGTTTTGATATCTTAAAATATAATAGGAACATGGAATGTACGAAGTGCGTATGAAAGTGGGAAAACACACAACATTATAGAAGAAACGGAAAGATTGAATGTGGATATAATGGGCATAAGTGAGATGCGATGGCCTGAATCCGGACACTGCACAATTTTAGACCACGTTGTATACTACTCGGGCAATAATGACAATTATCACCGGCATGGTGTAGGAATAATAATAAGAAAAGAGCTCAACGATTCTGTTGAAAACTTTATACCTCATTCAGATAGAATTATGATGCTGCAAGTAAGAGCAACACCTTTTGACATAAATATAATTCAATTTTATGCGCCAACATCTAAGCAGGATGGTCAAGAAGTAGAAGATTTTGTATGGCCAACTGACAAATATATTAGAATATACGAAAAACAACGATATAACTATAGTAATAGGGGATTTTAATGCTAAAGTGGGACTGGGAAGAGAACAAAACATAGTTGGTCCATACGGTTTAGGATAACGAAACCTTAGAGGGGATAGATTCGTCCAATTCTGTCGAGAGGAGGATCTTGTAATTATGAACACCTTTTTTAAACTACACATGGGCCGCACTTGGTGATAACATGCAGAATATAAAGAGAAATCAAATCGATTTTATTACGATTAAACAACGTTTTCGCAACTGCATAAAATCGGAAAATGCATACCCAGGAGGGGATATTTCCTCAGACCACAACCCCGTAATATGTACATTGACAGTCAAACTTAAAAAAGTTAACAAAAAACCAATACCGTTAAAACTTGATACAAGAAAATTGAAAGAAGAAAACTAGGCAACAGGTCTGTGAATCATTACAAAAAGAATTTAAAAGTGAAACTTTTATAGCAAAGAATGATGTAGAAGGAGATTGGGAAAACATTAAACATAAGCTGAAAGCCATTATCAAGAATAAATATTATACCGCAGAAAAGGAAAGAAAGAAAAAGGGGTGGATGACAGATGATATTTTAATACTCATGGATGAAAAGAGATTAGTAAAAAATGACGATAAGACCAAATACAAACAAATTCAAGCATGTATACGGAGGAATATAAGAAGAACGAAGGACGAATGGTGGAGAGAGAAATGCAAAGAAATCGAGGACTTTCAAATGAAACACGATAATTTCAACAGGCATCGTAAAGTAAAGGAAGCGGCAGGTATTTTCAAGAAACAATCATCTACCCGTTTAACAGATAGTACAGGGAAGGAAATTGTAGATATAGATATAGATATAGATAGAATGGAAAAGCAGCAGGTCCGGATGAAATACCAACAGAGATATTAATACAGTTAGATGACGACGGCGTAAAGACTCTCACTGAGCTGTATAATAGGATTCATGATACAGGAACGATCCCAAATGACTGACTCAATTCAACGTTTGTTACTATACCTAAAAAAGTAACATCTAAGCAATGCGATGAGTATAGAACGATAAGATTAATGAGCTGCACTTTAAAAAAATTTCTCAAAATAATACATAACAGAATTTATAAACAGTGTGAAGCACAGATTGGAGAAACCCAGTTTGGTTTCAGGAACCCACTAGGCACAAGAGAAGCTCTTTTTGCATTGAATGATGTAATTCAGAGATGTAGAGACGTTAACACTGACGTACATATTTGCCTTATAGATTTCAGCAAAGCTTTTGATAGAGTGAAACACGAAAAACCGATAAAGATGTTAAAGACAACAGGAATAGACGATAAAAACATCCGCATTATTGCAAACCTCTATTGAAACCAATCAGCTGCAGCACTAGTAGTCTTTCCAGGTCTTAAATTTCGATTTAGGTCCATTTATCTCGAGTCCTATATTTTGCGCAGCTATTATAATTTGTTTTGTGGCTTCATTTAATTCTTCTTTAGATCTTGTCATAATTACTAAATCATCAGCAAAAGCAGGACACTGGTTTCGATGATGATACAATGTTCCTTGTCTGTTTATGCCACAATGTCACAATAGTGCCGAAAGGGGATCGCCCTGTCTCAATTCGTTCTTTACTTCAAACCTTCTTGATGTCTCTGCATTTATCCTTACCATACTTGTCGTATTCTGTAGTGTCATCTTTACAGGTCGAATTAGTTTGGTTGGTACTTGTAAATCTACCATTGCTTGGTAAAGCTGCTCCCTATTGATGCTGTCACATGCTTGCTTTAGATCTATGAATAGCAAATAAGTCGTTAATTTTTTTTTTTTTGTTGCTGACGGTTTGTATTTCTTTGAGCACATATCTTTGATCCACTACCGATCTTCCTCTTCGAAATGCGCACTGGTATTCCCCTAATATGTTCTCTATGCAAGTTGATATCTTCTTTTTAATACAAATAGCTAAAATTTTGTAGATGACATTTAAAAGTGCTATGCCTCTATAATTTTCGCAGTTTTCCTTCTCACCTTTTTTGTATATAGGGCAAATTATTGTATGCTTCCATGTCTTCGGCATTTCTTCTTGTTTCCAGATTTACTGTATTAGCTCGAATACTTTCTCTTGCAATTTTCTCCCTTCATATTTTACCATCTCTGCCTGTATTTCATAAGTACCTGTACTTCTATTGTTCTTTAATTGTTTATCTCCACTACTTCTTCGTATGTTGGTTTTACTTCATCCATTTCATTATCTTCTGCACCTCGGCTATCATTTAATACCTCGTCACTATTTTGTTTATTAAGCATCTCTTCAAAGTACTCTGCCCATCTTTCTGTTATTCTGCTTTTATCTCCAATTAGGTTTCCCTGTTTGTCTTTACACATGATTGTTTTTGGTTGGTGTCCTTTTTTATCCTTTTCACTCCTTGATAGAAATTTCTGATCTCCACATTCACATATTTTTCTTCTAGTTCTTCTAACATTCGTGTTTGGAATTTTCTTTTCTTCTCTCTATAAATTGTCTTACATTTTCTTGTTAGTTCTTTATATTTGTGTTTATTGATTGGCTTCTGTGGATTCTTGTAGCATTCTAATTCTTGCTTTATGTTTCATCTTTATTTCTTTGTCACATTCGGAATCATACCATTCTTGTTTATTATGTTGTTGCTGTGTTGTGTGTTCTTTATTGTATTCTTTATGATTTTTTCTCTCTTCTATGTTTTCATTCTCTTTTTCGCTTTCTAATCTCTGATCTATTGATTTTTCATATTTTTCTCTTGTTTCACGTTCATGTAAGTCTATTCTTTTCAATTTTATTCTATGTGTTGTGTTTGTCTCGTGCATAGGTGAGATCATTTGTCGGAGTTTGATCCTTGCCAGAAAATGATCTGAATTCAAGTCAAGGCCTCTGTAGCTTCTAACATCTTTAATACATCGCTCGTGTTTCATTTGAATTAAGACGTGATCTATCCGATTCTCCGTGCTACCGTCGGGTGATGTCCAGATAGCTTTATGTATATTTCTGTGTTGGTAATATATACTTTTGACTTTCATATTTCTGCCCATTGCAAAATCTATTAACAGCTTTCCATTTCCATTAGCTTCGGGAGTAGACTATATGTATTGAAATGGTCTTGCTCTTTTAAAAGATTTTATTTAAATTTAATTTATTTATTATTAAGCCCACATTCAATATTTACAATTATCCCTTGCTTTGCTCTTTAATTTTACTTAATTGTTTGCATTGCTCTTATCTCAGGTCGTTAATTAGGTTCCTTGTTTGTTATCTTTCTAAGTATATTTTTACCGAAATAAAAATAAAATTACTCAAATAATTATAATGCAGATTTTTATTATAGTTTTTTCCTATCAACCCTGCCTTAAACCTATCTTATAATTACGGTATTTACACTCACTATTTACACCGGTTCCTGGGTTTTGTTTGAAATTTCTATTTCACCCCCAAAATCCAAATTGCCTCTGTTTCAAATTTAATGCTCAATTTCCTCTGCTCCAATTTCGACTTTCAATTGCTTCTGCTTGAAATTCAAATTTTCAATTGCTTCTGCTTCTATTTCGCTTTCTTTCGATTCAATAAATGATTCTTATGATTATTAACTCTATTTAAAGTTAAATAATCGGTTGATATTTATTATTTTGGAACGTGCAATTGAGCAAACCTATTTGGTTGTTGCTCCTTTTAATGCAAAAATATCACTTATTTATTAAAATTGTTTTCTTCTGTATCCAAGATATTTTATCTAAATTGTTTTTCACTATAACAACTATTTACAAGTTTCTAATAGTAACTTATTTTACATTTCTATAACTACCAATTTAGCTAATTATTACTAACAAACATTATAACAATAACTTATTTACATTTTCACATAACTTAAATCTAATCTAGCTATCTTAAAATTATATTACAATTTTTAATAATTTAAAATCTGCATTACTTATATTTGGCAAATAACATTTTTCTTTTATAAATTAAACAAACAACTTAACCTTAATTATATACATCCAATTAAGTATCATCTCAGTATATTGGCCTATTATCGGTCGATATATATTAGTTCTCTTCCGATGTTTGCATTCGCATCTCCTAATTATAATGTAAAATCGTACCTTGGGAGTTTTTCTAAAATTTCATCTAACATTTCGTAATATTGTTCTAGTAGTTCTATTTGTTTTTCTTCAGAAGGCGAATGGAAATTAATTATAGTTATCTTCTGATATTCTCCCTTTAATCTTATGTAACTTATTCTTTCGTTTATTGGTGAAAAACTTATCACTGTAGCTTTTAATCATTGTGCTCGAGATAATCTATTCGCATTATCGAGTATGTTGAACTTGTACTGATTTTTGATTAACATGTCTACTCCTCCAGATGCTACACATGCTGGCCTATCTCTTCGAATTATGATATTCAATAATTTTGAATTGTTCGCCATCACTTAAGTGAGTTTCAGTAATATCAATTTTATATCTTGCCAAAAAAGTTATAAAGAGTGATCTCTGCGGTTTTATCCCACTAGCGTTAAAATTTAGCAGTGCGATGCCTGGAATGTATTTGATTATTACTTAACATTGGGGATGTTGGGAATAATATTGTTAGTGATAATGTATTTTATTTGTTCTAGGATGGGAGTCAGGAATTGTTTGATGAGCTGACCTATGTTGTCTGTCAGAACGGAGTAAATAGAAGAGCAGCGAATTTTACTATCAGTTCTATTTCCAGCTCTAGCTTGCTTGCGCATAGGTTTGATCTTTTTAATAAAATGTGGTAGGTACTTGCCTTGGCCTATTTAGTGGAGATCGTTGGTGTAGTAACATCTTGTGGTGCGAGCACCCCTGCTAATTCGCAAGGGTGGTCCCCATTAAGATTGACGTAGTTGTCGGTCATCTGCTCCTTTTGTACATACACTGACTAGCTGGGTTATTGTTAAAGTATGGCTGCACAACAGTTTTAGCGTGGTTATAAATTTGACAATTATGGCACTATGGTATATATTGTACATTTCTTTTGATCTCGGTATTGATATTTTACAGTTTGCTATGTACTCTATTTTTTTTACGTCTGATTTGGCCTCTTCGGGGCGTTGATAATGCATTGAAGCGATTGTATTTAGTTAAGTGATCGGCATTCCAATAATATCTTTTAGTAAAACATTTATCGGAGAGGAAAAGTTGTCCGAATTTTCGTTTCACTGTGTTCGCCAATGGAGGTTCTGTACCTGACTCCATAATGAGTAAATGTTTGCAATATGGGATATAATATTACTTATTTTGTAAAAGGTCTACACGGCACAGGCGCTCAAACGCGAGAAGTCAACAATACTTTTAGATTGGTGGTTTTGTTTTTAGGTATTATACTTTATATAATTATTTATTCTGTTGCAGTATGAATTAAAAAATGAAATAGTTAAGAAAACCTTGTAATTGTCAAAAGTATCATTAGAAGCAGCAGAGTAATTAACAACACACTGCAGATTTAATTCCAGAGCAGGGCATAAGAGTTTCAAACCACAAAGTTAATTAGTACATATTTGCAACTACAGCCGTCTGCATATTAAAATGTTCATTTAAATGATAGTTTAGGAAACAAAGGTCGACAACAAATGTTCTAGATCTGAATCACCTCAGACATATGGAGATATTAATGCGTCGTGTGCATAATAAAACAAACTTCTTATTATTAACTACCCAGTTGGTGAGATAAATTATTCTAGAGGTTTGCTTTTAGAATATGGCGCGTTTGTAGGTACAAGAATACATGTACGTGCATTTGTTTTCGCATATCATAAAAAGTTATGTTTAACGCTAGAAAAATATTTGTGGAATATAATGGATGTTTTCTAAATATGTATAATATTGCTATGATTGCAATTTTGTCAAAACTGCCCCACTAAAATTATTTGGGATATTAATCTTAATTGAGGGTCGTCGTGAAGGTTATTTGATTTATTTTTAAATTAACATAAATCTTTATATTCTAAATTAATAATTATTCATTACTAAACTATACAAATTTAAAATGCAAATTTATTACAAAGTTCTTATGTAAAATTCCTATCCTCCCTAATCCTATCAAATCCAAATATTAACTCGCTGTTACACCACAACTGCCCAAAACCATTCCAATTAATTTAACGAATCACCATCCAATTCCAAATTTTCATACGACATCCTATTCCACATCTATTAATTTTCCAGCATGGAACTTCATCCAGAAACACTTACAATAATTAACTATTTCATTTATCTACAACAAGACTCGAATTGCGAATTCCTCTTATTTAGAAGAATTCCCAGAATTATCAATTATTCGTTTTCCTCAACGAAAATAATTTATTTAACAATTATTTAATTGTCATTCACAAAATTTGTGGGAATTTTAAATTAATTTCTTCCAACTTATCTTTATTTATTATTCACCTCCCTTTTGTTTTCTTGTAACTCTGGTTCTCATATAATTCTATTCCAATAAGAAAACTCCTTTATGCTACCAGACAACTGCAAATACTGGATTTTCCTCACTGCCCAACCCTATATCTAGCTACATTGGTCTTTCTTAACAATAAATTATGCGCATTTTTAATAATGAAGTTAAATCTGCATTAACATAAAATCATATTAATAATTAATAAAAAGTTGTATTCTGTAACCTCCCTCTTGTGCTCCTTTCGTTTCTTTTTGCGAAGGGCCTCTTTTACTGCTTTGTCCATGGGGGGAACCACGGTTCCCTCCTCGGACTTGCTGCTTAGAGACCTAAGGAGTTCATCCTCTATAGCCAAACTAGCAGCTTCTTCTCCCTTAATAGGGGATAGACTTCTCTCCTAGTTTGAGCTAGGGAGCTCTTCGTTATTTGACACGTTAGTTTCCATCATTTGAGGTTGCTCAGACATTGAAAGTGATAAAGGCGATGGTGTATATTTGTTTTGCTTGTATTTGTCTTATATTGGTGTACGTGTTGCGTGAATGTTGGTTTTGGATTGAAAGTTTCCCACACTAACTCTGCGCAAGAGAATCATGACAGGGCTATTCCCAGGTGGGAGGTCTGGGCCGCCCCAGATGTGCAGCAGGACCCTAATCTAGGCACCTTCTGGCACTACTACTTATCCCGGGAATTTTCGACGGTTGATAGGGCAGCCCCCTGCGTTGGTTAGGCAAGGGTGGGCCCCTGTACTACCCGTCGGCCTGGTGTGTCGTCCCGGTTTCTAAGCCAGCTACCACTGCCAGTTCAACCATACACTGGGCCCCCGCCTCGACAAACCATGGATAAGAAAAGTGCAGGCTTGTCTTTCATCCGTGTTTGTGATGTGTTAATGTGGGTGTTTTGATGTTTGTGTAGGTGTGTGTGCTGGATGTGATTCGTCTGACTTCTCCGCTAGGACCAACCCGGTATGGGAAACCCTGTCGGTAGGTAGCTACCTCAAGTACAGCTGCTTGGTTCATTGAAGCACGCAAGCCTCACCACCACGACAAAGTCCACATCCACGATGAGGTTCTTTAACTAAATTATACCATATTACCAAACCAAACTTAATTACTTCTTTTCGTCATGTATACTTTCACTTATAATCTCACAAGAGCATTAATTCTTTCCGGAAATTTTTATTATGCACTACTAAAAATTTCCCGGACATGAATTAATGCTCGAGTGTAGATTCGGCAAGAAAATCGTACCGGTATCGCAATAATAATTCAGTACATATTTAAATTTTAGAAACGTAACCATAGCAACTTGTACGTCAGCTGTAACATTTGACATAAAAATTTCCACTTTTTAATTTTGTCTAGGTTGGTCTACCAATCAACAAAAAATTTCCGAGAAATATGGGCGTGGCCGTGTTAACCATGCCCGATATTAACGTTTCTATTGGTCGTTAATCAGTGTCGTACGATTTTCTACTAAATCATCAAGTTTTGATAAGAATACCATAGGAAATTGATTTTTAAAACCTTCAAAATTCGGCAACATCTCAGAATTAATTAATTTACATTAAGAGGAAATATCTGAAGATAAAGATGATGTACCTACCCATATTTTTCTTAACAATTGTTATTTGTTCTTGGTTCTTTTTAACATTGTTATTCATATTTTTTATTTCGTCTTCCATTTGGGATATAATTATTCTATTTTGTCTAGATTTGTTTTGTACCTGTTCTACATTTTTTATAGAATCTTCTCTAATTTTCTACAGTTGTATATGAATTAGTTTATTTTCTTGATTAAACTTTCTTTTCAACATTTTCTTTTAAATTGACCATTTTCTTTTCAATTCCTATTACTTCCTTTCTAATTTCTACATATACTTTTTGTTTATCCATTTTTAATTCTTCGTTAATCTCTTCAAATCGCTTATCTAATTTTTCGTATCGCTCCGTAGATTATGTTTTAAATTCTTCATCTCGCTTCTTTGACTCTTCATTTTGTTGTACTAATTTTTTTAGGATTTCAAACATATCTTCATTTCGTAGAACTTGAGATGTTTCGGTTTCAAGATCGCCTACATCTGATTCAAATAAATTAGAACCTTCTCTTACTTTCGTGCGATCCTCATCTACTCCTTCTTCATCCCTTCTTGAACTACTTCTTAATATTCTTCTATCCACCGCCATTTTTTAATTTATAATAATGAATTAAATTTTTGTGTTTTAACAAAAATTTATACTCAATCAATTTATAAATTTATATCGAATTTTAATAAAATAAGAATTAACATGTAATACTATTTGTTTTATATTCAATATTTCGATACTGGATTTACCATAATAAGTATTGGATTCATTTTAAATATTTATTCTGTCAAATGCTATTATTTATAAATATTCTAGTTAGTAAGTTTGAAAACAAAAAAACAATTATTTCAATTTTACATTGACGATGACAGTGACACTTTTAATTAAATTCAGATGAAAACTATATAAATGGTGAAACTGCCCCACTAATTATGAAATGCCGAGAAAGCAAAATTCCCACACGTTTATGAACTGCCCCACTAAAATTATTTTTAGTATATAAAATTTAATTCGGGGTATTAATGTTAATTGAGGGTCGTCGTGAAGGTTCGTTAATTAACTTATTTAACAGTTATTTAATTGTCATTCACAAAATTTGTGGGAATTTTAAATTAATTTCTTATTTTTCTTGAAGAAACAACTTATTTCCTTGCAACTTATCTTTATTTATTATTCGCCTCCCTTTTGTTTTCTTGCAACCCCGGTTCTCATATAATTCTATTCCAATAAGAGAACTCCTAGCTGTTACCAGACAACTGCAAATACTGGCTTTTCCTCACTGCCCAACCCTATATCTAGCTACATTGGTCTTTCTTAACAATAAATTATGTACATTTTTGTTATAATTGTATAAAATTTTATTACACTTTTTTGCGTTCTTAAAAAGAAAACGTTCAGGGCTAAATAAATTAAATAAATACTAAATGATTTAGAAAAAAGTTTAGGGTTTGTTTGCAGAAATTGAGGCTAGCTTTTCCTACACATAATAATCAAGCTGAAATTCTAAGCCTGTTGTGTGCCATAACCGGTTAGATATCCGGTTTGGTCGACGCCAAGAGGAAATTCGTTCAGAGAAAGGTATTAAGTGTATTTGCTTGAATTGATTTATCAGCAAGCAACAATAATGTCTGCTTCGGAAATATCACAATATCGTTTCATATTGTGAATTAATATACTAGATAAAATATGCATCATCGATAGAAAATTAAAGTAAAACTCAAATTGAAATTTTCTGATGAACAATCCGGACATTTTTTTACACTTGATATAATCGAATATTGAAATTTTACACCACTTGAATAAAATTGAAAACTGTTTTCCTTCTGTCGCTCAAGTGACATTATCAAATTTAGGTAAGGATAAACCGCCAGCGGCAGAAATCATGTAACGACTGTTTGACTGTAATAACGAAATAAACATATAATTTATTTGATAGAAAGCGCGCACCAAGCGTCAAATTACAGTAAACTATTTAAAAACGAAACGAATATTTTTTTCTCTTGCTTTTCTCTATCTTTACAAAGTTCATATTCTTTTCATCATTATTTTTGAAAATTTATACCTATTTTACAAGCTTTTGCAGTAAGAGTGTTTTTTTTTTCTATTTATCCTGAACGAATGAGTACAATTATGAATCTATAGAAACATCACGGTTATAAATAAATTAGTAATTATCCTCGTTGCTAATTTTATTACCATTAGCTCAGATAGGTACATTTCTATGTCAAAGTTATTCTGTTCGAATATATTGCTTGGCAGTTAAATTTTTTGTGTCAGTTGCTTTATATTAAGTTTACATTCTTTTACGTCCTTCACTTTCCATATTTCATGTTCCTCCTTAGCTTGCGTGCTTTGTTTGGGTATGAATTGGCCTTTTGTTCCCTCAAGTGACCAACTTGCCAGAGAGTGTTTCCCTGCTTTGTTTTACATTTTTTCAGTTGCATTACCTCATTACCTGTGCTGTTCCCAAGTTCCCGGTGTTTTATGAGGAAAATGTTTCTATCTGCAAATAAATATAGAAAATTTTTAAAGATCTACAAATCGTAGTTTACGAGTATGCATTACAATTAATCGAAGTACTTTTCCAACTTATAATAGAAATTACTTCGGCAAAAGTGAATAACCTGCGTTATCAAATTTTTTGTTAGCTCATATTTTCGATCATAAAAATGCTCTAAATATTTTACGTCGATAATATGTTTTTATTAAATAAATTGTTTGTTTGGAAAACAAATTTGATATTTTGTTTACAATTTTCTTCCCTCGCAAAAGCTGCCTTTTATGATTAAGTAAGTAGAAACCCAAAAATATTTGTCAGAGCGTTATTCCATTCTTAAAGTTTGAACTTAGAAACGCATGTGTCAACATCGTTTACCAAATGTTCAGAACCAGGTTATCAACATCTACCCTTCTGAATTTGCGTACTACAACGAAATTCAGGCCATTACCGCATACTTTACGAGTTACGTATAGAAAAAGCAATAGAGATAAATATTCGAGTTTTAAGATAAATAAAACGCGAACATGACAACCGGAAAAGTATCGTAACCGCAACAACAACGCTTAAACTTTTGGGTTTTCGGATAGATCTACTTACACCAAACTAGATAGTCGCACAGCCCTCGTAAATGGTCCCAGGCCTAGTTAACAAATGTTTATTCAATAGAGTATTAGAGACGACTAATTTGCATTGTATGTGTGTAGGGTTCCCTATTTGACACAACCCTCAACTTGCACAATACCACAGGTTTGATGTAAACACTTCGAAATTCGCTAACGATTTTAAGGGCTGTTTTTATAGTGTTAGGGTTATCCTACCATAAAGGCTAAATGACCTGCGAATATTAAATTACGCATAAATTAACTTCGAAAGTTTGAGGACAAAACCAACCGAATTTTGTTTTTAACTTATCATGGTCGTTTCTTGTGGCTGAATAAAATAGGGGTTGTAGTTGCAGCGGATGTTAGAGTGAATTTCCTCGAAATAATCTCCGAGATAGCTATGTATGCATTGTTAGCTCCTTTAAATTTTCGCAGGCTTCATTCTTAACCTAATATTCAAGACAAGTTCAGTTCTAGTTACTATGCACAGCACAGCATTAATTCAAGAGGTATCTTAGCGTACATATATCTGTGGTTTTATATTGATAGAAATGCTTTGCATAGTAAAAGAAGTTTGTGGTACAAATTGTATTGTTTTTTTTTATCTTACATTAATAACAATTATGTACTTTACATTAATAAAGCCGGTGGGGAAGACTCTCCGAGTAGTAGATTTTAATAATAACTATACATTTTTAATAAAACATTAACATAAAATCATAATAACGATTAATAAAAAATTGTATTCAACTCAACATTAACATTAAAATCATACCACCAATTTAAATATTTTTTTTATATTTAAAATTCTTCGTTTTAATAATCCTTATTTTATTGTTGATTATATGGATATATCATAGAAATATGAAATACACCTCTTATTTTATTAGAATTCAGTTCTATTAATTCGTACGAATTATCAAAATATTTTTAATTTTGTTGAGGATCCCGAGGGTCCTGAGATGAGGCTTGAGGTGGACTAGGAGATTCCGATGTAGAAGAATCCGTTGAGATATCGGAACTATCGCTGATTATTCTAATCAAGTCGATGAATGCTATTTTGGCAGCAGCAATTACAAACCTAATAATTATGTTTCTGGAGGTTGATTTAGATCTAGTTCAACTCTATCTACACCTACATTATCATAGTAGGCCTCGATATTTTCTCCTAGTATAACGATTACACGACCATGGGGACCAGGATTAATACATATTGTATTAAATTGGTGAGCATCAACCATTAAGACTCGGAGAACAGCTTCATATTATTCTCCTCTGCCCATGTCGGTGCGTAGACCTGAATTATATTGATTTTGGCAGGAATCGAGTTTAGTTGAATAAGAATTATTCTCTCTGAAAATGGAACAAAGTTCATAACATGTTTAGCTATCTGTTTATTTACAATTATGCCTACGCCATTTTTATGTTCTCCGTTTGTATTTCCGGAGTAATATACGTGATGATTCATTATTCTACAATCTCTTGAATTTGTCCAGCGCATCTCACTAATGCCCATCAAGTCCAGCGACAACCTTTCTATTTCTTTAATTGCGTTGTGAATCTTGCCTGCATCATACAATATTTTGACATTCCAAGTACCAATTTTAAACGATATGCTCTCGTTGATCTTCCAAGATGTGTTGTTTATTTTTGCACAGGGATTTCGCTTGATGACGACCTGGGAGGCCCTGTGGTCTTCTTTTGAATTGACTTTCCTGCCGACTCTTGGTTTCCGTACACCATGACTAGTAACTGAGTGAGTTTTGTGGTTTAAAGCCATTTTGGTTATACTAGAGATATCCTTGGATCTTTAATGTAGTGGTTTCTCCTTGCTTTCAACATTCCCATGCGGTTGGCCTTTTCCGGCTCTTCCGCCTTTAGGGGCGATTTCTCACCCCTATGTTTGCTCCTCCACCCACAATGCGGCTGTTGGCAATACAAAAGAAGATCACTTATATCGGCAGTAATTCGGTAATCGCTAGTTTTGGTCCTCCCCGGGTATTTCATTTCCCCGGTACCCACCATATCTGGTAAGCGTTCCCCTATCCGCCACCTGGGGAGGCACCCGATGGGGATTAGCAACCCCTCACGATTAACTAATTAACCTTTTATTTTGGGGGTATTATATGACTACAAAATTGACTTATTTGGATATAATTTTACATAATTTCGAAGAAAATATTTTTTAGGCCTTTGATTTAGAAAGTAGACATTAACGATAGTCAATGACTGACAAAAAATATACATATTTTGTTATTCCGCTTTCATTTTATCATTGGAACATATCAGTCTTTAGTTGGGCCATATCAGCCTTTATGGTAGTTTCTAGGGTTGAAAGCACTTTGACCAACGATGTCTAGTGAGTGCATTTCTTTTAGGTCCAGCTTCCACTGTTGTTCCATTTTTTCTATTGCTAATAAAACATCAATTTTTGACAAGTAAAATTGTGGAAGCAGCATTTTTTCGTCTTACACGGATTATCCCAAGATATTTGGGTTGTATAAATGCTCGATTGTTTTTTCATGAAAGTCAAAAATGTTCTCTGCAAATCCCACTCACATAAAATATTTTGTAACTCTTTTAAGATCCTCATTTTATTCCCAATTCAAATCAAATTTGTCCTAGCATGATTTGTTGTTTTATTTCACGTACAAAAAACTAAATAACGTAAATATACGGTTATCAGAATTGTAAAATAAAAATCGGCCTGGTAAAACAAATTATTTGTATATTTCCACATCTTTTAGGGTTGTAATTTGTATAGAAAATTTACCAGAATTTGCATTAACGTTAGCTAGTTGCCGAAGCTCTCCAGAGGGCCTTAATCGGCCTTGCTACGGGTGCACTATTTTTTGTATGTGCTTTCAATCAATACAGTACATATTATTTCACAAAAACTGCTATAAATGTGATTTTTGAAAAGGATAATTTTAGGACACGTGTTAAAATTCGTAATGTGTAACCAAGATTCAAAGTTCCATATTAAAATGAATTAAATTCAGCGCAGAGATTGCAACCTTCTTAAAATTCCGTAAGCATTTCCGTCATTAATTTTTCTACATAATCCAGTTCATACCCGATTTTCGGCTGAATTAAAATTATCACGTACACAAATCTATCTTACGTTTATTCATAATCCTATTCCCTTCCGAGTTCTAGTTTATTTTTAGGTCTAGTTTTATCTTACTCTACTGTTTAACTTTAAATTCCGCACGCTTTAACAAAAAACCTAATTTACAGAACTTTTTTTATTGGGGTAGTTTTTAGGGCAATAAACCAAAGAAATATTCTGTTATCGCTTTCCTATGAAGGTCGTTTATCTAAATTGTGTTGTTTAGTTTTACTGATCATTTATATCGCTTGTTAAATTTTCCAGAAAATTCCAATAGAAGCACTATATGGGACTGTTTTATTACTTAGAAACCGAAGATATATATTTTTACTATACAGGGTTGAATACGAGGACCGCCGATTAGAGATTTCTTGAGGAAAGTTTATAATGCGTAAATAAAAATTTGCAAAGTAGGGTTTTCAAATACTCTACAAATAACCTGAAAATATAAAAAAAAAATTTATACCTTCCAGTTACACCGGGAGTAGACACTAAATTCGTTATTTGAAATAGTGTCTTCCCCCTCGACACTGTAAAGTGCAAAGGTATAAGAGGCTAAAAGGAAAAGAAAGAAATAGAATGGCCTGTATATTTTTAGATACTCAGAATGATCCTTCGCCGGCTAGTGCAATGATGTAACACTATAAGATTCTATCGTTAATATTTCAATAGTTATTTAATGTCCTTTGACAAATCTAACCTCACTTTCGACAAACACCACTGCGAAAATAATTGGAAGTAAGCGTTCTTTACTAGAATTTAATTTAATCTATCACCGATGGAGTAGCTAGGAAAAGTTGTGCTTGCTACAGTAAAAACGATAAGTGAAATGAAGATTAACAGAACGACTTCCGGGTTGAAACCGTGTCATGTTTGAGAGTGCTTTTGTCTCAAACAATGCACGGTTTCAACCCGGAAGTCTAACACTAACACTGACCGTGCAAGTCTTCGAATTCATGAAATGAAGATTGTCATTGCCATGTTTGTTTTAGCAGCTTCTTCACAAATAATGCACCGTACATAAACTTATAATAGTATATATTATACACGATGCTATAATGAATGCTATTATTACCCAGGATAATTCTTGCAACACGAGCGAGCAAAGCGAGCGAGTCTTGCAATTATCCGAGGTAATAGTAGCCATTATAGCGAGTCGTAGACTATACTTTGTCCACGACTACAAATACTAAGAATTTTTAATTACAATGCTACTAAAACCATATGATAGGACTATATGTTAAAAGAAGCGGTAGGATTATAAACATTTGCGAGTTGGCATTATACACCATAAACAATGATGGTTACCATGACACCGTGAATAATGATTATTCACTGCTGGTGGTGAATAATGGATAGCATTATCCTTGACCAAACACATGAATAATTGACAGATTATTGAGTAGTCGTGAACAAATATAGCATATACTCTGGAGCAATTCTTAAATGGGAAAGCTAATCTTCTGGTTATCCCCAATTTACGTTTTGGAACGAATATTTGGATTGTTCATAAATTGTCATTTTGTAGTAGTTATTAATCAAGATAATAAATTTAAATCGACAGTAAGAATACATTTATTTCAAATAGTAAATACTTATTAAATTTCATTTATTTGCACCCGAACAGCAAGTAGATTTAGTGATTTTAATTGATATAAATATCTAATTATAAAAATTCAAACACATAAGATGTAATATGAAACAGCGGTTTCAACAAAATTGTTAAAGGCGGAATTTGCTGTGGTATTTTGTAATCTGTAAACTAGCTTTTCCTACCCTGCCATTTGTTTTTACAGTTCTTTTATTTATTACCTGTGATATTGGAATTTGCTTAAATACTATCTATCATGAAAATTTAACGGTTGACAGACGTTAATACTCTAAATACTTATTACCAAAACGAATACAATAATCGGATATAGATCGGGTTTGATTTTCTCTATTTTCAGTGGAATAATTTAGTACGAAATTACTAAATAAACATTAAAGTGCTTTGATTGTTATGTTTGGTATAAAGTTTTGGGTTATGTCCGAATTTCCCGTCACCATTTTGATAAAAGTGTGGCAACACTGGTTTCGTACTTAAGTAATAAACTGTAGAAATCTATGGTAAAATACTTTCTCCTAACTAAATATTAATTTTGCTTATTCTCTGAAATTTAGGTGTGACGCTTTAAACTCACTAAGGCTAAGTTTCTCTATATTAGGCAATCTTTGCTAGCACTAATAAACCTCCTAAAATTTCTTCCACTGATCCCTGTCTGGGGCGATGTTTACAGTTCCCGTTAATATGGTTGCTCCATCTAGTTGACGGCTGGCCTCTGCTTCTTGTATCTTCTCTGGGTCTCCAGCCTAGCAAACTTTTAGTCCACCGGTTGTCAGTCATTTGGGATATATGACCTGCCCATCTCCATTTAGCTTGCGTAATAGGTTCAACAGTACCGGTGACTTGGTTCTTTATCTTATTATTCTATTCGATACCTTACTTCCTATTGAGATTCCTAGCATTACCCTCTTCATCGCTGTTTGAGCCCTTCTTAATCTGTTTGCTGATTGTTTTGTTAGTGTGAGCGTTTTGGACCTTTTTTTTAGACATATCGGAAAGTCTCGTCTAAGGGTAGCTCGCAGTTTTCCAAAAGCTGTCCATCATGTGTGCGGTCATCAGCTCTTAGAGCTAGTTGACTGCAGCCATATGCTGTTTTTACAAAGGAAATGTGTTACCTGCGGTGGTTTCCTGTTGCCTTCTACAGAGCTTGTGAACGTGTATTAAGTGTATAGTATGTGTATCTTGTTACTATCTGAAGGCGACCAGGCCGCAGACAGAATCGTTGATTGTAACCATATGATTAAATGGCTTCACACGATCAAGTACCGACCTTTAACAGTGTGAAATTATTTGTAAAAATCCTTACCACTGCATGAGATTTTAACCCAAGACTCCTAGCTGGGAGCCCAGCGCTCTTACCACTGCGCCAACGAGCTTCTCATAAACTCACACTGAATTTATTTCGTGGCTTAAGTACTTATATTCATGAACTTTGTTCCTCAGTTTCAGCAATTCCCATACTGCTACATATAACTATATTAAGCATGATCTTGGTTTTCTGTAATTTGATGTGTAGTCCACATGTAGGGATGCTGATGTTAGTTGCATAAGCATTTACCGAACGTCACCAACATTATCAGCTGTTATGATGATATCATCAGCAACGCGTATGTGGTTCAAATATTTACCAGCGATATTTATACCTTTTCCATCCCAGTTAAGTTTTTAAAAGCGTATTCTAAGACCGTCGTAAAAAGTTTTGGTAAGCCAGAGATGGTTGTTGTTGTCTGCGTCTGGTGTTAGACCACCACGACTAATCCATCGCCCAGGATGTTGGTTTAACCACTGCCTTGATTAAGCTCCTCAATGGGTTGGAGCTCCATCCAATTGAAAGCACATGTCTCTTTTGACAGCTAAGGGCACTTCCTCTAACAACTCCGACAAAGCGTTGTTTAAAAAGTCAACAAAATTTTCGCCATTTAAAGGCCCATACGTTTGTGCAATTTCTACTGCTTATATTTTATTTATTTATTACCGTATCATCAAGATCAGACTAAAATATAGTACTTTCGAATAGTTAATTATATTTATTTTTATAGCACATTGTACACACTAAAACAAAAAAAAACCTTAAGACCAATCCAGTTTCCTCTCAACTTCAAACTTTTATTAGCTTGTTTTATAGGTCGAATTTTTATTACCGTTTCGCTTTAAATTTCTCTATATTATAAACCTTAAAAATTTTCAGCGAGTAAGGTGTATGTTTCAAATTTAATGCAGCACTTCTTCAAGCGTTTAAAGGAAACTGACAGGGAAGCAAAATATAACAAATTAGACGTTATATTCTGAAACCAAGAAATTAATAAACTGCAACAAGAACTGAAAGTTACTTAAAGTAACGTTTTAATATGCAGTCTATTGTAAGAATTCACTTTTACCATTGAAAATATTTTTAAAAACCTTATGAATGCTCAGGGATAGAACTAATGTAATGAAAATAAGCTTTGCCGAATAAATAGAGGTAAGATAATATTAAATGCAGATGAATTGTCTCGAAAAACTACTAGAAATGCAAATTAAATTTGTGATGAGCGGGTTGGGTTGGTTCACACACACACATCGAGGTTTAATTATTTATTACAGTATCAAATGTAGATAATTATAATAATACTACATAAATATATTATGTGGATCGTACAATAGTGTCGGAGTGATTCCTTCCGTACTGGAAGATGAGGTATGCTGCCCCTAATAAAATGTTGAACCACCTTACACCGTTCGATGTCCAGTGTTGGAAAAAAAAGGAAATTCAACGTTATTTCATTCCATCCCGGAAAGAGGTGGTGGCGGTCCGCTTTTAGGAGGGCAGAACTCTTCAGTCACGTAGAAGCAAGGATAGGTTAAACTAGGATGTGGATAAGCTAGCATCGGTAAAACCACCCAAAAACCCGATTCAAGGCAGTCGAACCCGCTTACCTCCCGAATGCTACGCGTGTGCAAGGACAGGAATGCACTTGGCCAATCAGCTCGGTGTGCAGTGTTCATTTTGAAGCAGGTAGGGAATGCACCCCGTGAATAGTTCATTGGCAAGTGGCAACTGTGGCGCACCCTTCTGGTAGTTTTAGGGTATAGAGGGTGATTGTGTATTGTGGGTGGCCAGGGTGCAAGCGCGTGTTACAAACTGTATTTATTATGACGAATAGTATACTACAGTGAGTATAAAAGTTCTGTTAAAAAATTAAATGTTTACATTCTTTAAACTTTTGCAACCAACCATGAAGTATTCAAATTTATAATATAATACTGCTTTGGCTGGTTGATGATTGTTTACTTTTTGTTTCCATATTTATCTTTTATGTTTATTCCAATATTAATCTTTAATTATGCTATTTTTAAACAGTAATCTTTGCTGTAAAACTCATTATTTTAGGAAATTGTAGCCCATGTTTTCTGATTTTTTTATGGCGACTTCTACGATACGTATGTACTAACATGGACAAAATTAATGTCCTAGTTTGAGATACCAGTATTCAAACATTTAAGCGACATTTAATGCAGTGGCTTTCTAACGCGTCAAGGATTTGTCTAATACCGAACCATGCTACCTAATAAAAGGCCACGGGATTCCTAAAAGGTCCAAATTTAAAAGCAAAGAATTTAATCGAAAACAAAGGAAATATACACAGATTGTTTTTAGGTTGATTAGCATCTCTAAAAACAATTTTCCGATTTATAAAATTTAACTTTTTTCTTCTATTTAAGGCAGAGTCAAATCATACAGTCTGGTAATTTAATATATGTATAATATAATGATCAAGTTTTTCAGAGATACATAAGAAAAATCGATTATGTAGTTTGTTTATTATTTTGTCAAACTAGACAAATTTTTCGAGAGGTTAACATTTTCTTAAATGGCTTAGCTTTATAGTATTGTTTAGTTATTTAAGGTGTTGGCAATCCTTAAAGTTTACATTTTGAAAATTTCAGGCCATTTCCATTTTAAGCCTCGCGAAATATGAATTAATGCAGATTTTTAAAGGTAAAATTCGTACGCCAGAATTAGAATTGTGTAGATATTAAATTTAGTAGAAAGCAGTAGGAAACAAAATTAGCCAATAACTACTACACGAAGTTGTTCTATTCTAAACTCTAGAATTGTAGAATTTATTTAGTTAGTCTAATTAAAGTTTTATTAAGGATTTTTTTTTCGTAACTTTGGAAATGTATGCATTTGTTCACACAACCTGCATATTTTTTTGTGTTTGTAGTAACAAAACCAGTCTCTTGTCTCTTCCGTTAACTATTCTCGACTAGTACCTAGCTACATTTAGCAGTTTAACCAGTGGCGGTGATGCGGTGAATCTGTAGCTAAACACGTAGTTTTTTATTCAATAATATCTTGTTCATTTTGTTATAAATTTAGTGTTTCAATTACCATTAAATCGTTTAAAAACAACATCGAATTTATTAAACTCACCAGCGATTACATTTACTTACAATTTTATATGGTGCATTACGTTGAAGATAATTATTAAAACAAAGTCAACATTACAGTTGTTGTTGTGTTTATTACTCAGTGTAATTTAGACTTTTGATACTTTTCGATGTAAATCAATAAAAATTAACTAACTCTATGTGATTGGACAATTCTAACTGAAGCGTCTGTGAAAATAACTAAATTTTCGCCCAAGAGAAACGACTTCCCTGTTTAACCAGTAAAACGCTGTCCTTTAATTAAATTAGTAGACTAACGCTGCTAACAAGCGCTATTGGTGAAAGGTGATGTTGATTAAGTTCTGATAATTTATTTAGTTCCCCTTCATGAACATTTTTAATCGAATAAGGATTGCAAGTGCCGGCGATAAAAATGTTGCTGGTAGTCTAAATAAAATCGTTTTTGTCGGATTGTTTTATTTAAATAGCGGCACGCTAGTTTGGCCCTTCATATGAGATTGTTTGAAATTGCGAGTTAAATGAGACTAGGAATATTTATTTGGTTACGTAGATTGATGATAACGATTAAGATTACGTTATACCAGTCACGATCACTAATCTTCGTTTTAATTATTCATTTTGCATTCCACATGGCTCGATAAACTGATTGGCCGCACATTGAGCAAGAAATTTACAATTTTCTGAACTTCGCCTGGGATTAGCTCTTTGGATCTAACACTTCGCATCCTTGTTTTACTATTTACAAAGTACTTTAACATAACACTCGAATAAATTAGGTTTCTATTTTGAAGCGGCCCTTTAAAGCGCAAATCGTCTTATCGCAATCGTGTCGTTTACAGTTGGTTGTTTTACAGCATTTTGGATTGTCTAGGGCTTAAAATAAAGGCATAGAGTGTGGAAGAACTAACCTCTAGGGACAATTAAAAATGTTCTCGACAGACCGCTAATACAATTCTGTTTATCTAATAACTTATTCAACAAGCACGTAGCAAGGAAATTGAAACCTAATTTCCTGTCGACGCGACGCCACAAGCTCAAGATTTTTTAACCTGTGGCACAAATTAATTCTCTGAACATCGTAACACTAAATAATTGATGACGATATATAAAGATGCCTTTCTTTTTTAATTAATCTTGAAAACCTTTTGAATCTGACAGATTTATGAATACATTTCTTTAGAAAATATTGAAAAAGATTGCGAATCCAATATTAAAACATCAAAACAGTACAGCCAAAATTAGCAGTTAGAATGAATTAATATCGACTTTTATTTCATATTTAGTTGAGCTAACGTCGTTTGCTTTCCTAACTTGCTTAGAACTACCTCGATATTTTTAAAAAAATATTTATAATTTATAAGTATAATTAGTTTTATTATAGCTATATTTGCTAATAACTGTAGAAATTTAATACATATACAAGGTGTCTCTAAAATGTGTGAAAGTAGCTTAACCACATGTCGCAAAATAAGATGATTTAACCCAACTTACCTATATCCAAATTCGTTTCATTAAGCCGGTATTCTGCTTCAAAGTTCTTCGAAAAAAAATTAAATTTTTCTTATAAGAACAAAACGCTTGCATCAATTTGGTTAATATTTGGTACGACACTCCACACAGGCATAAGACGTCTTTTAAGATGATGTCACGTGATTTTGCAATCCCGTGTTATTTTGGAATTTTTAAGTCATTTTAAATTATTATTAAGATTCTTGAGTACGGCCCTGTCATTTAAGTTTGATTCCGTGTCAATTATTTTATTTTTGCTTCAGTTTAAATTCATTTAGTCTGGAGGATATGAAAGGTTAAACCTAAATGGGCACGTTCTTTCCATGTAGTTCTATGAAATCTTTTTTGGTAAAAGTTTCCTTTGTTCAAATCCCAAGGTGACCTATTTTCACGCGCATTTCATCAAGGCATGATCTCATGTTGCTTCCGTTATTGCAACGTCTCGTGATACGGTGCGGGGGATTCCCCTGTACGTTTGGCCGCGTCAGCTGATTTGTTTAAGCGTCCTTTCGATTCTTCTATACACCGCGCTTCCTTAGTACGTGGCACTTACTCAATCAGATCGGACGTCTTAGGCTGCTCCGGTTTAAGACGCGTTTGCAAGTTCATTGTTCTCCGTTTGGGTATTTAACCCATCGAGAAGAGTCCTATTACCGTAGTTTTCGGGGAAAACTGAATATGTGCGACAAGGTCGGATTCACCAAAAGGGTTTCGTATAATCTCGAAGTAACATGTGGTGTGGAGTTTAGTGGAAGTTGGTCCACACAAATTCAGTATTATATTGGATTCTGAAAACCCAATGCCTAAGGAACATTCGTCGTTGATCTTGCACCCGTCTTCTGGAGGAAGGTTACCATCTCCTCGTTGCTGTAAGCCTATTTAACGTCTGCCACGTACTCCCTGACCAAGTACCAACAACTGGCCAGGTAAACCATTTCTACCAACCCTTCGCTGCACCTGCTTTTGTTATTTATGTTCCAATGTCAGTTTCAATGCTTATGATTGCCGTTTATCGGCAGGCCTTTTTAATATTATTCAGTTGAGTATACCTGGAAGTTTAATAAGTACCATCTTTTGTATTTATCTTTGTGTTTTGTTTGCAACTTGTAAAGTAGTAATAGCCGATTTCTTGGTCAATCTGTTGGATCCAGTGGCATTGTTTGAAGGCTTTGTGAATCTCGCCTTTTGGGGCTTTAATGTTCACATTGCAAAGTTTTGAAGGCCCCTAGCCAATCAGATTTGACGAGTTTGTCTCAGTAACTTTGTGTTTAAGTCAAGTAAAGTTCATTTGTAGTTGAAGTTATAAGCCAAGTTTAAGATATTATTTTTGTATTGTGTTGCATATGTAAATTTAACGATGCTTATTGAATTTGTTAATGTATTATTATTTGTGTTTTTCTATATTCTTTGTTTGGGATTGAGGGGCTAAGCTTGTAATTGATTTGCAGTACTTAAAGTAAATGTAGTACCTTCAATTCTCGTTCCCATAAGGTAAGCGTAACTTTTGTGATTTGTTTTAACCTAATATTTTTGATTGTCTTTTGTGTAATTTCTTGAATTTATGTTTGCCTTTTGATTCATTAAATATTTCATTGTCAATTTAGCTCGGCCTTGTTGTGTTGTGTGTGTTGTAAAAATAAAAAATATATATACCGAGCAATTTAAAAAAATTGTCGTTGACGTCACAACAAACACATGAAGGTGTTTAAAAAAGAATTTTTTTCGCCAAGTTGTAGCTAAAAGTGTCCCATTAAATAATATATATGGTTTGTTGAAGGTTAAATCACAATTGAAGTCGCTATAGTCTTGGGCCCTTTTTGTAGAACAGACTGTATACTCAAGATGTCAAAGTGTTTTTTGGGTACTGTACATGCTTTTGTGATACCTTAGTATGATCTAATTTGTATATTACTCGTATGTTTTGTAGAATTTATCAGGTTACAGTACAGTCAAAAAAATACCATAACTTCAAATTAGGGTAAGAAATTATTATCTTGTTGTCTTGTTGATATAAAAAAAGACTTAATAAGCATACGAGGACGGTATGATAAGTGGTTAGCCTAATACTAAAAAACTAGTTATATGTTTTTATAAAATGATATTTATTTTTCAACATAGTCTCCTGCTAGTACAATGCATTTTTCCCAAAGGTAATGCCCACGAAAGGTGTTTAACTCGAGGTTAGTAAAATAGGCGCCCACAGTAGACTTGAATTCCTCATCAGTTGAAAATCTTGTTCTCCCAAAAAATTTAAGCTTAGGGAATAAATGAAAATCAGAGGGAGCTAAATCCGTCGAATAAGCTGGATGCGGAAGCAAATCATAGTTTAGTTTCTTGATTTTAGCCATTGCAGTAACGCTAGCGTGGGGGAACTTGCATTATCTTGATGAAAAAAAATTTTTTTTTTCATGCTAAACCTGGTCTTTTTTCTTGTACATTTTGGTGCAATCGTTCCAGAAGGTTAGCATAATATTCACTATTTACAGTTAGCTCTTTTGGGAGACAGTCTATCGCCAGAATCCTCTTGGAATCTCAGAAAACTGACGCCTTCACCTTGCCAGCTGATTTTACGGTTATTGCTTTCTTTGAAGCTGAGCAACCGGGTTCTGTCCATTATTTCACTTGGAGTTTCGTCTTTGGGTTTAGTAATGATATAGTTACAAATCGCCGCTTACAATTGGTTGGATTTTCTTTTTAAACGGTTCGAATAGTATTGGGAAACTTGCACTCGAAGACGTTTATGATCAAGTGTAAGCAATTACGGCACCCACAGTTCTTCTGTTAACATATCGTGCGCTTACTAACCATGGAAATATCTGTCGAACCTCTCTTTCATATGAAATTTTTAAAAACTGCTAATACTCTTGTGGATGTAATGTTCTTGTTTGTGATTGTAGAATAACTATGTGTTACATTATATTGCTGGCTGGAATTTTTTTTTTTGAGAAACAATGATTCATTTCCGTTAAGACAAAAGAAAGCATATGTATTGTCTTTTCATATGTATAGTAATATGTCCGAGTTTCAGTAGCTAAATACCGTAGTCCAGCACGATCACGAAAGTTAAGCATCGTTGTCTCCAGTCAGTGCTGAAATGGGTAGCCCGATTGTTCCGTTAAAGCGGCCCCTCTTTTCTACGAGGACTAGTCACTATGGGAGAGTGGACCAAAAAAAACCCTCACTAAAAAGTGAAGGAGACCTTTGCCCATGGGTTAGCAAAGAAAAATGTATTGTAATATTGGTAGAGCTTGCACAACTCGTTATGGCGAAAACCATATATGCTCTGTAACATAAGCGGCTTAATTTTGATAGATCACTCTGAACTCGTTGCGTATTTCATTAGTAGTACAACAGTGGCTTACCAATTCCAAATTAACACAAAATAAAATTCTGTTACTAGAAAAGGAATAATAAGAATAGTTTTTTGACATCAGAATTATAAGTGCTAAGCGTATGTGAATTCCTCCAATTTTAGCGGAGTAAACACCAGCTTAATTTTTCTAATTCAAGCCAATGTCAAAGTTTCAATCTAATTTGTTGGCAATTAAATGTTTCTTTAATATAATTCATCTTACCGAGAAACTATACAGGTAAGATTGCTTGCGTTTTCTATTTAAGAATATACAAATGGACCAGAGTGACATGACGTTCAAATATTTTTAGGAAAACACTTTTAACTAAATTTCTGCAGACAAAAAATATATCAATAAATAATGTACAACCACCACTTTTATTATCTAGTTCGCATTAGATCGTGGGTACAGATTGGTAATTATCTTTCCGGATGAACTCTAACAAAAAATTAAAAACGTGTTTCCGAGTGCTCTGGAATTTCAATATGAACAATCTAAAGAATTGTAAAAGAAGCAAAAGATAAGACTACGGAAACAATTTAAATCGAGTTTTTTCATCGCCAGGTAAAAGTAGGAAGTTAATCAGCTTCAGTCACCAAGGTAGAAAATTATGAACTGGAGAATATTCGAAATGTTAATTCTAATTTTCATAAAACTAAAGGTTGTCGTGCTTCACCTGATAAACTTCAAGTAAAACTGGAAAATAAATTTTATTGGAGAGGAAAAGAGCATATTTAAGCAAAATATTCAAAAGTATAGGATTTAGGTGCAGAAAACATAGGATAACAGCAAAATAGTTACCGAAAAAAGTTGCACTCGAGCATTACGTTTAAAATATTTGCAGAAGCTGAACCAATTGGGAAATGAAAAAAGGCCCATAGTGTTTTTGATGAAACTTATATTACTCATATTATAAAGTGTGGGTCGCGTTTTCTCAATTCACAAATTACAAAGTAAAACAACATTAATGAGATGCACGTGCCTGTTTTTCAGAATCTAGCTTCTCAAATTTGCGCTCTGTATATGATAGACACACAATGCTATGATTTTCAAGTTCGAGGCGATTTCTGCAAACCTGATCTGGGTTTTGGGAAAAAAGTATAGTTTCAACATTCCATCACTTGATATTTTCCTTTCCTGTTTATTGCAATCTCAGCATGTTGAAAGGAATTGTCTAACAACGAATTCAGTATCCATCTGTAATTGTCATAATTGTTTTGAATTTTTTGGAGAAATAGTCACATAGTTAGTTGTTGCTTTAAATTGTGCAAACTGACTTGCATGTCTGCAAAAATGTAGCCAGAATGTATCATATTATACTTACTTAATCTTCCATGAGTTGTTGAATGCACTGGAATGAATCAAACTTCTTTTTTCCAATTGAAATCGACCGTAAATCCGTTAATTTCATCTGTGGCTGTTATTACATTAACATCGCGACCTTGCAAACTACTCAAAATATTTAAGTGTTCAAAAATATCAGCAAGGAAAGCCAGCCTAAGAAGCCAAGGAGAACTGGAAAATAGGCTCTCATATTCCGATTTCTTACCTTGAAAATATATCAAAAATTTAGCTTTTAACTGAAAAACTCTTTTCAAGACGTAACCCCTCGAAAGCCATCTTACTTCTGTATGATAAAGAAGATTTACATATGAAGAAAAAATTTTCTATAAATACGGGTCTGCAACTCTTTTGCTTTGATAGAATTTACAACTTTAATGACACTTTTCATAACTCAGATCATTTCTCGGTGTAACCATGTAGCAGTTGGCATTACTTCTTGTAATTTGACGATAAGACCAGATCGATGTCCTATGAATACTTTGCGCCATCGGTGCATATAGCAAGCACTTCGCCCAGTCAATTTCGTACTTATTAGTACTTTTCGTAAAAGTGTCGAATAAACATTTTCCGGTCGTATTGGCCTCTAATTACCATTTTTCGTATCGTATCTTGCGAATGCTGTAAACTTGGCATAGTTAGAAATATCTTTGCAGCCTCTTTTTAATCAACGATTATTTGCAGCATTTGAATAGCTACTGGCAAAATCAGATCTTCAGTAAATGTATGTGGCTTACTGATTCTTGCAATGCGAAATGCAACTCGATAGTAGTGGTTGCTGATGTAAAAGTGGCTTGCTCCTTGTGGAGGGAGTTTAGCTTTCGTTCAACGAATTCCACATTCATGCTTGTCTTTTTTGTCTGGATGTTTGCTATTTAAATGTTGAAGTGGCTTTGATGGCTTCATACTTTCTTTTGACAAGACTTTTCGACAAACAACACACTGCGGTTTATTGGAAATAACGGTAAACCAAATTTGACCATAAACCATATTCATCGATGTAGAATTTATTTTTCTTGTTATTCTTGTCACTTCCAGACGTTTATGGTTCTAATGATCTTTTTAAAAATCTATCAATATTTAACAAAAGAATATAAGTATAAGAGTATAACTTGTAACTATTCGATATTGCCTCAGTAGACAGTCAATAGCATATCGCACAAGTTGGAAATGATGCTTCATCGCTATATATAAAACCAAACTGAAATTTCTAGAAGGTTCCAGTGCCATTTAGCACTCTCTGGAATTTGGTGGACAGTTTCGGAAATACGAAGAAAGCAATTTCGCTACTTGGTGAGAGATGACACAAGTAGCAAAGAAACAAATTGAGCTGTATACTTGGTAACAAATATTCCCATGCAGTCGCTGTTTTATTATGAATGAAGTTGAGTACGGCGCGGGGGGGGAGCAACAAAATGCTTGTCAAAAGGGGGTTCCGTTTTAGAAAAGTTTGAGAACCACTGAATTAGACTCTTCACTTCAGAAATATTTCGAAAAGATTAATTATTTTAGATGCAGGTGGAGAAATGTGTTTTATTCCAAACAGTTTTCTAAATTTTAACTCAGTTTAAAAAGTAGTGACTATCAGGATGATATAAATGCGGAGAATTATTATAAATGACTTCGGGAAAATTTAAATCGGAATTTACAACCTCATTTAGTAATGATGACAGATAGGTCTTCATAGTCAGATGATACAAGAATATTGGCAAAAAACGCCATTCAGCATGAAAATCAGGAAACGTAATAGAATAGAAAATTAGTATGAACGTATATTAGATATTAGAGTGGATTCCCTTATTGTGTATATGTATAGAAGAAGCATTCGTGATAATGATAGCGAAAAGATGACATAATTATGAATTATTTAACTTAGCTTTGTGCTTGTTAAATTCGTACATCTGTGTTTCACATTTTATTACTTCAACAATTATTATTATTTGTTACGGTTTCATTAATTACCATAAAGTAATTTAACTTCGTCTAGCTAAATTTGGATGATGAGATTTCCCTTGCAATGAAGTTGCTATAGGGTCATGAGCTGAAGTAGCAATAGGAACTAATTTCAGAACTGAAGTGCTTATTGTTTGTTAGGCGCCAGGTCATTCATTTATTATAAAAGGGCAAAAAATGACCAACAAATCCCTTTTCGTTAATTAGGAATAACACAATAAAATTTAAACAGAGTTGCATTTAACATTGAATTAAAAATGAAACACATACAAATAGTAGACAATCTTAGTTGAAATACTAGGAGTTGCCGTTACTTTGTACAGTTAGTTTGGTAATAAAACTTGAGTTAAACAGGAAAATCGGACTTGATATTGAATTAATCTTTAAATAATATAGAACTTTACAGTAATATTAAGTTATAAGCTAACACACAGTTGAATTTAGTTAAACGATAATATTCAAAAAACATAGTTTCTTGGACTAGCTCACCTGTTGATTTTAAGATAGACAATTTAGAGATTAGTTAACTGCGATGTACCTTGGTTGAAGTTCTTAACAACTAACAGTTGTTATTAAGCGGTATTTAATATAAGCCAGATGATTCATTCCAAAAACGTTGGCTAGCAGCTTCGAATTCATGAATGCGATTGCCTTGGATTTTGCCTCCCTACTGTGGCCCCTTGGCTTTGGATGAACTGCTGAAGACCGCTCCATACGGCTAATTGCGAATAAAAGGTAATTCTTGCGTTATTTCGCAAATGCCAGTTAATTAAGGGCATTAGACAAATGCTCTGTTACCATTTTAACCATTGCATTTGCACTTTTTAATATTTCAGGAAATTATGTTTCGCACACACATATTAACAAGCAATTCAATTTTTTTGCACTTTTGTGCGTTTAACAACCTCAGCCATTTTCTGTTGTTCGAGTTTTGTTGTTTGTGTCCCTTCTCACACGCAGGCACCAAATTTTAGAGTGCGCGTAGATTTAACTCAAGAAAAGGGAATTCGAACGCCTTAGCGTAGAAAACCGGTCAGGCAGAAAGGCTATTCAAGAAGCGGCGAAACAGGACGCTTCATATTATACCATTTTAAATCTCTTCAGTTTTATGTAGATACTAGTTTTTTATGCATAACACTTTTTATAAAAAAATGTGTTTAGCATTACGTAACTGAGCTTTATTATAACGTGTGTTCACAAACAGTCGTCATCCCAGTTGCCTTTAAAAACAAAATTTTATATCTTTGATTAATTCGTGCAACACAATGAAGCTTGGAAAACGTCAACTAGTTTTATGAAACGTCATTGAGTACTGTCATAGCGCGTTTAGGTTTGTTCAGTTTTGAAATCATGTTTACGCCGCAACAGAAAGCATTTATGCTCGAAAGTTATTTTCGCAATGGAGTACTGGAAAATGGAGAATGGCAATACTCGATCGAAGCTTCTAAAAATGAATTCAGATTGAGGTTTCCATATGTAGTGTTTAACCACAATCAGTTTAGGAAGCAGTTGAGCAGATCACTTGCAAATTTTCGGGAAACTGCTTCAACTGATAAACAACGGGGAGGTGGAAGACCTAGACTTCGCACGGAACATGTTGTCAATATGGTTAGAAACGCGATCGAAGAGCGACCTACATCTTCAGTTCGAAGGCTTTCCCAAGAACTAGACATTCGTACAACAACTTTGTACAATGTTTTAAAAAAGGATATTCACTCGCATCCATACAAATTACAAATGTACCAGGAGCTGTTAGGTCCAGATTATGTGAAAAGAGTTCAGTACTGCCAGTGGTTTAATGAAAATTTGAACAACAATGATGTACTCGATAAGACATTTTTTTCAGACGAGACAAAATATGCGTATGTGGGGAACCGAAAACCCTCATTACTTTAGAGAAGCAACGATGCATCCTGTTAAAATAGGGTTGTGGTTAGCAGTAAGTCGTAGAAGAATAATAGGCCCAATATTTTTTGAAGAGACTATAAATGCTGAAAACTATCGGAACATAATGCTGGAACCGTTTATAAATCAACTCCACGATGACGAGTTGCAAACCGGATATTTTCAACAGGATTCTGCGCGTCCGCACGTTGCACATGTTACTTTAAATTATTTACGAGAATTTTTCGATGACCGTTTAATAAGTAAAGACCTTTACCCACCACGTTCTTGCGACCTTACACCTTTGGATTATTTCGTGTTTCCGTACATTAAAAATAATGTGTTTAGAAACCCAGTACACACATTGGGGTATTTGAAAAACAGCATTCAACACCAGTGCGACCAAATAACACCAGATATGCTAATAAATGTATTTGAAAGCATGAAGCGAAGAGTTAATTTGTGTATTCAAGAAAATGGTCACCATTTCCAACAGTTATTGTAATCTCAGTTCAGTTTGGTTTACTTTTGACACATTGTTTGACAGTTAATAAAACTTGCTGTTGTAAATAATGATGTTTGCATTTTTGCTCAATTGTAATAGACATACGTTTCTGAAGTCAAAACCTACTGGGATGACGACTGTTTATGAACACCCGTTAGTTTCACAACTTAATAATAAAAAAATACTTAAAATACTGGAACGATTGAAGATTAAAACCGCCACGAACGCCTCTGGCAAACTTTACTATGTAAGGAGGGGTTTGTTTTCGGTCAAGCGGCCACGCCTAAGAGTCACAGTAGCAAGTTGCATGGATTCTATAATGAAAATTTTCTACTCTTTTTAATTTTTGGACAAAAGCAAACTGAATAGGACTAAATAAATATTAGAGTGGCGATTATTTAGGAACATGATGGAATTATATTCACATTCGTAAGAGTCACAGTAGCAAGTTGCATGGATTCTATAATGAAAATTTTCTACTCTTTTTAATTTTTGGACAAAAGCAAACTGAATAGGACTAAATAAATATTAGAGTGGCGATTATTTAGGAACATGATGGAATTATATTCACATTCGTAATAGACACGACCCTAAAAATTTGATTTTCATATAAATAATATTTTAATTCCATTATAGAACACTTTCCTGAGTTTACTGCGACATATTGCTGTACGTATGCATACTATGTAAAACCACACATAAATTCGAACTGCACAACTATAAATCAGTCCTTTTAGCAAATAGCGTTATATATTTTTTAATGTAGTAATCTGAAGTTTCTAAATGGGCACACTATATCTAAAACTCGATGTTACGTTCTAGAAAAATAATTAAATTAAGCTACATCCAAAATAAAAAAATTGAACCTTGATGACTTATTCCGTTCCATTTATCAAATCGAAGTGTGTGGAATTATTCAGCACGTTAAGTAGTTTGCCTAACGGGATAACCGTGTGATATGAATTGGCTTCTCAATACGATTTATAACAGTTTACGCTATTTTTTTTTTCTTGTTACTCCGCGTTTCCATTAAATCTCTCCAGCTATCGAGACATTTCTAGACTGTATTGTACAGGACATTATTTTTAATCTTTTGATACGCTTCTTATGCAAGGAAAATGGTAATATTAGATCAAGGAAATCGGCAGTTTCCGCAAGAATAATTTATATTAATTTATTCAGAAATATAGTACATCGTTAAGAAGTCTGTTTTATAATTATTCATTAGCCTTACTACTTACATTATAATAGACCACTTAATTGCGAATTAAAGTTTACAAACTTCTAAGTGCTAAGCAAGAACACTACTGATATAATTGGTATAATATTATATTCGAAGTTTTATAAGTGAAGGAACTAAAGATTTCCAGTCGTACAAGGTGTCCTAAAACGGTGGGAACAAACCTTAACCATAACTCCCTAAAATCAAATTAAACCGATAAAATAAAATGTACCTTCAGTGCGTTTAAAACCTTTTAAGAAATTGCGGGGTATTAAAAGTAATAATTTTGCTTATCCGCAAAATTGGTTTTTATTACTAAATATTCAAACCTACTTTGAGGATGAATCAACTTTATGGTTCTAACTTTTCCATTTAATTTTTTGCTGTAACATAAAAACTAATAGAATATTTATTTGGAAGACATTTTTCTAATGTCCTTGACAAAATTGCATTTATTCTGTTTTTGCGCCTTTACTGTACCGATTATATTTTGTCTGTTGTACACCGCCTTTATTGCTTGATATGATATCGTTTTCCACCCATCCTCAACCATTTTATCACCGAAAACTTATCTTTGTACCTCTCATCTATAACGTTTTTGAGACATTTTGGCAAGAGTCCATACTCTAAATACGTATGGCATTATTGATCTTATTATTAATTTTGAAATACGTATTAATATTCCCAACACTAATTTACTAATAAATATTCCATTTAAAGCAAACAAACTTATTTTCTGATAAATAAGATGTTGCATTACTTACTTCAATAGCAAATATCTTGGGAAAGGTTAACCTTAGTGACATTATTTAAACCGTATACCTTTTTTGCATAAGAAAGAGGGGGCAATTGTTTTCTTCCATTAAATCTGCCCCAACCTTAGGTATTAAAAAGTTGAAGTATTTAGGTGTAGTAAAAATAAGGTTCTTCTAAGAGATACGTTTAAATTGATGACGGATTATTTTTGCCGTCCCAAGAAAAGGTAGTTTCCCCAATTTTCATATCAATATTTCGAAACAAAATTAAAATAATAATTTCGACTTTGACACCCTATATCTCCCCAAATATTAACTTTTGGACTAAGGTAATTTTAGGTAAATCGTAATATTTTGACCTCATGAATCAACTGTTGGTCCGCGTCCTATTACTTACCCAGAACGGTACCAGAAATATTTTAGGAATCAATTGGGTAACTTATTTGAAGTTAAAAAGTTTATATGAACATATGTCCTAATTAGAACGGCTAATTTGTAATTAACATATTCATAAAAATAAGATTAGGAACACAAACTTCTTAATATTATACTATCATTGAACTATTTGCAAAAATGTTCGAAATTATCCCCATTGCGATCGACAAGGCTGAGATTGCTGGGTTCTTAATAAAATTTCAGGGCTATTTCGATTAGTATCTGCCGCCTGTTGTATTGAACTACGTAACAGTTTGCACTTCATGAAGTAACCGTTTCATGTGACCTCCAGAGGTAGAATTTCATGGGAGTGAGGTCTGGTTGACGCGGTGGCCAAGCCACTGGACTACCTGTTCCCATCCACCTCCCAGCAAAATGTTTATTAAGACAATTTCTTAGTCGTAGACTTGCATGAGCGGGCGCCCCATCGTGCTGGTACCACATTTCACGCCTAATATCTAGCGGGATGTTCTAAAAAATGCTCGTAATTTTCAGCGTTCAAACGTTGCAGTATTTTAAATAATCCAATTAAGCGATAGCGATAGCAGCTACCACATTCACACTAAATCTGTTTTGGAAACGAGAGCGTTGCCTCAAATGAGGATTTTCCTTTGTCCATTCATGGAATGCCCCGTGTTCTCTTAACTGCTGATATGAATTGGTAAAAAGTTCATGAGTGGCTAATCTTCTATTCGAACACCTTCTTCTGTACTCTTCTGGTGCCGCTGAAGCATTGCTGTCACAGAAATTACACATATACAATATCGGCATATTCCGCGTTCGAAAATAATCTCAGCATTGTAATTAGATATTAACAAACTTTTTTAATACAACAATTGCAACTATTTAACTTTTCAATATGTCGTCAGTTAACTCTGAAAATAATATGTCAACAAAAACGTACAACTGTTTCGCAAACAAATAGCATTCATGGCCTAGGTGATGTTCTCCGAAAAATTATAAAATTAAGAATAGCTCCTTAACGGTTGAGTTTATGATATAGGTTTATACAGACTTTTTGGCTCCAAATGAGTTACCCAATTGATTCCTAAAATATTTCTGGTACGTTCTGTAACACCCTGTATAACGGGGTTCCTACAGCCTCTGCCGCATACCGCATTTCGACCACCATGTCTCTCTATTTCACCAGCCGGCCTCTCCTATAGCTCTGTCTCTCATAATTTACTTAATTCCTGCACCCCATGTTGTTGTAGGTCTTCCTCTTCTTCTTCTATTTTGTGGTGTATACTCTCTCCCCATTCTCATTACGTGGGCGTACCAGATTAACTGCCTGGTCTCTCTTTTATATATTTCTTGGAATATGCATAATTTTGACCTGCTAGCTTTTATCTTTAACCCCTCCCTGAATGGAATTCTGCATCGCTCGTATATTTCCTGCTCTCTTGATTTATTTTTAGTCCAATTTATTATGGTACAACCTTGAATGTAACCATCATATAATATAGCGCGTTTGTAATATTTATCCACAAATGCTAAACATTGAAGCTTTTGATATGTTAACCCTGCCATATCTAAATATTCTCTTTTGTCTGCTTTATTTTCTAATGCTGAATTAAATATTATTGCTGAAAACGGTTACTCTTTCCTTGGCCTTCTTTTTTTACTGTTGTTTGCTTTCGTCATTTTCTTTAGTTCATTTTCAATCTTTCCCATACAATTGTATTTTTCCTTAACACTTTGCTTTTATTTTTTTGTTATATGATCTTATTTATTAGTTGCCGTTGCTAGTCACTATTTTGTTTTTCCTTTATTTTGGCATGCCCCTTCTGATTACTTATAATTGGTATTATGTACTCTAAGTTTATTCCAACTCTAAAATGATTTTACCTCGCATCTCGTCCTTTGTAACTTCTTATCCTTGAGCTACATCTTCTTCGTAATCGTAAGTTGCCGTCTTTATCAGTGAAGGTTGGCGACTCTCATATGTACCGTAACCACAAACGTCTCCGCCTCTCTGGCCCTCTACTTTCTTCTACTTTGCATTCCATTATAAGATGTAGTATGTGATATTTATTATTGCGGTAAATGTGCCCAAGGTAAGTAGTTTTTTTTTACTTTAATATTTGTATTAGCTCAGTGCCTCTACCCATTTTTTCTATTTTTGGTATATCCACATTGGCGATGCGTTCAAAGACTTTTCGCCATATTCGTATTGACTGTTCGGGTTCACCATAAAATAATACTGAATAGATGAGGCACTAAATAAATCTCGACATTGTAGAACGTGGAGACTAAAGTTGATGAGTAACTTCCTTGATTTTCATAAAATATATCCATGATGCATCTATTCGTGTTCTAACTTCCAAATCCAGGTTTAAGTCTGGTGTAATTCAGCAACCAAGGTATTTAAATTTCAATACTCTTTCTATCCTATTGCCGTAAACATTGATTCGATCTTGTTCTTAAAATTTCTATTGCTTGCCATTGTCTTTGTTTTCTTGGTGTTTATTTTTAATCTGAATCCTCCTGTGCTTAGTGCGTTCATTAGAGTTTGTAGACCACCTGGGTTGGTCTGCCAATACCACCGAGTCGATTATTTATTAATTCTCAATTTGGTGATACACAGTCCTATCGAGACTGTTTATGTTTTTTCCAATTCTTACTGCTTTAGTCTATTTTTATAAAAGTCGTGTCATCAAGCCTTTTCCTCTTTACAATTTTCATCAGGTCAATATGCCTAACACTGCCGCACACCTTCTCATAGTCTATGACGAAGCCAACAAGCTTTTATTATGTGTCCTAGGGGTTTTGTTGTGTGTCTATAAGTTGTTTATTTAACAGTTTGGTTTGTCAAGTGCATCGTAGCACTAGCGCCATTTTATTAAACTTAATGATACATTTAAATAAAAATTAATAACTTTCATAGGTCAATTTACGTAAATAAAGGACTTTTGTTAAAGGTATCACAAGGGTCATTCTAGTTTACAAAGGATTCTCATACAACCTTTGTCACAATGTCTTTAGGATAATAAAGAGAAACTCAATTTTCTGCATCTAATTTCAATATTAGTTGAAAGAGTTTCATTTTCAGGTTATCAGTGCAGATGAAACAGCGTAATGTTAGAGAGAAGCCGAATATAAATTCCAATTAAGCAAAGACAATGTCTAATTAAAATCGTCTGCCTCAAAAATTGAACTTGCTTATATGTGCTTCTCGCTGTGCTTTCGCGTTTATAATTGAAAACCTTGATAACATTAACAACTGTAATCCTACGTCTGGCCTGAAAGTTTCTGAATAAGCCGTGGCAACACCCCTCAAACTGTGATAATTACAAAACTTAAATTATAATTATTCAAAGTTTAAATGGCTATTTATAAATGTAATAAATAGTGTTCAAAATTAAGCACGCCAACAATTAGACCCAAGGGGGCAGCTAAGGGGAACTAAAATTGTAGATAGCTCTATTGTGGGAAAACTACTTTATTTTTGAATGTGAAAATAACGAGTAAAGTTTATTATTATTAGCTGTTTCATCCGTGTTTTATTAACTAAATGTCAATTTAGTTAATGAGTAAGTTTGTCCTCAAAAAAACTGTACATATCCGAAAAATATAGAAATACACAAAGCAGTTTTTTACTAAACATACTTAAAACGAGCTTTTCATGAATTTATTATGAGCCATAAAACTAAGTATGAAAGCCAGATAATGCGTAGCAAAGTTTATTTCCACGTATTGTTTATGAAGAAATTTGATGTATGCTAATGAAAAAAGGCGGATTCGATATCACTTATAAAAAATTTACATGAAAACACGGAAGTAACCTGCATTATAATAAATCTTAACTATTATTTTCATATTTAAAATTAATGCGGTTTTACTAATGTTCTTCTCCTTGGCCAACCTTTTAACTTCATTACCCCCTTTTAGTTGAGACAAACTTGGTTATAAACAAATATTCCATTTTAATTAAGTGTGTAAGTATAAAACGAATACTTGAACGAAACCACGCAAAAGGAATCGTTAGGAGATCTATTTTCTGCTTTTTCTCCTTTCTCGGAGTTTTTCTAATCAAAGAACCGTTCCTACTCTGACCAAAACTGAAGAAGTCGAGAAGTTCTTAAAAGACATCATTGACGGAGATGAGATTCCCCGTACACTATATTACCGATAATTTGGATCAGGATATTTTCCAGGGCGAATGTTCTAACCGCAGTTTCCGTGTTCGAGAGGAATTTTTGGATTGGAAAATTCTTGCTTTAATCATCCTTGATATAGGGTAAATTATCATAATATAGAATACAATTTTAGAAGACTGGAACGCCCCGAAAGCTAATTGTTGTTAGTGATAAATTCCAACAATTATTACTAGGATACGAGTACAGTAATTCAGTATATAATTCAAAACTGTTTGAGAAGTCCTAATACGGTTTAATAAACACACCTGATCTAATGGACAACTATTCATTGTACTTATAACATTTTATAATGTTTTAGTTTACTGTACAGTTCAGGTTTTAATGATATCAAAAATATAAAAACAAATATTTTAATAATCATAATAATGAAACGATTAAAAATTGTAATATTTTATAGGCATCTTTCCAAGCAAATGTAATGAATTTGTAAAACGACATGTTCAACCAACGTCTTAAAGTCGAGTAAAATGTTATTTTAATGTACAACAAAGTTAAATACCTGTGAATTTTTGATTTGTTGAAAAATGCTTATAAAATGTTCTCCTGCATTAAAATACGCAAAGCAATTTTTAAGATGACTAATATGAATTAATGACATTTCAATGCATTGAAGGATATTGACATAATAAGTAAAAATGACACTGTAAACAAATAAAGTCTTAAAAATTACCTTTTTAAATTTAATTTTATAACTTGTTTCTTAATAAATATAAAGAAAAATGTAAGTATAGATTTCATAAAGAATTAATATTTGAAATGAATTTGATAATAGATGTACCAGGTATATCATCATTGACGATATTAACATCTTTATTATTTAATTGTTTGTAAATTCGGAATTGTCCGTAAAGAATTAAATGATTAACGTTATCTGCTTAGTAAGCCGAAAACCAGTTTTAGTCATCTAGTTTCATTCATTTCATTAGGTTTATGCCAAAGCTGCCCACAAAATGATTTCTTATTATTTTTTTCGGTTGAATTTACAAGGCTGAATCGGAAGAAGATTGTGATTTTTTAAACAACAAAGTAATACAGTAATACTTCCGGTTTCGCCGGAATTTATCTCAACTTTGGAGTTTTAAATAAAACATCCTGTATCTTTTTACCTGTTTGGAATTCGGAGGAAATCCCGAATCACAATACTTTCCAATTATTTTCAAAATTTTATTTTTCCACCAAGAGTGCCATGAATCACAAAGAATGCTTCTTATTGATTCCCGTAATTAAATAAATAATAAGTTTCTGTAGCTTGTATTCAGTTTGAAGTTTTTGAAATCAGTTCTTTGAGTGCAAATGAATTCTTTCAAAGAGAACAGTAATGCTCTACGGAATTATTGGAATCGGTTCGTTTTACAAAATTGAAAATTGGGAAGATTAGGTATTCAAATTCTACCTAAAAATTGAAAGTTGAGGTCATATCCGTCCCGGTTTCATATCAGGTGAAACCGAAAGTTTTCTAAATTGATATGTAGTTCAGAAAATCACATTTTTCCCTGGTCCTGCAAGATTTATTTTTAAATTGTCAAAATAATAAGAAAGAGGAGCCTGCTTTTTTGTTTACAAGCTGTATTGTCCTACTAACTTTCATACTTAAAGTTCAGGTTCAGTACGGTATCTTATGGAAAACGAGGTAGCCAGATTTCGCAACAAAACTGCTGGGAAATGAATATACACCTGTCAAGCATAAATAAATTCGGCTATTGTATTTCAAGGCACCTAACAACTGCTAATCCTTTGCATGTCTCTGTCAGCGGTACCTACTCAAACAAATTTTATGCAAAATATTTCTAATAAATTTACGTCTTATAAACCAAAGAAATTAGAAACACCTGATAGAATCTTTAAGAACATAAATTCTCTAGTGTGCACACATTTCCGTTGAATAATTACGTGCTCCATTATTTTATCAAAAATTGACGTAAGTACAGTAACAAAATAGAAACAATCACAACTCGAACAGATAACAGACTATTAAAATAAATTGCCCATATTTATTGGCAAACTTCTTAAATAATATATGCGTATTAGAATAATTGTGTCGTTAAATTGCAAAGTATTAAAAAGCGAAAGTTGTGAATCTGTTAAAATTCCAATATTTGGAAATAACTATAAATTCCTTAGTCTAGTTATTGCAATATTAAGGAGTTGTCACGTGCTTGTTCTGCACTACGACATTTAGATAGCGATGTCAAAATCGGTAGCACGCGGCTAGACTAGCAGTGAAGAAGGGGCGGCTCGAAACACTTAAAAACCCTTCGAAAGGAATGATCGTAAACGGTAGAAAGGGCGCCATTGTGATATTTTAGTCACCCAAAAGCTGAAAAGAAGGAAACCCACCACAGAAGATTCCCATAGGGCTCGGACAAAGGGGTTATAGCTGCATCCTGCTGCAAGATGTAACTTACCTTGCTTACGTAACAGAGTAATTGGCTTAAAATTCATTCTAAATAAATAATAAATTATTTAGAAAGTTATGCAGGGTGCTTTTAAATGCTTGTCCGAATTTAACTATGTAAAGTATTTTATCGATATCTTTATTAACAGCCAAATTATGGTCTGTAAACAAATGTACAGACACCGTTGTATATTTAGTTTTTTATTTTCAGAGGTAACTATGCATAATATTAGGAAAATGAAACAGTCATATCAACTTTTGTTTGAGAACTTGTTGGGAACTTCTGATTTTACTTTAAGTGAACTTAGACCGCTGGCCTATGCCGGGAAGTGGCAGCATTGATCACAAAACTCCCGTAAGAATAACATTGACCTATCTTTTCCGTACTGAAGTTGATGTATGAAACTAAGAATAGGTTTATTTTATTATAGTATGTATTAAACAGTACGGCTGCTAGATCTTCTTATGTCACTCCTATATCTCCGAATTTTTGTTGTTTTTCCCGTTATTTGTGGATACCATTGGATGGATACTTTTGCAATGTGGTACTTATCAACTCCATTTGACACTTTCCTTGTTTCCAAATTACGTTCCTTCTAGGAAGAAATGTGAATATAGAGATCTTCTTTTTAGAATGGACATTTTAGTATAAATGTGTGGATAATTTGGAGAGTGATACGTACTAACAACTATACTATCGTCCGGTATTGGAAAATTTAGAATGTATTGCACAGGTTGTCACGTACTAATTCTACACTATGACATTAAATGGGAGATGATCGAATCCCTTACGCGCGCGGTTAGACTAAACAGTGAAGATGGGGGGTTCGGAACGGTAAAAGACCCTTCAATTAAGGGTAGTTGTAATAGGGATGGAAATTGTTGAGCGCCACTATGATATTAAAATTACCCAAAGATCTGAAAGGAGGAAACTCATCATAGAAGATTCCCAAGGGCTTGGAGAAGGGGTCGTAGCTGTTTTCTGCTGCAAAATGTAACTTACCTTGTTACACTGAAATTAACTTACTTTACTACAATGCTCAAACTTGTAGACAGGCTAACGCTTATTACACTTAAATCTTAAACAAAACACTAATACCCTAAAAGTGATCGGGAGCACTGAACACAAATAACAAGGCCAACTAAATTGACAATCAATCATTTAATGAATAAAAAGGCAAACACAAAAAATGAATACAAAAACATCACATAAAAGACAATCAAGAAGATGTTACGTTAAAAACAAATCATAAATACGGAGAATTGAGGGTACTACATTTACTTTAAGTTCGCCAAATCATTCACAAGCATAGCCCCTCAATCCCAAACAAAAGATAGGAAACACAAATAATAAATTAACAATTTAACAATTATAAGCACCGATAAATTTCACACATGCAACACAATACAAAAATAATATCTTAAACTTGACTTATAACCTGAACTACAAATGAACACAAATGAACTCGTTACTTTACAAACACCAAAATTACTACAAATTAGTTAACTGATTTGCCAGGGGCCCTCAATTTTGCAATGTGAACATTAGATCCGCCCAAGGCCTCACAAAGCCTTCAACACAAACCCACTGGACAAAACAGATATAGTTCTTTAATTCTAAGCTTACTACGGAACCACTCGTTTTCAACGAAACCCCGCGATCAGGCAAAACCAATAGTTCCACCGGAATGTCTTGTATTCTGTTCTTTCGCATTATACTGATGCTAGTTTATCACCTTCTTCTGGCTTAGTTAAGAAAGGTAGAGTTTCGTTGAAAGCGAGTGGTTCCGTAGTAAGCTTAGACTTTAAGAACTATAAACTAGCATTGACTAACAGGTTACAAACAAAACACAAAGGCAAAAACAAAAGGCGATACTTATTAACTTCAAAACAAACTGAATAACATTGATGAAGGCCTGCCGCCAAGAGGCAATCGTACATTATAGAAAATTAATTATGTTCGTTTGAAGATGGAGGTGTTGGTTGCCTTACCGGATTTCTTTGGAAATTCCCAAATTCTGCGAAGGCTAGCTCGCACTCCTCCACCGATTGAAATGTTAGCATCACAGATCTTCGATTATCTGGGAATATTTCCGGTTGTAGTGTTAATAATATGGTGATGCCGTCTGGGTTAGAGCCACGGATGTTATTCAAAAATATCCTACCATAGCATTAAACGCCATGTATAGAACGTACTTCTAGATAGGGGCTTCCGAGCAGATATATAAGTGACAATATCACTTCGGAAATTGTATCTGGTCCAAAGGTATAGTTGCATGGAAATATGTTTCTTCCATCTATTTTTAATTTGCTTTGGCGTTTATTCTGCAGGTATAACTTCCAATCTTTTGCGATAGTTTTAAAATCTAACGTGGTTCTGGCGTCCATAGCTGCTTTTTTTTTCTTTATAAAAACTTCGTATCTACCTAACATTACCAAAAACTGCGCAAGAAACTCGAAAGCTGTGCTCGAAAGAAATCGTAGAAGTCAAACTGACGTTAACAACACAAATGAAGAAAGCAAGAGCAGCATAAAGGAGAATAGTTTTTACCTGGCGATGTTGATACTTAAACGATAAGCCAGGGAGTGACCTGACGGACGTCACTGGAAGAGCTAGATGTTTCTTCTCCCAAGACGGGTGCAGGTTGAACTAAACATTTTCGCAAAGTTTCTCGCCCTCCAGTGTAGTTAATTTTACTCTTCATTTTTTCAAGAAGCCACTTTAACGTAGGAACCTTATGATCAACAGTGTAAGTTTCATGTACAGCTCTTCTTAAAACATCTTTATCGAAGACGTCCAATTTTATTTTATTTACAGCTTCAGACAGCGCTTCTTTGTTGGAGATTTTCATAAAGTCGTTCCTGCTGTTTCAGATTCCCTACGAATCTTCTTTATAAAAGTAACAGATTTTCCTGTTGCAGCAGCAGCAAGTTCAGTTGCTTGTTCCAGTGGAAACATCCGCACACCATTAGATTTTTGTTTATCAAAAAAGTCGACAACATTTCGAATAATGTTGCGAGCTTCAGAATAAACAATCTTTCGCTTACTCATCGCCAAATATTTCTGTAATAAATGAAATAAATTAATATTAAAACATATATTAAATTAGTATTTAATCTTTACGCAATTCATTACTCTTTCAACGTCGACGTTTTTATGCGCATAACCTCACTTATGAAGTGAAAGGTCTACCTTAGTTAATACATTGCTCAAACAACAAACTAATTACCCTTACGTTATAGTTGGAAATGGTAATGTACAGAATGGTGAGATTTCAAAACAAATAATGTGGTTGCTATAGAAACATGTTTCTATGTGTTTATCTACTACACCAACGCTGACCTTATCTCACCTCCCAGGTATATGGAATTTATATAACAATGGCTGGTTTTGCTGCATCTTGTTATAAATTATTGAAATGACGTAATTAATAGATGCTTTACAATTCCTTTGCATTGTTATTATCTGCCTAAATGAGAGATAAGTTAGGATGCGGCTTTTTAGTAACAAATTTAGATTACTGTAAAATTTATTACACTACCTATCAGTCAAAATTAAAAAAGCAACCTAATAGTAAAATACTCTGTCAAGAGTGTTCTTTCTAAGACACAAACTTTTTGAAACATCGGGATATTCCATAATTCTTCAGTGCGTCAGCAAAACGTTGCAAAGCTTTCTAAAGCTTTAGAGCTGCTTCAAGGTCGTAATAACTTAATTCCTTCGTCGATAAAAGCATCTGCTTATCTATTTCCAAAATACCTTACTGTATTTAGTAGAAAATGGTTACAAAAACGAATTTATTAATATGGCGCACTCGAAATTTTTAGAATACTAAGATGAATTTTAGGGCTTTTAATGCATAGCTTACGCTTCCAGAATTTACTTATCAAGAATTTAAACAATATGAGTCTGACAGTTCTAATTGTCAAACTTAATTCAAAATAATATTACTTAGGTTTCGTCTTTCTCCGAATATAAAATCACTGTCAAGTTATCTAAAATTACCACATTCGTGTAATATTTTATGCTGCATACATTCTAAAATGTATGTATCCGCTTAGCTTTAATTATTTGGGTTTACAATATTATTGTGTTTGAAGTTTGAAGTTACATCGATACATTGTAGAGTGATAAACTAGTATAACTTTTGTCGTGTCCAGATTACCATGAATATTTACTCATCTAGAGTACACTTGGAGGTTTCTCCAACTGTATGTGCATGAGGTGTGTTGCAATATATTACACTAAATTGTCTTACAACTATGCGCTAATACTTCCCAAACCGCAACGCCAAACAATAAATATCTTGTTGTAACACAAGCATTTGGTAATAATACTAGTATTATAAATAATCTGCGCACCCAAACAAAAACAAATACAATCAAATGAGACTTTGAAGTGCTACAGATTACCTCTGCTGAAATGAAATTCAGCCTTTTTTGAACTTGATGTCTGCGTGCAACATAAACATTTCCGTTTTTCATAAATATAAAGAAAACATTTTAATATATCTTTTTTGTTTATTACCAAGAGCAACAAGTTCTCTTAACCTATCCTTATTTATGGTCACTTTTTGCATATTAACCCAAAATAGATCTAGATACAATTGATTTTTTTATGCAATTTTTTAAGCTATTTCTGTCTATTTCATTAAGTTGCTATTCCTTTTATAACATTATTTGTTACCTTTTAACAAGATAGTCTTGAATACACTTTGTAGAACGAAAAGAAAAGAGAAAAAACATTAAAAGCATTACGTTTGTTCTCTTTCTATCTCTCTTTCAGGGTGTCATTAAGTTTATTAATAAAGTTTAAAAAATAGCTCGTATTTGTGAGTATATTTCTATTTGCTTTTCTTTATTACTTCTTCCTTGCCTGATTAGTACATTCGTAACATAACTTTCAATTTGCTCCCTTAAAATATTTATAATCTTTATAATCTACAGTCATGTATTTGCCTTCAATTTATTGAACTGTTGTAATTCCTTGCACTTTTGAATTCAGATTTAGATTAATTGTTTAACTTTTGAATTTGTTGATCTATTCGCTAGGCATTTGACTAATAATTTACCGCCGTTGAATTTTTATAATGATTTGTTACGATTATAAATCCAATTGAACTACTCAAAAGTCAAAAATTTTGCATATTAAGTTTACTTCAACGATTGGCGCGGAGGTACGTGTGCCTTAAAGAATAATTTAAATTTGTATATGTATTTTTAGCGATTACTTTTTTATTCATCGATTTTTCAACCTCTTTGCATTAAATTTAGGTAAACTTATTTTGCCTCTACCCTCTTTCCAATTTTCTGCAACGGATTCTTTCTTTTAGTCTTTTGTAATATTCAGCACTATATTATTCAGTTTAGGTACCCTTTTAGAACATAAGCATCTAGCGCACATTAACTTCAGTAAGTGCACTTGACCCACACCCTTTGCCGACTAAGGTAGCAGTATCTCTAGGAAGAGGGAACATTGGCCTATTGTTTGTAACTTTACTCAATACGTTTCAGGTACATTAGAAAACAAATATCAAGTTGATGTTATGTACACCAATTTTCTAAAAGCTTTCGACAAGGTAAATTAGGTAAAGTAGACAGTATATACTTGTGGCCAATGTAAAAGAAGCTGTCTTTCAGTATTAATAAATGTTACGATATAGCTTCTAGCATCCCAAAGATGGTTACGAAGAACGTACCGCAGATAGTTCCTCTAGGGTTCGGAGGGGTTGGGTTTGGCTGCACCCTGCTGCAAGATGTGACTTACCTTGCTTACTGAAATTCTTAAACTTGAAGACAAGCTCACACTGTATACATAAATCTTTAACAAAACACCAATACAAAATAAAAGATTTGGAAACACTGAACACAATAACAAGACGAAACTAAATTGACAGTTAGATATCTAATGAATCAAAATGCAAAAATGGATACATAGCAATTACACAAAAGGGGGCGACAATTAATATGTTACGTTAAAACAATAATAACACGATAGTCTTACTTTAGGCGACCATAGAATTGAGGGTACTACATTTACGTTACGTACGGCAAATCATTCACAAACTAAGCCCTCAATTCCAGGCAAAACATAAGGAACAACAAATACTGAACTAACACTTCAACAAGCACCGTTAAATTTTTACACAAAATATTAACTTAAGTTGACTTTAAACCTGAACTATAATCTGAACACAAATGATCTTTACTCGAACACAAATTTACTAAAACAAGCTAGTCAATTCTGGTTGGCAGCGACCCTCAACCTTGGCAATGTGAATATTATCAAATCCGCCCAAGGCGAATCACAAAACCTTCAACAATACCATCTGACAAACAAATTGATCAGAAATCGGCCACTCAAAAGACACGTGCAAACAAAACACAAAGATAGACAAAAAAGGCGGTAGTTATTAAACTTTAAACTCACTAAACAACATTGATGGAGGCCTGTCAGCAAGTAGCAATGGTAGAAATTGAAACTGACGTTAAAACATAATCGGCAAAATCAGGTACAGCGTAAAGGACGGTAAATTACCTGGCAAGATGTTCATACTTAAACGTTAAGCCAGGAAGTACGTGACGGACGTGAGACTGGGAAGAGCTATGATGTTCTTTCTTCCAAAACGAGTGCAAAACAACGAAGAATAATCCTGAGGCTGTGGGTTTTCTTTGGATGTCGAATTGAAGGTCTTTTTCGTTTGACGTTTGTAAAGTTCACACGTTCTCGTGTGAATTTTTGTTAAATTTTTAATGCGTTTAAACTTATCACACCAATTTATTTTGTTTGTAAAGCGATCCGTTTTTGGTTGTTTTGTTGGCGAATTTGTCGATTAATTATTCTGTTTTAAATTGCACGTGGGATGCCATGTGGTAAATTTCCTTTCATTTCTTAAATTCACGTTCTATGTGTGTGGAATTTCTAGCAATTAATTTTATCTGGGGTTTAATCTGGGAATCATCGTATAAATTAATTACATGGTTGGTTCGTATTGGAAATTATTCCTAGCGACGTAGTCTACCCAGATGTTTTGAAATTCTCGTGGCGACTCCATTTTCCGTTCCTCCATTTTGGTGATGTTGGACATCTTGCTATCTTCTCTTGAAATTATTTACATCATTCTACATCTACTGATGAATTTAAGATAAGTGTCTTGGGTTATATTTCTAATTGTGTATTAACTGGTTTTATCTTTAATTAATTTTGATGCCCTTCTGGCTTACTTAATTAATTTACTTAATTTTTTTGTTCAGTGTTGCCTGTGAGCAAATTCTGTTTAAATTTCATTATTATAATGTGTAGTAACTTCCTCTTTTATTGCATATTTAATTTACTGTAGCTTGATTATTTGGTTATAAAATTTTGAAAAGGTAACGCTAGTAATTACTTTTATTGGTTTAAAATTGCCATTTATTTATCTATGTTACCCTGTAAACATTTACAAAGTAAGTGGATGTTATTTCATTTTTTATTAATTGCGTTCCCTGAGTTAGGCCTTCGGCTGTGTAATTTATTTAATTATATTCACGATTTATTCTTTTTGTATTTTACCCTATTTCAATTGATATTCAAATTTTATTGTGTATTATGTTAAGCTTATTAAGTTTATAATTACGTTTCAATCTTTAACTAATTTTATTGTTTTCATTTATTTTGAACCTTGGCCTTTGCGCCGTAATTGAGTTCCGTAAAAATAAAGAGTAACAAAGAATTTATGGCTTTTTATTATCTTTTTGATAAGTTTATGTTATAACTTACATCAAAAAGCTGATTTCATAAACTTCAAACATCAGTGTTTCATACTGTCCAAGAGCTATAGCAACTATTTATTATTTATTTAATTACGGGAATCAATAACAAGTAAGTCATTTCACTCTTGATCGAAAAATAAAATTTTGGATTTTTTTTTTAGTTTTCCAAAAAGTTGGGAAGATTAGGTATTGAGATTTAGAATTTTCTAAAAATTTGAAAAATGTAAAAATATATAGGTAGAGCGTTCCTTCTAGAATTGGTATACAGCTTTTATAAAATACATAATAATATATAATATATAATAATAATAATGTAATGTAGCCTTTCATGCATACCGTAGACGAGCAAAGGCCTCCTCCTTTATCTTACACCAAGCTCGGTCCTGTACCTTTTCCATCTATTGCCTGCCTGCTATCTCTCCAATTTCATCAACCCACCTTGATTTTGATCTTCCTTGTCTTCTTTTAATTAATACTGGCATCTACATGGCCAACCCACATCCACTTAAGCCATTTACAAGTGTTTGCCTCATCACGCGCTTTTTATACGGTTTCGAAAGGGAAGCGTTTTAAAATACATTATTCTATTTAAATAATTTTTAGAATACGGCACAAGTGATCTATCACTGAAGATAGGTTTGTGCAAAGATTGGAATCGAAATTTGGTTAAATTTTATACCTTATTAGTAGAATTGTTCACAGAAATTTACATTAACTCTGGTTATTTCTACATTCTAAAACAATACGCAACAAGTTTATGCAAACTGTTAGCGTTTTGTATCTGACACCTCACGTATTTGCGTTTTATAGTCACGTATAAAATAAAGGGACTTAACGTTTTTATGTTTTTGTCGTAGTTTTATGGCTAACATTCGTCAGATGTATGTACATACATGCTGAACAGAGAAAGATTTTAGCAAACATTTTAGAGGAGTAATGAAAAGAAATTTTTGATTAATTCGGTATTATTACGGTATTTCTATGGTATATGCATGTTTTTCTGCTCCTACGGGTATTACCTTTTGCTATTCTTTGGTCTCGGTTCTGCTAGCGTTTTGATTACTCTATATTCTAAAAAGTAATAAACTATTTACTGTTGTCTAAGAAATATCATCCAGATTATTTTTCAAGTGATTCGTTTAATAGTACATATGCTTTATTTATTTTATTTTTTGTCCGTTTGAACCTTTGTATTAACAAGTACTTTGTTAATCATAGTCTTAAATGTAGGGTGGTTTTTGCATTTGTTCAGAATAGTACATCACCCTCGATAATTTCAGATCAGATGAAAATTAGTAACGCAGTAAATAATTACAAAATAGTTAAGCATATATTGTATATATGTATAAACACCGAAGCATCTATTAAATGCTAAGTATAATTTAATAGTAGGGATCAACTCCAGTCGCGCTTAGTTTAATGCAGCTGACCGGAAACTTCTTGTTTCCGTAATCAGCGTAGATGCTTGTAGTCGCCTTGTTCGCAAACTTGATAAAACAGTATGTATTTTGATTCTCGAACACAGTTTAAACTTTGTCAATTACACAGGTCATAAATTATGGTTAATGAAAATTTATTTCCGTCGCCCTAAAACTTATTTTGACCATTCTTGAGGCGGCTCTAAATTTACTTAAAACTGGAAGTTTGATTCTGTTACTCTCTGAGTTGAATATCGATTTAACGCTGTTTATCTTTTCAGGTTAAGTCTATAACATCAAGAGACGTCGTGTCTGCAGTTGATCCGTAAAGTACCCTATATGGCCCCTCAATGGAATTACAAGAAGTTCTTGGTGACATTTCAGCAATTGCTTTGCATACTGTGTATGACAGCTTCATAAGGAGAACCTGACATGACTTTAGACAGTCGTGAATAACCCAACAATCACAGGGGGCTGTGGAGTAATTGACCGATGCCTCCCCCGCACTTTTTTATTTGGATATGGCTAGCGTGGCTCAGCCTGAGCTTTCCCACCGACGCTCAGCTCGCTTGGACTCCAATTTATGTTGATGGAAACAGTAAGTGAAAAATACATTTGTGTTTTGTACTCTCGAAGATTTATCTGTCCTTTCTACTTAACTTTGTAGTAAAAGTGTAACACTTAAACCGGACAAAAGCGTCATCCTATAAAAATAAGTACGTAATAAAGAACCATAATCTCTAATTGCTTTATTGCGAGCTTTTTTGTTAACGTTGACATTGTTTCGATCTTGTTACAAGGCGACATTCGATGGTCACTAGAGGATTAATATATAATCCTCGAGTGCTCTTTCACTACATTAATCACTCTTGATGAGACCGTAGTTAACGCATTCTAGCCGTTGGCATTATGTGACTTGAGCACTAAAAGTTATTCGTTTCAAATACCAGCAATACATCTTCGGGCAAGTATTTAAGCTCGTTTTTCGAATTTTGTCGCATCAAAAACTGAAAGCATTTTAGGAAACACTAAATATTTTGTACGAGTGTAAATACTGTAAATACAAGAATATGTCGGTGAAATTAGTTGACATTTCCAATTTAAAACAAAACTAATATAAAACACCTGTTGCGAAAATATACGAAGGGTTAATGTGGTTGTCATAAACTACGAGTTGAAATTAAATCCTGGACCTTTCTCCCAACTAACTAGCGACAGATATTAAATCCATACGTTCCTCATTGTCGTGTCATATAAAAACCCACTGTGCAAGTCGTTCGCTGAAAACAGTATATGCGCTGTAGCCCAAAAGCGTGCCTGAACAGCACGCAATAAACGGCTTAATTTTACTAACTAGACCAATCTGAACTCGCTGCACGCTGCGTTAGTGGTAGAATGCATACAACTCGTTACGGCAAACGGATTGACAGGCATGACTGCTTAACCCAAAACAAGTCCCTCCCTACCTGGTAAAGCTTATCATAGGCGTTCGTGACGGTTTTAATCTTTAGTCCTTCCAGTACCTTAAGTAGTTTTTTCTAAATTATTAAACTATGTAAGTATTATAAAATTCAGTTGCGTAATTGTAAACAAAACAAACCGAGCACACTACGCGTCACGTATACCACTTGTAGGTTCTTGGTAACAACTCGTTGTAAACTGACTGTGTTTCTTGGATCGCGCCTTATATAGCCCAGCTTCGTCCTTCGAGAACTCCATTCCAGAAAGTTCCCGTAGTCGCGCTAGAATGAGTAACCGTCGACCGCTCTGGAAGCTTCTCGGTGGATGACGCATATGATCCCACACGTGTGCTGACGCATATCGTTACACTGCTCCCTTCTTCAAGTCTATTCTGTCCCAGAACAGGTTTCAGGCCTTGCTTCCTAAAGAAAGGGTCAAGACGGTATCGGCATTGTTCTCCTCTTCTTCATATTCCACTGCGGAAGAAATAACAGTCTACACTCCTCTTCGGTTTAGATGCGGTTTTCAGATCAAAACTGCAGACCAGGATAGCCACACCGGAGTTCTTGAAGACAACTTCTAGCATGTTTCGTACGATCCTCCAATCTAGCTGATCCAGCCCACAGCCGAGTTTAGGAACTGCAAACTTCTTAATGTCCTTGGCGAACAGTAGGCCCTTCCGCAAATCTCATAGAGCATTCCAGAGGTCTTCATAATCCGGTTTCTGGTAATGGAACTGTTTCGTAACCAAATAATAAACGAATCATTGTTGATATGGTAGATGTAAGGCTTTGTCGACCGCGAGCATACGACTTTCGAAAACTGATGATTTGTGTGTGATTTGTAGCAGTTACAGGTCTTCCGCTTCCGGGTTTTCTGTAAACGGATCCGGTTACTACAAGCCGTCGAATAGCATGATTTATGCTAGAAGGTAGGCACCTCTTCCCTGGAAACTCTCTCGCAATTCTTTTTCCACGCCAATTTTTTTCTCGATAACGCATTGCAATTACCTCTAAATCAGACTTGGTTAAATGATGTGCCATTATTACAAGAGAAATTAAGTTAATTAACACGAAATGTCGCTAAACTAATTGCAAAGTAACAACTAAATACAAATGTCACTCACAACTTCATTTGTTTTAACAAAATGTTGCTTCCATTTAAGTTGCTTATTAAATTATAAATGTGTAATTGATTTTTTCCAGTAGATATTAAAAAATTCGCCAATCCTTTGTTTTTCTAAATAATTGTTTGTAATTTTGCAGGAATAATTTTCAATCCATTGTGTCTTAGAAAACAAAAACTGAAATCGCTATCTTAAAGCGTTCCAGAGGTATGAGGACTTAAACGGGATTCGTTTTTTTTTTAGCCACCCGGTATTTCCAGTTTTTCTCGGATAGGATTTTTAGATATTTCCATTGTCTTAGTTTTTCTGTGGGTATTATATTATAATGTGTTTACTTGTCAAATTGAACTGGTACAGTAGTCTTTGCAGGTTATCTCTGCTGTTAGATATTAATAAATGGATTTTGCTGAGCCTTTATCTGGTATTACTTCGGTTGTACTGTTTCAGTTAATATCGTCAATTATGTCTATTATCTGCTGTGATATGTTCTCTTGTGTTAATATATTGAGTATGTCTGGTATTTTAATTCGGTTAAACGCCTTCCTGAAATCCACAAAACAGAAATATATTGGGTTGTTATATTCGATGGACTTTTCTACTAGCTGACGTAACATAAATATCACATCTACTGTACTTCTGTTTGTTCTACAGCCTTGCTGCTCTTTTACCATCTGCATGTTTTCTTGTAGATTGGTTTTATTGGAGCACTTGAATGTTTGCCTGGTAATTGGTAATTTCGTAGGAAATGATTCCACGGATTACACAGAGGCAGACCGTTTTTAAATAATTATTTGAACAAAAATTGAAAAACACATTTCAATTCATGATATAAATTTAAAAATCATATTTAAGCAAATTTCAGTATATCCATTAGGCCATAGTTGTAATACTTGTAAAAAACAATTGACGAAAATTTTAAAATAAGTATGTCACTGTTTTAATCTAAACATCAGCTGTTTCAACGTAATATGTTAAAGCAAATATTTAATTTTTCAAATTTCATCTCCAAGTTTTAATATTATTAAAGCTAACTGACGAAGTGAAATCGTAGTTTCATTAAATTTACCGAAACTTCAATGATTTTAAATTCTACCTTCGAAAGTAATTATACAAAGAGTTAGTTCATTCACTTTTTATTCTTTTAACTTTCTTGAAAAGTATGCATCTTAATTATACTTCGAAATATTACAGAAGATTAACGAATAACTTTTATATTATATGCACATGTATCTCAAAAAAGCAATTTCACTTTCACCGACAGACGTAGCTTTAATATGAGTTCATCTGTAGGACGGCGTAGAGTCATATAGCAAGCTTATTCCTCCATATGACGGGACTGACTACCTTTCAAGGTACACTTATTATGTTACGATAAAACTATCTTAAATTTTGAACTTTCTGATCCAACTTCTGGCAATAGATGTTTGCGAGTAGCCTCGTTTATGTTCTACCTGAGTCTCTTTAATTCGATTGACAAATACGCTTCGCAATCTCTAAGATCGCATTCAGACACTGAATGCAGATTTAACTAAGATGTTTACGAATAGGAATGTAAATCTATTGTTAGAGACGCTTTGTATCATGCATATTTTCCGTCATTTAATTAAGGTACGAGAGAAGGCACTCGTTGAAGCTGCACGTTAAAAATGTAAAGTATCAAGTTTTATGCGCGAGAGTTTGGTATAATTTTGGAAGGGTTTTGTGCGATGTTCATCTTGTAACTTATAAGAGTTATTAGGCGATAGATGAGGTGAGACCTATCCCTTAGCGACCAAACTTGGAGTTCACTACTTGTTTAGCATTACTTTAATGGCTTAAATTTCCTAACTCTTAATCTGTAGGTTAACAATTAGAAACTGGAAGTTAATTGGAAAAAGGGACCTATTTGGGAATACGAAATGGACGTAAGTAACCCTTACTTTACGCAAAATGGGAGAAAGTTATATATATTATTTTTAGCAGGCAACGGTCTTAAATCATGCTTAAACACACTATAAATTTTGTAATGACTATAAAATATGGTAATAAGTTTTAGTTTTCACACTGAAGAGAAGAATATGATCGTCTATAATCTAGACTCTATCTGTTAGCCAAAGTACTAAACAAAGTTTGTTATTGTAACTAAAATAACTTAACACTTACAACAGAACTAAAGTAAAACATTGTCTTAGTGTTTAGAGGTTATTTAACACTATAGCACTGTATGTATGTACAGCGATATTTTATTTATTTTTTCGCCCTCCGGCTAGAAACACTCAATTTTCATGCGTACAAATCGTCTGGAAAATGCTGTTTTCAAGCCTCGGCCTGAAAGTAAAATTAGGATTTTTGATTGGTGGCGCTGAACCGAACTGACTCCGCCCTCTCATTGCTACGCCCATTGTCACGCCCAGAAAAATAAATTCCATAGAAAAATAAATTCTCTAACGTCAAATATTTGAATAAAAAATGATTTTTTATAATTAACGTATTTTTATCGGCCGAAAAAATATTGTGTATCACACGCCTAGGAACTGCTTTGCAAGTACTCGGACTTGCAAAGTGACAGTTTCTAGCCTTGTGATACAAATAACTATTACATTGTTGCACTATTACTTTCAATGTCACTTGACATTACTGTTTTTGTTTTCTTAGCACTGTTTATCAGTTTTCATCACACGCCAATTATTTTCTACTTACTTTTGCTTCGTCCCGTCCCGTGATTTCGCTGCATTCATTGTAATTTCTCTTTTTTCTAATATACTTTGAGTGATCGCTTTCCAAGTTTTGCCGCCCTTTCCCTTGGTATTATCCTCTATAACCTAGCTTCCCAGAAATTCTTTTAACTGGTCTATCGTTGCTCGTTCGACTCGGACTCTACATTTAGTTAATTTACAATTTTATTGTTTCTTCACACCCCTCTTCTCACTCTTGTTAGTCTAACCACACTACATCACTGCATAAATATTTCATTCCAGTACTCTGTACCTTGTACGAGTATTATTCGATATAACTAAGCTTTCACATCCAAATATCAAGATCGGAATAAATATTATCAAAGATATTCAATATTACCTTCCTAGATGTCTTTATTCATAGCGAATATGCTTCCTATTATACAGCGGGTCCCCAGATAGGATTTGCGATAGCTTTTGCAGTCTAGATCTGCTTGATTTACAAGGTATTTTTACCAAATTACACTGGAAATGATATCCAGATGCCGTAGTTAGCACAAGAAGAATATAAAGCGACTTAGATAAAGTGGACTACCAACTTTACGGAAAAATTTTATTTAAAAAATATGTTCTGAATTAAACAATCGAACTACATACAAAATTTCATTTCCTGTCATATTCATCTTTGGTATTTCCCCAAACTATTAATTATCAATATCAACTTCGGTTACTTTTGTCTTAAATATTGTACTAAATATATCATGAAATACCTCAGAAACACACGATATTCCATACAGAAGCCCACAAAATGTATACCACAAATTTGAATCAAAGTACTTTACCCCGGCAACTTCGTTAGTTATTTGATATGATGCAAATAATTGACAAATTTTCCTTTCTATGTTTTATTTATTTCTCTGGTGTCTAAACAGATTCCCAATTCTGTGGTAGGTTTTTTAACAGTAACTGCAGTCTGATGGACTTGCTACATTTTTAATAATACCATTAATGCTAACGAGCAAGAAAGGCACGGTAACTCAACTTGTAAACCAAGTCAGAGGCGAAACCCTTCTAAAGAAAAACCGGTCAAGCGTATCAGACTTAGATGAAAATTACCAGGAGTGTAGGTGGCTGGAGCCAGTAGCAATGACAGACTTCCATATGTCTAACAGATGATAACCAGTGTCACGATTTGGGTTGTTAGGGGTCTTAATGATTTTAATAACCTCGCGGATTTTCCTGTTGAAAAAACCCAGTATATCGTAAACCTACAAACATGAATAGAAATCTTCATGTCAATTCACATCATCATCAGGCCAAAAACTCTCCGTAATCAATTCTCGCGTTCATCGTGCTATGGGGGTGCCTCAACCTATTCCTCTTCAGTTCATTTTTGTTTTAGTAAATATTATTGGGGGTATTGTGTTTATAGAATTTAAAACGTCTAATGATTTTAATTGTTAATGGAATAAAGACTTTGTTTTTTTCACTGCAATAAATACTTTCATGGTAAAGCTTCTGGCGAACAGGATTCTGCGGTCTGTGTATGTTCCTTGTAAAACCGACGCGCAGCAACGGCATTTCCATTGGCAATAATTGGAGAATATTGTTGTTGTTATTGATAGCATTCGGCATTGTTTCTTCAAAGAATATAGTTGTCTAGCTTCTATTGGTTCTGGTTATATTGCCTGTTGCTTAGCTTGTGCTACTGTAAATTATTTTAATATGACATAATTTATCTCATACTAAACTCAGAACTCGACCAAACGCCTTTCTTAGATCTACACAATCATGTTAACTACCGATATGATCCTCTCCCCACTTTGTTCAATTATCTCATTTAAGGCCGTTTGATATAGGTAATTTGTAATTTTGTAATATATTTCAAAATATGTTTAGTAAATCGTTAGATTGTAGTATCAGATTAAGTTATGTCTAAGAAAAATATATAATAAGTTTATCTGTTATCGCGTGTTTAACAGCTAATATAATTTCCTCTGTATTTATCAGATTAGCAAGTTTAATTTGGAAAATGGTAGACATACGATTTTGTCATTTCAAAATTTAATTTGTTGTTATGAGAACTGTTGGAAATCTGTGTGTGTTCCGTACTCAATCTGCACGTATTATATTTTGTACATTAGATAGTACTCGTTTGTATTTTTGTATTTAGCCTAGTGTGCAGGATATGTAATTGACATAACATAGTTTATTGTTGTCTATCTGAATAAAATGTGTTGTCACTCTTAAAACTTTAACTACGTCTAGGTCTCATGGTTCCACCACCTCTTTATAATAACCAACAGGTTATGGGCCCATAAAGTAATAATTTCAAATTAATTCAAAACTACGACAAATTTAGCTCTATAAATATTATTGTTTTAAATTATTTATTAATTCAGGAGTCTATACAGCAACTTTACTTTCGTAATTTGACGAAAATATCTTCAGACAGTCCAACCCATATCGCCAAGGAAGCTTAACAGTGAAGATGGCAAATTAGTTGCCGAAATACGAATTTATATTTATATTAATTTTTATTTTTCGGGATATTTGATTTTTGAATCGTGATTAGTTTTCTTCTTTTTATTATAGGTATTAGCCTGTTTGTTCGAACTTAATTAACTTGTGACGTCGATGTCCAACACTCTCTCCATCATTTAGGCGGCTTTCCTTGTGGTCGTCGTGTCCCTGGTTTTCCGTCACATGCAATTCTCACAATTCGTTCTATCATTCCGTCGACGTCCTGTTATTTTGCGGAGGGGTTTCATTTCAGTTGCACGTAACATGGATTTTGTTTTAACAGTTTCAGCCTTTGTCTCAACAGCGTACGTTATCACCAGTCGAATACACGTTTTGTATATTTTAGTTTTTGCGCCTTGATTTAAGTATGTATTTATTTTTCCATATTATATCGTTTAGGCACCCTGAAGTTCTTCTGACTATATTGATCTGATGCCTCACCTTTTCAATTCTATTCTGATTATCTATTATTTCCGCTCCAAAGCATCTAACTAACATCACATATTTAATGATGTTATCGTTAACTGCTAATTTGCTTCGTATTGATTGTTCTGCAACTACCAATGTTGTTATTTTTTCTACGGTGATTTTCAAGTCCTGTTAGATAGAAGTAGTGAAGGGGTCTTTGTAAGTTGCCTTCGTCTTCTGCTAATGTGATAGCGTCGTCAGCGTAACATGTTATCTTCAATTCCCCATTATCCAGTCTATATGCCCGTCCTGGTTTACAGGTTTCTTCGATTATTTTGTTCATGATTATATTACATAGGAGAAGACTTGCCTGATACCAATTTGTATGTTTATTTCGCGCGTTAATTTATTTTTCACAAGTATATGTGGTTTTGTATAGATATTAAGTTAAGTATTTGATTATTCTTATTATTTCATGTAGTACTTTTTGTTTTTTGAGGTTATCCGTTACGTCTACTAGTCTAACTATGTCAAATGCTTTTTGATGTCTATGAAACACACAAAAAGCGGTTTATCATATTCAATTGCCTTCTCTGTTAATTGCCTTATAATAAATATTGCATCCACAGTTGATATGTTTCTACGAAATCCATATTGTTCTTCCCTCATCTCCAATGTATTCGTTGATGCGAGACCGGGTTCAGGGACCATGGAAAAATATAAAACATTATTGTACGGGTATTTAATTTGGTTAACTTGGATTACCTCCATCCTGAATTATAAACGTTTATTGTGTTACCAAATATAATCGATTAAATTTTCATTGAAAAATGCATTAACAAAAAAAATTAGTAATGTGTCGCTGCTCCACGTAAATTAATAAACTCTGCTACTCGTCTAGGCATGCTTCGAATAAAATTATCTATGACATCTTGAGGTATCTCATACCAAGCTCTCTGAATAGCATCATGAAGTTGCGGCAGGTTCATTGGGCGGCTGGGGAGCATGCCCAGTCTTCGACATATCATTTCTCATACTTCTTCTATAGGCGATAGATCCGGTGACTTATCAGGCCAGGGAAGGACATTAATGTCAACGTGTTGTAAATACTCTATCGTTACAGCTGATACATGAGGTCGAGCATCGTCTTGTTGAAAAGTAGCATTTTCAACTCCCCGAAGGTAAGGTACTGCAACTGGCTCCAAAACTTGTCGGATATATCCATCAGCGTTTAAACGTCCACGAAGAAATACTAGTGTTCTGCCTCCTAAACGTGTATCACCCCACACCATGATGCCCCTAGTAAGAGCAGTTTCCCGTTCAACTGCGAACTCCAAAAATCAGCGTTCTCCTCGCCTACGGTCATCGTGCATCAACAAGCAAATGCGGGATTCGTCGGAGAAAATTACTCTATTCCATTCCTCATCCCAATTGCACCATGCATTGCACCATTCTAGTCTGCGGTTACGATGTCGATTTGTAAGAGATAGTATTAGTCTTGGTCGATAAGAAATCCGACTAAAAGATCTTTAATGTTTCCAACTGGCCTTGAAGTGCTGTATCGATTCCTGGAGGCAAGAAGTCTAAGTCGTCTATCTTCGCGCTCTGGGGTATTTCTAGGGCCGCCCGGATCCTCGTCTGCGATGTTGTCTCCCTTCTTCAGTCCATGCTCTCCAACCACGAATAATTGTAGGAAGGCTTTTTTGCAAACGTCTTGCAATTTCGCGAAATGGAGGTCCTGCATCATGTTGGCCAATAATACGACTCCTTTCGAAATCATTCAGTTGGCGATAATTAATCTGCCTTCGAGCTCTGGGCATGTTAGCACTTTTGTTGTTTACAATAATAACCAAAAAAACACAAACAAATTGATGGGTACAAACAAAAATTAATTGATAAACACATTTTGCTTCTAACAAAACACGCTCGGTAACGCGATAACGTGCATTTTTTTGCTCAAATTTTAATCACTTTTATTGAGACTTAAACAAGTCACTTGATTTGAATAAAATGTTGTATACTGGGTGATACGCTTTTTTTGGCACGCAGTGTTAAATTCTTTACTAGTAGTCCTACTCCTTCTTTAGCTTTTTTGTGTTTTGCAACTCCACTTATATATCAGAACGTAATCATGGCATTTGATTACACCCTTTCCTTTCATTTTAAAATGCGATACAGCACAGACGTCTATGTTATGTTCTTGCATTTCTAGTAGCTCTCTGATTCCAGCATAATACATTCCAACATGTACATCTTAATAAAGTTTTCCTCCATCTTCGTTTCTGCCGTCATTTAGCCGTCTCATCAATCCCGTGTCGCGCCGTCATCGTCAATACAATACGTCCATTGTCACCCGAGGCTGTTCTGTGTTGTAATCTATCAATAATCAATTCTTAGTGTTATATTCCAGTATTTGTCATAAATGTATCCATTTAATCATTTACCATTTTCGTGCTTTGTCCGCCGTAAGATAAGTTTTTAGGTACTTTGAGCATGTCTAATTTTACCGCTGGCAGGTTGCTCTTGCTAGCCTCATAATCGAGAATGCGACAGTATAAAATTGAGTATGTCCGGTAACATGGAGGGTTTAGGCCTTCTAAGTCGCTTTCATATACAGAGTGGCCGAGTGATTAAGGCATTCGACTACAGTACGGACGGTCTCGGGGTCAAACTCGAGTCGGATGCTCGGCGGGCGGCCTATCCAGTCACTGAAAATAATTGGGAGCCGAAATATACCATCAATATATACCACCAATATAACATCACCCCGTACGCATACGCGTGCGAGACAGCCGGGTATGAAGGCGACTAAGGAAGTCTTCATTTGCTAAATTTACCCTTTAGAGGAAAAAATATTTTATATCATGGTTGTAGGTATGCACTTAATAAGGAACGTAGACATCTTCGTTTAACTTAAATTCTGGACAGGCGCAGATATTTCGTTTCTTAGGTATTAAGTAAGGTACTTACATAGCTACTTATTAAAATTGTGCAAGATGGAATAGCCTTGACAGTTAATTAACGTATATCGATCATCCTGTGTTATTGCATTTTTTAATAGGCGAATCGAGTAAATGGGTGGGTTTTTACTGAACTTTTTAAGTTATTATGCAAATTCGACTGTCAGAATCTCAGATTAGGAGTGAAAATAATCTATAAAATTTAATGTGAAGGATTTTATCTTTAGTCAAAGTATACATTTTCGAGCGAGGTTCTTTTATCTAGCTACCTGGTTTGGAATGAGGCAAAATTTTCATTGTTTTTTTTAACGATCTAATAAATAAGATGATCCTGACCAATTTGTTAAACATTAAAAAAAATTAAAAGGAATCTAGAAACAGTTTCATTTAATGTACAATGCTTTGCTTGTTATCAATTTCATCTATAACGGGTATAAATTTCCTGATAGTTTTTTTATTTTTACACAAAATTTAAACAAAAAGGCTTTGATATTAAGAATGCGATATGTTTAAGTAAAGAAAATTTAAGTGGGGATTACCAAACGAATCATCAGATAATTACTATTCACGGTTGCATTCACAACTCAACCGATTAAATATGTAAATTACGAAATGCATAACAACCGCCACTTTAGGAAATTACACTGCACAGAACATCTGTTCACCTTTTCAAGTCACATGTGTAATTAAAAGTCTTCCTTAATAAGCCCTGCATTATGCAGTTTTACAGACTATTTATGACGTTGAATTACTTTAAATCAAAAATTCCTTGCTTCATTTTGCTTGTTTATTGTTTATTTTATTTTTATCAGTTCTACGGTTTGACGGTTTTTAGTAGTTTATGATCTCTAGTCTATTTTGCCCACACCTTCTTTAATTCTTTTAATATTTTCCCATACCGTTGTTCTGACCTTTCGAGTAATTGTTATTTTAATTCCTTGTTGCAATTTTTATCTAAAAGATATGTTTAAAGGTTAAACAGTTTTTAAAATTTTGAGAAGAGTAGATTGTGGTTTGAATCCTAAATTTAAATTTTAATTGTTACATTCGTAAGTTTTATACCTCACACTCAAATTCGTTCAATCAATTTAAAGCAGTTGAACACAGGCATTCCATTTATATCTAAATTTAGTTTTATACAGAAATGCCGTTATATTTATACGGTACAGCACCTTTGCTTTGAATCACTTTTGTAAACCATAGAGTAATGTGTCAGAGGACGACGTTACATAAAAATATCGATGATGAAATATTGAAAAACTATTGTCGATTGTATACACGTTTCCTTTTGATTAACAGCCTACATTATTCATATTATCGAATTATTGTAACGCGCAGGCTATGCCCAATCACACTACACACACTAGTGATCGCGAAGCTGCAGACCTTTTATTTCCCAGTTGCACTAATATCTAATTAATATCCGCTTAATTACCCTCGTTGGGTAATTACCATTGTAACACGCTCGTAGAAAAAGATATTATTATAAGGATACAATTATTCGGTAGTTTCAAAGTTATCAAAGCTAAAATTTGTAATACCTCGTTTCAAACGTAGTTATCGAATGAATATGTGTAATATCGAGCAGCCATTCGTGTATAATGGATCATTCAACAGTGCTACTGTTGATTTATGGATATATTTGTTCAAACGACAAATTGCACATCAATCACGTAACCACGTTTTAACAGATAGATTACTGAAAACATGTTGCTAGTGCTTGACCACATCATGTTATCTGAGTGAATAATTAGTATTACTGATGTTTATAAACACTGGCAACTACTGGCATTTAATTCGAGTTAATTGCATAACCAGCAACGTTAGGCCAGGTGTATGTGTATGCTGTATATTTGTTTGTTTGGTATATTTCGCGCTTAAAACATTTTCAAGACGATGTTATTGTTGGATATTACTAACAACTAACATTTTTAAGAATTTATGAGTATATATGTAATAATAAAATTTTTAAGCAAAAATACGTGGAAACTGGTTATGGACCACAGAATAATTCGTTGCTCATCAAAATACGAGGGTCATCCAAAATCTAATACCCGTTTTGCTTTTAAACAAAATTTATTTAACTAGTTGACAACATATATTTATTTTTATACATTATGAACATTAATTTAGTTTAAGTAAGTAACATGCCAACAAATAGCGGTGGCGTTTATCAACAGCAGTCTCAGGTTGCTTATAACCCCAAACAGTCTCTAAACTACAATCTCAATCACGTACAGCAAACACCCAATGCTCAATTTAGCGTTGCTCCAATGCACAAACCTAGCAATCGCTCCAACGCAACTGCAGCACACACAACCGTATTCACATTTAACCCAAACACACCCGGCGTTCTACACAAATATACAAAACGGCATTACACCCCAAACGGGCCGAGGACCGTATCAGGCGTATACGCAGATGCAACCAATTCCTACAATTAACAACTCACAAACATCTGAATCTTCAACAACGTCCTACCAGACACTCCACCCAATGTACGGCGATTAAATATTGCTAAACGATCATTTCCGTCAAGCCTCAATAACAACTGAAGCACTTAACATGGCTGCTGAAAATTCAACAGTTAACACTCAAAAACCCGAAGGAGAAGTTATTAAGTTAAACGAGTTACAGGAAGTACGTCTCAGAAAATATAAAAGAGGGCCAACTAGCCCAGATATAGAAAGGCAAGCCAAACTTAAAATTAACTGTTCTCAGAATAGATTCCAGCCACTAGCAACCACCAGTAACACAAATGAAAACTTAACTGATGTCAATAAAGAAAAATCAGACAAAGTCAGAAAGGCCGTCGCCTTTTATCCTCCATCATGTAATTAGCATAGCCCCGCTAATACGTTTAATTGAAAGTACTATTACAAAAAATGACTATTACTACCAAACCATGAATGGTAACAAAATAAGACTACAAATTTTAACAATAGAAAATTACAAAAGAATTAAAAAAATTCTCGATGATAATAACGTTGCTAGACATACCTCCAGCCTAGAAGAAGAACGTAGTTATAGGGTACTCTTTAGAAACCTACACTATACAACTAACATAGACAAACTTAAGGCTACTTTAGAAGCCAAAGGACACACAGCAAGAAACCACCACGTGTAAAATCAAGCAAACAGGTGAATATAGAAACCTTTTTTCATGGAACTTTAGCCGAAGGAGAACAACAAAGAAATATTCAAAATAGAGTACCTTCTAAATGCTAAAATACAAGTGGAGCCATCCCACAAGAAAAGTACTCTCACACAATGCAAGAGATGTCAATGTTACGGACATACACGCAACTTCTATACGCGTGGAGCTAACCACGATACCAGAAATTGCACTTTAGAAAACACATTAACAACTAATATAATTATGTAAAGGTGAGCATCACGCTAACTCAATCGACGCAACATGAACCTGAAACCGAGGTTAGAAATAAAACAGCCACAAGTGACACAAAGATTCACTCTAGCACCATCCGATTTCCCACCCCTGGAGCGGACTGGTAATCAGCAACTGATAATAGCAAATGATGTCGCCACCCACAGCGTACAACAGCTAGGACTAGAGTCATATAACCAAGTAGTCAGAAACGACCACAATAATGCAACCACAAACCAAGAAAGACTTACCATAAAATTTATGCGGGAAACCATCATGAATCAAAACAACGTGATAACGAAATGAGAAAAACCATAGAAATACTCAGTAATGAACTTACAGCACTTAGGCAACAAATCACCAAGAAAAATGGCTCAGGATAATATTGTCACATGGAACGCAAACGGGCTGACACAACGTCCTCTAGAAGTAGAGGCATTCCTTAACATCAACCACATTGACATTCTAGTCATTTCTGAGGCGCACTTTACTGAGCGCAAATTTTTCAAAATTCCAGGCTATAAAATCTACGACACACAACACCCGAATAGCAATGCCAGAGGTGGAACTGCAATTATCATCAGACAAAACATCAAACATAACGAATTAGAGAAGTTTGACAAAGATTATCTACAAGCCACATCACTAAAGGTAGAAGATTGGAATGGCCCTATCACAATATCAGCTGTGTACTGTCCCCCCCCCCCGCAACAGACCGAATAAGGAGGGTTTCCAAGGATACTTCGAATCAAGATTTATTTCCGGCGGCGACTACAATTCCAAACACCATCAATGGGGATCTCGTTTGATCACCCCAAGAGGATTTAGTAGGAATTAGTAATGCAAGAAAATCACCTAGAGCATGCTTCCACGGGAAAACCTACATATTGGCCTACCGAGTTGATGAAAATCTCAGACTGCCTAGATTTCTTCATTACTAAGAGTATCGGACAAGCCTTTCTACACGTTGAAGAAAACTATTATCTTAGTTCAAATCATATTCATGTGATACTAACCATAAGCACGTCAATAATTATTAAAACCAAGCCACCACAGCTACATAATTGCTTAACTGACTGAGATTATTTTCGTGAGTTACTCGAAGATAATATCTCTTTAAATATAAAACTAAAAACGGCAATTGACATCGAAACGGCAGTGGAAGAGCTATTGAAAGCAATCCACAACGCCGCCTGGAAAGCAACACCTACACTACCATACAAACCTAGGAAGAAAGAATATCCAGCGGAGATCATAAACAAAATAGCAGAGAAAAGAAGGCTAAGAAAAGAATGTCAAAGAAGCACCAATACAATGCTGCAGCAGGAGAACGAAAGGAAATGCTGCAGGAATACAGAGATTCGACTTTTAAAGAATTGATTGAAGGTCTATCGACGACAGAAGCAAGTGACAACTCGCTGTGGAAAGCCACTAAAAGATTAAAGCAACCCCAACAACCAGTTCCGCCATTCCGCAAAATAGATTTAACATGGGCGAAAAGTGATGAAGAAAAAGCTATGGTTTTTGCCGAACATCTCAGGGAGGTCTTTCAACCTCTACCAGGAGTACCTGGCAACGATGAAGAAGAAATAGATAGATTCCAAGCTCCCTTGCAATTATCACCACCAATCCAAGCCATTAAAGTTAAAGAGTTAAAAGATACAATAAAAAAGTTGCCCATTAAAACATCTCCCGGGTACAGACAGAACAAATTCTAAAAGAACTTCCACCTAAGGAATACACAGTACTGACATATATATTTACTGCTGTATTAGGAAATGCTCACTACCTAGCACAATGGAAAGTCGCAAAAATAATACTGATTCCAAAGCTTCGCACACTACCTAACCTAGCCGAATCATAGAGATCCATAAGTTTACTACCCATTATCTCGAAGTTATTCGAGAACCTACTGCTTAAAAGACTACATGCTACAACGACAAAGTGTAAAGACTAAAGTGTATAAAATTCAAATGGTACTTACTTGTAAACGTGCAGATTATTACAATCAAGTTATAAACAACACGAGAGAGCCATCCATTTTACAACCGATCTTCTGTCGAATACAGCCGAGTCAAGTCATTCCGATGCACAAGTGCAAATTCAAAGAATAGAAACCAGTCGCTCTACCAAATAGAGCCTAGCTAAGTGATTTATTTATTTATTTTTATTTATTGGTGGATTTATCAAGTCAGTAATATTTTATTGTTATTCTGTGTAATTAATGTCAAAGGTAATTTGTTAAATTTATGAGGAAAGCTGATTTTCAAGTATTAAGCTTTTCGATTTCTTATCAATTAATTTCTGATTATTGTTGTTTATTTGTAATTCAAAATTTTTAAACTCAAGAGAACCCACGTTTTTAAGTCATTAATTATTTGATGTTGTGTTATACTCAATTCAATGTTTTTATCTGTATTGTGTGCCGTTATTTTGCAGGGGTTTCGTGCTATTTAATTATTTTTGTGTTAATTATAATTCGTGTAACTACACACTTAACAGTCGCACTGACACCCTATACGTGTACCTGGGGAACTGAGAACGGGGGGGTCAGCGACTGGCCCCAGTCTTTTAAGTCTCAGTTGTAGTGCTTTCTTAACCTATTACATGAAAATGTAGGTGATAGTGAATACAGAGGTTGAAATAAGTTAAATAAATTTCACAAAATGTAGTACCATCTGACTGCAACGCCGCCGTACAATATTAACTTGTTGCGCCTTTCCGCGGATTTATTTTTTTTACGCCGATATTTAGAAATTAATCGTAATCAATTATATGTCGCCAGATTTAGAGTGATTCAGGGATAAAAGTCATAAATTTTGAGATAAAAATATTAAAACACGAGAACGAGCAAACTAAGTAACCTGGGGTCAACGGCTGACCCCCCCCCCCCTTCTCAGTGCGACTGTTAATACACACCCTGAGATACAACACGAACGATACACATACAAGTGCAGCATTAATTCAAATTATTTATTAAGTTCAACAGTAATTTTAATTATTTATATTATTTAAGAGTGATTAAAAAATCACAACACTTATTAGCCCACCAACGTGTGGCATTTAAGTAATTTTAAAGTTTAATATTAGTGATTAAGTGTCATTACAATATATATACTTTTAAACAATTTACTTATTGCTTCTCGAGCAGATTGTAAAGAGAGATAATCTGACAATAAAAAAAAACTGTATCGACACCAGCAATATGATGGGAAAACATTTAAATTAACAAAAAAACTTTAAATCGTGAACAAATTATAATGCACAATAGAAGATAAGTAAGCTCAATACATGCAGGGGCTCAGTGCAAACCTGTAATCATTTATTTTTTGTACTCTCCTATGCCATTACCTAATTTAGATGTATATTACCTGTTCCTTTTCACTTATTGTAACTTTTGAAATTTTATTTCTTTTGTTGCTCAGATTTAATTATTTCTTCTTTCGGTTACTTTCCATAGCTGAAATTTAAGGCTGATAACCCACTTTACCTAGCTGCATATTTATATATTTTTACTAAAATTTATTTCTTTGAGTTACAAACGAATGAAAGGTGTATAAACTAGTAATGTGGTGTCATAAATATTAAATGCTGTAGTGAGAAAGTGCCGAACTAAAATTACGTTTTATTGCCCACTTAAATCGCAAATTTCAGTTTAACAATTAACCATAAGCAGTTGTGCTATAGTTGAGCTATATATTAATACCGAGTCCTTTCGAAAACTATAAATAATGTGTGGTTTTATAAGAGTATTGTTATTTAAATTATTTTATCTGCAACTGCTAAATCCCTGGTAGTTCAACCTCTGGAGGATGGAATGATTAATGATATACCTACCTTTATTCCAAAATTAAAGGTTTTCTGACAAATATTTTTAGAATCGGAGCTGAAGTGAGCATTTAGCAACTTCTTTCAGGCTTTAATATTTACTTTCAGAATGTGAGAGGCCTGAAAATAAAAGTAATCAGTTATATACTAGTGTTTTATGTAATTATATTGTGGTACAATTATATTAACAGAAACATGATATAATGACTTCGTATATAATAATAAATTAGTTGAACAGATATAATATTTACAGGAACGACAGTTTCTAATCGAACAAGTAAACAGTCGGGTATTGGGCACATTAATTGTAATACAAATAATTATTCTGAATTGTGGCCTTTCTCTACAATCAGTGAATCTTTGTGGGTACAGATACGGATTATTGGTATTTAATCCTTTTATTAGCACGGTCTACTTTTGAACCTCTGTTCTAAGTTCAATTCTACTAATCTTATTTGATTGTATTTGAAACTAATTATAATCTGTTTATGACTGCGGCTCTTATCGCAGCAGGTGATTTTGATTTACCTGAAATAAAAGGAAAAGGTTTCATCTTCAGCAAAGTAGTATTTGGATTTATTCTAAAATCATTACGTAACATTACCTGATTTATAAATTAGCCTGTACAGCCAATTTGGACAGTAGTTAATGTAAATGTGTAGCATGTGGTTCTTCCATCAGCTGTCGTAATAACTTTTATTTATGATAGACTTTACATAAAATGTAAAGCGACACTTTCTTCCTTTTAAAGATTTTAGCTTTTGCACGGTGAACGATTAATTTTAGTCCCTTTTTTTAAATTCGGTATAACCTTAATTTAAAATGCGTTCGTAAATTCCGACAATCAACAGTTGCCGCGATTTACATAATTCAGTCATTTATAGTGGACGGGAAAACAAACAAGGTGATAAATTGATTACTATTCCTTTTGTCTATAAACAAACAAACCAAATAAATCAAGGTCGCAAATCAACGTCAAATATACGAAATTCAAATGGACGTTCCCTATAATGTCATACTCATAAAAAAACAGTCCGCTTCACTGTAGAGTTGTTTCACAGGTAATGTATAAAATCGTAAAATAGAAATCTACACATCTTTTGTTAAAGAATTCAACAAAGCAAAAACACAACGCTGCAAAATCACGAATTCAATAGCCAAAGGGAATGTTATTTTCTCCTACGACGTAACACCATATGATTCTGATCGGCGCCATATTTTTATGTTCTCTGTTACGGAAACGATTGAATATGAATTTCGAAATAAGTCTAAAGAAAATACGTTAACCGAAATTCTATAGTACAAGCGAATATTAAATTAAAAAGAAAGCAAAATGATAATCCGTGTCAAGAATTCAAAAATCAGCAAGTGAGTTCCTTTTCGACCTTTTCTAAATAAATCTGGGAATTTCTTTCGAACTACTTTGCGCAAAAAATGTCGGGTGCATGCTGCAAAGGTGTTTTATTAATAAATTGGGATTCCTTTGTGAGTTTAATAAACCTCATAGAAAACCATAAAAAGTTATGGTTTGCAAATATCAAAATAAAAATGGATAAGTTAGTTTATTTGTCAATATTATTGTGTGTCATGTTTTTGACATATCTTCAGCTTCTGTTGTGAACGAAACTTTAAATTTGTATTTTGTGGCCGACGAGAAAACACGTTATTAAAATTCATTAAAAAAACTCTTTACATTTTACAAATGAGTCAAATTGTTTTGTCTTAAACAATGAGCTATGTTAACCCTACTTTGTATCTAAGATTCATGTATGGGCTCCCACCTCGGCTCCCACTGTTTGCCATTGAAATTTATTGCTTAATTCTTTAGGTTTTTTGAATGAGAAGGACTTTTCTGAGTGTCGTACTTCGCATCTGAAGTCTTGAGTCTGCATTGTTTGCTACTGAATTTCATTAGAAGATGATATCGTATAAGGGTACTTTCCTCTTTACGTTTTTCGATCTGGAGAAACTCTTTTGTGTTAAATATTGAATTAAGTAGGTCATACTATGTACATGAATTCCGTATGAGTCATTATTGTTTGCTATTGAAATTAGTTGCAAAATGGCAATGCATAAGGGTACTTCTTTCTTTACATGTTTCGATTTCGACAGACCATTTATCTTTATAGGTACCCATTAGTTGCTATTTGAAGTTCGTTGGAGAAGGACAACATATGAGGTTTTTTTGTAACATCTATCAATTAAGTTTTATTTTGAGGCTTGAATGTCAATTTTCCAAAGCAAAACTGTAATTATTAATTATGTGGCAAGTCTATTTTTGTCTGTAAATTTTTAAATAAAAAAAGATTATATAAGTTAATCAATGAAACTCTAGAATATTGCTATCTGTTCTATCTCCCTTTTTATATATAGGGTATATCACTCCTACATTCCATTCGTTGGGCATTTCTTCGGCCATCCATACCCATTATCCATTAGTCTATATATCCTGTTATCGAGCGCTTCTCCTCCTCTTTCTATTACTTCTATTGTTATGGAGTCACTTCCTGGAGTTTTGCAATTTTTCATATTTTTTATGACTTTAACCATTTCACTAAAAATGGGCGGTTTCAACTCCATTTGGGCTGTTTGTAATACTATTTTTTCGGCTTCCTTTCAATTTTCATTTGCCGCTAACCCACTAAAATATTATTGCCACCTATCTCATATTATTATCTCAGAAACGCTACATTAGGCCGCGATGCAACTTTCGTGAAAAATAACCAGCAACAGGGCCAATCAAATGGTACGACCAACGACCGATCGATATAAAGATTGGAGCTATTTCATATGATGTTTCCTGCGTAATACCGGTACAAACTCCAATCATTATTAAACTAAAGGAAACAGCTAGATTTTACAGAATTACACAGAGACTAGAAGAAATAAATTATGACAGACCACTAAATATAGAACATTGGCTACATTCAGAAGATGTCCCCGCCGTTGAAGGTAGCAAAGAACCATCACAATCGCAGATTCAAGCATCTACAGATGGTAGTAAGACAGATGATAAAGTGGGACTAGGAGTACCAATTTTTAAAATAACCAGCTGGTGGAAGTAATAAGAAATAAACTAGGCCTAAAGTGCTCCAATAATCAGGCGGAAGCTTCGGCTGTTTTATGACTATGGAAAAAATCAACGTACTAGATGTCACAATAATTTATACAGATAATAAAATAACATCGGAACAAACCGCAATGGTTTAAACTTGGAAGCTGGAATCATAGCAACATAGCGGAATAAAGAAGACTAAAACTAATTACATTGAAGGAAGAAGGATGGAGGATTAGTTTCGAATGGGTTAAAACCCATGTGGGCATTGACAGAAACGAGACAGCGGATTCTGCAAAAGAGGCAGTAACTTCCTGGAGTTTATCAAAAGATACCAAAAAGAGTTGTTTTAAGTGAACTTAAAAGTGAAAGTGGAGAAAAGTGGCAAAAGACATGCGAAAAATTAGAAAAAAGTTACGAAACAAGACTGTTCTTTCCATCGGTAGTGGAATGGCTGAAAGTGAATTTACCACTTCATGCAGAATTTACGGTGATGCTTAGTGAACATGAAAAACTGAGATGTTATTATTACAGATATATACCAGAAGATCCGATATGTATTTGTGGTGACGGAGAATAAAATGTAGGTTATTTCATTTATCAGTGTAGCAAACGTCATATTTATAGCCAACAACTTAGAAATGGCATTAGGAAGAAATTGGCCTGCTATTAAAAATGAGATTTGCCACGTGCTAATTTCACACTACGACTCTCGGCTAGCAAGCAGTGAAGAAGGGGGGTTCGCAACGCTAAACCCTTCAAATAGGGGTGGCCGTGACCGGGATAACTCTGGGCTCCACTACGGAAAAAATCGCTCGAGATGTTAACGAAGAACGTACCGCAGATAATTCCTCTGTGCTAGAAAGGGTTGGGGTTGGCTGCACACTACTGTTGGAGGTACTTACCGTTATTTTACTGAAATAAAACCACTGCTAGGCAGGCTCACAAAGCTATACACAAATATTTAAACACAACACAAAGGCACAAATAAAAAGCGGGAATGAATTATCAATAAAATTTACTGAATGCATCAAGTAAAATTCAAAATATGACACAAAATGAATCTATAAGGTCTTTCTTAATTACGTGAAAGGGGTGATTAAGGGATGTCACATTTACTTACTTAAAGTTCGCCAAATATAATAACTGCTAGACTCCCTTAACCGCAATCAAAAGAATGGTCATGGCAAAAACTTAAGCTAAAAATTCAATTACAAATTATTTTACACATGCAACATAAAATAAGTAAACGTCACGGCAATTCGCAATGTTTCTAAATTAGTAACACTAAAACAGCGTAATTCGCACTAGTTGAAGACTTTGTTGAACAGATTAAACAAAAGAAATGATGCTTGAAGTGCTTGATGTACACACGATAATTACTGGTGCCTGCCACCAGTGGATCACCAAAAATACGGTACTGAATTAGGGCTTGAATCACTCACAACCGACAGTAAAGGCAGCCTAAAAAGTATTTACTTTTACCTAGGAAGGCTTTGTTGGTGGTAGTCCTAATGGAAGCGATGGTAACCCAGGGAGAGATATAGCAGCAGTCGGCGTAAAAGAAGGGAATGGAATCCTTCTTCCGGAAGCAGGGGTGAAGACAACAAGATGCCCCCACTGGTAGATGATTTAATCCAAAGGACGAAAAACTGTGAGGAACGAAAACTTCACCAACGTCGAACTCAAAAGGAACTTCCAACACAGAACTTAAATTTCCCGTTACGAAATAAACGACACTTTCTGGGATTATCCGAAAATTATGCCCTAACATAGTTTTCCACGAAAACTAACGAAGGCGAAAGGCCGATACGATAATTTCCACAACCGCTAGATGTCAACGTTTGCCATACTCTGATGTGCTTTGCCATTTTTCTGTAAAGCGAAGGATGTTAAAAAGAGATGCACAAACGCTCCTGCTGCACGCGGAAGGAACCTTGACCTCGCGCCGAACTGGCGTTGTTTTCCAGCGATCCTGTGATTCCCCGGATTTTCAACAAAGAACACACTGAACAAATATTACATCATCATATTTGGGAATTATTTCGCAACCAAAAATGAATGTGCTAAATTGGCATTATACACGCAGACTCTGCAAGCTACAGGGTCAGCCCAAACTTAGAAAAACAGGGCCGTATTATACTATGTAATTTACGCAAAATTTAAAAAAAGCCGTGACAGCTTGATAGCTCATACCTAAAATTGTTTCTAAAATTCAATAAGAGTATTAGTTTCGACATTATTATGACTTATTATAGACACATTATAAATAAGTAAAAACCAGTCATTACCACTATAGCTAGGTAGTTTAGAAATTATTATCAAAATGTTAAGTCCAGAATTTAACCATAATTATAATTTCATTTTTATTGCATCTATTTTGCTGGATTATTTCGTCGGTATTATAGGCAATTGTCTTCATTTCTAAGGTAACAAATATGACATTTATCATTTCAAATAGACATCCTTATTGTTTTCGTAGCGAAATTACGTTAAAGCAGTTAATTAGATTACAGTTTAATTAGTTTTAGTTAAAATTTGTCATAAGACAATGTAACAGGGTTTACGGCCGTATTGTCTAAATTATTTAAATAAATAAATAAATTCTCGCAACTTACCATTTTTGCTGTCCTTATCGATTTCGCTCATTAGTAGCAAATGGTTTAACATTTACGAAGATATCACAAAGATAAAGAATAATTTAAACGGTAAACAGGGCTGAACGATAGGAAAAGGGGGAAAGGTTGAATATTTTTTGGGGCGATTAAATAATCCGGTTATTGAACGAGGACCCAAATCGTAGGTTTACTATAAAACATCATTTTCTAGTGGACCGTTGGGAGTAAATAAATGACCCTTGGGCCTTTCTAGCATTTTCTTATTCCTGCAAGAATTTCTACAAAGAATAAAAAAAGATACTTGAAGAACGTACCAAAGAAAAACTTAACCGATTTAATCAATCATATGAAAATTTCAGTGTAAAACGAATGTAACATATTACGTTCGGTTTATAAGTTCCAAAATAAGTTTCTTTTAGAAATAACAGTTGACTCGTATTGATGATTTTGGGTTTTATGGTGGGGGTATTTTCGATAAATAATTAACATTTAAAGGCTTGTTAAATTTATTGTAAAACGTCATAGGTACATCTGTCGGTACTGTCGTAATTAACCGACATGTCATTATTTGTTAGAAATACTTTACATTCTAGCAGTAGTAAGTATAATAATAATAATAATAATTTTATTATCTATCAAATATAACGTAGAACGAACAATGCATACTATTAAAACGCCAAATACTCATCTATGCTATAAAAAGATTTAGACAGAAGAAGTCCTTTAAGCGCATTTTTAAATTTTTGGAACTGCTTTCATGCCGTATTGACTCAGTGAGTTTATTATAAATTTTGATGCACATACATCGGGGACTGCTGCTGTACAGGGTGGCCCATTTTCGAAGGGATTGCAGGCTATCTCCTTAACTATTACATCTACGCAAAAAGTAATAAAGGTGTCTCGGGCCAAATTTTTAAGAAAAATCTAATCGTGCAAACCGAAATTTAATATCGTCTTTTGTTTTCGAGCTACAAGCGAAAATTGAATTTTTCGGAAATTCTTTTCGGAGTTATAACTCTTTTGTTTGTAGAGATAGGAACAAAAAATAAAAATATTCTTAGGGCACTTTTTCATTTAGAATTTAACGGTGATATTGGATTTTTAATTTGCATATTAAGTTTTGAGTTATAACATAAACTTGTGTTTTTTTAAATAGCAACCGTAGTTGACTTTGACATCATTACATAGTTTAAATACATAAATATAAACTAAATATAAGTTTAAATTGGAATTGGAAACTTATAGGCAGATATAGCCCTACCAAGCTAATTAAATGCAGAAAGTTTCAAATTAAAGAAAAATGATACCACCGCGGGGAATTGAACCACCGACTTAGGTTAAACGCACCATTGCTCTGCCATTGAGCTACGGAGGTCCGGTCCCCGAGGAAGCGTCAAATTTCTGTTTCTAGTTTGGAAATTTGACGCTTCCTCGGGGACCGGACCTCCGTAGCTCAATGGCAGAGCAGTGGTGCGTTTAACCTAAGTCGGTGGTTCGATTCCCCGCGGTGGTATCATTTTTCTTTAATTTGAAACTTTCTGCATCATTACATAGGTTGCTTTTCAACGTTTTCAAAAATATATGGTTTAATATACTTATTTTAAATAACGAATGAAATATCAACAATTTTCTAATATTTACAAATCGTAATTGGATATAATTATCAAGCAACTCTTGCAACACAAAAAAATGAATAAAAAAAACAAAATAAATGACTGCATTCTTCAAACGATTCATAATTTTGTTTAATATAGACGCAAGAACAGAAGGCTAGCGGGAGTATTCTTAGACTTATAAATAATGGTTTACAATGCGCACCGTGTTTACTGTTAGATAAGATTCGGGTTGCACGTTTTTGGATTAAAAATATGTTACTACACTCAGGGACCGAGCCGCAGAATAGAAGTCCGTAATACAGATTAGATCGAAAATAACCATAGTACCTATGTATATATTTTTAAGCACATTGTCACCTTGTGCCGCAGTCTAATTAACAAATAACATGTACTGGATAGCTTTTTTCGAAGCGTAAGTATGTGATTTGACCAACCTAGGTTATTTGTAACTAAGATTAACACCAAGAAATTTGACAGTGTCTGTATGCTGGAGGCTTATAGAGCCACATTTAATCAATGGTAACTGATCATCAAACAAGTATTTCTTTTTTGTTTTAAAACACACTAAAGGTGTTTTAAATTGACTAAGCAACCAGTTATAAATTTTCATTTTAACGCTGTTCCACAAATTAATTAAATCAAGTGGATTGTTTTCAACGAATAGTGCATAGCAATCATCAGCAAACAAAATAATGTGAGTACTAATATCACTAATGCACTAATAGCAGCAATAAAATAAGTCCTAGAGTGAACTCTTGTGGCACACCATAGTTTGTGGTCTATGTTTTTGAGATGAATGTTTCATTGTTAACTGATATTTTTACTGCTTACGACCTTTGATGCAGATACGTTTTAATCCAATTTAATGGAGGTCATCTAATTTTATAGCATTCTAGTTTTTCTATTAGAAGACGATGGTCTACACAATCAAACGCTTTTTGTCATGTCATAAAATATCCCAATAGAATTTTGACCTTTATCTAGCGCCTTACTGACTTTATCCAAGAAACTGAAGATCGCAGATGTATTTTTGCCAGTCTGGAATGCATTTTGTTCTTTAGCGATTATATTGTATTTTTAAGATTTTCTAAGAGTCTCTTAAGAAATACATTTTCAAAACAACAGTCAACAAATATATGTTTTGTAACCTGACTTAAGCCGAATTCCACGATACCAAAGCATTTGCCATTGTTAAGATACCGACCACTGCCAAACGTACAAACACACTTCAGCTAGATTTTCACTACTGCATTTTGCGTTTTACATCATTGCATCACACGTTTAATTGTCTCGTATAAGCGGTAATGTAGGTGTAGAGTTGCTGAATGTTAAATTCTGTTCAACTTGCAATCAAATAAAGCTGCATGTTAGGGTGAGACCGACCCACACAATGGAAACAAGTTTAGATTATTGCAACTGGAGTGCTGTAATGACGCAAAATGCAAGACGCTGTAGTGGAAATCTAGCCTTAGGCTTTACGAGGCATATTACTGAGCCTACTCGCATTAATCTGTATGTTAAACGTTCTTAAATCTTTTTTTTTTAATTTTTATTTCGCTATATTTTATAACACTATATCCAAACATGTTGATTCTATATAGTTATTGAATAATAGTATAATTAACAACAAGCTCGAATATTTACTTAAAATGATTAGTTGAACGAGGAAAAGTAACTACCTACAATAACTTAAAGCCAGTACTAAGCTACTAAACTACAATTTGTACTATTTTATTAAGTTAAGCGAAACAGCAAGTCTAGGATTTTTTTCTTTTCGGCCTATCAAATTTAGAATTAATTCATTTCTATGCTCTTTAAGTTTGTTTAAATATTTAGCACTATACTTTCTCACTTCTTGTTTCACAGTTGACACTTGAAAATCATTCCTCTATTTGGTATAACCGCGTGTATTTGGAATAATCCGAATAACTTTGGCCTAAAAACCTTTCCAGGATTTCTACATATACTGGAAATTGAGGCTGTTCACTGTTTAATTCCATATATCCAAATTGGTTTGATGACAACCTTATAAGTCAGTAGTATATTCTTAAAGGATATCTTAAATCTAAAACTTTAAAAGGCATGTTCTATTTTCGACATTGCAAATATCTCTATTGTGATTTTCCACCAATGCAACCGAATTTATATTCTTGATAAGGCTTTACACGCAAGCCGTTTTTTAAATCAAGGAATATAGCGAGCTCATAATACGTTAAAACTAAAACCTACATTTCATAGGAAGACCAATGTTGGATATATAAAACTCTAAAGGTACAGGAAGCGGAAAACCGCGCGGAAGAAGAACAAAAGTTGAAATTGCTGTATAAATCCCTAATTCATTTTCGTTGAGTTGATGCCGTACTTTAGTTTACCTGGTATTAAATATGTAAGCGTTTCTCTTATAACACAAACTCGTTAAACCCAAATTATATTTCTAACACGTGGTTTGAGCAATATTTTATGTAGATGTTTGTTATAATTTTAACTAACTATTTCAGTCTTTTAACGTCAGTTATTTCTAGTAATAATAATAATAATATGATGCTACCCAGCAACAACAAAAAAATGAGTAAAAGATTTTTACTTCCTAGCAAAGACTAACCCTTTTGCGTGGGAAGCGAGTACAAAAATAAATTAATGATAATAATTCATTAAAGGCGTCAGATTAGGGTTCACTGTAAGCAATTTTTGCCTGAACCATCCAAAAGCGTACTTATTAATAGATAATATTGCTATAATTTTTTATTTCTTATTAAATATTTTTCCTCGAGTTAACTCAAATTGGGTCGTCTTGAAGGTTCGTAATAAATTATTTTTTTATCTTATTTGAATATAAACCTTTATACTACGTGTTAATAATCATTCAATCAAAACAATATAAGTTTGTATGCAGATTTATTACATAAATTGATTATGAAATCCTATCTTCCCTATATAATTAACTTTAAATGGACTCACTGTTCAAAAATAGTTTCTTTTTCTTTGATATCATTTTTTATTCACCAGCAATATCCTACTATTCACCAGCAAAATCCCATATTAATTTGAAGAATCACCACAGGACTGTTAATTCCATCCACACCAATATGTTTTTTATTACAGAATTTTATTTAAAGTAAGTGTGATAATTAAAGGATTTATTTTATCAAGGTTTACGTTAACAGATAAAAAATGTTTTAACTAAACCATTAACATTAATACCACTAATATGATCTGAATATACTATGTGTCCAAGATAAGAATGAACAGCATGGGGATATTGACAACGGTAAAAGATACAGGGTGGCGCAAATTAGAAACAGGTTGCGTAATTTTGAGCTCAATAAAATGCCGCCTCAAAATTTGAAAAATTCCGACTAATTCCGAAGATATCCGGAAAAAAACGAAATTTTGGAAAATCGTTTTTATTTTGTTCTGAGTTTATTTGAAGAGGTATTTAAAATTAATTCACACTTTATTATTTCAAGTTTTTCTCCTATACAAGATTTCTAATTTGAGCCACCCTGTATCTTTTAGTTGATATTAGTGTTGCACGTTATTTAACTGTTATTAATTGTGTAAACAAACATATGCGACTCCAAGCACTTGTGTATCATACACCCCACCTAATATGTATCACAATATGGTATATACATACATATATACCAAACTAACAAAATTATATGTACTTATACAGGGTGTAACATGAAGTAATGTCATCGTTTTAGGGGTATATTCTACAGCCCAAAATAAGGAAAAAATTCATATAAATTTTTTTTCGAAAATGCTCCATAAGAAAGTTATTGACAATTTCAAACTGCTTTATTAGTTGAAATAATTTAACAATTTTTATTTTATTTTAAATTTTATACTTTAATACTTAAACAATAACTAACAATCATAATTTGCCTCCGTTGACTCTAACATAAGCATTCGCACGTCTTAACATTGATGAACGAACTCGTTCGAATATTCCAGCAGTTCCTCGAATGGTTGCGCAACTTTGTCAAATTCATTTGTTTTTTATTATGGAGCATTTGTTAGTTATTATTTAAGTATTAAAATGTAAAATTTAAAATAGAATAAAAATTGTTAAATTATTTCAACTAATAAAGCATTTTGAAACTGTTTTTGTCAATAACTTTCTTATGGAGCATTATCGAAAAAAAAATTATGTGATTTTTTTCTTATTTTGGGCTGCAGAATATACCCCTAAAAGGATGACATAAGTTCATGTTACACCCTATACAGGGTGTCCACAAACTCAGTTCACAAAAGAAAACTGCAAATTCTAGAGCTTATTTTATGTCGATTTGACGTAAATCACCTTATCCAAAAATGCTTGCTAAGGGAGCTAGAGCTCTTTAAAGATGGCGCCCTTATATCTTCCCTTAAAACTTATTTGACAACTAACAAAACCTGTTTGAAATACCAGTCATTTGACATTCATACAATTGTTATTATGTTTATTTTTCATAGCCATCTTTCATAATTTAGAAATGAATTTGTTAGTCAATGGAAACGTATGCATTGACACATGAAAAGTTCAAATCGATTTTTTTCGAAAACGGTGCGTCATAGCAACTTCAGATAAGAGCATCATTTTTTTTATAAAAAATCGAAATTTGTTAAATGTTATGTCAAAATGGCGAAATTTTCAAAGACAAAAAGTTATGAATAAAAATGTCCAACACCCCTCCCAAACGAGCCGCTTATGACTGCAATTAAAAAATCGTATTTATGCCATACGATTGAGCATATTCCACGAAATAAATGTACAGAATGTTATCACTTAAAAGGAAACCGTTTTGAAGATATTTGAATTAAACCGATGTAAGGGCGCCATCTTTAAAGAGCTCTAGCTCCCTTAGCAAGCATTTTTGGATAAGGTGATTTACGTCAAATCGACATAAAATGAACTCTAGAATTTGCAGTTTTCTTTTGTGAAGTGAGTTTGTGGACACCCTGTATAAAGATTATTATTTAATTTGCACAAAAAAATTAATCAAATTTTGTCGCTGGAAGCAGTTGCGTTACTTTAAATTAATTTAATTGGCTGAAGCAAGAAGGAATGAAACGAATTACTTTTTTTTATAAAAAGTAATACATATAAAGTTAACACATGCTGTTAAACTAAAAAAAAACTGATAATATAAAACAATGTAATACAAACACTAATAAACTCAAAAACATTGAAGATAATGCGACTGAAACAGCAAAACCATATAAATAAAATTGAACGAGAAATTTCTCTAGTTAACATTAACAGAAAACTTGAAACAGCGGTGACATCGAAACTAAACTCACTTGAAAGTTCCTTTCGCTTTCCACTATAAAAGAACTCGAGGAGAGGAACCGATGTGCCAGAAAAATTTTTATCGGATACCTGAGAGTACAGAGACACCGAAACCAGGAAAACAGAAGATCTAACGATAATACGAAAAATTATCAAGGAACCAATTAGTGGATCACCACCTTTCGATTTTCAGCTCGCAGGCAACCATTTAATAAGCCTTAGAAAACCGTGCGGGGTTGCTAGTCCCCCGTCGGGCGCCTCCCAAGGTGGCGGATAGGGGAATGCCTCCCAAATACCCGGGGCGGACCATAACTAGCAATTGGACAACGACAGATGGTTGTCTTACCGAGTAAGCGCCGGTATAAGCGACACTCTTCAGTATTGCCAACAGCATTTTGTTAAAGGGTGGATGAGCAGACAGAAGTCAGGGCACTCTCTTGCACCGAGGATGAGAAACTGTCCTTAAAGGCGAATGAACCATAAATTAGTCAACGGCATGGGAATGCAGAAGGCAACGGGAAACCACTACATTAAATGTCATTTTGGACATCCGTAGTATAATCATCATGTCAGATATAACAAAAGCAAAGGCCCTCGGTACCCGGCAGACCTTAGATGATCAGAGGGTACTAAGAATCCCCTGGAGGTACTTAAAAATTGGAACATGGAATGTTAAAAGCCTTTTTCAAGCTGGTAAATTACATAACCTATAATTAGAAATGAGTAGACTAAAGATCAATATATTAGGAGTTAGTAAAGATAGATGACCAAGCAATGGTAAATGTTGATGTCCCACCAATAATGGGACCTTTTACTTTTCGGGCAGTAGCGATCAACAAACACATCCACGTGGAGTTGACTTTCTAGTAGATAAAGACCCTAATAGATCAGTAGTTGGCATTACCCCCGTCTCAGAACGAGTAATGCTATTACAACGACAAACGCAAAAAATTAACGTAAAAATAAATATATTACAAGTATACGCACCAACATCGACAAACGAAGATAACGAAGTAGAAGAATTCTACGATCAAATAAATAAAATATTAAAGGCTGCCAAGAAACACGAGGTCATCAACATCATGGGAGATTTAAACGCCAAAATTAGCAAAGGAAAATGCGAAGATCTAACAGGAGAATGCGGACTCGGTGAACCTAACGAAAGAGGAGAGCGATTAGTCCAATTTGTCCAAGAGAAAGAAATGGTTGTGACCAATACATTATATAAGCTGCCCGCTAGGAGGTTGTATACCTGGACATCACCTCAAGACACAGAAGAGAAAATAGTCAGAAACCAAATCGATTATATTATGATTTCTGTCAAAACGTATCCGGGTGCAGATATAGCTTCCGACAATAATCCAGTAGTGGCAACATATAAATTGAGTCTAAAACGAGTTAAAAAATATCAGAGGATCAGCAACACCGACTTCTCAAAGCTTAGGGACAATGAAATTAAATACAAGATGAAAGAAAAATTAAATAATGAACTACAAGCAATACAAAACACCAATGTAGCTGAAGAAAACGTAAACGGTAAATGTAATAATATAAAGAACAAAGTACTCGAGATAAGCAAAAGAGAACTAAAACACACCGAGGAAAATAATAAAAAAGAGTGGATGACCCAAGAAATGTTAAAGTTAATACAGGAAAGAAGAGCAGCTAAAAACAAGGACAAACAAAGATACAAAACAATATATATCGACAAATTCAAAGGACAGTTAAAGAGGCAAAAGAGAACTGGTTGAAAGAGAAATAGACGGAAATTGAAAGGCTCCAAGAACTACACGATTCATTCAACAGACACATAAAAAATCAAACAACTTGTAGGAGGATATAAAAAATAAATAAATCTGCTAACAGACGACAACGGGAACATTCTGCTGAATACAGAAGAAAAACGATGGAAAGATTATATTGAAGTTGTTTGGAAAAGACATAAGTTCAACGCCTCGTGGGGAATCGAGTGTGTACATTTGTCATGTATAAAACACAATGTGTGTTTAAAAATATCAATAAAGTTCATCAATTTATGTTTTATAAAATCAACGAAAATCCAGTATTTTCTCAACCAACAAATTAATTACAGTCCACGCATTCATTTTACAAACAGAAGTGTTATTTCAAGATGACAGGCATAGGGCTTCAGTAGTAGAGGAAAGTACAGACAGTGGTCCAAAGATAACAAATGAAGAGGTAACATACGCACTCAAAAATATGAAAAAAGGCATAACTCCCAGTCCAGACGAAATACCTGTCGAATTATGGAACTTCCTTAACGATGTTAATATACGAGGAGCGTTCAAATTTTAATTATAATTTGAATTTCCTGCCAAAAGAAAGAACTAACCATTGAAGTTTTGTTTACTAACTGATACTCCGAAATAAGTGCTATCTTGATTTTGTCAGTTGATCAAATGCTCTCGTTGGATTCCAAAAATTCTAACGGACCAGCACAAACAGGCACAATTACAGATCGCTCATTCGCTGTTGGCACGATATGAGGAAGAATAAGATGCTTTTTTAGAGTATATCATCACCACTGATGAAACGTGGGTACATTATTTCACCCCAGAAACTAAAACTGCATCGATGCAGTGGCGACACCCTTCATCTCCAAAACCAAAAAAAGCAAGATCCACTGTTTCTGCAGGAAAAAGTATGGCTGCGTTTTTCGGCGATATGAGGGGGGTTTCACATATAGATTTCCTTACCGAACAACGTACAATAAACGCAGAATACTATTCAAATTTACTGACAAGCCCAGTCAAAATATTCATCAGAAACAAGCGTAAAAATAGCCAGAAATCTGTGCTATTCTTACAGGATAACGCTCGCCCTCATGTCGCTGCTCATACGATGGATACACTTCAAAAATTAAACTGGAGCCTTGTCCCCCATCCGCCCTATAGGCCAGACCCTGCTCCATTATATTTCCATTTGTTTGGGCCCTTCAAATAGTCTCTAGGAGGAAGAAAGTTTAGCTGCAATGAGGAAGTCATTGAAGCTGTTCGAGAATGGGTGCATCTGGAAGAATACGAAAGTTGCCGGAAAGGTGGCCCCAGTGCATTGAAAGGGAGGAGGACTACGTTGAAAAGTGACACTAGATAGTTTAGTTTGTTTATGTTGGTTTTCCAATAATTATAAAATATTAATTTAAATTTAAACGCTCCTCGTAAATATACTTACAGAACTTTTTAATTCAATTTATAAAACAGGAGATATGATGAGTCACACGCTAAAAGTATTTCTTTTTTTATAACTAAGTGTATTATACTAGATCAGCATTATACATTGCTACACATGGTAGGCATGACAAATATTATAAACTAACAAAAGAAATGACATTAAGAGGTTAGTACTCTGAACACAAGAGTTGATACTGACAGGAATTGTTTCATAGTTAGTGGGTCTGTAGAGTAGAACTTACTTGTTGAGCTAACCCTATAGTTCACTCGTTATCCGAAGAATTATCACTGTTGACAAGTACGTTGACCGTGACTCACCTTTTGAGTCTTTGAATGGGTGGAGGAGTAGCGAGGTGATATCCGCACCAGGACACATGTGCACAGAATTAAAGAAGTTTGTGGCTGTAAGATGTATTAGGTCTTTAACACTTAATATGTCGAGTTCTTTATGCAGCTGGGTATTTCGCAGAAACCAGTCGGCGTTGCAGATCCGAAGTATCTTGTTCTGCATGGTTTGAATTTTCTTGATGTGTGTATTAGCTGCCGTTCCCCAGATGACATCACCATACATGATAATGGAACGTATAAGGCTTTTGTATAACAAGGTTGCACATTTAAATTTTAATGCAGATTTTCAGTTTATTAGTTGATAAAGTAGATTGAGTCTAGTGTAACATTCATTCCATTTTTTATTACTGTGAATGCCCCCATGACAATTTTCGGTCCAAATATAGGCCCAACTATTTCACCGATTCATCGTTCGGGTTCCAAGGTACAGTGGATCCATTACATTGCAGTTCGGGAGTTGGCGCCAGAGAGGCATTGTTTAGCTTAAAAGTATTAACACAGCGATGTTGAGATGTTAATAAAAATGTATATTCCTGGTTCCTGAACTATCAAAAAGCATTTGATAGAGTTCAACATGACCAACTTATGCAAATACTAAAACAAAAACAAATAGACACACGAGACATCAGAATCATCGAAAATCTTTATTACCACCAAACGGCAAACATTAGAATTGACAGAACACTGTTAGAAGACATCAAAATTAAGCTAGGAATACGACAAGGGTGTATTCTTTCCCCGCTACTCATTGTAATAGAAACTTAAACAACGATCTTAAAATACGTATGCTAAAATGCTATATACTCAGTATTCTATTATATGGTATAGAAAAGTAGAATCTTTTGAAATGTGGCTCTATAAAAGGATACTTAGAATATCATACGTTGACAGAATTACCAACAATGAGGTTTTAAGAAGACTATCAACAGAATTAGAACTAACTATTGAAATAAAGAAACGTAAACTTCAATACCTAGGTCATATAATGAGGGCAGAGAGATACCAGCTATTACAAATCATTATACAAGGCAAAATTACAAGAAAGCGCAGTATTAGGCGAAGACGAATGTCATGGCTTCGCAACTTAAGAGAATGGTTTAATTGCACAACAAACCAACTTTTTAGAGCAGCAGTTGTCAAAATGCAAATAATCATGATGATCGCCAACCTTCAAAAGAAGACGGCACCTTAAGAAGAAGAAGAAGAAGAAGAAAACCGACTCCTCTAAAACTAAACCAATTAAAGTCATATTCAAAAATCTAGATACTGCACAAGCCGTACTCCGCAAAAACAGGGATCTTCCATTTTGATTAGCAATCAAAGCTACAAGCAACCAAACTCTGCTGCAACAAAACACCCTGAATGAACTCAGGAAAAAACTTGCAGAAATTCAAGGAACAGATCCAGAAGCCGAAATAAAAATATATGAAAGGAAACATCAAGGTTATTACTGGTCAACGGAAATTTCGCCAGAGAAACCTTAGGGCAACATCAATCGTCTCCAAACTCTTGTACGCCTATGTCTGTGTTCTAAATTCGATCAGTTCATGAAAAAATCCCCTTATAATCATACTTACGGAAACGTGGCTTAAACCGAACATTCCTGACCAACTGATCACATTATACTATACGTATACACTATACATTGTACTGCAAGGATAGACTAGATATAAAAGAAGGAGGTGTCGCCGTATATTTTAAAAGAAAGTTCAATAATCAACCAATTTCAGTAGCATCCATTGACACCCGTGAAACCGAAACACTATGGTTGAAAATATGTATGTATTGGCCGTCTTATCCTGGATGTCAGGTGCTGTCTACCGACCTCTCTCTACTACAGTAATATAGAATGATATTGACAGTTTACAGGTTATTCGGACAGCAAACAAACTTACCAACAACTTACCTTCACTATGTTGGCCACACCCAACCGTTTTACACGTCACACCTGCAGCACGGAGCTTTTTAGAAACATATAATGAAACATCATGTACTCAGCTCATAGAAGAACCTACAAGATATCGAACCGGACATACATCGAAAATATTTTGACCTAATTCTTACAAACAACAGTCATGCCCTCACAAACCCATTCTTATCTGCTACAATTGGTAATGGCGATCATGTTGTTATGAATATTGACGTACAATTGGACACATACACTACTAAAAGAACGTCTTCCGGATTGGCACCGTGTCATTGTTGAGACAGAAGAACTCAACATTTCGCCCAATTTTTTAAGGAGCTTCATCTTTCTTCCTTCTACTAAAGCAGTTTCACCTCTTGCGTGGTTGACACGTTGAGTGACGGTGCTCTTTCAGTGCCCACATTTTCTTCCTGGTGAAGCCCCTTAAAAAAGTGGACGAAACGTTGAGTTCTTCTGTCTCAAAAATGACAAGTCCCAACCCGGAAGACGTTCTTTTAACACTGGCACTGACCGTAGAAGTCTTCGAATTCGACATATACTGTTACTTCTGTGCCTCCATCATTCGATTTCCCCCAGGACATCAGGAAATGAACGATTTTACAACTTAGCGAACTATTGTGAGTTGTGATATTTCGGTTTTAAAGAACGCGAAGGAGTTTGTGGGATATTTAGTTCAAGTAAAAAGGTTTGTGAAATAACGCCTTAGTTAATGGGACGGCGTAACACTCTGCTGCATAGTTATTTTTATGTGGCATTCGGAAATGAATGAAAACGTTTTATTAAATTAAAGAGTTTGTAAATTTGCATAAAACATATGTATACCGGGTGTCAACGAAACCTGGGGCACCCCCATAAGTTCTTTATTTTTTAAGATATCAAAATAAAATTTGATATATGTAATATACTCTTTAAATAGCATTTGTTTCAATAGGAAACAAGTTTCTGTCGCTTCCGATTTTGCCGGAATTGACATCTACTTTGTTATTTTAAATGAAACACCCTATATATTTATACATTTTTGGAATTTCCATTTCATTCTACGTATGCTATATCAAGTTTGAAACATTTTGATGACAAAGTAAATACTTGCAGAAGAGTTTATTTGTTAATTTAGGATGCCATGACCTGCGTAAAATGGAAGTCGGAGTGCTACGACACTCAAAACAAATTATTTTAGCACTTCAACTGTAGCAAGTCCATCACCTTTTTGTGCATTTCTTTGTTTCACTTGTTTTGAAACCCAGTCTCTAGATTTAAATGTCTAAAATACGTTTTTTTCAACGGAGAGTGTTATTCCGAATTAAATTTTCAGAAGTAATACCACAAGTGACTAGAATTTTACCGGAAATTTTTTTACCGTCACCAACACGACTACTTGTTGCGACGAAAATCGTAACGAGTGCGACAACACGAGTTACGATTTTCCAAAGCAACAAGCAAGAGTGTTTGTGACGGCAAACATTTCCTGTAAAATTCTAGTCACGAATGGTATTCGGAATGATAATTCCTTGAATTATAATGAAATTACTGAAATACTTGTCACTCAAAAAATTTTGACAGACGTTGTCTCTAAGCAACGCTGCTAGTCGCAAAATTTTCTAGAAAATTTCACTAGTAGTCAATTCACCAAAATACTGTGATTTGATTGGATGAGTGGAATAATCATATTAATCCCCCGTTATGGGTATCAATAAAATCCTTGAAAAACGCTCGTTTTTAATATCCTAGTGTCCCACCCTAGTGCTATTTGAAAAAATAGAGTTATTCTCGAAAAAACATTTTTGCCAACTTTAGATCCCTCTAATACAGCAACTAAAATAGTTAAAGTTCTAAAACAATTTGTCTCGAGTGTTGGGGCACCTTGACTTTCATTTGGCGTTAGTCATGGCACTCTAGATTAATTTCTGCAAAAATTTACTTTGTCATCAAAATGTTTCGAAGTTGATACTACCATACGTAAAATTGAATGGAGATTCCAAAAATGTATAAATATACAGGGTGTTCTATTTAAAATAACAAAGTTGATGGCAATTCCGACCAAACCGGAAGCGACAGAAACTTGTTTCCTATGTCAAAAAATGCCATTTAAAGAGTATATTACATATAACAAATTTTATTTTGATATCTTAAAAAATGAAAAAATTATGGGGGTGCCCCAGGTTTCGTTGACACCCGGTATACTACCAATTCTTGAATACAGTGCAAGTGTTTGGAACTCATATTTATTAGAAGGCAATGAGGAGATGTTACTGAAACGTTCAAAATCTTACACAGATTAAATACGATACAACTGATGTTCCAGAACTTTTCACTCGATCAAATAACCTACATCTTCGTGGACATACTATGAAACTAAAATCCAGACACAAAAAACTTGAAAAGAAAAATATTCTCGCTACCTACCTCAAGGGATAATCACATCACCAACATTACATCACTTCAGAACTTTATATGACCGGTACTCAACATCATAATTAATTAATTATTATTTATACCACACTTCCACTTCACTCCCAACGTTATTGTAAAATTTCTTACAATGATTATACAATGCAACTTATAAAACACGTTTACACATTCGGGCATAATCAGATTTCTGCTGCTTGTAAATAAATAAATGAATAATCGAAATTGCGTGAACAAAACAATTAAATTGCAACATTTATAACCAGCTAATTAATGAATGTTTACATTCAAAAAAGGAAGTATATAAACAAAGACGTATCTTCCACATCCAGACTCAGCACTGGTAGGAAATTAAGTATACATCTGATGTGTCGGGTATTCTATAAAGTGTTAGAAACTTCCTTTCGGTCTTTGTATTTAATTACTTAGCCATGTACCACAAGCGACAATATCAAAGAAGGTAAAATGGCTTCTACTTTTTCCAAGTAAGGTCAGTAAAGCCTACAAAAATTTCGGGTTGGATTCTCTTTCCCAGATACGAGGTAAAAGCCAGTTCATATGTCGCTCGTGTCGCAGCAAACTTCGTCCTCCAGTAATTTTCCATCATAGTACGCTCGTAGAATAATTACTTTTGACTGCTAATACTTATTATTGTCGAAAAATTTTCAAGTAGAAAATTAAAAAATTAACATGTAAAAACGTTTGTTATTTAGTAAAACAATTCTTTAATAATTTTGTCATTTTAGGAAGTTCCAGCATTCACTCGTGAATTTATTAATACTAGTAGGTGGTTGGCTGTTTGTTGAACCAAGAATCCAATGAAAAATTCATCTAAGGTCGACATTTAATGCTATATTTTTATACCTTCATCAGGCATACAGAGTACAAAGTTCTAAAAGTTATTCTCGAATAGCAACCCGTCACAAGCGTTTACAATGTAGGAATAAGTTTGAATAAAATAATTTTGTCACGAAAGTTATAAACAACCTACGGATAATTTGTAGCCCTTGCTTTCTTCGAAAGCAGTTATAAAATAGGGTAGAATTTTGTAGGTCTGTTTTAAAATGTATAACCCTCTCTTTAAATAATGTGCATATATCGCAGGTTTTACTATCTTTACATCTTATAACGGTATTAATACCCATGCAATGAATAGTAAAATATTCCGATGTTGACTTGAGTAAATTAGATCGTTTAACACACAGACCACTAGCAAAATTTAGTAAACAAATTATGAGTTGAAGCAGACTTGATTGAAGAATATCTAGGAAGTAACTACCATTACAAATAAAATAATTACATTGAAATTTTCACTAGAATCGCCCCAATTAACAACCAGTCTAACTGAATACACAGATCAAGTCCGACAAACGCTAAAGTAAGAGGAACTAGACTAACGAGATATAATGAAATAACTAAGAGGAAAAACAAAATTTTAAATTTATAGCAACCAAAAAGGTTTGTGTGGACACTTCGACTCTTGAGAAACGTGGTAGGTATTGGGAAAGCATTTGGCAAGAACCGGCGCAAGAAGACCTCAAAGCATTAATCAGATAGTAACATCGGTTAAAAACTTAGCTGAGATGAACGCTACATATTATTTGTTACCTACAGAGAAAGAATTGATAATCTTATTAGCAAACAAGTGAAAATAAAAAAACGAAACCTTCGCACGTGTTACATTGCCTACACAAAGCTTATGATTATGTCCCCTAGAACTGGCTGTTACAAGTACTAGAATGGTGCAAAGTTAGTCCTCTAATACGAGCATTCCTAGAATGCAACATGGGAGGATGGAAAATAGAATTAAAACTTACTGGACAGACTATGGAAAATGTCACTATTAAAAGGGAAATTTTCAGACTGATGCCTTAAATCCTAAGTGGTTTTGCTTGTCTTTAAATCGGGTCTCATGCTCCTTAAAAAACACTAAAATTGGCTACAGGATTGACAATTAAAATGAAACCTTTGTAATTAACCACACAATGTACAGAGTGAGCCATTTTCGGTGATTTTAAAAGGGAGGTGTCTTTATTATCGGTGATAGACAAAAACTGGTGTCGATCTCCAGTGCTCTTTTTTGATGCTGATTCAAGTTCCAAAAACACTTCCACTATCTTTTGTTATTTTTAAGATATAGGACAATGTATAGGGCAAAACTCCAAATAATGTCTTAAAACCGTAGAAACGTATTTTGTTTTAGAAACTTAAATTAGCACCAAAAAAAAGCCCTGGAGTCCGGCACCAGTTTTTGTCTATAATAAGGTTACTTCCCATTTAAAACCATCGAAAATATTTGTAGTCCACCCTGTACATGCACGACATTAAACTTTTTGTGCAATCAAAAACAAAAACAAAGGACATTTTTTAAGCACTACTACCAATCTTACTGAAGGAATCGGCATGGCATTTGAATTCACTAAATGTGCAACAGCCACTTTATCTAAATGAAAAATCACGTACAACAGCAAGATTACGATAGATATTGCAGAATTATCTCCTGAAATCAACTTCAGATCTTTAGGTTTTCAACAATGTAGGGAATTAGAACATTCAGAGATAAAGAGAGAACTTACAGAGAAATACGAAAAGCGGCTAAAAAAACTAATAAATTAATGAATACCAAGCTGAATAAGAAGAAGCTAACAACTACCATAAACAACTGACCGATCCCAATTCTAACTTATTCATCATAGGATTATCAAATGGAGTCTTAAGAAAATTCAGGTTATTATATCCGTACTCTGCACTTGAACGGTTATATCTGCCAAGAGATAAAGGAGGAAGGGGACTGATAAACTTTACACGACTTTGTCATTAGCATACCTGAATATTTTTCCAACTATATAAATCCATTGGTTAACAAAATAGTGCGACTAGACGAATCTTATGTTCCTCTGAAACTATAAGAAAAAGTTATAATGGACAACTTAACTACAAAAGCTGATGCAATCCATGTTTGAAAATCCAAAGCACTACACGGGAGATGTCCCTCGCAGGCCTATAATGACTGCGTGGACCAACTATTTTCATTTTCTTCCTTGATAAAAGGCGACTTGCACCCCCTGAAAATAAAGGATTTGTCGTTTCCATTCAAGACTAACTTATTCAAACTCGAAACTAGGAACCCTACGTACATAAAAGTAATACTATGACGATGATATATTCAAGTGGGTGAATCCATAGAACACATTACGGGAAGTTATTTGGTCGTTGTTAATAATGGTTATCTAGAAAGGAACTAGAAGCTCATTGCGCTAATGGAAAGAGCGCTGTACTCCTAGATAAGCGTCTTGGGTTCGAATTTCACGCAGTGGTAAGGATTTTTACAAAGAATTCTCCACTGTTCGAAGTCGGTACCTGAGCGAGTGAAGTCATTTAATCATCTGGTTACAATTAACGATTCTGTCTTCGGAATGGTCAACTGCAGCTAGTAACAAGACACATACACTATACGCTTAATACATGGTCACAAACTGTGCAGAAGGCAACAGGAAACCACTGCAGAGAACACATTTCCCTAGTATAAGGAGTATATAGCAAAGTTCGCAACGCCAAGTCGTTTAAAAATATACCTTTGACTCCCTCGTCAACGTCCTTAAGGACATGACACAGAAGAAGAAGAAGAACGGCACCAAAAAACTAAATTAATTAATAGTTACGAGATATCCTAAAACATATACACTTTTTTTTAAGTTTAACACATTTATTGTTTGCATGCTCCATTCTACAATACATGTTTAGCATAATACATAAAATTCATAATACATCATTTACATTACCTCACTAACATTAACTTTACTGTTTAATACATTTTACAGGTGATGTTTCCTATTATTAACCTATTAATTCATTAATTAACCTGGTGTAGCATTTCTAATACTTAAATAGATATTAACCTTTCGAAGGGTACCGAGTTAATAAAAGTAGCAAAATTTTTGAAATATTCGCACACAAGTCGTTGTTTGTCTATTGGCCAAGGTCCATTGTTTTTTCTTATGTCGCTTTTAAGAACTTCTCTGTATGGTGTTACTTCGGAACATTCGTAAATGATATGATCCACTGTTTGAGCTGTGTTGCTACATACACAATAGGGACTGTCTATAATTTTAAATTTGCTACAGTAACTGTTAAGTGTACCATGTCCTGATAATATCGTAGTTAAGGATGGTGACAGACATAATTTCCACTTCATTCTATCCACTACTGTTGTTGTAAAGAATTGCCTGGTTATCCTTCCCGTATTGGATTGTGTCCATCTTGTATTCCACTTCACCAAACTTGCGTCTTTTGTTTGTTTAACCACTACACCTTTTTGCACCCGAATTTCACTTTCTTCGACTTTTTTTTATTTCACTAACTGTATATATTATCTATTTCTTCCATTTTGATCACTATTGGTGTTCAGTTCGCCAAAATACAGGATGCCTCATATGAAATTGTACGAAAGCCTTTAATCATATTTATATTTATTAGCCTTTGTATTAGCTCGTATTTATTTTGATTATATTTTAACTTCATTGCCGGTATCCACCCCGATACACCATATGACATTACCAGCAAAATTGCCCCTTTGTATATAGTTGTTAACGCTTCTTGTCCTAAGCTCCAGCTGATTTTTGCATATCTGGAGAGTACTCGAACTATTGTCATACATCTGGAAGATACATGTTCAATATGATTATTAAAACTAAATCTGTTGCTTTAACATTTTATTATGTAATAAGTAGATGTTTATATTTTGTTCACGCTTCTTCGTATTCCTTCAATTAGGATTACATTGGACTTTTGTTCATTAAATGTTATCTTGTTGTTTACCACCCATTCCGTAATTTTATACTTTTCTATATTGGCGTAGTTTTCAGCTTCTACCAGTGTTTTCCCTTTGGTTAGTATTATCAGATCATCGGCAAAAGCGACAGGTTTGGATTTTTCCGAGTAGGGATTATTCAAGAGGGAGTTATACTGTAAGTTCCAGTAGCCTGGACCACAACATGACCCTTGTGGAAATCCCTTACTTATATTTCTTTCTGCCGTTTCTCCGTTTATTTCTAAGGCAGCAGTTCTTTCTGTAAAGTAATGTTTGGTAAGTTCATATAAATTACTAGGGCAGATAAATTCCCTTAAGGATGTTAGAATCGCTGACCACCAGGCCGCATCAAAAGCGCCTTTTACATCTAGGCATGTTACAATTACTACGTTCTTTTTATTTATACCGTCTTCAATGAATTGCTTGGCTAGCAGTATAGCATCCACTGTACTTTCCTTAGGTGTAAATTCAAACTGACTGCAGTTCAGCCCTCCTTCACTGTTAACATGTTTCATGATTCTATTTATTAGAAGTTTTTCCAATATCTTTCTACTATTATTGATTAACCTAATAGGCCTGTATTTGTTCATCTCGTTAGATCCTTCCTTACCAGGTTTCACGATCGGAATTATGGCGGATGCCTTTTTAAAACAGGTATTGTATATCGTCGTTACAAACTTGAGAAATATTGTAAATAGTCGCAGCAATATATTACTAGTAATTCCGTCTCTCCCGAACGATTTCTTTGGGTTTTTAACCTTTTTAACACCTTTTCTATTTCTTCTTTCGTAAATGGTACATCTTCTTCTGTTTCCAATGGAAGTTCTATTTCTTTTCTCCTATTTCTGTGATAGTCATTGTCATTTGTTTTGTCATCTTTGGGAGTGAAATAGTCAATCATGTGTTCCATCGTGCTATTCGCATCAGTTGTATTTTCTCCATTTTATTTTTGAAGCGTGGTTAGTACAGAGCTCCTTTTCATTTTTCCTGTTGATGTCTTATAAACTGCGTTCTACGGATTAGATCCTTTTGGTACGGTGCAGTATTCTCCCATGACTTCAATTTTTCGTTTTTGATGTTCATTTCATAAGTACGCTTTTCTTCTTCATACCTTGTTTTCCGTTCTTCCCTTAAGTGTTTGTCATTTGTCGTCCTTTGGTGCTTTCGTCGGTAAGCATTAACTTTTTTCCTCATCACTGTAAGATCAGTAGTCCACCATGGTACCGTTCTACCTTTTGTAGTTCCTTCTTTGTCGTTAGCTACAATAAAGGAGTTCTTACATGCCGTATCTAGGGCCTTGTCATATTCTTCTAGTATCTGTTTATAATTTCTATCTCTAGTTTCCATAACTTTTTTCTCTAACTCTTTATCTATGTCCTCTTTTCTCTTGTTTTCACTATTTATAGAGAATGTTCTGCATATTTCTTTTATTATATTTCTATCAGAGTTATTCCATGCGTCATTTTTAATTATGTATTTCCTTTGTCTGTTCAAAATTTCGTGTTGTATGTTCATTAACTGAAATTATATTGAATTAAATCAGGGTGTGGTCAAAACAACTTTCCTCATTATTATTTGTCCAATCAGTTACTTGTCAAACTAGTTTGCTATTAATTATTGTTAAGTCAATTGAACTTGAAGCCTTGTATGTTTGAATTGTTGAGATTCCTGTGTCTTTGTTCATGATATGTAATTGTTTAGTCATCAAGTATTCCTCGACTTTCAAACCTCTGCTATTCGTTAATTTGTAATGCCATGTTTTAGATCTAGCGTTACTGTCGACTCCTAGCAGCAGTCCATTGTTTGTTGTTAACTTCATTATCGCTTCTAATTTTCCCGGACTTTCTTCTATTTTGTCATTGATATCAAAATATATACTGGCTACAAATATTTTGTGATTATTATGTCCCATCTCCATTAGAACACAATTTTCATTTGCTGATTCAGTAATCAATATTGCCTGTATTTTCCTGTTGGTAATTATTGCCGCCCTTTTTCTGGCATTTCCGTAACTATATACTGTATAATTAGACGGTATACCTGCTACTTTGATATTGATGTTATAAGGTTCCTGCACCAATACCACGTCTATATTGTTAATGTGCATTATGTTTATTAAGTTACCCATTGCTGTCCGTTTGTGTTGTAAATTTATTTGTAGGCACTTAATTAATTTGGGAGTTTTCTGCGGCGCCCTTGTATTCCTATCATTGTCTGAGTTGATACTTTGTAATTGTTGTTGATAAGCCATTGTTAATATTTGATATTTTCTTTGTACTTGCAAAGAGTTGACAGGAAACAAGGGCAATTTTTGTGAAGTGATGAATGACTTTCATTAATTTTCGTTTTCCTGCTATATTTATTATATTTGCAAAGCTTTCACTTGAGCTTTCATGCCGTTAATACAAATACATTGATATTCATTTTGTCTGGCTTCACAGTGTTTTAGCTCGTGTTCTTTAGAACAGTGTTTCTCAAAGTGTGTTCCGCGGAACCCTATGGTTCCATTAGTACTTGCCAAGGGTTCCGCGCAAAGTCCCGGAAAATACAAAAAAATTGTTACCGCATTGCGTATTGCAACGAAATCTCCCGAACATATACGAAGCGTTCATTTTAACATTGGTCCGGTTCCACACAACTTATATTTACAAAAAAGTGTTCCACGTGAAAAAAAGTTTGAGAAACACTGCTTTAGAACATAACGGACAAGTTATTGTGCCTCTACAGTCTTTCGCTTGGTGATTGAATTTACTACATTTTGTAGCATCTTACTACATTTATGTAATCTTCAACGGTGCATACGTTCTACAGAATTTTAAGCTTATTACCTAATATCTTATTTCTCGATTCTGATTTAACTTCTATAATCAAATTGTTTATTTTCTATTTTTTATTATAAATTTTGGTATAATTTCTTCGTTCTGCAGGTTGAGTTTGATTCTTAATTATTTAAGTTGCATTATCTAACGTTACTTCTCCAGGTTTATTATATAGTATCATACGTGGTTCTTTTAACTTTGTAGTAACAGCTTCCATGTTTTTGCATGTTTCATTAATTTTTTATTCTATAATCTTTGCTTCACGGTCTGTATTCGATTATATCATTACTCGCCCTTTACTCATGGCTTTGAACGTGCTGACACCTATTTTCTTATCTACAAGATTTAGTTTTGATTTAATTTCCTATTTCGTGGAATCTGCACTTTGATTATTTGTTGGGTTAATAATAATTTTGAAATTCTTTAAAGGTTCCTTCACTTGGTTGCTGTCCTTGCTAGAGGTATGATTTCCGCTCTTGTCCGTTAGGGGGCAGCACTCGTTCCGTTGGTTCTTGACCTCCAATATTTTATCATTTGTTTTTCGTTTAATTCAACAAGCATATTGTTTTTTTTTTATAAAGTTATTTAGCCGTTTCAGCAATTCGTTGCTATTCACAGCTGAGTTCACTATTAGTCCTTCGCTCACTTATTTAATCACTCTACATGAGGTCCACTTTTATAAGCGCCTCCGTCACTTCAAATTAACTGATAACTAGAACTAGTTTGTTACACTTTCGTTACATTGTTAACTTTTTGTGGTTTTAATCATCACTTTCTTCTGTCGACGTTGATGATAGGTAAAGATCTTGGGCTAATTTTCTTTTCAGTCTCCTGTGGATGTGTTTCATGCCTGTTTCGTGTAATGTGGCACAAGGGCACTCTGTTAATTTGTTAAAATATTTTTTCGCTGTTTTAGAAATTTGCTCACGTATTGTTGGGAGCCCTGTTTCACGGTGTATTTGTGTATTTCTTACGTACCATGGTGCGTTCAGAATTGTACGCAGCACCTTATTTTGAAAACGCTGAACTTTAGCTAGGTGAGTCTTTGAGGCTGTTCCCCAGATAGTGCATGCGTACATAATTATAGGTCTTATAATTGCAGTGTATATTAAAGTTCCACATTCATGCTTTAATGAAGAATTTTTGTTCATTATTGGGTAGAGCATTGAATATCTTGCGTGACACTTGTTCAATTTTCGGTTAGTCTCCTGTCAAGGAGTACGCCCAGGTACTTTACCGCGTTGTCTGAGGGATTCCATGGTATTTCGCGGGCATCGATTACTATATTTGCTGGTGTGTTTGGTCGACGTAATGTGAATATCTTCGCTTCACATTTACCAGGATTTAGCTTTATGCGCCACTTTTGTAACCATTCATTAATTGTGTTTATGCTTTCTTGTAAACTTTGGGTTGAAATATTGATGTCGTCATTTTGAGTTATAAGAGCCGTGTCATCGGCGTACATTGCGGTAGTTGTATTGTCCAGTTCAGGAAGATCATGCACGTAGATGTTAAATGGCGTTGGACCCAGTATTGACTCTTGGGGTACACCTGCATTTATACTTTTTGTTGTTGAAAGTTTTGCATTTACTCTGACGGCGAACTTTCTATCGGTGAGAAAAGATTTTATTATTAGAAATAAATAATTTGGTAATTTTATTTTTAACAGCTTGTAAAGTAACCCGTTTGTCCACACCTTGTCAAATGCTTGTGCGATGTCAAGGAACACCGCTGTTGTGTGCAGTTCTTTATCAAATCCCTGTTCTATGAGTTCTGTGATTCGTGATAATTGTTGGACCGTTGAGTGTTTTTGTCTAAAGCCATATTGAAAAGGTGGGAGTATATTATTCTGGGTCAAGAATTTTGTTAAGCGGCCTCAATGATTTTTTCTAATATTTTGGATAAGGTAGGCAGCAAGCTGATAGGGCGATATCCTGCAGGATCCTTAGGGTTTTTTCCGCGTTTATGAATCATTGTTATGTGCGCTATTTTCCATTAATCAGGAAAATAGCTTGTGAATAAACATGCATTATAAGTGGATGCTAAGTAAGTGTATACTTTATCTGGGATGTTTTTTAAAATTATATTCGTAATTTGATCATACCCTGGTGATTTTTTGTTGGGTAAGTGCTTTATGTGTTTCTTGATTTCCCTAGGGCTGGTAGGTTTAATATTTCCTGGAGCCAAGGGTGTGTGTTGTTTCCAGGTGGTTAGCGAATAGTTCGCATTTTTCTTCATCTGAAGAGTATATTGCATCGTTTTTAAACAAACTAGAGGTAGTTTGTGGTTGTTTTAAAATTCGTTTCGTGGAAAGCCACATTGAGGACTCTCGTGGCTCCAATTCCTCGATGTATTTCCTGTAGGAGCTGATACGATTTTGCTCTAGTTCTTGTCGTACTTCCCTGATAATCCTGTTTAGCTATTGCTTAATAGCTGGGTCCCTAGTTACTTGCCAGGTTTATCTTAGAGCATGTTTTTGTTTTATTAAGTTTAATATTCGTTGCGGTGGAGTTAGGTAATCTAAGCTACGCCGTCGTCGTTGGACCGTTGTTGAAATTTGTATAGATTGTGTAATGGAGTTAATTAATGTGTTAATTGCAGTGTCAATGTCGTTTTTTTGTGGCTAGGGTCGTTGGACATTGCAAGGTTGTGTTTAGGTGTTCCCGAAATAGTGTCCAATCCACTTTACCATTTATAAGTCGTGGGTATTGTTCCGTATGTTCAGCTACGCGGTCAAATGTAACTATTACTGGTACATGGTCTGAGTCCAGTTCGGTTAAGGTCTTCTGATATATAGGTGTATTAATTTTCTTGTGCAGAGTTATGTCCAAGATGTCTGGCTGATGATCGATTCTAGCAGGGAAATAAGTGAATTCATTCGGTGCTGAAATTTGAATGGCGTGTTTACTTAAGTAGGAGTATAGTTTCGTTCCACTAGGGTTAGATTTTCTGCATCCTCAGAGAGTGTTTTTGCAGTTGAAGTCCCCAACGGCTATAGTAGGTTTATTTGTATCAAATAAGGCAGCTATGTCCTCTTCAAGTACTTGTAGGTAAGGTTGCTTGTAGACACTGGATATGACTATATTTTGATTGTTTTTCATTTTTAGGTTGATTGATACTGCTTCTAAATTTTGTAATTGTGCTGTTTTAACTGGGTAGGCTGATAGGTTTTTTCTAACTATGATCGCTACTCCTCCTTTTTTGTATTATTGTTTAAGTGTGTTTCAGTTATACTCATAACATCTATTTTATGTCTTATTAGAAACTGCATTACTACTACTATTGGATTTGACATAGGGCAGCACCAAGCAATTAGGCATATCTGCCCCCCCCCTCGATCGTCAAAGCGGCCGGCCGCCCCGACGCCCGAGGGGACGTCTTAAGGGAGGGATAAGGCATTATTTACCGGGCTAGCCCCGAGACTCAACGAATCTCGGGGCCAACCCAACCGTACAGCTCGTTACCACTGCCACCTCCACGCCCACCCATCTCGGTAATCTTTAAAGTCGGACTATTACGACTACCAGAAGCATGTGCAATGCCCCTCTGGTAAGGGTGCTGAAAGAGGGAAAGACTACCTGCTACCTGCTACCTTACTACCTACTCCTCCTCCCGGCGCTGCTCCTCCCGGTCCTTGAGCACTCTCTCGGCAAACTCCTTGAGGCGGTCGTATATGTATAAACTGCATTACTAGTGTTTCTTGGGCAAGTAATCCATTGGTGTTCCAATTAGTGATAACTAGGCCTTGTACACCTTGATGCTGATTATTTGCTACAGCCATGTGTGGGGTGATAATATCTAAGAGGGTTTGTAACAATTGTGCTACTATGTTAGTCTGTGAGGCTGTATCACCATTATTTGCGCTCGTTCTGTTAGCTGTGATGTCCAGATAACTAGCGTTTGTTTGTGCTGTATTAGTAATTGTGGTAAATCTCTGGTTTGTATTGTTTTGGTATGTGCTATTATTGAATATTGGTTGATTTGTTTTACGAACTGTTGTTTGATTAAATTTTTTAATGTACTCACATCCCCAGTAGTTTGCCGGGTGGTAGCCTTGGCAGTTGACACATTGCGGCCTTTCTTCTCGGGTTTTTGTGCAGTCTGTGTAAAGGTGCATTCCAAGACATTTCACACATCTGGGTTGGAGAGGACAGTAGTTTTTGGTGTGACCCATGAGTTGACATCGAGTGTACTGAGGTGTATCCTTTGATTTACGTCTTGGTTCAACTTTAACAATGCAGTATAGCAGTTTTTCTATTTTAAAGATGTCATTATGTTGTAGATCTTTGTTTATTTCTACTGCACATAGTGGCATTGGTTTTTTATCCTTATTTAATAATCGTGTGACTTTTATTACAGATATTTTTCTTTCCTTTAGCGCCTTTTCAATTTCTTCTTCCGAGATTTGTGTGAGGGCAAGCCTCTTATTATTACAGACTCAGTGGCCTTATCAGGATTACGATAAGTATGATATAGGATGTTTTTATCGTTGTCATAATATTTTGTTAATAACCTGTAGTCTTTTATCTCTTTTAAATTTATTTTCAAGTGTTCTCCTTTATTAATTATAGCGAAATTGTTCTTACTTGTAACTTGTTCGATATCACTTATCACTGCCTGATAATTGCGAGCAGTGTGTAGGAATATCGGGGGCACGCGCTGAGTGTCAGTTTCAACATTTGTTGAATTACTTGCAGTATCCGTACTGTTTTGCTTATTTACAGACGTTTCTTGGGTATTTTTATCAAGTACATATTATTTGTTAGCTGCAATGAGAGTGTTTGCTTGGAATAGATATTTTTTGTTTACGGTGTTATCAGGCGAGATAAGTCGTTCCTAAGATTCCCGCTTTTCTTGGTAACACCAGTTAGTCTTTTTAATTGCCTTACTACATCATCTTTTACACTATCACGCACATCACTTACATTAACACGTACATCGTCAGCCATGTTGCCGACTGTTCCAAAATATTTACTTAATGACTTGAAAAACCCAAATACATTAGAATATACCAGTTATTACTGACCATCATGTGCAGCATCATTGATGTAACTATACCTATAATCTGCAAGACAATAGACATCGAAAACATCAAAATAAACAAACCTCAAGGTCTTGCCACCGAGTTGCAGAATCTGTGCAAACTAACAAAGAGGAAATAATGCATATGCCCATATCAGCTGATGCAGTAGTAAAGTACCCGCTTTATTCAATTAGAGGAAAGGGTTGGGGGTCTTAAGGTCTTCTTGTTGTAATACAGAGAACCACGATCCAATATACGTGTTGCATTGTAAGAAAATTTCTAAATATGAGATAACCGCTGGTGAATACCGTGATACCACCCAGAAAAAATTACATAAAAGTAATAATAAGATATATTAAATTCTGTGTAGGTATCTAAAAAATTATTTCTCCATCTACTACTTTTCCACCAAAGTTGTTTAAAGATTTTTTATTTTTAAATTGTAGAACTTCTTTCAGAAATTCCAATTTTTTGAATTTTCTTCTGGCTAGCTACTTCCATTTCTTGTTTTTTTTTTGTTTTTTTACTAATGAATTTTTCCATGTGAATATTGGATTATTTTTTGATCTCTTTTTATTGCACTCCCATTTCTTAGATTTCTACTAAACTGTCTTCGGTCGTGCTTATAATGAATGGGATTTCCCTTTGCAATCAATACCTTTCTTATATCCTCATTTCAAATTTTACCATTTCTATTTACTCATGTCAGTCCAGGAAAGCCAGAAGTCTTATAATACCATTTCTATTTCTAATTTATACATATGTTCTATTACTGATAACTTATTTCTTATATGATGAAGTAGCAAGTAAAGGTTTTGCTAATGTTGGTTTTATGCTAGATAAAACCTTTTTCGTAATATTTCTAAAATTGCTAAAATATTAAAAATGTGAAATAAAACAATGTTTGTATTTTTCACTTTTAATCACCCTAAGGGTACTTTGGAAACAAATGAAAAAATACTATATATTTAAAATATTAGGAGTGTTATTTTGTTGGCCAAAGATAAACAGACCCGCATGATTTCATATAACTTCTCTATTTTCAGGTCAAATAGATTTATGGACGCAAGAAGCGAAAGGTTGTCCTTGTCCATGGAACCCTAATAATCGCCAGTGCGCCTGCTGTGTTCAAGATGGAGGTTGTCATTGTGGTAAAGACTCTCCAAACCGCTGCACTCAGTGTGGCCTTGAAAACTACTGCAGCTATAGTGAGTATTTTTAAACTACACAAAACTTCTTACGATATACACTCACGGACGAAAATATTCTATGTTTTTAATTTTTCTGTCGCATTTATGTAATTTTTACTGCTGACTGTTGTATATTGAATTATCCAATCTATTGTAACGAATTGCATCATCAGCCGCGGAGAGCAGATGCGAGATCACATGTGTCATCCGCCACTAGAAGTTTCTTGGCGCGATCGATAATTCTAGGCGCCCGTAGAATAAACTAGGCTTATCGGGAATTGGATAGTTCTAGATTAGAAGCTTGAGTATATATAAGACGCATTCTCTTAGCGAACTTCAGTCTAATCCAGCCTACATAAACGGTCGCGAATATGTACGTCGGTAAAGTTAATATAAATATACGTGAATAGTTATAAACAAACAAACTGTACAAATAAATTAATTAGTGTTACAGGTTAATATTAGTGTTTTGTATTAGAATTAACATTAGTGTTGTGTTTTAGTGTTAAGTTGTTATTTCGTGTTTCTTCGTTGCTTAATAATTTTAATATTTGCTAATAAATAATTCACACAACGAACCGAAGGTTTAAATAAACGTTTTAAAACCGTTACACTATATTTAATTGTTTGTCACCAATCTGAACATTTATAAATTCTTAGATCTATCTTATAAACGAATCAACAGTATATGTTACAATAATAATAATGCTTGTTCTAATATTTTGCTTATTTTGTTTTACATGAGCAGAATGACATTTCAAGTGTATCTTGTGTGTGTGTGTGTTTTTTCATTAAGTACCAAGTAATGTGAATTAAGGGCTTGTACTTGTTTTACGTTTTATTGGATAAATCTTTGCCAATTTCATTTTTCAAAACAATTATTTAGTGAGTACCTATAGTAACTACTAAGCTGCTAACTGCCAAAAGAACAAATATTATTGCATTTTATAGGCAGCCAACAACAGTATCCCTGGTATGTACAGTTGAACAACTTATCTCTGTAAACTTACATTGACACCATTGTCACGGTTTTTTAAATTTTGCGTAAATTAATATAATACGGCTCTGTTTTTCAAGGTTTGAGTCGGCCCTAAAGCTTGCTTTTTGATTGCAAAATAATTCAAAGAAATCCCAAATATGGTGATGTAATATTTTGTTCAGTGTTTCTTTGTTAACAAATTCAGGGAATCACCGTAGCGCGGAAATCAACGCCAGCTCGTCGCGAGTCAAGGTTTACCCCGCACGCGGAAGGCGCGTTTGTCTATCTTCTTCTAACATCCTTCGCTTTGCGGAAAAGTCACAAGGTACCTCAGAGTTTAACCAACTATCCACCTTAGCGGTCTTGCAATTTTATATCGTTCCGGCTATGGTAGGAAATTTCCGTTCTACGTATCGGCCCCTCGCTTTCGTGTAGTTTTTCGTGGAAAAGCTCGTACAACATATTGTTGAATTATCCCAGAGAGTGTCGTCTATTTCGTACTGGGAAATATAAGTTCTGTGTTGAAAGTTCCGTTTAAGTTTGATGTTTGGTGAAGTACCGTTCCACACAGTTTTCGCTAAGGACATCTTGTTATCTTCACATCTACTCCCGGAAATGGGATCCCTTCTTTTTACGCCGACCGCTGCTATTTCTCTACCTGGGGTTCGAAGCCGACCATCGCTTCCTTTTGAGCCACCCTCAACGAATGCAAAGAAACGTTACAGAACGGAACGATGCAGTAGGGGAATCACAGAGTAGATATACGTATTAATAACGGAACAGTGCAACTAACTGACAATTTTAAATATCTGAGTTCAACAATTAGTGAACATGGCAATATGATGTGATTTGGTTTCGTTTATTTTTATCCTCCACCTTTTTTCTCACGTTTATACGTCGTTTAGATTTTTCTACGGGATCTCAGCAGCTATTAGAATAGGATCTTTATGTTTAACCATAATCGCTTTGTCGTCAGCAAATGTGGCCGTGAATGATTGATCACTGGTGGGCATATCGGCATTGCAGAAAAGGTATAGAAGATGACCTAGGACGCTGCCCTGAGGCACACCAGATCGGATTACATAAAGTTCAGTTAGCTGTTGGTCATATTTAACTTGAAAGTACCTCCCTTCTCAATATAATTTGAGGATTATATAGTTTTAATGAGAGGCAGTGAAACTTTTAATTTATAGAGATCGTCATGCCAGACTTTGTCAAAAGCCTGGTTGTCGTCAAGGAAGGCTTCTGTGCAATATATCTTTTCTTCAAAGAATTGATTTATAAAGTCTACCACTCGATTGACTTGATGTATGGTAGAATTCTGCTTTTTGAACACCAAACTGATGGTCTGGAATAAGATATTCTACGATAGGCATAAGTCTTTTGAGTGGTAGCTTCTCTAAAAATTTACCAAGTATAGGCAAGAGACTAATAGCCCTGTCATTTGGTGGTTTGCTAAGTTTTGGAATTAAAATTACTTGGGTAACCGTCCACGGGCCTGGAAAGTAACCCAGTCTCAAGACGGTGTTGTAGATAGTTGTTAACATATACCCTTACGCAATAGTTCCTTGCTCGGTAATTAAATTAAAGCCAGACGTTTTTTTTGATGAACATTGATCTTAATCATGTTTTTGACTTCCCTGACTGTAAACAGGTCTGATAACAGAGACATCTTGTAGGGAGCTTCTAGTGCATTCTGAATTTCCAATTCTGCTTCAATAGTATTTGACGACGGTAAAGGTTAATACACTTTCACTAAATATTGCGCAAAGGTGTCAGCCTTATCCGAGTCAATATGCGCCTACCTGCCATTTGCTTTGTGTAGGGGTGGGACTTGTAGTCTTTGATGCTTGATTATCTTGGTCGATTTCCACAATGAATAATTCGTATCATCTGTAAGCCTTCATTAAGATATCTTCTGCACAGATTGTCCAAATAAATTTTGCAGCCTTTATAATTAGCGGTACTTCACACAACACGTATTTTGCTGGTTTACTATCTTTACGGTTTTTCGAACACGATATAGTTTGGTATATTAAATTTGTTCTTCATATGCCCATCGCATTGACAGTTTTTGCACTGAGAAATCTGAGGTTTTCTTATTGGCTCTTCGAATACTACTATTGCATTGTCAATGTGTTTGATTTTAAGTATTTCTTTATTGTTTGTATTGCGTTTGATACGAATAAAAAACAGGTTTTTCTTTTGGTTTCTGTGTTAATAACGTAGTTATATTTACTACTACATGACCTCTGTCATTAGGACTTTTTTAATTAAATTTACATCTGTGGAATGATGCATGTGTTTTAGGACAACTCTGAAAGTTTTTTCCATCCCCAAGTTGTATGTAATCTATGTATGTCTTGCTACATTGTGTTGGTTCGATACATCCCTAATTTTTTTGTAGTCTTCAACACTTTTCAGTTGTAATTTAACTTTATTGACTTACATTAACTAATAATAATAATTTCTTTTTATGAGTATGGAGGTTAATTTAAAGAAGTATAACAGGGGTTGAACTGCTATTACGTAGTGACGTATGAAGGGAAGTACTTGTACAGCGTTTTCTTTTTTATTTTGTTGGTATTTGATTGACTTGTACATCTGGATTCGTCCAGACCACGTACTTTTTGTTAGTTGGTATTTCAAAATTTGTCTAGTACGGCAGAGTGGGAGTGCACATAAAAAAAACTGACATATTGAAAGTTAAGCAGCGACTTGCTTAGCCTGAACGAGAATGGGTTGACCACTCTGCGGCTCGGTGTGCCCGGCCCCTCGTCACCATAAAAGTATAAGAGGGCAAAAGAGAAAGAAAAAGAAAAAGCCTTCTTAATTCTTTGTGTCGATGTTAGCGGAACTTTCACGAGATATTGTAACGAGACGGGCTGATGATGTCAGTTACATGCGTCATCTAACAGAAGTCCGCGAGAATGTTCTCGGTAGTTCGGCGAATCATCATCTCGATCATTCCAGAATGGATTCTAGATGGCGCAGCTAGTATATTGGCGCGATCCAACGAGCGCAAATTCAGTGATACCAAAGTCTACGACCGAGCGACCGAAATACGTGTAATAGAAGTGTGCGCGTGAATATACACTGTGTCCACATTTCGATGCTCGCCATTGGTATCTCGGTTATTAGAAGACATAGAGCAACGGTTAAATGGGAAATGTTTTGCAGAATTCAATACTCGCGACAAATCTCATTTCAAATTCACCCTAACTTTTTTAAATTTTAAGATAATTTGAAAAAACCAAAATTTGCCGATTTCAATTTTCCTCAATAACTCGATAACACCTAATGTGACCGCCTCTAAAGTTTTACAATGACACTATTCTTCCGTGGCCAGCTCGGTCACCTGACCTTTTGGCCATTGAACATGTATGGGATATGGTGGGCAGACGGTTAGGGCGATTACCTGCTCCCCCGATGGATCTACAGCGCCTCAGAAATGAAATTGAAATTGCTTGGGACACTATACCACAGGAAGATATTGACCACCTCATTCAAAATATGCCCCGTAGAGTAGGCGAATGCATAAACTTAAGAGGCAAACGACTTCTCCAAACTACATCAAATTTTAATCATTTAATACCCCATATGTACCCAATTTATTAACAAAAAAATATTACCGTACATTCACGTTTACGGGTGTTGGCATTTTCAATGTCACTTAGTATAAGTAACTTCATAACTTGTATAAATAAATTAGTTAGTATTACGGGTTAATATTAGTGTTGTGTTTTAGTGTTTAAGTTGTTGTTTCATATTAATTGTTACATTGTTTAAATTTGTTAATAAATAATTCACACCACGAACCAAAGTACTAAATAAACATTTTAAAACCGTTACAATATTATTAATTTTGTATTATTTTTTTTTGTAACTGTTATATCAATAAAAAATTGGTTTTCATTTTTTGATGTTGTTCCAATTATATTAAAATTTTAGTTTAATGCACGTGAACGCCACTCATTTTTTCAAATACCTTCTTTTGGCACTAAAAGCCTTGTTTCAACAACTTAATTTTTGTACGTTTGGCTTCCTGTTTAAATCAATCGCTCAAAATTATTTGTATCTCATAGTACATTGGAGGAATTATGTAAAAACATATTTAAAATTTTTATTATTAAAATGTAATGGAATAGTAGCAGCACCTAACGTTGAAGTTGGATTACCGGTAACATCTTCTAATTCTTAAATTTCGAATCAATAATTTGATCCCTACATAACATTTCCTTGAAGTGATGCAATTTTTATAAGAGAAGTACCTGCCTCTGTTTCTAATAAAAGATTTAAACTTTTACTTTCATTCGAAGAACTAGTGCTAAATGTAAAAATGTAAGAAGATCAAATCAAATCAATCGGTTAACGAGAATATTCTGCCTTGATCAAACTGGTTTCCCGAGGAACGACAGGATCTTCCACGGTATCTTGGGAGTTTAAAGAATTATTTTCATTTTGTTTAGTATTCTTTGCTTAATTTAATTTTTTATACCAATTAGCAACAGCAACCCTTCTTATACAAAAAGTACAAATGTTCAACTTTTTCATTAGCTCTCCATGTGAACGATTAATTTTATTTTAGTTTTCTAACTTTCAACAAAAATAAGAGGTTTGCTGATATGTTTTGCTTTGATGACAATAAACTTTGATATATTGGCAAAGTATTGGGCAAAATGCACACAAACAAATATTTTCATTCATTTTTAATGTCCCTGGCAATCCTATAAGACCTTTCTTTTCAAAATTTATGGCTTTTATAAATTTTGAAACTAGAACATCTAATGTAAGAGTAGGTAATTACCTACAAGTTTGTGATTCTAAAATTAATTCATCAATAGTTTGACGTGTCGAAAAAATCAAACTTTCAATCAGAAATTCTTTTGGTTGGTTCCAAAGGTTAATAATAATCTTTGTGGAGTTAATAATAGTTTTAACGCGTCCTTTTATTTGTTGTTTGCCTAAAGCTAGTACAATGGATTAAATCTTTTTAAATCCAAAATGTCGTACTAAAATCCCTTAGCTTCGCCCGTTTCACAAAGCCGCAGGTTACAGTTTCGTGCTAACTGGAATGGTCATCTATAGAGTAACGTTCTTTTCACATGTGATCAAGTATACAGAAATGTTGGGGGACGATACGCTGATATAGTCTTGTGAACAACGTTAGCTTTGGCGAAAGTTTCATTGTACTATGCGGTGGCATTAGGAAATGTCACACAGAGCATGTTGTGGTTAAGAGTGGATGCAGACTGGTACATGTCCTACCAAATAAGGGCTTTACTGGGTACAATAATTTTGTGTTAACGCGCAAGAATGCCCGAGTCCATGCGACAAGTCCAGTGCTCCAGTACCTTGCGGATATCGAGATTTCGAAATTAAATTGAACACGACGAAGTTTCAATATTAATCTCATATAGAGGAGACATCCCGAAGCAATCATACTCGAGTTAAAATCCAACCCTTGACTTAACTGTCGAATTACAAATTGCGTCTCAAGAAGAATAAGATTGAATACCACAAGAAACCGTTAGAGATCTTTATTTGCGAAGCATACAGTAAGAATGCAAGCCGTATTTTGAGCTAGAGAAAGAAATACAAGATACTAATTCTGCATGTTACTTTTGGTTACCGTTATCATGTTATCACCAAAATTACGCTATTTTTTTAAATCGTCTATGAACATGTTCTAACACTATCATTATGTTAATTGACTCATTACAAATCACAAAGTGTCTTAAAATGAAATACATCTAGTGATCTAGTGTACTTTGAATTTGCCATATAAAAAAAAAATGTGTCGCTCTCGCGCAATGCTGTTAGAAGCCGTGCTCCCCTTTTCCTCCTGAAGAAGCTCCTTAAAAAGTGGGCGAAACGTTCGAGTTCTTCTGTCTCAACAATGACAAGGTTTCAGCCCGGAAGACGTTCTGTTAACGCTGATACTGACCGTGGAAATCTTCGAATTCATTATAATAAATATACACTGATATTATTGGATTACGTTTCTATGAAGTTAATTATCTCTTGAATTGTTTTAGGACATTTATGGTAGCTCTTATCACTTTCATATTGTAGACATTGTTTCACTCTTTAGTTTAGGAAAGTTTCAGATGAACGCCTTTTGGCTGAGGTTCTGAATGGTGTTGGGCACAACTAAATAGCGACTTAACGTGCGATAAAAGTAGGTACTAGTCACTAAATGTCAGCAACTATCTTAAATGTTTCATACATTTCAGAAAAATGTTAAACTTTCCGTAATTTCATAAATTTCCCAGATTTATATCCAGCCCGTCGAACTTTAATAAATTTCACGTTTTATTTCATTATTTCAAATTGAGATTTATCAGCTCACCACCCTAACAAGGGCACTAGAACCAATCAATAGATTTAGCGGAAAGCAGCATATTATACAGGATGTCAGACATCGATAGTTCAAGCACTGCACCATTACATTCCTCATCAAAAGGAAGCAAAAAACCTTAATAGAATTTTGCTCTTAAGTGCTTCTTTTGAAAGTGATGGGCCTTCCAAGTAGCAAATTATAACGCATCAAAAGGGTGTTATTCTGCGATCAAAAACAATTCAGTTTATTTTTGTACCTATTTTAGAAACTACACTAGTATTTTTAATAATTGTAGATGTTTGTAGGCCTAAAATAAATGTTGCAGTTCTTTACTTTGAAGATTTCAATACTAATTTTGAAAATATGGCAACAAGGGACACGCACTTTTCCATAACATTACTGACTTTATGAAAATTATTATTACAGTGACATTGTCATTTTGAGTTGTTCAAGTACACATTTGATGCACTAATCACAGATTAGTTTACATTGTTATTTGTTGTATTAGTTCGCTGTTGATTTTTTTGCAATGGAATTCAGTTTCGCAGAATACGCCGATATGTACATGATTTTCGGAGAATGTCACGGAAATAGCAATGCAGCGGCCCTACGCGTTGTCCTCAAAGAAGACATCCTAGTCGCATGACCTTCATTAGACTAGATAGAAGACTTCGAGAAAATGGTTCCGTTATACCTAAACCAGCTCTTGCCAGTGGATACCCTCGTAGAGTTCTCACACCCCAGATTAAAGAAGAAATTCTTAACATGGTACGTGATGAACCCAGCATTAGCACTCGGGGTATTGCACGTCGTGTAGGTACTATAAGTCACGATACAGTACACCGTATATTGACAGATGAACGGTTGCATCCCTTTCATAAGCAGAAAGTTCAAAACTTATTGCCAGTGGTTGATGAATAAAGTACAGGAGGAAGCCAATTTTATGCAAAACATCATGTGGGCAGACGAATCGACATTCACAAGAGATGGCATTTTTAATGTACGGAATAATCATGTGTGGGCCACTGAAAATCCCCATGCGATTCGCGAACGTAACCATCAACATCGTTTTAGCTTAAATATGTGGGCAAGAATTCTGAATACCAGGGTTATTGGGCCAATTTTCCTGGCACGTCTAGCTGCTAAAAATTACGTGCAGTTTTTGGACAACACTCTACATTACATATTGATGGATTTGCCATTAGCAACTAGAAGAATAATATGGCACCAGTTTGATGGCGCCCCTGCCCACTGGGGTCTGCAAAGCAGAGAATGGTTGAATCAGGAGTTTGGAAAACGATGGATTGGTAGAGGTGGTCCTGTTGCATTATTTGATCCCATTAGACTTCTTCTTGTGGGGTTTTATAAAAGATCATATATACCTGCTGAATATCTCAATGATCTTCAAAATAGAATCGTAGGGTCATTCGGTTTAATCACTAAAAATATGCTCCAGAACCTAAGCCGTAGTATTTTATCACGCTGCGAAACGTGTGTGGCTAATAATGGTGCTCATGTGGAGCAATTTTTGTAGAACTATTACAGATTGTTTAATTAAATAAAATTTGCTAGATTTTCAAGCTGTATTTAATTGATAAACAAGCAGACTATTGTAGGTATGTAATGGATATGGTACCTTGATACAAACAGAAGTTTGCGGGCTGCAGTATTGCCTGATTTATTAGAAATTAAAATGCTTATAATTTATAACTTTCTAAAAATTGATATTAGGAGTAATTTGGTTAAGCGTGTTCAATTGCCTTTTGATGCTTTATCCCATGGTGCATAGTTTGAACTATCGATGTCTGACACCCTCTTTACGAGTATTATTTTATATTACGTCTGTCTATTATATACACGTTTCCTGTTAAACAATGGACTACATTACTGTCATTGTTGAATTACGGTGTATTACTCACAGGCTGTGCCCAATCCTAAAGTTGCAGATTTCATTACTCCCAGCTTTCTACCAATCGCGAAGCTGCAAATCTGTTATTTCACAGTTGCACTATTATCTAGTAGCCACGCACATGTATGTTATGTATCGCAGTTGTTTTGTTCTTAAAAATTGTGGACAGCTGTCATAAGTTCACGATTTTATATGTTTTTGACTTGCACCAAAAAGTAAATAATTATAGAAAAAGTCTAGTATTCTACTCGTGTGTAATGTCTGTTACTCGCTCGGGCGAATTAACTTTGCTCTCGTTATGTAATTACCATCATAATACATGTAATAGTATACTATTATTATACTATACAAAAATGCCAGTTTAAATCATCTCTACTCAAGTTTTCCAATAAATTAATTAATTGAAACTATTGTGGAATGTAATTGTTTTACCCGTGAAGATCTAAATGAACATTTTAGGAATAGTAAAAATAACAAAATAACAATGTGGAAAAACTGCAAACGGGGCAGATGTAGATTATAACTACCTAAGTTAAATGTTTATTTCTTTTTTTAAAATTAGTCTATATTAAACTATTTTAACATTTTTACTATATTATTAATATCTCCGTTTGTATAGTATCTTAATAAATATTTCGTTATTTAAATTTATTTATTTATTTGTAATTTGCAAAGCACCGAAATATGATAACAATATTTATCTTAATTATATCTTTTATTGTTACCAACTACTATATCACCATCTTTCTTAAAGAACTTTGATACGGGTATGTGCGAATAAAGCAGACGTGTAATATTCGATCTTTTTTAATTTTCCACCGCCAATGTTTACAGTTTCCACGCATACTCACTATTTAAAGTTACACGAAAAGATACGAAATATAGTGATTTAGGAGTAAATGGTTCGAAAATAGAAGGTATTTATTTAAATATTGATGATGCTATCCACGTAAATGAACATCAGTCAAGATTATGTCCAGTAAAAGCCTATTTGACAGATCTACGACTTTAGCTGCTTAGAATTTATTGATTTCGAACGACTTCTTATTTTCTCTTATCGAAACTGTCGATAGTGCAAGTGCAAGGGTGTTTTCATGATTAATAGCAAGTAAGAGTATGCACAGTTGCTTTAGAACTTGTTGAGATAGATAGATATTGGCCAGAGCATTTGTGTACGTTTGGATGTATAAATCGATTATTATTTGGGTGATCGTGGCATTTACAGATGTACTTTGAAATTATATAAGGAAATCAGAAACAACATAGAGCTGTTTCTAAAAATCTACACATACGAAAACCATCAGTCAGAATTTTACTGAACTGTACCTCACACAAATTAAAGGAAATTATAAAGAAGCAGTGTCAATATCTTTCAGTATATGGTCATTCTTCAACGGCTAATTTCATTTTAAATCCTTACCTGAAGATCAATAGTTTTTAAAATACGGTAATATCTCGATTAACGAATAGGATGCGTTCCACGAAATTACTTCGTTTTCAGAAGTAAAAATAGGGATACGTTTCTACGTAAAGAAAACGAAAAGCTTTTTTCGAATAAAGAAAGGTTTTATTAAATAAACAGTCAACTTACATACAAAGTGAAATCACATTTTAAAATATGAGTCTAAAGTTGATTGTTTTTGCTTTTTTTCTCTTTCATTTAACAATTGCCTAGACCCCTAAACGAAGACAATGATCGCTTAACAATAACACTTCTTCCTAAATCAGCAGTAGCGTAAGCAGAAACGTAGTTTGCAGGGGGCCTAGTCCACTGTTTAACAATTGTGCCAGAAATACATGGGACCCAACATAATACACTCACCCTGTATTTTTGGTCACATCTCAAAAGATTGTTTTGATTTATAACTTTGATCTTGAGGGGGGCCAGGGCCCCCTGGGCCCCCCTTTGGTTACGCCACTGTAAATCAGGATCATTTTCGCTAAAAAAAATTAAAGCGTTTTCAATGTCATTTAAGCACCCTTTTAAATAAATTCGGAGACTTCCACGCTCAGTATCAGTATTAACAAAACGACTTCCGAATTGGAACTGTGTCATTGTTGAGACAGAAAAACTCTTTGTAAATCTTTGGTTTTTAACACTTTTTCGGCAGGAACTTCTTTAACTTCGTCTTCATTTTCCTTGTCTTCGTTGCTAACAAGGTTTTCTAAATCTTCCACTGAAAAACCATCAGCTTCTGCATTCAATAGATTTCTAACATCCTCTTCATCGTCGTTTTCGAAACCTATTGATTGAGCTATCTGGTAACTTCATTTCTCATTTCTTGGATGTTATTTTCTTTTTCTTGTGGATACAACTTCTGGCCATATTTTTATAAATGTTAAATGGGGCTTGAAATTGCGGACTTGGGTATATCGAGATGACTGTACTTCATTAACCTTCGGATGCCCAAGATGTTTTTTCTGGCAGTAGTGCCCAAGATGGGGTCAAATTTGACCCCAACATTTTTTAAATATCTAAACGACTTTTTTATTTTTTAATGATAGATATTACTCTAATAATAAAATTGGCGACTTTTAGATCTTTTATTATCAACAAAATATAGTATTACAGCACTTAAACGTGGAAATTTTAGCTACTAATAAATTTCCAACAAGCTAAAGGTATACATTATCAGAAACGAAACGGTAACTCATATTCTTAATTTTTTTGCTTAAATAAAGACAAATGAATACGTTAATTATCACTTAGAACATTGTTGACACGCTTTGGTTACTTTAGTTTTCAGATGATCCTGGCAAATAAAAAAATTACAATCATCGCATTTTTGTGAATGTTTTCTGTCGTTTTCTCGGGGACATAACTTGCATCTTCCCCTTTTTTGACCTTGTTTGGGCACAGCAACATTTGTCATTTGCGGAATGTCAATTACTGCACCTATGGCAGTTTGAACACTTTTCTGTACTCCATGAAACCCTTTCTCAACGCGCCTTTGTACTAGGGACAATACTAATTCTAGTCCTAGTTGTTTCAGAAAGAGCCGCCTTGAACAAGTTTTTCCTTTTGCATAGTCTGGATAGTTACTGGTATATAAAACGTAAGAGTTGATTGCTGCAACATCTAGACAATTCATAAATATCACAAGTGGCCATCTATTAGTGCTTCTATTACAGGCATATTCTTTGACCATCTTATCCAAAGTGTCAACTGCTCCTTTCCTGTTGTTGTAATCCAGTATTATCCTGGGCTTGAATGCATCGTCTTCACCTGCAACTGCAGCATCATCGTGTTGTGTTGAAAGTAGTACCACACCGCGATTCTTTTTGGGAACATACGAAGTCATTGTTACTTGGTTTCCAAACAAAAACATGCTGGAGTGCAGTTCCTTGTTCCTATTTGGTAAGATTTCTTTCGGAATCTCACGACGATTCAGTCTCACAGTACCTAACAACGTCTTCTTTTCTCCTAGTAATCTTCCGCTAATCGTAAAGATGTAAAGAAATTATCCGTAGTAATTCCATATCCTTGGCCCAGATAGCAAACCAAATCCTTTAGAACGCGCCTTCCTTGTTCCTTTTCAGGAACATTATCAATCATTCCTGTATAAACTTGCATATTACAAGCATAATAATTGTCTACGTCACATGCAGTCCAAATTTTTATACCATATTTATCTGGTTTGGACTTCATATATACTCTAAAGGGGCACCGGCCGCGAAATGGTACTAACTGTTCGTCAACACACAAATCAGGACTGGGATTGTAACTTTTCTTACAATTCTCGACAAAAAAATCAAACAATTCTTGAATTGGAGCAAATTTACTTTCCAGTCGTCTCTCTTGTCTAGTTTCGAAATTGTCAAATCTGATAAATCTTATTATTTCTTCAAATCTTGTTCTTGGCGTTGTGGCAGTGAAAATTGGTCTTTGAAATGCACAGTTATCAGTTTCCCACAATTCTCTAATTGGTTCCCGTCTTCCACGACAAGCTCCTCCCAGTAGAACAAGTCCCATGAATACATTTATTTCTGTTGCATCGACCTTTTTCCATTGCTTGCCTTTGTTGTTATATACAAATTCCGCTTTTCTATTAGTTTCTAGTATCAAAATATCGATAATATCTTTAGAGATAAGTAAATTGAAAGCATCTAACGGCTTTTCAATATTTTTACTAATGTCTGTCAAACCAGGTTGCGTTGTTATAATATTTGCGGAACGGCGTTGTTTGCCACGTTTTGGTTGCGTAAACCAATTGCTGCCGTCTCGAGAAACAATAACACTGCCATTTTCTTCAGGTTCCGCTTCATTGTCCGACACATCACTGTCAACGTCACTATCAATTTCCTCGAAAACTTGGTCTTCATCTTCGCTAGGTAAATCATCTGCTTCTTGTTCAAGCTCAGCTTGCGTCAACAATCTTCTTGACATGACTAATAATATTATTGTTATGCACACGCGGTAATAACTTATTAGCAACTGATGTAAGCGGGGGCACTGTAGAACGTCGCACTAGACGGTTATTCCCGATAAACAACGAGCAAACGCGACTGAAAAGATATTACAAATTCATGAACCAAGTGCCCAAGATGGGGTCAAATTTGACCCCCAGCGAGAAAATTATAATAAATTAGTTGTAATATGTTTTATTATAAAACTAAATACACTACATCATTTCAAGCTTTGAGAAACTCAAATAAAAAATTCGCAGAGAAATTTGCAAACAAACTCACTTAATGACACGCAAAAAACTAGGTCTGGGGTCACTTTTGACCCCATCTTGGGCATCCGAAGGTTAAACTCTCATAAATAAATGTATTTAATTTGTTTGTTGCGTGTAACAAGCAAGTTGTAATGAGTTTAAATTGATACATTTTAATTTTACTAATTTTTAAAAAGTTACTTCTTTTAGCATATCATTTTCCAAAATAGATCTTTTATGTTTCATGAATGCTACATCAAAGAACACCCATTGCTCAGTATTCCCCATTTGCATAGAAACCGATGGGTGTCAAGTATTAAGCCATGTTATTCACAACTGGCAAATGGTTAGTAATATCACGCATGCGTATTCTTTGGTAGTATTTACGAAATTTAAGTCATATAACACACTTTACAGCTTGTACGCTTTTCAGTAGAATGTGTATTCTGTGCTATTACCAAAAAATAAATAAATAAACAGATTGCTATGCGACTCCAGTTTATTGCGTTCAGTTTATATGCAGCATTTTTAAAATGGCAATTCTTTATTAAAATTGGGAAGGCAATGGTTCACAAAGCCTCTAACGATCAAAATAAGCTAATATAATATTCTGCGATTAACCCATAAAATATGTTTACTTACTGCATGTCTCTTTGTAAACAACAACATATTGATTTAAATTAACAGTTGTGCAACGTTTCGTTGGTAGCGTAGCTTGCAAAATTGGGCTACTACTTTATACATATACACGGTGTTAGGTAATGCTTCTGTCAAACTTTGGGAATGAATAGTTTTATAACGACAAATGGAGCAAAAAAGTATTATACAGTTTTTTTCTAATATGCATAGTTTTTGAGAAAACACATGCTTTAATTTTACTTTTTATTCTCGGTAAAAACAAAAACAAAGGGTTAAAGATACAGGAACAAAAATTTTACTGATAAATAAGAGAATACATCAAGTAACAATAAAACTTTATTAACAACCACAGAATTAATTAATTAATTTTTTGTATCGTACCCTTACCATATTTCCTTTTTCTCTTTCCACTTTTGCCTTCTCTCTAATTACATATTGTACTTTCCTTTCTTCCCGGGTTAGATAGTTTTCAATAACTATCCCTTTTCCTCTCAGTTTGTGTTTGTTATTCCAATCTGCTAGTTCTACCATTAAGATGTCTGTACTGTTGCAATTGTACCTGATCTTTTGTGATCAGCCATTTGCTTTCTGTTTCCTTTTTACTGCCTCTTCGCATTCTGTGTCAAACCATTCATTCTTGTATTTTTTTCTCTCATAGGTAATAGTATTTTGTACTGCCTTTCTTATACTATCTTGAGTAATTATATACATTAAATAACGCAAAAAATTTAAAATGAGAAACTAAAGCATTATATCTAGTATATTTTAAACATTAGGTACCTTGATTTTGAAATTTCTACATTCAAAAAACTGTAACCGAAATTATTCGAATAATTAAGCTGGACGTTAATATTAATTGATTATACTTACCTACCTATAATTTATGTACAAAAGCAGAATATTAGGTATAAATATTTAATGCGTTATCCATATAATCAAGAAGTTCACATTTTAATTTAAGAAAGTTTTTTGTTTAAAAAATTGTTTTGCTAACCTGAACGTAAAAAATACGCACTTGTTTAAAGTTAAATTTATTTGCCGAAACAGATTCACAGAAGTTAACAAATGTTTCTACTTGCAGTGTGTAATATAACTATTACTTCGTCTGAACTACAAAAACATTCCGGAAAGGCATTTGGTCAAATTAAGTCGCCATCGCTAGAAGGGCCAAATTTTTGTTGGTTTACATTTATACCTGCCCCTGCAGAACGTGTGGAAATTCAGATATATAGATTAGTTAATGTAGGAAGATTTAATGGAAGCAGGTAACTAAAATATTACACAGTTTATTATTAGTATGTACCTTTATATAATTTTGTGTGCTTTTATTTTAAAGCTGTTACCATTCCTATATATTTTTGTTTAACTGTATAGTATTACTAATATTAATTTGTTGTAAGTGAAAAAACCCTTAAGTTAATAACTATTCTAATAAACTCAAGAACATCATTTGATTTCAGCTGTATTGGTGGATATCTGCAACTTATGAGTGGAACTGAACCTATGTATAGTGTAACAGATAACAGTATCTGCGGAATTAATGAGAGATATGCTCCCCCTGTAATAATGTTTTCTGATGAAGGCATAGCATCCCTTTTGTTTCAGTAAGTATCATTTTTTAATATTATTATTTGGTTCTGTTTTACTTTTAGGTATCCTTTATTTTTAGAATTACAGAAAAAACACGTCGCTCACAATTTCTAGCTTACTTTAGCTTTACTTATAAGAATAATACAGAAGGTTTGGGATTTCAACCCAGTGGAGGCATGAAGTTACAAAATACAGGTATATAAGTAGATATTATTGTAACAATTTCACTAAATTGTATTTGGGTTCCTTGTGAATCCTTTCGTTTAATACAATTACAATATTTACTAATTTCTGAACACTAAAGTAAGACCCGATGCTTAAGGCTGCTCGTAAATTTGTTTGATTCTCGAATATGGTGGAGAAAAAATGGCCTATGAATAGTGCACACCTAAAAACACTAGAAATTACGGTGGAATATTAAAAACATAAAGAAGTTGAAAGGACTAGGTGAATAAGGGCAGAAAAGAAAGTTAGAAAGAATATGTTCCTTCGAAACAAATCATCCTTGAATCACAAATAAAATCAATGTTGCAGTTTGAGGTTACCGTTTATTAACTGGACGACAAGCAGAAAATGAACAAATTTAATACGAAGTATCTCCATACGACGGTGTACAATACCCATACGCTATCAAAAAACCTAAATTCGATAAAATTCTTACTGGAAACGTTTAAAACCCAGCTGCCAGGAAAAATCGAAACAGTAAATGAAAATCAGCGCCATGGAAAAATTAATGGAAATGGCAATAGGACGAGAAAAGAGATCAGATAACCTAGAATGAAATTGGTGCAAGAAAAACATTGTCACCTACAGTATGCAAACATAACTATCGGATTGGGGTCATAAGTTCGAAAATTCTTAAAAGAAAGCATATCGGTTGATATTAAGCTGGAAAAATTGGATGAACTAAGTACAGTGTATGGGTAAATCAGAAAATAGGCCAATCGCAATCAGTTTTATCGCTTACCGGACGAAATTCAAGGTAATAATGGCTAAGACAAATCTGAAAGGCACTGAAGAATAATCCAGCTAAACTGTTAGAACAACGTAACAACTAAAACGAACAGGGAAAACAGGCCATTCTGAAATGTAATTCTTTTATTGAGGATGAAAGGGTAATCATTACAGAAAAAAAACAAAAATTGGACGAGAAGAAACAGATCCACTAATTATGAATTACAGTACATAGCAAAAAGAAATACAACAAACAAAAAACGTAAAACCTATTCGATCCAAATTCTACTCAAAGCCTGAACAGGAACCTAGCCACGCCAAAACGGAATCCAAAGAACAATGATTTAGGATACCTCAAAAGATACCAAGTAGGATCGAACAACATAGCAACTAAAGACTCACGTGGGAGAGAAACCAGTCTACCAGGCACAACAACCAACCCAATAGCTACGGATAATGAATTGAATGAAAATACTTTTCGTAATGAGCCCCCCCAGAGGACTAGTAACCAGAGATGCTCTAGACCTAAATCTCCCTCTCAAAAATCAATTAAATTAAGAAAGCAAAAACTGTAAGAAATCAAGAAGACACATAAAATGGGATGTAGAGCACCGTCTAAAACATGCAAAGTAGGAGAGGAAATCCTACAAAGAAAACATAGCGAAAATTTATATATAGAACGTTTCAAAATTGCATAAACATATGTCTCAAATTAATTTATTCACTTCACTTAGTCGATCCTTTTCTACCATGAGGTGTAGAGGTTTTGTAGAGAGCTCGCCATGCCTTCCTGCCTTTTACCAATTTATGGATCTGTTCCCATTGTATACCTTTCTCGGCCAGGGTCTCTTTGGTGTTGTCTTGCCATGTAACTCGCGGTCTGCCTCTCAGTCTTTTCCCCTCAGTTCTAGCTTCCCATGCCATTTTTGGGTATCTTGTGTCTGGCATTCTTATTACGTGTCCTAGCCATCGTATCTGCGTTTCTTTGATTTGTGTTTGTAGGGAAAATGTGTTCCGGGCTTGTCTTATTGTTTGATTGCGTATTCTCCCCCTTCTTGTTTTCTGTTCCACTTTCCTTAGGTACCGCATTTCTGCCGCCTGCAGTCGGCTCTGATGTTTATTAACCTGTGTCCAGGATTCAGAGCTGTAAGTAAGAGTGGGTAGGTATACAGTGCGGTAGACAGATAGCTTTGTCCTCTTGCTTAATTCTTTCTTCGCCAGGTACCCTCTGCTGATGGCGTAGCATAGCCTTTCTGTAGCGTTGGTTCTGTAGTTTATTTCTTCTTCGACTTTTCCGTCTTGTATGCGTATATCATGTTGTCGAGGTTCCCTGGATATTATCATTGTCTTTGATCTCTCCATACTGATGGCCATGAGTAATGTTGAGTAAAACAAAATGTCCATGTTACGTTTTTCCAAATCCTCTCTCCAAATATTAGCGTTATACTGGAGGTTGTTCTCGTTTTTGGCAATCAAGACCACATCGTCTGCAAACTCCAGGTGTGTTATTTCTACCTGTCTCATTCTCCACTTTCCCACCTTATATTTTCTAGCTCGTTCTTTGCAATCTTTAGTGATTTCGTCCGTTAATAGAACAAAGAAGTAAGGTGTGCGTATGTCTCCCTGCCGTACCCCGACGATAGTTCTGAATTCGGCTGATGATGGTTTGGACGTTCTTACTTGGTTTCTACAGTTGCTAACAAGTTTTTCTCCACATTCCTTCTTTGTGGGACACTCCAGAGTTCTCTCCAGGGAACCCTGTCGAAGGCGTTCTGTAGGTCTAAGAAGCAGACGTGGGTTTCTTTGTTGACCTCTACTGTTTTTTCGCTGTTCTGCCGTAGTGTGAATATTCAGGTCTTGGGTACTGCGTCCTTGGCGAAAGCCGCACTGAGCCTCGTCTAATTGTTGTTCTGCTATTCCTCGTAGCCGTGGCTCTAGTATTCGTGAGTATATTTTTCCTGGGATACTGAGAAGAAATATTCCTTTGTGATTCGCACATTCCCGGTTGTCTCCGTTTTTGTAGATAGGTAGAGAACTTGAAAAATACTGGTCCTTGATAGGCGGCTTACGGTAATCTCATAATTTTCTAATACTAGAATAAAAAAATGGCATTATAAAAATCATATTATGTTTGCTCAAGGAATATGTGGTTAACGGATTGACCTCCTTTTTGTGGACACCCTGTATAGGATGTTTCAAAATTGCATAAACATATGTCTCAAATTGATTTATTACTGAGTAGTAATTATCAATGATGACCATGGCTACTTTATTTTTACATTTAAGAAATGTATCTTTACCTTTTAATTTCCGGGTAATAAATCAATTTGAACCATATGTTGTATGTGAACTTTTTTGTTTCTTTTAACCTAGAGAATACGTTCCTAGAATAGTGCCTTGCAATTTCCATGCACCTAAAATACCAGCTTACTAAGTCATAACCGTTTTAAATAAATACTGGAATCTTTAAAAATCCTTTAAAGTTAAAGTGGACGATTTTCGACTATATTTTTTACTTTGCACTAGAATAAGCCCTTCTATTTGTACCGTGCAATTTTGAAACACCATGTATAAAGGGGATTATGAATGGTAAATATGGAGTAAGATTTTGTATAAACAATAAGATAAAGAACAACATAATGAAAATAAAAAGATATTGAAACAAAGTAGCAACATTATCTTATGATACAAGGGTATATGAGTATGATACCAGTACATAATACATATATGCATATGCACCATGCACCCACAGAAACTGCCATGGACAAAAGCTACAGCACCCTGCAAAAAGCTCTACAGGAAACGAGAATTATAAAAATTTAATAATTGTGGGAGATTTCAATAACAAAATTTGTCGACACAACAGAGAAGATGTTGATTTCACTGACGGATTCGGCTATAGAATCAGGACTGAAAGAGGGAAAGACCTAATAAACTCTGTATGAAAAAACCTAAAAATTACAAATACTTATTTTAAAGCTAAAGCCGAACAAAAAGACATGGGCGGGTGTCTTGCAACCGAGAATACAAAAATGAAATAGATTTAATCGCCACAAACAACAACATAATCACAAAAACTTAAAGAATTAGTAATATTAAGTTCAAAACTGATCATTGTCTAGAACAGATTTATGAACACTCAAAATGGTCAAATAAAGGTACAAATACGAAGGCACTGATAAGAAACTAAACAACTTACTGCTGACGGCGGTGTCATATTCGCAGAAAACCAACGAAAACTAACCGAAATGTTAAAAGAGCTACAACACAAAAGTAAAAAGGTAGAATTAGACATTAACTTTGAAGAACACACTGTATGTCAAACAGAACAACTGAAGATATCAAACCAAAGTGAAATGATACTAAAGTATATGCCAGGAGTTATATACTTAACTCAACTAATATCGTTAGAAAATAACAGGGTTAAAGAAATACAGAGAAGAATAGACATTGGCTAGAAGAAATTTTGAACACTTGGGAACAATTTGTGGTGGTTGTGGCAAAGTTAATTCAACGTGAGTCTGACCACTAAGATTAAGAATGGCCCGGGTTCAATTCCCAGTGAAGGCGGCGACGCCTTTAAGAAGAAGGAATATATTTAAAAACAACGTTCCCACATTTCATAAAAGAAAAGCAGCCAATACCAATAACATAGGGGAACAAATCTGAAAATTAACAGAATGTCTATAGCTTAAATTAAGAGTGACACAAAATAAAATGGAAACATCCATGTTAAATTTAATGCTAAAAGAAAAAGTCAAGTTAGAAAATCAGGCATTACAGACATCAGTCGATGATGTAAAGTTTTAAAATGGAACTAGGCGGAGCATTTACACAGAATATCAAGAGACACATAAGCTGGATGGGTCACATCATGTGTACCAAGAGATGGGTGAAGACGAAAAGAGGGAAGGCGGTGGGAAAGAGCTTAAGACAGAACAAAAGGGAAGAGAGAGAGGAGGGCCTTTGCCCAACTGCAGGACCTCGATGATTAATATTATTATTATTATTATTATGGACACTGCCAATGTGTGCTAGGTGTTCACTATTCGTAACTTGATCAGATATTCCGCTACTGTACATATTAAAGGGGTTGATTTTTATTCCTTAATGGAACAGTTTAACCGATCATAGAAACAGAAAGCTTATACATACATCTAAATAAACAAGAAATGTTTTGATTTGCCTAAACATTAATTTTCTATTACCACTTATCTAATAAAGTAAAATATGCAGTTGGTTACTGTACTTAAACCATTATTTTAGATTGTGACTGGTTATATCAAGACTTTGCTTGTATGAAATCAGGAACTTGTACACTTGCTAGTCCAAACTATCCAGGTATATACCCACCAAATCGGCAATGCAAATATCATATTACAACTAGCAGTGATAGAATTAGAGTACGAATTGTTTTCACTACACTTCTCCTTCCGCAAAAGTAAGTAATTCTCAACTAATTTTAGACATTTTTTGGAAATAAAAAAAAATGTGGGCATTAAACTGTCACCATTATTTGTAGTCACTGCAGTACAGACTATGTTGCTGTATATCATGGCTCTACTACTAGTAGTCCTCATCTGATAACATTATGCGCTAACCAACGGAAGAATCTAGATTATCCTGGACCAAAACTTTTGCTGGAGTTTAGGTAATAAGTACTAAAATTTATTTCTTGGTAATTTTTACTTTTCTATGTGTTATACATTAAATTTGGTATGTGGATATTGTATGCAATTTATATTAACACAGTCATATGACCTATACTACAGTTAACTAAGAGAATTCATATATTGGCGGATCATGAAAACTTTCCATCCACCAACAAGATTTAAACTGAACTGATCATCGAACAGACTTTCAGTGTGTTATGTCAGAGAACTTCTAATAGAAATAGTTAAAGATACAATAGGAACTGCATCTTGAGAATGCTTATTTATTTTGTTTAATTTTCAGTTCCGGCCCTCAAGTTCCACCATATAATCACCATGGTTTTGTAGCAAACTTAGAATTTTATGAGAAAGGAACCACTACAGAACCTTCTATAACATTTTCATCTCATACTGTTGAGCATGTTAGCACAGCCCACTATGCATGTAAGTATTTCTAATGTACTTACCTTTTTGTTCAAATTTAATGCTGTTAATTTTAGCAAATTATTCAACTGTACCACCACATGACTTATTTGGATGTGAAATTACAATATCTGGTAATAACACAAGAACTGGTCATTTTGATACTCGTGAATATGAATGGTTTCCAACTTGTCGGTTAATTTTCAAAGGACGTTCTACTGATGTAATACATATCTCACTTTTTAATTATCGTTTAAGGTAATTTTCAGTAATTATATAAAATAGCTCTACAGGCCCTGTCGGCTCCTGGTTTCTTAAACGACTTTTTCCCATCTATTTCTATCTTTAAATTCCTTCTCCCTAATTTCTATCCCCAAAATTCCTAGATCTTGTTGTACTTCTTTCCTCCATTCCGACTTCCGCCTACTACTTCTGCTAACCATACGTGTTTTGGAACTTTAGTCTCCTACATCCTGATTCATCATACCATTCACATCTTCCGTTTTGGGCCCTTCGTTCTTTCTCTTGGACTGCTTTATTTATAGTAACTATTATTCTGCATTTTTCTTCTACACCTTGTCATTTAATGTGTCTTCTATTGTACTTGTGTATTTTCCTCTTTCGTGTTCTCTAGATCAATATTTATAGTTTTATGCCAAATTTATTTCATTATTAATTGGGATAATCTGCTTTAATTTGACTTCGACCATAAAGTGATGGGAGTCCACATTTAGTTCCCTATAACTTCCAGTGTCTCTGACACATCCCCTATTACACTCTTCAGTAAGGATTCTTGTCGGGCAACATTGACGTTCCAAGGTGTATTTTTTTATGTTGGAAAAATATACCGCATATTTTCATATTTCGGTGTAATGCCAATAATTGTACTAGTAGCTTGCCATTTTCATTGATTTCTTTGTGCAAACGATAATTTCCAATAGCTGGTTGATACACTTCCTCCTTACCTATCTGCGCATTATAGCATATTTCAATAATTGATATTTGATATTTAGCCAAGTTCCCGCTGACGGGCAAAGGCCTCCCCCATGCTTGACCACTTCTTTCTATTTTAAGCAGTCTGTCTCCAATTCTTTCCTGCAATTTTTCTTATTTCGTCTTCCTATCTTGTGGTAGGGCGTCCTTTCGGGCTTGTACTTGCAAGGGTCCAATTCGTTGTTCTGCTATTCCATTTATTTCCTTCTAATTTTGCTAAGTGCTCTGCATAGTTCCATTTTAAGAGTTTGCAACTGTCTTCGGTCTTTGTTCTTTCGCGTATCTTTGCTAGACTAATTTTGTCTACTAGTTTAATGTCCAGCATACTTCTTTTCATCATAAATTGTGTTTTTAAATTTTGTGCTGTGCTTTTCGTAAGTGTCCAGGTCTGAGAACCGTAAGATATGTGATTATAAATGGTCTTTCAAATTGAGCGGTTTTTTTAATTCTTGGATAAAAATACATATGGCGTTGCGAATTTGTCTGGGTTTTGTGACATTTGAGAAGTGAAATGTATGACATTTATAAAAATGGAGTCGTATACAATACAACAACGCGTTCAAATTGTTCAATTATTTTATGAAAATGGGCGTTCTGTGAAAAATGTTTTAAAAAAATTACGTAATATTTATGGTTTGCATAATCGTCCATCTGAAAGCACTATCAATCAAATTGTTCAAAAATTTCAAGGAACTGATTCGGTGGAAGATAAAGGAAGAGAAAGATAGAGGTAGTTGTAGAGGTCGTTCACAAGAGCATATTGATTTGGTTCGTGAAAGTGTTGCTGAAGACCCAGAAATGCTCAATAGTCGACGTCGACGTTCAGAACAAGTTGGACTTAGTGAATCCATAACAGGGCGTATTTTACGTAAAGATTAAGCTCTGAAGGCATATAAGATTTTCAAATAACACAGGAACAAAAGCCATTGGAGCATTCAAAATGACGTGCATTTGTCAATTGGCCACCAAGATCATGGGATCTCACACCGTTGGACTATTTTCTCTGGGATTACGTGTAAATCCAGGTCTATAAGAATGACCCACAATTGATTCCTGAGCTGAAGGACGAAATTATTCGCGTTATTGGTGAGTTAGAACCGCAATTATGCCAAAACGCCATCGAAAATTTTGACAAAAGAGTGGACATCTATGGAGCTGCAATAGGTGGACATTTGGCGGATATTGTTTTTCGTGTTTAAATGTCACATTAGATAGGTACTTCAATTACCAATAAAGAGTTTTTTGAAATCAACGCAAATTGTGTGTTTTATTCAAGAATTTAAAAAAACCACTCAATTTGAAAGACCCTTTACAACAGTTGAAGACTTTACATTTCATATGCAGAGGTTTTTTGCTTTTTAAGATGTCTTTTATAGCCCAGAATTTTTTCCAGCCCCCTTTGATCCTTCGTTGAATGTCCTTTTCAAAGCTATTTTTAAAAGAGATTGTTTGACGTAAGTACTACTACACAGCTTCTTCTACTCCAAGTACCTCTTCGTTTTCTATAGTCAATTTTTCCATTACTCCATTTGTTATATAATTTCTTTTTGAGTAGTTAATTTGAAGGCCCACTTTTTTGCTCGCTGTGCTTAATTGTTCCACCATCGTTTTCAGTTCGGCTGGGCTCTTGCCGATTTTTAGTTCGGTTCTTGTTATGTCGTTTTCTATGTATACGCTTTTTCCCTTCAATTTACTTTTGTTTTGCATTACCAATTACTTATCTTCCGAATCTGCAAATTAAGCTGATATTTACTGTTTTCGTTTGATCCTTGTTAATTTTGAAGGCCGATTTTACCTAGACTGTGACAGCCGGTTTGTCTTTTAAAAAGTTTTCAACCTCTTCCATTGTGCTTCCACCCGGTAAACTTGTGCCACTAATTATTATTATTATTTGGTTTCTTTTCTTCTTTCTTTCTTCGTTCTCCAGTTTTTGCTCTAGTTTAGTTATTCTTTGATGCAGTTCGTTCTTTTCTTCATTCCATTTTGCTTCTTTTGCTTGGATAATATTGTGTAATTTCCTTATTTCGGATTTGTTTTTTGTTATTTCATCTCTAATCTCTTTGAAGTCGTTCAGCTCTTCTTCGGAGGTATGGGTTTTGCGTTTGTGATGTTTTTTGGGTAGTTCTGCCCAATGATTTTGTAAAAATAATTACAAATTTTTAGATTTCTATTGAACCAATGATTTTTAGGGCACCTTCTTGTCGATCTGTTATTGAAATATTTGATGGCTTTATGGAAGATACTAAAGGCCCCATAGATAAGTTATGTAGTCCATTAATTAAACAAGTTCATGATACCGATGGCCATAGCATTCATTTGAAGAAGTTCCTCTCATCAAATAATGTGATGGTTATTTTGCTAAGAAGACCTACTGCCCCCTTATCGACAAATGATGCGGAATTTTTGTCTGGCTCTTTCTTCTTCCATGATGGTGCTAATGTAATAATTATACTGTTAACGGAGATTTTACTTATTACTGTTTTCAGAACAAATAAGCGGCACTATGCAGCCAACAGGCATATGTGATGTACGATATAATGGAATGAATAGTCCTTTGGCCGGAGTTATAGATAATCCAGGATCACAACAGTTATATTGGAATGTAGATGGCCCACTGACTTGCAATCAGCAATTTGTGCCAGCAATTAACCAAAGTATAATAATTAAAGTATTAGGATTAGAACATATGTCCCAGAATCCTTCTTGTTTAACCCAATGTGGTGACAATGGATGTCGATGTGTGTCAAAAACTCCCTTGCAAAAGATAGATCATCTTCTGATTATAAGTGACGAAGGTTGGACTGTTGCATGCTTATGTGGTGCCTTTCAACCAGAATGGTTTCCTGTAACTGTACGTTCTTGGGATTCCCTTACTGTTGTGTATTCTGTCTCACATTATATTTGGAGTAATAAGGGATTTGGCTTTTCTGCTTCTTATGCCTTTAATACTGATACAATATGCAGTGATCGCATATATACTTTACATTCAGGTATTTACTATGTTGCTTTGGAAGTCTATGATATCCATTAATTTTATAAAATGTGTAGGTGAAATTTTATTGAAAAACGTCACAACTCCAGAAATCCTAAACCATTTCTATTATCAAAGTTGTACTTGGACATTACACTCAAATGTAGAAAGGCAATTAGAACTGGATATTTCTTCTAAACAAAACCGTAAGTTTCAGGTTTTTATATTATTCTTAATTTGATCTGAATTAAACTAATTTATTTGAATATTATACTGATATTAATATAGTTATTATAGGTAACTATTTCAAGCATTGTTAAATATCTTTGTTTAGGTCCCTGCACTGCCTGGAACATTAGTATACATGAGTATTCTGCCAGTGCCAAGGATCATCATTTAGGTGAACTCCTACATACATTCTGCTCAAGAGATTCGCATAAGGCATATTTATTGCCATGGAAACTCAATACCGTCATTGTTAGGTAAATTGAAGGTTTAGCTTAAAGCAGTTTTAAATAATTTTTAATTTTGGAAATAAATTTAAACAAAATCAACTAGTAAAATTATGACTTGCATTCAGTTACAAATTACTTAGTTGTGTCTGAATTTATGTAAGTCTAAATCTGTTGAGGATTAAGGCATTAGTTTCAACAACATCTGCAGCACTTATCATAATTAAACCAATATTCGAATACTGATAATGCTGTCATAGTTTTATGCAATTGGTAATTTAGCATATGTGATATGAGGCATGTAGATGCAAAACGCGGTAAATGCAAAAATTGCGAATTTTGAGTTAAAGGCGCCATCTTATACAAAATTTTACGCACTATTCGAATACGATGCGAGCGAGATGCAAAACTTGGTAATTCATATTGAAATTTTAATTGCTATTTACTATGACAGGAGAATTGCAAAACTCGGTTTTTGCTTTTTTGGCCAATTAGGTGATACCCCTGATCACATAGCAATATGTGATCAGGGGTGATACTTAACTATCACGTGGCATACAAACATGGTGCATGTGCTGGGAGCACTATTACTGTTTAGAAAATGGGAAGCAGTTGTTTTTAATTTGATTAATTTAGAAGTTTAGTGTATTTTGCCAATAAAATGTTTATTTATACAAATATCCTGCATTTACTATTAACACTTATGATAATTATTCCATAATCTATACTTTTCATTGTAGATTTTGGTAAGATTATAGCTATACGGGTGCAATACCCGGTAAATGCAATTTTACATTTGAATTTGGCGGACTATTTAGAGCTAGGGCACGTGTGTTAAAATCATAAATGAATTAGTGACATCTACTCTCAAAAAATCACAATAAAATATCTTGCAGTAGTGTAGAAAACTGTTTTTCGTGGATACTGAAAAATGTGAAGTGACCAAATTTTGCATCTACATACCTTAAATGCACACTGTAATGTGTAAAGGTGCATTTTGAATCGTAAGAAGCGGTAAATTCTACACACCTCCTGATTGGTTCGTTTAAATTTCTCCGTCAACTTTCCGGACAAAATTTCTGAGTCTGAATTAGAGTTGTATGGTTGTGCCTAGCGATACGATATATCGATATCATATCGATTCAGTAAATAAGCAGACAATATCGATACACAATTTAAATATCGAAATGTATCGTTATAATTATTATTTTTTGCATTTCGCATTTTTACAAAATAATTTCTAAATTTTTTACATACAGTTGTTTTAATATTTATAAGCCGACTTTACCCAATCGACGTCGTACAAGTTTACTCTTGTAATAATTGTCTCTTTTACGAAACTGCTTGCTGCTCTGCCATTATTCTCCTTTAATTTATGACATTTGTTATACAGTTTCAATATATGCCTTAATATTAATTTGTGCTTTATTTATAAAAAGGATCGCATCGGTATCGATAATTACCAAGAAATACAATATCGATATCGTATCGAATATCAAAAATATCGATAAGCACAACTCTAGTCTGAATGCACCTTAACACAATGTTTTTTTTAAGTACCAAATAATTTATATAAATATCTGTTTCAGGCTAAGAACTTTAAGTAGAACTCTGCCCCAATTTAGAATTAAGTGGAAATCTCAAGTAATTCGAGCAAACACTAGATTTGGTACACCCACTGCAGTACCCAATGCCGTGTCTTCTACTAAGTGTTTAAAACCTGCATTAACAAGTCTTGCTCTTGTGCTATTTATTCTAAACAAACTCCATTGTGCAACTGGATGTAGTATCTTTTGTAGCTGAACTGTTGCAACGATATAAACAACGCTGTTAGTGACGAAATATTAAGATGTTGTATTGCACATTCCTAACATGTGGAACAAGGTTTTTATACACCATTAATTTATAACCGCATCGGTTGAAAACAATTACCAAGTAGAAAAATTAAATAAACACTTGGAAAAACTTTAAAACTAGTAAATTTATGTTGTTTTAAGTAGTTTATTGCATCTTACTTAAGTTAAATGTTATGATGTTTTTGGAAAAAATCTACTCAATTTAATAATTGCCCTTGGTATTCACGATCCAGGACGCTTCGATCTTTTGCTGTACTTTACTGATGGTGAATTTTGTAGAAGAAGATATTTGTAAAAACTGCTATCAGTATACAATGGCATTTTCAGGCCTTTATATTTAAGAAAAGGATAAAGAGTCCTTACAAAAACTTTTATTGAGGAGAGAAAGTAATTCTGACAAAAATTCAAAAATATAAAAATAAAATAAGAATGTTTAATGTTATGTTTTCCCTGCCTATTGTTACAGCACTATTACCCCGATGTACTAAAAATCTGGATTTCAAGATTTAGATTTCTGTAGCAAGCTGTCTATCTGAGGTGTACCTACTCTTAATACTTGTGCTTACATAGCTGTTGTGTTTATAAATTGCACTTTTTGTTTATTTGAAATTGTTATTTCTATTCATAGCTTTTAACATAATCTAATAGAAGAAATGTATAACTGTAAAATCTCAAGTGTTTTATTTCTGAGCCACGCTTAAACGCCTGGATCCGATCTATATTAAATAATAAGAAAAAATGTTAATTGTTGAATTGCTCCTTCAGCAATAAATATTCTAGAATTGCGTAGCTCTACTACATATATGTTTCATGTTGTATTAAATTTTCATTATTTCGTTGCTAATCACATTTGATGCTTGTCTGCGTATTTATCTGTGATAACAGCGGATTATGAGGTACAGTTTAAAGCAGTGACTGCAGTAATGAAATGCCTAACTAAAAGAGAAATTAGCCGCACACATCTAGGTTTATGTTTAGATTCTTTAGAGAGCAACAGTTACTTTATTGCTGGAAATAGAATTATAAATTTCCAGTGCTAACTTTAATGCACATGTATCGTAATCAATTTCAAATGTTTAATTTTCATCTGTTAAATAAGAATAATACATAAACATTTCTTTGCAAAATTTAACATTCAGTTACCTAAGTGATTTAGTTAAGTGAAAAGAATATATAAAGTTAAGTTTACATTAGGTTTAGTTTTTAAAGTTACCTAGGTACTTCATGATATATGGTGATATATACGCTGGTTGGGTGCTCTCGTTAAATTTCTTGTTAATTTTTTTTTTTTGATGATTCCAATAATATGTACTTAATGTAGAACATTAAGTCATGGATAATTGGAATATTCCTTAGAAGCATATCTGTACCTAAATAACAAAATCAAATTTAAAAACTTCTGACAGATATTTGAAATTGCAGAACTTTTGCTGGTCTACTTTTGGTCGAATAGCATTTAAACTATAATTGATATATAGTTGAACTTCGATAACTCGAACCATGACTTGCCAGAAAAAAAGTTCGAGTTATCAAGACTTCGGGTTATTAAATAAAATACATAATATGTAATATATTATTATTTAGAGGTGAAATTCGGCATAACCGAATATTTCGCCGACTTTATTTAAATTTACCATTCATGACTACTTATTTTAAGGTAAATCTAACTTATTTCATTTTAAGTTAGCTTAAAAAATACCAAAAAAGTATATAACCTGAAATCTAGCCTTTTTCTAAAATTTCCCGTCTGAAACATATAAATATTAAAAATATTTTACATTGAAAATAATTAATACCCCGAATTCAAAAAGTTTGATGTCTATGACTAATTAATTACCCAGAATTTAGGGTTTGTAAAGAAATTTCTGAACGAATGCATTATTGTTTTGTCTACTCTTAGCAGCAGGGCAATTTAATAATTAAACAATAAATTAGTTCGCTGGTGACGGCAAAGAAACTAAAATAAAAGCTACGATTTCTTAATCGGTGTAACAATAAGGCAGGGGCGGAGGAGAGGACATATTATGGTCAAGGGTTCAATGTTATTTAAACCATTATACAGAGAATCGGTTGTATTTAATTGGTTTTTAAATACGAACGCAAAACGCTCTACGATTCCCAGAAAATTCGACTTATCGAAGGTGGCGCCAAATATTCTGTACGAGTTATCAAGATATTCGAGTAATAGAAGTTCGATTTATCAAGTAAAAATTACACATAATTCTCACTCTTGACGCTAACGCCAACCAATTTGTTTCGAGTTATCAAAAATTCGAGATATCGAAGTTCGACTTATTGAAGTTCGACTGTATTAGCTTAATGTAAACTTAATTTTTTTGAGTAAAGTGCAGATTGCATTAGGTACTATATTTGTGAAAAATAGTGCATGAATGAAATTACATTAGGAATGTACACAGATATAAAAAGAACAAAAAAATTAGCTTAGAACTTCTCAACTGCACATGTTTGTATAATTATCTAAATTAATTTTAGTAACTGAGTTTTAACTGTAGCTGTTATACGTCTACAGAAATATATTTCTGTGTAAATAAAACAATTGCAGTTACATATGTGCTTATTTTTTCTGTAAATGTTAAGTATAGTTATTTCAAAGTCTATATGTCGCTTATAATAAAGTGTTTATGAAAACATTCCTCAACTTCCCTAATAAATGTAATGGGTTGTATAACAGCAGTAATGACTATGTAAATACTTGAAAAATCTGTGGCTTATTACAGCTAACGCAAATACTAGGGTGATTTCGTTGTATTCTTTATTTTTTTTTGCATATGTTCAACCTCATGGATACAAATCAGATCAATTGATACTGCTATAAATCTGGTAAGTATTTGAAATTGTAGTTGCTTTAGTGTAGTAAAACTTAATTGTTAATATGTAATTTATGTAAATAATACTGTAGGAGAGACACATACAGCTTCAAGTTTCTCGTTTCAACGCAAATGGCGCTACAATCGCCGCAAGTATAATACAGTAAAGTTACTCTGTAAAAACGCAACTTCAATTTTGGAAGGTGTCGCCATATTGTTGGATGCCTGCAGTGGTGACACCTATTAGGCATATGGCGAAATCCTTCCTCAATGACACCGCAGCCAACCAATAATTTCAAAGGTAATTTAGCGGGAAGCAGGATATTACTAATTAACAAAACGTCTTCCGGATTGGGACCGTATCATTTTGAGACAAAAGATTCAACGTTTCGCCCACTTTTATAAGGGGCTTCTTCAGGAGGAAAGGGAGCACTAAAAGAGCACGGTAACTCAACGTGTCAACCCCGCCAGAGGCGAAACTCTTTTAGCAAGAGGCAGAAAGGTAACGGTAACTCAACTTGTCAATAAAGCCAGAGGCGAAACCCTTCTGAAGGTTCAGAATCCGTAAGACGTTTTGTTAATACTGACACTGACCGTGGAAGTCTTCGAATTCAGCAGCATATTACGCCTATTGGGAAGTAAAAGCTAAACAAATTTTAACCGCCTCCGCAAATTTTTCTAGTAATTTTATACGTTCAAGGATATCGATGGGTTTTTGACAAAACATCGTAAGCGACAAATTGGTAATTTTACAGGAATCGACTTTCTTTAATAGATATGTTATTTCCAAGAAGAAAATACTGAAATTTGTATTAGAGACTATTGGCATTGTTAGAAATTGATTAGCGACATTAAATTTACGAGAATACGGCATTTTAGTTAAATTTGGGTGCTTACGATGTTTTGTCGGGAACATTTCATTTAAAATTTGTAGCTTAAGATATACATAAGATCTTTTGTTGGGACCAGGACTGTAATGCAACAAAGAAATAAAAGCGCAAGTGCAAGTTTTAGCGGTTTTATTTAAATGAAAAATATAAAAACCAAACTTGTGTTTTGCTGTAACTAAAAATTTAAGTCGTTAACGATAAAATAACATGTAACAGAATTATTTATTATCTGTATATATTTCGTCTTCCTCGTCAGTCTCTGCTAATGTGTCCGGAATATCACTGCTGGCACCAAAACTTTTGTATTCATTTATAAATCGTAGTGGTATCACATGCTTTTCACACAGTTCCATTAGATTAGTGTACTTTAGTTTGGAAATTTTCATAGGTGATGGGTATAGAACGTCGATTTGTTTTCGTGCTGTTGTGGATCGTTTACCTAAAAACATAAAAAACAAATTTACTTTCCTTGAGTTAAACAATGATGTACAGTACCAACCTTTATGTGATCCAAAAATTGGTAAAATAAATTCTTCAGCACGGTCTGAATAAGAATACTTAAGTTTAATCTTGTGTTTGCCTTTTATGAAATAGGCAATTCTGAGCTGACTGATTAGAAACTTTCTTCCGTCCTTCGATTTATTAATATTATTTGGCAACAAATTCTGTGAGGTCGTTTTCCAACAGACGAAGTCAGAATGTCCCATCTTGATCACCTCGAATGGTTTTGGGTTAACCCGGGCATTTGCAATTAATGTGGGCCATTCAGAAGGGGCCCAAACAATGCGTTTGTTTATAAACTGTAAAAATCTAAACTAAGCGCTTAGCTATCAGCCTGCCCATAGTGCCCATGGCTAAACTTTTTGTCTAATTCTACCACATAAACTTTTTGTCTAATTCTACCACAGATTACAGAAGATTTACTAAAAATGAAAATCAGATTTTTAAAAGTAATTGGTGATAAACTTTAGTTTATCGCAAATTATTTTTGTTAGATCTTATTTTTAATTGTTATTGAGGGCAGAGGTAAGTATTTAAAATTGTAATTTGAAATTTCAGTATACCTCCTAGCTATTAATAATTGCAATTTGTAACCGAATTTTTAAATTATGTTTTAAAATTTAAATTAGATAGTTAGGTACTACAAATTTTCTCGAAGAAACACTAGAACTTTCTGCAATAAAAATTACCCAATTAAGTTGGCAAGGAATCACACAGCACGTACAAGTTTCTCTAAAATAAAATTGTAACATTCTGCTGCATTATTATTTATGTTAAGTATACTGCTCGCCATAAAAAGCGTATCACCTAGTATAACTATTCCAATTTAAACAAAAATTGGTATAAACGTTTATTGTATTACCAAATATAAACGATTAAATTTTCATTGAAAAATACATCCAACAAAAAAAAAAAAATCAGTAATGAGTCGCTGCTCCCAGTAAATTAATACACTCTGCTACTCGCCTAGGCATGCTTCGAAGAAAATTATCTATGACCTCTTGAGGTATCTCATCCCAAGCTCTTTGAACAGCACCATGAAGTTGCTGCAGGTTCATTGGGCGGTTGGGGAGCATGCTCAGTCTTCGACCTATCATATCGCATACTTTTTCTATAGGCGATAGATCCGGTGACTTAGCAGGCCAGGGAAGAACATTAATGTTGGCGTGTTGTAAATACTCCATCGTTACAGCTGCTACATGAGGTCGAGCATTGTCTTGTAGCTTGAAAAGTAGCAGTTTCAACTTCCCGAAGGTAAGGTACTGCAACTGCTTCCAAAACTTGTTGGATATATCCATCAGCGTTTAAATTTCCACGAAAAAATACTAGAGGTGTTCTGCCACCTAAACGTATACCACCCCACACCGTGATGCACCTAGTAAGAGGAGTTTCCCGTTCAACTGCAAACTCCAAAAATCGGCGTTCTCCTCGCCAACGTCTGACACGTCTACGGTCATCGTGCATCCACAAGCAGAAGCGGGATTCGTCTGAGAAAATTACTCTATTCCATTCATCATCCCAATTGTACCGTATGAGGTCACGATGTCGATTTGTAAAAGGGAGTATTAGCCTTGGTCGATAAGAAATCAGACCAAAAGATTGAATGCGACGGTATATTGAGCGCATTGACAGTCTGGGGCCTACAGCTTCCAAAAAAATGTTTCCGACTGACCTTGAAGTGCTGTGTCGATCCCTGGAGGCAAGAAGTGTAAGTCGTCTATCTTCACGCTCTGTGGTGCTTCTAGGCCGCCCGGATCCTCGTCTTCGATGTTGTCTCCCTTCTTCAGTCCATGCTCTCCAACAACCAATAATTGTAGGAAGGCCTCTTTGTAAACGTCTTGCAATTTCACGAAATGAAAATCCTGCCTCATGTTGGCCAATAATACGACCCCTTTCAAAATCATTGAGTTGGCGATAATTAATCTGCCTTCGAGCTCTGGGCATTTTAACACTTTTATTGTTTACAATAATCACCAAAAAAACCATACAAATTGATAGGGTACAAACAAAAATTATTTGATAAACACATTTTGTTTCTAACAAAACACGCTCGGCAACGCGATAAACATGCATCTTTTTTGTTCAAATTTTAATCACTTTTTATTGGGACTTAAGCAAGTCATTTAAGATACATCTGATTTGAATAAAATGTTGTATACTGAGTGATACGCTTTTTATGGCGAGCAGTATATTAAGTTTTCTGTGTTTCTTGCCATTCTGACTACCAAAAAAAGGGACAAAAGTGAATGCGCAAACTGGAGAGGTATAACGACTATAACGTTGCTATGCATAGCAAGCAAAATACTTGCGAAAATACTTTTAAACAGAATTAAAGATGGAATAGAAAAGACAGTAAGAAACAACCAGGCAGGATTTAGAAAGAGGAAATCATGCATAGATAATATACACTGACCGGCAAAAAAATCCGCCATCTCGGTTATTTTAATAAGGTGTGTCCACTTTCTAAATGCACAAAGTTTAGATCAGCGTAAAAAGAGTTTTGAAAAAATTATGTTTCTGATTTTAAGAACAATGATTATAAATACATAATTACTAATTTAGAAGAGAAGAAGGGTCGTTTTCTTCAATTGAACGTAATTTCTTCTTGACACCACGCATCACTGTTGGGACCACCTCCATGTCAACTTTCTTTGTACAGGATTAAATTCTCTTGATGAGCTGAGCGTCGGATTTTGCTTCCCAGCCATTAGGGTAAACCAGATTTGACAACAGTGTCCAAAAATATTCTACAGGCCTAGCTTCTGGTATGATTTGCTTCTTTAGAAACATAAGCAAAGTTTTTGGTATCTAAAAATTCCTACTTTTTTTTAATAATGGCAGCTTGCCAAATCGGGCCGGAATAGAATATTGTCATTTTCGTGTGTAGTATTACTATATTTTTCAAATTTAATTAAACAGTATCGTACATATCTATCACTATTGCTTGCAAAACCTTTAGAGGGTGTGATGTACATCTGTGAAATGCCCTTCTTTGAGGTAGCGCACCAGACTAACACTTTTGCTTTAAACTTTTGTTTCTGTATATATTTCACTTCTGGTAATACAGTTTCGTGCTTTTCTTTGTAGTAACCTTTATTAATTGACAGAAAACCATTCGTAAAAGTGAAATATTTTTTATCGTCCAAACTTAACACAACATCTTTCTTTAAATAATTTCGACGAAGTTTTCGACATCTTGTGTGTAAAATTTTTAATTGTTTTTCATTATATGTTGGTGCTATAGTCCGTTTATGATATTTTATACTCGAATTTTACAAATTTTTGAATGCAATTTTTGAACACTTTAAATTTCTTTGAGAGTTTTCGAAGACATACCCCACCTTTGTATTTTGCACATGTCTTTAACTTTTCAAACACTTAACTTTCTATTTTTAGGTTTTTTTTGGTAAGTTTTCAACTGGCTTCCCCTTCTCAAAATATGAAATTATATTATAAATTGTTTTGCGAGTGTTATCTTCTTCTACAAAATGAGACACAATCGCTTTTTATCACATCGTCCAAACATTTTAGACACTCTTTCACGCAAAACTGTTTGTTCACTAATTTTTATTACGAAAATTTACAAATAATCGCTTCCAAAATGACAAACAGCTGAGTGACACGCGTACGTAATAGACATAATTTTTTTCAAAGGCGGTTACTTATGTTAAATATGAACGCGAAATTTGTGCATTTACAAGGTGGACATACCTTATAGCGGGATAGTTTTTATTTATGATGTAGTAATGATGAGTAAGAAGATGAAAGCCGATATTTCAAAAATGTTTATAATATTTACAGAAATTTAAACAAGTGAATATTTGATAAACACCTGATAAAGAAAACAGAGATACAATTTATAAATATCAAAACCATAAATTATTTCTCAAAACGTGAATTTTTCGCGTTTTCATAATACAAAACACCTGCCTTTATAAAACACTGCAGCTGTAAATAAAACTTTTATAATCTAGCAATTCTTAAAACTTGCCCAGATATATTCGGCGTTAGATAAGACCGCTTGTAGACATAACCATAACAAAGTTGTAGATTTGTAGAAGTATGGCCAGTAAAGTTTTGCAGGTGTTTAACGTTCAATGGGCCGTATTAAATAGAAATTGATTGTTACTATTATTAGTCAAGTTTTGTTTTCGATAGATGAAATTCATTTTTATTTATTTTATCATTACCAGTCTATTATATAATTTATTTGTTTACGTTTGTAGGTTCTTACATATATTATATTTACTCGTATCGATTAACATTTTTACCTTTTTTATGTGTATTTTAGTATTTCGTCAGAAGTTGCTGAACTGAAAGTTAACTAGTTTAATAATGCAGTGATTCTTAACCGGAGGGCCGCGGTCTCGTATGTAGTTTTTATGGGGGCAGCGAAAAGTTTAAAGAACGTTTTTGGATTTTAAAATTCTAGAATCTTTTAAATTAATAATTTTTATTTTTTCTTGCATACTCAAAAGTATGTTAATATTTATTGCTATGTTTATGTAGCAGTAGTCGCTAGGCAAAGAAAGTGCAGGTGTTGACTGTACGTTATATTTTATAATTTTTTATGTAATGTAATAATAATTTTTTTAAATCAAATTTAATAATTATGTTTTTCCAAATCACGGGATCATCAAAATATTTTTATTTGTTTGAAAGGCCGTGGCTAGTAAATTGTTAGAAACCAATGGTTTATGGTTTAATGAATGAACCATATACATAATAATATTGTTGTTTGAGTGATGTTTCGTGCTTTCCTTAGAACTTATGTAAAATTTAGTGCTAAATAATCAACAATGTTTGGATTACTAATGATAACTGCAAATGAGAAGAAGAATATTAACCGAAAAATATCATTTTCCCTCACAAACCCTTCACAGCGGGAGGACGCAGGCTTTCTGGGGTCCCTTTTTCGTAAAAGCAAGCTTTAAAAAGGGCAATATTGAAAGTCTGCAAATCATTAAAAGAAAAAATCTGAGTTTATGTTTCCATTATAGCTAATTGATGTAATTCGAAATATTTACAGTTGAAACCTGCATAGGTTGCGCCTACAACATTTATAATATGCATATAGATTTTTTTAATTTTCATTTAATTTCAATAGACGTTCTGGGTAACTTCCAAAATAACGTGGTTTCTATTTTTTTATTTCAACCACTCCAGCCCGTAGGATAATTTCATGGCGATCGGATGTTAAAAGTTAGGAATATTTAAAGGCGAAACTTTTCATAAATTTTCATATAAAAACATTTTAGAAATCTGTAAGGAATATACTTTTTACAAATCTTCTAACCAGAAGCCGTTTAAAAACCTTCAGCAAAAAAATATTTAGATATCTATAATGAAGAAACCCTTTGTAAATCGTCGAAGGAGAACCTTTGTTGCAATTTTCAAATCAGAAACTCTTTAGAAATCTTCAGCAAAGATACCGTTAAGAAAATTTTAAGGAAGTAATAAATCTTCAAAAGAAAAGTTATTAAACATTTTCAAACGACGAACGATTTTGAAGCCTTCAGCGAAGAAGCCAGCTAGAAATATTTAAGGGCGAAACTGTTTGTAAATTTTGAGGTAGAAACTTTTTAGAGATCTTCAAACCAGAAGCCCTTTAAAAACCTTCAGCAAAGAAACCATCTCGAAATTTATAAAGAGAACGTATTTTCATGGATCTCCGAGGGAAAATCCATTTTGCAAGTTTCAAACCAGAAACTCTTTAGAAATCTTCAACAAAGAGACTTTTAAACAATTGTAAGGAAGAAACTTTTAGAAATCTTCGAAGGAAAAAGTTGTTAAAAATCTACAAACGAGAAACCCTTTTGAAACGTTCAGTGAAGAAAGAAGCATTTAGAAATCTTTAAGGACGAAACTTGAGGTAAATTTTGAAGTATAAACCTTTTTTAAGAAATATTTAAGATACTTTTCATCCCCTCGACACTGTGAAGGTATAAGAAGGTAAAAGGAAACGAAGATACTTTCTATAAATCTTCAAACTGGAAGCCCTTGAAAAATCTTCAGCAAAGGAATCAATTAAAAATCTCTAAAGGAAAAACGTTTTATAAATTCAAGGAGAACCTTTGTTGGAATTTTCAAAGCAGAAACTCCTTAGAAATCTTCCGCAAAGAGACCTTTAAGGAAGAAACTTTTATAAATCGTCGAAGGAGCTAGCTGTTAAAAGTTTTTCGAGAAACCCTTTTGAAACCTTTAGCGAAGAAATCATTTTAGCAATCTTCAGGGATAAAACTAAGCTTTTTATAAATTTTGAGGTAGAAACTTTCTAGAAATATTTTAGAAAGATAATTTTTATAAATGTTCAATCTAGCAGCCCTTTAAAAACCCCGAGCAAAGAAACCATTTACAAATCTATAAAGAAAAAGTTTGTTATAGATCTTCGAGGAGAACCTTTGTTGCAGTCTTTAAACCAGAAACCCTTTAGAAATCTCTAGCAAAGGAACCGGTAAGAAAATAGTTGTTAAAACTTTTCAGACGAGAATCCCTTTTGAAACCTTCAGCGAAGAAACCATTTATTACAAAAATGTAAGGCGAATATACACACAAGATTCTAAGCAAGTGGAGCCCAAAAGCCAAAAAGGAGAAAGGAGGAAAGCGTTAAGAAATATGCAAAGATATACAGTTTTTTTGGTGTACCTACCTCAACTCATACACAGTCTGACAAAAAATATTGCAGATTATAGTAGAAGAAGAGCGACTTCAAGTAATGTGGATACATTTTTTGTAGCTAATGATAGCGAGAAAATAAAACCATCGATTATGTACTTGTTCAGCAGGAAGGGAAAGAAAATTTTGACCAATACTGAGACCAGTTGAGACTGATTATTTGATACATATCTATAATTAATGACTGTGACGGGCAAGAACAGCTAAAAATCAATTAATCATTCCTTGGATTCGAGAAGTTACTGATCAAACTTGCAGAGATTTGGAAAAAAGACTTAACTCAGAGATAGATAGATAGACAAAACAAGTGTAGGGGACATAACTACGACAAATATATGAAATACAACAATATTATCAGGTGAGTTATATTTATTTATTTATTTACTTTTATGAAAGGCCCTGAAATTTTCAGCTACGCCACTGTTTATGATCATCTGTATACATCTAATTCCAGATTTTAATCATCATCATCATCATCATCAATAACATCCAAATTAAAGGGTGAGTTTCTATTGTTAAAATTTAGTTAATTGTTTTTTTTTAATATCAAGACTTAAGGTGCCATTAGAATAATGGCACATGGGAATAATCTAGTCCCTCCCACAAGGAAACAAAAATATGACATATTTTGTCAAAATCAAGCAATGTAAATGATCCACACTGTAAAATAATTGAATCGGATTCTTTATGGAAATGTTGTACCTACAATGAACGCCACTGCCTTACAAAGTTATAGGTAAATATTTAAATAAATCTAGAGATCGTTTACAACCATAGTAAATTAGAAAAGTAAAGCCGTTTTAACCTAAAGCTTATTTGGTGCAAAAACAAATGAAATGACTAAATAATAAATATAGTAAATATGCCTTAATCCCCCTCTTTCCAAAAAGCACGTTAAGCCTTGACAGAGTGTATCACAGTGTATCATATGCCAGAAGAGATTTAATCGTGGTGATGGGTGAATTTCCGGCGTATTCAGAGTAGTTTGCGGTTATGTTTTCTTGGACTCCTTTGTGAATATATTTTGTGAGATTTTCTGTGAACGTAAATATATGAATTTCAGTGTATGATCGGTTTTTGGAAACAAAATCTGAAAATTTTGTTCCTTAAAGAAAATTAAAGGAAAATCACATTTAGGATTTCGGGATCAGAAACTACGCCAGAAAACTCAGGAAAGATTAAAACTTCGCTTCTGACCTAACAATTGAAATTGCTGACGAGTAAGTTATTGTTTGGGCTGTTTTTATTCCTTTATTTTGGTTTAGAATTATGTACAATAATGCTCGATGGTATTTTTAATATGTTTTATTTTCGAAATGAGTCGATATTTGAGGTAATTTAAAGATTGTTGCTAATACATTCTTTAAATAAAATCAACTGTTCTTTGAACACCAAAAATTTCAATAACAAGAACAATCAGTCTCACCTTTAGTATCCAATTAAATAAGGCAAACACACAAGCTTACGGTGATCATTTCGTGTAAAGTTGAGTTTGGATACCCCTCTCACAAGCAAAAAATAACAATTGATCAACAGTTTAGTTTTAGAATTAAAAATTGGCGAAATCAACAACAATTTATTATACAGTTTACCGCACAATTATAAAGACATTCGCATTATAGATTATAGATGTTTTAAATTGTATTAGGTAGGTTATAGTAATTAACGTCACAAGTCCGGGAACTCATATTTTACAGTACGAGTAAGATGTTTAAAGACGAGGCGACGCAAGGAGCCGAGTCTTGAAACTCGAAACGAGTACTGTAAAAAGAGTTCACGGACGAATGTCGTTATGTATTTTATTTCATACTGTCAACAATTTGATTTTTAATTTTTACATGTGACGCTTTTTCAAAACGTCAACATGTGACATTACTGTGTCAAAGCCGGTAGGTGTGGCTTGGTTAGACTTTTACGGGCTCTGATTGGGTGCATAAAATAACTGTCCGGAAAATGTTGCCAAGCAACATTTTCCGGCTCTGATACCGTAATAGCTCATTTTCCGGACACAAAATGGCGCCGGGAAACTGAATTTACCAGACAGTATGAAATAAAATAAATTACTTTTATAACAACAGGTTTAATCGACGACCTTGATGACGATTCTATGCATACACAAGACAATAGTAATTAACGTCACAAGTCCGGGAACTCATATTTTACAATTTACAGTACGAGTCAGATGTTTAAAGACGAGGCGACGTAAGGAGCCGAGTCTTGAAACTCGAAACGAGTACTGTAAAAAAAGTTCACGGACGAATGTCGTTATGTATTTTATTTCATACTGTAAACAATTTGATTTTTTAATTTTTACATGTGACACTTTTTCAATAACGTCAACATGTGACATTACTGTATCAAGGCCGGTAGGTGCGGCTTGGTTACTTTTACGGGCTATGATTGGGTGCATAAAATAACAGTCCGGGAAGTGTTGCTAGGTAACACTTTCCGGCTCTGATACCGTAATAGCTCACTTTCCGGACTCAAAATGGCGTCGGAAAGCTGAATTTACCAGACAGTATGAAATAAATAATATTTCTGCACGCACAATTCTCACAGTTACAGCCTAAAAAAATTGAGAAATCCTAAAGAGCACCGAATAATATATTATTTGAGCAGGTGATTTTGTATAGAATTTTAATTTTAATATTCCATAGTTGGATTTTCGATTTGTTACCTAGTTTGTTGAGTATTATCCTGCGTTGGTAGTTTTCTGAAGTATTCTTTTCATCTCTGTTGTATTCAATTTTCTTTAACTCTTACATTTCCAGTTTACAGTTCTTGAAGGATTCTAGGATCTTATAAAACAGTTTTTGATTGTTTCTACTGCTCTTCTCTAGCTCTCTTCCAAACTGCTTCCGTGTTTCCTTTTTAGCTTCTTTTGCTATTGTTCTTTTTCCTTGATGGGCTTCCTCTTTTCGTTCCCTTCGGTAATTTTTCCATAGCTTCTTTTCTTAACTTTATCGTTCTACCAGTGGCGGCTCGTCTAATGACGCAGGTGAAGCGCTGCTCCACCTGTATTTTTCAGTTAAATGTTTTTTTTTATTCAAAATCAAATCATTTTAATTTTTTTCGTTTTCTTTAATTCAGTTGATATAACCAGAAAAGAATGAAATAATTACTTCCATTCCTAAATATTAGTAGGTAGCTATATGTCGCACACAGTGAGTCCTGCAGGTTATGCCGCTCCGCAGTACATATGTGTTCTGTGGTACATACTACAGGCCAAGCGTTCAACTGAAGCAGGTTTGCTTAATTATACAGGAATCCTGCGTCAATTTTCGTATGTTTGCATACGAGCCGTTGCTATGGAAACGGCAAGCATGTGTACGGAGAGTGAAGGAGATTCAACACCTGCTTCCTGCTTCAGTCGCAACCTGCCTTCTGGTTTGGGTGGTCGTTACATACAGTGGCTCCCATTCGTATTCGTACAGCGCACATTTATTTAAAAATTATCAATAGTAGTACAAAGATCTCTAAACTCTAAGCAATAAAATATTGGAAAGACAGTGAAAATTGCTGACACTCGTATTCGTACGGTTTAATGATCGACAGCTTGCTATACAGGGTGTTTCTTAAGTAGAGGTCAAAAATTCAGGGGCGTATTGTGAGGCCAAAGATAAGGTTTTTTTGTTATATAAACATGGGGTCTTGGGGCAGCCATTGTCGAGCTACAGAGTGTCAAAAATTTAAAAAATAACTTTTTTATTTTTAATTTTTATACCGCTTGAGGTGTACATATTTAGTATGTCGATGGGTATAAATCAAAATATTACCAGCTTTAGAAACTCACCAGTGGCAGAGGTGTGGATATCATTGGTCATTGGTTATCAAGAAAAAGCATATCACCCTGTATAATTTTGCAAATAAAATATGTCATCTAATGCGGTATTTTATTAGCTCCAGTTTTTGTCTCTTTACTTTTTTCGTATTCCTAACCAGCGACAAAATTGATTTATTTGACCGAGTGAATTTTTACGATATTTAATGAAAATTTATAGGAGGCCACGCAAAACAACGGTATTAATAAGAAACTGTCATCTTATTTAATTATTGTGTGTTGTCAAATTAAGCTAATTTTTTAATAAAATCAAGTTTTAATCATGGCTTATGCCTATTCAAATGCTGAAATGGCTAATATGGTTTACGTTTATCTTCTTGCGGATGGAAATGGTACTGAAGCTAGGCGAATGTACATTGTAAGATTTCAAAATCATCGAGCTCCAAATCCAAGAATGTTCAAAAACATATTTCAACGTCTTTCGGAATCAGGTTCATTTAAGAAAGGTCCGATTCCTATAAGACCCTGTCGCTAAGCAGTTAGGAATACGAAAAAAAGTAAAGATACAAAAACTGAAGATAATAAAATAGCGCATTAGATGACATATTTTATTTGCAAAATTATACAGGGTGGTATGCTTTTTCTTGATTACCTATGACCAATGATACCCACACCTTCGCCATTGGTGAGTTTCTAAAGCCGGTAATTTTTTGATTTATACCCACTGACACACTAAATATGTACACCGGATTTAGTAAAAATCCTCAAGCGGTATAAAAATTAAAAATAAAAACCGTTATTTTTTAAAATTTTTAACACTCTGTAGCTCGACAACGGCTGCCCTAAGACCCCATATTTATAACGTATGTTCATAAAAAAAAAAACGCGCAGCAATGCCTGGAAATGATATTCATATGTAACATACAGCCTAAGACATAGTTAAAACAAATTTTCAAAGCACTAGAGTTTTTTTTTTAATGAACATACTTTATAACAAAAAAAAACTTTATTTTTGGCCTCACAATACGCTCCTGGATTTTTGACATCGACTTAAGAAACACCAATATTTGGTTGATTGCCTTTGTTATATATGACTTCCTGGAGTCGCTTTGGCATCGATTGCACCAATTTTTCCGTTTTCCCAAAATATATTTTTTTTAGTTTTACATTAAGCGAACCAGGGTTTCATTAAAATTTCAAGTTGTAAAATAGCGAATGAACCTGAACTTTAAAAAAGAAATTCAACTGTGGCGCACAAACGGAGGGCTGCCCTTGCAACTCGACCCTCAAAGGGGCTAGGGGGAACCTAATAATCTGATTCACCCATTCCTAAAGTCACGAGCCGCCACTGTTTAAATTGTATTAGGTAGGTTAAATAAATTACTTTTATAACAACAGGTTTAATCGATGACCTTGATGACGATTGTATTCTACACGCACAATTCCCACAATAACAGCTTACAGAAATTGAGAAATCCTAAAGGGCACGGAATATGATATTTTTTTGTATACTTAATGGAAAACGCACATTTTAATATGCAGAAAATAGTAGATTTTAATCGTTAGCAATACTTTAAACATTAACAACCAATACTTTACTCGTTAGCAACACTTCACTCATTAGCAATACAGTAACACACACCTATTTTTTCTTGGCAATTATTTTGTTTGTTCTTTGTTTACTTGTTACTAGTTACTATGCACGTGTTGCAATTGTTTTAAAGCGTTGCTATGTTGCCGTTAGACATAACCTTGATAAATTTTACAAATTGTCTAGAAAATTAGTTTCATTCGAACTTTTCCATTAAGTACACAAAAACATAGCGTATTCAACGCGTAAGAAAAGTGGATTTCTAGTTCGTGGAAATTTTAATTCACTCGCTAACGCTCGTGAATCGAACATTTTCCACTTGCTAAAAAACTACCACTTTTCTTTACTTGTAGAATAATCTACTATGAGCAGGTGATTCTGTATAGAATTTTAATTTTAATGTACCATAGTTTGATTGTCGATTTGATTCCTAGTTTGGTGAGTATTAACCTTCGTTAGTAGTTCTTTGAAGTATTCTGTGTAGTATTCCATTTTCTTTAACTCATACATTTCCAGTTTACAGTTCTTGAAGAATTCTACGATCTTATAAAACATTTTTAGTTGTTTCTACTGCTCTTCTCTAGATCTCTTCCAAACTGCTCCCGTGTTTTCTTTTTAGCTTCATTCTGTTGCTATTGTTCTTTGCCCTTTGTGGTCTTCCTGTTTTCATTTCCTTGGGTAATTTTTCCAAAGCTGCTTTTCTTTAGTCTCCTTCTTAACTTTATCGTTCTACCATGCTGTGCGTTTTTTTTTGTTTATTATTGTTTTATTTATTCCACATACTTTTGCTGCCGCTTTCTTTAGTACTTTGAATCTTCCTCAACGTTCTTAAGTGTTGTTGCACTCATTTTCATAATTTTGGTCTGAGAACTCCTCCTCTATGGTTTCAGGACTAGTATACTCTTTCCTAAACTTCTGGTTTCGTAGTCTGTATAGTCTAAGTAAGTTTTAAATGGTGGTTGAACGGGTCTTTGTTTCCTCGCCCTATGCAGTTTCAGATTTAGTTACAACAAGATATAACGCATATCCGTGTCCCGCTCTGATAGTGAAATTTGCCATGCGTTGTATCTTGTTGTAACTAAATCGGAAACTGCATAAGGCGACGAAACGAAACCCCATTCAACCGCCATTTAAAACTTACTTCGACTATAAACCTTCATAGTTTCTTTGTCTGTACTTTCCTTTTGTGTTTCCTTGTTGTCTGTTGTCGTACTTATTCTACCTGTGAACTCTGAAAAAAGGAAGTGGCCACTTCGAATTTCGTAACCACATTTTATTCTTACATCCTTCATATTTCTTATATTTGTTATGTAATAGTGAAGACGGTTTGTTACGACGACGGTCGATTCGACGTTTTTTGAGGAAAACTTATAGTATAGGTCGTCTAGCGAATATACAACTCTAGCGCTTAAAATTCCTATGCAGTGGATGCAGGTGCGATGTGACTGAGTCATTAATCTAAAATATGCACAAATGTCCCCATTACATTTTCTATTGGTACGTTTCCAACTCTTGCGTTTAGATCTTCAGCTATAACAACATATCCATTTGAGTTGATGTTATTATATACTTGCTGTAATTTTTTGTAAAAGTTTTCTGTCTTTCCTTTCTTGCATTCTTCTGGGGCGTATGCCACAAACACGGAAGTTGCAATATCAGAAAACATTGTGCAAATTTTCATTTGGATGCTGTAATTTCCAAGAAGCGTCTAATCGGCGGACGTCATGACAAACCCTGTTTAGTCTACTATTGACATTTCCTCTCTACTTATTACTTCTCTTGCTATCTTATGCATTTGTTTGTGTTGCTAAAAGATAGTTGTAGTGATAGGATTGTTATCTGACCAGAATTACAGTAGTCTCTTGCCATTAACTTTGTTCTTTCTTCATGACGTCCGATTACTTCTTTCCATTTGGTATGTTCATTGCCGACTGTTGAATTAAAATCATCCATCACCAGAAAAAATCCTTTGAATGTTTCTACCGCGTTTTGAGGTTCATTTCAAAATTCATCCTTTTCAGCCATTAAATTATTTTCATTATGTCCATAAACTTTACTTATTACCGTGATTATTGCATATTTGTAAAATTCTTTCATAAATAACCTCCCATTCTCTCGCCTTTTTTTGTGATTTCTTTGCTGATTACGTATGATAATCTCCTCATGCAATCGATTATTTGTATATTTTGTACCACCTTAATTTTGAATTATGAATGGTAATTAGAAACTGTGTTAGGATACAGTATGTTTGTTGGAGTTTTGTGATTAATTGAGGATTTTATTATAATACAAACAAATATTACAGAAAACTGGGTTGGGTGACTAACTTACCAAAAATTAAAATTCAAAATACTCAGTGAAGATTTGCGCTTAACTACTGAACATATCAGCTATTTAGCTTTCGTCAGATATATGTAGCAAGTCGAATATGGTTTAGCAGAAAAGCTAAAACACTGTAGCGTAATGTTTTAACCCCATGTTGCAGTTTTCTCTATTCTGTCGAATGTAGTTGCTTGGCTGCGAATATCTGATGATATGCAAGTATCCTGAAACCATAATTGTATGCTCCGGACGGATATCGATCAGTAGATATAAGCAAAGTATTTTAAGAAGTATTTTGATTTCTTATTTTCCCTTTTCTACTAAGTATAATTGTTTAAGAGTGTTATTCTGATTATTACCCTCATACTTCAAATTTGAATTTTCAGCCAATCACAACTTAAAATTCTAAAGCAACGAACCAATTAACAAATCATGTCAGCGACTAAGCTTCTCTTCCTGTGAAAAGCTTCTCTTCCTGTTTTATCTTGTTTTAAATGACGTAAATCAGCATACTCATAAATGTTTACAAATTTTTCTACCTTATTCAGGTAATAATCTATCCAAATATAATTCGACCTTTTATTTTTCTCAGGCAAATTTTGAATTTTCAATCTCAATCTTGATTTCCTTATAGCAATTTGACTCAACAAAATGTCAACAGACAAAACGACTCGTCCCTTCGGGACTCGTCGTTCTCTCAGACATTTTGTTTCGTCAAATTTCTAGGCAATCAAGATTTTGTTAAAATTCAAAATTTACCGTAAAAAATTCAAGGTCTTGTTACATTACCCCCGATTATTATTAATTTTTAACAAGCATTACGCCGAATTGAACTCACGTAACATTTGCAGTTTCCCGAAATCTTTTCAGATTTTGTTTTTTTTTAAATGCCTTTAAATAATCATTGGATTTTTAGTACATTTAGGTTCGTTCTTGTTACCTTTTTCGTCGTTACGATTCTTTTAATTTGAATTTTTTTGAGAAAATATTAGGTAACGTAACATTTACATTCCCAAACTTGCGTACTTCATTCCTTAATAATTTATTTTTTATTTAAATTTTTAAAGATATACATTAGAAACTAGTCATTAAAAATCGAAAGATAACATTATCCTTGAACGTATAATTAATTTTTATGATGTGTTTTATAGTTTATATTTGAAATAGTCCACTATAAAATGCACATCCGTGGGATCTTTGATGATGCAAGTGTGGTAGTGGTCTCAATCTTCATGCTTGGCCTTGAAGAAACATAATTTCGAAGTTGGAACTGTCGAAAATGATGCGTTTGAGTTCTGCGCGCGAAAAACAAAATGGCCGCCACCGCAAACACTTTTTCCAATTTATCTAAGTAACCATTAAGATTACGAAAAAATGTTTTATACAAAAAATATTGCTACATCAATTCTACACAAAAAGGGTCATTACAAAATTTTATGCAGGACTAACCGTTTTCTCAAAAAGTTTCCAAAAATAAAAATGAATATATTTATTTACATGTGTGACATTATTTCTAGGGACAATATTATTTCCAGGGACATTATAAGTAATCCATAACAAACACCAATAAATTAACAAAAAAAAACCATCTCCCATATGTTTTACAATATAGGTAGGCATAGGAAATTGAAAGATAAGAAAAGTACCTATATAATTTTAACGTTTAACGAAAAAACTTTATAAGAAATACAGTTGTTACAGATTTATATAGACAGAGTATAGACAAGCAATACTTTCACTCGAACAATGACATTTTTAATTACAATCATCGTCACTTTCAATGCAAATCTCACTTAGCCCTAAATCTGCATCATCGCCTTGCCCGCACTCTCCCATATTATCACATCGATCGGAATTACCTTCGCACTTATACATTTCGGTACACCGGAGTCCATTCGACTGACACGTACATAGAGGAGAACAACGTCTTTGGGAAGATGAGCAGCGACGAAGTTCCAAGACAAGCTCTGTAGTACAAGGTTTGGTACAAGCAACTGGCTCGTATGTGCTTCCTACTTTCTTCCATCCAAAATCTGAGGGTGGTGGGTTAATGGGATGCTGAATGAGGTCATGCTTCCACTCCAAATACTGAAGATGGGCCCTTAGCAAAGTCGGATCCAGTGCAGATCTTATTGGAGGAAGGTTCTCACCTTGACATTACTTCTGGGTGAACAACAACCATCTCACAGCTCCTATGTGAATCAGTGTTGTTTTGGGGATATAGAGCTGACAAATGAACGCTTCCAAGTTAGCCCTGGCATCTTCAGTGTAATCCCCAATTTAGCCAAAAGCTTCTAGCAGCTTATCACTTATAGAATTGAAAGTTTTCCGCCACTTTATTTTACCTTTGCCGGCAAATGATCCTGTTACATCTGCTCCTGAAAGTGCGTGTAATCCAGGGAGTGCAGAGGCTTTCAGAGGTCCAAGTGCTCTGTAAATTGAACGTAGCTGAACATACGTTTTCATGCAATGGCCAAGGAAAAATGTAAACTCTTGCGAAAGTTGGAGATATCGCCTTAGTGCTAAAATTAGGACATCAGAATCAGGGGAGAACACATGAGTAGTTTTAATTCCTTTCTATGCTAAATACGCTACATGTAATATGACCTTTGTGCCCGCCTCCTCATGCTTACTTGAAAGAGTAGATACATCATCGCCATGTGATGAAGCTGCTTTGTCCCTCCAACTGATTACGAACCTTTTCTTATTGGTCACGCCAAATTGAAGAATCTGATTGGAAAGGAACTCTGTCAGTTCATCCTTCATCTTATCATGGGCCAACAATTTATTCATTGGTATACTTCCAATTTTTGTTTCTGGCCCGATTTCGTATTGGATTGGATCTGAGCCTTTTTGCCGAATCACTCTCATCGCTTTCTTCAATGAGTTTTCATTGTAAGAGTCGAAAACAACATGGACCTCACTGTAATTTGCTGAATTTTTGACCGATGCATTTGCTGAAGCTTACACCGAGATCACGGCATGTCTTCACTGTGTCAGGTTTGTGGTAGGTGCGTAGAAGCGCCATGCCATCCACTATAGCAGCTTTTTCCTGTAGCTCTTCATTTTCTTCTAAAACCGCTCCTCCAATTTCTCCACGCTTCCAAACCATTTTACCCCTTTACCTTTTATCCCTCTTAAAAATTCCATCGCCCCGGGTTGGATGTTGTTCTCGTCTCTATCCCTAATAGCTACTTTGTTATTGTCTTGATTATTATCATACGACATGTAGCATCCTACGGATTTAACGTGTGTAACTTGTTCTTCTTCTTCTGTCACATCCTGCTTAAGGGTGTTGATGAGGGTTCAAAGCTGCATTTTTTTTAAACGACTTGGCGTCGTGAACTTTGTTATATCCCCATTACACTAGGGAAGTGTGTTCCCTGCAGTGGTTTCCCGTTGTTTTCTGCAGAGTTTGTGAACATGTATTAAGTGTATATAGGTCCCAGCATATATTATCTATAAAAATCTTAGATCTGACTGGATACTTTCCTTTAAATGCCATAATCTCTGTTTTTGACTTTGATATTTCATAGTTGTATTATTTTGACAAGATATTTAGACGGCTTGTTGCAAATCATCTGAGGTCGTTAGATTGCCTGATTGTCTGGAAACAGTAAGGTGTTAACCTTTCTGTTTGATTTAATTGAATTCTTTGAGAGGCTTTCTATTTCCAGTTTTTGGGGAAATCTATGTATAAGTCGAATAAAACGGGTGATAGGCAACAACTTTGTCTGACTCCCTGATTTATGTGAATCAATTCTGTTTTTCCGTCAGTTATTGTCAATCATGATAACTTTTGTTAGGTGTTTCGGAGATCCTCTTTCTTCCAATATTTGCCATAACTTATGCCATGAAAATTTATCAAAGGCCTTTATATAATTAAGAAAGGCTATGTGTGTTTCTAAATTTTGTTCTTGATGTTTTTCAATTTATTGTTTTAAGCGTAAAAACAGCGTCTATACATGAGCGTCCCTTTCAGAATTCGTTCTGTTCTTTTTCGAGCAGAGTGCCTATAATTGGTTGTATCCGTGTAGTTATTATGCGAGCATACGTTTTATAACCTGAGTAGATGCCGCTGTAGTTATTGGTATCGGTTCCTTTTCCTTTATTAAATATTATTCTACCACATGTTTATTAGGTGCAGTATAATTTGAAGAGAGTGCCCCATATTTCAGTAATTCTACATTCATGTTATCTATACCAGTTGCTGTAAGGCTTTTTAGTTCATTATCAAGCTCTGCTATTGTTATATAATCCACGATTTCGCTGTCGTTGTGGGAGTCTACATTTTCTATTTCTTCTTTTATATGTGGGTTATACCACAGATTTTTATAATGTTCAGTCCACTTGTCATTCCTTCAGTTCCTATAAGCTTTCTGGTTTTCTAAAATAGCTATCTCAATTTCATCGTTCCAAATTTTCAGTCCTTTCTTTTTGTAATTGTTCTTTGTTTTTCCAAGTATCTCAGAAGCATTTTTATAATACTGTTGAAATTTGTCCTTTCTTCTTCTATTTCATTTCCTGAATTTATTCTTGTTAGTGGGCTTTCCTACAGATGTCTTATGCCTTTTTCTTGTAATAGATAGGTTTTATAGGAAGTTCTTTCTCAGAACTTTTCTTTGTTTTATTCTTAACCCAGAGTTGTGGTAATTGGTAGTTTTACTTTTAACTAGATAATGATCAGAGCCAGTTTCTGCATCTCTAAATACATGTGTGTCTCGTACCAAGGTGGCAAGTTTTTTATTGGCCATTTTTTTATCAATAATGTTTTTTACCCCCTAGTTGTCCATGTACATTTATTAATATCTCTTTTTCGCAAGAATGTATTAGTTATCTCGATTTTATTAAAAGTAACAAATTGACATAGTTCTCGTTCATTATCATTTATTGTTTGTTCTCCTTGATCTCTAATAATATGTATAACATAATACAACAGGTATTTTTCCTGCCCTTGCATTTAGATCCCATGCTATGATTATAAAGTTGTTTAAATTCTTTTTGGAGATCTTCAAAATATTTTTTTATTCATCCTTCCTGGCATTCTCTGGAGCATACACGCCTAGTATGGTGAAGTGTCCTCTGTTTGCAGGTTTACTGTTATTATTCGTTCAATCACATATTTGTAGCTGTCCACTAGTTTTCTAAAGTCTTTATCTAATAATATGGCTACACCAGTTTATCTTTTTTTGTTACCGAATAGAATTAGTGCATTCTTCAGCAGATTAACTGAAAGATCATTCCGCTCACATCACTTTTGTACTATCTTTAGTGCTTGTTGTAATAATTCCCAAAGGATACTTAGATGCCGTCCAGCTACCAAATAGTTCCATCATCAACATATGCTTGTGCAAATACTCCTTGCCCTTCTAATGCCTTTAATAAGCCGTCCATGACTGAGCACCATAGATGAGGTGACAATCAACCTTCTTGTTGGCAGGCTTTCTTAATTGAAACTTTCTCTTTACACTCCCCTACAGTAACAGTTAACCTGTTTATAGGACTTGTTTTGTCCATTCTATTATAGATGTCTGTCCATCCTTTCTTACTAATGCTTCCTCTATGGTCCCAGGTTTACATGATCGAATGCTCCCTGGATATCAAAGAAGCATCTTCTATATTCTGATAATCAACCTATGTAGAGCAGTTTCCATCGACCGCTTAAGGATGTAGGCATACTGGTTTCTGTGGAATGGTTTTTCTTTAAGAGGTCCACCCATTAAATATCTGTGTATCAATTTCTTCATCGTTTTAAGAAAATCCATGCCAAACTTATTGATTGAAATGCTTAGCGATCTGTATAAGTTTTCCCTGGTTTACGTACAGCAGAATCAAAACGAGAAGGGCACGTGACTATGCGCTGTATACCAGAAAGCTTTCGGGCTAGTCCGAATTGTTACGCAAGGCGAAACACTTTGTTATTTGTCATTAGCGTTCGTGGTATTTGTTTCGTTCGTTTCGTGTTTAGTTAAGTTAAAAATCTTGTGTTACGCCACTGGAATTTTCCCGCTGCGTAGATCGTTGATGACGTGCATGTCCATGTGCAGTAAAGCTGTTAATCAAAAATATATTAAATTTTATTTGAAGTTATTAAGTAATGTTCAAGACAAAATGTATCAGATGGTTTTTTGCATTTTTCTTCAAGTCTTCGGATAAAGAATAAAGCTCTTTAGATTAATTTATATATTTTCTGAACGTTTGTTGTAGCGGCGTTGGCATTTTATATACTGTTCTGCGGGATTTTCGCTATCAGTTGATGAAAATTAAAAATTAAACATTATACTATTTTAGCAGTTCTGTTTGTTTAATTTTTAATTTTCGGCAACTGGCGGGAAAATATCAACAGAAGTGGTGGGGGGTGGGGTGGCGATAAAATATGTTGTCGCGCCTACTCGTTGTTGCCATGTTGAATTCTTATTACTGTTTGATCAAAATATCCGGCGAATGTGGTTGTTCTTCAAGAGGTATTTATTTTTATTTATTTTCGGGCTGTCTTTTGCTTAATGTTGTTCTAAATTTCTGCAATTTGTTTCGTGAAAGTTACACAAACAACAAAAAAACTGTGGAAAATAATTCCAAAAATTGTAACTTTACGTATTAAGGTGTGGTGCAGTAGTATCAGTTTCGATATGTTTCAGAATTAAATCTATCAAGTATGAAACTATGGAAAAAGAAAAAGGTTTATCTGGAGAAATGTTTTAAGGGTGCATCAGTAGTAGAAGTTTATATTTTCCTGGTGTTTAATTGAAAATCCAAAATTTCTATCAAGGTCAAACAAGTCTCAACATGCAAAGTAATGAACATGGCCGCTGTGGCTGGTGTAGATGAATGGCATTTAATTTATAGGTGAATATTAAAGTTTTTTTAATCATAGGAATTAGACAAAGTTTAATTATTGCAATTTTAATGACGTTTAGTTATTTTTAGAAAAATATCCATCTATAAAGAGAATTGTGTGGGCGATTAATGTGGATAGCAGGTGAATCATACATACTGATAGCACATACCAAAGAAGTCGGCATGCGTGATTGGAAAAGATACATAAACACATGTGTTTACTTTAAGTAGAAAACGACACCTGCAAAACAGGCATGTGTTAATGTGGGGCAACTGAATTCGGACTGAGGTTGTGGAGTTGCAATTCGAAGAAAGAAAGGTTAGTGATGTAACATATGCTTTGATGAATAGGAAAATTTTATGTCAATATCAGATATAAAGCATATTTTAACCTTATTTAGATACCGAAATTATTAGTATCAGAATAGCAATACATACGGAATTCTTAATAGATATTAATAGACTTGATTGATATACATCTTTGTGTTGATACAATAAAGTAAATTGAAACGCTGATATGAAGCATTAGGTGCGTTGAATGCAAAAAAGCAACTGTCTCCATCTCCTTCTTGGCCTTCCCTTTTTTTTCGTATAATCAGGTTCTTTCCATGCAATTTTCTTAACCGTTCTACTTTCCGTCATCCTTTCTAAATGTCCTAACCATTACAGTCTTCTTTCCCCTACAGTTTGTAAAATATTTTGTTCTTTATATAGTTCATATATTTCCGCGTTTTCTCTCCTTTCGTACCCCTCTTCTGTTTTCCTCCCTCCAAATATTCCTCGTAGTATCTTTCTCTCCCACTTTAATAACTTTTCTTGCACTCTTTTATTTAGGACCCATGTTTCACATCCATACAGCACTGTTGGTTTTAATATTGTCTTATATAGCCTTAGCTTTGCGTTTCTCGACAAATGTTTTGCCCTCAACCAGTTATTAATTGCACCCACGCACTTATTACCTTTTACTAATCTCCAGTTCACTTCTTTCTCTTCTTGGCAGGTTCTGGTTATTCTCACCCCTAAGTGTATTCATCCACTACTTTGAAGCTCGCTTTTCCATATCTTGTTTCTACTTCTATTCTGTCGCCTAAAGTTGGTACGGCCAGTGCTATAACTTCGCTTTTCTCATGGTTAGTATGTAGTCCCATCCCTCTCGCTGTTAGCAATATTTTTCCCGTTACTTCTACGAGTTCTTTATAGTTTCTAGCTATTACAGCTACGTCGCCTGCGTAAGCTGCTATCTGATGGCTTTTGGTCATTATGCTTCCTTCTCTATTTATTTGACTTGCTCTGACTATCTTCTCCAGTACCAAATTAAAAAGTAGTGTCGATAGAGGATCACTTTGTCTAAGTTCTGTTCTCAGTTCAAAATCCTCTGTCGTTTCACTGCCCACTTTTACATTAATTATGGTTCTCCTTATTGTCATTTCTGTTACGTCTATCAAGTTCTTAGGCATGTTAAATTCTTTTATCGCCAGTATCAGTTTACTCCTGTTTACTGAGTCGTACGCTTTTTTAAAGTCAATGAATATTACCCATAGGGGATTCTATACTCGTAGCAGGTCACCATTACTTCTTTCGTCATAAATATCCGATCGATTGTTCCTTTTCCCTTCCTAAAGCCCGCCTGGTAATCCCGTAGCTGTGGATCAATAATACTTTCCAATTTCACTTTTAAAACTGTTGCCAATACCTTATAGGTCACATCTAGCAGCGATATCTCCCGGTTTAGATACAGTCTGTGACTTCTCCTTTTTACTTTCCATATTTTAATATTGGTATGATAGTTTAGTGTTTCCAACTCGAAGGCATCTTTTCTTGTCTCCATATTTCTGTTATTAATTCGAATATACTGTTTCTTAAACTCTCTCCTCCAAACTTAATATTCTCTGCTGTTATTCCATTATCTTCTGCACTTTTATGATTTTTCAACTTATCAATATTGTCAAATACTTCATCTTTAGTTGGTTCTTCTACTTCCACTTCTTCTTGCTCTTTCCCTATATTTACACACTGAATATTCTCTTCAATTTCCTCTTCGTCTACGTTTAAAATTTCTTCAAAATATTCTTTCCATCGTTCTTTAACTTTCCTGTCATCCCCTACTAGCTCGCCTCCTTTATCCTTTATATACGTAGTCTGCTTCTGGTAGCTGCTTTTCCCTTTCTTAACTTCTCCATAAAAGTTTCGAATCTCTCTCCTCATATAACAATTTTCTATATCTTCAGCCTTCCGTTCATTATCCTCCCTTTTCTTAGATCTACACATTTCTTTAACTTTCCTTCTCTGTTCTTTATATTTTACTTTATCCTCTTCCTTCCGTGTTTGTATAGCTTTTTGTCGCAATAAATTCCTACTAATGATCTCTTTCTTACATTCTTCATCCCACCATCTATTCTTTTTAGTCTGTCTTCCTTGCAGTATTGTCTTCTCCGTAGATTCCTAAATTATCCTTTGCAAACCATTCCATTTTTCTTCTATACTTTGTGTTTCCTCCCTTCTCCTTTCTTCATCCCTTGTATTTCTTGTTCATATTTTCCTTTTATATTTCTATCTTGTAGCATTTCCATATCATATACTACTGGTCGTCGTGTCTTGTTTATCCTTTCTCGCTCCCTCACCATTATTTTTCAAATCTATCCTAACCAAATAATGGTCCGAGTTCATGTCTGCCCCACGACAAGTTTTTACATTTTTAATAACACTGCTGTATTCTGCCGCTACCAATACTTGATCTATCTGGTTTGCATATCTACCATTAGGGGCCCCTCATATCTCTTTATGAATCTCCTTTCTTTTAAAATGTGTACTCATAATTTTCATTCTGTTCTCTGCAAACTCTACTATTCTTTCTCCATTGTCGTTATCCTCAATATGCTTACTCTCTCCCACAGTTATGTGTCAATATATATTCTCCCATCCTATTTTCGCGTTAAAATCTCCCACCAGCATTCTTACGGTCCTTCTGTTTAGCTGGTTATATATCTCCCCTAACTTTTTGTAAAATTCATCTTTCTCTTCTTCGTTTTTCTCTTCCGTAGGAGCATACACGTTCAGAATGGTCAATTCCTTTTCATTTTTAACTACCATGTAGCACAGTCTGTGTGATACTGGTGTAAACCTTTTAATCTTGTCTTTCCTTTCTATATTAACCAAGAAACCTACCCCGTATCTTCTTGTATTCCCTCCACTTGTAAAGAGTATAAACTTCTCCATTTGCATTATGTCTTTTCCTCTTAGGTGTGTCTCTTGTAATGCTACTATGTCCAATTTATACCTCTCTGCCTCATGCATTCGGTTCATCACTGCTCCTTCTTCATACATTCCACGCACATTGCAGGTTGCTAATTTCAGGTTCTTGAGCGCTACTTCCTTTCTTCTTTTCTGTACCCTAGTTATCGCACCTTTTACCTTCTCGTCTTTCTTTTCTTTTAGCCTTACTTTTGTTTCAAGCTTTTTACCGAGTACTGCCATTATTTTCTCATCGTTTTTCTTTCTCTTTACCATTGACATTACCATTTGTCGGTGCGGTTTTTCGTTGCGACCTAGTTTTTTTGCTCTAGTCTCACGTAACCCTTCTTTGTAATCGAATCAAAGTCGGAGCAAATTTTTTGTAATTTTCCTTTTTTCCAATTCCATTGCCATATTTTTCCATCCACTACTACCTTTTTGTATTGCATTGTAACTCTCTTACCCTTGCCCTTTTCTTCCTTAGTGTAATTAAGTATAATTTTCTGTATTTTCCTTTCTTCTTCTGTTAGGTCATTATTGATGAATATCTCTTTTCCTTTTAGCTTGCTTTTGTTTTTCATAACTCTCATTTGGTCTTCCCAGTTTTCGAACTTGACAATGGTCATATTCTTGCCCTATCCTTGATTTATTTCAAATGCCTTGTTTTAACTTTCACTCCCAGCTCTTTCAATAGGAATTGCTTCACTTCCTCCTTTGTCTATTCCAGTTTGAATTCCTTTCCCATTATTATTACATTATTTTCCTCTCGATTCTCACCCTTATTTCAATTTTACACTCTAGATTTTCTACCACTTCTTTAAGAATTCGGAATTCTTAATAGATATTAATAGACTTGATTGATTTTCACAAGAATTCTTTTCTTTTTTCGATTAAAAGACGTTTTTAATAACTCTGCCTTTGTTGAAGGCAATTCGTGCAATTGCCTTTATATCTTACTTCTTCAGACTTTAATCGCTTTCCTGATCTTTGAGCTCTACACTCCTGCTATACAGGGCGTATGAAAAAAGCCGACAAATAGTCACATCATGAGAAACTACGTCAAAAACCTAACAAGAAACTTCAAAGTTTCCACAATATCTTCGATTACTAAATTTTTTTAAATTTGGCAACGTTGCTACAACTTTTACTTTTTACCAATGCTGCTATTTACAATTAAAAAATAATAAACTAAAAAAAACAACTTTTTATTCAAGACTAGATAACAATTTGTAATAACTGTTCAAAATGACCCCCTCCAACATCTCGACACCTTCTCCCTCGGCGAATGATGCCGTCATTCTTGTTCTGTAACATATTTATTATTTTCTCTTATTGTGGCGACTGCTTGCTGGATTCTTTCTATCAGCTGCTGTTCTGTGTTTATTTTTTCTTGATGGACGAGCTCTTTTAAAGTTCCCTATAAGAAGAAATCAAGACAGCTTAAATGCAGACTTCTTGCACGCCACTCTGCCGGACCACTTCGTCCAATCCATCTTTCAGGGAACTCCTCATTTAACCAGGTTCTTGTTTGAATTCCCCAATGAGCTGATGCTCCATCCATTTGGAACCACGTACTTCCTCTGGTTGTTAAAGGGATGTCTTCTAATAAATCCGGCAGGTTGTTAGTCAGAAACTCCAGAAAATTGTTTGCAGTCAAATGTTGGGGTAAAATATGTAGTCCTATTAATGTAGTACCAAGAATTCCAGTCCATACGTTTACACTAAATCGTACCTAATGATGGGTTTGATAAACAACGTGTGACCGAAAAAATTTCACCTCAAAGTTTGCCATGAAAAATATAAATCATGTCTTTGCTAAAGTCAGACAACATAAGCCATTAGAACTACTAAATCTAAAACCACGCCTAACAGATAAAAATTAGAGCAGATTAAATTATTCTAAAAACTAAAATTAAATACAAATTGAACAGAAAAATGTTATTAACGGAAAATTATTTTAAAGTAGTTGAGTTATGTGACCTCCATTTTCTTGGTAGCAGATTTGAATTCTGTATTTAATAGAATTAGTGACTTTTATATGCCTGACAGCAAAACAGACATAACCTCACACACCTCACATAACCTATAAAACAACAGCTGACATTTGAATGGCTTAAAAGTCGACATGCCTAATTTTGTGTTTTCATGTTTCATAGCCAACTTGAGGTGAAATTTTTTCGATCGCATGTTAGCATGGGGGTTCTCGTCACTCCATTGTGAATATTGGAAATCCCATTGCGAGTAAAAGTGGCTTCATCCGTCCATAAGATATTTTTAATGAATCTGGGAGTTTGTTCTTGCTGACGAAGCAACCATTTACAAAATTGCATTCTCCGCTGATAATCTTCTGGCAGTAAACCTTGCACCCGTTGATAGTGAAATGGGTATAAACGATTTTCTTGTAGTAAGCGATGTACTGTTGAGTGATCAAGGTTTAATCTACGAGCTACAGAACTAGTACTTAGTCCAGCATTATTTTCGAAGGTATTCAGTATCTCTTCCTCCTCATCTGGCTCCAGTACAGTCATGTCGGCCGCGACCTCTGTCAGTCGCATAAGGTGCAAGTCTTCCTGTCGCCCGTAATCTCATATCTAACCTTCTTATCACATTTGATCTAGGATGTCTTCTATTTGGGTAACGTTGCGAGTACAGTTGTTCAGCTGCATGAAAATTTCCAGCCTCGCTTAAGATTAGGTACATATCTGCATATTCTTGAAGTGTATATTCCATAATACAATATTTCAAAAATACAGTACCTGCTAATTAAACGAAATAACAACTTTTGAACAAAAACACAAAATATCAAACCAAAACACAACAAAATAGTAAAAGAAACGAACAATTTTCGAAATTATTAAAGCAGTCAAGCAGTTGCCGAGAAATCAAAATGACAGGAAAGCAATGTTGATCTAAATTTCGAATTTTCCAGTAGTTACTTAGAAAAATAGTGCAGCGTTGCAGAACCTTTTCAATTTTGCTTTAATTGAAAACATATTATAGCCAAACTCCAAGCAGAAAGTGTTAAAATACTAATTGGTTGTGTTTCCTGTTGCTTAAACTATGACCAGTCAGTCATTATCATTTAATAATAATTCACCCTAATAAAAAAGTAGTATCCTACTTAAGACTATCAATTACTCGATAACTAAAGGGTTACCAGCAAAAAGGGGCTAGAGTTTTTTGCTTACTTCTTAATGCTTCTTCCCATGGTGTGCCTATTTGTTGGCTTTTTCATACACCCTATTTATGGGAACAGCTTGTGTTTTCCCATTCTTTATTTTTTCTTTAGCTACGAACCTATTTTTTCTTCTTATTTTATACTTTTATTTTCGTTTTAGTGTTCAACCACCTCTCGCTAATGCATTTTTCTCTTTGATCTAATATTTTCTGGCACAATTCCTTTATCTAATTTCTTCGTAAAAGATACAATTTGAATTTATTTCTCCTTCTCGCCGCTACGCGGTCCGTGTCCAAATTTCGGACTCGTGCGCAATAAGGTTGCCTTCTGTAATTTGTGTTTTAATATAGTTACTATTCTGTGGAGCTTTCGCTATCAGTCGATGAAAATTAAAAATTATACTATTTTAGCAGTGCTGGTTGTTTAATTTTTAATTTTTATTAACTGGCGGGAAAATATCATCGGAAGTGATGGGGGGTAGGGTGGTGGTAAAATATGTAGTCGCGCCTACTCGATGTAGCCATGTTGAATTCTTATTACTGTTTGATTAAAATAGGCGGCGAATCGCGAATGTGATTGTTCTTCAAGAGGTAATTACTTTTATTTATTTCGGGGCTGTCTTTTGATTGATGTTGTTCTAAATTATCTGCAATTTGTTTCGTGAAAATTAAAACAAAAAACTGTTGCTAATAATTCTAAAAATTTACGCATTAGGGTGTGGTGCAGTATCTAACATCAGTTTGGATATGTTTCAGAATTAAATCTATCAAGTGTGAAACTATGGAAAAAGAAAAATGTTCATCTGGAGAAATGTTTTAAGAATGCATCAGTAGTAGAAGTTTATATTTTCCTGGTGTTTAATTGAAAATCCAAAATTTCTATCAAGGTCAAACACGTCTCAACATGCAAAGTAAAGAACATGGCCGCTGTTGCTGGTGTAGATGAATGGCATTTAATTTATAGGTGAATATTAAAGTTTTTTTAATCATAGGAATTAGACAAAGTTTAATTATTGCAATTTTAATGACATTTAGTTATTTTTAGAAAAATATCCATCTTTAAAGAGAATTGTGTGGGCGATTGATGTGGATAGCAGGTGAATCAGACTTACTGATAGCAGCACATACCAAAGAAGTGGGCATGCGTGATTGGAAAAGAGACATAAACACATTTGTTGCGGTTGTGGAGTTTCAATTCTAAGAAAGAAAGGTTAGTGATGTAACATATGCTTTGATGAATAGGAAAATTTTATGTCAATATCAGATATAAAGCGTATTTTAACTATTTACTAGTATCGGAATAGCAATAGGTACATACGGAATTCTTAATAGATATTAATAGACTTGATTGATATACATCTTTGCGTTGATACAATAAAGTAAATTGAAACAGTGATATGAAGCATTACTTGCATTGAATGCAAAAAAGCATCTGCAAGCAAATTTTAACTGAGTTTTATTGAACTATAATTTGCTTCAGGTGCTATAACTTGTACATTAGGCAAGTCTCTTTAACTATTCAACCTATGCAAAATTGAATTAAATTTTTAAGATGAATTTAATGGTGCGAACCTTAATTTATTATCGGCTTTTGTTTTTGAGCTATACAAGCGAACATTAAATTTTTTAGAAGTCCTTTTTGAGGTTGTAACCCGTTTGTTTTGTAGCGATACAAACAATAAAAAAAGGTATTCTTAGGGCACTTCTTTATGTAGATTTTAATGGTGAAATTAGATTTTTAATTTGCTTATTACGTGTTGTGTTATAACATAAACTGTTGCTTTTTCAAATAGCTATCATAGTTAGGTTTGACACTTAAATTATTGACTTTTTCAAAAATATGTGGCTTAATACATTTATTTTAAATAACGAATGAAATATCAACAATTTTCTAATATTTACAAATCGTAATTGCACATAATTATCAAGCAACCCATGGGAAACAAAAATGAATAAAAAATAAAGTAAATTACTGTCCTGTTAAATTGAACAGTAGGTATTCGTTTAGTTACGTAGCTTTGCTCATGTAGAAGTAAAGTGTAAAGTGTAACTGCTTTATCGTTACAATGTTTTTTTATCATAAATCGGAATATGATGGTTTGAATATACACTCATCATAACTAACACATATCCAGGGTGGCTCAGTGGTAGAGCGTCAGGCCTGGGTCGAATCCCTCTGGCGACCATTCATCGTTGGGCACCTAATAATTAACGATGCTATCCTCCGAATTCAGGCCTAGGAGGTAGAGTAACAAGGTCTTCCACATACATACATATTACACGCTACACATAGTGCAGCATGTAGATAAAACCAACTTCGTAACATGCAGGGACAGTGTAGAGCCTAATATGTTAACGCACCAGCCTCGACACCGGAAGGTATAAGAGGTTACAGGTAATACAAATTTAACAATATCTATGACATCACATGTTGTCTGATTTCTTGATTTCGTACTCTATTCCTTGTTGTCTTTCCAACTATCGCCCTCAAGGTGTTCATTTCCGAAGTTCTTAATAATTGCTTGGTTTTGCTAGTTTCTGCTCGACACTCTGCTCCATATATCAGTAGCGATCTTACCATGCTTTTTTGTAAATTTTTATGTTGCTTTGTGTGCTCAGATATCAATTTTTCCATATAATGTCGCGGAGATAGCCCGATATTCTCAATCCTTACCTGATGTTTAACTTTGTTATATAGGTTGCGGTTACTGGATATATTTACACCTAGGTACTTACAAACTATGACCTGTTCTATTATTTTTCTATTTATTTATGGTTTGCATCTTATAGGGTCTTTAGCAATTAGGTAGTGACTTTGTTTTGTCTGTTGATATTAGCGTTATATTCTTTAGCGGTAATCACAAATTGATGTAACATAAGTTGTAAATCCTCTTCTGTTTCTGTGATAAGAACAGCATCATCTGCGTAACATACGATGTTAAATTTCTTATTTCCGAGTTGATATCCTGGTTTGTTTCGTACACTTTCAATTATTTTATCCATTATAACAGAGAACAAAATAGGGCACAGGGAGTCACCATGCCTAATTCCAGTGCCAGTTTTAAGTGCTTCTATTAATTCTCCTTCGACTTTTATCTTTGTCTGTGTTTCTGTGTTTATATCTCTTATAATCTGTCTTAAATCTGTGGGTACGCCTTTCTTTTGTAATATTTTGCAAAACTTCCTCTAGTCGTATATGGTCGAAGGCTTTCTCTACCATTTCAATCAATCATTTATTGGTGTTACTCTACCGTACAAGGTACTTACACAAGTCAAAGTCAATGGACAAAGCAAAATAACATAAAATAAAATAAGAACATAATAAATAAAAACCTAGTAAAAATAGTAAAAATAATATTACGCATAAAAAATAAACAATAATTACAATTAGGATAATAATAATAATTACAGATAAAAGCAAAATTTATATAAAAACAAAATTAAATAAAGACACAAACCGAGTCACAGAGCAATGATATCAGCTAGAAATTCATTGTAGTTGTAATATGCTTTGCCTATTAAGAAGTTCACCAATAGGCGTTTCAGTTTAGTGAGAGGTAAACTCCTTTTACTCAAAGGTAGTTTATTATAAAAATGGACAGCGAGGTACCTCGGAGCCTCGGACCATCCTGACACCTTCCTAGGCGCCAAAAGTATGATCTTATGTTGTCTTTAAATCTGGTTGGTGAATTGACCCCTGAGTTTGATAAGCTATTAAATTTTTGTGGAGATATAGGATATTTTCCAGTATATATAAGGAGGGCACACTTAATATTCTCTCTGAGGTAAAAAAAGAACGGCAGTCTGCTCTATAAGAGAGACCTGTAATAATCCTTAATGCCTTGCGTTGGAGACGAAAAACGTCCTTCGCTCCAAGAGAATGTCCCCAACAGATCACTCCATAGGATAGATGAGAGTGACATAATCAGAAGTATGCCTGCTTTAGGGTTGATGTAGAAGTACAATATGCTAAGTTTCTTAGAGCAAAAATTGAAGAACTTATTTTTGTGCAAATTGAATTTGTATGATTTGCCCAGGTTAAGCCTGGATCGAGGTAGACACCAAGAAATTTAATCTCGTTTAGCTGTTTAGCAGGTATTTTTGGTGTTGAAAACCACGATGTTTGAGTCTTTGCGGTATTGAGGAAAAGTTTATTTGCTGAGGACGACTCAGTAACACTTTGTAAGGCTTGTTGAGTAGAAATATTTAATCTGTTATGGTCGGAATCGCTGATCGATAGAGAACTATTATCCGCAAATAGTGTGAAATGTACCGATGGGTTACTAAAAGACAAGTCATTAATATACAGGGTTACTGGTAATTCGATACATTCCTTTGGAGATGTGATGGGGCAGGAGCTAAGAAACAAATTTAACCCTAATATACATTATGCGAAACTCAATAGTTTTTGAGATATTTCAATTTTTGTGTTTTTCTCAAAAAAGTAGATCTTAATGTCTTTAAAGTTAATTTTAAAAAAATCTGCTTAACATTTTTTGAACTTTCTTACTGAATTACTTGTCCCACTCTATGGTCATCCGTTTGGAATGGAAAATATCCGGAAACATTTCGATCATGTGAAAATTTTAAATAAAAACTTATAAAAAATAATTTTTAAAAATCAGCTTTGAAAATTACCAATTCGTTTTTCTCAAAAATTCTCAACATAACATGCGTACAAATTATTTTAAAAACTTCCTTATTTCAACAGGTCTCTATCAAGGTACAAATTATCAACGTGCCCTTAATAGTTCTAATAAAAAAAATAGTAAAAGTGATACAGGTAGTACCTAAGGTTATTATTTTTGGATAAATAGTAAAAAGTAAAAGTGGGCGTAGAAAAAAAATGACAAATCGTTCATGTCAGCCAGTCAGTCCTCGACTTTGATGCTTACGTTTGTGTATTATTAACTGACATTATTATCTCCGTGTAACTTAAGTTTGTTGCTCTTGTTGAGTTTGTTGCTGAAGATTTTGGTTTAGGTCGTTGTTGTTGTTATTGCGTTTTAAGTGCCATGGCCACCTACACCAATGCAGAATACGCTGACATCTTTGTTATTGTGACGGCGAGAATATGAACGTCGCTTCCCTAACCGTCGTATACCAAATGTTCGTGTATTCGGTACGACATATCGAAATGTCGCTGAAATTGGCTCTGTGAAACGTAGACAAGATAACGCCGGTGTTCCTCGCGTTCATCAACCAAATGATGAGGAAGAAATATTGCGACATTCTGATGAAGACCCAATTACTTCAACTAATAAAGCCACAAGACTAACCGGAACGTCACAATGGAAAGTTTGGTTTACGATACGCAGTATTCGATGTCATCCTTACCACTATACTCCTGTCCAAGGCTTTTATGAAGGTGATCCTGGAAGGAGAGTGGAATTCTGCCGCTTTATGTTAAATTCAGATGCAGACAATGCAAATTTCTTACTAAACATTTTATGGACGGATGAAGATGTTCCTCTCACCGTGAAACAGCGAATAATATTTCAGTACGACAGCACGACGGTTGTCCAGCTCATTATCGGCTGACAGTACGACACTTACTCGGTCAAGGTTTTTCTAACCGTTGGATTGGAAGGGCAGGACTTGGCCAGCGCGAAGTTCAGATTTAACACCTCTAGATTTCTACGTGTGGAGCCATATGAAAGAGATGGTCTATGAAACACCAGTCGATACGGAGAATACCTTGGACAAAGGATAGTCGACGTTGCCCAACACATACGGCATATCCTCACAAACAGAGTAACAAAGACGGAAATAAGAAGACGCTGCCGTGCTTGTATACGGAGTAGGGGCTCCCATTTTGGGCAAGAAATGTAGTACAACTTTTAAATTAATTCAGAATTAAACGATTACCTTTACAATACGGATTTTACTGTTTATCCAAAAATAAGAACCATACTACTTGCATCAGTTTTACTATTTTTTTATTAGAACTATCAAGGGCAACTTGAACATTTGTACCTTGATAGATAGCTGTTGAAATAAAGAAGTTTTTAAAATAATTTGTACGCATGTTATGTTGATAATTTTTGAGAAAAACGAATTGGTAATTTTCATAGCTGATTTTTAAGAATTATTTTTTATAAGTTTTTATTGAAAATTTTCACATGATCGAAATGTTTCCGGATATTTTCTATTCCAAATGGATGACCATAGAGTGGTACAAGTAATCCAGTACAAAAGTTCAAAAAATGTTAAGCAGATTTTTTTAAAATTAACTTTAAAGACATTAAGATCTACTTTTTTGAAAAAAACACAAAAATTGAAATATCTCAAAAACTATTGAGTTTTGTATAATGTATGTTAGGGTTAAATTTGTTTGTTAGCTCCTGCCCCATCACATCTCCAAAGGAATGTATCGAATTACCAGTAACCCTGTATATTAGAAAGAGCAAGGGGCCTAGAACGGAACCCTGAGGAACACCAATGGACAACTCTTTCTTACTGGACTTCACACCATCTGCAGCCGCATATTGTGTTCTGCCCGTAAGATAATTTTTGATAAGGGCAATACTGCCTTGGTCAAAATTGTATGCACTTAGTTTTTTAATAAGTAAGTCATGTGACACAATCAAAAGCCTTGTAAATATTTGATTTGATTCAAAGAAATGTTCGATTCTATTGGAGATACACTTTTCAAAGATTTTAGAGAAGATGGATAGCAAAGATATGGGTCTGTAGTTTGATACCTCACTCTTTTTCCCTTGTTTAAATACGGGAATAACTTGGGCGTATTTCAGTGCTGTTGGAAATATATTTTCCTTGAAACACGTGTTTATTATTTTGGTTAAAGGGATGATTATCAGGTTTTTAATATTTTTAATTAAGCTCACTGTGAGTCCATGTGGATCTTTAGTTTTTTTTGTTTTTTAAGGAGGATATTATGTCTCTGATTTCAGTAAAAGTAACTTCAGTGAAAGAGAATTCCTGCAATGGGATACTACTTATGTTGTGTACTAGAAGTACCGGATCTTATATCTTGTTGAATATTAGATGCAACATTAACAAAAAAGTTATTAAATTCCTCTGCAGATATTACAATCTCCCTATCTTTACTTTTAATGTTACCCCTAAACTGATTTATAATTTCCCACATACACTTTATTGGGTTGGTCGCATTATTTATTAGGTTGTCATTTGCAGTTGTTTTTGCTTTTTTTAACTCAACTTTGTATAATTTCTTGTACCGATTTCTTTGTCCAAGTAGGACCTCGGAAGGAAATTGTTTATAGAGTTCATTTAGATAGGCGCTTGGTGTTCTCGCATGATTTTCAGGTTTTTATTATACCAATTAATTGTATGTGCTTGAGATTATTTTTTATAATAAGATTTTAAAGGGAAGGCCTTTGTATATGCAGAGCCTATTACTTCTAGGAATAATGAGAAGTTTTTATCTGTACTAATAAGATTCTTTATAAACTGGAAGCTACTATTTTCTATCAGAGAGAAAAATATTAACCTACCGTGTTTAGTTATTGGTCTGCATGTTTGTAGAGTTAACCTTTTAAGGGATTTTTTTTTAATGGAATGTCAAACGTCATAAGTTAACCAAAGTCATGGTCAGTAAAAGCTGTATCGATTAATTTGGTCTTACACCCATTAGGATTAAAGTTGATGAAGATGTTATCTAAGCATTTACCTTGCCTTGTTGCTCCAGTTATCATTTGAACCAATCCATAAGCCTCCATCAAACGCTCTAAAACAAGACAGTGTTTACTATCTGTTCCGAAGTGAACATTGAAGTCGCCTGATATAATAATTTTGTTATTTATATTTAATGACAGAGTTTCAAGCATCTTTTCTAATACCTCCAAGAAGGTGTCAAATTGACCCGAAGGTGTCCTGCAAAGACAAACTACATATAAACTAAAATCTGTGAGGTGTGAAGCACATACTTCGATACATTTTTCAACTGAAAGATCCTCAATATTTACCAGAGTTACAGAGTTGAAATATGACTTTGTGTATATTATAGTCCCACCTCCTTTACAGTAATTCCTGCAATGTGATGCAGCTTTTGAGTAACCGTTTATATGAAACAGTTTCATTTCTTCATCAGTCATCCAGTGCTCACTGAGGCAAATTATGTCAATAGGTTCATTTACTAAGATGGCATCAAGTTCCGTAACCTTGTTTTTTATTGAGTGGATATTCATATGATAAAGGCCTAATTGATTACTGCCAGTTGTTGAACCTTGCTCTTGTGAAGGTGTTGAAGATTCTGAAAATGGTTAATGAGGGTACCTGTTTGACGTACTACAAAGATCGCATCTATTTAGGGTCGATTTTTTCGGAAGCCTTGTTCTTCACTGATATCTAAGGTGTTTTCTATTTTGCTGAGAATTATTTTCAGGAATAATTTATGAACTCAGTGAAGTAGAGTGATTCCTCTATAGTTCTCCAGTTTCTTCTTATCACCTCTTTTAAAGATAGGAATTGTGATACTAGTTTTCCAATCTGATGGTACAGCTCTATTCTCTATGATAAGATTAAACAATTTTGTCAGTTCATGCATCATGTTTTATTGATTCATTTTTTATGTCGTCTGGAGCTGGTGCTTTACGATTTTTTAGTTTTGACACTGTTTTTGTTATATCTTCCTTTGTTATCGTTGTGTCAGTTTCATAGTGCTTCCTGTTCTAGTGTTTGATTTTTACGATTTTCTATTGCTTCCTTGTATAGTTCGTCAAAGTATTTCGTTCACTCAGTTTTACCCATTTTGTTTACTCTAATTGTTTCTGCTACTTCTGCTTTTCTACTGCAGAGTATTGTCCATGCTTTCTTTTGGGCACCATAGATGTCAGATGTCACCTTCCATATTTTTAGTGAATGCTTCCCAATATGATTCTTTTATTTGTCTTATTCTTCTGTTGGTTGTATTTCGTTCGTGTATGTACTCTTCTTTATCGTCTAATTTTCCCGTTGTTTTGTAAGTTAGATAAGCACGCTTTTTCTTTTCAGTTATCTCTTTAACTACGTCAGTATACCAGGGGGTCTTAGTTTTCCTGCTTGACTTGATGTTGATTTTCCTTGTTCCAACGGCTTCTTTTGCTGATGTTGCGATATTATGTTTTAATTTCAGCTATGCTTCATTGACCCTGTCAGTTCGTGTTATTGGACGTGTCATAATTTTCTGATGTAGCCGTTTACTGCTAGGTGTGTGCACATTGATTAAGCAGTATTTTCTCATTTCTCCTCTTATTCTCAAGTAGCTTTTAGTCTGTTACTTGTTGCTTTATAGTATATTATCGCGCCCGTTATATCTTCTTTTATCAAAAACCCTGTTCCTAGTTTGTTGTGTTTGCCCCCTCTATCCTCCGAGACGAAATTACTTTCAAGTTAGTCTCTTGTATGAGTAAGATATCTGTTTTATACTCATTTGCTTCTCTTAACAATTATTTTATTTTTCCTCGCTTGTATAATCCTTGCACATTCCAGAAACCTATTCCTATTTTTTTTCCCTTTCTCTCGATTTTCTGTGCTTTTTCTTTTTTCTCCTTCTTTTTTTCTTTTGTTTTTGCTTTCTATATTTTTTTTTTGTCTTCAGTTATCTTGATCTCTAGTCCTCGTTCTCGCAATGTTGTCGTCTGGTTTTCTTCCTTTTTTGTATCCGCAAATCGTTTTTTGGAAGGGAGCACTCCATCCCTAGCTCTTTTCCGAAGGTTAAATTGTATTTCTCTTTCTTGTCTTGTTAGGTCATTTCCTATATAGACTCTAGTGTTTTTTAGCTTATTTTTATCGTACAGCACTTCTCTTTTCTCCTCCCAATTTTCTATCTCTACTAGCACTGGCTGTTTTTATTTTTTTCCCTATCTTATAGGCTGCCTTGACCTTTGGTGTTATATGCAGTTCGTTCTGGAAGAAGCTTTCTATGGAGGTTCTGGTTTCTCCTTCTATTTTCATGCCAGTAATTACAATGTTGTTTTTCTTGCTTTGTTCTTCCAAGAGTCTATGTCCTATGTATAATTTCGATGAGTTTGTTTTTACTTCTCGTATAATATCGTCCATCACCACATTAAACAGTACTGGGCTTAATACCCCTCCCTGTCTCAAGCCTTCCTCAACTGTGAATTCCTCTGAGTATCGATTGTCTGCTCTTATGTAGTTCCTAGTTTTGTTATATAGACTCATTATTGCTCTTCTCAACTCTCTCTTCACATTTCTTCTTTCTAGTCTTTCTCTTACTATTTTCGTTGGTATCCTATTGAATGCCTTGACTAAGTCAATAAATGCCATGTATACGGTGCGTCCTGTTTGGCTCTCTCTATTACCTGTTTAACCGTAAAGACGTGGTGTTGAATGCCTCTTCCCTTTCTGAACCCGCTCTGTGGTTCCTGTGTTTCCCACCTCCTTCTTCAATTTCCTTTCTAGAATTCTCTCGTATATCTTCCCTTCTTTTGTGCATAGTAAGTCTTAGAAGTATTGTTTCCAGTTCTCCACATGCTTTTATATAGGTACTTAATAATGTCTTCTCCTTCCATTTCCTTTATCAACTCGTGATTCATTCTCTGCATGTATTAAAATTTTTCTTTCAAAAATTCTTCGCCTGTTTTGTTCTTTATTTGTCAAATGCATTACTTCTGAAGCATATATGTGACTACTGGGCGTATCGTTGCTTTATATAATCTTATTTTTGTTATTTTATTAATTTTCTTACTTTGTAGTAACTTTCTATTTGCATAGAATGCATTATTACCTGCCATTAGTTTTGCTTCTATTTCTATATGCCTCTCATTATTGTTGTTTATCATCACCTTTAGGTAAATAAAACTACTCACTTCCTCAAAGACAAAACCCATCAATTTGTAGATTCCCGTGTACTTTAGGTTTTCTTCTGTTAAGCTCCATATATTTTGTTTTTTTCTCGTTTATTACTAATCCTACCTTCTTGCTTCTTTTTCCAATTTGGTGAAATCCTCAATTAATTTATTCTTTGTTCTGGCAATTAACACAATATCGTCCGCATATGCAATTAATTGGCTTTCCTTATTTATTATTGTTTCTGTGACAAGTACCAAGTTTCCTCACTACGCTTTTCATAACTAAGTTAAAAAGCGTAGTTGATAGGGCATCACCCTGCCTCACTCTTGCTGTAATTCTGAATGCCTCTGATTCGCCATTTATAGTTTTCACACGCGCCGACGTATTTCTTAAAGTGATTTGTATGAGATTACATATTTTGTTTGGGATAGGCATTTCCTGCCATGTTGTTCTTAGCGCATTTCTTGAGATAATGTCAAATGCCTATTTAAAATCGAGGAGTAGTATGTAATTATTTATATCGTGTTCTTGGCATTTTTCAAATATTTGTTTTATTAAATAAATAGCATCTACTGTCGACTTTCCTTGCTGAAATCCATATTAGTAATTTCCTAAAATTTTTCCTCAAACCATTCCTTGTACTGCTTTTCCTTTCTGTATTCTATTATTTTGTCTGCGCTGTTTATTATGGCAGTTTTAATGTTCCTCCATTCTTTCTCAATATTGTTTTCTTTTCTATTGATTTCCAGTTCCCTATTCACTTTTTTAATAAAATCTGCTTTACACTTCTTCCGCTGTATAACAATAATAAAGCAGCACAAAATGCCTCAAAGGCCCGTGGCTAATAATTCTTCCATCAACTTCTGTTCCCTACTAAAATTTCCTATTCGTCTGCGATACCCATTTCTGTCAAATCTTGAGTGACTGATTCCAACCATATATTAATATCTAATCTCCCATTTTACAGGTGTCTTTACCTTTTTTATTTTTTATTTTAGTTGCTGTTGTTAAAGTTAGCATGGCGTTATTTTAGCTGTCCGGTGCAAATCCCTAACTCAATATGAATTTGCTACTTCTGCATAAATCAGACAATATTTGTTGAGATATATAGAACCTTACTGTTGGACATTGCAGTTTTTATAGTTTATTTTGAATCACATAAAATATTTAGATTAAGTATCATAACTGTGAATGGGCAATACCATCGTACCATATGGTTTGCAAATTTTTTGCTTTATGGCTAGAATAGAATTCGGATTATGATTAAAATTCTAATGTTAATGATTTTTTCAGAAATTCCAATCATGAACTTTTGACAAAGAACCTGTTCCGAGAGACCGTGTCACTGTTAAGAAAGAAGTACTCAACGTCTTGCCCACTCTCATCAGGAGAAAAAAGAGAAGCAGTAAAAGAGCACGGTAACTCAACGTGTAAACCACGCCAGAGGCGAAACCCGTCTCTCTCTCTTTCTATAAACAAGATGCCCAATCTACAAATGAGAAATTTGTAAATGGTTTCGTTTACCTCCAACAGAAAACCAACCCCTTTGATGTAATCGTTGATACATACCGATATGGGATCAACAACATATTAAAGAGAGGTTAGTATCAACTTACATGTTGTTTGAATACTGCTTGCATTGATTAATTAAGGTGCCGGTAGTAGGTACGGATGTGATCGAATTATTTCCGTAATATATAAATTCCGATTATAGAAGTATCATTTTAAAGGTTATTTTAAATATGGCCTATATCTTTGCGTTAAGTTATTGTTATTATTGTTTTATTTTATTACCGCTCGCACTTCAATAAACTAAAATCAAAAGCAACTGTTTACTTTTCAAATCATTTAGTTTTGCATCAGTTAAACACAATACAGGGTGTCTCTGAAGGGTCTGTAAAAAATGTTGCTGCATATTCCTATGACGAAAATTGGAAAATTTAACCAAACTTAATCTTTATCTAAAAATGCTTATTGTTGCCTTTTTATTAAATTCCACGCCAAATTTTAGTAAAAATGGCTTATTTTCCGTTTCTGATACAAGGTTTTTTTCAGAAACACTACCCACATAATCGCAGTGTGAGGTGTAGTAAGCCTTAAGTAAACCTTGGGAATTTCCTTAATCCCCTTATTGTCCGAGGATGAATAGAAATTTGTGTATTTACCTTGTAATACTTCTACGTATTTCTATTTCATATTTGTGGTAATTGTGCGGGAGGGGTCGAAAAAGTTCATTAACGAAAAGTGCATTTCATTTGCATTTAAGTAGTGTAAAGAGTAAGAGTTGCCTTCGAGATGTCTTCAAAACTTTGTGCGTGGATACGTTCTCATCCAGAGCTTTGAAAAATAAAATAATAAACCCAAAATAAAAGTTGTATTATGTTGATACATAAAAGAATAAATTTTGTAACCGTTATTCTGCAAGTTAGAACAACTAAATGACTTTAAAAAAGTTTTCTTAAAATTCGCCTTTTTGCCTATTTCGAATGTTAGCTGCCTATTTATCAAAAATTCTTGCCTTTATAGGCGCCTATTTGGCCCTTTTTTTCTGCCTATAAATCCGAGCTTTAGTTATCAGACATCAAAGAACTTTGAAAAAAATGTATTTTTTTTACTTGAACCGCTATTTTACTAACAATACCGGACAAGGTGTGTCTACTAGGCACACTGCAGTAACAAATGACATTCTGCAACATGTGCCTGACAGGCACAACTGACCGGTTGTGTAACAAAAAAGGTTAATATTTTTAATATTTTTTTTAAAGGATCTAAGAAAAAATTTATCAACAAAAGCAAAAACGTACGTAATATACATTAGTGAAGGATAAATAAAATACCCAAGGCCCAATCATTTTTCTGCGAAAAAATAGAGCAACATGTGCCTGACAGGCACAACTGACCGGTTGTGTAACAAAAAAGTTTAATATTTTTTTTAAAGGATCTAAAGAGAAAAAATTATCGACAAAAGCAGAAACGTACGTAATATACACTAGTTAAGGATAAATAAAATACCCAAGGTCCAATAATTTTTCTGCGAAAAAATAAATCTTCAGGATGTGCCTGTCAAGCACACCTTGAGCGGTTAAGGGTTAATAACTGTACACTTATAATCTACTCTATAATTACATTAGTATTAAGTAAATGGTATGATTGTAACTTGAGTGGAGAAGTCTCCCATCGGTGATCCTTCTGCCATTAATTGAAGTACTTAGTCTTCTTCATTTGTCAGGACCAGATCTCTAGGCCATTGTCGATTTAGTCTTCTGATGTAAGGTGATTCTTCCGATAGTTGCTGTGCAAGACTGTTTTCGTGGTTTTTTGTGGTAGCTATTTCCAGATTCTTGAGACATTTTTGACTGAAAGTTATGAAGCATTTTGGTATTTGTTGGTTTAGTACAGCTCCAAAGCTGGATGCTGTACGTCCATATTGGTTTCAAAATTGCCTTATAAAGTAATATGTTGTTCTCAGCAGAAAGTTTGGATTTTCTACCCAGTAGCCAATACATTAGTTTTAGTTTTATGTTTAGTTCTCTTTTTTTTTAATTTAATGTGTGCCTTTCACATTAGCCTGTTATCTAAGTTAAGAAATTTAATGTAACTTATGGGCAGCACTACGTATGAATGTGGACGTGATTTGTGCTGACTTATCTCGTAGATAACCAATTTTACAGTAGGTATATTCAGTTGTTGTAAACTATTCGCTGCTGTGGTGGAGTTGTCACTTATATTGTATTTTTGGTGGTCGGAATATCCGATGTATAAGGTTATTCAAAAGTAAGTTACATTTTGAAGTAGATATAACATTTGTAAGAATTAACATATATACAAAATAAAAACATATTTATACTCATAAAGATATGGGGTTTACTTTACCCTACTTTTTTGAAGAGTATCAAATAGCGGTCACAGTTACTGGACAACATTATTTTGACATGCTGCAGAATTTTGTTATACCAAATTTACGAAATCGTGACATCGATAACATAATCTTCATGCAGGATGGTGCACCTATTCATATTTATACACCAGTTAAGCGATTGTTACGTAACACGTTTGGTGATCGCATAATAAGTAGACAGTTTGCTAAGACCTGGCCAGCGCATTCCCCTGATATCAATTCGGCAGATTTTTGGCTGTGGGGTTATTTAAAAGAACGAGTTTTTTAAACTAATCCCACGACTATCGACGAACTAAAATATGCCATTTCGCAAGAAATTGAAAATATTCCAAGAGATATAATAGAAAATGCTGTTCACAAGATAGAAGAAAGATTGTTGCTTGTTGAAGAACAAAATGGCGGACATCTTCAACATTTAAACTAAATCCAGTAAACCCCATATCTTTATGAGTATAAATGTGTTTTTATTTTGTATTTATGTTAATTCTTAATGTTATATCTACTTCAAAATGTAACTTACTCTTGAATAACCTTTTATATACTAAGTAGAGAAAGGGGCCCAGTAAGCTTCCTGAGGGATTCCTGATTTTATGGGATGGTAGCTAGATGTAGTGTTGTATTTTGTTTGGAAATATCTGTCTTTACAAATATGATTTAAGTAGCAAATAGTAGGGAGCTGGTAAGAGGAGTTTTGTTTTATAAAGTAATCCGATATGCCATACTTTGTCGAAAGCTTTAGCTATATCCAGAAAAACTACACCACACACTTTACGTTCTTCAAAACTTTCAGCAATCATGTTGACGATTTTGTGAGTTTGTTGAATGGTGGAAATCGAAATCCGAACTGATGGGCTGGAATGATGGCTTTTAATTCTAGTTCTTCTCTCAATCTTTTTAAGAGCATTATTTTATTTTTCTATGGCCAAGCCGTATGTAATTTATTTTTGAACTCATGGTATAAAACAGCACATCAGGCCCGAAGGCCTATGACTTCTATGTGTCTTTTCCATGTTCTTCGATTCAATGCTATATTTTTCCAGTCGTGTAGGCTGTAACGCGTAATATCATGCTCCACATTTTGCCACCATTTTTTCCTTGGCTTGCCTTTCCTGTTTTTTCCTGGAATTTCTGCATTGAATGTAATCTTTGTTAGGTCAGTTTCGGGCATTCATACTGTATACGTCCCAATCACCTCAGTCTGTTTTAGGTTATAATTGTATTTATTTCTGTTTCTTTGTATATCTCTTTTAGCTCATTGCTGGTTCTTCTTCTCCATACGCCATTTTCATTTATGCCTCCATAAATCTTGCGCAGAATTATTCTTTCCCAAATTTCTAGATTGAGTTTACTTTCTTCTGTTATTGTCCAAGTTTCACTTCCGTAGATCGTTGTGGGTCTGATTATTGTCTTGTATATATGTATTTTGGATTTCTTTGGTATGTCTTTATCACTAAGGACTTTGTTTAACGAGCCCGCACATTTAGCTCCAACTGTAATTCTTCTTTTTATTTCACTCGCGCACTCTCCTCTGCGTGTTATTTCTACACCAAGATACACTAAGCTATTTACTATTTTAAAGCAATATGTTTTACTACTTTCAGTTTTAGTTACTAGTTGTAGATCTTCATTGTGGTCTTTGTTTCCTAATATCATATAGTTGGACTTTCCTTGGTTTTTCTCCAAACCGGTTTCCTTCGCTTGTTTTTCAAATTATCTTAGGATATCTTTTAATTCTTCCTTTGTTCTTGATAGGATCACAATGTCGTTAGCATATGCAAGCAGTTGGTATGACTTGGTATACCTATTGTTATCAGTTTTAATTTTACTTTTCCATAATACGTCCTCTAAAGTTATATTAAACAGGGTTGCGGATAATGGATCTCCTTGCTTTACATCTGAGTGGCTTTCGAAACCTTGAGAAAGTTGGCCTTGATATAATATCTTGTTTTTTGTTTCTTTTAGTGTCATTTTTGTCAGTTGTATGAGTTCATTTGGTATATTCCGAGTTTCCATTGCTTCAAATATATTTTTTCCGTTGATTTTGTCGAAAGCCTGCTTGCCTTGAGATCTATACTTATAGCGTGTAATGGAATGTTTTTCTTTTTGCATTTTACCTGTTATTATTTATGTTACATTTAGAAGAGCAATTGGGCGGTAGTTTTCTGGGTTTAAAAGTTCCCTTTTTTATGTATTGGGTAAATTAGAGCTTGTTTCCATTCTGTAGGCATACATTTCTCTTTCCATATTCGTTTTGTTACTTGGTGTAATCTTTTAAATAGTTCTTCGTTACTTTGTTTTATTTGCTCTATTATTATGCCATCTATGCCTGGACTTTTATTGTTTTTCGTTTTCTTTATTGCTTCCATTAATTCTTGTTCTGCAGACTCTTATACAGTATGTCCCCGGATTGAGTTTACAATAGGTATGATTGACCAAAAATTTTCGAATTTGAATTTCATATTTTGGGATTCCGCCCTGCTTCGTCTGAAACTTATTTTTAGTTTACTTTCGATTTTTTAAAATCAAGTAGGCCTTTACAGTTGAGCAATAACTCTTTTCGTTTCAGGTAAAGTACCTTTTTCGTTCACAGTACGCCAAAGTGTTACTAAGAAAAGTTGTTCAGAATGAAAAGTTATGGCGGTGTACAAATTTTTAGAACGATCGGCCTACTTTGATAAAATGCATTATTTGTCAATTTCGTTTCAGGTAAAGTACTGTTTCCATTCACAGTACCCCAATATTTTACTGAGAAAAGTTGTTCAGAATAAAAAGTTATGGAGTTATGAAAATTTTCAGAATGATCGGCCTACTTTGATAAAATCCAGTATTGGTCAGTTTTATCAAAGTAGGCCGATCATTCTGAAAATTTGCATAACTCCATAACTTTTTATTCTGAACAACCTTTCTTAGTAAAATATTGGCGTACTGTGAATGAAAACAGTACTTTACCTGAAACGAAATTGACAAATAATGAATTTTATCAAAGTAGGCCGATCGTTCTGAAAATTTGTACACCGCCATAACTTTTCATTCTGAACAACTTTTCTTAGTAACACTTTGGTGTACTGTGAACGGAAAAGGTACTTTACCTGAAACGAAAAGAGTTATTGCTCAACTGTAAAGGCCTACTTGATTTTAAAAAATCGAAAGTAAACTAAAAATAAGTTTCAGACCAAGCAGGGCGGAATCCCAAAATATGAAATTCCAATTCGAAAATTTTTGGTCAATCATACCTATTGTAAACTCAATCCGGGGACATACTGTATACTTTGAACATCTTAGTTTTGTTGTAGAAGTTCATTCTGCATTTGTCATGTGTTATTGGACAAGTTCTTTTTGAAGGAATTTTCCCATAAATCTAACATTCCTCTTACACCCATGCAGATTTCTCCTTGTTCGTTTTATTTTTTCGGTTCCTTATAAAACAGTTTTATATTTTTATCTTTGTGGTACGTCTCAATTGCCTCTAACTTTGCCTTTTGTGATTCGCTCTTTTAATTTCTGATCAGTGTTTGCATGGCATTCCTTATTTGCTTAAGTATATTGCTCTAAACTTACTTCAGTTTTGTCTTGTAACATCTTCATTCTTACGTTTTTCTTTTCTTGAGTTACTTCTATGCATTCATGGTCAAACCAATCTTTTTTCTTTGCTTGTGTTGCGGGTTTCAATTTCTTCGTACTTATTTCTATTGTATTTTTTATGTTTTCCCATTCTGTGTGGATGTTGTCTGATATTTCCTTTGCTGTCATGATTTTCATTATATTTTCATTGTATAGTAGTTTGTTTTCCTCTACTTTTAGAGCCCCTGTAATTCTTTTGGTTGTATTTGTTTTACTATTTCTTTTATCTTCTAAGTTTGGATTTTCTTGTTTAATTTTTGCAATTACTGGCATATGATCTGATCCAATATCAGCTCCTCTGTATGTTCTTACATTTAGTAGGTACGCTTTTTGCATGCACTTTTCGTGTTATTAGACGGTCTATTTCAGTGGTTCCCAAACTTTTTTACTTGCGGACCCCCAAGTGATTTGAATTTTTTTTGTGGACCCCCTACCTTTGACTAACCAAAATATAAAAATCAAGCAACTGCAATAGTTAATTTTTTATTATTTTATTTAATTACATAACCACTTATATCCAATATTATGTAACTATAATATTAACTCCCATTACAAAACTAAAAATGGCTTAATAGCGAAACTTAGTGAGACCTGTGATGTTGCTTCTGTGTAGTAAGTTCTGCGATGTTTGGTTTTACAGTCGAAACCTTCAGCCTTAAATCATCTTCATGTAAGTCGGTTTCTATACTTTGACTTCATATACGTAAGCTGAGAAAACCCTTTTTCACATAAATAAGTGGTTTGGAATGGTATTAGAAGTAACATTTGTGAAAGTTCTGGATACTTCCGTTTGACTCTTAACCAAAAATCTGGCAGGGAAGTTTCCAAAAACACAGATTTCAATGTTTTATCAGACGAAAGATCTGCCAAATCATCTTCTTCTTTCGATGTTAACGACAGCTGTGTTATTAATAAACCATCTGCAAATGGGTTTCAGGTTTCTGATGCATTCACTTTGATCCTAGGATTAGAAAGTATTCTCGTAACTGAGATTCAAGTTGTTCTAAATGGGATTTAATAATAAGTACCTACTATTTGGGGTGAAATATTCAAATTATTACTCTGAAGAAACTCTGCCATGCAAGGAAAGTGGTCAAAAAGTAAGTAAGTCAATTAAAATCTTCGCACGGACCCCTTGATATACATTGGCGGACCCCTGGGGGTCCTCGGACCCCAGTTTGGGAATCACTGGTCTATTTGGTTTCGTGTTTTATTATCAGGACTGATTCAGGTTGCTTTATGAATGTTTTTGCGTTTTTGTTGCGTGCTTTTTATGATCATTGCTTTCCTTGCTGCAAAATCACCAGCTTTTGTCCATTTTGTTTGTGTTGCTGTGTAAACTTTCTTTACCAGCTATCTCGACATTTCTTTCTTCTTTACCGATATTTGCATTTAGATCACCTAAAATAATTTTCACATCGAATCTTGGTAAGATATTCATTCTATCTTCTAGTGTATCATAAAACTCTTGTTTAGCATTTTCATCTGTGTTTTCTGTGGGCGCATACACATTGAAGATTGTTATTTTTTTGTATTTTCCCTCCATACTGATTATACTTAGCCTTTCATTTATTACTTTGTAGTTTACGATCCTCTCTTTAAGTTTTTCTTTTATTATAAAGCCTGTCAGTAATTTGTTCTGATCTCCACCCCCTGTACACCATATGTAGTTTTTAAGATTGGTAATTGAGATTCCTTTTATATTTATTTCTTGAACTGCTATAATATCTATTTCGTATTTGTTTAATTCTTGTAATAGTTCTTTAAACTTCCCTTCTTTATTTACACCCTGTACATTCCATGTAGCAATTTTTAGTTTATTTTCTTTGACTTCACTCTTGTGCTTGTTTGTTGCCTTGGTCGTCATAATTTGAGCTTCTGATTGTTTGGTTGTTATTAGTTTTTTGTTTGTGGTTGCTGTTTCTTCTCCTCTAATCTCTTAAGTTTCCCTTCTTTTTCATCCCATTTCCATTCTTGTCCATTGATTATTAATTTCTGATATCTTACTTTTGCGTTTTTTCCTGCTTTCCTTTCTTAGCATATTTTCTTAGTTCTGTTTGTATTTTCCTTTCATTCATCGTCAGATCACAGTCAATATTTACATTTTTTCCATCCTTTATATGCTGTAACATATTTTTCTTTTTTAGGAGTTTCATTTTCTGTTCTATGGTTCCCCTTTTTAATACATAACTTTTTTCAGCTATTTTGTATGCTGTCCGTATTGTGGCTTATATATCCATTTTGTCTTTTATAAAGGTTTCCATCCCACCCTTTAATTCTTCTTCATTTGCTACCTTAATATCCAATACAGTTACTATACAGTTTTTCTTTCGTTTTTCTTACTCGATATGTTCGCAACTTTGTTCTATTCCTTCTAAGTAGTTTCGCCTCGTATTTCTTACTTCCCTTTTGAGTTCTAAATTTTTGTTCTGTAGCTGGACCACTTCATTGTAATATTCCTTCTGCTTAACCATCACCTCTTCCAAGCCTTCAATCATCTTCTGTATTTCTCCTTGTTGGTGGTTTTGGCCATTCCGCAATTCCCTTATATCTTTCATTATTACCTTCAACATACTTTTCAATTCATTCCAGTCTCCATCGTTGGTATGATTGCTATCTTCGATCCCTAGACTTCTACCTTTTGTTGGTGTTCTTCCTGTTTTCTTACTTTTATTGAATAGTTCAGCCTCTTCTTCTCTTTTTCTTTTACCGTCTTCTGTAGATGATCCTTCGCTCTCGTAATCATATCGCGCCATTCTGTATTCTGTAAGCCATTTTCTATTGGCTTGCTGTTTTATTGCAGCGTAGCTGTATAATGTGTTGCCTATATTCTGAAGTTGACCTTTATATTCTTGTGGTTTGTTCTGCGTATCTCCCTTATCACTGTTTGTAATTTTATAATTTTAGGTTAGAATATAAATCAATATTTCTTCTCCTGATCTTTTTATGCAGCTTCTTACGTTTTCACTCCTTTGGTAGATTAAAAATAGGAAATATTCTACTTTAAAACGCGCATCCGCTTGGCAGTATTAGATTTTCACATCGCTAAATGAATTCAAATCTATCACGGCTGAAGGCATTCATGAGGTACATTATTTTGTTGAATAATTGAGAAGATTGAATTAGAACAAACGTAACAGTATTCATGTAACACAAAACATTATCAGTCTTATATCCCCTTTCTAACGATTTAGTAAGTTAGAGTGAGACCCAAGATAATTTTTTTCGAGTTGTACGCATTTAGTGTTTGTTAGAAAGCACAATTAGAAGCTTTGTTCTAATACAATAGGTTGTAAATGCCTTCTACCGCATATCAGTGAACGTTATACGAAAAACGAGATTCTATAGATCATTCTAACCGTTGAAGATGTTTATTACCTACTGTAAAGTGATTATTTATGCATTTAGGTGTGTAAATTATGAAATTTATATGACGACGTTTGCGCTTGTTAGATTTATACCACAATTTTGTCCCAGGAGCTTTTTTTACCAACATTAATATTTCTGCTGCACGAAATAATACACTCTTTATAACGAGAATTTAAATAAACGTTTTACTTGCTAGGTTGAATTATTATCATAAGTTATTATCTTATTTTAAAAGCTAAAGGACACCTTTATGAAACTACATCTTAAAGCAAGTTTTACTGTGTGCATCGTAAAAAGCTGTACCTAATAATAAATAAATGCATGGCTAGATTTCAGCCAAAAATTGTAGAAAAAGATACTAAATATAGCGATAATTTTTATTTTGTTGTTTTTTAAAATTAATATTTATATTTATTTTGATGATGTACATGTTAGTAAATTATTAGTTCTTATTTGGTTTTCTTTCTGTTTTTTATCTTATAGTTTTAATTTTTGTTTTTTCCCGTTTTCCTTCTGCAACAATGTATTAAGCGTCGTGAAAAGCAGAAACAAGGTAAGTGCTTTTCTTTCCCTTTCACTTTCTTTCTTAATCTTCCACTGTCTGTGTGTTTGTTTACCATGATGAGACCGAAACATATATCTTTACAATTCTAGCTAGTAAAACATGATTATTGTAAACTTGCCGTGCATAGAATAGCTTGTTTTGATAAATATTAAGAAAATCTGTAAAAGTATGGGGTAGATATAATTTAACAAGCGCAAACTTTACAAATGTAACCTACATAAACGGAATTCGATAACTGCTAGTGACATATTATGTATTTATTTTTGTATGCGGTTTAACATTTACAAATTTAAGCAAACTTAACATCCATAAATACAACCAATACTAATAATTTTTTTTTGTTTCAGAATACTACAAAGAGGCTAGTCGATCAATCAACTGCTAATCGTGATGCCCGTTTTTTTCTGCATCCCTCTTCTAAAACCAAGGAAAATGGCTATATTCTCGTCTTACCTTGTTAAGGGATGTACATCTTTACAACATTAATTTTCCCTTGTTAAAGTGGGGCCATCCCCACAAATGTTGTTCTTAAAGTTCCAGGTTGACATTTTCATCTGTGACCGATCTCATTTGATTTTATTTTATTATTGAAATTTTCGTTAACAAATTTGTTTATATTTGAGCCGAGCAACCCTGTTGGAGATTGTGGTGAAATCCCAGTGGAAAACAGGGTCGGCAAAATAGGAAATAGGAATATAAACGCTCACACAAACCATTCATGTGCAACTAGTGAATGAAAATAGTGTTATCCCCAGGGGTAGTTATCCCCAGGGGTAGTTAGCCCCATGCCCAACTCCCTTTTCGGAGGCCATTTGCTGGGGTACCTTGGGATTGCAAAGCCCGTTCTAACAGTTAGTGTTATCCCCAGGGGTTTTTGTCGGAGGCTGTGCCAAAATTAATTCCTTTGAACAAATTTGTTCATGATTGTCTTACATTTGACAGACATTATTTAGTCAAGCAACCCTGTTGGAGATTCTGTTGGAAATTCCAGTGGAAAACGGTGGGCAAAAGAATGTGAAACATGAATATAAATGTTCACACAAAACATTTATGTGCAACTTCCATTTGTGTGTCATGTCCTTGGTTCCATACCATCCTGTATTTTAAATGAAGTGGTTCTAAACAGCGTTTTTATTAGAGGCTGTGTCAAAATTAATTTCTTCTAAGAAATTTATCCATGATTTCTCTTATATTTGACAGCCATTATTTAATCTAGCAACTCCGTTAGAGGTTATGGTACAAATTCCAGTTTAAAACGGCCGGCAAAATTACGTGCAACTTCCTCTGTATCATGCCTTTTTAAGGACGTTGATTTGGTTCCATACCCATCCCCTATTTTAAATAAAATGGTTCCAAATAGCGTTTTTGTTGGAGGCTGTGCCAAATTAATTTCTTTTAAGAAAGTTATAAATGATTAGTGTTATTCTTGACAGCCATTATTTAATCGAGCAACCCTGTATAAATCCCTGTTTAAAACGGTCGTCAAAATTACGTGAAACTGGAATGTAAACGCTCGCACAAACCATAAACATTTACGTGCAATTTCTTCTGTGTCATGTCTTTTTAAGGACGTTGACGAATGAATGAAAAAAATATGTTTTAATTTGGTTCCATACCCATCCCCTATTTTAAATAAAATGGTTCCAAACAGCATTTTTGTGGAAGCTGTGTCAAATTAACTTCTTTTAAGAAATTTATTCATGATTTGTCTTATATTTGACAACCATTATTTAATCGAGCAACCCTGTTAGAGGTTGCGGTATAAATTCCAGTTTAAAACGGTCGGAAAAATTTCGTGAAACAGGAATATAAACGCTTACGCAAACCATTTATGTGCAACTAGTGAATGAAAAGGGTGTTATCCCCAGGGGTAGTTAGCCCCATCCCCAACCCCCTGTTCGGAGGCCATTTGCTCGGGTATCTTGGTGTTGCAAAGCCCGTGCTAACAATTGAGTTGAACAGCTCTGTGAAAAATGTGAAAATCCCAGTGGAAAAAGGGATCGGTACAATGTGAATGTGTGGTGTAAATACATAAAACAATTTTTCCATTACGGTTTGTGTACAATTAATAGATGGAAGAATACTTATGTTTAAAAAAATGATTACAGCCTGACTTTCATTATTGGAGGTTGTGTCAAAAATCTCTAATAAAGCCTCAATCAGTAAGGGGGTTCTTGGCCTGAACAATGGAACGAAAATATCTCACAGAATAGTGATTGTTTTTGAATTATTGACTCTTTTAAATCTTCATCATCAATCATCGTCATCAATATTATCTTTTTTCATTATAAAGTTCTATAATACGAGTCTGATGGTTAAATTTTCGTCATATATTGATTTCCATTCTCTTGAATTTATTGCCCATTAGCAGTTTTCTGTTTAAAGTAATCGATTTATATATGTTCGTATCTAAACAAATAAGTGTCTTATGCGTATTCGCTCTTGCTACTTCTATCTGCTAAATAAGTATTTGCTGTTATTGGACTACTATCTATACGTATATACGTGTAACTTCATTCCATGCTTTACTCTCAGTAGACCTACACATCTGGTTCAATAATTGCTTCCGTCTAAGATGTGTACCGTGTACAACGACAGATCAATAAAAATATTAACAATCGGATGAAATTAATGTAAAAACTCATATTGAGTGGCTTCAATTCCAATACTAAATGGTCATCTAATTTTGTTTTCACATTTTCTTGGTACCCATTTTCATATTTTTTATATCGTTCTCGTCTACCTAGGTAGTTCATTCTATTTTCCTTAAGAGCTGTAACATTCAATCTCCCCACAAAACTATCAATACAATAATTATATTGCGTGAATCTTTTGTTTATTAGCAGGGATATTTTTTGATATCCATGGTCTTTAACAGTTTAAAGTAGAATTTCCGACATGCGTTATGTCAGCCTAATGACGATTTCATTTAATACAACCTTCAACCAAGGGGCCGCATGCTAGGGCTTTGCTATTGCCAGTGCTAGTTTAACAGCGATTATCTGAACTTCTCTCCTCCAAAACACAAATGAGCGCATCACACGTTCCATAATAATGAACTGGCGCTATTGTATTTATGCCGCTTTATACCTAAAGTATTTTAGTAGTCAATTCTTTATTTCTTATTACGTCACTAGTTATTGCTATAAGCAGACCTTTTTTTGAGCACCAGTGTTCGCATAATCTGGTTTTGATAGCGATAAGTTTGTTTAATATGAATTACGTTAATCCATCGTCGGGCTGGTCAGCCATTTAACTACATTATTTTATATTCTTTACTTGGATTTTATTTAACTGTGCACTGCAAAAAGCTGCGTTTTATTAAAGAAGTGTTTATCCACAATAAAATTAGAGAAGATGATCGCTTAAATTTCAGCATCCTTCAGTACAGGTTACGTCAATTCCCTTTTATAAGATCGACCTTTCTTTTCCTGTATGATTTTGATTGTTGTACTAGTATATGGACATCCGGATAGATTTTATCCCCAGTTGTTATCCTTCTTTTTTATCTTCACGTCTACTAAGATTTCTGACATCTATAATGTCGTAGATTCTGTAACATCGCTGAAATCATCGATGTATTCAATCCACACACCTATTACCGTTATATAATTTAATTTTCTGTTAAGATGCATTTTAATTCATACACAGTACGAGTTAGTTACAAGCAGACGATTTCAATCCAATTTATTTACGATTATGAGAGTGGTCGTTTTATCAAAGGCATCAAACTTTTGTGTCGTTTTTTCGTCCTCTATGAATTTTCTTCTCGTAACGGAATGTTTCTGTCAATTCTGGGAGTGGGTGCACCAGGACGTGCTTCTTCTGTTAAATAGAATGCTGTTTTGAAGATTACAAATAATCTTTAAATTTTAGTGTCCTTTGATGTAGATTACGTTAGTTCTATTTTGTAGGATCGACCTCACTTCAATGGTTTAAATAATTTTGGAGTATGAATCGCAACACATATTACAACTTAGAACTTTCTAATATAAAGCTTGAATTAGCTCCCTCTTCCCTTTCACTTTATTTATTAATAAAGGAAGAATAAACTGATACATAGTGCCAAAAGGGATTACATATGCCAGATGTTTTGTATATAAAATATTAATCGAGTTATGCGGTTCTTGTGAATTAAAGTGCGAGTGTTATTTGTATTTTCCTTCGCAACTGTTAATAAAGCGTTTAAATTATACTTTTCAACAGTTGTTGTGTTCAAGAGTATTGGTGAGATACGGTAGTTTGAATACACATCTTTAATATGGTGCATTAGGATGCAGTATGAATACTAACTTCATCAGCTGTTTTACCATGGAGCTCACCAAAAAGAATTGCAAAATACGGATGATACGCACGAACCTTTGTATTGAAGAATCTTCGCCTTTTTGCGACCACCTATGGAAAATGCTACTGATAATAACTTGAAGATAACTAGAATTTGTTAAATCACACAATGTTTATGGATTACGTCTCAACAGCAAATAAAACTTCTCAAGAATTTGCAAATAAATGTATTTCATTTAATATTAGCTAATACCGAAACAGCCATTAATTTAAGAATGTAACTAATAATAAAATTAAATACAAGAAAAATTTGGTTCTAGGTTTGTTAAAATAGAGTTGCCTAATATTATTAGACATTGCTTGTCAATGGTTTGTGGTTTCTGTTCATTGCAGAATCGATTTTGATTACATAGTTCTCTTTTGTAATGGAAAAAATGCCAACGGTTCTTTATTACTCAGAAATTCCTTTTAACACGAGTTTCGTCCATTATTTCCGGCTTAAGTACTGTTAACACTTGTATCTATAGTAACGTCCATAACGCAGAGTTGTGAATTATCTCCACTTATTTTATTCGATTTTTTGCCATTGCTTTCTTTAATCCTGCCTCATAGGTGCAGTATTTTAAAGCCTTTTTGCTGTATCGACCATTAAAACTAATCTGTAAGAGGTCTTTGCCTTAGTCTGACTTAGTCGCCTAGCAACATTGATATGTAACCAACCGCATCCTTAATTTATGTTTACATTGGTAAATTCATCATCATTGGAATAGTTAATTGAAATTGCAGCTGTAAATTACAATTAAATATGTATTTCCATATTTCCATTTGATCTCAACGAAACTTGCAAAGTGGACGATAACATCAAACCAAAAAAATCTTGCTTCACGTAAGATCGATTTGGGAATCTACTCGAATATCCAAAATATCCTGTTACGACACACCGTGGTATCAAACCCAGCATATCTCTCCTTCATTGGATTAATTGCTACGGATTACGTCAACATCTTTTTCTAGTGTAGCTCTCTTGAGTAGCAAAAGTAATCTTGGCTGGATTTCTTGCAAATTGCGGCATATCATTGCTCCATGAAACATAAAGACTTTCCGATATGGGTTTTACCAATTATTTTTTATTATGTTTATTTCCAACAAAGTTTTGTCATTTGATACTCCACGGACATTAGCACCCATATGATTTATCTAATACAATTGGATTATTTTGCTCTCCTTTCGATAATTCTGTTATCCTTAAATCGTCCGCATTCAGTCGAACTCTTCTTTGTGGTGTTGAGGTGAACCACATTTATTTCCACAAAAGAAAGGGATATTAATGAGGGATGTTTTAACATATAAAACATTCTCTAATATATTCTATGGTTCGTCGTATATCTCGTAGCAACTAGAACTTTTGTTTTGGCAGCGCGAAGCAACAATCCCAGTGAATCATTTTTTCGTCCCGTGGTAGCTATTTTCTTTACCAACATTTTTTGCATCCTGTGTTGTTCTTCCAACAAGATCTTTGCACGAAGACCAGTCTTTTTTGTGAAAAAAAAAGGATCGACAATGCGCATTTTTTGGCATTAGAGAATTTGTAATATGAATTACGGCAATTGTTAGATTGATTTGTATCGATATTATTATTATTCCACTCTGCGATTCAGTGGAAAGTTCAAAGCTGGATTGTTTATCAGGTTTATCTGACTCCTTTTCAACTAGTGACAGACCTGCCTTTCGTATAAAGAATGACCTTTGGCACTGATTGCGTCAGGTAGCTACTACGTGAGTAGTGCTTCGACGACTACATTTGATCTCGCAGTCGTAGCAACTAGAACTTTTGTTTTAGCAAAGCAAAGCAACAATCCCTGTGAATCATTTTTTCGTCTCGTGGTAGCTATTTTCCTTGCCACAAAAGTTTGTATCCTATGTTGTTCATCCAACAAGATGTTTGTGCGTAGAACATTTTTTCCTGCAAAATACAAGATCGACAATGCGCAGTTTTGGACATTAGAGATTTCGTAATATGGATTACGGCAATTGTTAGATTGATTTGTATCGATGTTATTATTTTTCCACTCTGTGATGCAGTGAAAAGTTCAAAGCTGGAATGTTTATCAGGTTTATCTGACTCCTCTTCAACTAGTGACATACCTGCCTTTCGTATAAAGAATGACCTTTGGCACTGATTGCGTCAGATAGCTACTACGTGAGTAGTGCTTAAACGACCACATCTGATCTCGCAGTCGTAGCAACTAGAACTTTTGTTTTAGCAGGGCGAAGCAACAATCCCCGTGAATCATTTTTTCGTCTCGTGGTAGCTATTTTCTTTGCCACAAAAGTTTGCATGCTATGTTGTTCTTCCGACAAGATCTTTGCGCGTAGAACATTCTGTCCTGCAAAATACAAGATCGACAATGCGCATTTTTGGACATTAGAGATTTTGTAATATTGATTACGGCAATTGTTAGACTGATTTGTATCGATATCATTATTATTCCACTGTGTGATTCAATGGAAAGTTCAAAGCTGGACTATTTATCAGGTTTATCTGACGCCTCTTCAACTAGTGACAGACCTGCCTTTCGTATAAAGAATGACCTTTGGCACAGATTGCGTCAGATAGCTACTACGTGAGTAGTGCTTCGACGACCACATTTGATCTCGCAGTCGTAGCAACTAGAACTTTTGTTTTAGCAAAGCGAAGCAACAATCCCTGTGAATCATGTTTTCGTCTCGTGGTAGCTATTTTCTTTGCCACAAAAGTTTGCATCCTATGTTGTTCCTCCAACAAGATCTTTGCCCGTAGAACATTTTTTTCTGCAAAATACAAGATCGACAATGCGCATTTTTGGACTTTACAGATTTTGTAATATTGATTACGGCAATTGTTAGGTTCATTTGTATCGATGTTATTATTTTTCCACTCTGTGATGCAGTGAAAAGTTCAAAGCTGGATTGTTTATCAGGTTTATCTGACTCCTCTTCAACTAGTGACTACGTGAGTAGTGCTTCGACGACTACATTTGATCTCGCAGTCGTAGCAACTAGAACTTTTGTTTTAGCAAAGCGAAGCAACAATTCCTGTGAATCATTTTTTCGTCTCGTGGTGGTGGCTATTTTCTTTGCCACAAAAGTTTGCATCCTATGTTGTTCTTCCAACAAGATCTTTGCGCGTAGAACATTTTTTCCTGCAAAATACAAGATCGACAATGCGCAGTTTTGGACATTAGAGATTTTGTAATATGGATTACTGGAATTGTTAGATTGATTTGTATCGATTTTATTATTTTTCCACTCTGTGATGCAGTGAAAAGTTCAAAGCTGGATTGTTTATCAGGTTTATCTGACTCCTCTTCAACTAGTGACAGACCTGCCTTTCGTATAAAGAATGACCTTTGGCACTGATTGCGTCAGATAGCTACTAAGTGAGTAGTGCTTCGACGACTACATTTGATCTCGCAGTCGTAGCAACTAGAACCTTTGTTTTAGCAAAGCGAAGCAACAATCCCTGTGAACCATTTTTTCGTCTCGTGCTGGTAGCTATTTTCTTTGCCACAAAAGTTTGCATCCTATGTTGTTCTTCCAACAAGATCCTTGCGCGTAGAACATTTTTTCCTGCAAAATACAAGATCGACAATGCGCAGTTTTGGACATTAGAGATTTTGTAATATGGATTACGGCAATTCTTGGATTGATTTGTATCGACGTTATTATTTTTCCACTCTGTGATGCAGTGAAAAGTTCAAAGCTGGATTGTTTATCAGGTTTATCTGACTCCTCTTCAACTAGTGACAGACCTGCCTTTCGTATAAAGAATGACCTTTGGCACAGATTGCGTCAGATAGCTACTACGTGAGTAGTGCTTCGACGACCACATTTGATCTCGCAGTCGTAGCAACTAGAACTTTTGTTTTAGCAAAGCGAACCAACAATCCCTGTGAATTATTTTTTCGTCTCGTGGTAGCTATTTTCTTTGTCACAAAAGCTTGCATCCTATGTTGTTCTTCCAACAAGATCTTTGCGCGTAGAACATTTTTTCCTGCAAAATACTAGATCGGCAATGCGCATTTTTGGACATTAGAGATTTTGTAATATGGATTACTGCAATTGTTAGATTGATTTGTATCGATGTTATTATTTTTCCACTCTGTGATGCAGTGAAAAGTTCAAAGCTGGATTGTTTATCAGGTTTATCTGACTCCTCTTCAACTAGTGACAGACCTGCCTTTCGTATAAAGGATGACCTTTGGCATTGATTGCGTCAGATAGCTACTAAGTGAGTAGTGCTTCGACGACTACATTTGATCTCGCAGTCGTAGCAACTAGAACTTTTGTTTTAGCAAAGCGAAGCAACAATCCCTGTGAACCATTTTTTCGTCTCGTGCTGGTAGCTATTTTCTTTGCCACAAAAGTTTGCATCCTATGTTGTTCTTCCAACAAGATCTTTGCGCGTAGAACATTTTTTCCTGCAAAATACAAGATCGGCAATGCGCATTTTTGGACATTAGAGATTTTGTAATATGGATTACTGCAATTGTTAGATTGATTTGTATCGATGTTATTATTTTTCCACTCTGTGATGCAGTGAAAAGTTCAAAGCTGGATTGTTTATCAGGTTTATCTGACTCCTCTTGAACTAGTGACAGACCTACCTTTCGTATAAAGAATTACCTTTGGCACTGATTGCGTCAGATAGCTACTACGTGAGTAGTGCTTCGACGACTACATTTGATCTCGTAGTCGTAGCAACTAGAACTTTTGTTATAGGAAAGCGAAGCAACAATCCCTGTGAATCATGTTTTCGTCTCGTGGTAGCTATTTTCTTTGCCACAAAAGTTTGCATCCTATGTTGTTCCTCCAACAAGATCTTTTCCCGTAGAACATTTTTTCCTGCAAAATACAAGATCGACAATGCGCATTTTTGGACATTAGAGATTTTGTAATATGGATTACGGCAATTCTTGGATTGATTTGTATCGACGTTATTATTTTTCCACTCTGTGATGCAGTGAAAAGTTCAAAGCTGGATTGTTTATCAGGTTTATCTGACTCCTCTTCAACTAGTGACTACGTGAGTAGTGCTTCGACAACTACATTTGATCTCGCAGTCGTAGCAACTAGAACTTTTGTTTTAGCAAAGCGAAGCAACAATCCCTGTGAATCATTTTTTCGTCTCGTGGTAGCTATTTTCTTTGCCACAAAAGTTTGCATCCTATGTTGTTCCTCCAACAAGATCTTTGCCCGTAGAACATTTTTTCCTGCAAAATACAAGATCGACAATGCGCATTTTTGGACATTAGAGATTTTGTAATATTGATTACGGCAATTGTTAGACTGATTTGTATCGATATCATTATTATTCCACTGTGTGATTCAATGGAAAGTTCAAAGCTGGACTATTTATCAGGTTTATCTGACGCCTCTTCAACTAGTGACAGACCTGCCTTTCGTATAAAGAATGACCTTTGGCACAGATTGCATCAGATAGCTACTACGTGAGTAGTGCTTCGACGACCACATTTGATCTCGCAGTCGTAGCAACTAGAACTTTTGTTTTAGCAAAGCGAAGCAACAATCCCTGTGAATCATGTTTTCGTCTCGTGGTAGCTATTTTCTTTGCCACAAAAGTTTGCATCCTATGTTGTTCCTCCAACAAGATCTTTGCCCGTAGAACATTTTTTTCTGCAAAATACAAGATCGACAATGCGCATTTTTGGACATTACAGATTTTGTAATATTGATTACGGCAATTGTTAGGTTCATTTGTATCGATGTTATTATTTTTCCACTCTGTGATGCAGTGAAAAGTTCAAAGCTGGATTGTTTATCAGGTTTATCTGACTCCTCTTCAACTAGTGACTACGTGAGTAGTGCTTCGACGACTACATTTGATCTCGCAGTCGTAGCAACTAGAACTTTTGTTTTAGCAAAGCGAAGCAACAATCCCTGTGAACCATTTTTTCGTCTCGTGCTGGTAGCTATTTTCTTTGCCACAAAAGTTTGCATCCTATGTTGTTCTTCCAACAAGATCTTTGCGCGTAGAACATTTTTTCCTGCAAAATACTAGATCGGCAATGCGCATTTTTGGACATTAGAGAGTTTGTAATATGGATTACTGCAATTGTTAGATGGATTTGTATCGATGTTATTATTTTTCCACTCTGTGATGCAGTGAAAAGTTCAAAGCTGGAATGTTTATCAGGTTTATCTGACTCCTCTTCAACTAGTGACATACCTGCCTTTCGTATAAAGAATGACCTTTGGCACTGATTGCGTCAGATAGCTACTACGTGAGTAGTGCTTAAACGACCACATCTGATCTCGCAGTCGTAGCAACTAGAACTTTTGTTTTAGCAGGGCGAAGCAACAATCCCCGTGAATCATTTTTTCGTCTCGTGGTAGCTATTTTCTTTGCCACAAAAGTTTGCATGCTATGTTGTTCTTCCGACAAGATCTTTGCGCGTAGAACATTCTGTCCTGCAAAATACAAGATCGACAATGCGCATTTTTGGACATTAGAGATTTTGTAATATTGATTACGGCAATTGTTAGACTGATTTGTATCGATATCATTATTATTCCACTGTGTGATTCAATGGAAAGTTCAAAGCTGGACTATTTATCAGGTTTATCTGACGCCTCTTCAACTAGTGACAGACCTGCCTTTCGTATAAAGAATGACCTTTGGCACAGATTGCGTCAGATAGCTACTACGTGAGTAGTGCTTCGACGACCACATTTGATCTCGCAGTCGTAGCAACTAGAACTTTTGTTTTAGCAAAGCGAAGCAACAATCCCTGTGAATCATGTTTTCGTCTCGTGGTAGCTATTTTCTTTGCCACAAAAGTTTGCATCCTATGTTGTTCCTCCAACAAGATCTTTGCCCGTAGAACATTTTTTTCTGCAAAATACAAGATCGACAATGCGCATTTTTGGACTTTACAGATTTTGTAATATTGATTACGGCAATTGTTAGGTTCATTTGTATCGATGTTATTATTTTTCCACTCTGTGATGCAGTGAAAAGTTCAAAGCTGGATTGTTTATCAGGTTTATCTGACTCCTCTTCAACTAGTGACTACGTGAGTAGTGCTTCGACGACTACATTTGATCTCGCAGTCGTACCAACTAGAACTTTTGTTTTAGCAAAGCGAAGCAACAATTCCTGTGAATCATTTTTTCGTCTCGTGGTGGTGGCTATTTTCTTTGCCACAAAAGTTTGCATCCTATGTTGTTCTTCCAACAATATCTTTGCCCGTAGAACATTTTTTCCTGCAAAATACTAGATCGGCAATGCGCATTTTTGGACATTAGAGATTTTGTAATATGGATTACTGCAATTGTTAGATGGATTTGTATCGATGTTATTATTTTTCCACTCTGTGATGCAGTGAAAAGTTCAAAGCTGGAATGTTTATCAGGTTTATCTGACTCCTCTTCAACTAGTGACATACCTGCCTTTCGTATAAAGAATGACCTTTGGCACTGATTGCGTCAGATAGCTACTACGTGAGTAGTGCTTAGACGACCACATCTGATCTCGCAGTCGTAGCAACTAGAACTTTTGTTTTAGCAGGGCGAAGCAACAATCCCCGTGAATCATTTTTTCGTCTCGTGGTAGCTATTTTCTTTGCCACAAAAGTTTGCATGCTATGTTGTTCTTCCGACAAGATCTTTGCGCGTAGAACATTCTGTCCTGCAAAATACAAGATCGACAATGCGCATTTTTGGACATTAGAGATTTTGTAATATTGATTACGGCAATTGTTAGACTGATTTGTATCGATATCATTATTATTCCACTGTGTGATTCAATGGAAAGTTCAAAGCTGGACTATTTATCAGGTTTATCTGACGCCTCTTCAACTAGTGACAGACCTGCCTTTCGTATAAAGAATGACCTTTGGCACAGATTGCGTCAGATAGCTACTACGTGAGTAGTGCTTCGACGACCACATTTGATCTCGCAGTCGTAGCAACTAGAACTTTTGTTTTAGCAAAGCGAAGCAACAATCCCTGTGAATCATGTTTTCGTCTCGTGGTAGCTATTTTCTTTGCCACAAAAGTTTGCATCCTATGTTGTTCCTCCAACAAGATCTTTGCCCGTAGAACATTTTTTTCTGCAAAATACAAGATCGACAATGCGCATTTTTGGACTTTACAGATTTTGTAATATTGATTACGGCAATTGTTAGGTTCATTTGTATCGATGTTATTATTTTTCCACTCTGTGATGCAGTGAAAAGTTCAAAGCTGGATTGTTTATCAGGTTTATCTGACTCCTCTTCAACTAGTGACTACGTGAGTAGTGCTTCGACGACTACATTTGATCTCGCAGTCGTACCAACTAGAACTTTTGTTTTAGCAAAGCGAAGCAACAATTCCTGTGAATCATTTTTTCGTCTCGTGGTGGTGGCTATTTTCTTTGCCACAAAAGTTTGCATCCTATGTTGTTCTTCCAACAATATCTTTGCCCGTAGAACATTTTTTCCTGCAAAATACTAGATCGGCAATGCGCATTTTTGGACATTAGAGATTTTGTAATATGGATTACTGCAATTGTTAGATGGATTTGTATCGATGTTATTATTTTTCCACTCTGTGATGCAGTGAAAAGTTCAAAGCTGGAATGTTTATCAGGTTTATCTGACTCCTCTTCAACTAGTGACATACCTGCCTTTCGTATAAAGAATGACCTTTGGCACTGATTGCGTCAGATAGCTACTACGTGAGTAGTGCTTAAACGACCACATCTGATCTCGCAGTCGTAGCAACTAGAACTTTTGTTTTAGCAGGGCGAAGCAACAATCCCCGTGAATCATTTTTTCGTCTCGTGGTAGCTATTTTCTTTGCCACAAAAGTTTGCATGCTATGTTGTTCTTCCGACAAGATCTTTGCGCGTAGAACATTCTGTCCTGCAAAATACAAGATCGACAATGCGCATTTTTGGACATTAGAGATTTTGTAATATTGATTACGGCAATTGTTAGACTGATTTGTATCGATATCATTATTATTCCACTGTGTGATTCAATGGAAAGTTCAAAGCTGGACTATTTATCAGGTTTATCTGACGCCTCTTCAACTAGTGACAGACCTGCCTTTCGTATAAAGAATGACCTTTGGCACAGATTGCGTCAGATAGCTACTACGTGAGTAGTGCTTCGACGACCACATTTGATCTCGCAGTCGTAGCAACTAGAACTTTTGTTTTAGCAAAGCGAAGCAACAATCCCTGTGAATCATGTTTTCGTCTCGTGGTAGCTATTTTCTTTGCCACAAAAGTTTGCATCCTATGTTGTTCCTCCAACAAGATCTTTGCCCGTAGAACATTTTTTTCTGCAAAATACAAGATCGACAATGCGCATTTTTGGACTTTACAGATTTTGTAATATTGATTACGGCAATTGTTAGGTTCATTTGTATCGATGTTATTATTATTCCACTCTGTGATGCAGTGAAAAGTTCAAAGCTGGATTGTTTATCAGGTTTATCTGACTCCTCTTCAACTAGTGACTACGTGAGTAGTGCTTCGACGACTACATTTGATCTCGCAGTCGTAGCAACTAGAACTTTTGTTTTAGCAAAGCGAAGCAACAATTCCTGTGAATCATTTTTTCGTCTCGTGGTGGTGGCTATTTTCTTTGCCACAAAAGTTTGCATCCTATGTTGTTCTTCCAACAATATCTTTGCCCGTAGAACATTTTTTCCTGCAAAATACAAGATCGGCAATGCGCATTTTTGGACATTAGAGATTTTGTAATATGGATTACTGCAATTGTTAGATTGATTTGTATCGATGTTATTATTTTTCCACTCTGTGATGCAGTGAAAAGTTCAAAGCTGGATTGTTTATCAGGTTTATCTGGCTCCTCTTGAACTAGTGACAGACCTACCTTTCGTATAAAGAATTACCTTTGGCACTGATTGCGTCAGATAGCTACTACGTGAGTAGTGCTTCGACGACTACATTTGATCTCGTAGTCGTAGCAACTAGAACTTTTGTTTTAGGAAAGCGAAGCAACAATCCCTGTGAATCATGTTTTCGTCTCGTGGTAGCTATTTTCTTTGCCACAAAAGTTTGCATCCTATGTTGTTCCTCCAACAAGATCTTTTCCCGTAGAACATTTTTTCCTGCAAAATACAAGATCGACAATGCGCATTTTTGGACATTAGAGATTTTGTAATATGGATTACGGCAATTCTTGGATTGATTTGTATCGACGTTATTATTTTTCCACTCTGTGATGCAGTGAAAAGTTCAAAGCTGGATTGTTTATCAGGTTTATCTGACTCCTCTTCAACTAGTGACTACGTGAGTAGTGCTTCGACGACTACATTTGATCTCGCAGTCGTAGCAACTAGAACTTTTGTTTTAGCAAAGCGAAGCAACAATCCCTGTGAATCATTTTTTCGTCTCGTGGTAGCTATTTTCTTTGCCACAAAAGTTTGCATCCTATGTTGTTCCTCCAACAAGATCTTTGCCCGTAGAACATTTTTTCCTGCAAAATACAAGATCGACAATGCGCATTTTTGGACATTAGAGATTTTGTAATATTGATTACGGCAATTGTTAGACTGATTTGTATCGATATCATTATTATTCCACTGTGTGATTCAATGGAAAGTTCAAAGCTGGACTATTTATCAGGTTTATCTGACGCCTCTTCAACTAGTGACAGACCTGCCTTTCGTATAAAGAATGACCTTTGGCACAGATTGCGTCAGATAGCTACTACGTGAGTAGTGCTTCGACGACCACATTTGATCTCGCAGTCGTAGCAACTAGAACTTTTGTTTTAGCAAAGCGAAGCAGCAATCCCTGTGAATCATGTTTTCGTCTCGTGGTAGCTATTTTCTTTGCCACAAAAGTTTGCATCCTATGTTGTTCCTCCAACAAGATCTTTGCCCGTAGAACATTTTTTTCTGCAAAATACAAGATCGACAATGCGCATTTTTGGACATTACAGATTTTGTAATATTGATTACGGCAATTGTTAGGTTCATTTGTATCGATGTTATTATTTTTCCACTCTGTGATGCAGTGAAAAGTTCAAAGCTGGATTGTTTATCAGGTTTATCTGACTCCTCTTCAACTAGTGACTACGTGAGTAGTGCTTCGACGACTACATTTGATCTCGCAGTCGTAGCAACTAGAACTTTTGTTTTAGCAAAGCGAAGCAACAATCCCTGTGAACCATTTTTTCGTCTCGTGCTGGTAGCTATTTTCTTTGCCACAAAAGTTTGCATCCTATGTTGTTCTTCCAACAAGATCTTTGCGCGTAGAACATTTTTTCCTGCAAAATACTAGATCGGCAATGCGCATTTTTGGACATTAGAGAGTTTGTAATATGGATTACTGCAATTGTTAGATGGATTTGTATCGATGTTATTATTTTTCCACTCTGTGATGCAGTGAAAAGTTCAAAGCTGGATTGTTTATCAGGTTTATCTGACTCCTCTTCAACTAGTGACTACGTGAGTAGTGCTTCGACGACTACATTTGATCTCGCAGTCGTAGCAACTAGAACTTTTGTTTTAGCAAAGCGAAGCAACAATTCCTGTGAATCATTTTTTCGTCTCGTGGTGGTGGCTATTTTCTTTGCCACAAAAGTTTGCATCCTATGTTGTTCTTCCAACAATATCTTTGCCCGTAGAACATTTTTTCCTGCAAAATACAAGATCCACAATGCGCATTTTTGGACATTAGAGATTTTGTAATATGGATTACTGCAATTGTTAGATTGATTTGTATCGATGTTATTATTTTTCCACTCTGTGATGCAGTGAAAAGTTCAAAGCTGGATTGTTTATCAGGTTTATCTGACTCCTCTTGAACTAGTGACAGACCTGCCTTTCGAATAAAGAATTACCTTTGGCACTGATTGCGTCAGATAGCTACTACGTGAGTAGTGCTTCGACGACTACATTTGATCTCGCAGTCTTAGCAACTAGAACTTTTGTTTTAGGAAAGCGAAGCAACAATCCCTGTGAATCATTTTTTTCGTCTCGTGGTAGCTATTTTCTTTGCCACAAAAGCTTGCATCCTATGTTGTTCCTCCAACAAGATCTTTTCCCGTAGAACATTTTTTCCTGCAAAATACAAGATCGACAATGCGCATTTTTGGACATTAGAGATTTTGTAATATGGATTACGGCAATTCTTGGATTGATTTGTATCGACGTTATTATTATTCCACTCTGTGATGCAGTGAAAAGTTCAAAGCTGGATTGTTTATCAGGTTTATCTGACTCCTCTTCAACTAGTGACTACGTGAGTAGTGCTTCGACGACTACATTTGATCTCGCAGTCGTAGCAACTAGAACTTTTGTTTTAGCAAAGCGAAGCAACAATCCCTGTGAATCATTTTTTCGTCTCGTGGTAGCTATTTTCTTTGCCACAAAAGTTTGCATCCTATGTTGTTCCTCCAACAAGATCTTTGCCCGTAGAACATTTTTTCCTGCAAAATACAAGATCGACAATGCGCATTTTTGGACATTACAGATTTTGTAATATTGATTACGGCAATTGTTAGGTTCATTTGTATCGATATCATTATTATTCCACTCTGTGATTCAATGGAAAGTTCAAAGCTGGACTATTTATCAGGTTTATCTGACGCCTCTTCAACTAGTGACATACCTGCCTTTCGTATAAAGAATGACCTTTGGCACTGATTGCGTCAGATAGCTACTACGTGAATAGTGCTTCGACGACTACATTTGATCTCGCAGTCGTAGCAACTAGAACTTTTGTTTTAGCAAAGCGAAGCAACAATCCCTGTGAATCATTTTTTCGTCTCGTGGTAGCTATTTTCTTTGCCACAAAAGTTTGCATCCTATGTTGTTCCTCCAACAAGATCTTTGCCCGTAGAACATTTTTTCCTGCAAAATACAAGATCGACAATGCGCATTTTTGGACATTACAGATTTTGTAATATTGATTACGGCAATTGTTAGGTTCATTTGTATCGATATCATTATTATTCCACTCTGTGATTCAATGGAAAGTTCAAAGCTGGACTATTTATCAGGTTTATCTGACGCCTCTTCAACTAGTGACATACCTGCCTTTCGTATAAAGAATGACCTTTGGCACTGATTGCGTCAGATAGCTACTACGTGAATAGTGCTTCGACGACTACATTTGATCTCGCAGTCGTAGCAACTAGAACTTTTGTTTTAGGAAAGCGAAGCAGCAATCCCTGTGAATCATTTTTTCGTCTGGTGGTGGTGGCTATTTTCTTTGCCGCAAAAGTTTGCATCCTATGTTGTTCTTCCAACAAGATCTTTGCGCGTAGAACATTTTTTCCTGCAAAATACAAGATCGACAATGCGCATTTTTGGACATTACAGATTTTGTAATATTGATTACGGCAATTCTTAGGTTCATTTGTATCGATGTTATTATTTTTCCACTCTGTGATGCAGTGAAAAGTTCAAAGCTGGATTGTTTATCAGGTTTATCTGACTCCTCTTCAACTAGTGACAGACCTGCCTTTCGTATTACGAATGACCTTTGGCACTGATTGCGTCAGATAGCTACTACGTGAGTAGTGCTTCGACGACCACATTTGATCTCGCAGTCGTAGCAACTAGAACTTTTGTTTTAGCAAAGCGAACCAACAATCCCTGTGAATCATGTTTTCGTCTCGTGGTAGCTATTTTCTTTGCCACAAAAGTTTGCATCCTATGTTGTTCCTCCAACAATTGTTAGGTTCATTTGTATCGATGTTATTATTTTTCCACTCTGTGATGCAGTGAAAAGTTCAAAGCTGGATTGTTTATCAGGTTTATCTGACTCCTCTTCAACTAGTGACTACGTGAGTAGTGCTTCGACGACTACATTTGATCTCGCAGTCGTAGCAACTAGAACTTTTGTTTTAGCAAAGCGAAGCAACAATCCCTGTGAATCATTTTTTCGTCTCGTGGTAGCTATTTTCTTTGCCACAAAAGTTTGCATCCTATGTTGTTCTTCCAACAAGATCTTTGCGCGTAGAACATTTTTTCCTGCAAAATACAAGATCGGCAATGCGCATTTTTGGACATTAGAGATTTTGTAATATGGATTACTGGAATTGTTAGATTGATTTGTATCGATTTTATTATTTTTCCCAACACACCTACATGAAATAGTTTAGTAATAGCACAGTCTAGTATTATAACCAGTCGTCTCACTTAGTGTCGGTACCTTTGATGTTCATGTCTCCGAAATGTGCAGTGCGCATTCGGCTGATCATGAATATTTTGGCGCGATTTTTGAATGAACGAATAACAAGCACCGCTCAAACACCTACAAGCACGTGGTTTACGGCTAACAACTGCAAACGTGTGCAAACTGCACCGCAAACACGTTTTATTCTAACTGCGCATTCGGCTAAACTTTACACAGGCGCACTGGAATTCGGACCCACAAAATCCGGCGAGTGAGACGACTGGTTATATTACTAGACTGTGGTAATAGATTGTGCAGATTACCAAACTTTAGATTTACCTGAAGAAAACGCTTCGGTATATGTGATAGGCTATATATATTTTTTAATGTTTCGATAAACATAAATGTGAAATATGTACTTATAGCATATTCACAAGCAAATAATAAGGAATTAAATTCTAGTAATACTTTATGCTATGAATTTGGCAGATTAACAATGCCGTCAACAGCTTTTGTAGACTATTTTAAAAAATTAGAGGAACATTTCCGTTCGTTATTTCCATTAATGGCAACAGAAAAAAATGTGGGCATAAAAATAAAACAAAAGTTACAGACTGTTGATTTTGAAGCCCCTTGTTCGGATTTTCCCTTGGACTATTTATTATCTTTATTTGTTAGAGTAAGAATTTTTTTTACTTTAAAATTTATTAGTAGTAGTTTTAAAGTTCAGGACAAATCAAAACAGTGCCAGAAAATTATTAATTTAAAGCATTTGTGATGTACCATAATATACGTTCTATATTTGTGTAAAAATCAGGATTACCTATGTACCTATTAGTATTTTTCTTAAAAATATTAATATAGTTATTTGTTAAAATATAATAATGAACTTACTGACTAGACAGCATTATTATATTTTTTCTACGACCATACTTTAGTTTAGTTATTAAATGTGCACTACCTCTGTATCGTAATGATACTCATTAAGATACAGATTCTCATTATAACACGATTAATTAAAAAAATTTATTATATACTTTAAATAAAAACGATTTCAGAAGTATTTTTCTCATTTTTTTTATGCCTTTTCTTGTGTTATTACTAATACATAATATTCAGTTGCTTCAAAAAAAGTCTTTTAGAACAATAACTGTTTAAATTCGGTCAGATCAGCTAAATATTGCATACAATTGTTAAGTTAGGTATATCATAATTGTTATTACATAACATATAATTATGAACATCTAGGGTTGTGCCTTGGTCAACTGACTGGTCAATTTGACCACGGCCAAAAACTGTGTGGTCAAATTCACTGTCAAATGCTGTTTCAGCCTTAAAATTGTTTATATTAAATTACACTATCAATCATCGGTTTTTTTATTTTTGCAGAAAATACTTAACTACTACAATAAGATTTTTAAAAAATGCCTGCATTTCATGTCAATAAATGTGGTATTAGTATTATTTTAGTTACCGAGAGTATAAAATGAAATAATTGTTAAAATTCTTAATTATATGCACTTATAAACACCAAACAAAAGGGTTGGTGGTAATATGGTACTTGTTAACATTGTGACTTGCTTAAACTTAGAGAACTATCAATACAATTTATTGAAAAAAAAGTGAATTTAAAAAATTAAAATGGTCAAATGAGCGGTCAATTGACCTAAAAGTTGTTGACCGGTCAAATGCACAACCCTATGAACATCAATAAACGGGAAATAGAACTCATAATTTTTGGACAAATGCACCACATGGTTAAAATAAATATAAATTTGCTTTTTATATAGTTTATAGTTATGCTATAATATTAAACATTTTTTTAGAAAACACTCAATTTCTGTTGTTGCATAAAATGAAGCTATAGGAAAATATGTTATAGGCCTTCACAACATTTTTAGTGTTTTTAGTGATTATATCATTAACAAAAAGATAAATTACATCTAAAAATAAATCACGATGAAAATTTTTTAATAATTTTCATTGCGAAATATTCGAGTACGGCCCTGTATCACTTAATACATCTCTGTTAACTGCGTTGGTTCCGTTCTTTTCTGCTCATGCGCCAATGCGCAATGAAATGCGCGAACATACAAAATTACACACGGAGAACAAAGGCGCTAAGGGTAAGTGAAACTACTGTAAGGTTTATACTGTGCCCACGGTGTGTTATAAGTTATAAAGTGGAATATTAATAAACAAAATAGATTTTAAACCCCAGAGTGACGCTAAAAACAGGAATAGAAACGCAAGCTGGGTATAAAATAATAAATCGCAACAAGAAAGCCAAATAACGTGAGTATTTGCACTAACTACTAACAACAAAGGTCTGTTCGTTCGCCTTGCTCGAATCTGTCCAGAGAAAGGTCAGAGCAGGCGCATGTAACGAGATAGTTCAAGTTCTGAACCGCTATTTTTCGACCTGCAAACGAACGCATTTCATATAACTTATGGACATATTTTTAAAAAATCTATATATGTACAGCCACGTAACTAGGGGTGGGCCTGGGTGGGTCAGGCCCATCTAAAAATTTCTAGGCCCACCCTTGGGCCCACCCAACCGCAACGGAAATTTTATGTCTTGTTTAATTAGAAAATAATTGTAACGAAGAGGAATTATTTAAAAAAATCTTTAAACTCTAGAACCAAAAAACAGTCAGCTGTTTTGATATTCTTGGCTCTAATTATCCTCACATCTGAAACATATCTTTAAAAAATCGTCAACAAACAACAGTAATATGATCACAAATACATAACGTTTCTTGAAATGGTTGGGGTGTTGGGACTAAACAAACAATGTGTGTTTTTAAGTCTTGCATAGACTTTTATGATCATTTTAGTACTAACTGGAATTATTTTGTAGACATAGTATAATTTATTATTACAAACAAATCCCAAACTTCTCAACTGAAATATGACCCCGATAGTTAAAAATCACACGCAGTCACATTTATTAAACTCGTCCCATAAACATCAAGTTTGAATAAACGCTAAATGCTGATACAACAAAGCTTCCTTGTTTGCCATAATATCATAATTCATTATTTAACTCAATACTCAATAGATTACACGAATTTCAACATTTTTACGACCTTCAATAAAGGGTTCCAGCAAGCCATTACTTAAAATTTGTTCGTGACCATATGGACGTTTCTTACATAAATACGAGTGATGAGTGATTGATATTATTTCTTCATCATCATCATCATCAATTGGCATGGAGCAGATCCTCGTGGATCAATATTTCTTAAGAAAAAAACTTTTGTTAAAATATGAAGACGGTATCCCTTCCTGATTTTCCTGTTCGAATAGTTAGTTGTACGTGTGTGTTACATGACCCAACTTATTGTGTAGTGCCCTAAAACGTTTGTGAAAATATTTTTTCTATTTTTACGGTTAGAACTTGATCACGAGTAGTAAACGCAATATAAAAGACTATTTTTCATCTTTCAAAAAAATTAAAACTGCAGATGATACTTTGAAACCTTCGACTAGTACAACAGATTTGTTAAGTGTGGTCAGTGAGGAAAGTGGGATCCTCGAGGAAAGCGAAGAGATTAGTACGAATTCTGAGGATGAATCGTCAGATACAGATTTAGGTGAATCTGATGAACCCCAATTACATTTTGATGAATGGTTCAAACGAGCTGATCAACGCACATCCGAAGTGTTATTAAGTGAACCTAGAAGGCCGCCTGGCCCAACGGATATTTCTCAAAATCTGGTAGATGAACCTAAGCAACCCGTTTTGAAAATTTATCCAAGAACTAAATTTGCAAACAGACTGAGGCATTTTAGCAGTTTAAAATATATGTGTTTTTGCCTTCTATTGACTTAATATTAAAGTAATTAGATAATCGTTTTAATACGATGTGATTTTTTAAAAACTCAATTGCAGCAGGCCGTATTTTGTCTTAATAACCTTAGAACTGTCTGTATTAAGTCAGAATACGGCCTGCTGCAATTGGGTTTTTAAAAAATCACATTGTAGTTGTTATCGGTGCAATTAGTGCCCTACATCCCAAAAACTGTAAGTTTTTAAATTATAAACGAATACTTCCTTTGGCAGAACATTATGGTAGTGATTGTGAAACCTTGAAGGCGGAATTTAAAATTTTACCAAAGACAATAAAGCAATATGAAGACGAAAAAAGAATTGAAGTGAAAAGTATCATGCAACTAATAGATATTTTAGAAATTTATAAAATAGTTTTTAGTGAAACATATAAATTGGCGGTCATTTGTGTGATAATTCCTGTGTCTAGTGCGGCTTGTGAACGTACTTTTTATTGTTTAAAACGTTTAAAAACCTATATGGAATAGAATGACAAATGAACGATTAAATCATCTAGCATTAATAAATATTGAACGGTCCACTGCTAAAACTTTAAATATTTCAAAAGTGGTTGACGAATTTGATGGGATGCATAATAATAGAAGAATAGTTCTACATTAGGTAAGTATTTTTCGTTGTTTTAATTGTAAGGGGTTGGCCCACCGAACAATTCCTAAAAAAATATATGGCCCACCTTCATAAATAATGCTAGTTACGTGGCTGTATATGTATTTCTGAGTTAATTGAAAAAGTAGAAACTTTGCATTAAAATGGATAAATGACATCTTATTGTTAATAAAAATAACGCGCCCTGCTGAAAATAAACGACAACTTTGAAAGTTAATGAAATCAATAATTAATTTAATATTTAGTAGAAAATCTCGCGTTATCTTTATCAGCTTTCAATTATCTTGACATATGGAAATTTTACAAGTTTGTACATATAACCTGGCGTAATTTTTAGTTCTTCGTTTTTTTCGTTTCTAATTCACGACAAAATTTTCAATTACGTTCATATCAATTGACCGTGCGGGAAATTTTAAGTAACTGGTAATTTCAAAATTACGTAGACTAAACCATCCCCGATCTGGTTAACCACATCTTAAATTGGTTTCATATTGTAATATTTTCATCCTTGTATTGCCTAAGCCCTATACAGACACATAAACATCAATAGCAATTAAAATTTGGTAAAATTAGTATATCAAAATCTACCTTATAAACGATCAGCTGATCTGCGTCGAAAAATTCCGAACCTGGGCCGATGTAAAATCGTTCAAACTTGCACTAACTGCACCTCCTCGCTAGGAGGAGCAGAAAGTTCGTGTTCTAAGCAGCAAACGAACAGCGTACAGGTTGCTCAGTTCATGCAAACGAACGCAACTTGTTTCTGTTTATGGACAAATCTAAAAAGTTAATGTTTCCGTTAATTTCTTCTTCTGTAGTAAATTTAATATTAGTATGTAGAGTGTTGATATAATCTAGAAAACTATTTAACTGTCTATTTGTACCTGTCTATTTGTACCTGGTACAAATAGACAGTTAAATAGTTTTCTAGATTATATCAACACTCTACATACTAATATTAAATTTACTACAGAAGAAGAAATTAACGGAAAGTAATAACAGACATGAATTTTCAATATTTCACAAACCATCCCATACTGACACAACAATTCATATTAGTTCCACTCATCCAATGCAACATAAATTAGCAGCTTATCAAAGTATGACTCATAGATTATTAAATATTCCTATGTCCGTAGAAAATTATAACAAAGAATTAAATACCTATAATTAAACAAATTGCAATTAACAACGGTTTCAATGCTTCCTTGATAGATAATTTAGATATTAGTAAACAATATAGATTAGCTATTAAACAGATTTTTCCAAAAAATATAGATAAAAACAGTAAATTCAGTATTTTAACTTATATAGGACTCCCAACTGAAAAAATTTCGTCATATTTGAAGAAAAAAGATATTAACATTGCTTATAGAACGAATAATTCTCTAGGTACTTTAATTAAAAATAATAAGGACCTGTCTACTAAAGAACAAAAGTCGGGTGTCTATGAGTTAACTTGTGGTACTTGCCCTAAAGTATATGTTGGTCAAACAGGTAGAAGTTTTAAGAAAAGGATCACGGAACATAAAAGAAGCTTTCATCTTAATAAATCAGATTCAAATTATGCTGGTCACTTGTTAGATGAAAAACATGTATTTAACGATAATTTCAAGATCCTTCATAATGAAAATAAGGGTTTGAAATTGTCGTTACTTGAGTGCTTAGAAATTAATAAACGTAAAAATTTAAATTGTCTGTTAAATGAACAAGTAGATTTAAACCAATCGCCCTTACTCAATCTATTTCGGACGTCTGTGTAAATAAATTTATTACCTTGTCGGCTTTCTGAAGAAACCGTTACTTTTGTATAACTTCTCTGAACCCCGTAAAATTTAGGTATATTTCTGTGTAAAATTAAAATTTTTATTATGTTCTTATTTATTTATTTTTAGTGTACCTGTGTATGTAAATTGTCATTTTTAGTCAGTCTTGTACTCACCATCTGAAGATGCCAACGTTTGGCGAAACAATTGTCATGGGACAGCAATAAAGAATTTTGTGAAAATCAACTTTGTATTTCTTTAATTATCGCATTATGGATTTTCATCAAGTAAAAGTCGATTCAATCAATTATGGGTTAATATTAGTGTTTTGTATTATAATTAATATTAGTGTTGCGTTTTAGTATTAAGTTGTTATTTCGTGTTTCTTCGTTGTTTAATAATTTTAATATTTATTAATAAATAATTTTACAGATCGTTGACCATATTTCTAAACAGTGGTTGCTGCAGTTGCTGAAAATAGGTTATTATCTTTTGTCGTAGTTCTCCAATATTTGTTAGCGGATCTTCTGACCGAAATACAGATTCCTTGTGCGATAAAATTTCTCAACAACTGCTAACATTACACTTTTACGTGGGGCCTCTTTGTTGAACTCTTGTCGATATTTTTTTTGAAACTTGCCTCAACCTTGGGCCATTATCTCGTCCATTTTCGTATGAGCGGAAATAATACTCCACTATAAACACTTTTTCCTCAGTTGTAAGAGTCATTTTCAAGACGATTTTAACACCAGTGCAATGTTAATATGACAACTAATGATAATGACATAATAAGCCAAATATGACAGATGAATATTGTGCGCGCAATTCCACAACACTCTAAGTTTCGGTACTGTTTATTCTGGCGTATATTGTATATAAAGCAGAAATGGGAGTACCAAATAGGAAAGGGCGTCCTAACAAAACATGGTGGGAAGCAGTACAGGAAGACATACAAGAACAAGGGGTTACAAATTGGGAAGCAGCTGCAAGGGATAGGAAGCAATGGAGAAAAAAATCAAGCCAAAGGCCTACAGGCGTAAAGTGCTGTTTAATAATAATTAGTTCTCGGATAATTCTAAGCGGCGTAATTCTGAGATCCCTCTATCAGAGGGATGAGACCCCGAACTCGGACGGGTTTCTTTAACCTACGACGCTAATTCTTTAATGACTGGACCTCTTCTTAATATCTGCCAGTGTTGCCAACCGTCTAGCGTGCTTCTCCACCACCATGCCCCAATAATTCCGCTACATTTTGTAAAATACCGCTACCGCGAGAATTTTCCACGACAGTACAGGCAGTGATCAAAATTAAACGCCTTTTAATTATTTTATGAACATGCATATACATGGAAAATAGGCCTTTTCGGTTTAAAATTTGTTTATTGTCAAAAGTATACATCAACAAGCGAACAAGCAATACTAACTTATATTTTTTAAATCAGTATTTATTATTAGTTGAGTATCACCGTCCGATATGGTTTCTAGGAATGCATACTTAAAAAAAATAAAGTAGAATTACCTTACATCAATTCTTCGAATTTTGTAGACTGGTGATCCCCCTTTTTGATTTTTTTTGGATTGAACAAATGCCGCTACTTTTACAAAAAATAAGTTCTTGCCGCCGCGAAGTCCAAAAATCCGCTACAGTAGTGGAATTCCGCTACGGTTAGTATATAACACTGATACCTGCTCTGTGGTATTAGTCATATACGTATTAGAAATATACCGCTGATACTACCTTCTCAGCGTGGTCGACATCAGAGTGCAAAGATATTTGTTTCTATCTCAACTTGTCCCTTTTTTCAACACAACAAGCATGCGCACATTTAAAAAGGGTGCAAACTGAGATAAAGCTATCTGAGCTATCATGGAGCTATCAATATTGCTGTCTCTCTTTGCTGACCATGCCCACCGCTCTTTGTCAGAATACAGCATTAGCCGTATATTTCTAATACGTATATGGGTATTAGTAAGAAATTCCCTTATCATGACGTAATCGTAAACTTGTATGCAAACTTCAAAGCTGTAGGTACGAGTAAAAATAATCCATTCATTCGCGAAGCCTTTGAAAGCACAAATATTTGTGAATTCTTTATTTGCACCGCTTATTTAAAAGTCTACTCAAACCGTCAGGTTGCAAAAAGCGCATCAATCTATGCTAAAGGTTTCGAAGTCATTATAATTAAATTGATAAAGGAAGAAAAACATGAATTAAAATTTTTACATTTGGACAAACTTTGTCATAGTAGGGAGCTATAAATATGGGTATTGCATGCATGTATAGTGTTTCCTAAGTGCGTGGAGAAAATGCAGGCGGTTATTCCTGAGCGAAAATTAAGCATACTTTTGGAAAAAACGAGCTGGTTTTTTCATTATCTTCTAGATGCGTAGGTTTTACTCCAATTAAAGGTATTTAATAGAAAAAAATGAGTATTAATAAATTATCAAAAAAATTATTCAAAAAAGTTGCGATTTTCAATTTTTTTAAATAATTTTCCTCGATATTTTTGTCATCTAAACCCCACTTTTTGCCGCCATACCAGTCGTCACGTAATATACATCACATTCGATTATTAGGTTATCAGACACACAGAATCGATCCCCCAGAAAAAAATTTTCGGTACTCTAATAATAAAAATGTTTCCCATTCAAAGATTTCAGTCAAAGGGACTGCGGTCAATCACCGATGCTCTATGGTAGGTACGTGTCGAACCAAACGCTACACAAAGATCTTAAAATAGCATTCATAAACGAAGTAGTAGCTGAAAGATCAGAAAAACATAAAGAAACATTAGTAGTTCACTCAAATGAAACTTTACAACCCATAACCGGGGAGCCACAACTCAGACGTCTAAAACGTAAATGGCCACAAGCCCTGGTGCCAAAAATAAATTTAAAAAAAACTGGTTACCGTTAGTGCACGTCATTAAGTGATACATACAATGTGATTTTTTAAAAACTCAATTACAGCAGGCCGTATTCTGACTTAATACAGACAGTTCTAAGGTTATTAAGACAGAATTCGACCTGCTGCAATTGAGTTTTTAAAAAATCACATTGTATGTATGTATGTCAAAAGTGTTAGTGTACGTCAGTATTGTCAGCGTTGTAACAAGTGTCTACTTCTAATGTAACTAGAAGCTTCTCCGGTACCGTCATTGGAGGCTCCCGTATCAAGACATTAGAGACGTAAGTTTAGCTTATGGAATTATGTATATTCTGATTGCTAAATTCAATTAAAGGAAAAGAAAAATATCGTGCCAACTTTTTGCCGATCACTGTATATTACATCTACAGGGTGGCTCATTTTCGAAGGGATTGCAGGCTATCTCCTTAACTCTTACACCTACGCAAAAAGTAAGAAAGGTGTTTGGGGCCAAATTTGTGAGACAAATTCAGTGGTGCAAACCAAAATTTGATATCGTCTTTTGTTTTTGAGCTGTAAGTGAAAATTGAATTTTTCGAAAATTCTTTTTGGTGCTATAACTCGTTTATTTGTAGATATAGGTACAACAAATAAAAACATTCTTAGGACACTTTTTCATGTAGAATTTAATGGTCATATTGGATTTTTAATTTTCGTATTAAGTTTTGAGTTATAACATAAACTTGTGTTTTTTTTTTAATGGCAACCGTAGTGACATCTCCAAATAGGTCGCTTTTCGACATTTTCAAAAATATATGGTTTAATGTACTTATCTTAAATAACGAATTTTCTAATATTTACAAATCTCATTTGCACATAATTGTCAAGCAACTCGTGGAACACAAAAAAATGATCATTTCGTCCATTAAAAACAGAACGAAAGTGTCGACATTTTTTATTGGTCTTTCCCATCTAACTTGCCTGAGCACTACAGCAAGTAAAAATTGTAATATTTCAGGCATGATATACGGTTCAAGGCTGACATATCCAGGGTGGATGCTTGACGAAGGCCCTTGTCTTCTGAATTTTGTGATACAATCACTTTCGTAACAAGAGGTGGTTGTTGTTACATAGTCCGAAGAGGTGCCAAGCTGTCAGTATTAATGAGCATTCGTTGCATTTCCGATTTTAATAACATTTTTATTAAAGTAGGTCAAAAGCAAGGTGGTATCGGAATTGCCTAAGCCTTGAAGAGGAACAATTAACGTAAGTCTTGAATGTTTACTTACCTACTAATTTATCCTGTAACCTCTTCTACCATAGGTGTAGAGGTGATGAACTTCCTCCATCCTTTTCTGTCTTTGGCGCCCTTTCTTGCTTCTACTCTTAAGTATACCAATCATTTCTTTGTTCACCATATTACTTTCAACGTCCTGTCGTTATTCATTCTAACAAAATGGCAGTACCATTTCAGTTATTCTTCAATTTTTTCGTTTACACTCTTCACATCTAGCATTTTCCTTATCTCGCTTCTTATCTTATCCGCTTTGTCATTCCTAATATTTTCATTTCGCACGTTTCTATATTACTCTTCAATTTAGTTGATAGAACCCTTGATTCACCACCTGCTACTAAAACTGCCTCATATATTTTGACTTTAGTTGCTTTGGATACTTCTCTCTTATTGTAGAGCTCCATACAGGGATGCTATCTTTCGGATCCGATTTGCGATTTCCCCTTCAAACTTGCTTGATACATCCACTATTGCCCCCAGATATTTTAGTTGTTTGGTTTCTGATATACTTTCTCCTTGTATATTTATTGTAATTTGTTCGGGTACGTTTGCTATGTTCATTATTACTGCCTTCCTTAGATTTATATTTAAATTAAATTGTGTTAATAAGGCCTTCTTTGCAATTCCGTCTTCTTTTTAGCGAAAAGGTCATCTGCATACAGGTAGGTATAATAAATCATTTATTGCTACGGGCTACGGGTTGTAGTTCTCTGCAACTTAAGTGTACTCCTTTTGCCTCTTGATTTACTTCTCTTGCTGTTTTGTCCATTAACATAACAAATTCCAGAATTGCTGACGAGAAGAAGCGTTCCTTCTATTTTACTAACCTAAATTTACATATGTTGCGCACAAAGTAATTTAGGTGAATTTAAACTCGTATGATAGACCTGTTTACAGTTGAAATGGAAAGTTTTGTTGTTCTCCAATATTTAACAACCGGACCGGACCGTACCTACTTCCAATGCTTGACGTAATATTGTTGCTGTACCAATTTATATTCACATACATTACAAGCAAATGCGTGTGAATATAAAATAGTATGACAGCCTAATCATCGAGACCGTCGAGTGCACCGGCAACAAGCAGAATTCTAGATTTCAAAGTCATAGTTACGAGCTAGCTAACGATGCTTGTCGCGTGACTTGCTCTTTACGATTGCCAAACCAAGCGACTGTTTAAGGCGTAGTCGTCTTCAAGCATTGCATGCTACACTCCTTCGTAATCTATTAATAATAAACACGGGAAGTATTACTTGTACATTTTTACTGATTTAATTGAAACATTAATTCTAAGTCTTTGATTGCACCGATCAAAATAAACATTCCTTCTATTGTACCAACTTAAATTCACATATATAAGTTGCACGCAATGCAAGTTAGGTGAATTTAAAATGGTACGATAGGCCTATCTGCATGAAAAATTGATCGTTTAATTATTAAAGTTGCACTAAATATTGCTGTTCTACCCATTTATATTCGGATATATTGCAAGCAAGCAATATATCCGAATATGGTTTTCATTTCAGAAACCAGCCAAGGGTTGCGTTATCTATGACGAACAAGAGGCGTTTAACTCTTGTGCTAATTTATATTCACACACGTTGCAAGCAAGCAATCTCTATGAATATAATTAAGCACAACAGTTTTGTCTTCAGAAGAAGAAGAAACGTTCGACATCTTAAATCGCAACGTATTCCGTATGATGAAGAAAATCGGGGATTTTAGTAATTTTAAGTGATTATGTTTTGTATTAACTCGATGTAATAAATCATGTTGCGAAGTCTCATTTAAATATACTTTAATACAATTGTTACATTGAAGGTGCGTCGTGCATTTATTTATTAGTTTTCTTTATAAGGTTTAGTCATTGACGTAGTATTACGAAGTAGACCCACCGCGCTCTATTCTGTTCCACAGTTTGACAGTCATATTTTGACAGCTGAGGTGCTAAAGCTATCAGTAAAATAATCAATTATTGAATCAAATGTATGCTATTTATGACTCTTACTTGAGGAATTTCGCTATTAGCTCAATGAATGTAAGATAGTAAAATGGGCTTAATTCGGGTGTAAAACACCACTAACAATGGCTAATTATTTAAATTCAATGCACGATAGAGTATTAAACAGCAAACAATCATTCGTTGTTATTTTCATTTCCAGATGGTGAAAGTGAATTCCAATGACTTATCTTGTTATGACCTTAATATTAAAATTAATATACAATCTGAACATTTATCCGATCAAAATGGAATATTTTTAGGCGAAAAACAATTATTATCACTTTTGATGGCTATATTGGAAACACTGGGTTCAGGGCTGATTTGCACATATTTTATTCTAAGAAAACTCAATTTTAACAGATAAAATTGTATTAGTAATAGCAGATAGAAAGGTTCAAGAAAATCTATTAAATATACCTGATTTGAAACTCGATAAAGCTGCAGAACTTTGTAGAAATGCCGAAGTAACAAAAATGCAAATTAGAACAGTAAGAAAAGAAGTAAATATAGATGTAGTAAAGAGAACGAGTGATAACAAAAAATTTGTAAAGAAAAATAATATAGAGAAGAAAACGGGTAACCAAGGAAAAGAAAGAGTATGTAGTAAATGTTTAACATCACACACATATAAGAATTGTCCGGCATATGGGAAGAAATGTTACAAATGTGACAAGTTGAACCATTACGCGACAGCATGCAGGTTTAAAAAAGTCAAGGAATTAGAGAACAGCTAGAAGGAGAAGATATGTTTGTCGATTGGATAAGGCTAGTAGATTCCATGGAAAATAGAAGCATGTGGTTGGAAATTATAAAAGTAGATGACAAGAAAATTCAGGTCAAGCCAGATACAGGATCAGAGGTGAATATATTACCCAAATGTGTATACGACAAACTTTCGGTAAATAGAAAAAGTAAAATTCAGGAGACATCAATGATACTACAAGCTTTTGGAGGTGAGAGAATACATCCTTCAGGAAAAGCAACGTTAAACTGTAAGGTTAAGAATAATTCTTTTTATATTGATTTTGTTCTTGTAAATAAAGCTGTTAGGCCTATATTAGGGTTAGTAGATTACGAAAGAACAGGGTTAATTTGTAACCCCCAACTGGGGTGATATTTGCTCCAGGTAACTCAGAAGGATTCCAGGTGGTTGTTGCAGTTTCGAAGCTTGAATTTATAACACAGAAACCATTTATAACATTGTTTATTAAATAATAATAACACACTTCGGTCAAATTATGTACAATTGTAAATTAGTAAATAAAACGGAATTAATTCACAGATAACTTCTGGTACAACACCCAAACGGAAAATGATACAATAAACTCTGCTAAATAAATAATATTTACAATGAATATCTATCGCGGGCGTTTAAGCGGGCAATCTTGTCGGTATATTTCGCTAAATAACAGTCAAAAGTACAAGTGATTAAATATTAACAAGTGTGCGGGTTATCTCGGGAATTCTCTCCTCCAGGAATGGTACGGAATATTACGTGACGGTCGCTGGATAATTTCCGGTAAGTAAACCTCACATTGACTTTGAATTGCCGGTAAACGAAAGTGTTTTGATTCCCTTCGTACGTATTTTCGGCCAGGTCGGTTCAGGTTAAGGGTTCGAGTTTTAAGAGGGTTAATAGATTTGCAGATAGGCAAAATATGGGCCGGTCTCGGAAGGTTAGTTATTAGATTTGCAGACAGGCAAATACGGGCCGGTCTCGGAAGGTTAGTTAATAGATTTGCAGACAGGCAAATACGGGCCGGTCTCGGAAGGTTAGTTAATAGATTTGCAGACAGGCAAATACGGGCCGGTCTCGGGAGTGTGGGGTTGAAAGGATTACGGACCTGGTACTTGCGTATGCCGGTATCCCTGGACGGTTTCGGTGACGTTCCGGTGAGGACTCTGCCCTCGGCGACGTCTCGGTGGACTCGGCTCGGAGCCGCGGTGGACTCTCCTCGGAGCCGCGGTGGACTCTGATCGGAGCCGCGGTGGACTCTGGTCGGAGCCGCGGTGGACTCTGGTCGGAGCCGCGGTGGACTCTGGCTCTGAACGCAGATTTACGACGCCTTTTATATGATTTTGGGGTCTTCCCTCTCCGTTCCGCCTTGTGCGTTAACAAAGCTACAACATCACGTCCGCACGCAAGGTGTTCGGGCTATCTCGTCCGGGGCTTGGTTAATCTGCTTGTGACGTCGTTTAACGGAAAATTCTGGTGAACGACCAACTGTACTCGAATTAATATCGTGAAATTAACTTCACGAATAAAATTAATACGTTAATTACGGTTGGGTCGTTACAAATTCAAAAAGTAGAATCAATAGAAATTAAAGACAAGGAATCTTTTATACAAGAAAATTTAGACATATTTGAGGGCACACGTTCGTACTCAGAAACTTGTAAAATCGTTTTAAAAGAAAATAGTACACCAGTTTGTAAACCAGTGCGAAGAGTACCATTTATTATTAAAAATAAACTAGAACAACAATTACAAAGTTTAGTAAGTAAAGATGTAATAGAAAAAGTTGATGGTGCCTGCGAGTGGGTAAATAGTTTAGTTATTGTAGAAAAAACAGATGGATCGCCAAGACTTTGTCTTGATCCTAGGGAACTTAATAAGTGCATGAATAGAGAATATTACGAAATTCCTAGTTTAGAGGAGATTAGTTCCAAGTTAGTAGGAAAAAAATATTTTTCCGTTCTAGATTTTAAGGATGGTTTTTACCAATTAAAGTTAGACCCTGAATCAAGCAAGTTATGTACATTCTCAACACCATTTGGGTGTTACAGATTTAAAAGACTACCCTTTGGGCTGAGCATAGCACCTGAAATATTTCAGAAAATAAATGTAAAACATTTTGGAGATATACCATATGTAATTATTTACTTCGACGATCTTTTGATATATACTGACTCTATTATTGAACATGACAACATTTTAAAGCAAGTTGTAGAAAGGGCTAGAAAGTTAAATATAAAATTTAACAAAAATAAAGTACAGTTTAGAGTAGATGAAGTGTCATATTTGGGGCATATTTTCTGTAAAGAAGGTATGAAAATTGATGCTAAAAGAATTCAGGCTATAAAAGATTTAAAACCGCCAAAATGTAAAAAAGAGCCGCAGAAGTTATTAGGATTTATAAACTATTTAAGAAAATATATACCAAATTTAACTGAAATTTCATCTCCACTACGAGAATTACTAAAGTCAAATGTGGTTTTTCAGTGGTTAGAAGTTCATGATAATGTTATAGAAAAAATTAAAAATATTTTATGTAACTCCCAAACTCTTATGAATTTTGATCCAAGTAAAAAAATAGTGACTCATACAGATGCCTCGATGAACGGGCTGGGTTGTTGCCTAATGCAGGAGGGTAAACCAGTAGCTTACGCTTCGAGAGGGTTATCTGAGTGTGAAAAAAATTGGGCAGTTATAGAAAAAGAAATGTTAGGAATCTTATTTGTTGTGAAAAAATTTCATAATTATGTATATGGCAGGGAAATTTTGGTCATTACAGATCACAAACCAAATGTTAGTATTTTTGAAAAACCAATAAATAAAATTAATTCTAGTAGATTACAAAGAATTAGATTAAAATTATTAAAATATCAATTAAAAATTCAATACCTACCATGTAAATTTTTATATGTAGCGGATTATCTATCAAGAGGTACAGATGTACAGACTGTTAGTAGTTTTGATGAAGAATTGAATGAGATGGTTCACTCAATGGAAAAACATTTGCGTATGAGCATTCACAGAAAAAATGAGTTTAAAACTAAAACAGTAGAAGATACTGTTCTTCAAAAAGTTATAAAATATCGCATGAATGGGTGGCCAACAAAATCATGTACAGGGGAATTAGGTGTTTATTCTAAGCTTAAGAATGATATACATGTATTAGATAATTTAGTATTCTATAGTGACAGAATAATTGTTCCTGTAAGTTTGAGAAGTGACATGTTAAAGTTTCTGCAGGAGGGACACTTTGGTATTAACAGAACAAGAGATAGGGCTAAGCAGGTACTGTTTTGGCCAGGTATGTCTATGGACATAGAGAATATGATAAAACAATGTTCAGTTTGTGAAAGATATAGAAGTATAAATGAAAAAGAACCTCTTATTTTACATGAAATGTCAGACCTACCATTTCAAAAAATTGCGACTGACATCCTTGAACATAATAATAATAGTTACATTGTCATTATAGATTATTTAACAAAGTGATTAGATGTAAAATTATTAAAAGGTAAACAGAGTTCAGATGTTGTTCAACGCGTACCACGATCGAACACGGACGTGCGGAGTAAATTATCGTGATTAGCTTTACCTGTGAACAATCTTACTTTAAGCTGTGAGTATTTTGAACATAATTCTCAGGTTTGAAGAAACAAAACTTCCTTTAGCAACAGCGGGCGACCACTGGTCGCCCTGCAAATTAAATTAATTAACTCAATTAATAAAACAGTTCAGCAATGAATAACCCACTGGCTGCACCAAAACTAATCTATCAAGGCACTAATGCCATTCCCATGGAGATTAACGATTCTCAGAGTACAAGTAACAAGCGCACACTTACCTCGCCTGTTAACACCGTAAAAAGAAATATCTATTCCAAGCAAACACTCTCATTGCAGCTAACAAATACTATGTACTTGATAAAAATACCCAGGAAACGTTTGTAAATAAGCAAAACAGTACGGATACTGCAAGTAATTCAACAAATGTTGAAACTGACACTCAGCGCGTGCTCCCGATATTCCTACACAATGCTCGCAATTATCAAGCAGTGATAAGTGATATCGAACAAGTTACAAGTAACAACAATTTCACTATAATTAATAAAGGAGAACACTTGAAAATAAATTTAAAAGAGATAAAAGACTACAGGTTATTAACAAAATATTACGACAACGATAAAAACATCCTATATCATACTTATCGTAATCCTGATAAGGCCACTGAGTCTGTAATAATAAGAGGCTTGCCCTCACAAATCTCGGAAGAAGAATTTGAAAAGGCGCTAAAGGAAAGAAAAATATCTGTAATAAAAGTCACACGATTATTAAATAAGGATAAAAAACCAATGCCACTGTGTGCAGTAGAAATAAACAAAGATCTACAACACAATGACATCTTTAAAATAGACAAACTGCTATACTGCATTGTTAAAGTCGAACCAAGACGTAAATCAAAGGATACACCTCAGTGCACTCGATGTCAACTCATGGGTCACACCAAAAACTACTGTCACCTCCAACCCAGATGTGTGAAATGTCTTGGAATGCACCTTTACACAGACTGCACAAAAACCGGAGAAGAAAGGCCGCAATGTGTCAACTGCCAAGGCTACCACCCGGCAAACTACAGGGAATGTGAGTACATTAAAAAATTTAATCAAACAACAGTTCGTAAAACAAATCAACCAATATTCACTAATAGCATATACCAAAACAATACAAACCAGAGATTTACCACAATTACTAATACAGCACAAACAAACGCTAGTTATCGGGACATCACAGTTAACAGAACTAGCCCAAATAACGGTGATACAGCTTCACAGACTAACATAGTAGCACAATTGTTACAAACCCTCTTAGATATTATCACCCCACACATGGATCAGATCAAATCTTTCATATTAAACCTAATCCCAACATTATTTAACAATGGCTGTAACAAATAATCAGCATCAAGGTGTACAAGGCCAAGTTATCACTAATTGGAACGCCAATGGATTACTTGCCCAAAAAACACTAGTAATGCAGTTTCTAATAAGACATAAAATAGATGTTATGTGTATAACTGAAACACACTTAAACAATAATACAAAAATACGCTTCACTGGATATAACATGCACCGCAAAGATCGTAATGCTACACACGCATCAGGAGGAGTAGCGATCATAGTTAGAAACAACCTATCAGCCTACCCAGTTGAAACAGCACAATTACAAAATTTAGAAGCAGTATCAATCAACCTAAAAATGAAAAACAATCAAAATATAGTCATATCTGATGTCTACAAGCAACCTCACCTACAAGTACTTGAAGGGGATATAGCCTTATTTAATACAAATAAACCTACTATAGCCGTTGGGGACTTCAACTGCAAAAACACTCTCTGGGGATGCATAAAAACTAACCCTAATGGAACGAAACTATACTCCTACTTAAGTAAACACGCCATTCAAATTTCAGCACCGAATGAATTCACTTATTTCCCTGCTAGAATCGATCATCAGCCAGACATCTTGGACATAACTCTGCACAAGAAAATTAATACACCTACTTAGGGTGGCCCTTAATTATGGTTGAAACAAATTTTGACCGGGTCACCCCCCAAATCGATTCTAAAAAAACAAAAAGTAATTTTAAGATTTACCACACCTCTCAATTCCATCGTTAAGGGGTGCCCCAAGAAGCCTGATTTTTCCCATTTAAATAACATAGGTTTTCAGCACACTTCTGGTTTTTATTTTTTTACAAAGGTACGTGTGTCTTAAAAAATCCGGCGAGTGCTCCCATTTATTGCTCACTGATGCCCCTTTCATGGAAAAATTCTGGGAGCCAAATGTCATATCTTAAGCAAATAAATGGGGGGTGAAGAAAGGAGTAATTTTAAAATATTGTCGTTTTTCTCAGTTGCAACGAGTTGTTCAGATATGACACCTGGCTCCCATGATTTTTTCCGTGAAAGGGGCATCAGTGAGCAATGAATCGCAGCACTCGCTAGATTTTTTCAGGCACACATACTTTTGTAAAAAAATAAAAACCAGAAGTGTGGTGAAAACCTATGCTATTTAAATGGGAAAATGTAGGCTCCTTGGGGCACCCCTTATCATTGGAATTTAGAAGTCTAGTAAATCTTAAAATTACTTTTGATTTTTTTAGAATCGATTTGGGGGGTGACCCGATCAAAATTTGTTTCAACCATAATTAAGGGCCACCCTAACCTACATACCAGAAGACCTTAACCGAACTGGACTCAGACCATGTAACAGTAATAGTTACATTTGACCGCGTAGCTGAACATACGGAACAATACCCACGACTTATAAATGGTAAAGTGGATTGGACACTATTCCGGGAACACCTAAATACAACCTTGCAATGTCCAACGACCTTAGCCACAAAAAACGACATTGACACTGCAATTAACACATTGATTAAATCCATTACACAATCTATACAAATTTCAACAACGGTCCAACGACGACGGCGTAACTTAGATTACCTAACTCCACCGCAACGAATATTAAACTTAATAAAACAAAAACATACTCTAAGAAGAACCTGGCAAGTAACTAGGGACCCAGCTATTAAGCAACAGCTAAACAGGATTATCAGGGAAGTACGACAAGAACTAGAGCAAAATCGTATCAGCTCCTACAGGAAATACATCGAGAAATTGGAGCCACGAGATTCCTCAATGTGGCTTGCCACAAAACGAATTTTAAAACAGCCACAAACTACCTCTAGTTTATTTAAAAGGATGCAATATACACTTCAGATGAAGAAAAATGCGAACTATTCGCTAACCACCTGGAAACAACGTTCACAACTAGTCACGACGAAGATGACGACGAAGCATTCAACCAAGAAGTCCAAATAAAATTAAACCAACACACACCCTTGGCTCCAGGAAATATTAAACCTACCAGCCCTAGGGAAATCAAGAAACACGTAAAGCGCTTACCCAACAAAAAATCACCAGGGCATGATCAAATTACGAACATAATTTTAAAAAACATCCCAGATAAAGTATACGCTTACTTAGCATCCACTTATAACGCATGTTTACACACAAGCTATTTTCCTATTACATGGAAAATAGCGCACATAACAATCATTCATAAGCACGGAAAAAACCCTAAGGATCCTGCAGGATATCGCCCTATCAGCTTGCTGCCAACCTTATCCAAAATATTGGAAAAAATCGTCCATGGCCGCTTAACAAAATTCTTGGCCCAGAATAATAGACTGCCACCTTTTCAATATGGCTTTAGACAAAAACACTCAACGGTCCAACAATTATCACGAATTACAGAACTCATAGAAAAGGGATTCGATCAAAAACTGCACACAACGGCGGTGTTCCTTGACATTGCACAAGCATTTGACAAGGTGTGGACAAACGGGTTACTTTACAAGCTGTTAAAAATAAAATTACCAAGTTATTTATTTCTAATAATAAAATCTTTTCTCACCGATAGAAAGTTCGCCGTCAGAGTAACTGCAAAACTTTCAACAACAAAACGTATAAATGCAGGTGTACCCCAAGAGTCAATACTGGGTCCAACGCCATTTAACATCTATCTTCCTGAACTGGACAATACAACTACCGCAATGTACGCCGATGACACGGCACTTATAACTCAAAATGACGACATCAATATTTCAACCCAACGTTTACAAGAAAGCATAAACACAATTAATGAATGGTTACAAAAGTGGCGCATAAAGCTAAATCCTGGTAAATGTGAAGCGAAGATATTCACATTACGTCGACCAAACACACCAGCAAATATAGTAATCGATGCCCGCGAAATACCATGGAATCCCTCAGACAGCGCGGTAAGGTACCTGGGCGTACTCCTTGACAGGAGACTAACATGGGGCATACATATAAACCGAAAATTGAACGAGTGTCACGCAAGATATTCAATGCTCTATCTAATAATGAACAAAAATTCTTCATTAAAGCATGAATGTGGAACCTTAATATACACTGCAATTATAAGACCTATAATTATGTACGCATGCACTATCTGGGGAACAGCCACAAAGACTCGCCTAGCTAAAGTTCAGCGTTTTCAAAATAAGGTGCTGCGTACAATTCTGAACGCACCATGGTACGTAAGAAATACGCAAATACACCGTGAAACCCAACAATACGTGAGCAAATTTCTAAAAAAGCGAAAAAATATTTTAACAAATGAACAGAGTGCCCTAGTGCCACATTACACGAAACAGGCATGAAACACATCCACAGGAGACTGAAAAGAAAATTAGCCCAAGATCTTTACCTATCATCAACGTCGACAGAAGAAAGTGATGATTAAAACTACAAAAAGTTAACAATGTAACGAAAGTGAAACAAACTAGTTCTAGTTATCAGTTAATTTGAAGTGACGGAGGCGCTTATAAAAGTGGACCTCATTAGAGAGATTAAAGAAGTGAGTGAAGGACTAATAGTGAACTCAGCTGTGAATATCAATGGATTGCTGAACCGGCTAAATAACTTTATAAAAAAAAGTTCAGATGTTATAAAGGCTCTAAAACAGGTATTTTCAGTTCACGGGATACCTGATATTGTAATTGCGGATAACATGCCTTATTCGTCATACGAATGCCAAAGATTTGCTAGAGACTGGGGTTTTGAGTTTAAATTTAGTAGTCCCAGATACCCTAGAAGTAATGGGATGGCGGAAAGAGCCGTACAAATAGCGAAAAACATGCTTAAAAAATCAGATGATTAGCAGTTAGCTTTATTGGAGTATCGCAATACACCTAACGGGATTAACGGACCGTTGAGGAGCCTAGGGACGGAAGGAGGCCACAGCAGCAGCAGCAGCGACAACAGCAGCAGCAACAGCAGAGGCCGCAGCGACAGCAGCAGCAGCAGCAGCAGAAGCAACAAAAGGTAACGCCGGTAAGACAGGTATCTTACAGGGAAGCCGTAAAGAGGCTCCAGGCGAAGAGCCGAGGGCGCCCGGTCGTCATCCTGCGGCAGGAGGAGGGAGCCAGAGAGACGGTCACCAGCGAGCAGATGAAGAAGGACGTCGTGAAGAACGTCGACATCCGGAAGGAGGGTGTACAGGTGAGAGAGGTAAGGCTGATGAGGTCTGGTGTTGCAGTTGAGGTGCAGAACCACGAGGAAGCAAAGAAGTTAGAAGAGTCAGCCCAGTGGAAGACCGTGGGCCTGAGGGCCCAGAGGGAAAGAAGACGGCACCCCTTTCTGGTGGTGTACGGCGCCGAGGAGGACACCGCAGAGCAGCTCGCCAGGGCCGCCTACGATGTCAACAGGGTGTGCAGAGAAGGCCGTACCTAGGAGCAGTTCGCCGAGGCCTTCAAGCCGGTGAGGATCGTCGGAGACAGGAAGAGCAGACGGGGCGACTGGGTGGTAGAGGTCGAGCCGCGGCTCTACCGCAGCCTGCTCCAGACAGGAATGATGAACCTGACCTGGGGAGTCAGCAGGATCCGGGACTACGTTCCGCTGCCCAGGTATTTCGGCTGCGGGTGCTTCAGGCACTTCGCCAGGGATTGTAAGGTGAAGAAAAGCCAATGTTACAGGTGCGAATAGGAGAACCACAAGGCGAAGGACAGCCGGGGAAGGATGTCCTGCGCCCAGTGCAGAGTCGCCGGCAAGCCGAGCGACCACAAGATGAGCGGGGAAGAGTGCCCGATCGTCTGGAGGATGCTGAGACGCGTGATCGAACGAACGGACTATGGTGGATAGACGACCGACACAACAACAACAAGTTGGTGACAACGAGGAACGCGTGTTCAAGTTCCTGCAGGTAAATGTGGGTAAGGGACAGGTCGCAACAGCGGAGGTCAGAGAACTGGCGGTGAGGGAGAAAGTGGACGTGCTCGCCATTCAAGAGCCGTACCAAGGACAGGGTAGGATATGGGGATTTGGGGTAGATCTTAGGATTTTTCAGGAGAAGGAAGCCCATCCAGGAGCGGGAATCGGAGCGGGAATCGTCGTAATAAACCCGCTCCTCAACGTGGTACAAATCGGATGGTTATGCACACCCCACTGCATAGTCGTCTGGATCAGGGACCTCGATCTGTACATGGTCTCGGCGTACTTCCAGTACAGGGACGACATCGAGATGCACCTCGAGGCGGTCCAGCGAGCGACAACCGCACTGGCAGGGAAATCCGTGCTGATTGCGGTGGATTCCAACGCGAGAAGTCGGACTTGGGGAGATAGGCTGACCAACGATAGAGGTGAGTTAATGAAAGAGTTCATAGAGGCAAACGGACTCTGGTTGCTGAACGACGGAGGACAAATGAGCACGTTCTCCAACGGGAGGGCCGAATCATGGATCGGCCTGACACTGGCAAGGGGCCTAGGAGGGCTCCAGGTGACAGGGTGGACAGTCGAAGACGGGCGTGTTCAAAGCGACCACGGAGTCATCCGCTATGAAATCCGCTCGGAGCAGCGACAGGACGAAGGAGGGCGGCCTCGGGAGAGGCCGTCCATACGAAGGGCGGATTGGGTGAGTTTTAGGAGGGTTCTACAAGACCAACTCGGCCAACCGATAGAGAGGCAGGCAGCCGACAGAGAAGAGTTAGAAGACCAGGTAAGGAATCTTACAGGCGCTTTCAGCAGGGCATCCGAAGAAGCAATTCCGAAGATCAAGAGGATGGCTAGGAGGACCCCCTGGTGGACGGCGGAGCTAACTAGGGAGAAGAAGGCGGTAAACGCGGCACGAAGGGCGTACCAGAGGGAGGAACGCGACGAACATCGGGCCGAACTCAGACGCACGTACCTGAGGCGAAGGAACACCTACCACCACAAGATCAAGAAGGCGAAGCAAGACAGCTGGCGAGAATTCGTAGGCCGAACTGGGAACGAGGAACCGTTCGGCATAATCTACAAGCTAACATGTGGTAAGTTCAGGAGAAGGGAGGGCTACATGGCGATGGTCAGCGAGGGAATGCGCGCGGTAGATTGGGAAGGATCCATGAACATCCTCCTAGACGAGCTGATCAAAACCGACCCCGTCGACGAGGACATGGAAGTACACCGAAGAGTGAGGGCGGAAGTAAGGGAAATTACCGACGTAGAAGATGCGGCCGAATTTGAAATGGAGGAGGCAGAAAGTGTGCTGCGGGGCCTGCCAAAAGGGAAATCACCGGGTCCAGACGGCATAGTGTATGAAATGGTAAGTGAAGCGTGGCCGGTTATAGGGGAGGCGATGCTTCGAATCTGGAACGAGTGCCTTCGGCTAGGAGCATTTCCGGACGATTGGAAGATCGGTAACCTGGTGTGCCTCCTAAAAGGGAGCGAAAGGGACAGATCAAGTCCCTCGTCGTACAGGCCGATCAGTCTGCTACCAGTGTTCGGTAAGATCTTGGAGAAGTTACTTTACAGAAGACTAGAAGACAGCCTGGAATGGGAGAGCAGCCCGAATCAATACGGCTTCAGGCGAGGGCGATCCACCATAGATGCGCTGGAGGAATTCAGAAGAATCGTAGAGACGTCGGAAGAAAAATACGTGCTGGGGATATTCCTGGACGTCAAAGGTGCCTTTGACGCCCTCTGGTGGCCGGACGTCCTCCGGGTACTAAGGGCGAGGAGGTGCCCGAAGAACCTGTATCGTGTAATTAAAGATTATCTCAGCAACAGGAAGGTAGAACTTAGGGAAGGAGAGGACAGCGTCGTGAGGGACTGCCAAAGGGGCTGCCCCCAGGGGTCGATACTGGGGCCATTCTTCTGGAACCTAGTATTCGACGAAAACCTCGAAGAAGACGAACCGTGGTGCAAGAAAGTGGCGTATGCGGACGACGAGGTCATCATCATAGAAGGCAATTCAAGACGTCAACTTGAGGATCGAGCCAGCGAGGTCTTAAGGAGAAAGTTGGGGTGGTGCAATCTTCATAAACTGCACCTCTCCGAAGAGAAATCGGTGGGCCTTATGCTCAAAGGCAAATTTCACCGAGGGAGGCGACCGAGAATAAGAATGGGAAATCACCGAATAAGAATGGTGGACGAGGTCAGGCACCTGGGGATATACTGGGGGGAAGGGATGACGGTCACCCCCCACATGAGAGAAGTCAAAGAAAGGGGACGAAAGATAGGGATGAGCCTCAAGCGAGTCGTCAAAGCCAGGTGGGGATTAAACCACAAAACCATAGAGATCCTCCACACGGGAGTTCTCGAACCGGTCGCTCTTTACGGAGCGGAGATCTGGTTCGACAAGCTGAACGGTAGGCTCAAGGACGGGCTAGGCACCACTCAGCGCCCGATGCTTCTAGCATCAACTAAGGCGTATAGAACGGTGTCCACGGCTGCGTTGGGAGTTCTAGCAAAACGAATGCCGTTGGTACTCAGGGCAGAAGAAAGGTGGTACCGGAGGAAGATTCGAAGAAGGACCCCGGTAAACATAGGTGAATTTGTATTTGATGGCAGGGAGCAGATGGTCGAACAAGCCCTCGTCGAAGTCCGCGAACACATCCTGAGAGAGTGGGAAATCTCGTGGAACAGGTCAGGAGACGGTAGGGTCACGCATGGATTTTTCCCCCGCGTGACAGATAGGCTGCAAATGCCATGGGTCGTGCCCTCGTACTGGATCACCCAGCTCCTGACGGGCCATTGTTACAGTAGAAATCACTCACTTGCTGTTTTATGTAAATTCTCGGATTTACTTTAGTCTAGTTAGTTGTATATTTAGACTTCCCAGTTACATCTAAAGATTGCATGATTGCATACAATGCTATTGCATATGTCACGCATGAATTTAGTCACTAATGGGTTTAGAATCTTTAGGGAATTTGTAAAATTTTAGGTTGGCTTTCTTTAGAGAATTCTGTTGGAAAATGTATTACTTTGCTTCTTCTACTTGAAACATCCGTCGCGGATAGACGCCGTTTACCTTGGTTTTACAATTTTGGTTATCCAAAATTAGTTTGATCATCCATTTGAAAATTGCTCTTTAGTTTGCCTTTTGGGCCTTTAGTGAATTTAGAACGGTAGTCGTTTTGGATTATAAGCATTTTTCATTACCTTTATTGGGATTTTTAACTATTCGGCCATTCTGATAGGAGCATTTAGAAGGGCATTTTAACATCTGTTGGTATGTAATGCATTGGTTTTATTTAAAGATTTCTTACGGTATTCGTTGTATTTCAGCCCTTTTTCTTGCAGTACGTTTTAGTACTTTTTGTGGTTGGTGCTGCTTTTCCTGCACAACGTGTTCGTAGAAACCACCTGTTCAACATCTGTTATCCACATGTTGTTCGAGGTCACGTTTTTGATTTGGAACTTTTGGGGCCGAAGAAATTAGTCCATCTTGTGCTTAATTACCCTGCAATTAGCTGGAATTTCCCCTAATTCAACTTCGTATCCTGCAAGTTTAGTTTTAAACTCAAGGTTTGATTTTGAGGTTATTTTGTATAAAGTTAAATTTAGAAACATTCAAACACATTTCATTAAGCTTGATAATTTTGGTATTTAACTATTGTTAGTAATTTGGTTAGAAGCATTTATTAGAAATATTTACAGCAACTAATTTGCATTGTTATTCAAAGTATTAGTAAAATTTTCAATCGTCATTTAGTAAATCGTACTCCAGTGCGAATATTTAAACATTGTGGTTGCAGTCACGGCAACGGGAATTTATGAACTGTAATTTTTACTTTGTAAAGGAATATTCAAATTTTCGTGTTTCAACTTAGTCAATTATTTTCTTTTAATTTATTTTTTTTTATTATTCAGTCGTAATTGAATTTGTGGTTACCGATAGGTCTCGCAAGACATTGTTATTATTTACTTTTGTGTTATTATGTTTTTTTTATAGCTGCGACAACGACAAAAGTGAGCTCACTCTTATCCGTGTTCGTTAGTTATTTAATTTAGGTAAAGAATTATCCTTGCGAACCCTCCGAGAGTGTACGTTCGTTTAATTACGATTTGGGTTAATTTAAACCTTACATTTTTTTTCTTTAGTTTAGTTACGATATTGTCTTTGAACATTCCCTATAGTTTTTTTTTGTGTTTAATTAGATCTCGTTAGAAATTTAAGATTTAGACTTAGTTTGTTTACGATCTTAGTAATTTCTTTATTTGTTCGTTTGAATTAATAACTTCATTATTCATTACTTTTTCAATTTCAATTGTATATGTGTCATTTTGCTTATGAGTTAATATATCCTATTTCGTTAATTACAAAGCTTTGCGTTTTATTATCAAGTCAATTGACTTTGGAGGTCTATTCTTCAGGAGATCCGACTGAAGACGTTTACGTTATAAGGACCTGGCGCCCAAGAAACATCGTTAGTTTAGGTATTTAGTGAGCACTACTATTTTCTTTTCGGAACCTCACGCCCACGCAACAGAGTAGCGGGTTTAATTAGTGTTATCACCTCCGGATAACAATAATTGATATACTTCACCTAGTGCTGGTGTAGCACCATGGCGACTTCAGGGCGAAGCTGCGATCCTTCGGCTTGATAGACAGGGGTGAATGCGAGTGTGGAGCGGAAGACACGAGCGAGCATCTCCTAATAGACTGCGCGACGCAAGAGGTAGAAAGGGAAAGGGGTCTGTTACAGGGCTTTGCGGAACAACGTGGAGTCAGATGGCCACCACGCCCACAGGACCTAGTAGCAGAAGACATATACGACCGCCTCAAGGAGTTTGCCGAGAGAGTTCTCAAGGACCGGGAGGAGCAGCGCCGGGAGGAGGAGTAGGTAAGGTAGCAGGTAGTCTTTCCCTCTTTCAGCACCCTTACCAGAGGGGCATTGCACATGCTTCTGGTAGTCGTAATAGTCCAACTTTAAAGACTACCTCGGGCTCGGGTAAGCCCCCCCGCTCGAAAGGGCGGGGCCCGAGATGGGTAGGCGTCGAGGTGGCAGTGGTAACGAGTCGTACGGTTGGGTTGGCCCCAAGATTCGTTGAGTCTCGGGGCTAACCCGGTAAATAATGCCTGAGCCGCAATCAGGAAGTCAGTACGCTAGGCTGACGCCCGGATGATAATAAATCCGGGTGGGTGATGCCGGTGCAACGGCGGAACCCGCTTATCCCTCCCTTAAGACGTCCCCTCGGGCGTCGGGGCGGCCGGCCGCTTTGACGATCGAGGGGGGGCAGATATGCTTAATTGCTTGGTGCTGCCCTATGTCAAATCCAATAGTAGTAACGGGATTAAAAAGATCTCCCGCAGAATTGTTACTAAAACGAAAATTAAAAACTAAATTACCTTTATTAGACGTACAAGATGACCAGACGAGAGAGTATGCTAAGAATTTAGGACAAAAGAGGCAAAAGTATAAATATTACTATGATAGAAATGTTAGGGAAAGAGAAGACTTTAATGAGGGGGATAGAGTAGTATATAGACAAAACACTGAATGGCAGCCTGCTCAGGTAGTTTCTAAGTTAGATGAACCAAGATCTTGTGTAATACAGACAGGTAAGGGTCAAACTTTAAGAAGAAATAGTTATCACTTAAGAAAATCTAGTGAATCTGAGAAGCCATGGCTATACCTATTTGTCTAAACTGATTTTTATAATAATTTAATAGTTATTATGTATTAAGGGCATTACAAACATGTTCGTCCACGACTAGTCAATAATCTGTCAATTATTCACGTGTTTGGTCAAACATAATGCTATCCATTATACACTGCCAGCAGTAAATAATCATTATTCACGGTGTCATGGTAACATCATTGTCTATGGTGTATAATGAAGGAAATAGGTTATGTTTCTAATCCTACCACTTCGTTTAACATAGTCCTACCACATGCTTTTAGTAGCGTTGTTATTTAAATTTAAATTAAAAATTCTTCGTATTTGTGTTCGTGGATAAAGTATAGTATACGACCCGCTGTAATGGCTACTATTACCTCGGATAATTGCAAAACTCGCTCGCTCGTGTTGCATACATTATCCTCGGTAATAATAGCATTCATTATAGCGTCTTGTATAATATACTATTATGTGACAGTTTTAACAATTGTAACTGATTGACACGCCAAACTGTTTCAGTAATTCCAAGGCATCAGCGATTTTTAACAAAATGCTAGAATTAATTTACACAATTTTTCCGTTACGGGAAAATCGAAAAACTGCAAAATACTATCATTGGATGCAGTATTTTTTTCTTTACGAAAACACATTTGCACTTTTGGTTTAAAATAATTAGGGAAGCGGATATTTACACATTAAAAATTTACCATTGCAATTCCTGTGGTGCGTGAAGCAATTCATCACACTGTATAATAGGAGTTATTTATGCAAGAAGTGAATAAGTTGATACTAACAGTGATGTAATCTTTCTAATCAAAAAAGGCATTTTACTCGTGCGTTGCATATAAGAACAATTTTAAAAATATAGAAATTGACATTTTAAAACATAAATTGAACTAGAAAAGGAACATATTATTATACTAGTTTAAATTTAGGGATTGCGTCATACAAATAACTCAACAAATATCTTCGATCAAATTACCTCATAGTTTCATTTTTAGGCCTTTTTAATTTAATATTAGCGCCAGTTTGTAGATAAAGCAAAATCCAATGCACATTGTTAAATTGTCAACCAAAACGCCTTATCCTAAAGCTATAATAATAACAAAACACTTACCATCAAAAGAATCTTTCACTTTCTCATACAGATTCCATTCCTGTAATTTTTCTTTAACGTAGTTATCCATTATGGGCACATAAACACTATTGGTAAAATATTCGGAATACCACAGAACAATTCTTTAAAAAAAGATTGCACTTTTTAGTACATTAAATGTAATACTTACTATATGGTTTTGTAAATTTCTCCAAATAAAATAAAACGTGTAGCTACAGCAAAAATGTATATAAGTATATGATTTAATACGAATAAATTTGGCGTGTAATACTGTCACGTAGAGTTTTTACGTTTATTTAGTATTTAATATAACTTATGAACTTTAAGGACTTAAGTAGCTTTCCTCATTTTTTGGTAGTGACTTGACCCTACATGGCTTTTGAACCACTTGGCGGTGCGAGATATTTAGTAAAAGGCTTCTTCAACCAACATTTGTTGTTGATTACATTAAGATTCCAATAAACATTTATAATTCCAATATCAATTCCCTTTTTCATTAAACAAATTCTTTACATTTAAGACCAAATTAAATTATCTACATTAAATATTAACCCAATCTTTAAGATAAAAACAATTACGGTTAACCCGAATTTAAATCGTTTATAGTTACTTGAATTCCGCTTATATTGAAACAATTGCGACATTGATTTCATTACCTATTAGTTAATCCGCACTTACAATTTCCCGAGTTCACTTTAACATTTTAAACAACTTACGTGATTACAAACATCATTCTATTGGGTATCGACTCTCAGTATATAGTTCAGTGGCATCTTCTATTGGAATCAAATCTAACACTCTCCTCTTAGGCCGTAATCTGAGCTATATATCGAGATACTCGATCCCCTCTTAATTTTCTAATATTAAGTCTTTGTCTTACATATTTTAGCTCGTCAGCATTTTTGAGGAATGCATCAACAGCATTTCTTTACCGTGTGAAACTGCTATAAAGCACGATTCTGATGTCATCTTTCAACCGTCTCTGTCTCTTCAATTGCACACGGTAGAGAAAACAACCTTGCCTCGTGTTATTGGTCATTTGACGCGTTTGACGTCATCTTAACTTATAGTTTGAATATGAATTTGCTGTTAACTTGAATTAGATTTAATTCGTTTCAGCATTACTTAATACTTTGAATATTTTGCGTAATTGACTTTGTCACAATACAACAAATTATAGTAATATATTTTCCACAAAAATATTTCAAACTTTTATATTTCGTTTAGTAATCGAATCGGATTTTTTAGTAAAATTTGTTGCAATAAAATATAGATTTTCGCTAAAGTTAAAGTTATAGTTAAATACTATCTTACTGGTAACATTATGCAATAAAATATTTCAAATTTTACCACAATTATAGTGTAAAGTACAAAAGAACAACCTCTATAATATTGTAGTAAAATTTTATATAGCATTTTTTTAGGTGTAGCAAGGACAGAGCCCTGAGGTACTCCACTTACCACTAGCCTTTCCTGAGAGAAAACTTCGCCAACTCTAACTTTGTAATGTCTGTCGGTTAAGAAATATTCGATCCAGCTAAGCAGAGTACCGCGAACGCCGGAGTGTTCTAACTTGTGCAAAAGTCTACGCTTAGGAACACGGTCCAAAGCTTTGGAAAAGTCTAGGTAGATAACGTCCACGGACTGCAGGTTGTTAAGTGATGATGTCCAGTCATTAACACATTGTAAGAGATTGGTTAGAGTGGAGCGGCCAGGGACGAATCCGTGCTGTTGTGTTGGAATGACATTTTCTTGGAGAATAAATTCCATCATCTACTCTGCGATAATGGCTTCCATAACTTTACTGACTACTGGCAGTAGGTTAATCGGACGGTAGTTGTTAGATTCGAGTTTGTTACCTTTTTTATTTAAAAATAGGTGTGATAGATGCTAATTTCCAAGTAGGGGGTAGGGAGGTTCGGGTAAAGGAGGCCTGCATAATTAGCGACAAAGGGGTTGCAAGCGTGTTTGCGCAACTTTTCAGTAGTTTTGGGGTCATACCGTCTAAACCAGGTGAGGCGTTTGTACGAAGTTTTGATAGGTGTTGTTTGACTCGATCTGCTGTGATTACTACATGTTCTATTTTATATTTTGCAGAGAATATAAAAATGTAATTTTAAATAAACAAAAAAGCGCACCTTTTGAATAACGATTTTTAATACAAAGTAAAAATAACCTTACAAGATTTCTTAACCTTTTTAGTCTCAAAAAATCAGTGTTGCCAAAAAGAAAAGCACATAGGAACTTAATTTCCCTCTAAATCTCAAAACTAGGGATGCGTCGAGGCGTGGGTAGTTTATTTGCTGGAGGTTGTCGTTGCTAGGTTCTCTAGTATAAACTTGTGAGAAAGCTGTAGAGAGCGTCTCAGAAGACTCTTTGTCTGAGGAGCATAGCGTCTGATCGGGCTTTTGAAGTAGGGGGATAGAAACTTTGGATGTTAAGGAGGATCGAATGTATTTAAAGACTTTTTTACTGTCACCCCTGGCAACAATGTTTTATTCAAAATTTTGTCTTAGGGTTTTCAGGGATAGCTGCAGGGTGTTTGAGAATCTGCGGTGGTTTTGGAAATCGCTAAAAAGCGCTGTGTGCTTATATTTTCGCCATAAACGTCGTTTATGTTTAATTTGTTGTATTGCTGTGTGGTTTATCCAGGGCTTGAGGTTATTTTTGTAAGCCTCGCGGAAGGTAGTGTTAGTAGATATTATGTTGAAGGTGGTGTCATGTAGTGCGTTCCACATTGACGAGGGATCGCCTAAATCCGCGAAAAATGAGTTCCAGTCGATTTGGGATAGTTGAGCATCGACTTTAGTCGATAATGGTGTATGTTATGATGTTTTTTTTTGCGGGGTAGTAATTGGTTAAACTGGATATGGGCAGTTATAACGGCATGGTCTGACTTTCCGATAGGGGAATTCACTTTAAGCGATGAAAACAGCTGCTCGTCATTTGTTAATACGAGGTCTAAAGTGGAGGGTTGATTGTTAATTCTGAATCTTGTGTGTTCTGTAATAAGTTGTGTGAGATTCGAATTTACAATGAAGTTTTCAAACAGATTGTGAGAGTTTGCAGCATCAGATGTTGTGGTTATAGACCAGGTGATCCCTGGGAAATTGAAATCTGCAGAAATGATAAAGGTTATCGAGAGATAATTCTTCGAGTTTTTCAAAAAGGATGTTGTCCTGTGCGAGGTTTGTGTCAGGAGGGCGATATTTGCATATTAAATTTAGAGAAAATGAGTGTTTAATAACGGGTATATGAATCGCATCTACGCCAGGTGTGTCTAATAGGTTAATGTTGATAGAAAAAATTGTAGTAATGTCATCAGATAGGTACTAGATGCATACACCTCCACCGACGCGATTTTCTCTGTCTTTACGATATGTTGTATATCCGTTAATGTTGACTAAGCAGTCCGGAATTGAGGGTTTAAGCACAGTCTAGTAATGTAACCAGTCGTCTCACTCGCCGGATTTTGTGAGTCCGAATTCCAGTGCGCCTGTGTAAAGTTTAGCCTAATGCGCAGTGAATAAAACGTGTTTGCGGTGCAGGTTGCGGTTGTTTGTTATTTAACGTGCATTTAACAGCCATAAACCACGTGCTTGTATGTGTTTGAGTGGTGCTTGTTATTCGTTCATTCAAAAATCGCGCCAAAATATTCATGATCCGAATGCGCACTGCACATTTCGGAGACATGAACATCAAAGGTACCGACACGAAGTGAGACGACTGTTTATATTACTAGACTGTGGTTTAAGCCAGGTTTCGGCAATACAAATTATGTGTGGTTTAAGGAGTTGCGGTGTGCATATGAGTTCGTCAAGTTTAGGGGAAAGGGAGCCTAAGTTTGTGTATAGAAATAGCCAGTCAGTGAGTTTGTCGGTGGAGAAATTATGGGCGAAATTTCGTGATTTTGGGAATGCCGTTAATGTACCTAATAGTTAGGTTGTGATCGCCGTTGTTTTTACGAGTCTCAAGTTCATTTCGGAGTTCTTTTAATCGTAGCTGCTGGGTGGGCGTCTTGTCGTCAATTATGGAAAATTTTTCGGTGGCTTTGTTTTCCAGGAGTTTAGCTTTATTTCTCAGGGTGTTTTTGGCGAGGTGTTCTGAGGTCATTACTACTTTTATCATACGGGGGAATTGTTGATTCGGTTTGCCAACTTGGTAGAAGGTAATGAGTTTTTCTTGACATCCGATAGTTTTCAGGACCAGATTAATATTAGGTACTTGCGTCGTCATCCTTTTGTAATTGGGCATCCCCGGAAGAGAGTTCCGGTACGCCTCTGATTAAAATGTTTTTGGCTCGTGTTATGCGGTCTACCGCTTCATTAGCGATGTTATCCGAAAATTCGGTGTACTTAAATACATCAAATTGACCCAGTTTATTATTTAATTCGGTTAGTTTGTCGTCAACTTCGTTGATTTTCTTATGAATTTCAGTTTTAAAATCTTGCAAAATATCTTTTATTGCCGAGATATTTGCAACGTTTGAACTGCAAGAATTGCAGAGGATACACAGGCTGCGGACTTTATGCCGGGTAATGCGGTCTTCCGTAGAAATGTCGGTGCAGGCCATATGTATTTGGCGCTTACAACCGTCGCACTGGAGTTTCCCATCTGTTATGGCTAAGGCCTCAGCAGTTCGCACAATTTGACATAGCCGGCGTGTTCCGGTTTTGTTGTAATCAGCGCCCTGGTATATGCGTGTGAGTGAATTGTAAAAAGTACTCACAGTTAATGTATTGTTTTCACTGGAAATGCGGATTATCACAAACTTTTATCACCGGCTGCTGCCTTGTGCTTTACGAAGCCTCTGTGTAAAATTTTTTTACGAAATATTCACTTTTCAAGGATTAATTGAATTTTAGGTGGAGCACGAGGTGATACGTGACGTTGTTGCACTTTTGCAACAGGTATTCTTTTTAGAGATGGTACGAAAGAACTGGACCTGTTCTTTCGGAACAGGTATGAGCGGACTGTTCCGCGGAACAGTTCTCAGATTTAAAATATACCAGTTCCGATTCCAAGCGGCACGGCCACGGAGCGCATAAAAATTCGAACTTTGTGATCTGGGCAGCCAGAACAGTACCTAATTCCGGAAGTCTGCTCTCCGCTGTATCATTCCGTTCAATCAGCAATTTCTCCAACTTCAGTTTCAGTGTCACCTTCTTCTGGTCCTGTATTTTTTGAGTTTCTTACACCGCCTAGTTCTGGTAATTTAACAGTGGGATGTTTTCGAATCAAATGTCTTTTTAAGTTTGTAACTGAAGACTTATAAGATAAAACTTGTTTACATATATGGCATATTGCAGTTTGTATTTTACTATGTTTTACTGAAAAGAAATTCCAAATAATACTACTACGCCCACTCGTTTTTTTTTTTTTAAACTTAAAATTCATTTATTTGTATTGTAGAAACGGGTAGAAACTATATGTAAAAAACGGTGTCCGTTCTTTAATTTTGTTTATCAGACGGATAGCACCTACATGCCGGACGGCTGCCGGAGCAAGAGTGTAGGTATTGTTCTATTGTTATTGTTATTTGTTATTATTACAGTTTACAGTACATGAACAGGTCGCGTCGAAGGCTGAACCGGGTCAACCGGACGGATATCGATATGCTCAGTCAGACTGTCAGAGTCAGATATCAGTCCCGCAGGTGGCAGACATAAACATAACCCCCTTATGAGGGAAGGGATAATTGATTTCATGTGTTCGGTTCGGCGGATTTCGCCAGAGGAGAAGAATACCGAATAGCGGACTTTTCGGAACAGGTCGGAACGGGAACAGGTATTTTCCCACGACCATATAAGAAAGTCGCTCCTAACGCACAACAAACTAGGCGCGAAAGTTGACAATATCACCCGTGCGATTGACTTTCGCAAAACAAATGAACAACCCGTGCGATATGAACACGTATAGGGATATATCGCACAGTTTGCGCAATAATAGGAAGCTGCGGCCGCTTCAAAACAAAAAATGACGGTCGTTTTACCTGAACTGTCAGTGTTACTTTTTGACATGTACATTTTTGGTCGTGGGAAAAATAGTGTTCGTAACTCGTTCGAAAGGCAAATATCTCCGCTCGTGTTTATAAATATTTCTACTCGTGCTCCGCTTCGCTCCGCACTCGTATATCTATTTATAAACACTCGCTTGATATTTGCTACTTTCGACACTTGATACGAAAATAACTATTTCCCACGACCATATAAGAAAGTCGCTCCTAACGCACAACAAACTAGGCGCGAAAGTTGACAATATTACCCGTGCGATTGACTTTCGCAAAACAAATGAACAACCCGTGCGATATGAACACGTATAGGGATATATCGCACAGTTTGCGCAATAATAGGAAGCTGCGGCCGCTTCAAAACAAAAAATGACGGTCGTTTTACCTGAACTGTCAGTGTTACTTTTTGACATGTACATTTTTGGTCGTGGGAAAAATAGTGTTCGTAACTCGTTCGAAAGGCAAATATCTCCGCTCGTGTTTATAAATATTTCTACTCATGCTCCGCTACGCTCCGCACTCGTATATCTGTTTATAAACACTCGCTTGATATTTGCTACTTTCGACACTTGATACGAAAATAACTATTTGAACAGGTATACGTTTACACCTGGAACAGATCATCCCTGTTCCCGAAAAATGTTGTTCAGTACCATCTCTAATTCTTTTGGAATAATTTTCAGTTGGAAATATTTAAAGACGAACAAGTTGAATATCACCTTTTTTTGTAAGAGCAAAGCAAAAAATAATTTAAGTTTTCAATTAACCACCACAACTTTTGTTGTTCGACATGGGGGATTACTAGCTTTATTTTAGCAATTCATTGTGATTTAGAGAAGGCTTTGTATTTACTTTATTTTGACAAGGCTTAAAGTTTTAGTTGTTGTAATACTTTAAGCCTTTAATTCTTTCTTTTATTTAACAATCTGTTGCTTTTATTCTTTCATCTCTGTTTTTAATCTGATTTTCAAAACAACTTCTTGCTTTTACCTTTCTTTGTTTCTTCATATACATAGTTTAATTTGTTCTCGAGAGAAGTGACGTAAAATCAAAAGCTATTTATTTGTTGCCTGAGTAAAGCTGATATACCTAGTTTAATTTAAATGTCAATTTTTTAAAGAAGTGTATATTCAACGTAAAAGCCTGAATTTGTTTAGATTTTGTATTTTAATAACTGCAATGCAAGAACGCAGTAATTAATAAAATGAAAATTAGAACGTAATACAATATTAATGAAAGTAATTAAATTTTAACACTTTTAAGGTTTCTAATTCTAAACATAAAGTAGGCAAATCGTCATGTAGTAGTTGAAATGTTCGGGAGATTGTAGAGCAAATGTTCCTGCATTTGTTTTATTAATTAAGTTTGGCGTTTTTGAATGTTGAAAAGTTTAGTTTGTTTTTAACGTCATTTTTGTTACCGAGCATTTTAATTAATGTGTTTAGAGTTTATTGAAGTGTATTTATTAAGATAAATGTAGAACTTCGCAATTACAAAGAGTGAAATCCTAACCTTACACTTTTATACAGGAAAGTTTTCCTGATTAATTTTACATTTTTATCTTTATTCATAGTGGAGAAATCATATGGTGAAGCAATTTTTTGTATGTATATTTTGATCCTCGAGTGATTACACATTTAAAACATTTCAAAAAGTTTTATCACGATCAGTGTTTTAATGTAAGCAACTTCGATTCCGAAGCAACGCACCACGTTTCGATATTGCAGTCTCTTATAATATTTTTAAATCATTTAAATGCAGCAATTTTTTAAAAAGGAGTAGATGCAGTTAACATACAAGTGTTGGTTTCCATTGCATTGCTTTAAGTCTGATCTGCATTGCAATAATAAAAAAAATTATCAATTACGAGTCACAAGTGACACTTGTAAACCTATGCCAGCTATGATGTAAATTGAAGTATTTGCCATTTTACTATCCAAACATTTTGTATTACGTAAAATATTCAACAGGTTTTTAAAGATCACTTAGATAAGCTATTTAAAGGTTGCCATAGCTGCAGAACAATTATCACAATTTGTACATTTGTTTTTGTTTTAATCTCGCGTGCAGCGGCTACAAAGTGGGTTACCAAAAACACTCACAGCTACCTCAGTGGCGGCTCGCCAGGTGAAGTAGGTGAAGTGCCTCTTCACTTAAAATTTGTGCATCCAAATTATTTTATATTCAAATTATTTTTTATTTATCAACACTTCAATACTACGTATTGAGAGGATTTGGTGGAGGACTTGGTGTACAAAAATTAGGTATGTCCAAAGTTTTTTTTAATTTACTACAATAGCACTTCACCTATTTTTTGACCCACGAGCCGCCACTGAGCTATCTATAATCTACAATTACTATCTGTATAAAAGTATGTATTCATATTTATTGGCATTAATACAAAAATTAATACATAATTCTTATCGCTTATAGTTATTAATGTAGATACATTATTAACAAAATAAAGATTTTAATTAATTTTTTCTGTTGGTTTTTAAATACAATCCTATTTCCACATTTCTTTATAAATATATATTATCTGAACCAGGAGACATGACCCCTACCTCATCAGTGCTATCCGTATGATATAAGATTTTACTTGCTAGTCAAACTAGCATGAGTTGTATTCTCAAGCAATTAGGATTGGCGCTTTAACCGGAAAACAAACAGCTGTCAAAAAATTTCAATACGAATTTGACATTAAATTATTGTCGCTTTGATTAAGAAATTTAAAAATCCGTTTTCTATTGTGCAGTTTTAGTTATTTGCGTTTATTTACTTTTATGATGACTAAGGTTAGATGCAACTTAAATTATTTACCAATTCAAAATTTCAAATGATATAATAATCTAACCAATAAATGTACAACTGTAATTCTTCTGCGACGCAATAAACCAAATTAAATGTTCATTTATCTAAACCTCACAACACAAATAGGTACTACAAAAAACGAATTCCAATGAACATAAGAATTTAGATAACTAATAAAATAAAATAATGTAAATGTATTAATAATTTGACAGCTTAACGTTTTAGTGACAACACGCGCATGTGACTTAAACTACTCTAGTCAAATAAGCACTTTAATCACAACACAGGCTTATTGTAATGCTATCCTTGTCGTGTGTATGGGGTTTGTGAACAAATGTACACGCGTTTGTCGTTACTAAATTCAGCGTGTGATGAGGCAGGGGTCATCTCTCCTGGTTCGGATAATATACAGGGAATTTTTCTTTTTAGTATACATCTATACAAACATATCCCCTATGTATGGTTTTACAAAAAAACGTGTCAAAAGTCCTATACAGGGAATTTTTCTTTTCAGTATACATATCCCCTGTGTATACTTTTAAAATAAACGCAATATGTATGCAACCAACTATACACTAAACGTCACGTCACGTGGTGCGTAAAGGTTATGTTTCATGTTTGTAAATAAAAAATAAATCAAAATTAGTGGAATATCAAAATAATTTTAATTCAACGATTATTCTAAAACATAAAATATCAACAATACAAAACAGAAAGGAAAATAAAAACTTTTTGGCATCAATTTAATTTGATGATTTTTGCCACAGCATCCCACAGCATGCCAATTTTTTAAGAAAAAAATAGTATGCTGTGGCAAAAATCATTAAATTAACTTAATGTCAAAAAATTATTCTTTAACTGTTGCCGTTTTTATTTTCGTTTGTTTTGTATTGTTGATATTTTATGTTTTAGAATAATCGTCGAATTAATTATTTTAAGATTCCACTAATTTTGATTTATTTTTTATTTACAAACATGAAACATAACCTTTACGCACCACGTGACGTGACATTTAGTGTAGAGTTGGTTGCCTACATATTGCGTTTATTTTAAAAGTATACATAGGGGATATGTATACTAAAAAGAAAAATTCCCTGTATGTAGGGAAACAACTATGCACTAAACTTTAAATTTTAATTTTTTAAGAAATAAATAGCATGCTGTGGCAAAAATAATTAAATTAACTTATGTCAAAAAATTAGTCTTTAACTCTTGCCGGTTTTATTTTCATTTCTGTTTTGTGTTGTTATTTTATGTTTGAGAAAAATCGTCGAATTAAAATTATTTTGATATTCTACTAATTTTGATTTATTTGCAAACATAACCTTTACACACCACAAAAAATAAAAACTAATGTCCCTAAATTTACAGCCAGAGTGGCGTTTAGTGTATAGTTGGTTGCCTACATATAGGACTTTTGGCACTTTTTTTTTAAGATAAATTCCCTGTATATGAGATGAAACATTAAATATTTGATGCATAGCTTCCTGGAATTCTGGATTTTGAATTTAAGTAATAAAGTATTTTTGTTCGGTTCAAATGGATGTCAGTTGTAGGAGTGTTCCACATGGCGCTACTTACCAATGGAAATAATCAGCAGTTACCAATCGATGTAGCTAAGTTTCAAACTGTAGGCTATAACCAGTGCCATACGGAACGCCTCAGCACTTTAAGCAATATTTAATAAATCAAAGGACAGGAAGGCTGCAGATGCATGCGATGCCCACAACAAATTTACCTAGTAATAAAACAATTTTGTAAATAATTATTATATAACATAATTAACTTTTTTTGTTGTAGAACCTATGGATGGAATTCAATTACCATCTCTTACAGAGAAGCCTATTAATATAACTGTACCTGTCACATTTGAACCATTTTCGCAAAATGCCTTCTCCGAGGAAACATTGTTTCTCCTGAAAAGCAAGGTAGGTGTAGGTACCTAGGTATTTTTTTGTTTTTTAGAATGACCTTTTCATCTTTTTTTTATAGACCAACCAGTGGCAGCCAAAAAGCAGATATTAGAACCAGTACCGGGTCCATCTGGGGCAGAATGCTGTATTTCTGGAGCAAGCTGAGGGTATGTCACACCTCCACCTGTGGCAGTTCCCTCTTCACGACGTAAGTTTATACGTGTATTGATCTCTGAATTATTTACTTTATTCAAATATAAATAATACAGGGCATTATTATTCTTATTATTTTACTTACAGAATTCAAAAGGAATCTGGATCCCATTAATAATAAATACAACCCAAATACGTAAAAGTACCTATGTATTTAATTTTTATGATTTACTTAATGATTATTTAACCCGACACCACACGGTATAAGGGTACTGATTATATATATACTTAATGATTATTTTACATGTAAAGATTATTTACAGAACATTTTTTGAGCCTTGTTGGAGTACCTATCTCGCAAAGAGGAATTAAAACTCCCAAGGCAAAATTATTATACAACGATTCGAAATTTTTAGGTAAGAGAAGTCTTTTGATAGAAAACGTACATTCTAAGGTTGCCAAACTTTCTTAGGTAACATACTGCGCATACTGGGGAGATTTCTGCTGCTCACACCTTTGGTATCGCTAAAGAAGTAAGCCAAGACGATGATATCCTTAGGCTTAAATATTGAAGTAATAGTTTTATTACTACCATTAATTCTATTTATAATCACTTATTGTATATGTATATTATCTCACATTTTAGTTATATTCAAAAAATCTTTTGAAAAACTTGGTTTCACATCTTCGGAGAGTTATTAAATTTAATTTTAATCATTGTGAGCACAGAAGCCAACTACAAAATGAGATATTTATGTACCTTACATGTTTTGTTTTACATAATTATTGTAAGAACTTAAATAGAATCTTAATAGGAAAACAAAGTTTTCTGCTAATGCAGATAATTTACAACGCAAAGTAGCGGAAAGTTATAGAGCTCGCTTAAAATATGTACAAAAGACAGTTATTACCACTATCGTAGTTATAGTTTAAGAAAGCTTTTACTATTGTTTTAATACTTATGTTTAACAAATTTGTTGTATCTAAATTTAATTGTGTTAATTTGGTAAATGTAAATAATAATAATGATGATGTGTTAAGCCAGCCATATAATAGAAAGGTTGCCTTGTAAACCAAAGGTTTTATGTTCGTATTTAGTTGAAATTTTCATGCAAAAAACTTCAACTTCCCATTCTTTCATATATGAGGTAAAATCATAGATCTCGTTCCGCTGCAATGTGATAAAGATCCATTTCAGAGGTGAACATAATACCTTTGTAGAATAATATACTATTATTAGTATGCAATATTAACTGCGCTTTTGTCATTACTTGATTTACTTAGGACTTCTTAAAAACTTCTATGCAATACTGCAGTAATAGCTATAATATATGATTTTATAAATAACATTTAACTTTAACGTCACAATTTACTTTACTACTTTTGTGATTGTTTTTGATTATATATTCAATTAAACATTTTATTGTAATGCAATGATTTATGAGGAATTCAGTTTCAAAACAAACTATGATGAAGCCCTTGAAGGCTATGAATTCATCATTGTTCTAATAAAAATGGTATGTACTGCAAAAAAAAGCGATTGAAGATTACGGCTCCATCAATGCCTTCTTCTTCTTCGTATTTTGGTAAAACATTCGTAATTGTGGTTTTGTGAGTTGCGAAGCAATTAGCATTTGATAAGTATAAATGATTAAATTGCGCCTTCCATTTTTTGCCAAATATCACGAAAGAAACAATCATTTATACAAATTTGCTAAGTAATACTATGCTCACATTTTTATAGAATTATTATAATGCTTTTGGGCTGTTTCGGACCATATCGTCCTGACTTCAAAAAGTTAAACTTTAAATGACAATCACGAAGAATTCAGCTACATTTCCGGCAAAAGGAAATTTGTAGATTGTTCATTAAAAATTTAGTCCGCCATAAGTGAAAGTTTCTTAACTTGTTTAAAATTAATCTGTCAATGTTGACAATTAGTTTAATGCTTGCTTTCATGTTTCAATGGCGACTTGATACTTAATTTTGAAATTTATTAACCTGTATTTATGCTTAACAATAGCTATTAAGACAACAAGAGTTTTATAGGAGGTTTAAAAATCAAGGTCGTAGTTCAAATCGGAGCGAACGAAGTGAGCCGAGGATTTGATAGACCGAGATTTTTAAACTATAAAACACGAGTTGTCTTCAAGATTTTTTCTAACTCTAATATCTTATCAGAAATTTTCTTATTAGAAATTTTAATGAATTATTATTTGAGACGCGTCACAATTCACAAAATGCGAAGATTCCTAGGCAACGACGTATTTTATAGCGAAAAGCGTATTTTAAAAGGCCTATAAAATACATTGTCATCGTCGACATATTTTATAGAGAAAAGAGTATTTTAAAGGAAACATAACAAGTGAGCTCTTATGCACCATAGAAACAGTATAAGATATTAGTGTTAGAAAAATGTATAAAAAGCTTATAAAAAAATATGGCAACAAAATTAATTAGCTAGATTATAATAAAATTAAATTGCAATAAATTAATTTAAACTATTATGTTTACGTCTTATATGAGCATTTAGGGATGACATCCCCGGCATAGCACAATCACAGTGGGGGCATTTGTGAAGATTATGGCGTAGTTTATGTTTCTTTAACTCTTTCTTGAAATAACAGCTATAATTACATTTGTCGCATTTCTTTAATTGTTTAGGTGGATGAAGTTTTATGTGCTGGCTTAAACAGTGCGGAAAGGCAAATTTCTTAGTGCATATATGACATTTGTAAGGGCCTTTATCATCAATGGCAACGCCATTAATCTGAGCAAGATGACATTTTGAACATTTGAACTTGAACTTGCAGAATTTTCTGTGGTTTATTACAGAGGCGCTACAGACAAACAAGCGATAACAAGTATTACATTGGTGCTGTGGCTCATTACTTCTGTAAGAAACAAGTCCATCGACTATTTCAGGCTCATTATCTGACGAATCGACATCGATGATTTCTACAGATCCTTTTTGAATTTGCACATCTGTCATGCCATTACTTTGCATTTGTAAATCAGTTTGTTGGGGCGATTCGTATAAAGTAACTTCTCTTTCGTAATTTTCAGTATTAATATTACTAACAGCTTGCATTTGTGGATTAGTTATTTCATTATTTGGTACACTTTCAGAATGTAAAGTTATTCCTTCTGCGATATCTGTTCTGTTTTCAACGTTAATATTGACTAGTTGTGAGTTTTCACTTAGCAAACCACTATGGACGATCTCTGAAGGTGTTTGTTGCACTTGTTCACTGAGTATAAATTCTACGAAAGGAGTAGAAGAAAACATTCCACCTAAATAGGTTTTAATCATCTTTTCTGTCTGGAGACACTTATTCTTGAAAGTGTACATGGAGTTAATGGTAATAAAGCAATGATTACAGATCTTTGTGCCTGGAACTGCATCTAAATCCTAATAAAAATATCTTGTAGTTTAAAGGGGGTTCATGCTAGTTTACTTACCAGCTCTGGAATGCACTGATTTAGTTTATATCGAACCGCTATGGAATCCTCGTTTGATACTTGATTTTCTAAAAAATGGCATTCAGAAAAATTGTTAATTTGTTGTAGGCACGTTCTACAAAGTGTTGTAGTATTTTCAGTTAAATTGGTATCCATTTTTTAATTCTTGATTTAAATAATTTCTGACGCTACACTTCACTCTTTTATCCAGATGTGACAAATAAAATAAAACAAATAGGTTAGGTATTGATTAGAGGTATCATAGATGCGGGCCGCGCACGGAAACTTGTAACCGCATGCGCCAAAAAAAGAGCCCACAGAACGGCATTACAGTGGCTCGAAACATGTTGATTTAACCCTTGTATAACTGGTTTCATACACGCATAGGCGCATTTGTGCAATGATATGCTGATATATCTTTGTACAATTTCTTCTTAAGTACATATAAGACTGTAGTACAACCATTAATAGGCATATACTTGATGGTATTTACATGGGATGGATGTTTTACAGCATACAGCCGTACACGTAAATATTTGCGGTTTAGATTAGAATATACAGTGAGCACGTAAAGGTTGGAATAAATTCGATAAAATATTTATTGGGCAAGTAAGAAAATAATGCTCGGACACGTCGATTTTCTTTTTTAGATGCGCATTTTTGAGTATACGTATATTTTTTATTACGTCATCCCTGTTCGAGTTATGACGTCATCATCAGTTTTTTTAAATGGCAATACCCTCTTTTGATAGTACCATTTAAAAGAGCGCATTTTTCTGCGTATAGACGCCAAATTTTATGGTATGTTACATAACAATATTTTCGAGAAATTAGTGCCACAATTGTTGCACCATTTGTTATTGACGGCGCATTAAATGCTGAAAAACATTTGAATGTTTTACAACAACAGATAATTCCCGCGCTTGTAGCACTATATCCAAATAATCAAAATCCCCAAATGCCGGACGAATCAATAAGGTACCAACAAGATGGCGCGTCACCACATCATTCACAAAATGTGCGTGATTATCTAAATCGCCAATAGATGGATATTGTCAAGAGGTGAATGATATGCAATTTCAACGTTTAATTTAATGGGTTTTAGTTGTATTTATTATTTCTTCTATTGTTATTTCATTACATTGTTACGAATTATAAAACGTTTTTTTCAAAAATATTGTTATGTAACATACCACAAAATTTGGCGTCTATACCCAGAAAAATGTGCTCTTTTAAATGGTATTATCAAAAGAGGGTGTTGCCATTTAAAAAAACTGATGATGACGTCATAACTCGAAGAGCGATGACGTAATAAAAAATATACGTATACTAAAAAATGCGCATCTTAAAAAAAAACCGACGTGTCCGAGCATTATTTTCTTACTTGCCCAATAAAGATTTTATCGAATTTATTCCAACCTTTACGTGCTCACTGTATAAACTAATATGTAATTAAGAACATCCCAACACTAGTAAATTTCTAATTTGTAGTAATTTATCTCTACGGCAAGTATCTCAAGTGCTACTTTTTTGCACGACTAAGAAAGTTTAAAGAACGGACCGAAGGCTTTCTAGAAATATTAATTATTTTAGGAATTATGATTTTCTGCACAACATTAACTAAAATTGATATTCTTAGTTTAATTATAAATTGTCACAAAGAAATAGCATTTCATTTATTGTTTTTAGTGATGTACGTCTTTCGTCATTATGCTACCTTTCTACCGCACAAAGTTATTTTTGAGTGATTATATGTATTAGTCTCGTGTTAAGAATGAGATAATTAGATTCTCGTCTGAAAATAATAATTTTTGCCTATAAAAGTTGAGTTTTGAATTCAATTTACCCTTAATAAATTATAATTAATAGTAATATCATATCGTTATAAATATGTGGTCCACATTGATTGAAGACAGGTTGAATTTCCAGCCACATTAAATTATTGTCACGTTGGCAACACGAATTTAGCGTGATATATTTTTCAGCGGCGACTCATAAGGGAGTTGTATAGGTGCATTACAAAATTACCTAACAACAAAATTTTCTAACAAATTGTAGTTCTGAGAAGAACTGTTTTGTAAAATAAGAAAACAAGCGAAATTAAGCAAAAACTCAAGAAAACCTGGAAGAACGAGGCAAAGCACACTGATGTAAACAAAACAGTAGCGAGTCGGCAATGTATTTTGACACAACATATTTCATTACTGCCGGGTTAACAACGTGAAAAACACTAAAACCTGCGGCGGGAAATTCAACCTGCTTTCAAACAATGTGGATCACTCTGATGAATATGGATAAAAGTTACTAATGAATCCAGGGGTGGCTTAAGGCCCGGGCGACCCGGGCGACTGCCCGGGGCGCCGCGCCAGAGGGGCGCCAAATCGGCGGATGAAATAAAAATGAAATGAGAAAAAAAATCATTTTCTTTTCGCTAATAAAAATAGGTAAAGGTGAATTTTGGGCAATCTTGCAATCTACTGTTAAAACGATTATTTTTTCATTACCTATAGGAATAAGTAGTAGTTTATTATTTAACTGAAACGTTTACGTCCAGATATTGACTCCTTTATTAAAGATTTAGCAGATAAAAAAGCTTGCAAATGTTTTTTGTAATAATTTAGCAGTAATTGTTGTTTATTGCTTACAATGTACACTAATAAAATTTTGGACTGCAGTGCGAATTTGTTTCTTATTAATTGTCCACCATAGTCGTTACATATAGTTAATACGGGGGGGGGGGGGGGGGCAAAATGCCCTCTTGCCCGGGTGAGATTTTTATCTTGAGCCGCCCCTGAATGAATCAGCTGGGGTAGAGTTATCTGTACGTATTATCTAACACATCTATTTTAAGAAAGAAAAAGGTCTGACCCACTTGACAGCGATCGAAATTGAAACATTTGGTTTACAACAATCTACAACATTAAGGTCGGTATGTGATTTATAAAGTAATTTAAAAATTTGTTAATTTAATAGTTTAATAACTTAGATGTAAATAAAACTAAAATCTGTATTTTTAATGTAACACCAGCAAGTGTGAATGAGCCTCGACACTGCATTACTGTAAAAGAGATTGTGTATGTACTATGTAATATTTAAACATAATAATTATGTCTAATTATTCTTTTTTACTTTAGTTTAAAATAATTCATTTAAATATTTTATTACGTGTGTACGTACATAAAAGAGATTTAGTATTGTTGTGTTATTATTGCATTTCTTTTGACTATTATTCCACACTAGTAAACTAGTTAATAGATACACATTTAATTTCAAATTTAATAATTATACAAGCGTATAGCAGTAAACAGAACTACAATTAACTGCCAAGTATATGTATTTTTAAAGCAAGTACAAACAATATTTTAAGCCATTTTAATTGGAAGGCATTAAAATAACACCTTGCATGCAAGTCTGTACATGGGGTTGCATACGCAGCTATAATCGGTAAATTATCCGTCTATCAGGTACTTTTGAGAATCGCTGGAACCTAACCTCAAATTCATCAAGTGAATTTTAACGGTAGAAAGAATTCCGTCGGATGCAGTGTTACCAACTCTCAAAAATATTTATCCCCGAAGCTAAAGTCAAAAAGAAGATACAGGACCGGAACACCTAGAGGAAGAAAACAGAAGAAGCTAAGACGAGTAATAAGTTAGACTAGACGATGAAGTAAAGAACGTGGAGTAACTCACCACATTAAAGGAGTTTTTCGAGCTCAAATGAGCGGCTGCAATCCCAAATGGGATGTATAGCCACTTATATATATTTAAACTGTAAACAGGTCTATCATACGAGTTTAAATTCATCTAGAGTTGTAAAAAAACGGTTTTTTTTTTCAATAACAAAACCGATAAAAAACCAAATTATTGAAAAAAAAAACCGTTTTTTACAACTCTAAATTCACCTACATTACTTTGTGTGCAACATATGTGAATTTAGGTTAGTAAAATAGAAGGAACGTTTCTTCTCGTCAGCAATTCTGGAATTTGTTATGTTAATGGACAAGACAGCAAGAGAAGTAAATCAAGAGGCAACAGGAGTACACTTAGGTTGCAGGGAACTACAACCCGTAGCAATAAATGAATTATTATACCTACATGTATGCAGATGACCTTTTTGCTAAAAAGAAGACGGAATTGCAAAGAAGGTCTTATTAGCACAATTTAATTTAAATATAAATCTAAGGAAGACAGTAGGTAATAATGAACATAGCAAACGTACCCGAACAAATTACAATAAATTTACAAGGAGAAAGTATATCAGAAACCAAACAACTAAAATATCTGGGGGCACTAATCGATGCATCAAACAAGTTTGAAGGTGAAATCGCAAATCGTATCCGAAAGATAGTATCCCTGTATGGAGCCCTACAATAAGAGAGAAGTATCCAAAGCAACTAAAGTCAAAATATATGAGGCAGTTTTAGTAGCAGGTGGTGAATCAAGGGTTCTATCAACTAAATTGAAGAGTAATATAGAAACGTGCGAAATGAAAATATTAAGGAGTGACAAAGCGGATAAGATAAGAAGCGAGATAAGGAAAATGCAAGGTGTGAAGACTGTAAATAAAAAAATTGAAGAATAAGTTAAATGGTTCTGCTATTTTGTTAGAATGAATAACGACAGGACGGTGAAAGTAATATGGTGAACAAAGAAATGATTGGTATACTTAAGGGTAGAAGCAAGAAAAGACGCCAAAGACAGAAAAGGGTGGAGGAAGTTCATCACCTCTACACCTACAGTAGAAGAGGTTACAGTATAAATTAGTAGGTAAGTAAACAAACTAGAAGAGGAGCAAGCGGATTTTAGGTAAAAAAGACAAACAGTGGATAACATATTTATACTGCGGAAAATAATGGAGAGAAAAAATGAAAAAGGAGTAGACATGTTCATCACGTTTATTGATCTTAAGGCAGCGTTTGATACGGTGGACAGGGATATTTTATGGGAAAACATGAAAGAACTAAACATATCAAGAAAAATAATACAAGTAATCAAAAGCACATACAAGAAAACAAAGGCACGAGTACAAATAAGTGGTAAACGATCATCACAGTTTGAAACAGGAAAGGGAATTAAGCAGGGCGATAGCCTCGGCCCTTTGCTTTTTATACTAATAATGACAAAATACTTAAAAACTCCAAAGTAAGAACAACACATCTACAAATGACTATTGGATATAAGAATTTAAGACCGATAAAAATAGAAGGATTACTATATGCAGATGACATAGTTTTGGTGGCGGAAAATCAGATAAAAATGCAACAATTAATAGACATTTGGGTGGAAGAGATCGGAAAAATGAAATTAGAAATAAACATCAATAAATGTAAATATATGAAGATAAGCCAAAAAGAGCAAGAGGAAGATAACGAAAATGGACTGAGATGTAGAGGACAAGAAATAGAGAGGATGTCAACATATGAATATGTGGCGGTTTAGCTCACTTTAAATAATAATTAATCGATCGTTAAGAGTTTTATTTATATACACTATTTACAATGTTCGCAATGATAATACAAAACATAGAACGTGGCGCGGAATACTGTTGCGGTCTGGAGTTGTTTACCCGTTCGTGTCGGTCGTGGAAGAGAAAGCAAACCCTGGCTTTTCGTAGGGGGTTGCTTCTTCATCCCCTAACTCGGACATGCGCCTCGCGTCGTTACATCTCGTACCAGTGGCGCACGATGGCCATATCACCCCCTCCTCGGTGTCGTGGTTACTCATCACGGAATCGAACGGGAGGTTTGCTGGCTCGTCCTGTTCTTGTTTTTATTGGATCCTGGGCCGGGGCAATCCTGGTACTTGTGGCTGATGTCGTCGCTTCTGTATCTGCCCGCGGTCCAAACGCAGGTTTCACACGATCTACTGAAACGTTCACGGCTCTTTCATTAATAAGTAATTTGTATATCTTACCAGTGACGCGTTCCAGTATTTTGTGGTGACCTGTGTAGGGTTGTTGCAAAGGTCTTCTAACGGTGTCATCCCGCAGGAACACGTGGGTACATTTATCCAAATCTCGGTGTACGAAGACGGTGGTTGTACTATGCGCCGAGGTTGGGACAGGTCGGAGGTCGCGCATTCGTCTGCGGAGTGTTTCTGCGAAGGTTGTCGGATCTCCGGTGTTGCCCTCGCTTAGGAAGAACTCCCCTGGAATTCGTAGCGTCGTCCCATAAATCATTTCCGCTGGCGAACCTTTGATATCCTCTTTGTAGCTGATTCGTAAACCCAATAGTACCGTTGGCAAGATGTTGGCCCATTGCTCTGTTTCGTGGCACATTATAGCGGCTTTGAGGCTGCGGTGCCAACGTTCCAGGATCCCATTAGTTTGGGGTCGATACAAACTTCTCTTGTATAAGGTGTGAAGTCGCGCGTTTACTGGGGTGTGCCAAATTGTGAACGGCGTCGAACACTCGTCTTCTTACGGGGTTGGGAACGTACGGTCGAATTTTCCCTCCGGACACGTCGCAGTATAACGGTGTGCTGCAATTAAAAGGTGTGAATTTTTGTAACTGTAACGAAGACGTACCTGCTAGTAACGTTGGCAACTCTTCATCGTCTTCTTGTTGGCGTGCCATTTCTTCTGTATCCACGGTTGTTGGAACTGTCACAGCGTCGAGTCTTGACAATGCGTCGGCTACTGTATTTGTTTTACCAGCTATGTGCACTATTTCCGTGGTAAACTGACCAATAAAATCTAGGTGTCTCTGTTGCCTTGGAGATGCTCTTTCTGATTTTTGTTGAAATGCGAAAGTTAACGGTTTGTGGTCCGTTTGTACAATTAAATTTCGCCCTTCGATCATATACCTAAAGTGTTTAACTCCAGCATATATTGCAAGAAGCTCCCTGTCGTAGGCGCTGTAGTTTCGCTGGGCGTTGTTTAATTTTTTTGAAAAAAATGCAAGAGGTTGCCATTGGTTTTCGTACTGCTGTTCAAGAACGGCGCCGATGGAGTGCGCCGAGGCGTCTACTGTTAAGGATACTGCCCCTTTTTCGCGGGGGTGCACGAGAAGCGTTGCATTCGCAAGTTCACGTTTACAGGCTTCAAATGCAGCTTCGGCCTCCGGTGTCCACTGAATAGGCCGTTTGTCGTTTTTTCTGCAGTCTCTTGTAAGGTCGTTTAAAACTGCTTGTGTTTTTGCTGCGTTCTTGATGAATTGGCGATAGAAATTAATTATTCTAAGGAAGCGTCTGAGTTGTATGACGGTTTCTGGCTTTTTGTAGTTAACTATAGTTTCAACTTTCTCTGGTAGCGGTTTTGTGCCTTCTTCGGAGATTGCGTAACCCAGGTATTCGACTTCTTTGACTCCAAATATGCACTTGGACGGATTAACGGCGATTCCGAATTTTTTTAGTCTATCAAACACTTCGCGGAGATTATTAAGATGTTCGCGGTCGTCTGCGGAAGCTATCAAAATATCGTCGATGTAACAATAGCAGAATTCTAGTCCTTGTAATACCGTGTTCATAAATCGTTGAAAACTTTGTGCCGCGTTACGTAACCCGAACGTCATAAACTGAAATTCAAAGAGTCCAAATGGTGTAATCACTGCAGATTTTTCTATGTCTTCTGGTGCGATAGGTATATGATGGTATGCTCTAATTAGATCGATTTTGGAAAAAATTTTCTTACCCTCCAGTTTGTATGAAAAATCTTGGATATGTGCGATCGGATATCGATCCGGGACCGTCATTGCGTTAAGGCGTCGATAATCGCCGCAAGGCCTCCATTCGCCGGATTTCTTGGCTACCAAGTGTAAAGGACTGGCCCAAGGACTGCTGGATGGCGTACAAATCCCCTGCTCCATCATATACTGGAATTCTGCTTTCGCGGCTTTGAATTTTTCTGGAGGTAATCGGCGTACCTTTTCTGCAATCGGCGGGCCGCTGGTTATAATGCGATGAACTATCGAGTGTTGTATCCTAGAGCCGATCGGTGTCACCCGCGTAATATCCGGATATTGTGCTAGTAATTCGTGAAAAACTGTACCTTTAACTACGGTGGTTATATTTTGCACTGGACAGTTTGTTATTTCCGCGAGGGTTGAAAGTTGCGTAGTGCTGTCAACGAGGCGTCTGTTTTTTAAGTCCACTAGTAGTCCATGGTATCGTAAAAAATCTGCGCCGATGATAGAACGGGAGACGTCAGCAACATAAAATTCCCATTTAAAACACGCGCCGAAGTCCTAAATTTAAACTTATTAATTTTCGGCCGTACGTATTTATGGTAGAACCGTTTGCCGCATAAAGTTTGAAGTCCGTTTCCTGCTTTAACTTATTCGCCTTTGACGGGGGAATGACTGACACATCGGCTCCGGTATCGACGAGGAACTGGGTGCCTGTGACCTTGTCTGTAACAAAAAGGCGGCTCTGCTGGGATGGACCGTCGTTGACCGCCCCTATTGACGACGGTGCTCCTCGTTTCCCTGGTCTGATTTTTCCGTTTTATAGGTGCACGGGGCTCTGCAGTTCTTGGCTCGATTTCCGAATCTGCGATGGTAGTAGCAATCATCATTTCGTTCACAACTTCGGTTTCTGCTACTGGAGCGTGGTCGAGGGCGAGGACGATGGCTTCGCGACAGGTTATCGACCTTATCTGTGAGGGTGATGACCTGTTTTTGCAGGGACGCGATAACTGCCGTAAGGGCTGCGTGCGCCGATTCTTCGTTGTTTGTCGCTACCGGCGGGGTTTCCTTTGTCGTTCTGTGACTAACAGATGCGATGTTGTCTGCGGTGCTGATTTCCATGATTTTATCGGCCATTTCCGCTGTTTGCTCTAAGTTTTGTTCGCATGTGGATAAAACTAGTTGTACTCTCGAGGGCAAGCGTTGTAGCCAGAGGGTTCTTAGCACGCTGTCGTCGACTTTGCTTCCAGCCAGGCTCTTCATCTCGCGAAGTAATTGTGAAGGACGTTTGTCACCTAAGTTAATATCTGTCAACAGTTTTCGCAGTTGCTTTTCCTGAGAGTCTGTAAACCGTGCAATTAGGCATTTTTTTAACGTTTCGTATTTGTCATTTTCCGGCGGTGTCTCAATGATATCGGAAATCTGTTGTAAGATCGAAGAATCCAGGGCCGCGACAACGGTAAAATATTTGGTATTGTCTGCCCGCACGTGGAAGGTAAAAAATTGGGCATCCACCTGCGCGAACCAGAGGGTTGGATTTGCCTGCCAGAATGGGGGAAGCTTTATTTGTCGAACTACGCTGACCTCTGCGCCGTTGGGCCTTTGTTCGCCTGCCTCCACGTGGTCTCTATTGTCGAGGTCGCCCAACATTATAATAACGAAAAGAAACTGTATACAGACCTTCTAAGATGTATATTGCTGCTTATTGCTGCTATTACGGTTGGCTGTGTGCACTGCGGATGGCCGATTGTTGGAACCGGAAAACACGTGGTCACGGTACCGAAAATCGCGTTTATTGTTCGTCGGGGTCACCAATGTGGCGGTTTAGCTCACTTTAAATAATAATTAATCGATCGTTAAGAGTTTTATTTATATACACTATTTACAATGTTCGCAATGATAATACAAAACATAGAACGTGGCGCGGAATACTGTTGCGGTCTGGAGTTGTTTACCCGTTCGTGTCGGTCGTGGAAGAGAAAGCAAACCCTGGCTTTTCGTAGGGGGTTGCTTCTTCATCCCCTAACTCGGACATGCGCCTCGCGTCGTTACATCTCGTACCAGTGGCGCACGATGGCCATAAATACCTCAGGACAGTGATATCAAATGATGGAAGATGGACATAGAAATTGCAAATAGAGCTAAAAAGGCAACTAAAATATACTACGCCTTAAACAGAACAGTCTTTAGCAAGAGAGAAATAGAACAGAAAACAAAAATACACATATACAATGCAATATCAGTACCAACATTAATATATGCAAGAGAGACATGGGTTCCAAATGAAAAACATAGAAGTACATTGAACGCGGTGGAAATAAAACAACTGAGAAGAATAGCGGAAAAAACAAAAATGGACAGATCTGGAACTATAAATATAAGGGAGGAATTACAGCAAGAAGCTATAGAAATAACAATTAATAAAAGAATATTAAACTGGTATGGACATATAGTAAGAATGGGAGAAGAGAGTGATGGAGGCTAGGAGAGATGAAAGAAGAAGAAGAGGTAGGCCTAGAAAAGGGTGGCTGGAACAAGTGGAAGAGATAGGAAGAAAAAAAAGGATAACACTACACCAAATGAAACAGATAGCAAGAGACCGGAAGAGATGGAAGGAATGGATAAATGAAGAATAAACAAATACCTCCGACACCCTAAGGGCATAAGGAGATCGAGAGGAGAAGAAGAAGTACACATTCGAGACTTACCTTAATTGTTCCTCTTCAAGGCTTAGGCAATTCCAATACCACCTCGCTTTTGATCTACTTTAATAAAAATGTTATTAAAGTCGGAAATGCAACGAATGCTCATTAATACTGACAGCTTGGCACCTCTTCGGACTATGTAACAACAACCATCTCTTGTTACGAAATTGATTGTATCACAAAATTTAGAAGACAAGAGCCTTCGTCAAGCATCCACCCTGGATATGTCAGCCTTGAACCGTATATCATGCCTGAAACATTACAAGTTTTACTTGTTGTAGTGCTCAGGCAAGTTAGATGGGAAAGACAATAAAAAATATCGACATTTTCGTTTTTAATGGACGAAATGATCATTTTTTTGTGTTCCACGGGTTGCTTGACAATTATGTGCAAATGAGATTTGTAAATATTAGAAAATTGTTGATATTTAATTCGTTATTTGAAATAAGTACATTAAACCATATATTTTTGAATATGTCGAAAAGCGACCTATTTAAAGATGTCAAAGCCAACTACGGTTGTCATTAAAAAAAAACAATAGTTTATGTTATAACTCAAAACTTAATACGCAAATTAAAAATCCAATATGACCATTAAATTCTACATGAAAAGGTGTCCCAAGAATGTTTTTATTTGTTGTTTCTATCTCTACAAATAAACGAGTTATAGCCCCGAAAAGAATTTTCGAAAAATTCAATTTTCACTTGCAGCTCAAAAACAAAAGACGATATCAAATTTCGGTTTGCACCTTTGAATTTGTCTCACAAATTTGGCCCGAAACACCTTTATTGCTTTTTGCGTAGGTGTAAGAGTTAAGGAGATAATGAATTCGAAGACTTCCGCGGTCAGTGTCAGTATTAACAAAACGTCTTCCGGATTGGGACCGTGTCATTTTGAGACAAAAGACTCAACGTTTCGCCCACTTTTGTTGAGAAATTTCGTCGCACAAGGAACCAGTGTTTCGGTCAGAAGATCCGCCAACTAATACTGGAGAACTACGACAAAAGATAATAACCTATTTTCAGCAACTGCAACAACCACTGTTTAGAAATATGGTCAACGATCTACAAAATCGTTATGAAGCTTGTTTACGTCGCAGTCGTACACATTTTTAACATTTAAATTATAAAAATTAAAAAATACAGACAATGTCTATTTTCAATTATTAGGTGATCAATTTGGTTTCTTGCTTTCCTATCCGGACTAATCCACGTTGTTTTATGTATACTTTTTCGTTGTAGCATTGTACTTTTGATTCTCATGTATTTCATAGCTGCAAAGGTGATAAGTTTTTGTCCGTTATTATTGGTTTTTTTGTGTAGGCTTTCTTTTCCTGCAGTTGATTGGTTTCTTTCTTCTTTCCCTATTTGCGTGTTTACATCACCTATTATTATTTTTATGTCGAATTTTGTTGTCCAGTATGTTCTCTATTGTTTCATAAAATTTCTTTTTTTCTTTTTCTTCTGCATCTTCTGTATATGCGTGTACAATCACTATAGTTATCTTCCTGTGACTCCCTTTTATTCGAATATAGCTTATTCTATTTTTGACTACTTTATAATCCACGATTACGTTCTTGAGATTTTCTTTAATTAAAATGCCAGTTCCTAACCTATTCTTCTCTCCTCCTCCGTTGAGCCTTATATATCCTCTCATTTTTGTACTTCTACTCCTCCTCCGTTGAGCCTTATATATCCTCTCATTTTTGTACTTCTAATGTATTTGATGTTTGTTTCCTGTACCTACTGCTAGCACATCAAGTATGTATTTTTCCGCTTCCGTTACTAACTGGTTCAGTTTCCCTTCCTTGTTTAATCCTTGGACATTCCATGTTCCTATTATTATTTTTTGCGCGTGTTTCTCTCTGATTTGTTTCTTTTCCATTTTGTGCATGCGTTCCTGTTTTGTACATTTTTGTACTGTTTCAGTTCGATTCTTCTTTTTTCTTATCCTCGTCATTTCTGTTCGAAGTCCTTTTCCTTTGCCTTGTCGTCTCCCAGATTCCGTCCTTTTCCTTTTGGCTTACTGGTTTTTTGGATTAATATTGTCAGGTCTACTCTTGTAGTTCGCTATTCCACTCGTAAGTCCGGTCCTCTATGTTTCCTTAGTTTCTTATACACTATCTTGTTTTTTTCTTTTACTTTTTTCCAGTATCGCCTTTTCACTTATTTTGTATTGTATTTTCCGTTCTTCGTTAGTTAGGTCGTTCTCTATATACATGGTGTTTGGTTCACCCGACGTATATTCGAAATGAGGTGGTAGGTGAGTTCGTTTAGAACTTATTTAGCCATATATACCATTACACAAGGTGTCACGGTTTCTAAGATATAGCCAACTTTGTGATTTAACTAAATTAGACAATTTTTGCCATTATAAATTTTAATTAGTCACTATTGTACATTTTTAATTCCTTGTAACTTTTATATTAATAGTCTTTGATATCTATTCTATCAAATAAAATCATTGCATACACACTATACGTGATAAAAAAAATTGGGACTCAATTAAAGTTCAAAAATGTATTGTTCTGATATCAAACTTTCATTTAGTAAGCCATGAATAAAAAAAAATTACAATACAAGATATGTTTAAAAACTTCCTTGATGTTTGCTCTTTTTAGTGATGTATCACACTCTAATTATTACCTGCAAATTTTCGAATTAAAAGGTACTTGAAGACAAAGCGACATTTTTTATAAGAGCACCGATTCAGGGAAGTGGCTAATTAATCGTAATAAAATTAATTTTTGAAACAAAATAAAAAAATGAAATAAATATTTATTTATTAATTTTCATTCTCGAAATGTGCACCACCGTTTCTAATACAGGCTCGAGCTCTTCGGCGCATACCGGTAGTGGTTACACTTAACCTCGTTTCCTCTCGCATTATTGCAGCTGCCACACTATTTCTTGCGACAAGATGGTCTCTATCTATTATTTCTTCACTATAAACCAGCTCCGTCATACGTACGGGGTGAAATCTGGTGATCGGGCAGGCCACACTATCGGCCCATTTAGCCCTATCCATCTATTAGGAAATCGATCATCAAAAAATCCCTAACAGCCCAATTATTTTTATCGCTTGTAAGAGTGTATGAAATCATTTTATTTGATAGAATAGATATCAAAGACTATTAAAATAAAAGTTACAAGGAATTAAAAGCTTACAATAGTGTCTAATTAAAATTTATAATAGCAAAAATCGTCTAATTTAGTTAAATCACTAAGTTGGCTATATCTTAGAAACTGTGGCACTTTGTATAATGATACACAGAGTGTCTCCGAAAGGTCTGTACAAAGTCATACCACATATTCCTGAGGCCAAAATAGGACGATTTAACCCAATTTATCTCCATCCAAAGTTGCTTCGTTTAGCCGCTAGAGGGCTACAAATTTCCTGAAAAGAAATACTTTTTTCGAAAAAACTTTATAACGCTTTTCACGATTGGGACCAAATTTGGTATGTGGATTTGTACTAAAAGAAAGCATTTTTTGGCATATCATTTTCTCTTCTAGGTGTTCTGTAAGTGGTAAAAAAATTGTCATCCACATCTTAAGAAGCTTATATATTTTTTATTATTAGGCGAATACATTTGAAACTTTTATTGCTGATGGACACATATGTTACCAACATTTTCTGTCTCTTGCTCCATTTTGCCACCTCCTGTAGTTTAGGAAAAAAAATAATTTTTATTTGCGGCGTAGCATGTGCTCGTTGTGCTCTAGTCGTAATCTAACTCCTGGTTGCGTTATTATTATCGTCAACGAACCGTAAATAGGTAATGTAAAGCGCCATTGTTTAAAAAAAGGTTTAATGAAAAGAAAATAAGTACAAATTTTAATTTAAATCAACGAAACAAATTCACAAAAAATGTTCGAATATACCGCCTTCTGCACGAGTGCAAAGATTAATACGTCGTAAAAAATTGAACTGGACTTTTCTCGTCATTTCGAGATCGTTTTTCAGAGTGTCTACTGCATTTTGGATGCGTCGCCACTATTCCTGCTCCGTATTTACGGGCCTAGAGTATACCATGGTTTTCAGAGCACCCCATAAAAAGTAGTTCAACGGCGTTATGTCGGGAGAGCGTGGTGGCCAGTTTACAGGAGCATTATTTCCTCTACCGATCTCTCTATTAGGGTATTGTTGCTGTAGATGAGACCACATGTCTCGGCGAAGATTCAAAGGCAAATCCCCCAGTAACTCTGGCAAAGTATTTTCAAGGTGTTCACAGTAAATCTCGCCAGTTAGTCGGTTTGGTAAAATGACGGGACCGATAATAAAGTTGTCTATGATCCCAGCCCGCACATTAATTTTGAATTCATGCTGATAATGGGCTAATGGAGGAGGAAGAAAGGATAAAGAGATGGGAAAGGAAGATGCTGCGAGCTATATATGGAGGAGTGAAAAATGAAGAGGGGTGGAGGAGAAGAACAAATCGGGAAATAGAGGAACTATACGAGAAACCTGACATCATAGCAACTATTAAGGCGCAGCGAATGAGATGGCTGGGACACCTGGAAAGGCTAAGCGGAGAAAGGTTACCAAAGCTAATCCTACATAGAAGACCAATAGGAAAGAAACGGAAAGGCAGGCCCAGAAAAAGATGGATGAGCAAGGTGGAGGCAGATATGAAAGAGATGAAGGTTAGAAATTGGAAGGAAGCTGCAAGAAACAGAGGAGAATGGAAGAAGATAGTGCGGGAAGTCCTTAAAAGAAGATGGTAAAAATAAGTAAAGTTGGATTAATTAAATGTAAATGTAAAATTAGAAGTAGTAAAATAAGTTAATTAAATGTGATATGATGTAATATTTAAAATATGTAAAATGTACGCCCTAGGCCTTCATGGCCTGTTGAGCAAATATAATAATAATGGGCTACCACAGTTGCATGGGGATTTTCCCCAGCGTAAACATGTTCGTTGTGGAGATTTATAAGGCCTCTTCTCGTGAAACAAGCCTCGTCCGTGAATAAAATTCTTTTGATAAAATTTGCGTTCTGAGCTCTTTGCACTCTAATGAATTGGAAGAAGACCATACGTTGTTGGGGATCAATTGGTAAAAGATCTTGAACTGGTTGCAGGTGACAAGGGTTGGAGTAATTGTTCTTTTAAAGGTCTCTGGATTACATTTATTGATACACCTATTTCCATACCTAAACGTCTCGTGCTTAGTTTCGGGTCTTCAGAAACTCGTTATAAAATTTCTTCCTCCACCTCGGGAGTTCTTATTGTGCGTTGACGTCCGTAATCTGCAGTTGCAGGAAAAAACTGACCTGTTTCCCGAAGACGTCTCTCCAGAGCGCTGAATGTTTGGTGATTTGGCAGGCGCCGATTCGGAAGTCTCTCGCGGTAGACTCTAACACACTCACGATCGTTACTTTTACAATACCCATAAACTAATAACATATCCGTTGTTACAGGTTTTTCTACCTTTGTAACATTTCAACAATTCCGGTTAGGCGTTACATAGAATTTCACGGCTATTGGATTTGAAACATAGTATATCTTATAACCTTGGTATAGCTAGGGATTTTTAATTTTCTTTTCCTGAAATCTGGGGGAGCTTAGTCGAGTTACTTTCTTTCCTATCTAAACTTTTGAAGAATACAGACGAAGGGTTTGGAGACCTTTTAATTATCTTTGTTGTCTCGACTATATCGTATATTTGCCATATTTATATGTTCTATATTTACTTGTTACATATTTAATTGTTATATATTTATATGTTATATATTTATGTGTTATCTATATTTACTTGTGATATTTACTATTCCTATATATACTCTCTATATTTAACTGGCTTGTTGGGTATATGCCAATATATTTACTTGTTAATTATTCCATTATTAAATATTTGAACGATCTGAGAGTCCTTTATTGGGTTTGTACTTTGAAATTTTCAGGAAGTCAGTTATCAGTTGCTGCTTGGTTCCTCTGAAGGACACGCTCCTAACCGATTGGCGCCCTTTCATTTATTTACAGCTCGTTAAGAACCCCGACCTTCCCAGTGCTAGTCGGAAAGCGTGTCCGAGTGCTATCTCGGTTATTTTGAGTGTTTCCCTTTTAGGGTAGCACCGTCAATTCTGAAATAGTGTACTGCAGGGCCATGATTAATGAAAGAGAAATCAAACTTCGAAGAAAAGTCTACGCAGAAGCTATTCTGGTCTTATTACTGTCACGAAACAAATATTGACATTTAACACATTTGTTTTGAAGCCTACTTCGATAAGATTTCTTTTTGTTTTTCGTGAAAGCTAAATCATGTTGAGGGTTATTTTTTTTCTGCCTAAACTATGAGAAATGGCGAAATGGAGGAAGAGACAGAAAATGTTGGTAACATATGTGTCCATCAACAAAAAAAGATTCAAAACTATTCGTCTTATAACAAAAAAAATATGAGCGTCTGAAGATGTGGATGACCAACTTTTGGCCACTTAAAGGAAACTTAGGAGAGGAAGTGATATGTCAAAAAATGCTTCCTTTTAGTACAAATCCACATGCCAAGTTTGGTCCCAATCGCTGAAAGCGTTCTAAGGTTTTTTTAGAAAAAATGATTTCCTTTCAAGAAATTTGGAGCCCTCTAGCGGCTAAACGAAGCAACTTTGGATGGAGGTAAATTGGGTTAAATCTTCCTATTTTGGCCTCAGGAATATGTGGTATGACTTTGTACAGACCTTTCGGGGACACCCTGCATATGGTTAAATAAGTTCCAAACCAACTCACCTACCACCTCCTTTGAGATACACGTCGCTTAACCAAACACCCTGAATATATTGGTTTGTCTTTTATCTTGTATTTTGTTGTCATTATCTCGAGTTTCTCTTCCCAGATCTCTAATTCAATCATTGTCATCTTCTTATCCTTTTTTCCAATTCTGTATGCTGCCTTTATTGTTGGGGTCGTTTGTAATTCCTTCTCTAGGAATTCTTCAATACTTGCTTTAACGCTTTCTTGTGTATTTAGTTCGGTAATTAATATTGTTTCTTCTGCTCCTTCTTTCCAACATTTCTACTTTGTATTCTAATTTTCCTATTTCGTTCCGGAGCTCTGTTTTTTCTTTCTCCCAATTCAATTCTTTGTCATTTTAGTTCTTCAAATTTGTTATCCATATTCCCGTTCATTTTTTCTAGCATCCTCATTATCTCCTCCATTTTAATATTTTTGTGTTGCCTGGGTTCTGGTTCTTGTTCTTGGTGTTGTTGGGATTCGATTTGCTTATTGTAGCCTTTCCTTATAAATTGTTGTTTCTGCTTTCTTCCTCGGTGATGTGGCTGCTTTTTGCTTTTTGCAAAGGCCTCCTTACGACTGATCTCCTCTTGTTTAGATGCTTCTCTTTTCGTCTTATTATATTCCTCTTCTTTAGTTTAAATGCTCTCTTGGTTCTTTTGTTGTTTTTTTTTTTTTTTTTTTGGATTAAATCTTTTAGTGAGCCGGTACTTGAACTTCTTATTTGTGTTCTTAGCGTTGTTTTGCTTTCGTTCATTTCCTAGCTTTATTGTACTTTTTGGACCACTGGCAACGTCGCATTATACACGACACGTTGGCTTCCAGCACTTCTTTCCAAGCTTATTTGGTTGTTTATTTACTTGTTATGTTGTGAGGTCTGTTCGTTTGCTTGCTCCGAACTGCGTAGTGCAATAAGTTGCGTTCGTTTGCATGAACTGAGCAACCTGTAAGCTGTCCGTTTGCTGCTTAGAACACGAAACGAACACGAACTTTCTGCTCCTCCTAGCGAGGAGGTGCAGTTAGTGCAAGTTTGAACGATTTTACATCGGCCCAGGTTCGGAATTTTTCGACGCAGATCAGCTGATCGTTTGTAGGGTAGATTTCGATATACTAATTTTACCAAATTTTAATTGCTATTAATGTTTATGTATCTGTACACGGCTTAGGCAATACAAGGAAGAAAATATTACAATATGAAACCAATTTAAGATGTGGTTAACCAGATCGGGGATGGTTTAGCCTACGTAATCTTGAAATTGCCAGTTACTTAAAATTTCCCGCGCGGTCAATTGATATGAACGTAATTGAAAATTTTGTCATGAATTAGAAACGAAGAAAAACGAGGAACTAAAAATTACGCCAGGTTATACGTACAAACTTGTAAAATTTCCATATGTCAAGATAATTGAAAGCTGTTAAAGATAACGCGAGATTTTCTACTAAATATTAAATTAATTATTGATTTCATTAACTTACAAAGTTGTCGTTTATTTTCAGCAGGGCGCGTTATTTTTATTAACAATAAGATGTCATTTATCCATTTGAATGCAAAGTTTCTACTTTTTCAATTAATTCAGAAATACGTATATAGATTTTTTAAAATTATGTCCATAAGTTATATGAAATGCGTTCGTTTACAGGTCGAGAAATAGTTGTTCGGAACTTGCACTATCACGTTACATGCGCCTGCTCTGAACTTTCTCTGGACAGATTCGAGCAAGGCGAACGAACAGACCTTTGTTGTTAGTAGTTAGTGCAAATACTCACGTTATTTGGCTTTCTTGTGGAGATTTATTATTTTATACACTATTGCGTTTCTATTCCTGTTTTAGCGTCACTCTGGGGTTTAAACCGAACCTTCTAACAATGTTGCCGGTGTTTCTATTTGATTTCGTTTAGGTACATTTTAGGGCCATTACAAAAGGGTAGGCCGGAGAGGGTCAGTTGCCCTTTTAACTTAAGCATTGCCACTCCTCAAGTTATTCTTTTTTATTCGTACCTTAATCATTTTATGACCTATAACCGAAACCACCACTAAAATTGGTTAATATGTGAAGTTGAAATGCACAATGCAGTTCTTGTTTTAAATTAACCCCAAAAACCTGTTGTGCAGAAACAATTGCATAATGCAACAATTTCAAAAAATAAAATCATCTTTAGTGTTAAAGACTAAAAGATTAAAATAATATCTTCTGAAGTTTATAAAATAAAAACCAAAAAATTTCAACTAGCTGATAGGTACTTACAGTTATTCAGTAACAGAAGATCGTTTTAAATACACTCAATCACGTATTACAAAATGGCTAAAATAAAGCGTTTAAATTAAAGAATGAACGCCAACTTGGGGACAGATGGCAATCAAAAGTGTAGAGATAATTTATCATTAAATAAAAATGAAGCATTAGCATTTGCAACAAAAAATTCTGTGTGTTGAAAATTTCAATGAATATTGCATTCATCATCACAATTCAACGTTTGTTCGGTGTAAATTTAATGTCCGCGATATGTTCCTGACATAACGATAAGGTAGGTAACGTAAGGTAGCGCTAACGCCCCGCGATGGAGCATAAGCGGCAACATGGAGGGTTAAGGCCGCCTAAGTCGCTTTCATACCTGATATAACGGTACCCGCCCTTTTTTTATTTTGGGGATATCTAAAGTGCAACGTATGTAAAACAAAACCATGTGAAAATTAAATATTTCGTAAGATATGCTTTAGAGTAATAGCTGAATTTCTCAGGCGATTAAGAGAACGTAGTTGAATAAAATGGTTATTTGAACCATACCACGTTTCATAAATCAAACTTTTATATTAGTATATTAAAATCCTGTAAAATTTGTGTTTCTATCTCTGTTCAAAAAAATGTTACATATTTATGAAACTGTCTTTACATTCTGGTGCACACTACATAATTTCGAACGTCTTTAAAGGCTACGAAAATTAATAGACCCGAAAATGCACGAATTTCGAGAATGCAGAAACAAAAAGTTCATAATTCGTCCCATTATTATATGTTGAGCGTTCAACCAAAAAGTGTAAAAATATTTCTTAACATGCAGTTATTTCACAAACATGGGACTTCTTGGAAATTTGGAGAAAAGGAACTTGTATTAAGCATGTTTTATAAATCATCTTCTTTGTATCTGTTCATGCGACAAAACTTAAAATACAAATTGCCTTCAAAATCGAAAATTCAATCATGGCTCAAATTAACTCGGTTATCAACTCGTACACAAATTAAATTGTTTAAAAAGTTGGAAAGTAAGTTAAATGTATGTCAAACGAGGAAAAACAGTGTGTACTAATGTTTGATAAAATGAGCATTAATAAAGGCTTAGAATATAATTCTGGACAAGATTATATCGAAGGACTCTAAGATTTAAGCAACCTCGGCCGTGAAAACGCAACCCAAGCATTAATTTTTATGGTAAGAGGATTGATAAAAAATTGGAAAATGCCTGTAAGTTATTACTTGTCTGGATTTGCAGGAAATAGGTTTACATGTAAGAATGCTAACCTGTGACCAGGCATCTAATAACAAAACCACACAGACTAATTTAGGAGTAATTGAAACTGGTCCGCATTTTTTTTTGTAAATAGTATAAAAAATTTTGCGGTGTATGACGTACCCCAGTTAATAAAGAGGGTCAGAAATAATTTCCTCTTAAAAGATTTTTACGTTGGAGGTAAGTAAATTGGTTTTTTGGAGAGATATCGAAGAATCGTGTAAAATTGACAAAAATTCTAGATTAGCTAGATCTGCTGTAAAAATAAGTGATTTTCATATAAAACTCAACAGTTTCCAGAAGATGTAAGTCAAATACGCAACACAAAGCTTTTCCAATTCCATGAGCGCAACGATCAGGACGTGCGTCAAAACTGGACAACTACAAAGTAGTAGCGCTGTAAATACCGCAGATTTTTTTATCAAACATGAACAATCTCTTTGATATTTTGAATAGCAAAACCATAAACAACCAAAATCTTTATCACTCTGTGTTATCTGTAAAAAGGCCAATTGTAGAAAGTTTTTTAAACCAATTCAAAAATTGGATAAGTACCTGGAAGTCATACACATCAAACAACAAAGCAAGGGAAGGCATTTATTGTTTGAAAGGTTTTCTATTATCCGTAGGAGCTATTTTGCAACTCTGGGAAGAATTGAAGCAAGAAGGTTGCCAATTTCTGATGACAGATTCCGTGGAACATTTGTTTTCTGCCATAAGGCATAAAGGTGGGCATTGCTCTAATTCTACCGCGTAATCTTTTCGGCATGCTCTTCAATTTAACATGCATATACGATTGCTAACCCTTTCAGTAAAGCTAAAGTAAGCTAAAAATTATGAGCGACGCGTTTTTTCCGTAATTTTAAAAATAACGGATACTTAGAAGTAAAACAGAACCAAATAATAATATAAAAAAATTATACTTACCGACACAGAAAGGATGCTATGCGTTCATCAGAAAACATTAAGTACTACAGGTGGAGCATATCTCTTGTTAATTTCACAGCTGCTGTTATCTATTACACTATATGAGTACATAGGTTCAGTTCCACTCATAAGTTTTAAATATCCACCAATACAGCTGAAATCAAATAATGTTCTTGAGTACAATAGTGATTAAATTAAGGGTTTTTTCACTTATAACTAGGGCTGGGCAGATATGCTGTAAAGATAGAGCAATTATGCTCTAAAATATGCTACAAAAAGGACGTTATATATGCTTTAATATATGTTCTAAAAATTTGCATATGCTTTCAAAAATTTCTTATTTCTTTAAGATATTCAAATAAAAACAATGGTTAGTAGGTACAACAATCTTTAATAATACAGAACAGAACACAAATACAACATTTTAAACAAACTTTTAATTACAACAAGTAATAAAAATAATGAAAAACTACTTATTATTACAATAAATAATCATATGCTTTTCTATGTAATCTACTAAAAAAAACTTTGACGATTGTCTTGCAATACATTTTTATACATAGAAAAGTTTCTTTCCACATCACAAGAAGTAACAGGGCACCAGGGCAGTATTTAAATAAATGTGATTTTACAATAGCAACATTTTGTTCATTGTGATCAGAATCGGAGAATTCACCATTTAGAATATTTTTTACGGATTTAAGTATTAATAAACCAGAATTTTTCTTAAACAAATCACCAAATTTCATAGAAATGTTAAGTGCATTTGCAAGAATCTTTGTGAAAGATCAAAGGCAGAAAGTAGAATTTCGAAGAAATTTGGTATGTGGTATAAAATCATTTCTAATAAAAATATTAGGCAAATTTTTTCCTAAATATGCATTTTTATGCTGTCAACGCTTAATATATGCAGTTACATATACTATATGCTGTATACTGACGATATATGCAAAATAAAATTGGGTTTATTTTAAAGTAAACAATCGAAAACGCAAATAAACGAAAAATTAACTGATTATGATCACTAGGAAAAATCATGCAAATATGCATTTGCCCAGCCCTACTTATAACAAATTAATATTAATAATACTATACAGTTAAACAAAAACATATAGAAATGGTAAGTTTTAAAGTAAAAGCACAAGATTATATGAAGGCACATACTAATAATAAACTGCGTAATATTTTAGTTACCTGCTTCCACTAAATCTTCCTACATTGTATGTATGTATTGACGCAACAACCCAGGTGGATTATGGCCTGATCCTCTTGAAGCTTTCCTAATCCTTTCCGTTTCATCGCACAGGGTGGATTGGTCCTTGTGCGTCTCGAATTTCTATGTTTAGAGTTGTGGGTGGGTTCTTGTTTTCTTCACTATAATGTTCCATATCTTCTTGTTCTTGATTTTGTTTCGCCATTCTGTTATACCCAATTTCTGTATGTCCTTTTCCACCTCCTTTTTCCATCGTAAGGATGGTCTCCCTCTCTTCCTGGTTGTTCCAGGTTTCCATTCAGTTATTATTTTTGTGTCTCTAGTGTTATCCACACGGTAAATACATTCAAAAAAAAATGAGTAAAAGATAAGGAGTCCGAATTTTTAGCTGAAAATTTGCAAACCGACGTAAAATGCCATTCTGAACAACTTTTCCAAATGAAATCTTTCGAAAAAATCATAAATAGGGCCACTTCTGAAGATTTGTTTCAAAAAGTGTCAAATTTGACAAGTACAGAATGTCATTTGACCAAATCTGTGTGCACTTTTTTTAGTCCTTAGACAAGCACAAACCAACGCCGTATTGATTTTCTTAATAAATACTTTAACAAAAAAAAAATCTGGCCTATAAGATAGATGAGGTAGAAGCTCTTAATCCAACTCCCTAATTTTCTGCCGAGTTTTAATAGCAGTATAAGGTCCGGCGTTATCTTGCTGCAGAACTGCGCGCCCCCTATTTACCTATCCAGGGTAACGCCGACGTAGAGCAGCGTGCGTCCTGTCCAACTGCTGACTATAAAAGTTTGCGTCAAAGGTTCTTCCATCAGGAACCAACTCAAAGTGAATAACGCCTTGAAAATTCCACCATACACACAACATGATCTTTGTCTGAAACCTTTCTCATTTGAGACAGGTAACGCAGGTTGTCCGATGGTAATCCATTGATTTTCTTTGTTAGGATTATTAAAATATATCCATTTCTCGTCGCAAGTAACGATCCGTTTAAAAAAACGTTCGTCCCAAGGATTTGAAAGCAGCCGATTGCAGACCTTAACTCGTCTTTCTGCCATTGCTGGTGTAAATTCATGTGGAACTTCTCTGCAGCGTCTAGTGGCCTTTCCAATTTGATGTAAGTGAGGCCGTATGGTTTCTTTGAAATAACCAAGTTCTGCTGACAACTTACGGGTACTTGTAGATGGATTAACTTCAACAGTGTTTCGTAGTTCGTTGTTACTCAACAAATTAAGCCGACCAGATCCTTGTTTTCTCTTGAGACTTGTATCTCCTTCATTAAATTTTTTGAACCAACGTTGTGCCGAGCGAATGTTCACTAGCCCCTCTTCTTTCACTTCACATATTTTTTAACTGCGGCGGTTGCAGAAACGTTTTTTTTCCAATAATGACGCAAAATTATCAAAATTTCGTACTGTTCGTCTGCCATTATGACGTTTGTTGTAACTTAGAAACAAAATAATAGCAAAAGTAAATCGGGCAAAGATATTCGCCTACTTGACTAGTTTCTAATGGTGTATAACAATAATAGCACATTTAATGTTTTTCAAACGCGAGTAAAAGAGCTCTATGAAAAACGACATATTTTATGGGCCACTCTAATAATTAGGCTGTCAAAATATGACTATCAAACTGTGGAACAGGATAGAGCGCGGTAGGTCTACTTCGTTATATCTACGTCAATGACTAAACCTTATAAAGAAAACTAATAAATAAATGCACGACGCACCTTCAATGTAACAATTGTATTGTAACGAGCGGCAGGTGTCAGGTGTTCGGTGAATCATTTCGCACTCATGAGTCAGCTTCTCTAGAAGGAAATCATTCTACAGCACTGTGGAACGTACGAGAATGATTGCCTGCCTATATTAAAGGCGCGCCCGCTTACGAATCTTCAGTCTTGAACTGATAACCGCGGCGAAAATTGTGAATACGTATAAATAAATAAGTCAAATAAATAACGGTTACAAATAAATTACTTTAGTGTTCGGTTTTAATATTAGTGTTCCGTTTAGTTTTACGTTAGTGTTTAATTGTTGTTCTTTATAATTATTTCGTACTTTAAGTTTGTTTAATAAATTAATTTACACCACGAACCGTGTTTATTTTAAATAAACGTCGTAAAAACGTTACAGTATTAAAGTATATTTAAATGAGAGTTCGCAACATGATTTATTACATCGAGTTAATACAAAACACAAACACTTAAAATTACTAAAATCCCCGATTTTCTTCATCATATGGAATACGTTGCGATTTAAGATGTCGAACGTTTCTTCTTCTTCTGAAGACAAAACTGTTGTGCTTAATTATATTCATAGAGATTGCTTGCTTGCAACGTGTGTGAATATAAATTGGCACAAGAGTTAAACGCCTCTTGTTCGTCATAGATAACGCAACCCTTGGCTGGTTTCTTAAATGAAAACCATATTCGGATATATATTGCTTGTTTGCAATATATCCGAATATAAATGGGTACAACAGCAATATTTAGTGCAACTTTAATAATTAAACGATTAATTTTTGATGCAGATAGGCCTATCATACCATTTTAAATTCACCTAACTTGCATTGCGTGCAACTTATGTGAATTTAAGTTGGTACAATAGAAGGAACGTTTATTTTGATTGGTGTAATCAAAGACTTATAATTAATGTTTCAATTAAATCAGTAAAAATTTACAAGTAATACTTCCCGTGTTAATACTAATTAATACATTACGAAGAAGTGTAGCATGCAATGCTTGAAGACGACTACGCCTTAAACAGTCGCTTGGTTTGGCAATCGTAAAGAGCAAGTCACGCGACAAGCATCGTTAGCTAGCTCGTAACTATGACTTTTAGATCTAGGATTCTGCTTGTTGCCGGTGTCGGTGCATCCACACTTGAAGGTCTTGATGATTAGGCTGTTATACTGTTCCGTATTCACATACATTTGCTTGAAATTTATGTGAATACAGATTGGTACACCAACAATATTACGTCAAGCATTGGAAGTAGGTACGGTCCGGTCCGGTTGTTAAATATTGGAGAACAATAAAACTTTCCATTTAAACCATAAACAGGTCTATCATACGAGTTTAAATTCACCTAAATTACTTTGTGTGCAACATATGTGAATTTAGGTTAGTAAAATAGAAGGAACGTTTCTTCTCGTCAGCAATTCTGGAATTTGTTATGTTAATGGACAAAACAGCAAGAGAAGTAAATCAAGAGGCAAAAGGAGTACACTTAGGTTGCAAAGAACTACAACCCGTAGCAATAAATGATTTATTATACCTACCTGTAAGCAGATGACCTTTTTGCTAAAAAGAAGACGGAATTGCAAAGAAGGCTTTATTAGCACAATTTAATTTAAATATGAATCTAAGGAAGGCAGTAATAATGAACATAGCAAACGTACCCGAACAAATTACAATAAATATACAAGGAGAAAGTATATCAGAAACCAAACAACTAAAATATCTGGGGGCAATAGTGGATGTATCAAGCAAGTTTGAAGGGGAAATCGCAAATCGGATCCGAAAGGTAGCATCCCTGTATGGAGCTCTACAATAAGAGAGAAGTATCCAAAGCAACTAAAGTCAAAATACGAGGTAGCGACCAAATATTCCTGGCCTAACCCGCTTGCAGTTGTTTGAGAAATAAAAAAATCTGTTTATTTTTCAACATAATCACCCTTTACTTCAACACACTTCTTACATATTGTAATAAGCAGATCTATACCCTTATAAAAATACTCTGGAGTTTTGTCTTCAAAATGCAGAAAAACCGCCGCCATCACTTCGTTATCATTGGCAAATTTCTTTCCCCGTAAATCCTGCTTAAGTTTTGAGAACAAATAATAATCACTGGGCGCTAAATCCGGACTGTACGGTGGGTGATCTTGCACTGACTTTTGTCATACCCAAATGTTCATGGAGGATCCTGAAAATGGTAGTAGTCGAAAGGCATGTCTTTTCTGAAATTTCTTTCTTCTTGAGTCGCCTGTCGGTAAGAACAACTTCCTCGACTTTTTTCACCATTTCTGATGTTGTAGCCTCTATGGGGCGTCTTGACCGCGCATCATCTTCTAGCAACTCTCTTCACCAACGAAATTATTTTGACCAAGTTTTTACAGTTGATAACGATGGTCCACTGTCACCGTAAACTGCATCCATCCTTTGTTTAATTTGATCTGGCATCAAACTTTCTTTAGTGAGAAACTTAGTCACTGCGCAGTACTCTAGTTTTTCCATTTTTGAAAAATATTCCACTTGTTGTCGGTCTACTGGCAGCTGTTTGTAAACAACGCAATGGAAACAAGTGCAAATTTATGTGGAGCCTGAGGAACAATGTAGCCTACTATTACTTATATTATTTTGCATGTCATGCTTCTAGAAGTAGGTCGGGCCAGGAACATTTGGTCGCTACCGCGTATATGAGGCAGTTTTAGTAGCAGGTGGTGAATTAAGGGTTCTATCAACTAAATTGAAGAGTAATATAGAAACGTGCGAAATGAAAATATTAAGGAATGACAAAGGGGATAAGATAAGAAGCGAGATAAGGAAAATGCTAGGTGAGAAGAGTGTAAACGAAAAAATTGAAGAATAACTGAAATGGTATTGCCATTTTGTTAGAATGAATAACGACAGGACGGTGAAAGTAATATAGTGAACAAAGAAATGATTGGTATACTTAAGGGTAGAAGCACGAAAGGACGCCAAAGGCAGAAAAGAATGGAGGAAGTTCATCACCTCTACACCTACAGTAGAAGAGGTTACAGTATAAATTAGTAGGTAAGTAAACAAACTAGAAGAGGAGCAAGCGGATTTTAGGTAAACAAGACAAACAGTGGATAACATATTTATACTGCGGAAAATAATGGAGAGAAAAAATGAAAAAGGAGAAGACATTATCATAATGATTATTGATCTTAAGGCAGCGTTTGATACGGTGGACAGGGATATTTTATGGGAAAATATGAAAGAACTAAACATATCAAGAAAAATAATACAAGTAATCAAAAGGACATACAAGAAAACAAAGGCACGAGTACAAATAAGTGGTAAACGATCATCACAGTTTGAAATAGGAAAGGGAATTAAGCAGGGCGATAGCCTCAGCCCTTTGCTTTTTATACTAATAATGGACAAAATACTTAAAAACACCAAAGTAAGAACAACACATCTACAAATGATTATTGGATATAAGAATTTAAGACCGATAAAAACAGAAGGATTACTATATGCAGATGACATAGTTTTGGTGGCGGAAAATCAGATAAAAATGCAACAATTAAAAGACATTTGGTTGGAAGAGATCGAAAAAGTGAAATTAGAAATAAACATCAATAAATGTAAATATATGAAGATAAGCCAAAAAGAGCAAGAGGAAGATAACGGAAATGGAGTTGTAGAGGAAAAGAAATAGAGAGGATGTCAACATATGAATACCTCGGGACACAGATATCAAATGATGGTAGATGGACGTAGAAATTGCAACTAGAGCTAAAAAGGCAACTAAAATATACTATGCCTTAAACAGAACAGTCTTTAGCAAGAGAGAAATAGAACAGAAAACAAAAATACACATATACAATGCAATAACAGTACCAACATTAATATACGCAAGCGAGACATGGGTTCCAAATGAAAAACATAGAAGTACATTGAACGCGGCGGAAATAAAACAATATAATATAATATAATATAATTACAGAAATAAGGGCAGGGGTGCAACCCATTATGCCCAATAAATGTGAACACAAATCAAGTAAATACAAGTAAATACAAATCAAAATCAAAAATTTACCAATAAAAAGAAAAAGAAGAAACTAAAAATTAATACTTTTGATCACACAAGAGATCAAACTATTAAATTAACCAAAGAAATGAAACAAACTGCGAAATCACCGCCACAAAACTTATCTTGATTACTTCACCGATAGTTATCACGAAAAACAGGCCATATCCGTCCGCACTTTGACTAGTACACTTAATTATTTTACAAACACAGTTTTAGTAAACGCACCATATCTATTCTTGAAGCAGTTTATTGATGGCGCAGTCACTACTTCATCTGGAAGTGAGTTCCAATTACCAAAAACTCTGTTCGTTAGGAAGTGCTGTCGAGATGAAACTTTGAAATTTTCATGTACGAGTTTATAGGAGTGACCCCTAAGTCTCCGGTTGGTGTTTACACTGAACATATGCTTTAAATTAACTGTAAAAATGTCGCGTAGTATGCGGTATGTGTGAATTAGGTCACCACGTTTTCTTCGTTCTGTTAGGCATGGTAGATTTAGCAGTTCAAGTCGACTGTGATAAGGTAAGTACGAAATTTCGGAGATTTTACGTGTAGCTTTTCGTCGAACAGCTTCCAGAAGACGAATATCTTTAATTAGCTTTGGGGACCAAACAACTGCAGCATATTCCAGTAGAGGCCGGATGTAGGTGCAAAAAAGTTTATAAAATAGCTGCATGTTTGGTTTTTGGAAGGCTTTAAATATGACGTAACATGCAGAATTGGCTTTTCGAACAGTTAAGCTGACATGCTGTGACCAGTTCAGTTTTTCGTCTACAGTAATGCCTAAGTCTAGTTGACGTGTGACACTTGTAACTGATTGACCTTCGCTAAATATGTAACTGTGGCCAGGATTGTTTGAACCAAGGTGGAGTACTGTACATTTATTGAGGTTTAACGGAATCTGCCATTCTTTACACCACCTCTCAACAGTAAGAAGATCCATTTGAAGGTCATCGTAGTTGGTTATAGGATTGCTGTATATTTTACTATCGTCGGCAAAAAATGCATGTTGACATCGTAGGTGATTTGACAAATCTGCCGTATATATTAGATATAGTATCGGCCCAAGGACCGAGCCCTGGGGTACCCCTGACGTGATGTTTCTGAGTTGAGAATAACTCTTGCCTACACGAACACGAAATGATCTACCTGATAGAAATGTACTAATCCAATTTAGTAAACGGCCTCTGATGCCAAAGTGGTCAAGTTTAGCTACTAGTCTCCTTTTCTGGACCCGATCAAAGGCCTTAGAGAAGTCCAAATATAGAATATCAACAGGTTGATTCTCGTTAAGGTAATTCGTCCAGTCATTGAGGGAGTGAAGTAAATTAGTGGTCGTGGATCTGCCAGGCAGGAAACCATGCTGACAATCGGGAATAATATTATTCTGCATAATGAAGGGTAGGAGCTGGTTAACTATAAGTCTTTCCATAACTTTAGCACAAATGGGTTCCAGGCTTATCGGCCTGTAGTTGCCAGAATTAAGCTTATCTCCTTTTTTGAAGATAGGCGTGACGGAAGCTGTAAGCCATTCAGATGGTAATAATGATTGTTCAAATGAGGCTGACATAATATCTAGTAACGGGTTTACCAAATGTGGGGCACAGTTTTTTAGTAAGAAGGCACCTATGCCATCAGGTCCTGGTGAAGAGTTTGTCGACATATTTTTAAGTAGTTGCAGTAGAAGTTCTTGGGAGATATCAATGTTTTCCAAGCAGTGTTTAATTCTTGGTGACACAATTACAGGAAGCGGTCCATGCTGTTCCTCTGTAAATGCTAGGGCAAATGTATCGGCTAGTATTTCTGCTGTGTCGAAATCATTAAAGCAAATGGAACCATCTGGTTTTCGCAAACGAGGAGTAGAAACTGTGGATGCCAGTTGGGTTCTGACATATTTGTAGACCGATTTTTGACCTTTGGAGACAAGATTGTTTTCGTAGTTCTTCCTAGCATTTGCTATATCTTGAGATAGTTTATTTGAGAAATCTCGGTGAACTGCAAAGTCTTCGGCAGAGTGGGTTGATCTGTATTTCCGCCACAGCTGGCGTTTGTGTCGAGCTCGTCTTATGAATTGAATATCAATGTAAGGTTTTTTGGTATTCACAATTTTGTGGTGGGTTCGACTGCAAGATGCCACCGCATGCTCAAATGTAGTACGAAACCTAACCCACTTTTCGTTAACGTCGTGTGTTTGATATGTACTTTCCCAAGAAGTTTGTGACAGCAGCAGTAATAGTTCTGGATACAGGATTTTTTTATAAGTTCTAGACGAGTGTCTTGAGGCTTCTTTTGTGAAAACTTGTAAATGACCGAGAATTACTACATGGTCACTGAGAAGAATAGCGGAAAAACAAAAATGGACAGATATGGAAGTATAAATATAAGGGAGGAATTAAAGCAAGAAGCCATAGAAACAACAATTAATAAAAGAATACTAAACTGGTATGGACGTATAGTAAGAATGGGAGAAGACAGATTGTTCAAGAGAGTGATGGAGGCTAGGAGAGATGAAAGAAGAAGAAGAGGTAGGGCTAGAAAAGGATGGCTGGAACAAGTGAAAGAGATAGGAAGAAAAAAAAGAATAGCACTACACCAAATGAAACAGATAGCAAGAGACCGGAAGAGATGGAAGGAATGGATAAATGAAGAATAAACAAATACCTCCGACGCCCTAAGGGCATAAGGAGATCGAGAGGAGAAGAAGAAAAAGTAAACATTCGAGACTTACGTTAATTGTTCCTCTTCAAGGCTTAGGCAATTCCGATACCACCTCGCTTGTGATCTACTTTAATTAAAATGTTATTAAAATCGGAAATGCAACGAATGCTCATTAACACTGACAGCTTGGCACCTCTTCGGACTATGTAACAACAACCATCTCTTGTTACGAAAGTGATTGTATCACAAAATTTAGAAGACCGGGCCTTCGTCAAGCATCCACCCTGGATATGTCAGCCTTGAACCGTATACCATGCCTGAAATCTTACAATTTTTACTTGTTGTAGTGCTCAAGCAAGTTAGATGGGAAAGACCAATAAAAAATGTTGACATTTTCGTTTTGTTTTTAATGGAGGAAATGATCATTTTTTTTGTGTTCCACGGGTTGCTTGACAATTATGTGCAGATGAGATTTGTAAATATTAGAAAATTGTTGATATTTAATTCGTTATTTGAGATACGTACATTAAACCATATGAATATAAAATTGAAGATATGGATTAAATCTAAGTTATATAAAAGTGGAAGAGATTATTGTGGTCCAATTATTTTGAAATAAATAAGGTTTTATTTCTTTTGAAATTTTTTTTATTTTTCATACGTTTCGAACGTTAAAGTTCTTCGTCAGTGGAAACAAAATGAAAATACATAATTAAAATAATAAATAAGTGAAAGAAATTTAATTTAAAACGTACTTACAAGTAATATTAGAAGATGAAAATTATGACATCTTTTAAAAATTTATTAGTGTCAAAAATAATAATTGACATAGCACATCATATTAAAAGTTTGAAAAAATTTAAATTAAACCATATATTTTTGAAAATGTCGAAAAGCGACCTATTTAAAGATGTCAAAGCCAACTACGGTTGCCATTAAAAAAAAAACAATAGTTTATGTTATAACTCAAAACTTAATACGCAAATTAAAAATCCAATATGACCATTAAATTCTACATGAAAAAGTGCCCTAAGAATGTTTTTATTTGTTGTTTCTATCTCTACAAATAAACGAGTTACAGCCCCGAAAAGAATTTTCGAAAAATTCAATTTTCACTTGCAGCTCAAAAACAAAAAACGATATCAAATTTCGGTTTGCGCCATTGAATTTATCTCACAAATTTGGCCCGAAACACCTTTCTTACTTTTTGCGTAGGTGTAAGAAGTGAACTGCTAATCTTTCTTTATGTTTTTTCTGATCTTTCAGCTACTACCTACTTCGTTTATGAATGGTATTTTGACATCTTTGTGTAGCGTCTGGTCCGACACGTACAATGGAGCATCGGTGATTGACCTCAGTGCCTTTAACTGGAATCTTTAAATGGGAAACATTTTTATTATTAGAGTACCGAAAATTTTTTTCTGGGGGATCGATTCTATGTGTCCGATAACCTAATAATCGAATGTGATGTATGTTACGTAACGACTGGTAGGGCGGCAAAAAGTGGGGTTTAGATGACAAAAATATCGAGGACAATTATTAAAAAAAATTGAAATACGCAACTTTTTTTGAATATTTTTTTTGATAATTTATTAATACTCATTTTTTTCTCTATTAAATACCTTTGATTGGAGTAAAACCGAGGCATCTAGAAGATAATGAAAAAACTAGCTCGTTTTTTCCAAAAGTAAGCTTAATTTTCGCTTAGGAATAACCTCCGGCGGAGAAAATTCTCCACGTATTTAGGAAACACCGTGTATATTCTATGCATGCACGCAATACCTATATTTATACCTGCCTATTATGACAAAGTTTGTCAAAATGTGAGAGTTATTTAATCATCAGAATTTTTAATTTTAAATTAAATGTTACTTTTGCTTTTATACTCTTATAATTTTAATTCATCTTTTTCTTGCAGAATCAATTTAATTATAATGACTTCGAAACCATCACCATAGATTGATGCGCTTTTTGCAACCTGACGGTTTGAGTAGACTTTTAAATAAGCGGTGCGAATAAAGAATTGACAAATATTTGTGCTTTTAAAGGCTCCGCGAATGGATTATTTTTACTCGTACCTACAGCTTTGAAGTTTGCATATTGTGAGTTTACGATTACCTACGTCACGATAAGGAAATTTCCCACTAATACCACAGAGCAGGTATTAAGAAGAGGTCCAGCCTTTAAAGAATTAGCGTCGTAGGTTAAAGAAACCCGTCCGTTAGAGTTCGGGGTCTCAGCCCTCTGATAGAGGGGTCTCAGAATTACGCCGCTTAGAATTATCCGAGAACTGATTATTATTCAACAGCACTTTAGGCCTGTAGGCCTTTGGCTTGATTTTTTTTTCTCCATTGCTTCCTATCCCTTGCAGCTTCTTCCCAATTTGTAACTCCTTGTTCTTGTATGTCTTCCTGTACTCCTTCCCACCATGTTTTGTTAGGACGCCCTTTCCTATTTGGTACTCCTATTTCTGCTTTATATAACTACAATATACGCCAGAATAAACAGTACCGAAACTTAGAGTGTTGTGGAATTGCGCGCACAATACCTATTCATTTGTCATATTTGGCTTATTTATCATTAGTTGTCATATTAACATTGCACTGGTGTAAAAATTCGTCTTGAAAATGACACTTACAACTGAGGAAAAAGTGTTTTTAGTGGTGTATTATATCCGCTCATACGGAAATGGACGAGATAATGGCCCAAGTTTGAGACAAGTCTCAGAAAAAAGCGTTCAACAAAGAGGCCCCAAGTAAAAGTGTAATGTTAGCAGTTGTTAAGAAATTTCGTCGCACAAGGAGCCAGTGTTTCGGTCAGAAGATCCGCCAACTAATACTGGAGAACTACGATAAAAGATAATAACCTATTTTCAGCAACTGCAGCAACCACTGTTTAGAAATGTGGTCAACGATCTGCAAAATCGTTATGAAGCTTGTTTAAGTCGCAGTGGTACACATTTTTAACATTTAAATTATAAAAATTAAAAAATACAGACAATGTCTTTTTTCAATTATTAGGTAATCAATTTGGTTTCTTGTTTTCCTATCCGGACTAATCCACGTTGTTTTATGTACATTTTTTCGTTGTAGCATTGTACTTTTGATTCTCATGTATTTCATAGCTGCAAAGGTGATAAGTTTTTGTCCGTTATTATTTGTTTTTTTGTGTAGGCTTTCTTTTCCTGCAGTTGATTGGTTTCTTTCTTCTTTCCCTATTTGCGCGTTTACATCACCTATTATTATTTTTATGTCGAGTTTTGGAGTGTTGTCCAGTATGTTCTCTATTGTTTCATAAAATTTAAGTTTTTCTTTTTCTTCTGCATCTTCTGTATATAGCTTATTCTATTATTGACTACTTTATAATCCACGATTACGTTCTTGAGATTTTCTTTAATTAAAAAGCCAGTTCCTAACCTATTCTTCTCTCCTCCTCCGTTGAGCCTTATATATCCTCTCATTTTTGTACTTCTAATGTCTTTGATGTTTGTTTCCTGTACCTACTGCTAACAAATCAAGTATGTATTTTTCCGCTTCCGTTACTAATTGTTTTAGTTTCCTTTCCTTGTTTAGTCGTTGGACATTCCATGTTCCTATTATTATTTTTTGCGCGTGTTTCTCTGTGATTTGTTTCTTTTCCATTTTGTGCATGCCTTCCTGTTTTGTACCTTTTTGTACTGTTTCAGTTCGTTTCTTCTTTTTTCTTTTCCTCGCCATTTCTGTTCGAAGTCCTTTTCCTTTGCCTTGTCGTCTCCCAGATTCCGTTCTTTTCCTTTTGGCTTATTGGTTTTTTAGATTAATATTGTCAGGTCTACTCTTGTAGTTCGCTATTCCACTCGTAAGTCCGGTCCTCTATGATTCGTTTCTTATACACTATCTTGTTTTTTTCTTTTACTTTTTTCCAGTCTCGCCTTTTCACTTATTTTGTATTGTATTTTCCGTTCTTCGTTAGATAGGTCATTCTCTATATACAGGGTGTTTGGTTCACCGACGTATATTCGAAAGGAGGTGGTAGGTGAGTTGGCCTGGAACTTATTTAGCCATATATACCATTACATAAGGTGTCACGGTTTCTAAGATATAGCCAACTTAGTGATTTAACTAAATTAGACAATTTTTGCTACTATACATTTTAATTAGTCACTATTGTACATTTTAATTCCTTGTAACTTTTATTTTAATAGTCTTTGATATCTATTCTATCAAATAAAATCATTGCATACACTCTATACGTGATAAAAAAAAATTGGGACTCAATTAAAGTTCAAAAATGTATTGTTCTGATATCAAACTATCATTTAGTAAGCCATGAATAAAAAAAATTACAATACAAGATATGTTTAAAAACTTCCTTGATGTTTGCTCTTTTTAGTGATGTATCACACTCTAATTATTACCTGCAAATTTTCGAATTAAAAGGTACTTGAAGACAAAGCGACATTTTTTATAAGAGCACCGATTCAGGGAAGTGGCTAATTAATCGTAATAAAATTAATTTTTAAAACAAAATAAAAAAATGAAATAAATATTTATTTATTAATTTTCATTCTCGAAATGTGCACCACCGTTTCTAATATAGGCTCGACTTCTTCGGCGCATACCGGTAGTGGTTACACTTAACCTCGTTTCCTCTCGCATTATTACAGTTGCCACATTATTTCTTGCGACAAGATGGTCTCTATCTAGTATTTCTTCACTATAAACCAGCTGCTTCATACGTACGGGATGAAATCTGGTGATCGGGCAGGCCACACTATCGGCACATTTAGCCCTATCCATCTATTAGGAAATCGATTATCAAAAAATCCCTAACAGCATTCCGATAGTGGGCAGGGCATCCGTCATTTTGAAATATTACTTGCTGTCTTACAGCTAGTGGCACTTCTTCCAAAATATCTGGTAGGTTATGGGTCAAAAATTCTAAGTAGTTTCCGCCATTTAAATAGTCTGGGTCCAATTAGGACTCGACCTATTACACCTGCCCACACATTTACGTTAAATTTACGTTGAAATGAAATTTATTTTTTCAAATGGGAATTCTCTTCTGCCCAGTAATGCAGGTTGTGCAAATTAGTTATGCCTTTGTGTGAAAATTTAGATTCATCCGTCCACAAAATGCTGCGTAGAAACCTTTCGTCTACTATGTCGGCGTTCAAAATAAATAGACAAAAATTATTTCGACGAATTGGATTACCTTCTTCAAGCCCTTGTACAGGCGTGTAATGATAAGGATGCCTTCCTTCAGAGTGTACAACTGACCGTACCTTCCACGTCGACAAGTCGAGCAACGTTTCTTGTGCTCGTAGTGGGATCTGCATCAAATGCATTTAAAATTTGTTCATCTTCTTCAGGGCGATGTCTTTGATTGTTGGCTCTAGGTTCTACGTGATGTAGGTTACCAGTTTCACTAATTCTACGATATGTATTAGCGAACACGGTCACGTGGGGTACTCTTCTTTGAGGAAATCTTTCAGGATAGAGACGTTGAGCAGCAGTTTGGTTGCCGTCGGCCCTCCCATACATGAAGAGGATATCAGCATACTTAAATATTAGAGTAAGCAGCAATCACAACTTAATAGTGCAACAATTGAAAATAATTCTTAGTCAATGGTTTAATAAAATGAACGTTACTCAACTCAGTGGAACTCGACGCAGTTATACCGAGTTACAACACATTGCGATTGCAAAGCTGGTTATCAGCCAGCCGCACCCGATTCTGGTGGTGGGGCTGCATCCAGACCTACAGCGTTTTAATGGACATCATTTCCTATGCCTAGTTGTTTAGGTTATCCCGCTTATATTCGGTCGCCAGAGCCTCGTTAGTATAAACAGGGTGCACCACGTGAAGGTGAGGTTGACTTTTGGGTTGGCTAGATCTTCGAGCGCCTTCCCCCCTTGCACCCCCGCTTGCAGGTGATAAGGGTGGAGTAATTGTTCTTTTAAAGTTCTCTGGATTACATTTATTGATACACCTATTTCCATACCTAAACGTCTCGTGCTTAGTTTCGGGTCTTCAGAAAATCGTTCTAAAATTTCTTCCTCCACCTCGGGAGTTCTTATTGTGCGTTGACGTCCGTAATCTGCAGTTGCAGGAAAAAAACTGACCTGTTTCCCGAAGACGTCTCTCCAGAGCGCTGAATGTTTGGTGATTTGGCAGGCGCCGATTCGGAAGTCTCTCGCGGTAGACTCTAACACACTCACGACCGTTACTTTCACAATACCCATAAACTAATAACATATCCGTCAATTCTGAAGGGCCATGATAAATGAAAGAGAAATCAAAGTTCGAAGAAAAGTCTACGCACAAGCTATTCTGGTCTTATTACTGTCAAGAAACAAATACTGACATTTAACACATTTGTTTTGAAGCCTACTTCGTTAAGATTTCTTTTTGTTTTTCGTGAAAGCTAAATCATGTTGAGGGTTATTATTTTTTTTTCTGCCTAAACTATGAGAAATGGCGAAATGGAGCAAGAGATAGAAAATGTTGGTAACATATGTGTCCATCAACAAAAAAAGATTCAAAACTATTCGTCTTATAACAAAAAAAATATGAGCGTTTTGAGATGTGGATGACCAACTTTTGACCACTTAAAGGAAACTTAGGAGAGGAAGTGATATGTCAAAAAATGCCTCCTTTTAGTACAAATCCACATGCCAAGTTTGGTCCCAATCGCTGAAAGAGTTCTAAGGTTTTTTTAGAACAAATGATTTCCTTTCAGGAAATTTGTAGCCCTCTAGCGGCTAAACGAAGTAACTTTGGATGGAGGTAAATTGGGTTAAATCGTCCTATTTTGGCCTTAGGAATATGTGGTATGACTTTGTACAGACCTTTCGGGGACACCCTGTATATGGTTAAATAAGTTCCAAACCAACTCACCTACCACCTCCTTTCAGATGCACGTCGCTTAATCAAACACCCTGTATATATTGGTTTGTATTTTATCTTGTATTTTGTTGTCATTATCTCGAGTTTTTCTTCCCAGATCTCTAATTCAACCATTGTCATCTTCTTATCCTTTTTTCCAATTCTGTATGCTGCCTTTATTGTTGGGGTCGTTTGTAATTCCTTATCTAGGAATTCTTCAATACTTGCTTTAACGTTTTCTTGTGTATTTAGTTCGGTAATTATTATATTGTTTCTTCTGCTCCTTCTTTCCAACATTTATACTTTGTATTCTAATTTTCCTATTTCGTTCCGGAGTTCTGTTTTTTCTTTCTCCCAATTTTGTCCCTTCTTTGTCATTTTAGTTCTTCAAATTTGTTATCCATATTCTCGTTCATTTTTTCTAGCATCTTCATTATCTCCTCCATTTTAATATTTTTGTGTTGCTTGGGTTCTGATTCTTGTTCTTGGTGTTGCTGGGATTCGATTTGCTTATTGTAGCCTTTCCTTATAAATTGTTGTTTCTGCTTTCTTCCTAGGTGATGTGGCTGTTTTTTGTTTTTTTGCAAAGGCCTCCTTACGACTGATCTCCTCTTCTTTAGATGCTTCTCTTTTCGTCTTATTATATTCCTCTTCTTTAGTTTAAATGCTCTCTTGGTTCTTTTGTTGTTTTTTTTTTTGATTAAATCTTTTAGTCAGCCGGTACTTGAACTTCTTATTTGTGTTCTTAGCGTTGTTTTGCTTTCGTTCATTTCCTACCTTTATTGCACTTTTTGGACCACTGGCAACTGGCATTATACACGACACGTTGACTTCCAGCACTTCTTTCAAAGGTTATTTGGTTGTTTATTTACTTGTTATCTTGTGAGGTCTGTTCGTTTGCTTGCTCCGAATTGCTTAGTGCAACAAGTTGCGTTCGTTTGCATGAACTGAGCATTCTGAGCAACCTGTACGCTGTTCGTTTGCTGCTTAGAACACGAAACGAACACGAACTTTCTGCTCCTCCTAGCGAGGAGGTGCAGTTAGTGAAAGTTTGAACGATTTTACATCGGCCCAGGTTCGGAATTTTTCGACGCAGATCAGCTGATCGTTTGTAGGGTAGATTTCGATATACTAATTTTACCAAATTTTAATTGCTATTAATGTTTATGTATCTGTATACGGCTTAGGCAATACAAGGAAGAAAATATTACAATATGAAACCAATTTAAGATGTGGTTAACCAGATCGGGGATGGTTTAGCCTACGTAATCTTGAAATTGCCAGTTACTTAAAATTTCCCGCGCGGTCAATTGATATGAACGTAATTTAAAATTTTGTCATGAATTAGAAACGAAGAAAAATGAGGAACTAAAAATTACGCCAGGTTATACGTACAAACTTGTAAAATTTCCATATGTCAAGATAATTGAAAGCTGTTAAAGATAATGCGAGATTTTCTACTAAATATTAAATTAATTATTGATTTCATTAACTTTCAAAGTTGTCGTTTATTTTCAGCAGGGCGCGTTATTTTTATGAACAATAAGATGTCATTTATCCATTTTAATGCAAAGTTTCTGCTTTTTCAATTAATTCGGAAATACATATTATAGATTTTTTTAAAATATGTCCATAAGTTATATGAAATGCGTTCGTTTGCAGGTCGAGAAATAGCTGTTCAGAACTTGCAATATCACGTTACATGCGTCTGCTCTGAACTTTCACGTTATTTGGCTTTCTTGTCGAGATTTATTATTTTATACCCTGCTTGCGTTTCTATTCCTGTTTTTAGCGTCACTCTGGGGTCTAAAATCTATTTTGTTTATTAATGTAACGGGCTGGATAATATCCAAATTTTATTTCAAATTCAAAAGATATTCCTTAATTAAATAAAAGAATATCTTTTGTCGTTTCAAGTTGTTCCCAGCCTGTAATACAATATTCATCAACACAGGATATTACCTAGCGAAAGTTAAGTTAGCACCCGGGAAACATTCATTCTTGCGAAAAGCTTTAGCAGCGTTTCTAGCTCAGTGCAATAAACTTGATAAAGAAAATGCTTAATTAACAGTTGGAAGCAAATATAGATGTATGACATAAAAGTACTCCAAGAAACTCTTAGAAAACGTATAGTAAAACTTACTTCTTTAATTTTGAAAAATAGACAGTTTTGGTGTTACCGAACGAAACCTCTTCGACACAAGGCAGTTCGCGGTTAACATCGATAAGAGAAGAAAGTACTTGTCTCGCTAAAGACTCGGTTGGTTTCTAAATTAAATTCAATTACATTTTATCACCGAACTCGTGTTTAATAATATTTTCCAAATTAAATTTAATCACATTTTATCACCGAACTCGTGTTTAAAAATATTGTCTTTATACTTCCCGGTTAAGTGTAAAATATCACGTTAACCATTAAATTATATTCGTATAAATTAAAGTGATCTACCCAATTTTGGATCTTAAACTTGGAGGACTTATATAAGGTTAGTCTAAGTAATAAGTAATGTTCTGTGTAACTAGAAGGTCAGTTTCCGTTTTTGTTTAAGTTGTTATTGTTTCAGTAACTAGTTTCCGTCTTTGTTTAAGTTGTTATGGTTTTCAGTAAATTATTTGTTCTTTTAAATTGAGTTTTATTGAGTTGATTAATTTGCATTTCTTTCAGAAGACTCTAGGTCCCTTATTTTGCTTTCTTGAAAAGACAGTGTTAAAAATTGAGTGCTTAAGGCACTGGGAGGAAACTCTCCGACCTAAATTAATAATCAAACTTTAAACATAGACTCTTAAATTAATTTTAAATTAAACGTTAAACCAAGTAGAAGAAAGCAGGCCGTACGCTACCCAAGATACGGCGAACATAACCCAGGGAGACCAAGGGAAGCTGCTTAGACGTAACCGGCTACATTTGCCGTCGCATCGCGTTCTTTTCAGATGAACTAAATATTGTTTACAGCTAAACCCCGGCATCACCCCATCAAAGGGTTACATTAATATTCCACTTTATAACTTATAACACAGCGCGGGCGTGGCCGATACTTTCGGTTGCACTTCGCGCATCCATTCATCCGAGAACTAAACCATTTTATAAATTTCCTACGCTGAACCTTCTAACAATGTTGCCGGTGTTTCTATTTGATTTCGTTTAGGTACATTTTAGGGCCATTGCAAAAATGTAGGCCGGAGAGGGTCAGTTGTCTCTTTTTAACTTAAGCATTACCAGTCCTCAAGTTATTCTTTTTTATTCGTACCTTAATCATTTTATGACCTATAACCGCAATTTTGTATTAAAATCATCAGAGTTTTAATTAAACCACCACTAAAATTGGTTAACATGTGAAGTTGAAATGCACAATGCAGTTCTTGTTTTAAATGAACCCCAAAAACCTGTTGTGCAGAAACAATTGCGTAATGCAACAATTTAAAAACATAAAATCGTTTTTAGTGTTAAAGACTAAAAGATTAAAATAATATCTTTTTAAGTTTATAAAATAAAAACCGAAAAATTTCAACTAGCTGATAGGTACCGGGTGATCAACGGAATTCATAATTAGAGGATGCTGTGATTGGTGCTATTTTATGCTGTGTGGTTGGACATATTGAGAAATGAATAATAAATTGACAATTGTTATATTTGAGGTTATGCTCGTGCTTTGACGATCTTAGATGATATAGTAAACATTATTTTGCTGAAACGCAGCAATAAAATAAGTTTGAAGAAAAAACTTTCAGTAAGAAAAATTGTATGTTGAATATCAAACATTTTTAAAAATAAATGTCCCAATTCTTACACTTAAAATTTTTAATTTCAAGCTGCAAGCCTGTGTTGCCAACTTTATGGTAAATACCACGGGCTGCTCTAATTATAAATTCCGTTGATCACCCGGTACTTACAGTTGTTCAGTAACAGAAGATCGTTTTAAATACACTCAATCACGTATTACAAAATGGCTAAAATAAAGCGTTTAAATTAAAGAATGAACGCTAACTAGGGGACAGATGGCAATCAAAATAGGAGAGATAATTTATGATTAAATAAAAATGAAGCATTGGCATTTGCAGCAGAAAATTCTGTGCGTTGAAAATTCCAATGAATATTGCATTCACCATCACAATACCAACGTTTATTCGGTGTAAATTAATGTCCGCGATATATTCCTGACATAACGGTAAGGTAGGTAAAGGTATCGCTAACGCCCCGCGATGGAGCATAAGCCGAAACATGGAGGGTTAAGGCCGCCTAAGTCGCTTTCATACCTGATATAACGGTACCCGTCGTTTTTTTATTTTGGGGATATCTAAAGTGCAACGTATGTAAAACAAAACCATGTGAAAATTAAATATTTCGTAAGATATGCTTTAGAGTAATAGCTGAATTTCTCAGGCGATTAAGAGTACGTAGTTCAATAAAATGATCATTTGAACCATACCACGTTTCACCAATCAAACTTTTATATTAGTATATTAAAATGCCGTAAAATTTGTGTTTCTATCTCTGTTCAAAAAAATGTTACATATTTATAAAAGTGTCTTTACATTCTGATGCACACTACATAATTTCTTTTCTTAACAAATTTCTTAAATTCTTGCCTGAAAAAATAATTTGAAAAGTTAAAATCCTAATTTTTAGGAAGCTCTTCGTATTTTAAAAAGTATCTACTTTATTTGAAAGTTAGAATTATGTAGAAAAGATAATTACTGTACTAGAAATAATAATTTTGCGTAGCAAGGACCGAATGATGCTATATAACTTCCGCAATAAACAATGTTGGTCGGCTACTCATTTAATTTCTTATTCTGTCTTAAGTGTCGCCCCTATACAACTCTACGCTTATTATGTTACAATAGGTTGCTTGCATCCGAATTTAAAGCAAAGTTGAAAGATACCTCTCTAAATAACGACTTTCAGAATTTGGTACCGTTAACAAAAGTCTAATGGCATTTTCTTCTCTGCATCGTATAATAGAATTACATAGTAGTAAATAGTTAGTAAATAGTACATAGAATTATAACCGTGAATGGTAATTTTGATGTAGAGCTCCACCTGATTATTTTAAATTTTAATTTCAGACGCTTTTGGATGTCTAAGCACTCCCACAAAAAAAGGAAAAACGAGGACGATTCTTTTCTTCTGCCGTTTACAGCCAACGTCTTTAAAGGCTACGAAAATTAATAGACCCGAAAATGCACGAATTTCGAGGATGCAGAAACAAAAACTTCATAATTCGTCTCATTATTATAATATGTTGAGCGTTCAACCAAAAAGTGTAAAAATATTTCTTAACATGCAGTTATTTCACAAACATGGGACTTCTTGGAAATCTGAGGAAAAGGAACTTGTATTAAGCATGTTTTATAAATCATCTTCTTTGTATCTGTTCATGCGGCAAAACTTAAAATACAAATTGCCTTCAAAATCGACAATTCAATCCTGGCTCAAATTAACTCGGTTATCAACTCGTACACAAATTAAATTGTTTAAAAAGTTGGAAAATAAAGTTAAATGTATGTCAAACGAAGAAAAACAGTGTGTACTAATGTTTGATGAAATGAGCATTAAGAAAGTCTTAGAATATAAGTCCGGACAAGATTATATCGAAGGACTCTAAGATTTAAGCAACCTCGGCCGTGAAAACATAATTGCAACCCAAGCATTAATTTTTATGGTAAGAGGATTGATAACAAATTGGAAAATCCCTGAAAGTTATTACTTGTCTGGATTTGCTATTAAGCATGAACCTCCAAAACAATTAATACTCAAAAACATAGAACATCTTCAGGAAATAGGTTTACACGTAAGAATGCTAACCTGTGACCAGGCATCTAATAACAAAACCACACTGACTAATTTAGGAGTAATTGAAACCGGTCCGCATTTTTTTGTAAATAGTATAAAAATTTTTTCGGTGTATGACGTACCCCAGTTAATAAAGAGGGTCAGAAATAATTTCCTCTTAAAAGATTTTTACGTTGGAGGTAAGTAAATTGGTTTTTTGGAGAGATATCGAAGAATCGTGTAAAATTGACAAAAATTCTAGATTAGCTAGATCTGTTGTAAAAATAAGCGATTTTCATATAAAACTCAACAGTTTCCAGAACATGTAAGTCAAATACACAACACAAAGCTTTTCCAATTCCAAGAGCGCAACGATCAGGACGTGCGTCAAAACTGGACAACTACAAAGTAGCAGTGCTGTAAATACCGCAGATTTTTTATCAAACATGAACAATCCCTTTGATATTTTGAATAGCAAAACCATAAACAACCAAAATCTTTATCGCTCCTTGTTATCTGTAAAAAGGCCAATTGTAGAAAGTTTTTTAAAACAATCCAAAAATTGGATAAGTACCTGGAAGTCATACACTTCAAACAACAAAGGAAGGGAAGGCATTTATTGTTTCAAAGGTTTTCTGTTATCCGTAGTAGCTATTTTGCAACTCTGGGAATTGAAGCAAAAAGGTTATCAAATTCTAATGTCAGATTAAACGAAAATCCCGTGGAAAATTTGTTTTCTGCCATAAGGCATAAAGGTGGGCATTGCTCTAATCCTACCGCGAAATCTTTTCGGCATGCTCTTCAACTTAACATGCATATAAAAGATTGCTAACCCTTTCAGTAAAGCTAAAGTAAGCTAGAAATTATGAGCGACGCGTTTTTCCGTAATTTTAAAAATAAAGGATACTTAGAAGTAAAACAGAACCAAATGATAATATAAAAAAAATTATACTTACTGACACAGAAAGGATGCTATGCGTTCATCAGAAAACATTAGGTACTACAGGTGGAGCATATCTCTTATTAATTTCACAGCTGCTGTTATCTATTGCACTGTATGAGTCCATAGGTTCAGTTCCACTCATAAGTTGTAAATATCCACCAATACAGCTGAAATCAAATAATGTTCTTGAGTACAATACTGATTAAATTAAGGGTTTTTTCACTTATAACAAATTAATATTAATAATACTATACAGTTAAACAAAAACATATAGAAATGGTAAGTTTTAAAGTAAAAGCACAAAATTGTATGAAGGCACATACTAATAATAAACTGCGTAATATTTTAGTTACCTGCTTCCACTAGATCTTCCTACATTGCATATATGTATTGGCGCAACAACCCAGGTGGATTATGACCTGCTTCTCGTGGAGCTTTCGTAATCCTTTCCGTTTCATCGCACAGGGTGGATTGGTCCTTGTGCGTCTCGGATTTCTATGTTTAGAGGTGTGGGTGGGTTCTTATTTTCTTCACTCTAATGTTCCATATCGTCTCGTTCTTGACTTTGTTTCGCCATTCTGTTATACCCATTTTCTGTATCTCCTTTTCCACCTCCTCTTTCCATCGTAAGTATGGTCTTTCTCTGTTCCTGGTTGTTCCAGGTTTCCATTCAGTTATTATTTTTGTGTCTCTAGTGTTATCCATACGGTAAATACAGGGTTTGTCAAAAAGTACGGATCGTATGGGACTTTTTTTTATTAAAGTATTTATTAAAAAAATCAATACGGAGTTGGTTTGTCCTTGTCTAAGGACTAAAAAAAGTGCACACAGATTTGGTCAATTGACATTCTGTAGCTGTCAAATTTGACACTTTTTGAAAAAAATCTTCAGAAGCGGCCCATTTATGATTTTTTCGAAAGATTTCATTTGGAAAAGTTGTTCAGAATGACATTTTACGTCGGTTTGCAAATTTTCAGCTAAAAATTCGGGCTTATTAGTTTTTACTAATTTTTTTTTAATTTTCTATACTACAAAATTCACGAGGAATTTTTTTCATTGAAATCTGATGAAACTCGCTTGTTATTATACTTTTAATGTTTTTAGTAAAAATATCGAAAATGATGATTCAATTTCGAATAAAAACAACTTTTGATCAACGATTACGCGAATTTTCAAAAGGAAAATAGTTTTTTGCAAACAGTATTTTTTTAAGAGAGTCCAGGTGGACAATTATTTATCGAAATAAGTTGATTCCATACGTTTCATCAGATTTGAATGAAAAAAATGAGAATTTTGTAGTACTTACTACTTGGACAAATCAAAAAAATGAGTAAAAAATAAGAAGTCCGAATTTTTAGCTGAAAATTTGCAAACCGACGTAAAATGCAATTCTTAACAACTTTTCCAAATGAAATATTTCGAAAAAATCATAAATAGGGCCACTTCTGAAGATTTGTTTCAAAAAGTGTCAAATTTGACAAGTACAGAATGTCATTTGACCAAATCTGTGTGCACTTTTTTTAGTCCTTAGACAAGCACAAACCAACGCCGTATTGATTTTCTTAATAAATACTTTAACAAAAAAAAAATCCTATATGATCCGGACTTTTTACAAACCCTGTATGTCCCATCCAACTCATTCTTTGTGCTTTTATGTACTTTTGAATGTAATCATTATCCATTAGACTGTAGATCTCGGGATTCATTCTGGGTCTCCATGTTTTTTCTGTTTCTCGTATTGGGCCTAATATTGTTCTTAGTATTTTTCTTTCGCAAACCTAAAATTGTTCCTCCTGCGATTCTGTTAGGACCTAGGTTTCACAGCCGTATGTGATGGTTGGTCTTATTACACTTCTATATATTCTCATCTTGGATGCTCTGCTTAGTATCTAGTTTTGGAGTAGTTGTTTGCATGCGTAGTAACATCTGTATCCTGCCTTAATTCTTGCACTTAGTTCTTCCTTCATGCTGTCGATTGTGTCCAATTGTGCTCCTAGGTAACTGAATGTGTTTATTTGTTCAAATATGCATTCGTTTATATGTAATGTTTGGTTTGGGTTCCTTTTGTTTAGTTCTGTTGTCATATAGTTTGTTTTATTTTGGTTGATTATTAGTCCCAATATTCGTGATTCTATTACCAGGTTGAATAACACGGGTGAAAGCACATCTCCTTGTCGGCCACCTTCTCTGATGTAAAAACTGTTTGCGTCCCCCTCTGTTGTTCTGACTATCGTCATTTTGATAAGCCGTGTCAATTTTGGAGGAATTCCTAGGCTACTAATTTCTCTCAGCATTTTGTTTCTGTTGATCTTGTCACATGCCTGGCTATAGTCTATGAACAAGATATTGTAGATGGCGATATGGAATTCTTTACCTTTTTCAAGAATTTGTCTCATCGTATGAATGCTGTCTATCGTGAACCTATCTTTTCTGAATCCATTCTGCTGATCTCCTAGTATTTTCTCTGGGTATCTCGATAGTCTGTTGTGTATTATGCTGCTCATTACTTTATAGATTACACTTAGTAGGGTTATGCCCCTGTAATTCTTGCAGTCTTCCTTTCTCCCTTTTTGAAGATGGGGATTATTATTCCTTTTCCCCAGTCCTGGGGCATAGTTTTATCATGCCAGATTTTTACGATAAGCTGATGTATTTGTCGTTTGGTACAGCCTCCACCATATTCCAACATTTGCCCCGTCACTTCATCCGGCCCGGCTGCTTTTCCGTTTTTCAAATTGTTAATTATACTCCTTGTTTCTTCCCATCCTGGTTGTTCTACTTCTTCTTTTGTATTTTCTTCTCGTAATTCTGTTAGTTCTTCTTTATCACTGTTTAAAAGATTTTCGAAGTGTTCTCTCCATTTATTCACGACCCCCTTTTTTTCCAACAGTAATTTTCCATTTCGATCTTTACTAATTGGAGTGTTTGCTTTTCTTCCTTTCGTTTCGATTCTCAGTTCTTCGTAAAATTTTATCATATTCTTCCCCCCTATTGTGCATTTCCATTTCCTCCTATTTCTTTGTCCATCCATCGTATTTTCTTTGTTCGGAGTAGGCTTGTTGCGATTTGTTTTAGCTGTTTACGTTTTTCCTCGTTTTCCTGTGTTCCTTTTTATATAGGTATATATTAATCTTCCTGTGTTCCTTTTTTCTATTGCTTCCTTACAGTCGTCGTCAAACCATCCATTTTCTGTTTTTGTCTTTTCCGTTATGGTGTTCTGCGCTGCCTGTGTAATGTTTCTTTTTAATGTTTCCCATTCAGTCTCTCTATCTGTTGTGTAAGTTGTGTTTTCTTGTAGTGCTTCTCTATATTTCTTTGCATACTTTTCATCTGTTAGTTTGTATGCTTTCTGTTTTATTCTGTGTTTTACCCGAAAATTCTCTGAAATTTCTTCCCTCATTGTTGCCACTACTAAGTTGTGGTCTGATTCACAGTTTGCCTCACGGTACGTTCTTACATTTCGTATGTTTCTTTGTCTTCGTTTTGAAATAAATATGTGGTCGATTTGCTTGTCTCGCCAGGAGGTCCACGTCATTTTGTGGCATTCCTTCTGTTTAAACTTGGTGCTGCTGATAGTTAGGTTTAAGGCCATGGCTAGGTGACATAGTTTATTTCCGTTGTTGTTTGTTATATCCGGCTACGTCTTCTGTTCGTTTCTTTGCCAATTTGTGCGTTCAGGTCCCCCATTAGTAGTAAGGTGTCATTTTTCGGTATATGTTACCCTATCTTTAGAATTAGTTCGTAGAATTCTTCCCTTTCCTCTTCTAGCGCCTTTTCTGTTGGTGCATACCCATTAATGATAGAGATGTTTGGAAATATCCCTTTGATTCTTAGTACACATAATCTCCCATTTATTGGGAGGAATCTCAAGATTTTATTTCTTATATTCGCTGATACTACGAATCCCGTGCCTTGGTGCCCTTGTTTTAACTGTCCACTATACATAAATGAATAGTTTTCTTTTCTAATGACCCCCCTGCCCTGCCCATCTACATTCCTGTATGGCTGTGACATCCATTCTGTATTTTCTCAGTTCTTCTGCGATTTCTTCCATTTTTCCTTGTTGCAGCATAGTACGTACGTTCCAAGTTCCGATTCTGGTTAGATTTTTCTTTTTCTTTTTAGGTTTTTGTGTTTTTGTTTTATTATTTACTTTTTCCCTAGGCCAGTGCCATGCGCTGTTTGTTATCTTGCTATTGCTAGTGGCGTATTGCTTTGTTATTGTTTTCTGCTCGTTATTGGGTTTTTCCTTGTTTGTCTTTTCAAGTTCCTTTGTTTGGGGGTCTTTGTATATTTGTAAGTTTTTTAATATTTTTATTATTGGTTTTGATGGTTTTGTTATTTTTGTGTGGTTTAACAATTCTACTTTTAGTGTTAGATGTTTGTTTGGTTTATTTGTTTCTGTTTCTTCCTGTTTTGGGTAGTCCGGTTTCTTTGCCTTGTTCATCATCCTCATATTATTTTCTTCCTCATCTTTATGTGATTGCTATTGCTGTTGGTTTATTGGGGGCTTGTTGCTTCTGTTCTTTTTGTTCTCGTCTTGGATTGGTGCAAGTAGTTGTTGTATTAAGTTTTGTTGCTGCTTTGTGGTCGTTGTTTTGCTGGCGGGATTTGTTGATTTAAATGTTTTCTGGGTATGTGTTCCTTCAGGTTCGTTTTTCGGTGGTGTTTTTTCATCTTGGTCTTTTCTTGCTTTCGCTTGTTTCCTTTCATCTCCATTTCTTATGGGTTTTTCCCATCATTTCTTGTTTCTTCGCCCTCGCCTTCTAATTGTTTTATTGTATATCTGTCTCCGTTTACTACTAGTTCGTTATAACTTAGATATGCTTTGTATCCTTCTTCTCTTGCTCTCATCATATGTTTCAATAGCCTTTTTCTTTGGTTTCGTATTTCCCTTGGGAAGTTTTCTGTTATAGAAATTTTTTCTTCTTTCTTTAGCCTTTTCGCTGCTACTAGTATTTCCATTTTTTTAAAATTACGGTTCCTGAGTTCTAGTAAGACTAGTCTTGTTGAACTTCCTTCTTTTCTTCCTAGTCTGAAGATGTCTTCTATCTCGGACCCCATGTTTATGTTTACCTCCATATCTCTTAACATACTTCGGACCCTCTCCTTTAATTGGAGTTCACTATCATTTCTTTCTTCATAGATTCCATGTATCACTAATTTCTTTTTGCGAATTTCTTTGTCTAGGTCTAGATACATGATTTTCATTTCCTGGGCCACTACTTGTTCTGTTAGTTTTTTGTTTCCTGCCTTCAGGTTTGAATTTTCCTGTTTCATTTCGTTCATTTCAGTTTGTATTATATCTATTTTTTCTTATATCTGATTTTCGGTTTCTTCTACTCTTTTCAATCCTTCTAGCTTCTGACTTATTTTCATTTCGAGCTTTTGCGCCTCCTTTACTTATTGATGTTAGTTTGGAAGGATATGCTTTCGCACTTCACGCCACTGCTTTATGGGACCTTGATCTGTGGAATGCGCCAATCCGGCGGTCTTATTTTATTATTATTGTACGCAAATTTCGCCCTTGTTTTATCGGCAACTAAGTTTTAATTAGCTGTAATTACACTTTATATTTACTGATTTTTCACTTCCCTTTGTGTTTTGGTAGTGGGTATTAACTGTCTTTGGCTTTGAATTTCCTTAGTCTATTTTTGAGGTTGGTTTTCTTATTTACTCTTTTATTAATTTTCTCTTTACTCACGACTTCTGAACGTCTCTCTTTTATTTCCTCACTTTGTTTGCTTATTTTTATTTATATTCACATTACACTACAATCACACACAATACGCCAGTGGCGGACTGGCAAATTTAACCGGTCCGGGAAATTTGGTAGTAACCGGCCTCCTCTCACTATTATTGTGGCCCATAAAAAATGACGTTTTTTTGTGGAAAATTTTATTTAATAATAAAACAACAAACATCAACACTTATTCGCTAAAGTATAGACCATTATGAAGCAATGTCTTTCGCCATCTTTTTTTTTTTTAATAATATGTACTTTATTTAGTAATATTACTAATTTTACATTAATCGGACAAGAGTTTCTTAAAAACTATTCTTAACGTACAAACTTAATTGTTTCTTAAAATTATAAAAATTTGGCGCCTGTTTTATTTCCTGTGGAAGATTTTTATAATATTTTAAGCCTTTGTAGAAAAAAGAATTTTGAGATTTCGATTTGGAAAATTTTGGTAATCTAAAGTTGGAGCAAGTTCTGGTATTATTAATCATGTATGTCTAAATTGTACATCAATGACTGGGACATGTATTCTGGAAGTAAACAATTTATTGTTTTGTAGACTAATACTAGAGTTTTAAAGTAAATACGCTGTTTTAGGCTCAACCATTGCAAGATATCTAACATTAAAGTAATTTTAGTAAATTTTGAACACTGCAGTATAATACGCATAGCTCTATTTTGTTGCTTTCACAGTCTTTTTAACTCTGATTCCTGACAGAGAAACAAAATGCTTGCACAGTAATCAAAATGTGGAGCAATAGTTGCTTTGTAAACATTTATTCTTGCTTGAATAGTAAGCTTGTTAGATATCCTGCCCAGTAAACTAATTTTACGTGCTACTTTCTTGATAACATAATCTACGTGCTTCTTAAAATTTAATTTATCATCGATAATTACTCCTAAATATTTAATTTGGCCAACCCTTTCCAAGTCTATATTTTCTATATTTATTTTAGCTGACTGAACATTTTTATTTTAAATAATCATAAATTTAGTTTTCGAGACATTCAATTTCAATTTGTTAATTTGTAACCATTGAGAAACGGTTTTTAATTCTAGATTTAATTTGGTGATAGTAAGATCGATATTTTCATCGGTAATTGAGACTAAAGTATCATCAGCAAATAAATTAATGTTGCAGTAACTAAGATTAAATTCTAAATCATTAATATAAATTAAAAACAGCAATGGGCCTAAAACCGATCCTTGTGGTACACCCAAATTATTCTGAATTTGTAATGATTCTTTATTTCCATATAAAGTAGTCTGGAAGCACGATGTAAGGTAACTTTGAAACCATGCATTTTCAGTACCCCGGATACCATAATGATTTAATTTATTTAGTAATCGTTCTCTGTCGATAGTTTCAAAAGCTGTTTTATAGTCTAAAAACACAGCCACAATACTTTTATTTAAATCTAATCCACTTTTTCAATTTGTCAGCACAAAATTTATAGCAGATTTACATGAATGTTTATTTCGAAAACCGGATTGACTTTTAGTTAAAATGTCATTTGTTTCTAGATAAGCTTGCAGTTGTTCTTTAACGGCCAATCCTAGTATTTGTTCATAAACTGGCAATACATTACTGGGGCGAAATTATTCACATTTTTTCGTAGAATTTACTTTGGGAACAGGCACAACTTTAGATATTTTCCATGTTTCCGGGAAAACTCCAGTTCTTAAAGATTGATTAATTAATTGCAGAAACAGATCTCCGATTATTGCCAATGCATCCGATATTACTTTGGCTGTAATGTGGTCTGAACTTCCTTTTCTTTTAATACAAGCTATTATTCTTTTAAGATCAGTATAATTTATTTCCTTGAACTTAAAACTGCAGGTGGCTTCTGTTATTGGACTTTCTTTAAATGCCGCGTTCAGCACAATGGAGTTGTTAATTTCAACAATACTGTTTACGAAATATTCATTGAATTTATTTGATATCATGTCCGGTTCACTAATTTCAACTTCATCAAACAATATATTCTTTGCTGTAGTAGTTTCGCTTTTCATTAATCCTTTAATAATCTTCCACGCATTTTTGGAGTTGCCGGCGCTTTGTTGAATTCTATTTTCATAATAGTTATTTTTACCTGTTTTAATCATGTTACTGTAGTGGTTTCGCATGGTTTTATAGAGAACACAATCTGTTGCATCTTTTGACAATTTAGCAATTTTGTAAAGTCTGTCTCTTTCTCTTTGAATATTTCGTAAGTCTGTAGTAAACCACGGGTTTGCAGATTTAGCAGTAATTGTTTTACGCGTAACAAGGTCGTTCATTATCCTTTCAAGTCTTGTTACAATAGAGTCAGCAATTTTGTTTATGCGATGATTTTTCATGGTCCAATTATACCTATTTAACCTATTTACCAAGTTCTGTTGTGAATATTTGGCATAATTATTTATTTTTATCTCTTCAAAGTTAGATTTAATGCATGTGAATGATTTTCCTGGATCTTACTAGATCTATGACTGTATCGCTGTTTTCCGTAGTACATGTAAAATGTTCTACCATTTGCTTCATGCCTAGATTTTGAATAACTTTTATTAATTTTATACTGTAATACCAGCTCTTTGAGACATCTAAATTGAAATCTCCTATTATTGTATGTAAACTGTTATCCGGAATAGTATCCTTACACCATGTTTCAAAAATTTCAATGACTTCAGCGTCACTCGAACTTGGTGAATGGTGAATAGCGGTATAAAATCCCTTTTTAAATCCTTTTGTTATTTGAATACAAAGTAGCCAAAGGTTATTATTAATTGTAAAGTTAGCTATTAATTTGTATTTGATGTTATTATTCAGGATAATTGCAACACCTCCGGTATGTCGATTATTTTTTTTATGCAAGAAACTCAATGCGGAGACGGTATCATGCTGGATCTTCCGAGGTAAAGAATTCTCAGAATGGAGCTTCAACTTCTACAACTCTTGCGAAATTTCTTCCAAGCAGGAAGTGTACCATCGATCGGAATAAGTGGTAATCTGAAGGTGCAAGGTCTGGCCTATAAGATAGATGAGGTAGAAGCTCTTAATCCAACTTCCTAATTTTCTGCCGAGTTTTAATAGCAGTATAAGGTCTGGCGTTATCTTGCTGCAAAACTGCGCGCCCCCTATTTAATTAATAATTAAACGATCAATTTTTCATGCAGATTGGCCTATCATACCATTTTAAATTCACCTAACTTGCATTGCGTGCAACTTATGTGAATATAAGTTGGTACAATAGTAGGAACGTTTATTTTGATTGGTGTAATCAAAGACTTAAAATTAATGTTTCAAGTAAATCAGTAAAAATTTACAAGTAATACTTCACGTGTTAATACTAATTAATACATTACGAAGGAGTGTAGCATGCGATGCTTGAAGACGACTACGCCTTAAACAGTCGCTTGGTTTGGCAATCGAATAGAGCAAGTCGCGCGACAAGTATCGTTAGCTAGCTCGTAACTATGACTTTTAAATCTAGGATTCTGCTTGTTCCCGGTGTCGGTGCATCCACACTTGAAGGTCTTGATGATTAGGCTGTTATACTGTTTTGTATTCACATATATTTGTTTGTAATGTATGTGAATACAAATTAGTACACCAACAATATTACGTCAAGCAGTGGTAGTAGGTACGGTCCGGTCTGGTTGTTAAATATTGTAGAACAATAAAACTTTCCATTTAAACTATAAACAGGTCTATCATACGAGTTTAAATTCACCTAAATTACTTTGTGTGCAACATATGTGAATTTAGGTTAGTAAAATAGAAGGAACGCTTCTTCTCGTCAGCAATTCTGGAATTTGTTATGTTAATGGACAAGACAGCAAGAGAAGTAAATCAAGAGAAGAGGCAACAGGAGTACACTTAGGTTGCAGAGAACTACAACCCGTAGCAATAAATGAATTATTAAACCTACCTGTATGCAGCTGACCTTTTTGCTAAAAAGAAGACGGAATTGCAAAGAAGGCCTTATTAGTACAATTTAATTTAAATATAAATCTAAGGAACGCAGTAATAATGAACATAGCAAACGTACCCGAACAAATTACAATAAATTTACAAGGAGAAAGTATATCAGAAACCAAAAAACTAAAATATCTGGGGGCAATAGTGGATACATCAAGCAAGTTTGAAGGGGAAATAGCAAAATCAGATCCGAAAGGTAGCATCCCTGTATGATGCCCCACAATAAGAGAGAAGTATCCAAAGCAACTAATGTCAAAATATATGAGGCAGTTTTAGTAGCAATGCTTATGTACGGCGGTGAATCAAGGGTTCTATCAACTAAATTGAAGAGTAATATAGAAACGTGCGAAATGAAAATATTAGGAATGACAAAGCGGATAAGATAAGAAGCGAGATAAGGAAAATGCTAGATGTGAAGAGTGTAAACGAAAAAATTGAAGAATAACTGAAATGGTACTGCCATTTTGTTAGAATGAATAACGACAGGACGTTGAAAGTAATATGGTGAACAAAGAAATTATTGGTATACTTAAGAGTAGAAGCAAGAAAGGGCGCCAAAGACAGAAAAGGATGGAGGAAGTTCATCACCTCTACACCTATGGTAGAAGAGGTTACAGGATAAATTAGTAGGTAAGTAAACATTCAAGACTTACGTTAATTGTTCCTCTTCAAGGCTTAGGCAATTCCGATACCACCTTGCTTTTGACCTACTTTAATAAAAATGTTATTAAAATCGGAAATGCAACGAATGCTCATTAATACTGACAGCTTGGCACCTCTTCGGACTATGTAACAACACCCATCTCTTGTTACGAAAGTGATTGTATCACAAAATTTAGAAGACAAGGGCCTTCGTCAAGCATCCACCCTGGATATGTCAGCCTTGAATCGTATATCATGCCTGAAATATTACAATTTTTACTTGTTGTAGCGCTCAGGCAAGTTAGATGGGAAAGACCAATAAAAAATGTTGACACTTTCGTTGTTTTTAATGGACGAAATGATCATTTTTTTGTGTTCCACGGGTTGCTTGACAATTACGTGCAAATCAGATTTGTAAATATTAGAAAATTGTTGATATTTAATTCGTTATTTCAGATAAGTACATTAAACCATATATTTTTGAAAATGTCGAAAAGCGACCTATTTAGAGATGTCATAGCCAACTACTAGCCATTTAAAAAAAAACACAAGTTTATGTTATAACTCAAAACTTAATACGCAAATTAAAAATCCAATATGACCATTAAATTCTACATGAAAAAGTGTCCTAAGAATGTTTTTATTTGTTGTTCCTATATCTACAAATAAACGAGTTATAGCCCCAAAAAGAATTTACGAAAAATTCAATTTTCACTTGCAGTTCAAAAACAAAAGACGATATTAAATTTCGGTTTGCACCACTGAACTTGTCTCACAAATTTGGCCCGAAACACCTTTCTTACTTTTTGCGTAGGTGTAAGAGTTAAGGAGATAGCCTGCAATCCCTTCGAAAATGAGCCACCATGTAGATGTAATATACAGTGATCGGCAAAAAGTTGGCACGATATTTTCTTTTCCTTTAATTGAATTTAGCAATCAGAATATACATAATTCCATAAGCTAAACTTACGTCTCTAATGTCTTGATACGGGAGCCTCCAATGACGCTACCGAAGAAGCTTCTAGTTACATTAGAAGTTGCGGATACTTGTTACAACGCTGACAATACTGACGTACACTAACACTTATGACATACATACATACAATGTGATTTTTTAAAAACTCAATTGCAGCAGGCCGAATTCTGTCTTAATAACCTTAGAACTGTCTGTATTAAGTCAGAATACGGCCTGCTGTAATTGAGTTTTTAAAAAATCACATTGTATGTATCACTTAATGACGCGCACTAACTGTAAGCAGTTTTTTTTTAAATTTATTTTTGGCACCAGGGCTTGTAGCCATTTACGTTTTAGACGTCTGAGCTGTGGCTCCCCGGTTATGGGTTGTAGAGTTTCATTTGGGTGAACTACTAATGTTTCTTTATGTTTTTCTGATCTTTCAGCTACTACTGCGTTTATGAATGCTATTTTAAGATCTTTGTGTAGCGTTTGGTTCGACACGTACCATGGAGCATCGGTGATTGACCTCAGTGCCTTTGACTGAAATCTTTAAATGGGAAACATTTTTATTATTAGAGTACCGAACATTTTTTTCTGGGGGATCGATTCTGTGTCTGATAACCTAATAATCGAATGTGAGGTACATTACGTGACGACTGGTATGGCGGCAAAAAGTGGGGTTTAGATGACAAAAATATCGAGGAAAATTATTAAAAAAAATTGAAAATCGCAACTTTTTTGAATAATTTTTTTGATAATTTATTAATACTCATTTTTTCTATTAAATACCTTTGATTGGAGTAAAACCTACGCATCTAGAAGATAATGAAAAAACTAGCTCGTTTTTTCCAAAAGTATGCTTAATTTTCGCTCAGGAATAACCGCCTGCATTTTCTCCACGCACTTAGGAAACACCGTGTATATACTATACATGCATGCAATACCCATATTTATAGCTCCCTACTATGACAAAGTTTGTCCAAATGTAAAAGTTATTTATTCATCAGAATTTTTAATGTTAAATTAAATGTTACTTTTGCTTTTATACTCTTATAATTTTAATTCATTTTTTCTTCCTTTATCAATTTAATTATAATGACTTCGAAACCTTTATCATAGATTGATGCGCTTTTTGCAACCTGGCGGTTTGAGTAGACTTTTAAATAAGCGGTGCAAATAAAGAATTCACAAATATTTGTGCTTTCAAAGGCTTCACGAATGAATGGATTATTTTTACTCGTACCTACAGCTTTGAAGTTTGCATGTGAGTTTACGATTACGTCATGATAAGGGAATTTCTCACTAATAGCACAGAGCAGGTATCAGTGTTACTAACCGTAGCGGAATTCCACTACTGTAGCGGATTTTTGGACTTCGCGACGGCAAGAACTGATTTTTTAAAAGAAAAAAATTCAAAAAGGGGGAACACCAGTCTACAAAATTCGAAGAATTGATGTAAGGTAATTCTACTTTATTTTTTTTAAGTATGCATTCCTAGAAACCATATCGGACGGTAATACTCAACTAATAATAAATACTGATTTTAAAAAAATAAGTTTGTATTGCTTGTTCGCTTGTTGATGTATATTTTTGACAATAAACACATTTTAAAACGAAAAGGTCTATTTTCCATGTATATGCATGTTCATAAAATAATTAAAAGGCGTTTAATTTTGATCATTGTCTGTACTGTCGTGGAAAATTCTCGCGGTAGCGGTATTTTACAAAATGTAGCGGAATTATTGGGGCATGGTGGTGGAGAAGCACGCTATACTAACTATAGTTATTTTCCTGTGACTCCCTTTTATTCGAATATAGCTTATTCTATTATTGACTACTTTATAATCCACGATTACGTTCCCGAGGTTTTCTTTAATTAAAAAGCCAGTTTCTAACCTATTATTCTCTCCTCCTCCGTTGAGCCATATACAGTCTGTTCTACAAAAAGGGCCCAAGACTATAGCGACTTCAATTGTGATTTAACCTTCAACAAACCATATATATTATTTAACGGGACACTTTTAACTACAACTTGGCGAAAAAAAATCTTTTTTAAACACCTTCATGTGTTTGTTGTGACGTCACCGACAATTTTTTTAAATTGCTCGGTATAATTTTTTTTATGTATTCTTGTAGAGAATTTTAAGTACTTTTCACCGGTCTAGACTTTTAGTAGGGTTACACTATGAAACTTTTGCAAAAAATGCAAAAAACTGGTTTGAGCTAGTAGGCTGTTAAATCCAAAATTCTCTGGAAATTCTGTCGGGAAAACGATCACCATAAAGCCTCTGCGCTTGAATACTATTTTTGTGGCACTCAAAATAAACTTGTAGCATATCTACAAGTTCATTAATATTTTCCATTTTGGGATGGTTGACATTAAACAAAATGAACTTCTTTAGGCAATTTGGAATGTCAAATAAGCGACGCAGTTGTTTTAAGCTTGCTTAATTATTATCACCTATTGTTTGTTCCAGACAATTTTTGATTTAACAGCCTACTAGCTCAAACCAGTTTTTTACATATTTTGCAAAAGTTTCATAGTGTAACCCTACTAAAAGTCTAGACCGGTGAAAAGTACTGTAACGAGATGCCTCAGCACACGTGTGGGATCATGTGCGTCATCCACCGAAAAGCTTCCAGAACGGTCGACAGTTACTCATTCTTGCGCGACTACGGGAACGTTCTGGAATGAAGTTCTGGAAGGACGAAGCTGGGATATATAAGGCGCGACCAAACGAACACGGGCTAGTCTAATCCAGCCTACATAAACAGTCGCGAATATGTGCGTCGGTAAAGTTAATATAAATATACGTGAATAGTTATAAATAAACAAACTGTACAAATAAATTAATTAGTGTTACGGATTAATATTAGTGTTTTGCATTAGAATTAATATTAGTGTTGTGTTTTAGTGTTAAGTTGTTATTTTGTGTTTCTTCGTTACTTAATAATTTTAATATTTGTTAATAAATAATTCAGACAACAAACCGAAGTTTTAAATAAACGTTTTAAAACCGTTACAGTACTTAAAATTCTCTACAAGAATATATAAAAACAATTATACCGAGTAATTTAAAAATTGTCGGTGACGTCACAACAAACACATGAAGGTGTTTAAAAAAGAATTTTTTCGCCAAGTTGTAGCTTGTGTCCCGTTAAGTAATATATATGGTTTGTTGAAGGTTAAATCAGTCGCTATTGTCTTGGGCCCTTTTTGTAGAACAGACCGTATATCCTCTCAGTTTTGTACTTGTAATGTCTTTGATGTTTGTTTCCTGTACGTACTACTAGCAGTTCAAGTATGTATTTTTCCGCTTCCGTTACTAACTTCAGTTTTCCTTCCTTGTTTAGTCCTTGGACATTCCATGTTCCTATTATTATTTTTTGCGCGTGTTTCTCTTTGATTTGTTTCTTTTCAATTTGTACATGCGTTCCTGTTTTGTACCTTTTTGTACTGCTTCAGTTCGTTTCTTCTTTTTTTCTTGTCCTTGCCATTTCTGTTCGAAGTCCTTTTCCTTTGCCTTGTCGCCTCCCAGATTCCGTCCTTTTCCTTTTGGCTTATTGGTTTTTTGGATGAATATTGTCAGGTCTACTCTTGTAGTTCGCTATTCCACTCGTAAGTCCGGTCCTCTATGATTAGTTTCGTATACACTATCTTGTTTTTTTTTTTTTACTTATTTCCAGTCTCGCCTTTTCTCTTATTTTATATTGTATTTTCCGTTCTTCGTTAGTTAGGTCATTCTCTATACATATACGTATAAGGGTGTCCCAAAAGGTATAGTCATAAATTTATGGGCTTGTTAATTATGGTTTTGTGATTTTAAAATTCAAATAAACTTATATTCTATTATCAACGGCTACCGAGTTATGGACAATCCAGAACAGCTAACTAATGTTAGGAGGTCCATGATTCGCCGTTGTGAAATGTGTATACTAGAACAAGGAAATCATTTTCAACAATTACTCTACAGTCTGCCGCCTTTTAAAAGTGTTAATGTCAAGTTAATTTATAAAATTTGGAAGTCTAATAAAATAAATGAATTTATCTATAACTCGGTAACTGTTGATAATAGAACATAAGTTTATTTGAATTTTAGAATCAAAAAACCATAATTAACAAGCCCGTAAATTTATGATTCTTGCCTGAAAAAATAATTTGAAAAGTTAAAATCCTAATTTTTAGGAAGCTCTTCGTATTTTAAAAAGTACTTACTTTATTTGAAAGTTAGAATTATGTAGAAAAGATAATTACATTAATCACTGCACTAGAAATAATAATTTTGCGTAGAAGAACCGAATGATGCTATATAACTTCCGCAATAAACAATGTTGGTCGGCTACTCTTTTAATTTCTTATTCTGTCTTAAGTGTCGCCCCTATACAACTCTACGCTTATTATGTTACAATAGGTTGCTTGCATCCGAATTTAAAGTAAAGTTGAAAGATACCTCTCTAAATAACGACTTTCAGAATTTGGTACCGTTAACAAAAGTCTAATGACATTTTCTTCTCTGCATCGTATAATAGAATTACATAGTAGTAAATAGTGCATAGAATTATAACCGTGAATGGTAATTTTGATGTAGAGCTCCACCTGATTATTTTCGATTTGAATTTCAGACGCTTTTGTAAACTTGTTTAAGTACTCCCACAGAAAAGGAAAAACGAGGACGATTCTTTTCTTGTCCCGTTTACATCCAACGTCTTTAAAGGCTACGAAAATTAATAGACCCGAAAATGCACGAATTTCGAGAATGCAGAAACAAAAAATTCATAATTCGTCCCATTATTATAATATGTTGAGCGTTCAACCAAAAAGTGTAAAAATATTTCTTAACATGCAGTTATTTCACAAACATAGGACTTCTTGGAAATCTGAGGAAAAGGAACTTGTATTAAGCATGTTTTATAAATCATCTTCTTTGTATCTGTTCATGCGACAAAACTTAAAATACAAATTGCCTTCAAAATCAACAACTCAATCCTGGCTCAAATTAACTCGGTTATCAACTCGTACACAAATTAAATTGTTTAAAAAGTTGGAAAGTAAGTTAAATGTATGTCAAACAAGGAAAAACAGTTTGTACTAATGTTTGATGAAATGAGCATTAAGAAAGGCTTAGAATATAATTCCGGACAAGATTATATCGAAGGACCCTAAGATTTAAGCAACCTCGGCCGTGAAAACATAATTGCAACCCAGGCATTAATTTTTATGGTAAGAGGATTGATAACAAATTGGAAAATCCCTGTAAGTTATTACTTGTCTGGATTTGCTATTAAACATGAACCTCCAAAAGAATTAATACTCAAAAACATAGAACATCTTCAGGAAATAGAATGCTAACCTGTGACCAGGCATGTAATAACAAAACCACACTGACTAATTTAGGAGTAATTGAAACTGGTCTGCATTTTTTTTGTAAATAGTATAAAAATTTTTGCGGTGTATGACGTACCCCAGTTAATAAAGAGGGTCAGAAATAATTTCCTCTTAAAAGATTTTTACGTTGGAGGTAAGTAAATTGGTTTTTTGGAGAGATATCGAAGAATCGTGGAAAATTGACAAAAATTCTAGATTAGCTAGATCTGCTGTAAAAATAACTGATTTTCATATAAAACTCAACAGTTTCCAGAAGATGTAAGTCAAATACGCAACACAAATCTTTTCCAATTCCATGATCAGGACGTGCGTCAAAACTGGACAACTACAAAGTAGCAGCGCTGTAAATACCGCAGATTTTTTATCAAACATGAACAATCTCTTTGATATTTTGAATAGCAAAACCATAAACAACCCAAATCTTTATCTGTAAAAAGGTCAATTGTAGAAAGTTTTTTAAAACAATTCAAAAATTGAATAACTACCGGGAAGTCATACACATCAAACAACAAAGCAAGGGAAGGCATTTAATGTTTCAAAGGTTTTCTGTTATCCGTAGAAGCTATTTTGCAACTCTGGGAAGAATTGAAGCAAGAAGGTTACCAATTTCTGATGACAGATTAAACCAAAATCCCGTGGAAAATTCACATGGTGAAACAAATAATTGAAAAAACATACGAAAATTGCATTGAAATAGAAATGTTATTCATCGATTTCAAACAGGCGTTTGATTCAATAAAAACAAACCATTTAATGACAGCCCTAGAGAAATTAAAAATACCATACAAACTGAGAAGACTAATATAAATGACATTAAATAGGACAAGTGCCAACGTACAAACAGAAAATATTCCAGATTAACGAGGGAGTTAGACAGGGCGATGCACTGTCTGCCACAATGTTCAATCTAGCGTTAGAATACGTATTAAGGAAGGTAGACAGAAAAGGTATATTGAGAACAAGAGGCGCTCAATTAATAGTGTATGCAGACGACTTAGTAGTAATATCAAAACAAAGAACAATAAAATTTTTTTATGCAAGGTGTCAACATTTTTTTATTGCCGTTTTCGGAATTAAAGGATTTATCGAAATCACGAAAAAAATTTAGGCGGTGCCATTTAAAAAAATATCTCTGACGTCATTACTCGAAAACAAATGACGATCAAAAATCGAATTTAATGGAAAAATGGGCATTTTCATAAAATAAAATCGACGTGTTCGAGGATTTGTTCGAAAACTGGGTTGTTTCGGTTTTAATTAATATATTCCATACTTTAATCCCACACTGTATGTAATCGTCCAGCCTTTTTCAAAGAGTTTATTTGCAAGCATGTAGTTGGTCTTAACATAAAAGTGAGGTACGCGGTAGTCGTATAACACGGCCCTGCTTCACGGCGAAAATAACGGTGAAAATCGGTGTTTCAAAAAACAAATTTAACAACAGATGTGTGTAGCCGGATTGCTTTGACGGCGGTTTATAATTAAAAATAGTGAAATAAACGTAATACGGTCTTAAACGCACACAGTGAGCGGCTAAAGGGCGGCGTACAAAATTGCAGTTTAAAAGGACAAAGTAAACAGCTGTCACAGAGATATAAAGGTGCGCGCGGACACGGAATCGCGCCACGAGTAGAATAAAGAAGCGCGCGAGCTCAACAAAGGTATAAACACTCAAGTAAGTTAATGGATTCGCAGCAAACAGCAGAACCGAGACGAAGATCACAGACCACAGCGACGCTAACAGATTTTATGAAAAGGAAAAGGTTAGAAGAATCCCCTGAAGAATTTGAAAAGTGGGAAACCCAAGCATTGGCTTTTAAAAGAAGCTGTAAAATTCTTCGCACAAACCGAAAACAGCTGAAGCAATAAGAAAGACCGTGGAACGTAACAATCTAGACGATAAAAATAAAGTAAAAGAGAGTGAAATTAATGAGTGCGAGATGGAAGAAATAAAGAAACTAATTGAAACAATGAACACAACAATGATAACAGAGGTTAATAAAAGTATAGAAAGAAGCAAAGAAGAACTAAAGAACGAGATTAAGAAAAACCAAGAGGAAGTTATAAAATTAAGGGAAGAAATACAGGTTAAAGAAAAACAATGGGATCATGAGAAGAAACAGTTTGAGAATAAGATAGGTAAATTGGAAAAAAGTGTAAAAAACTTAGAACAGAAGTTAGAAGTTCAAGAAAAGATTAAAAGAAAGAATAACATTGTGATTAAAGGGGTATTATTTAATAAACAAGCACTTAAAACAGGAGTGGAAGATTTTCTACGGGCCGAATTAAATGTATCGACAAAAATAAATTCAGCGCAGATTATAAAAACCACAAATGAAAATCAGATGGTAATTGCGCAGTTTAATGAATGGGAAGAGAAAGGCCAGGTGATGAAAGCGAAAAGTAGATTAAAGGGCACACAACGGTACATAGAAGATGACCTCACATTTGAAGATAGGAAAATTAGAGAAAAACTGATACTGATTGCAAAGGCCAAAAAGAATGAAGGTAAGAAAGTCAAGGTTGGATACAGAAAAGTAATTATTGATGGACAATGTTGGGACTGGGATGTGGATACTGAAAAGGTGGTAAAACGAACAGAAAGAAAACCATCAGGAAATGCACCTGTGAATTCAAAAAACTAGCTAACATAATAATTGAAGAACGGTTAAATAAGATGACGAACAAGCAAGAAAAGGATTATGCAATGAAACAAATAAAAAGCAATATAAAAACGACAAAACAAAAATCGATAGATTATAAAATAGGGCAATGGAATGTCAGAACTCTATATCAAGAGGGGAAATTAAAGCAATTAATAAAAGAAATGCAACAATATAAAATAGATATAATGGGTGTTAGTGAAACGAGGTGGATAGGCTGCGGCGACATCAACACTCCAGAAGGTTATCGCTTTCTGTATTCTGGTTTAAGAGATAGTGATGAGCATTATGCAGGAGTAGGGTTTTTAATAAGTCCACAACTTAAAAATAAGATCATTGATTGGAATCCTTGTAGCGAACGTATAATTACTGCAAAAATGGATCTAAACGGTAATAATGTAATAATAATACAATGCTACGCACCTACAGATGTTAGTGAATTAGATGAAAAAGAAAAATTCTATGACATACTTAACATCACTTTAAGCAAAACAAATCAAAATGAAATAGTTCTCTTAACTGGCGACTTTAATGCTAAAGTGGGACAGTATATAAAAGAATTTGATGACATTATGGGTAAACATGGTATAGGAACAAATAACGAAAATGGAGAGCTTTTATTAGAACTTTGCTGTAACCACAAGCTGTTAATTGGCGGAACCATATTTGAACATAAGAGTTGTCAAAAAGTAACATGGGTGACGCCTGACCAAAAGACGGAAAATCAGATAGACCACTTCTGTATTAGCAAAAAATGGCAACGGGCTTTATTAGACGTTCGCAATAGAAGAGGAGCAGACATCGATTCTGACCACCATTTATTGCTGGCTAAAATTCGATTACATTGTAATGAGAAAGTTCAGAAAAGAAAACACATCAAGAGAAATAAATCCTTCGATCTAGCCAAAATTAAAAACCCAGAAATAAAACAACGATTTATCGAGAGCCTACAGCAATTCTCAAAGGAAATCGACTACAGCTTACCAATAGAACAAGTATGGCAGGGATGCAAAGAAACATTTATACAAAGTTGCAAACAAGTGTTAGCAATCACAAAGAAAGAATCGACTGAATGGATCAGCCAAGAATCATGGACAAAAATAGAAAAGAGGAAAAAGATAAAGGAACGTAAGTTAAAAGCCTTTAGTGAAGAAGATAAAAATCAGTGGCAAGAGAAATACACCAGTTGCAGTAAAGAAGTAAAGAAAAGCATTAAGAAAGACAAAAATAAATTCATAGAAAAACTAGCAGAACAAGCTCAAACTGCTGCAAATAAAAGAGACAGTAGAGAATTATACCAGACTATCCGACAACTATCAGGGAAAAGCAAGAGAAATAATGAAATACCAATTAAGGACAAAAATGGAGTTAACCTATGCACAACTGAACAACAATTAAGACGATGGCAAGAATACTTCGAAGAGATTATGAATATTGAGAATGAAAATATTCATATACCACCAGTTGCTAAAGTTAATGAATTGCAAATAAATGTTGAAGTTCCAACAAGAGAAGAATTAGTCCGAAATGAAAAATGGCAAAGCTGCTTAAAGATATGGTGGCCGCAACGTATATCAAATATGGAATTATGGGAGAGAACAGGACAAGAGAGCATCAATGCAGAAATCAAAAAACGGAAGTTCAGATGGTTGGGTCATACGTTACGAAAGTCAAGAGATGTACTTAGTCACGAAGTGTTAGAATGGAACCCACAAGGACAACGATACCGTGGAAGACCCCGCACAACATGGAGAACAACGGTAGCCGAAGAAAGTGGAAAAAGTGTTGCAGAATTGCGTAGAATAGCTAGCGATAAAAATCAGTGGAAAAACTATGTTAACAATTTACGATTATGTATAATAATGGGTCTTAATAATAATAATAATGTAGTTGGTCTTGCAATACGATTAAGCTACTGCATACCACCCCCTGAAGCAAAAAATGCACCTTTGGGAGAAAAGAGACGCCAGGGCAGACCATCGAAGTCCAAGAAAGCTCTAATTGTTCAGTAGAATTAGTATTTACCTACTACTATTATTAGTATAGAGTAAAAGTGTTATTTCCAAAGTATTAAATAGCATTATTTTGTTTTGTGTAATAATACAACTGAATGTAGGCTTTCTGTATCTTTAATATTTAAATTTTATTAGTACTTACTACTAGTAAGTGTATAAAGTGTATTTTAATAATGTATGCAGTATTACATAATTTTTTATTTTGTATATCAATAAAACTGAATGTAAACATCTCTCTGTATCTTTAATGCTTAGATATTTTCTATTTTAAACTGAGTATTTTTCAATTTAAAACTTAGCAGATTCCATTTTTAAACTTGGCTCTTTTAAAATATAAACTTATGCTTATCAACTGGGCATTAAAAAAAAAACTTAGCAAAACCTAAAAACTCAGCGCTAAAATAACACCCAATAATAATATAAAACAGTGATACTTACTGAAACAGAAGGGATGCTATGCCTTCATCAGAACACATTATTACAGGGGGAGCATATCTCTTATCAATTTCACAGATACTGTTATCTATTACACTATACATAGGTTCAGTTCCACTCATAAGTTGTAAATATCCACCAATACACCTGAAATCAAATGATGTTTTTGAGTTTATTAAAACAGTGATTAAATTAGGATTTTTTTCACTTATAACAAATTATTAATATTAGTAATACTATACAGTTACTTAAACAAAAAGATATAGAAATGGTAACAGCTTTAAAATAAAAGCACACAAAATTATATGTACAGTGTGTCCCCGGATTGAGTTCGCTATAGGTATAATCGACAAAAAATTTGAGAATTTCATTTTCATGTTTTGGGATACCACCCTGCTTGGTCTGAAAAGAATTTTAAGCAGATTTTTAGTTTGTTAAAAATCAAGACGGCCATGAAAAATGTGAGAAAACTATTTTCTATTCAGGTAAAGTGCCTTTCCGGTCAATAATACGGGAAAATGTTATTGATAAAAGTTGTTCATAATATGAAATTATAGCTTTGTGCAAAATTTCAAAAAGAAAGCTAAAAAAAAAACGTAATTTGTAATCAGAGGAGTTGAATGAGCTGAACATCCGTCTTGTTGAAAATAAAAATCTTCTAAATAAAAATTTTCGAGTACATCCAAATACGAATGTTGGTTTAAATTAGTGCCAAAAAAGTATGGGCCAATAATTTTATCATAACTTATTGCACACCATACATTTACTTTCTTGTACCGTTGACTGTTAGTTTCTACACGAAAATGTGGATTATCATGAGACCAATACCTATAATTTTGTGAAGACATGACGCCATTAGTTTTAAAAGTTGATTCATCCGAAAAAATTATTTTTTTATAAAAATATGTCGTTCAAAATTTTTTCTCCAACCCATAAACAAAACAGCAGTCGTTAGCCATCGTCTCCAACTTCTAATTTATGAATGAACGTGGGTTTAAATGGTAGAATTTTATTTTCTTTGAGAATTCTTTGTATGTGTGATTTACTTATTAGTGTTCACGGATTCTCTCACCAAGAGTGTAGCAGTATCTTCTTGATCATGAACTAGCTTTTTCTTCTTCACATTCAGCACACTTCCAGTTTCTGTAAACTTTTTTACAAGTTTTTTTAGTCCATTGACAGAAATTGTCACCATTGGAAATCGCTCGTTAAACCTATTAATAACATGAGCATAAGATGATTCCCCCAGTCTGTAACACTTTATTAGGTAAACACGCTGTTAGTTCTAGAGTCAACATTTTTAATAAAGAAAACAATAAAGAACAAGTAATTTGCAAAATGGAACTTAGATAAGTAATCAATTTCGAACGATATTTGAAGGTCTTGATTTTAATCTAAGAGAATAACAATCAATTGTTTGCTTTACTACGACGCGATTTTTCGTTCATCAACACAAAAAGCGGATTTAATGAAAGTGAGCTGATCTTTTTGAAATTTTGCACAGAGCCATAATTTCATATTCTGAACAACTTTTATCAATAACATTTTGCCGTATTATTGACCGAAAAGGCACTTTACCTGAATAGAAAATAGTTTTTTCACATTTTTCATGGCCGTCTTAATTTTTAAAAAACTAAAAATCTGCTTAAAATTGTTTTCAGACCAAGCAGGGTGAAATCGTAAAACACGAAAATGAAATTCTCAAATTTTTTGTCGATTATATTTATAGTGAACTCAATCCGGGGACACACTGTAAAAAGGCACATACTAATAATAAACTGCGTAATATTTTAGTTACCTGCTTCCATTAAATCTTCCTACATTAACTCATCTATATATCTGTACTTCCACACGTTCTGCAGGGGCGGGTACAAATGTAAACCAGCAAAAATTTGGCCCTTCTAGAGATGGCGACTTAATTGGACCAAAGGCCTTTCCGGAATGTTCTTGTAGTTCAGAGGAAGTAATGGTCACATTACACACTGCAAGTAGAAATATTTATTAACTTCTGGAAATTTTTTTTGGCATATAAATTTTATTTTAATTTTAAACAAGTTCCTAATTTTACGTTCAGTTTAGCAAAATAATTTCAATTTTCCAAACAAAAATGTGAACTTATTGATAAATCATAGGTAAGTATAGTCAATTAATATTAACATTGAGCCTAATTATTCGAATAATTTCGGTTACCTACCGTTTTTTGAATGTAGAAATTATAAAATCAAGGTAATGTTTAAAATGTACTAGATATAATGCTTTAATTTCTCATTTTAATTTTTTTGCATTATTTAATGTACACCTATAATCGATAATTACTCAAAATATTAATAATAATGTAGCAGCAACACAAACGGACAATGTAAAAACGAAGACGGAAAAATAGTAGACCCAGATACAGAAGTAGTTGAAAGATAGACTATAGTGAAACACTAAACAATAAAGAACCAGAACTACAAGTGGCAACACCAATCCTTTATACAGCACAGCAAAATACATCTTCCCCTGGGAGAGAAGAAATCAAGACAGGTATTAAAAATCAAAAAAATAACAAAGCACCAGGTTCAGACAATATCATTTCAGAATTTATAAAGCTAGAAGAAAGAGAAGCCGAAAATAAATTATATAACCTAATCAAATTTATCTGGGAAAAAGAAGAACTACCCGAAGATTGGAACCAAGGTATCATCAAACCAATATTTAAGAAAGAAGACAAATATGAGTGTCAGAACTATAGGCCAATTACGCTGCTCAATACAGCATATTTATAAAATATTCTCCTCAATCCTAAACCAAAGATTAACATTATAGTAGAATATCAAAATGGTTTTCGAACAAATAAGTCTATAAATCTATAATAAATTAAATGAATGAGAGATATCAAAAAAGACTATGAAGTAAGAGCTACAATTTTTAAAAATAAACAAAATCAACTAGTGAGAGATGACAAGGAAGTAATGGTACTGTGGGCGAACCATTTTAAGGATATTCTAAATGGAGAGGTAATGAAAAATTACGATAACTAAAGAACAACAAAAGCCCTACAAGTGATGGAATTGAAGCTGAGTGATTGAAATGTGGAAGTAAGAATCTAACGCAGAGGATATTTGAACTAATCAAGATATTTGTTTTTTATTTTACTATTATTAAAACTGGCCTGATAGACCAACTATTAATTTTACTTAGATATACCTTAAAAACTAAAAATGTTATTTCTTAATTTTGTCCATTGACTTCCTAAGCTTACTTCTAATTGAGTTTTAAATTCTACAAGTACCCCAGTACACTCGCACTTTGCTCTGCTTTGAACACAAGCACTACTACATTAGTTCGAATGGCTTGGTGCTCTTCAGTCTGCGAAGCAAGTTCTGATTGTCAAGGAGTTGTATAACTTCGCGGTTGATATGGAGATGAAGCCTGGTTTCCTGCATACCAACTAACCTCTTGATTTCTTCTTTGACGAAAGGAACAGCAAGATCCCTTAGGATACCCCCCGATAAACATCAGGAGATATAAAAGTTTAACAACTACCTTAGTCAAAGAAGGTGGTGTATTAGGCGGAATAGAACAGTTAAGTGCTTACCTCTTTTCTGAGATTTGATCTTCTTCACCATCAAACATAGTGTCTAATTTGTCATTCTGGATTAATGTGGAAGACGGTGATGATATTGTAGTGTTTGGTACTGAAATATTCTCATCTCTAGTTTGTTCCGTAGGATCGGGGCTGTCAGTTGCGTTGCTTAATCCAAAATCTAAATCTGAAAACACATTTCGGGTGAATGGAAATATTCCACTGGCACGAAACCCTGCCTTTATGTTTTCCGGTGTCATAGTTTCGTTAACAAATGAAGCTACTTTGTAAATTGTTATGGTTTTCTAACAGCCCTGTTATATTGATTACGAAAGGGGCCAGATACAGCAACATCTAAAGGCGATGTGTGTGGCGGTAATGTTAAAATGGTAACACCATTTTCTTTAGCTGCATCTAAAACATCTACTGACAAGTGGCTTTCGTGGTTATCATATAAAAGTAAAGAAGGATTGTCCTTTGAACTATTGGTAACTTTAATGAAATGGGTCATTACGTGTTTAAAATTTAAGGACGTCAACCAACCGGATTTTTCAGGTAGTGCAAGAGTTCCAGGATAGGCACCTGTTAACATCACATTTTTAAAATTAACTCTTGGAAATACCATAACTGGGGTATAGTTAACTCCCTGTGCAGAAACAATGCAACATGTGGTTATTAACCATTAACACATTCACTGCCGATGAATATTTTGAACTATCCCCAGGTGCCGATGCCTTACAATTAGTTTGATACCTTAGATATTATACATAAGCTACTTAAAAAGGTAATTTGGAAACTGACTAGAAAATATTGTAGTAAAACCTTTCCCTAGGTGCCTACTAAATACAGAAGACGTTCGTCTAATGCTTACAGCAAAACGCCCTTTTCCACCAGAATTAGGATATACAGGAGTTGTTTACTGCACAAAAAGCAAAACGCAAGTGCTCGCACACGGAGTAGCAGTCCGTGTTCTTAAATATTCTGGTTATTGTCTATCATAGACAACAGATTTTGCTATTTGATGCTAAATGACATCCCGTCGAAAGGTACACAAAGGGTCATTGCTCTTAAACCAATAGTTACAGAAATAAACAAAAATTCTGCATCGCCCGGACTGCGAGTCCGTGCGCGAGCGGCAGAGGGTTAAAAAACTTTTATACCATTCAATGCCAGCGATTTTGGATTTATTCCACGATTCCAGAGTTTTCATTTCATTTTTCACAGCCATCTCAGAAGCAAGAATACGAGCTTGCTCTCTAGAAATACCATAGCCCATATCACAGCCTCTTAAAACATAATTAACAGATGTTTCTTCTTGTTCTTTAGTGAAAATCCTATTCCAACCGTAGTTTTGAGAAACGGACATATTTTCGTCATTACCTTTTGTTGTTCTCTTTAGATGTCTTCTTAATGTTTCCTTGTCAATTCCATTATTTTTTGCCGCTTGTCGAATTGAAACACCATTCCTGATAATTAATATAGCTTCTTTGATTACGTTCGGATTAAAAACTATCTGTTTTCCTTTTTTTTACACGTGGCACGATAAGATTCCTAAAAATCACAAAAATATAGAATTAACTTACGGACGGGGTCCAATAAGCCTTACCTCAATTGTACCCCCAAGATGTGGCTCAATGGGCTCCATAATAACCTAATATTTATCAAACACAAATAAAGAAATACTTTTTGCAAGAAATGTAAGTAAACAGCCTCATATCCTAAAAACATCAATGTTCGAATACATGCCCTCTCAAGTTAACAAACACATTAAATAAAAGCCTAATTTCATCAAATAGAAATAAAATCAATATTTGCAACTGCAGTCTGCACGCCAATAACCACAAATTAACATAATTAACTGTCATTCGAGTCATTGTCAAAATTTTACATTTGCAAGTGGCTAAAGTACATGCGATGGTAGATACACCAAATAGCCTTCCTTTATTCCCGTCAGAATAATATTCCCGGCTTTAATATCCAACAAAAAGGTAGTTGCTCATAGGACCCCCTGGCTCAATCGACGAATCGACCACCCTTCCCTCTATCATCTGCAAAGGTGGCAATTTTTATATTGTTTATGGAAGGTATATCACTTGTGTATAATAGGTACAGAATTGGCCCCAGAACGCTTCCCTATGGCACACCAGCTTTCACTTCTTTTGTTTCGGAACATTCGTCTTCTTGTTTTATTCTGAAGCGTCTGTCTAATATATAGGGTGTTAACGTGTTAAGAATTTTACGTATTATTTTGGGAGCATTTTGTTTAATTTATGGATTAGACCAGTGGTCGCCAAAGTGGTCGATATCGACCCCTGGCTGTCGATATAATATTATTAGGGGTCGATTAGGGCTCAGGGGTCCACAGAAAAATATAAGTCATCATTGTACCGGTAATATTTAATTCGGTTAACTTTCTGAAGTGGTACTCCCCTTTTTGCTTGCATTTCCAAGCTCGTACATGGTTGACGCTGGCTTCAGCCATGTTAATTCTATTTTACTAATTGCGGTATGTTCAATAGGCACAATGAACATTTGTGGATGCAGGAAAATCCTAGAAGACTTCGTGAAAGAAGGCCCCAAAGAAAATTTGGATTTAATGTTTGGTGCGGAATTATTGAATCGCGAATTCTTGGATCTTTCATTTACGACGAAAATTTAACAGGCCAGCGTTATCTTCATTTTCTCTAAAATGAATTTCAAGATATGTTGGATGGCTTAGATTTGGAAACACGGCGTAATTTACGCTGGTTTCAACACGACGGTGCTCCGCCGCACTACCAACTGCAAGTAAGAAAGCACCTAAACCAACTGTTTCCATATTCTTGGGTAGGTAGGAACGGGACGGTCCTTTGGTCACCAAGATCGCCAGATCTTTCAATTTTGGATTTCTTTCTTTTCGGTGTTCTAAAAGATTTAGTTTATCAGCGAACGTATGCGACAAAAGAAGAACTAATACGTGATGCTGTGTTAAATGCCTTTCGCAATTTAGATGGCAGGAAAATACGGAAAGCTGTAAATTCTATTGTGAAAAGATGCCGCTTGTGTGTAAATAATAATGGTGGACATTTTGAACATTTGCCGAGATAGATTAATTTTTTTACATGTAATTAATTTAAATGTAATAATTCGTAGTTTCGTTGCTTTGTTGTTTTATTTGAGGCCCTTAAGTTTTTAGGTGAAATATTATAATAAACTGAGTAATTACCTTAAGAGGAAAAAAAATATTTTCCATGGCAAACTCTGTTTTTGCTATACTCTCAATAATACAAATAGTCCTGTATCGTGTTTATTTGTCAAAGTAAGTACAGCGAACCTTTTATCACTGGAAACAGAAAAAATGCACTTTTTAAAAATGTCAAAGCCAACTATGAAAAAATAAAAGTCTGTATTATAACTCAAAAACCGTAAAATCGAGAAGGAAATTAGTATGTTCGTCATGTTATCCATTAAAATGTCTAAAACTTTTATTCATGTCATTTTGTTGTATTCCTGATAATAACGATTCTACAACATTTAAAAGAAAAATCACTAAATCTGTTTTTCGCTCATATCTAGTAAACTGTGGATTTTTTTCAAAAAACAATCTTGCATAACTTAAAACGACAACTCTTTCCGTATTTAACCGAATCTCTATGTCTTATGGTTTCCGAGATCCCAATGCTTAAAATTAAAAAAAAACTCACCCTGTATACTTTGTCCTTGATTTTTGCGACTTTATTAACATTTAATAAAGGCATAGGTTGTTCAGAACTTAAAAAGTCCTTCTTGTCGTTGACATTTCACCTTGAAAATGGCGTTTCTAATAAAACACATACCGGATCGTTTATTGGGTACATCGCGTATCGCGTATGTGGTCACCCGTCAAAATTAAGGCAGAAGTCACACCAAAGCGATAGGCAACTAGCAACCAGCAACTAGAAACCTGCAACATGTGATGTAGTATCGGTTCTTTATTCGCATCAAAGCGATAGGCAATATTCGATTTTACTAGATGGGGACAAGGTGTCCGCCGTTAATAATGTGATTATTGCATATTATATGCTTCGGCGGTTCCGTAGACGAAGGTCTGTCCAAAAGAAACAGAAACGGCGTTATTGGGTGCGTCCTTTTAACTTACGGAATAGAAAATACAGTGTAAATGTGATTGCTAGGGAGATAAATTTAGATAGTAAAACATTTAAAGGATTCTATAGAATGAACCAAGAAAATTTTTTGTCTTTACTTGCACTATTTTCCCCGTCAATTACGAAAAAAGATACAAACTACCTCAATAAGCTCAAGACGATCAGGCAACACGTACCTCTGGCGACTGACACTACATGTTGCTAGCGATCGAAATGGCATATTACCGGCGGATGTCCCTTAGAGCGATATCGCAATCGTTTCGGTGTGAACAGACAAACCTAATATAGGGCATAGTTTGAAAGCGATATGTATCGCATATCGCGTGTTGCTGGTTGCTAGTTGCCTATCGCTTTGATGTGACTTCTGCCTAACACCGAAACTAAAAGTTGCGATGTTGCAGCGTTGCAGCCTAAATTTGGGTCACTTCTCCGTGCACTTCTCATGTGCACGCGTGACGTTACCGGTTACCATGACAACGGCATATATGCAATCGTAGTAGTATTGAAGCAGAATTAATAATTCTGTAGCGAACGCTTTTCAATTCAATACTTGCGGTTTACGAAGCGGTGGGTTTGTCGGAACTTGCTTGTACGATGTACTGCACACCAGCCAAATTAGGGTGGGCACCTCTTTACTGACCCGGACATAATCTAAAACCCAGAATATGCCAATCAGTAAAACTGCCTTTTATAGAGGGTGCCCCAGACCCCCAGAAGTATTGGGAGATATTTCAAGAACGGTAAAATAAGAGTAAAATTTAAGTTGTCTATTTTCACCAACCAATTTGAATAGGCTGGTTCCATTAACCACTTATCTTGAAAATATGTAAATCGTTTGTCTTTTTCTTTGGTGGCGTTTCTTGTGTTTGCATTTCTATGCTCTTATATCAATAACTGTTCGTATCTATTACTTAACTTGTGCTATACCTACATATAATTTATAAAAAAAAATAAAGCGTAAGCTTACCTTAATTGAAATTGAAATTGATTGAAAAAGACCGAGGGGAACCACCGATTTTAAGACTACTAACAGATTACACGGATCACAGCTAGTATTGCTAGGTCAACACAACATTATTTCCCCTGAACAACTCAAAAATTTTCCTTTTTGAAGTAAAAATTCCCTTGGTTGAAAACGTAAAATGCAAAATATTTCATAACATATTAATCGATATTAAGGAATAGGAAAATTCGAAAAAAGTTAAAAAGATTTTGTATTTATAGTTAGTAATTTATATAAAATTTGAATTAACCCGGACATTTATCCAACCCGAACCGGACCCCGGACAAGTATCGCGAATCCCGGAGAATCCGGGTGAAACCCGGACGGGTGGCCAACCTAAGCCAATTACAAAAATTGGAATTTTTTTCTAACTATATTAGCCGAAAAAAGGAAATGAAAAAAATTGAAATGATTTCGGATTTTGAATAAAAAAAAACATTCAAACCGAAAAATATAGGTGAAGCAACGCTTCACCTGCTTCATTAGACGAGCCGCCACTAGAAGATTAAGGAACAAACTCCAACAAGCAGACAAAAACGTCTTGTTGTTATGAGAAAAATTAATTTTTTTTCAAAGAACTTTGAAGCAGAATACTGGCTTAGAGAAACGAATTTGGATATAGGTAAGTTGGGTTAAATCATCTTATAAACGAGAAAATAAGGAGTATAATTAAATTTTCATTTATTTAGAAAATTTAAATATCTTAGAAATGTCAAAACTAAAGATTCTGGCGTTTCGAAAAAATTCTTTATCTTTAAAACCCTAAAAGTCTAAAAATATAATTAAATTTAAAAACGGCAAAATTGAAAGTAAAACAATTTAAAGTTAAAACAACACTTAAATTAAAACGAAAGTCTTAGGCTTTCATTTTTAATTCTTCCTTTTTTAAAACCGACAAATTATTTACCATCAAAAACTTAATTCTTTGGAATAGCTAAAAAACTGGGCTTCAAGACTTGGTGTCTAAAACCCCTGGATTAACCGATGGTAGGCAACCTAAATTACACTCACTAACTGTCAGCTTAGAACGTTTACATCTATCACTAAAATTGCAGAAAACACTCCAACTTTAAATATGAAGCATCTACAAATCTGCATTTGGCAATATTAACACATCGATAATTACTTTTTACATTTTACTGCAATTTAAAATTCAATTTTCAACACTAAGTTATTACCAGAAATTTTAAAAATTATTATTTTAAGGGTCTCGCTTGTCGATCAAATTCAAGCATTTTTGGCGTTGTCGCTCGTGTCTGTTTTTGAGAAACTTACACGAAATAATTTAAAATAAAAGCTATTACTTACTGTTTCTTTCTTTGACCTGAAAAACAAAACGATCCTAAATTTTATTAATGAAAGAATAACTTGCAATGAAAAAGATATTGAGTACATAAGGGAAATGAAACCAAGAAAGAGCAACACACTCGAATACACTAGCAACAGTGCTATTGTAGTAAGCTTTGTAAACACTAGATTAAAATACTTAATTATGCAAAATAAAAAAATCTTTAAAAGAATCCCAATTATTTCCGAATGATGAATTAACTAGAAGAGATTTAGAAGAAAGAAAGCTTCAGCCCATTGTCAAGCAATTGCGAGAACTGAAATTACATGCAGTATTAAAAAATAACTCTACTATTGTGAATGGTACAAAAATGGAGAAAAACGAAGCAGAGAAAATAATTCAAGACGAAAACAAAAAGCGAAATCGATCAGCAGACGAAGAAAATAATGAGAGCCCAATTCCTGGGATAACTACTAAACAAATCATAAAGAAAAATAAGAATGATGCTACCCAAACCCTACTGGCACCGCTTAAACTTAAAGATGGAAATAGCAATTGAAGTAAAGAAGTAATAAACAAAGGCAGTAGGTAAAACGAGAGAAAAATAGCAATTAGTGAACACACAAGGGAATGATGATAAGAAGACGACCTCTGCACCACCCAGCGACAACGAAGCAAGTCAAACTTACAAACCCCCTTCTGTCACCGAGAAGGAGTTACTGGACCAAACCTCCTTACGCATAATGAATGAAAATAATAATAATAATGAATACATGAAAATCTACAAATTAATAAAACTTCTAAAAATTCTCACGTTAAGAAAGAGGAAGAAACCAAAAATAAAAATAATTATTTATATGTATAGGTACGGGTTATTCAAATTCGATGCTCACCATTGGGATCTCGGAAACTATACGGAATAGGGGGTCGGTTAAATTAGGGCAAACTTGAGCATTTTAATGCTTATCAACATTAAAAAGAATTTTTCGGCCACCCATCGTGGTTTCTGAGTTATGGCCAAAAAAATACGTCATTTATGTTTTTCGATCATAACTCTGTTATTAAAAGAAACTTTTAAATTTTGTAAAAACTTTCTCAAAGCAACCTTTTATGTAGAAGATCCTAGAATTTTCAAAATTGTTATGCGACGTTTTGGTTTTTCAGAATCATCATCAGGTTCATTTTTTTAATGGACGCCATATTTCATTTTCAGATAGCTTAATAGCTTGTTCTTTTTCGATTTCAACTATGTATGACACGATGCATTTTGTTTTACGGACGGAAACTCCTACTAATTACGTAGTTACGAAGAAAATGAATGCCAATAGTAGGAGGAGCGAAATAGTAGAAACAAAAGATGAAAAATATAATCCCTTGTAATTTGACATTTGTGTGAAGGTTTCTTTACTTGGATAAAAATAATTTGTAGTTGAGATGGCGTTTTCAAATATTGAAAAACGTGATATGTTGCGAATGTTTTATCTTGCACATGGTAATTCCGTTACTGCAAGTAATAATTATTTTGAAGCGTACCCTGACCGACGACAACCTCACCGATCAGATTTTCTAAGACTAGATAGAAATCTTGCCCAATGTGGTTCTTTTAAGAAGCCACAACGACACCACGGTTCAAGAGTAGCACAAGAAGGTTTGGAAAATATCTTAGAGGAGGTATGGAAATCCATTGAATTACTTTAGTGGTGGTATGATAATACCTAGTATAACAATTTTAGATAAACAATAATCCGTCAACATCAACAAACCAAATAGCGCATACTTTAAATTTGCCCCAAACAACAGTGTGGAATGTTTTACGTAGTAATGAATACAAACCTTATAAAATACATGTTTCTTAGACCCTGCATCAAGATGATAATGTTCGTCGTCTAAATTTTTGTAATTGGTTGGTTGCACAAACAGTTAACGATGCGAACTTTTTAAATAAAATCATTTGGTCTAATGTGTGTAAGTTTACCAATCAAGGTATGTTTAATCGCAATAATGAACACTATTGGAGCACAGGAATTCCTCGTCGCTTCTGAGAAGTCAGGAATCAGACGCGTTTTCGGTTAAATGTTTGGGCTGGAACTTTTTGACTACTTAGAAGCTCTTCCATTATTGCAATTGGAACAGATACGGCTACAACAAGACGGTGCGCCACCCCATAACACTATTCAAGTCCGCGAATTTTTAAATAGAAGTTTTCCACGGAGATGGATAGGTAACCGAGGAGTTATAGAATGGCCAGCTAGGTCTCCAGACTTATCTTGTTTAGATTTTTTCTTATGGGGATGTATTAAGAATAAAGTCTATCAGTCAGATATTCAAACCCTTGAAGATTTACGAACAAGCATTGTAAATGCATTTGGTTCAATTCGAATGCGAGACATTTAACGAGCGGTAGATAACATCAAACGAAGAGCAAATATTTGCATACGAGAAAATTGTTTTCGGTTTGAACACCTATTATAATTACTCGATTTTTTTCTAGTTCTATGTCAATTATTACTTTTCTAGGTATTAGTGATTTTGTTCTCTTATTATATGTTAGATTTGGAAACTTTTTTGTTCAGATTAAAACACGTGAACATCTTGTTTTTATAGCTGTTGTTTTGCACGGCTTACTATTAGCATTCTTTTTTTTTGGTAATTACGTAACTACGAGGTGCTTCCGCAAAACAAATTGCATCGTGTCATACATCGTTGAAATCGCAAAAGAGCAAGCTATTAAACTGTCTCAAAACATAATAGGGAATCTATAAGAAAAAATGAACTTGATGATGATTCTGAAAAACCGAAACGTCGCATAACAATTTTGAAAATTCTACGACCTTCTAGATAAAAAGTTGCTTTGAGAAAGTTTTTTACAAAATTTAAAAGTTTCTTTTAATAACAGAGTTATGATCGAAAAACGAGAATGAAATTTTTTTGTTTTTTGGCCATAACTCAGAAACCAAGATGGCTGGGCGAAATTTTTTTTTTGATGTTGATAGGCATTCAAATGCTCAAGTTTTCCCTAATTTAACCGACCCCCTATCTCGTATAGTTTCCGAGATTCCAATGGTGAGCATCGAATTTGAATAACCCTGTATAGCTAGGTGGTATATTAAACGCTAGGACCCTGCAAAGTGAATAATTGCTACAAGAATTAGATAACGCCCAGACAAAAATAAAATGGGATGTAATAGGACTCTTGGAATTAAGAAAACAAGATTACAAGATAATAGAATATAGAATTAAAAAACAACAACCTATTCTAACACTACGGAGAAAGCAAAGGAAAATTAGGTGTCGGATTTCTAGAAAGACCACCTAAAGATAGCAATAATTAAATTAGAAGCTCTATCAGATAGAATTGCTGTACTAATGCTGAGACTACAACAATTTGTACTGACAATCCAAGCCCTACGGAAAACACAGAAGAAAAAAAAGGGATTTCCATAAAAAATTAGAAAGTGCTATAATTATTAAACACCAGACTATAAACCAAATTATTATGGTACTTGACTTGATTTTAATTGTAAAATTGGGTCAAAACAAATAGGGGAAGATGATGTTATGGGACAATTTAGCTACGGAGAACGCAACAATAGAAGGTGTAGATTCCTGGAATTTGCGAAAAAAAGTTAATTTATCAATAATAAATACTTACTTTAAGAGAAGGGAGGGTCTTAGATGGACCTGGCAAGCACCTAACGAAGCCTATAAAAATGAATTGGACTTAATCCTTACAAACAGAATAAATATTATCCATAATACTCGAGTTATAAATCTTGTTCTAGTCAGAACATAGACTACTAAGAACTAAATCCCTCCAAAATGCCAAACGTGTTACAAGATATAGGAGTTTAGAAAAACACTTCTAGAATTCAGATAACAAAAGATATTAGAAACAAGTTTAAATAAAAGCTGGAGCAAGAAATTATAAAACCACCAATTATCGACAAACTAAGCATTCAAGAGCTGAGCAACCTACTGACTAAAGAATTAAAAAATGCTACAGCAAATTTGAATACAATTCAAAATGAGACTAAAGAATTAATACAAAAAAATTCAAACTTAAGGCTATAGCAAGTAATGGACTGAAAGAAGAAATTGCGAACTAAATAAATTAACGAATGGAGAAATACGAAGGGATATTAGGAAATACGAAGAAGAAAAAATAATACAAATTCCGGAGCATTCAGGTTCCCTGAAAAAACTTAATGATTTAGTTTAGGAAGAAAATGGATTACAAGTCTGCAAGATAAGAATAAGGAAATTATAAATGCTAGAAGTAAGATGATTCCAGAAGCTACAGCTTACTATAGAAGTTTACATACATCGGTCATAAACCTGGAAGATACTAATGAAAATAACAACGCAACAACCGTAGAAGAAGACATCCCAGAAATAACATGCGAAGAAGTCAGTAAAATCATAAAGAAAATAAAATCAGGCAGGGTACCTGGGGAGATGGGGTAACTAATGAAATAGAAGCAGCACCAGAGGGAAGTATCCAACTTATAGTAAAACTGTTTAATAAAATTATTGAACAAGAAGAACTACCAACTCAATGCCAAACTTCATTAATTTTACTAATATACAAAAAAAAAGAATGCTAAAGATCTTGACAACTGCAGACCGATCAGTTTCACCAACAACTTATACAAAGTTTTTTCGAGTGTCATATTACATAGTGTAACAAGACGCGCGGATGGTGTTAGTTGTATGGGTCATCTAACAGAAGCTCGCGAGAGTGTTGTAGGCTGTTCGATTACGTCATCGTCTCGAGACTTCGAGACTTTGCAGATTGGTGGAGTCTAGAAGGCCGCAGCTGGTATATTAGGCGCGTTTCGATTAGAAACGAATAGTCTGCCGAAAGTCTACCAGTAGCGAAGACGAACATGTGTAGAGGAGACGCAATATCTGAAATACATACCTACGTCACGCGGTAAACGACGTCTCACAACATCGCGCATAGGCGTTTTAACGGGGTTTGGTATTATGCGCATGACGTCAGGTCGACGTAGGTATGTATTTCTCATATTGCGTCTGCTTTAATACAAGTACGTGCGTGAATATAAATAAACTGTATAAATAAATTAGTTAGTGTTTCGGGTTAATATTAGTGTTGTGCTTTTAGTGTTTAAGTTGTTGTTTCGTGTTAATTATTACAGTGTTGAAATTTGTTAATAAATAAATCACACCACGGAGTGAAGTTTTAAATAAACGTTTTAAAAACGTTACAATAGGATCTATAATTAACTAGACTTCAATCAAATAGTAAATCAAGCTGGATTTAGAAGCTCTTATTCAACAATCGATCAACTCCACGCAGTAAATCTACTTAAAACAAAATGCAATGAATTTAATATTAGCCTCTGGATCGGTCTTATTAACCACGAAGCCCTCGACACTATCGAGACAAAAGCACTAATTAAAGTATTAAAAGATCAAGGCATTAATTCAAAATATGTAAGAATAATTACTGTAATTTATAGCGAAGCTAAAGCTAAAATAATGATTGAAGCAAAAGGACCAGTTTTCTAACTACAACGAGGTGTCAGGCAGTGGGAACCCCTTTCCCCCCAATAATTTAATTGTGCTTTAGAATCGGTATTCCGCAATTTGAAGTGGCAGTCTAAAGGATTAAATGTAGATGGTGTTAAATTAAATAACCTAAGATTCATAGATGACATTCTGTTAATAGCTCAAAGTCAAAGTGAATAATAAAATACGACTTGTGAACTTAATGATGAAAGTGCTAAAGTCGGTCTAATAATAAACTTCAAAAAATCAAGTGTTACTTCAAACAGAAGTCAACGAGGTTTTATCCCAGTTGGAAATGAAGCAACTGAAGTGGCTACGTATCTAGATGAATAAATTTCTATGACAGAAACTTCAAATGAACTACATACACATATATGTATATTCCTGTCCTCTTCTACCTTGCGGTGTTGAGGTTCAAATGAACTAAATAGGAGAATATCACAAGACTGGAGAAGCTTCTGGGCACATAAACGATTACTTAAAACATTTTTCACTAATCCTAAAAAATAAAGTATCAACAACTTGTGTTTTCCCTTCCATTACGTATGGGTGCTAAACTTGGCCTCTAAATGCTAATCAAAAAAAGACACCCCAGACTACCGATAATAAAATGAAGAGAAGCAGTTTTCATCTTACATGGAAAGACATAACTTCAAATGAAGTGGTTCTTAACAGACTCAAAACAAAAAGTTTACTACAAATTTATAAATTTTGAAAATGGTCTTGGGCTGCCACATAGTCAGACTAAGAACTGATAGATGTGCTATCACCAAATGGAAACATAAACAAGGAAACAGAAAACGTGGACCACTAACTATAAGATGGGAACAAGAAATCATAAGCGAGATGCCTAATTGGTTTCAACAGGCACAAGACAAGGAGAAATTGAAAAGCGCAGGAGAGGCATTCACCCTGCTTAGGGATCGATGGGCTTGAATAATAATAATTACTGTTTAGTAGACCCTTCAATGGATGTCCCTATATGGCTAGAATTCACAATTAAATTGTTAATTTAAAATAATTAATCATTGAAAAACCGTTTTTAGGGACATTTTTAAGAATTAATTTCTGCTAAATACGAGTATTTTAGTTTTATGGAAAACTATTTATACAGGGATATGGCATTAGGTTTTGTTTTTCCCACTGTATTTCTTATAGAGACATTGTATAAAAGATTTTTGCAAAAACAGACACGAGCGAAAGATCTGTACAGTGTACACTCAAAATAGTACTTTAAAGTACATTGTATAAGAGCGTCACGTAGTGGGCATAACTAACGATAACCATAGGTTAAAAAGAAAAAATGCTGGATTTGATATTCTGTTTTATACTAAACAAGGTAATAATTAACTTCCATAAGTAAATAAGGGGCGCGCTTAATTTGGTCATTTGAATATATTTTTGAAAATTCTGTATATTGAAAAGATAAATTGATACTAGCAAATACTTTTCAAATATTTATTAGATAAATGTAATATTATTTATTCGAATAAAAATATACCAAGAAATATGTGATATGTGTAACAATATTTATACCTCTCTTAAAATACAGCCTTCAGTCAACCGTTATTCTGCAACTATTCGCTTCTGTTATTATTTTACAGGCAAAAGGTGATTACATTTCAAAGTCAGGAAAATGTAGTAATGACTGCTTGCGTTTACAGTTTTCAATTTAGAGGCTCAAGAAAATTTAAAAGAACTGCAACCGCTTTTTCTACAAAAATGCTCAATATTGTGACATTTGAAAGTGTAACTATAAAAGGAAAAGGAAGCAAAGCAGGCAAAAAGAAGGACACAGCAGGAACCTTGGGTGCGTGAAGTTAGCAAAGTAATAAAAGCACATATTTTTTTTTTGCTAGCTTCGCAGCAGCAAAGGGTTTTTATAAAATCCGAGGGAAAACCTCTGAAACGGATAGTGATTCGTTAGTGCACGTTAGTGCAATATAAAATTTTCGCGAAAAATGATTCCCTTTCAAGATATTGCGTATTATTTTTTTTCGCTAGCTTCGCCCCTAGAAAAGTGTTTTTCTAAAATCCGAGGGAAAACCTGTGAAACGGTTAGTGCTTCGTTAGTGCACGTTAGTGCTCTATACATTTTTCGCGAAAAATTATTCGCTTTCTAGGTATTAGGTATCAATTTTTTTCGCGCTCGAACCTAGCAACTGAAGAGGTTAGTGAACGTCTGAAAAGGTTAGTGCTTCTCGTTAGTGCACGTTAGTGCAATATAAAATTTTCGCAAAAAACTGTTGGCTTTCAGGTTATACCAGTAACAATGAAATTCTGTATTATACTTTATTTCTACGCTAAGACTGTAGCACACAATCACAATTTCATGCTGAAATATCTATTAAGTTTAATTAAATATTATTTCGCCTCTTTTCCATAATTAAGGAATAATTAAAATTTTATTAAAGTCGATTTTGCCTATTTAATGAATATCTTTATGAGTGAATTGTGAACACTTTGCTAAATAAGGGCATTACTAATTAATACGTTTAGTAGTTAGGCATTACATGCATTTTCACCTTTACGCTTTAATTTTTTTTAACAATGTATTTATCAAAAATGGCAAAACTTATTTGAGCAAGAAATGTTAACTTGTTTCTTAGGTTATTTGTAAGAGTTGTGGAATTTCGAAGCAGTGCATTCTAACACAACGAAATACTAACGAAATATCTTGAACAGCTTGGCATTTGCTCTTAGTTTCAATCGGTAACTTTAATATTGTAAACACCTTATGAATATATCTTTTAAACTGAAGTACCTAGTTTACTTAAAAACATTGCGGATAATCAGCAATAAACAAATGAACACGCCTTTTTCAGCTTATTTATAAAAATAATAATTTACACAATCAGGTTCCCAGCAACAAATTTAATATTTTTTTTAGGATTTAGGATTTATTAAATTAAAAATTTTAGGATAATTTTAGGATATATTTTACAAACAAAAAATAAGTTCTAAAAAAAAGTAACGTAAAACAAACATACCTATTCACGTACCACAATAAACATGGAAAATAAACACAATACAAACTATGTTATGTGTAACATATTATGCTTAAAGAACAGATACATAGTCAAATTAATATAAAAATATAATACAAAAACTACAAATAATATTTGCACTAGCGCTGCACATTTTATCCTTTACTTTCGTATTAATTTTTTCTCTATATTTAATACTTTCTTTTCCGTATTACGAATCTTTTCTTTAATATTTTTGCTACCTTCAACACCAGATGAAATCATCAACTGAGCTGAAGAGAGTGCCTCTTTATTAATACCCATTTTACCCATAACGTGCCCATAACCAAAGACAACTTGGTGTTTCCATCTTCTATCATTTTTTCTGCAGCATTTAATTTGATTTTTTCATTTTTAATTTGTTCGTTTAATTGTTTTAATTCATCTTCAATCTTCCTTTTCTTGCTCGCAGTCCGTTTTTTCTCATTCTCCTCCTTTTCTTTTAACACTTCTGTCTGCTGTATGCTCGATATGAAGATTTACCTAATTGTAAAGTTCTTTTTGTAATAGGGAATTGGTTAACGTCTTCATAAAGTAAAATGGCATCCTTAACAATCCGCAAGGCTGTTATGGTACTTTCCTGAAGCAATTCGCGACCTTGTAAAAGAGCCTTATTAAGGCTAAATCCTCTCTCTGGGGTTGCATTGGCATGTGATAAACTCAAACATATGTTTGCTAATGACTGTAGTTGTGTGTATTTTGAATTACCACCCAAATCTTTAATGCTACCAACCTTATTCCAAAAGTCATCTAGTCTTAAATTTTTATTATGTTCGTCTTTGTACCATTCATCAGGAATATTTTCTACTTGATACATCTTCCACTGATCCTTAATAACATCCACTACTCTTTCTGGACAGGCAGTGCAAATACGTGTTTAAGAACATTTTTTTAAGTGCTTGCGCTATTTTAAGAGATAGTCTAGATATAGAATTGAGACTGGATGAATTATTTCTTAGTTCTGAATGTAAATATTGGGCATCAATTAAAATTGTATTATTCAGGGGCAGCTTGTTTTCCAAATGTTGTACTATTGCTTTGTAACATTGCTGAAACTCGATACGATACTTCAATAAATTTTTATTGGCTATTCGTGACAGAATTTGTTGGACCTTAGTTCCCACATCCACTTCAATAACATTTACACAATTTTTGTTGTCTAGTTTTACCTAAGCCAAATCGTTAGCTTCTTTAGCTCGATTGCATTTTACCATTAATGGATTTTTAACAAATTTGGTCATAAGTGTGAAGAGCAAACTTCCATATGCAGGGTACAACAAGTAAACTAGGGGTTCTTCGCTTGGAAATTTTGTTGAAAAATGTTGCAGATCATCTGCTATTACTATAGCAAAGTTTATATAAATTTTAGTGACATCAGAATTTTTAAGATTTCTAGAAATATTTTTGTAACGTTGGGTATGAGATATGTCTTTCTCAAACATTTTCTCTTTAGGTAAAAACACCAAAAAATATTGTATTTATAGAAAAGATGTAAACATTGCATGCAACGCGTATTTCACAAAGCAAAGCACATTTTATTCATCAACACAGTACGGTTACGGCGTCGGCGTACCAATTGAAAACATTCCAGTGACGCGCAGTCATAAAATCTTTTGGTAGAATTTTAGGATTTTCACGTTACCCACACGAATTTTAGGATTCTTTTAGGATTTTTACTAGATCTTTGAAATTTTAGGATTTTTTAGGATTTTAGGATACCTGGGAAGCCTGCCGGGACAATAGTATATGGCATAAAAGATATTTATCTGGCCTAGTATGAATTCTAAACATTAAATAAATTATGTTATAATAAATAAGAGAAAATCTCTAATAATTCTCTACAAATTGAAAAGATATCCGTAAGTACAATTAACAATTACATTTTTTAGAGGTTTCTAAAATAAGTGGATATGCAATATTCGCACAAGAAACAATTTTAGTTTTGGCATATTTCGGTCTCTTTACAAGATAAATACAAATATGAAATATCTCTCCGTCCGAAAGGTCGAATTGCGGGTCCTATCTGGCGCCGGCCGGGTAGGCAACGAAAGTTACAAGTGGAAAGCAGTGGTAGCATAGTTGAAAGGGAGAATTCGTAAACGCAAAATAAAACCTGTGCCTTCAAGGAGTCAAGTAGAATACAGTACCGTATTTGTTGCAAGTTGCAACTGTTTTATTAATTCCATAGATAACTTATTTACAATTATTCCATTAATTGATATACACTCCTGGACAAAATTAACGCATCCGCAAAAGCATAGTTTTCAAGATACAGGGTGTTAAAATTAAAAAAAATCGGTTTTTAGCATAAGGCACACTACAATAAAGTAGTCCCTTAATACGTCAAATAATATTGCCAAATTTCAACAGATTCGAGTAAATATTTTTTAAGATATTAATAAAAAACTGATTTTTTTTAAAGTTTAATACCCTGTATCTTGAAAACTATGCATTTCCGGACCGGAATTTTATAGGAACCTTTTGAAATATTTTATGACAAGGAATCACCCCCTGAAATATCTCCGTTTATTTTTCGAACACCCTGTATCTAACATAGAATTTTCTCTGGGGCGTTTAGATTAACTTGCAGTTAGTTTTTATGTCCTTTCTGGAGATTCAACGATTTTGAAAACTAAGACTTTTCAGGGACATAGAATACCAGCACTTATTAACTTGTATCGTATGTCCAGCATAATGGATATAGGATACTAGCATTTTTTGCTTTCTATTGTACATAGGATAAAGACCTTTACTACTTTGACCACATTAAAATACAGCTTGAGATGGATCTAGCTTTCTACAGCTAGTCCTTGTTAAAAAATAATATTTGGGGTTCATTTTTAAATTCACATAATTAATCTTTAGTAACAAACCTTTTAGATTATAAGCAATAAACAAAAAATAATCTTAAACTGAAAAGTCGCCTTCCTTATTTTTGCATTTACTGAAAAGTGTATTCAGTTTGGAAAACATAATTATATACAGGGTGGGTCCTTAAGCGCGGCCGCCGACTCTATCTCGGAAAGTAGTTGACGTACGTTAACGGGGGAAAAAATTTACGAATAAACTTGAGCCTAAGAAATCTATTAAAAATATTTCTAGCCGCCGATACTTTTAGGGGGCGGCGCAATCGAGGGGCGGCAACATTAAATCACACTTCTTTCGAAAAATTTCTAAATGAAGGTCTATTAGAATACGTCTAGATCAAAAGAACGTTTAATTTTACATAAAATAAATTCATTTAAGTTTTAATTAACTTTGACGATAGGCTGCGGGGCGAAGACATAACTTCCAAGGTTAAAAGTAGTTATATCTTTGGTTTGGATTTTTCTTTTTCAAAACACTCGATATTTTCCTAAAGCTGTAAATATTGTCTACTGAAAATATTAGTTGACATTTTTTTCCAACTTTTTTCTGAAATTCTCGGCGCATTTTAGTGGAAACTTGCTTTCAACTGCAAGTATCTCAAAAATTTCAAATGTAATGGCACAATAATTTTATTATTACGTTATGAAGAAATTAAAGACGACGAGAATGCAAAAAACCGGAGGTCTCTACCATCAAAAGTAGCGGAAATATTAAGCAAAATGCAACCATGAAGAATTTTTTCGGGTTGCCGAAGTCATGAATGGGTTTACTGAATATTTCCGCTTCTTCTGATGATAAAGACCTCAGGTTTTTTGCATTCTCTTCGTCTTTAATTTCTTCATAACATGATAATAAAATTATTGTGCCATTGCATTTGAAATTTTTGAGATACTTGCAGTTGAAAGCAAGTTTCCGCTAAAATGCGCCTAGAATTTTAGAAAAAAAGCTGAAAAAAAAATTTTACTAGTACTTTCAGTAGACAATATTTATAGCTTTAGGAAAATACCGAGTGTTGTAAAAAAGAAAAATCCAAACCAAAGATATAACTATTTTTAACCTTGGAGGTTATGTCTTCGCCCCGCAACCCATCTTTAAAGTTAATTAAAATTTCAATGAATCCATTTTATGTAAAATTAGACGTTCTTTTGATTTAGACATATTCTAATAGACCGTCATTTAGAAATTTTTCGAAAAAAGTGCGATTAAATGTTGCCGCCCCCCGATTGCGCCGCCCCCTGAAAGAATCGGCGGCTAAAAATATTTTTAGTGGATTTCTAAGGCTCAAGTTTATTCGTAAAATTTTTCCCCCGTTAACGTAGGTCAACTACTTTCCGAGATAGAGTCGGCGGCCGCGCTTAAGGACTCACCCTGTATATTCAGGTTTTAGAAAATAATTTATGATAAAAATGGAAACAGTATTGTTCAAATCCTAAAGGGACAACTAAATTAAAATGTAGGTTAAGAAAGAATAACAACATATCTTCATCATCAGAATTTGTGTTATTGTTTTCTATCTTGTTGCTTGAAATGTAAGGCAGGCTAGAAAAGAAATCGTGAGATCCAACGGGAATGGTTTTAGCTTTGCATAATATTTGGCGGCTTTCGAATTTGTCTTTACGAAGTAGTATTGGTTTCTTACGTAGCATTTTTAAGTTGTATTCGCTTAGAATAGGGAGAATTCTTCCTCCTTTTTTTAGTAGGTAAGTCTACTTTTTTGAAATCTTCCTCTCTCTAGGCGGTTTTAAATAACAAAGAATATGGATTTTTCAGGATTGTCAGTTTGAACTACTCTCACTTGATTCCTGCTAATATTATTATTTTCCGTGTCCTTCCCCCAATTGATAGTGGTATCCTGCAGCAATGCTTTATGGTCGAAAATATCGTATCTTGACATTTCCTTGACAGTGTAAGGTTTCTTTCTCTTGGCACTGCATACCAGCGCGTAGGTACCACTGCGAAGGTGTGTAAATTGGTATATTCCTTGCAGCTCTCTCAATAATGCTGTGGACAGAATCGCCTTCATGTTGGATATGTCCTTTTTCTAAAAATTTATGTGTTATAGTTACTCCATACTTTACAGATTAATAGGCATATAGGCAAAACATGAATCTATTGCGATTTTGCCCACCGCAGTTATCAGAGAAAAAGCAAATCCCTTTTACCCCTTCTTGTACTTTATTGGCGATGAATTGAAAAACGCTGCTACCAATTTCGCTGGAACCCTTCACAGCAATGCCCTCATGTCACATAAAACAAAGACAATCTTTGCTTCCTAACTCAAATACGGTTAAATTGTAAGTTTGTTGAAATAATAAACTTGATCCACGTCGCACTGCGAAACGGCAGTACTTGCTGAAGGTCGAATACGACAGCATAGAAGGAATTTTCTGTTGCAGTTCGCTCCTTACCATTCTGCTTCTTTTTTCTGGAAAATAATTTGTTTATGTTGTGGGTTTCCATAATTACCTTAATTTCCGCTTTTTCTTCTACTATCTAATTTTCAGATGTGAAAGGATATCTTGAAATCGTAGTTAAAAATTTGTCTATAAACTGATTCTGAGGCAAAATGCTCTGTATCTTTAACCTTACAATAGTCTTTGTACATTTCATACATTTTAGTTACCTACGTTGAGAGTTGCCGGCAAAAATATTGCCTTAGTGTCTTTTCGGCAATAATGGCTTTCTACAGGGTCAAATGATTGTATATGCTGACGAACTGAAACTTTATGCTGTCTGGTAACCTAGAATTGCACTGTGCGTGTCCCCGTCTATCATTTTCAACAGTTCCTCCTATTGTCGCTGTTTTGGCAACCGTCTTAAACATTTGCTGACTTGTATCTAAAGTGTGAAGGAAAAATGTTTGGCATACATGAACTTTTTGATTGTTGTCGGATGGTACGTGGTATATGTATGTCATTAATCTTTGGCTGCTTTTTGTAGAAACAACGTCCTCTAGCTCCCCTTGTTCTAGGGTTGATTCTTTGTTGGTTGGTGTTTTATATACATCTTTATTTTTTGTTCTTAGTCGTATTCTCTTCTTCGCCACGAAATCTACATAATTCTTAATAAAATCCCGCTGTCTATTTATGTCTGTTAACTCCCAAAAGCTTGAAAATATGTTTTTCCTTTGTACTTAATTAATTTTTAAAGTACATTTAAGTTTGCAGTTTTTACATGGGCTCTTTAAACTTCTTTCCTTTCTGTTTTTTTCTTTCCAGTTACGTTAGCCTTTACCACTGTTTCTACATTTCTTTCTGACGCTTCTCCTCCATGATTTATTGCTTTGTTTCCTCTTTCTAGCTGAAACACTTTTCTTGGCTTCCTTACTGCTGTAATCATTACTTTCAACTTGTAGATCATTATTTTCTACTTGAAGTGTATCTTCCTTGTCTGTTTCACTATTGCATTCATCTTCTGAACCCGGTACGTACGATGAACCATTATCACCAGCAAATGGTTCCTCAACGGAATATTCTTCTTGTGAACCATTGTCTCATATTACACAATCTGTATCTTGCTGCTGCTTTTCAACATTTTGTCCGGAAGTTGAGGCGATGTTTTTAAAGGTATCGTCTACAATGCGTATTGCGTTACAAATAGGATCCGTTGAAGCTGCTGTTACGTTACGTTGTAATGCCTCCGTAGCAAGAACATCTCCTACGGCAAAAAATATATCATATTTATATTATTTACATTAATTTGACTCACGATACTGAAAACTTTTAAATTTGTATCCTCCAAAAGAAGACTTATTTTGACCTTAAGCAAGATGTCCTCAATGATTATGTTCTTAATAACACAAAACATAATAATAATAATAATAAAATAAAATGAAATACAAAATTCCCGCCGTCCCTAACCGATCTCAGTTTTCATCTCTCATAACTTTACAAAACGTACACCTACTACGAAAAACTAAAAACTTAACCTGTATTTTTCTGGCTGAATTGTAGTGGTAGGTGTTCTAACCATCTGCAATATTTTCATTTCCCTACTTTCTATTTTCCACTTCACAAAAACGATAACTACACTGATCACACTTTCACCCCGAATAACACAAGGTATAATGCAGAAGGAGCCTACGTCCACATAAAGTATCATATGTGCCAAGACTTGCTCATCGAACATAAACCTATGTCCACTAAAAGGACATAAGCTTGTAACGTACCGCCCTGTAAGTAATTGACTTTATAATTAATATGTGAATAAAATTAACATTATAAAGTCACGTACAGGCGTACTTAAGCGGAATTTTTAGCTTGGACGATAAGAACACACATGCGAGACCTACGTGACCAAGTAATCTTGGCCCCGTGCCGGCCAGCCAGAAAACCCGGAGGGAAAAGAGTATAAAAGTAGACCCGCAACGAACACCAGGGAGTCGAGAGTCGAGTCCGGTCCGGGACCGAGACCCACCGGATCCCAGTCCGCACCTGAAAACCGTAAATCGGCTCGCATAGAGTTGACGCACGGCTCCGTCTTGTGAATCGGCTCGCACAGAGCTGACAAACAACCCCGTTACCCCGGTATTGTAAATCGGCTCGCACAGAGCTGACAAACAGCCCCTGATCCCGTTGTCCACCAGGTCCGTAACCCGCCGTAAATAAGGACGACGTAAATCGACCAAACCCCGTACCCGTACCGAGAATACGTGTCTGAAGAAATCCAGAAATCGCTGGGCACCAGGTCCGTAAACCGCCGTAAATAAGGACGACGTAAACCGACCAAACCCCGTACCCGTACCGAGAGTACGTGTCCGAAGAAACCCAGAAACCGCTGGGCACCAGGTCCGAAGACTCCGTGAAGAACCGCCAAGAATAAAACTACGCTAACAGAAAGTGGGCCACTCACCTACCGCTGTCCGTAAAACGTGGTAATAAGCGATCCCTTCGCTAACCTGTAAATTGCACGGGTACTGCTAGTGTCACCAGGTATCCAGGAATTCCTAAGGCGGATAGGCACCCACACTCTGAACCACTAATAACTAATTTATAATTGTCCGTTGTATGTTTATTTATATCAACAGCAAATTACCGAGGCACCGCCCTTTGACAGCCTTCTAGTCGTTAACCAGACTTCTAGTCGTTAACCGCTTTCCGTGGCAACCAGTCGCGCGCCGCTGGCCAGCCAGGCAACCGGGCGAACAGCGAAGGCCACCGGAAAGAAAACCGTTGGAGTTGGTGAACAAGATTTATTTCTTGAATTGTAAATAGTTATGTGCAGAGCTTAAGTACATCTATTATTGGACCTGTGGATTGTTACTTTGATTTATTAACCAGAATTACATTTTATTATTTATTATGTTAACCAGAAATACCTTATTATTTATATATTATTAAACGATTTTAACCTAGCTTCTGTGTTCGAATTCATTCTAGCTGAGACAATAACCCTAATCTCCTTCGGAGCTAACCCGAGCACATATAACCCCAAGTAGGGGGGTTACAAGCTACACCTGCACAATCAAATTTGACTTGTTCCGTCGACTCATTTTCTCGGTTTCTGTTCTAAGATCTTTGAGAATAGTTTTTTGGTACACTATCCAGGATTATTCCAGTGTAATAAAATTTTTGCTATCCTCCTTTTTACAGGCTTTCATTCCATTACTAAATATGTGTTTTGATGGCTCTGTTAAACGCCTGTATATTTAACTACATCTGGAATGATATCATCCAGCCTAGTTGACTTCTCTGTCTTTAAACGATTGCTTCACTTCCTCTATATAATATCTTCTTTGCCGTGAATATCTCTCTTTTCAGTCTTGATTCCCTGCTAGCGTTACGCCGCGTACTGTTTGCCTCCAGCCTTCTCTGTTCGTAAATTCGTTGGCTAGTTGATGCATCGGTTTGTCAGTTATGATTGTTATTTGTTCTATCCATCTTGTTGGTGAGCGTCATCGTCTTATTTTCTCCTCCGTCTTTCCTTGAATAATCAGTTTCTCCATGTTGTCTAGATCTCTTCCCATTACATGACCGAAGTATTAATATTCTAAGTTATTTGATACTGGATAGTTTTTGGTCAATGTGTAGCTCTTTCAATATAGAGTTGTTGGCGCGGTGGCTCGTCCAAGGGATGCGCAGCATTTGTTGCCAGCATATTATTTTAGTCACGTCTATTTTGCTTCTTTCGCTTTTCCCTAAAGCCCAAGACCCGCATACATAGGTTAGTATCGGCAATACCAAGCAGTTGCACCTAACCGCATCTTCGTATTCTTAGAAATATTCTGATCTTTCCACAAGTTTGTTAGTTTAGCCATTGCTGTTTTGGTAATTTCAAAATCGTATCTTAGTATAGACCCTTGAATTCGTTCTTTCGACCCTTTCCTAATTTTCTAAAAGAAAGACGTTCGTATGAAATCAGATTCACAACTGTTAGGATGGTAAATAGTTTTTAACGGTTTTAATAGAACGTCTTCCGGTCCCAAGCTGGAAGACATTCTATTAATACTGATACTGACCGTGGAAGCATTGGAATTCAAGTAACGGTTGCTTAAATTATCAAAAACATGTAAATCGAAAGACCGTATTTTTCCTGGTTTAATTTCGTAGTCGAATTGAAGTCCACATAAGTATTTTGGAAATGAAATATTTAAGAAGCATAGCTGGATATACAAGAAACGACAGAAGGAGAAATACCGATATTCGACGTGAATTGAATATATATAGCATAACTAAAAAAATAGTGGAATACAGGAATAAATGGAAAAATCACATCGATAGAATGGATAGAAGTAGAATAGGTACCTAAGATAATCTTGGAATACAGAGCAAACGGCAGAAGAGATATAGGAAGGCCAAATAAAAGGTGGAAGGACCAATAAAATAAGAATGTGATACCGTAACGAACCAAAGGTTCAAAACATGCAGAGAAGAAGAAGAAGAAGATAAGTATTTTGTTTGTAGCTGCATGTATTAATAATAAATGTGCATTAAATAAATTCCGAATTTAAAAATAAATTTTATTGAGACAATACTTTATATTACATTCGCTACATGGATTTTAATTAATTAAGCATTTTTTTATATGCTAAGCAATACTTAAGAAAGATAGGTTGGTTATATAGTTGTTATGTGTAGGCAGTTTTATAATAAAAAAAGTGCAGGGTGAGGCCTTTAGGATTTTAAAATTAGAACTATCTTAACAAATTTCCAAAAAAATTTAATAATTTAAAAACTTAGAATTTTCTAGTTATATTGCGCCAGTAAACATCATCTTTACAATTACAATTAAAGAACAGCGGTTACTTATTTAAAATACCACTGGGCTTACATTGGGCGTTTTCGTTTTATGGAATTCTATCTCCCGGTTTAATCTGGAACAGAAAAAAAAGGAAATTTAGTCAAAATATGTTACAAAAATTGACCTGGAATGGCCAATAATTTACATGCAAACTCGTAATAGTTTTTTCAATGATAGTATTCTAAACCGAATGTAACTATAAATTACGGATAAACTTTAGTATTCAAATGTTTAAAGAAACCTTATAACCTCAAGCATTATATTTTATCTGATAAAATTGAATCCAATTTAGCTACTTTTTTATTTCATAATTAAAAATTATAGAAAATTCGGAGATAATATAATATTTGCATTAAAAATTGTTTGAAGGGTTTTATTTTAAATTGTTGTTGCGTCGTACTGTATAAGTCCAATGCATAATTTAAATCAAGTTTAGACCTAATTTTCTGATGAAACTACTATCTACAGAATTATTTAAAGCATCGAATTCATTTGGAAATAGAAATAAAAGTTTTCACCGAAACGTTACGTTGGTTTTTATAGTTTTTGTCTGTTTCATTTTTTTTAAATTTTGAAATCAATATAAAGGCTAGGTAGATAGTCGGAATTAATAAATTTTTTAAATTCAATAACTTGAGTGGGAATTGGGATTCTAGAAAACTAAATGAAAAACGTCTTCTTTTGGCCTAAACTCAGGGTGATGTGATGATGGCTAATTTTTGTTTATTTTATTGAAGGAGGAAGCAGTCATTTATGCAATTTAAATGCTTACCTTTAAACTTAAAAATACACCATTTAACCAGGTTTCAAAGCAATTCTATATAAATGCATCTTATGAAAATTAATTAAGAATGAGTAATCTTGAGGATTTCATTTTACAACAGGGAAAGCGTAGATAGCAAGTTATCTGCGGTAGGGATTATGTAGGTTTTTGATTTTCTTTTAATTTGAGGCGTTTTTAAGCTGCGAATCTATTGATATTGGTTGAGTTTAGATAATTTTGAGATTAAGGTGAAAAATAATCTGAAAATTTAAATTTCTACTGCATTCTTTGATTCAAATAATGTACCTATCTTGTTTTTAAAACAAAAAAAATCTTATTTTTGTAGCTCTTTTTATAAGGGATAAGAAACAAAAAATTTTATAGTAAGTATTAAGTAGAAATACAATTAAATACCTTGTCTGGGAATGCAAGTATCACAGCAATATTTGACACCGTCACGTTTTACAAAAATTTCACTTTCCTTATCACAAGCATTTGGATCGACGTTGTAACATCGGACTCTTGAACATATATCTGAATCACGAATTTCTTTTGTTTCAATTGTTAAAGCCAAGATCACCAAAAGAGTTGCCATAACTAAGAATTTGCCTTGCATGTTTAAGATTTAACAAATGCGTTTTTACACTTTTCTGCCTCAACCTTTCGTTTTAAATACTAAAATTAGTTGTGTCGCGTCGGGTATTCCCACCAAAAAACAACCATAATGTAGTATGATTATTTATCTGTTATTACATTGTGCTACTAACCTTGACATTTTTCTGGTTGTTTTTATAGAAATGTGTTTTGAAAGTCAGTGGTGTTTACATAAAATTAGTTTGATAGCATAACTTGGCGTATACGTTTATTACGTGCTTCCTTTGAAGTCTAGCTTGTAATTGGACCGTAAAATAATAAAAATGTAATGATAAATGTTTTATTAATCAGATAATTTTATTTAGATTTCACGCAGTAAGCTTCTGTCGGAAATAATTACTCAATTTTTACACTCTGGAACAAATAAAATTTCATTAATTTCGTCGCTTCATTACTGTTTTACCGAATTTTTAATGTGTTGCAGGTACAACGTTAGTAACAAAATTAGGCCGATTTTTTTTCTAAATTTGTAATTGAGATTTTAGTTACTGGCCTAGCAGCTCGTATACAGGGTGTCCCAGGAGGAAAGGTCGATATTTTATGGAAGTATTCTAGAGGTCAAAGTAAGAAAAAAAGTTCATATAAATAAGGGCCCGAAAGTATTTCCTTTTCGGGATACAGGGTGTCCAAGAGATAACTTTGTTTTTTAAATATCTCGAAAACGATTTAAGATATTAAATTGAGCTTTGGTATGCACTATACTGATATGAAGAGACTCTTTTCTGATCCAACTAGTTTTGACAATTCTAGCAGTGGCGTGCGTGACTGCAAAAAAATGAATAATTCTGACGAAGAAAATAGTACGCCACTACTTTTTGTCAAAATAGGTATTTGCTTCTTAATCGGCAACCAATTTTAAAAAGAAAAGGCCTCTTGATTTTTTCTGGAAGAGCAAACCGTTTTCGAGTAATAATCGAAAAATAAATAATTTGAACTGCATAGTTATTTCAGAATACGCTTGCAAAGGAAAAGTTTTTCGATTTTCGCGGTTTGCGAATGAAAACACATCGCTTGTTTCCTTTAACCTGTGTTTGTGAATTTGAATTAATCGCTATGACAGAGACAGCTTTAACGTCTGATATTTTTAATGCCGAATTTATTTCTACTTCCTATTGTACATTTAGAAGTGATCGTCAGTATGATATAACTAATCAGGTTTGGGGAGGCGGTGTTCTATTAGCGGTAAAATACCACATAGTTGCAGAAATGCTTGATCTGTCTAATTTACGTGATATTATACTTTCCATCGATATAGTGGGATATAAATGTTCCTTGCAATCTGTTACGATTTACGTATTTGTAGCTTATATACCGCCAAATATTTCGATCGCAGATTTCTCTACATTTATTGAAAATATGGAGCAGATGGATTATTGTAGTAAAGAAAATGTTTTAATTTTAGGTGATTTTAATGTTCTTAGCTTCAATGATCCCTATGCTTCAGATGCTAAATTCAGATTAGTTAGTAATATGATTAATTTTATTATTTACAGTTACTAATTCTAATGAAAGACTTCTCCGATTTAGTTCTGTCTAATACTAATTGTCAAGTAACCCGAGATAATGTACCGTTGGTGAAAGAAGACATCCACCATCCCGCATTAAATATCAGTATACAGAACAACATTTCTCGTTGTTGTAATTTTTCCATAAATAATTCTAATAGAATATACAATTTTAGGAAAGCTGATTTCCCTAATCTCTACGAGGTACTTTTTGAAACCAATTGGACATTTTTATTTGTAGTGCAGGGGCGTATGTAATTCCGTGCGATTTTTTATGAAGGAATAGTATGACTATATGGGATGGATAGCTCATGAACCATACAATAACGTGTTATCAGGTGTTTTGCCCGATTTTGTGGCAGAGGGCCTGTATGACGTCATCATTTCAAGATGGCCGTCAAAATGGACGCTAATCTCTTATTTTATCATTAAATCGTTTATGGTTGGCTCTCTGCAAATTTAGCTAGGACCTTTTTGTTCCTAATAAAATAGGGAACAAAAAAGGTTATTAGGTACAATTTTTTTGATAGCTGTTACCGTTTCTGAGATATACTTACTTGGTAACAATGAAAATATGTAATACTCCATTTGATTTTTCTAGGAAACACAATAATTATTATATAACTGGTATATTATTATTTTTAATACATAAACACATTATTTTTTAATTAACACGTAAATATCTTGTTTAGAGAAAGTTCCGCAGGTCATCCTCCGAGTACAAGGGCTCTTTTTCATTGTCTGCAAAGTCATTGTTGTCGCAGATCTCTTCATCGCCACCACACTTACACATTTTTGTGCACCTTAAAGACTGTGCTATCACTAGATTCAGTTACCTGTATGGTGCGCATGGTATCGAACTCATTGTAGGAGAATACTGGTTACCAGACTTCTCGCATCCAAATTGTGACGGTTCTGGAAGGTTTGGGTGTTGTTTATCAGCACTGCGCCACTTCAACACTTGGTAATGTACCCATACGTAGGTTTTCACTTAGCACATCTTTTTTTGTGAACAGCCACCAGCGCAATTCACTAATGTCTTATATTCTTTTATTTCATACTGTCTGGTAAATTCAGTTTTCCGGCGCCATTTTGAGTCCGGAAAGTGAGCTATTACGGTATCAGAGCCGGAAAGTGTTGCCAAGCAACACTTTCCGGACTGTTATTTTATGCACCCAATCAGAGCCCGCAAAAGTGTAACCAAGCCACACCTACCGGCTTTGACACAGTAATGTCACATGTTGACGTTTTGAAAAAGTGTCACATGTAAAAATTAAAAAATCAAATTGTTTATAGTATGAAATAAAATACATAACGACATTCGTCCGTGAACTCTTTTTACAGTACTCGTTTCGAGTTTCAAGACTGGGCTCCTTTCGTCGCCTCGTCTTTAAACATCTCACTCGTACTGTAAAATATGAGTTCCCGGACTTGTGACGTTAATTACTATTCCCGGACAAGTAAACCTGACAAATGAATTGCTCGAGTAGTATATAATACCTTAAAAACGGTTAATTTTAGCGACATTTAAATTGTATAGGTACCTTTTCTTCATCAAAAATATAATGTATAGGTTTGTTTTTTCAATTAAATCTGCCATAACTAAGTAGGTATAAGATATGTGATATATCTAAGGTAACATTCTTTTAGGAGCTACATTAAAATCAAGGACGGATTATTGTTTTCTATATTAAAAAGTTGGTGTCCCTAATTTTTTTATGAATATTTTGAAAACATTAGAAATTGCAGAAGCAAAGGGAAATTTTTGACGTTACAGAATTAATAGGTATTGCTTGTACATACTCAGATTACTCAGTCTTACCTCCCTCATCTTTAAAAACTTTTCCGACGCCACTGGAGTAGTCCTCGACTTTCTGGAAGGTTAAAGATGCGATTAGTATACTCATATACCTCAGTAGATAACTGAGTTAATTTCAAGATCATCTGTTTTTGTTGTGAAAACATAATATTGTATTATACATGACGTCAGATTATTGTATTTCCGAAATTGGCTACTTTATATATGTCTATAAACTGGTAGCTATCATTACATTCGTTTAATAGCTACATTGAAATAGAGGGCGGGTTATTGTTTCCCATATCAAAAAAGTTAGTTTCGCAATTTTCTTATGAATATTTCGAAATTACAGATGAAAATTAAAATTAAAATCTATCTCCTTTAATATTAACTTTTGGACTAAGATAATCCTGGGTAATCATAATATTGTGACCTCAAGAATCTACTTACTGCTGTGTCCCATTACTTAAATATAGTAAGGTAAAATATGCATTAATTAGTCATTACATATATCTTTAGACATACCATCTTAGATTATTTATCAGGAATTTACCCTGTTGGGCCCTACTTCTTACCCCACTGAGCTATTCGTAAAAATATTGAACTTATGATCATAAGAATACTTAATAGGTATTAGCTATAATGATAGAAACTCCCTGTTAATCACTATTTTTATTTATGTATATGATTTTAAACCTCTTGGAACAATTCGATATTATGGAAACTATTTTTTAAATTAATAAATAACTATTCTAGCTAGAATAATTTGTTGGAAGATATAAGAGCATTTCATGCTAATTCAAGTATACTACATATTTTTACGTATAACTTGTTTGGAATTTTATATATTAAATATGCCTTTACTCAAATTCGATAATGTTTGGATTATAAGCCAATATTTTCTTAAAATTATCCGATATGCCTAGCAAATCAAAATATTTATACTCACAAAAGGGGTTTGCTTATCAGTAATGCACACGTTCTGCAATTTTAGATAGTATTTACTACCGTCTGCAGTATTAAAGATTTTTATGAAAATCGCAACAACAATTTAATAGAAGTGGAAATATTATACAAAGCCAATTAGGACAATTCCTAAATAATTTTGTATTATTATTATTTATAGATTTAACATAAGTACATAAATATATTTAAATGTTTAATAATTTCTAAGTTGATCGCGAAATGGAACTTTTGCATTGATCATTGGATGAAAGCTAACAATTTATTTTTTGTTTGTCCGTATTAGGAAATAGTCAGCAACTTGAATAATGTTAATTGCACTTCCACCAGAATAACAGGTAAAAGTAGTAATGTGTTAAACATAGTATTATTTATTATTTACAGAATAATTTGGCAACGAAAAGCAGATTTTATGAGTCCAACAAAAAGTCGTATTAATAAGTACAAATTTTTCTAAAAACTAATCCGCGTAGTTTATATAGTTTTGGCTGAAACTCCAGCTACGACATTAATTTCGCATTCATAGAAAACGTATTTTGACGAAAACATTGGACTGACAGAACGAGGACGAATGAAATGAAAAGCACTAGGTTTAAACTTGGTAATGGGAAAATTTATTTTATGGAGCTCTTATTAGCAGTGGCGTAACGAAGTCGCAACAGAATATAATTTACATAATAAAAGAGAAGCCAAAAATGTGGAATGTTTAATTTGAAATCGATAACGTAATTAATAATAGTGGATATTAGTTCGGAAGTGTCAAATTAAAGAATAATAGGTAATTAAATATTTCTAGACAATTCTGCTAAAATTTATATACGTATTATAAACTAATAAAAACAATAAAATGACACTAACACTAAAATTATACCAATGTAGCTAGGGCGAAATGGTATATTTATCTCACCAATACTTATATTCAACTGCGCGCATGGAGCGTTCAATTCACTTGTTCGCTTCGTAGCTGTGGTTATGGGTAGGCTGTTCCAATCCGCTCCTTGAACGCCTTTCTAGTCGGTTCTCTAATGCATTTCTAAGGACTTCGCGTGACGTAACACATCTCGATAGTCCCAGAATTCTTTCGATACTTCGAACTTGTTCTAGAACCCGCCCACAGATAAGGTGTTTCGTTACGATGCGTACCAAATGTCAAATAGTAATGTTGTGTTAACTCAATAATCTAGTTTACGTATAAATGCGAATTGTGCGTTGTATAATTTACTCTTTTCGTGTTTACAAAATAAATTACTAGCTATTGTATCAAATCTGTATGAAAAGCAGGGTATTGGCCATATGAAAAAAACAATCATGTTACTAACTCATCATCTATAATAAATGAACAAACATTTTATCATTTGAAGTTTGAAGGGTATTAATAAGTTTTTAAAAACAAAGATTGGTTTTAATTTCTATTACACTGATATTTAGGTATTAATTCCTCAATTTTCTGCTTACAAGTTGGTATGTAGTTGATCTTAGAGCTTCTTCGTCTACTTCTTCTTCTTCCTCTTACTCTCCTCCTCCTCCTCCTCCTCCTCCTTCTTCTTCTTCTTTTTCATTGTGTTTCTCTCTAAGCATGTGTTTATCACTGGATGTCTCCACTCTCAAATATACAGGGTGTAAATTAATGTCATGCAGATATTTCAGGGGGTGATAGTACTCGGCAAAATAAGAAAAAAATGTTAATATACACATAATCAAAAACGCGCCATTTTCGATATACAGGGTTGCGAAGTTTCCAATTTTTTTTTCGTATTTTGCGTTTTTCTCCCGTATGTTTTGAGATAATTATTTGAAATTTACTATAGCTACTGTCTTTTCGAATCTCTACAATAAAATGTCAAAATCATCAGTTTCAGTATCCAGGGTGTTACATTTCTTTGGGTTACCGACCATTTTACCTTCCGGAACTTTTTTTGGAGCACCCTGTATAAATTTTTATATCTTACTTGAATCCCGTGTTCTTTTCTCCAGCTTTTTGGTTTTTCCATTATTCCCGTATCTGTCACCGTTTTTGAGTTATTTGAAAGAATAGCGATCAATACACACCAAGTGTAGTCAAAATAATTTTCTCTTTGTTTTTTTTTTGTAACACCCTGTATACTGCAACTGATCATTTTGACATTTTATTGCAGAGATTCTAAAAGCTAGTAGCTATACCAAATTTCAAATAATTACCTCAAAACGCAAAATATAAAAAAAAAATTGAAACATCGCCACCATGTATATAGAAAATGGCCCGTTTTTGATCATGCGTATATTAACATTTTTTTCTTATTTTGTTGAGTTCTATCACCCCCTGAAATATCTGCATGACATTAATTTACACCCTGTATAAAGCTTTCCACCTGCTCAACAATTTTGCCTACTAGCTCCAGTTTGCATCTGATGGATTCCTTGATAGTCACTAAGGTTTTTGTTTTTTCAACTGATATTTACATATTGTACTCATGTTGTCCGGTCCATCCTGTAATCCCCTAGTTATCGCGTCTCTTGTATTAAATGGTCCATAATTAGATTGAATAAGGATAGGTTTAACAAGTTTTATGCCTTATGTTACGGGCACTTCCTCTGTAAGTTGATGATTTACTTTTGTTTTGCTCTACCTGTGTTAATGTTTTTTATAATATTTATAATAGTGCTAGGGGTATTTTGCTTATGTAGTTGTTCCATAACGTCATTAAGCAGAACTATGTCGAAAGCTTTATTAAGATCGACGAAATATATGTATGTCTACAGGGCATGCAAATTCTCTTGATTTTTCCACTGTTTGTCGCAAAATGGAGGTTATTTGGCCTAAAGCCTTGTTCTCCTTACGAGTTTTCTATTATACCGTATGTCCCCGGATTGACTTTACAAGAGGGAAAACTTTCTTATTTTTTATTTTATAAAAAATGACAAAGGAACAAAAATTTTTGCTCGACTCAAAATGCCCAATTCTGTAATTAAAAGTAAAATATTGATACAGTCGCTTCTTAATATTAAAATAATAACGCACGATTGTAGATATAATATTCTACTTTAAACTAGTGGGCACTGAAAAGTTGACACCGCAAAAATTTATTTGTTACGATTTGCTTTAGTAGTTGATCTGTTAAGTACTACCTATTTTAGCAGGAAAAATGTTAACGTTAGACCAAAAGACTTATTTAATTCAATGTTAGAATTGAATTATGTGTTCAAAACGGTGGCGACTTGATTGAATAAACCCGTTCAAATGATGAATGTGATTAATTTAGAATAAATGTGAACAACATTTGCTTTTTTCATTATGTTATTTTTTAATATTAAGAGGCGACTGTATCAATATTTTACTTTTAATTACAGAATTGGGCATTTCAAGTCGAGCAAAAATTGTTGTTCCTTTGTCATTTTTTCATAAAATAAAAAATAAAAAAGTTTTCCCTCTCGTAAGGTCAATCCGGGGACATACAGTCTATTGTAATGTAGTTGATGTCCCACGTTAATGGGTACCATACAAATGTAGTGTTGTTTCCTGTGGTATTAAAATAATTATTATTACTTGATATCAACCTTGAACTTGAAAATAAAATAAGCTAAATAAATATTATGTTATCGTGTAAAGTGTCATAATGAATCTCAGGGTAAGGATTAATATGAAGTGTGTGGAAATACGAAATATAATTAATAACTTACTAACTAAAATATACGTATCTCCTGCAAAATTAAACGACACAATCTAAAGTTTAAAATTGAAATACACTACTTCATTAAAATTAAAAATGAAAATAAAAGTAATTAGATGGCTATGTGGATTATATAAGTTCAAAATTTTGAACATTACGCATGAATTGATAACAAATACTCAAAAACTTGAAAATCAGATTTCATTATTATTTTAACAATTATTTTTAAAATGATTTCAAAATTAACTAACTTTATTAATGTTCATCTTCTGGTTTAAATTCTTCTGGAGATCCAAGTAATACCAAAGCATCAAGAACTTCCTTCTCTGCTGCCCGGAAAGCTTCCCAAAAAGATAATTTGCCGTTATTCTTGAAGCACCCAGTAATATTACAGCCCGAAAGTGTACGAAGAGCTAACAATGCCTTAACTTTTGTTGGTCCTATACTGGAATAAACAAGATTGATATCAATAAATCGTCTACTAGCACCAACGCCAGTGATAAACATGCTGTCTTTTGGGAGAAGTTGCGACCACCACAGTGAAAGAATAAAAACATCAGTATCTGGTGAATATACAGGGTTTGTCAAAAAGTGCGGATCATATGGGACTTTTTGTTATTAAAGTATTTATTTAAAAAATCAATACGACGTAGGTTTGTGCTTGTCTAAGGGCTAAAAAAAGTGTACACAGATTTGGTCAAATGACATTCTGTACCTGTCAAATTTGACACTTTTTGAAAAGAATCTTCAGAAGTGGCCCCATTTATGATTTTTTCGAAAGATAAGTATAAGTATACTACAAAATTCTTGCGAAATTTTTTTCATTGAAATCTGATGAAACTCGCTTGTTATGATACTTTTAATGTTTTTAGTAAAAATATCGAAAATGATGATTCAATTCAATTCCGCGAATTTTCAAAAGGAAAATAGTTTTTTGCAAACAGTATTTTTTCAAGAGAGTCCAGGTGCGCAAATATTTATCAAAATAAGTTGATTTCACACGTTTCGTCAGATTTCAATGAAAAAAATGAGAATTTTGTAGTACTACTTGGGAAATTCAAAAAATTGAGTAAAAAATAATAAGTCCGAAAATTTGCAAACCGACATAAAATGCCACTCTAAACAACTTTTTCAAATGAAATATTTCAAAAAAATCATAAATAGGGCCACTTCTGAAGATTTTTTTTTAAATAGTGTCAAATTTGACAGGTACAGAATTCATTTGACCAAATCTGTGTGCACCTTTTTTAGACCTTAGACAAGCACAAACCAACACCGTATTGATTGTTTTAATAAACACTTTAAAAAAAAAAGTCCCATATGACCCGGACTTTTTGACAAACTCTGTATGTGCGGGGTAGTAGATGTACAATGAGTGAAGAATAATTTTTCTATCGGCTTCTTCTTGCGTGTTTTGAAGTTCTCTAACATAATTTCCATCTGATGACCTTGCCTCATTCCTCCAACTAACTATCAGTTTTTTTCTAATCCTCTGTGAATGCAATACGGCTTTATTTGCGAGATATGCTGTTAATTCAACCTTAGTTTTAGAATGAGATTTTTTTCCTCGTGGGGTTCTCTAGGTAAGTATCAAATACTAAGTGAGTTTCGTCGTACTTCAGCAAGAATTATTTTCTTCCGACGGGTTAAAATTTCCATCCAGCAACTCTTCACCCGAAGATTCTTGATAATCAATCAATGAAAAGACTTGTGCCATCATCCAAAGCAGGTAGTACATTTATTCTTCGCAGTACAGTCTGCTGTCTGATTTATGACTGGATTTTGTGGTCTACATCCTTTCGGAAGGTTGCCTGAAATAACTTCAGACAGAGACTGAGGAATGTTTGATAGTGAAAGAAGTGATGATGATCCTGATATTTCAATTGGAGTTTGCTCATCTGACTTCTCCTTCTCCTGATATGCCACCATAACTGTGCCATGCGATGTTCCATGTGGAGTATCTTCCAGAAAATCGATGTTGTCCACAGCACAATACACAAATCTCCCTCGAGCCAACTCTGAGGGAATATAAAATCCTCGATACTCATTCATTCGTTTTATAACCTCCATTGCTATCTGTGTCTCAAACCGAAGGATTTTGGCATATTCTATAGAAGCACCAATGCTGTGTAAAAATTGGATGATAAATTTGCGGCGGGTTGCAGTATGCATTGTGAGCCCAACTGCCACTTGCAAGGGCAGTTCGCGAGTATTCCAAATGGTGGCAGCGGTTGTTTTGGAAGCTTGACGAGGTGAAAGTATTCCATACGTAAGCATTTGCGACAGTTTAAGAGCTCTGCTTGTTACAGCAGTATCGCGGTTTTCTGAAGAACTTTTCATATCTTCCAGCCCTTGGGAGCACCACCTGTAGAAAACACCAACTTTCTTTGGAACAACTACACCCACATTCACATCTTCAAAACTTCCAGTGAATTTCCAATATTCGCAGTTTAGCATAGCTGTTCGTAAAATCCGTGCTGCTTCAAGAAGGGTTTTCACATTATTGTTCTTCTGCATAACTCAGTGCAATATCTGCTGTTACTTTGAGTGATACTCGTTGTGGTTCGTTGAGCCTCTTCGGATTGCTGAACTAAATACCAATACATTCAAGCCCTTCTTCTACAGTGACCGGCAAAAAGTTCGCAACATATGGGAAAAATTTTTATTATTAGAGTATCGAAAAAACTTTTTTGGGGAATCGGTTCTGCATGTCCGGTAACCTAAAAATCGAATTTGAGATATGTCACGTGACCACTGGTATGGTGGCAAATTTAAAAAAAACACTTTGAAGTCGCAAAAAGTCGGGTTAGATGAAAAAATATCGAAGAAAATTATTTGAAAAAGTTGCTTAGAATTGAATTTTAAGCCCATATGCAAAATTTCAAGCATTTATTTAAAAAAGTTGAAAATCGCAATTTTTTGTGAATATTTTTTTATTTCTTTACAGATCCCCAATTTTTTCAATTTAAGTAGCTTGATTGAAGTAAAACCTATGTACCTGGATAACAGTGGAAGAACTTTCTTAATTTCTCCATAATTGACAGACCTAAACCTAAACTCACTGTTGCAATGGTTTAGATCTAAAAGCTGTTTCAAAAGTTTAGAAATATTTTTATTCTGGAGCACTTAGAAAAGACCATTTTTCTTGGTAATAATCAAGTTTCACCGGCTAACTGTGAATAAACTGCCCCGAAATATTACAGAAAGAAAAAGAAAAATTATGCAAGAAAGGTGGTTTTTAGTTTATTGGCTATTTTATTCTTCTTTATTTTATAAATTGATGAACTTTGACCATAAGGAAGAAAATTGAGCTTTTATATGTGTTCTAGCATAAAAATATTCGTAAAAGTATTCTATAGCTGTTAGATCAAAATCATTGCAACAGCGAGCGTTCTAGCGAAAACCTAGTTTTTAGACTTAGGTCTGTCAATTATGGAAAAATTGAGAAAGTTCTTCCACTGTTATCCAGGTACATATGTTTCACTTCAATCAAGCTATTTAAAAGGAAAAAATTGGTTATTTGTAAAGAAATAAAAAAATATTCACGAAAAATTGCGATTTTCAACTTTTTTAAATAGATGCTTGAAATTTTGCATATGGGCTTAAAATTCAATTCTAAGCAACTTTTTCCAATAATTTTCTTCGATAGTTTTTCATCTAACCCGACTTTTTGCGACTTCACCGTGATTTTTTTAAATTTGCCGCCATACCAGTGGTCATGTGACATATCTCAAATTCGATTTTTAGGTTACTGGACATACAGAACCGATCCATCAGAAAAGTTTTTGCGATACTCCAATAAAAAAATTTTTCCCATATGTTGCGAACTTTTTGCCTGTCACTGTATAAAACTTTTGATTTATTTTCGAGATTTTTATGTCTCCTTTTAAACCATTTTCATTTGCAATTTTTCTGCAAAAGATCACAATTTCTCCCATTGCTGTTACATCGCCTTCAAGGAGAAAATCACTGAGAGAGGATAAAAATTCTGCATTTGTTGCTTGATAAGCCGGTGATTTAGAATTATTTTCTTTTGACGTAGGCTTAGATTGTAAGTCATTCACCACGTGCGTGTTCCAACATACTTTGTGATATGTAATATCTTTTGTATGAGGGCCTCCGGGATCTGTACAATCACTAAGACGAATTTTTAACACTTCACTCACAGACTGTTCTACTGCGCTCTTCAAGCGGATGCCTGCTGAATCGGTTGCTACCAAGTGTAACTGGCTCTTTTATTCCCTTCTTTTTGCAAAATAAAAATTTTTCCTATCGTATATTGGCATTACGGATCTTGTAGTGTAGCTTCATTCTATATCTTTTCCTTCGTGACTTGAAGTAGATGGCTTTGGGTTATGTAACTCTTCTTTATAAAGTCTTTCACTTCTATCCATGTTAGCTTTATGGGTACATTTCTTAGAGCAGTCAGAATGCCATGATGCTTTTTTATTCTTAAGCTCTGCAGACGATATGTCACGTATTTACATATTCGATGTCATTCCATTTTGCTCTCCTCTTAACACTTCCTAACACCTTTTTGTCACATTTTGGATTAACCAGGGGAGATTTCTTCGTTTCTTGACATAAAATGCAATATGAGAAGTCTATTAACTTTTTTTTCTTGTGTGTTGATGATGGAAGTTTAACTTTGAAACTACTTTCAATATCTGGAAGCATTGACATTTTGGTAATCTGATTTCTCTTTAATTCTCCAAGTCAAATTTCTATCTTCGGTATTTTTGCACTACTTCAATATTTGTAAGTGATACGTATTTCTATTTCAGAACCTACATTAAAAAAATAAACTAGACAAAAAAAATTAGAACAGAAATTTCATTTGAATGAACAACGACAGAGAAAACTAAAAACACGATTATATCTTAGAAACAGTAACAGATATTAAAAAAATTGTAATAACCTTTTGTGTTCCTTATTTTATTAGGAACAAAAACGGTCCGAGCTAAATTTGCATAGAGCCAACCATAAACAAGTCAAAGATAAAAAAAGCATTAACGTCTATTTTACCGGCCATCTTGAAATTATGACATCATAGAGGCCCTCTGCCACAAAATCGGGCAAAACACCTGGTAATACGTTATTGTATGGTTCATGAGCTATCCATCCCATATAGTCAAACTATTCCTTCATAAAAAATCCCACGGACTAGGAGATGATTACTTATGCCCCTGCACATGCTGCTTGTGAAGAGTTTGATAATCTCCTTTATTCATTATTTGATCGTTACGTTCCCTGTCGAAATACCAGGCCATATAGTTATTCACAATGGTATACCAACGAAATAATTAAAAATATTAAACTTAAGCAAATTTACTTTAAAATATTTAAGAGAAATAAGTCTCAAGCGGCGTCTGACGACTTTCGTCGTTTGCGCTCACTATTAAAACACAGATTTCTACAGCTTACAAAAATTATCTGAATACCATGGTACAATCTATTAGTGTCGATTCCAAACAATTTTAGTCGTTTATCCAATCTAAAAAAAGGTACCACTCGTATACCTGCTCAAATGCATACAGATAATAATTGTTTGAATACACCTGATGCAATCGTTAACGCGTTTGCTGACTATTTTAAAAGCGTCTATTTACCTTCATCTGTCTCAAGTTTTGATAGTGGAGATATCTCTAATAATTTCGATATGGCCTCCTCTGTTGACATTTCTAATGTTTCATAAGAAGAAGTTTTAAAATCTACCCTCAAACTAAAAAATAAGCTAACCGCTGGTTCAGATCAAAGATTGTGCTCGAGTATTGGCTAAACGATTAACTGTTATATTTAATATCTCTTTAAAAATAAGTACATTTCCAGATATTTGCAAAACAGCCCGTGTTTGCCCTGTTCATAAATCTAGTGATCCAAGCCTGATAACGAACTATCGACCCATCACCATTTTATCTAATTTTGCGAAGATTTTTAAAACGACCCTTCGCTCTCGTATTTATCCTCAAATTCAGAATCATATTTCACATTATCAGCATGGATTTATGAAAAACAGCTCTACGGTTTCTAACTTAGTCCATTTTACCTAGTATCTCTCTGAGGCGCTTGTTTCACAAAAACAGGTTGATGTCATATACAGGGTGTCTCTAAAAGGTCTGTACAGAACACTAGCACAAATTCCCGAGGCTAAAATATGAGGATCTAGCCCAATTTACCTTAGTCCAAAAGTTGATAGTTTCCGAAATACAGGTTGTCAAAGTTATTATTTTTTAAACTTTTTTGTAAATATTTATCTCAATAATAGCATGATTTGCACGAAATTTGGTACTTAGGGGGTTTTTTAGGATCAGAAATAGAGATCGGATCACAGTTTCGATGTAGATTGCAGAGGGCGCCACCAGCAGCACTTCGCCTACATCTAAAGCTTCATAACTTTGTTGTGTCTCGGTATATTAAATTTCTGGTATTTAAATGTTTTATTGCGTACTGAAACTTGTCGTAGCAACGAATTGACAATGATAAGTATTGTCATTAGTTACAAAAGCGTATTGTCAAACGATTCAATCTGACAAACCATTATCGGTTAATTTTAAAATTTCTCATTTAATTCTTTTTTTTGATACCCTGTATTTCGGAAACTATCAACTTTTGGACCAAGGTAAATTGGGCTAGATCCTCATATTTTAGCCTCGGGAATTTGTGCTAGCGTTTTGTACAGACCTTTTAGAGACACCCTGTGTACAGATTTTTCTAAAGCCTTCGGCAAAATTGATTATACTATTCTAATTGAAAAATTGAATGCATTTGGGTTTAGCAACTCTTTATTATCTTTTTTCTCGTCATATCTGAACAATCGAATACAGTTTGTTACCTACAACAATTACAACAAACTGTAATTATTTTATAGTGACATCTGGGGTTCCTCAAGGATCCAATCTGGATCCACTGTTATTTGTCCTTTTTATCAAGAAACCATCAGGAAAGCAACTGTTTTCAGAGAGGTATACTGAAAAATCTTTTCCATTATAAACACAATAGATGACTGTAAAAATCTTCAGTTACTGATGAATACTGTACATGAATGGTGTTGTTCTAATAACCTTCTGCTTAACGTTTTAAAATGTAAAGTTGTGACTTGCTCACGTAGAAATTACCCATTTATATACCCCTATCAATGCGAGTCCAATATGCTGGATCGTTTCAGTTCCACAAATGATTTGGCAGTTAAGTTTGATAGTAAATTAAGTTTCACATAGCATATTGATACTATTGGTCAGTCAGCTATGAAAATGTTGGGGTTCATTATTCGCATCAGCAGAGATTTTACAAATACTCGAACACTTACATTACTGAACTTAACATTCGTTCGTCCTAAATTGGAATATTGCTCCGCCGTGTGGTCTCCTTATTACGAATACCAGAAGCAGCGTTTAGAATCTGTTCAAAGAAGGTTTCTAAAGTATCTTTCTTTCCGAATTGATGGTATTTATTCTGATATTGGGATTGGTCATAATATATTGTTATCTAGATTTCAGTTTCAATCCCTCGAATCTAGACGAATACTTACTGGACTTACATTTCTTTACAAATTAATTAATAACGAAATAGATATTACAGATCTTCTTTCACAAATTCAATTTCATGTAGGTACCTAGAGTTTCTTCCGGAAATGCAATATTGTTCTATTGTCTTACAGCGCGTACTAGTATAATGTTGAAATCTCCGATATACGCCAGTGCCGAAATTATAACACATTTGGTTGATATAAATCACTCTTCGCTGAAGCAATTAAAGCAGATAATATTACAATTTTGTTCGTTTTTAATTTGAAGCAGTACATAATTATGTATAGCATCTTGCAATTTAAGTTTAGTTATTTATACGTGTTGCTTAGTTACAATGTATAAACAAAGTACTATATACTTATTGTTAAATAGACATAGGTATTTCTTGTTCTGTAATTGGATTTATATCTGGTGGGCAAGTACAATTATTATCAATATTATTATATCTGTAATATTGAAAATAATTAATATTGTTGGGATTTTCGCCTAAAAACCGTTACTTTGCAACTATGCCCAATCTCTTGTGAAAGTATTCGGTATTAATAAAATTAAGTAAATTATGTAATAAATTAATTAAATTATATTCCATATCCTTGAAATTAATTAAAAAGCTTTTATTACTCAGCAACAATCTAGGTGTATTAAACAGCAAAATTTTTAATATTTGTATTTGTATTTTTTAAACTGATAGAATATTTGAACCTTGATTATAATGTTATTTTGCTACAATATCCTGGATCCTGACAAATTATATCCAATTTTCTCGTTCCCACTTTTTTTTCTAATGAATAGGTACACACATAGTTTTTAAATAATAAAAACTAGGAAACCTTTGGAAATAAATTATTAATTCCGCTAAAATACAATAAAAGCCGACAATTATTTCACCTTAAAGTTTCACATTCGTTTTTTTATCATACAAGTAACAAAATGCGCATTTTAATCAATCTACTTGATTTTACAATTAAGCTTTTCCGGGGCCGACCGTCTAAAAACTTTCTTATTGTGTAGTAATTTATTTTTGTATTCCTCTTAATTCGGCGGAGCAAGAATTAATTACTTGCGTAATAGCAGTACGTTTGGATTCAATCACACAATTACTTAGCGGCGCTGCTTGAAATAATAATGCATTTTGGATATACATACATACACATAAATATAACGCGGTAATTTTGCTACTGTAGTACTAATGGTCATTTTCTAGGTTATTTTAGAGAAAAGTCTAAAATGGACGTTTCTATAAATTCATGCCATAGTTCTATATTCAAAATCAAACATACTAATGATAATTTCAAATTTCAAACTAGGGTGCCCTGACGTTGGGCACAATCTTTAAATGTAAGATATTATAAAATCAAAATAAGTACCTTGGTCCTCATTTAAAAGGTCAGAAGGTGTAGGCAAACTTATCGTCGAAGGAAGCAGGAATTCTGGAAAAAATCGCCCCAAAATTATTCGTTTATTCTATTTCATCGTGTGAAAGGCTTTTACTGTACTGTAAGTTACCATAATTTACGTGTTTCTAGAAATTGCAATTTTAATCCATGCAAAATCCGTTTCGCCGCATGTATTAGTGCCCGCGCTCTTGTGCAGCGTTCTACCGCGCGGTCCTGCTTAAACGCGGGCAAACGCAGCATGCAGCGTTTGCCCGCACGGTTGCCTGGAATTCATGGTGTTTAGGTGCTTTTTTAATAACAAAAAAATAAGTGGAACTGAGAAGTTGGGTGAAATAGTGCGTGTACATAGCGTACTATATGATTTGTCACACCCTGAGTACTTAACACTGTCCGTGCCCAACCTCCTATATGCCATAGCTTCACGCATTTTATAAAAACGACAAGCGCAACCTTATCTCTGGATTTCATCATCTTCGTCAAGTAACAATGCTAATAAAGTAGCTTCCTCTTCTACTTCGTCCATCACGTCAATTTTAATGATACGGAAAATACAGATGCTAACATGCTGAGAATTAGTAGTGATCGCCTCATACAGACCGCGTGAGTATGCGGACACGTGTTCGCCATCGTAACCGCCACGCCTGGTTACGACTTAATCACGGGTCAAGTCCTTAAAGAACTACCCGAGAAAGGCTTTATATATATTACCTACTTATATAACGCAATTTTAAGATTAAGATACTTCCCAGAGCAATGGAAGGTTGCCACAATTATAATGATTCCTAAACCTGGCAAACCAGAAGTTGAACTAACATCCTTTAGGCCAATTAGCCTTCTACCGATATTATCCAAAGTAATTGAAAAATTGCTGTTACAAAAAATAACACCAATACTTGCAGAGAAAAATATCATACCTAATCATCAGTTTGGTTTTCGCAAACATCATGCTACTGTTGAGCAAGTTCATAGAGTAACGGATAAAATTATAAAAGACTTTCAAGAGAGGAAGTATTGTTCAGCTGTGTTTGTAGATATTGTGCAAGCTTTTGATAAAGTTTGGCATGATGGATTAGTATTTAAAATAAAACATGCCCTGTCCTCTGACCTATATAAAATTTTAAAATCATATCTCACCAGTAGGCACTTCCTCGTTAAATATGAAGACTCACAAACACCCTTGTTTCCTATTAATGCAGGCGTTCCCCAGGAAAGTGTACTGGGGCCGTTTTTATACCTTATATTTACTGCGGACTTACCCACTACACCCAGTACTACAGTCGCCACATTTGCTGATGATACAGCGATATTATCGTCACATACCGATCCCACTATTGCATCAAATTATCTACACGCTCATATTAGAATTATGGTTTAATAAGTGGCGCATACATATTAATGAAACTAAATCGGTTCATGTAACATTCACGATAAGAAGAGGCACCTGCCCGCCCGTAGTGATAAATAGCAAACAAATACCACAAGAAGATAATGTCAAGTATCTGGGGATGCATTTGGATAGGAGACTGACGTGGAAAAAACACATTTTCACGAAAAGGAAGCAGATGGGTTTAAAATTTCAGAAAATGTATTGGCTCTTGGGGCGATGTTCGCAGCTTTCACTAGAAAATAAAATACTGCTTTACAAAACGATCATCAAGCCAATATGGACATATGGCATCCAGCTATGGGGAACAGCTAGTAAATCAAACGTTGAGATATTAAGGCGTTTCCAGTCAAAGGTATTGAGATCTATAGCCAACGCTCCCTGGTTTGTTCCGAATGAAAGAATACGCCAGGACCTAGGTATTACAACAATAAATGAAGAGATTCAAAAGTGTAGTGTTCGATACCGCGACCGGCTCAGTGCTCACCCAAACATACTTGTGGAGTGCCTTATGGACAGTGATGACGAAGAGCCTAGGCTCAAAAGATTAAAACCTTCGGATTTGCCAATCCGCTTCGTATAAATCTAAATGTAGTAACAGTGTTAGTATATTAATATTCTTGTCCCTATGCTAAATCAAAATTGTTTAAATTTCTACATATAAGAAAATGTTCATTGGAATATTTTCAACATGTCAATAGTTTTAATTTTAAAAGTTAAACTAGTTACTGAATGTCACCATGTGACAGATTGTAAAGTTATCAATAAACTAAAAAAAAAGGTTGCATTTCAATCAAGCTATTTACGAGGAAAAAATTGGGTATTTGGAAATTAATAAAAAAAGTTTTTTTGATACTCTAACAATAAAAATTGTTCCCATATGTTGCGGACTTTTTGCCGGTCACTGTATAACATTTAATATATTCAACAAGTTATACAGAAATGATAGATATTATAAATTAATATTGCGCTTTGTTAAGTTTTTAAATAAATCAATCATTTAAATCTATGTTTTTGGAAAACTCTCGTTCAGTATTTAATACTGCCAAATCAGACAGCCTCGTCTCAGTCATTGTAGACCTTAAATATGACTTTAATTTTTTGCGCCCCACACCAGACAATTTCTTGCCTTTCTCTGTGTTTATAGGTACAGGTATTAATTACTATCGCTAATCTTTGGGTATTGCTTTTTTGCATTACAGCTACTCCACTGGGAAGGTTAAATTCGCGGCGCAAGTTACTAGTAGTAGTAAGTTAACTAACAATAATAGCCTGACGCCCCTGACTGTTTAGGTTAGGTTAGGTAGGTAAACAACAAGGCCCGCTGAATTAATATTGCATATAAGGTCGCAATTAGAAAGGACGATAGCGCCATTTGAGGTGAACTATATATTTCTCCCTTAAAAAATGTATAGTGCACCGCAAATGGCGCCATCGTCCTTTCTAATTGCGTCTTGGCTAAACTAAGTGGGCAGGCCTTATATGCAATATTATTCAGCGGGCCTTGGGTAAACAAGGTGTAGTCGTGCAAGGGTACAATAGACGGCGCGCGGTAAAAAAATTACCCGCGTTTTTAAAAATTCTGACGCTTTTTTTTAAACATAGCGACTAGATTAGACGACAAAAAGGCGCCGAAGACGTGAGGCACCGGGTTTTGAAACCCACTAAACCCCCTTAATATACGCCACTGACCGTTTTAGTCTGCGGCACATCGAAATTGCTAAGCTAGTAAATCAGAAACATTTTTTGGGTTATAGTACTCTTGATTGAAAAAGAAAATTTAGAGTTTTCCAAAAAATTGGGAAAGTTGGATATTCAGATTTAGAATTATCTCCAGATTCCAAAAATATAAAAATATACTGGATGCTCCATTTAACTATAGAAAATTGAGATCCTTTCCAGCGAAACCCGAAGGGTTACTAAATTGCTTTGTAGTTCCAAAAGCCACATTTTTCTTTTGTATTCATCCTTGTACTCGTAAGTTTTATTTTTCAACTTCAAAAAATAATTTAAAAAAAAGCGACTCTAATTTCGTCCACACTCTGTATATTAGAATTTTATGGCTGGCGTTCTCCTGCTTCCACTGATTCAAGTCTCTATGCATGTGCAATATATGCATCATCTCTGCTCGGCCTTCCTCGTTTCCTTCTTTCGATGGGGATATATTTGTTATCTGATTTATTTCCACCTTTTATTGCTATATATCGTTTTATTTATTGGATGTTTTATTTAGCTTTCTTAAATTGTAACATCCGCTGCCAGTATGCTATCTTCTTTGTATTGCTTTTTTCCTTTTTAGAACCCAGTATTCTGCCCCATATGGAATCGTATTATTGTATTTGTGTATTTTTGTGTTTTATTGCGGTAATTTTTCTGCTCCATAAAACTGCGTTGACTTTTTGTATTATAGCCCTTGTCTAACTCAGTCGATTTAAGATTTCATTTCTTGTTACTTTTTAATATGCGAAAACTGACTGAGGTATATAAGTGGTTTACTACCTTTTACTTCAATATCCTACGATGATTCCCAAGGTTTGAATAGTTTCTTCTGACGTTTCAAATGATTCTGTTCTGCTTCGTCACACTGCTCTTTTAATTTCTGTGCCATAAAGCTCGCCTGTGTTCTGTGCTATTATTACTTCATCGTCTGCAAAATTATGAAAATATAGGCGTTGGTTTCTAATGGAGACCCTTAATTTTTCGAATTTCCTTCGCCTTTGGTTTAAAGTTTCTTTTAGAAATATTTTGAACAAGGTGAAGTCATTATTTTTCATATTTTTATAGTTACAGTATTAGTGTTCTATAAGTGTTTTTTTTATTATTTTTTATTTTGGGAAGTAATATGCTTTCCAAAAACACCTTTTGTCATTTTCAGGTCTAGGAATGGTAAATATACGAATCTATTCTTTGCTTTTTTCTATTCAATCAATTGTTGTATCACATAGATGAGATGACGTTTTAGCTCTAAATACCACCTATTGTATTGCCATTAAATTAAATGGGTATATGCTGACCTTAATAGAAGTACATTACAGCAGAAATTTAAAGCTTATCGCGATTGTTGTTTGTTTTAAATTTTGTTACACATTTTTGAGAACCGCTGGCTAATATGCATCTAAAAAACCTGTGATAGAAATTTGACTCTGCAAAAATAAATGAAACATTACACAATTATGTAATTTACAGGTTTCACTTTCCTCTCACATTTTTACAGAAGATGTTCAAATATCCCTCCATTAGATCCTACACAAAAACATAAGCGCACACAACACAAACACAATCTGTCTTTTAGAGCTGCTGCAGCATTCTGAAGAGCTTTCCCGGAAACTAAAATAACGTCAGTTAATTCGGTTGCTAAAAAGGCTGACCTTCCGTTCAAACTTTCGAAGAATACTGAGAGACATACTGACGTACGTAACATACCTGGACTCTCCTATCAATATAAACAAGAAAGGCGTTTGATAAATTTAGATTCCAGTGACCCCAAACCAATTTTTAAATTGATTTCTTTAATTTTTTCTGAGATTACCGTTTACTTGCGACACATGGTTTATTGAGTAAAGTTATTCTATTTGATATGCTCTACTTACCCTTAAAATTAATGACAATACTTTTGAATTACCCTGTATATTAATTGATGGAACAGCCTGTGTTTGCCCATTTTTATTTTTATCTGCAGTTACGAGTCTATTTTTTCTTGCTCTTATTTTATATTTTTTATAGCTTTATTTTCGTTTTTAATCACCTCTTGAGGCTACCTTATTGACTTAAATTTTGTAGTTGGCTGCAGCTACGCATATATTTGTATTTCTGTTGTTCTTTCTTCGTTGTCGTTTACACTGTTCTCTCTGAATCGGCCTATAGCCTTACCATATCATGCTTTTCTGTATCCCAGTTGACATCGCCTGCTACTGCTATTTGTTGATGTTTTACTTTTTCTGTTTTATCTTTCAGGGGCCCATAAATTCTTCTTTCTGTATAACTATAATTTGTTTGTTATAATTACTACTTCATATCCAAAGATATCATACCATGTGCCAAATATTATGTCCGATTTTTTTCCAAATATCTTCTTGAATAAAATTACCACTTCCAGTTTCGTGATTTATTCTATTTTTAGTCCACTCTAACAGCATTTTCTTATTCCATTAAATTATGTATCATGTTTCTGTTGCTTATAATGAGAATGTCTAAATCCAGCTTTTTAAAATCTCCTGTTTTCTGGATTTGTGTTAGTTTCTTTGCCACCCATATCATTTAGGGCTTCCTCTGAACAGGGTGGGGATTACAACCACGCAAGGATTATCTTTATTTGAGTTGTTCATTTTGTCGTAATTCTCTTTCTAATCCTCGAGTTTTGTATTTGTTAAAAGTAAAGGTATCGGCACTACCGCTCACCGTCACATGGTATCGATTCTTGTTTCTGTATGGGTGTTGGTTATATTCTCCAATTATTTTGTTAATTTTGAAGGAGTCGTCAATTATTTCAAACAATAACCTGCGAAATCGCAACTTTATATTTCCACCTATCTTTCAACTTAAAATTAACGTTAATTTATTTATAAAATTAGAAGTAGAAACGCAATCAATTTAACCAACTTTAACTGAAAACGTTATCAGTTCGCAGTGAACGAAACTGTAAATGAAGTTAAAAAGTTAGAATCTGTAGAAATAAAACTTTCGGTTTTAAACGTATTAAAAGCCGGTTAGATTAAGCTCTAAATAACCATTCTGCGTTTAAGGGCAGGCGTGACCTCTCATTAAAAAAATAATAACTCCAATCTGCCTCCTTCGGTTCAATTTATTCCTTTATTCTGAAAATGTTTAGGTTCGTTTTTAATTTGGTTAACGTGTTAAGTTTTGAAAACGAAATAACGTAGAAATAAGTATAGTTTATAGTTTTCTTTTATGACAAGGTTACTGCAAAACAGGCCGATTTGAGTTTGCTTAAATATAATTAAATTAACATAATTCTTACGAATAGCCTTTTTCTAAATTAATTAATTAATTTATTTATTTATTTACAAAGCTTCAGGTAAATAACAGGTGTGCATTAAACACGCACCCCCTATAACAATTTAGCACAAAATATAATAACATAACTATAATTTCCAAGCCTAACTTAAAACAAAACTCGAATAGTATATATGTATAATAACTATAATTAAAACAAAGTGAACTTCCAAACGTGAACGCGGCAAACAAATCAACAGATGAATGATATATTTATATTACAGATTTTGCTTTTGAAGTCGTTCAGTATGCAACCAAATAAATCTGGACAATTGGGATTAGTATTGTAATTGTTGAACTGAAAAGAACTGAAGAAGACGGCGAATTGGCGAATTTAGGGCAGAGTTGGTATATCGTAACCGTACCGCAAAGACATCATTACTCCGCGTGAATCTCTGTGGATCCCTCAAATAAAATTCCGATAATAATTGTGGGCAATCTATCTGCTGAGTGAAAAGCTTAAAGAGAATACACATATCAATTAATTTTCTTCTAGAAGCAAGCGTTCTAATGTCGTAAGCAAGACCGGCAAATCTATATTTGAGGTGTTTAATAAATTTAGTTTGAACCCTTTCGATTCTTGTGATTTTAATAAGCTACGGATCTTAGCACAGTACAGTATTTTTAGTGGACTAGCATGCCTAAAAGATTTACAGCTTCTCATTATAAATCCAAGCATTTTATAAACCTTTCGAGTTATCATATTAACGTGTGCATCAAACAAAAGCTTGTTATCTAACATAACACCTAGATCTTTAACAACAGAAGTTTCTTTTAAATATGTATTGTTGTTACGATATATATAATTAACTTTAAAACGGTTTCTAATAAATTTGATGTATGTGCACTTTTCTATGTTTAGTGTCAAGCGGTTGTTAAAACAGTATGTTGGAAAAGTTGTTAAGGTCCGATTTCAACTTATCACAGTCCACAGTCATTTTTACTGTCAATCTTAGAGTATATTGTTAAATCATTTATAAAAAGAATAAAAAATAAAAGACCCAAATGTGACCCTTGTGGCACACCTGAAGTTATATTCGCTGCCTTAGATGTAAAGCCATTAACAACCACACACTGACTTCTGTTTGCTAAGTAGGATGTAATTCATTTTAGAGGGTCGCCATATATGCCGATTTCACGCAGCTTATTAATTAATAATGAATGGTTTATCTTATCAAAAGCCTTGCTGAAATCGGTATACACAGCGTGTACCTCAGAGCGTTCGTTCATGGATAGGTTTATAAAATTGGTGTACAATAACAAGTTTGATTCTGCCGATCTCTTATAATAAAGCCATGCTGTTGCGGTATAATGATTGTTTTGTAAATATTAAATATGATGTTATAAGTGAGCTTTTCTAAAATTTTACTAAATATAGAAAGTTTAGAGATAGGCCTATAATTTTTTACTAAATTTTTGTTACCCGATTTATGTATTGGTATTATGAGAGCTTTTTGCCATACTGAAGGGCAACAACCTTCGGACATGGATTTATTGTAAATAATAGTTAGAGGTTCTGATAAAGAAATTGCACAATTTTTAACAAATATGCTAGGAATATTATCGGATCCCGTCCCTTTGCTTACATCCAACTTTTCAAGTAATAACTTAATTTTTTCTTTATAGAAAGTACACGTTCCAAGTGAGATGTTATTGAAACACACTTGATCATCGTTTGTTTTACGTACGCCAGAGTCCGGAGTATACACCGAGCTAAAATAATTAGAAAATAAATTACAGATCTCCAAGCCATCATTAGCGATGTCATCATTTGATTGCACACTGGACTGAATTCCGTTTGAAAATTTTCTGCCTTTTATGTAGGACCAAAAATTTTTAGAGCTATTGGTGTATATTACTTTCTGCTTTATCGAAGTAGGTTTTAAAATATTCACTAATTACAACCTTGACGAGCTTCCTAGGCAAGCGGAAATTGTTGTAATCCAGAGGGGATCGATATTTTTTGTATTTACGATGAGCTTTATTTTTTTCTTTCATCAGCTTGATTAAGTCGCGCGAGAACCAAACAGGGAAACTATTTTTGGATTTAGTATATGTTGGTACATATTCTATTATTACGAAATTAAGTATGTATATCGTAAAATTAATTTACTGAATCATCCGCACTTTATCACGTGATTTTGAAATCCCGTGTTATTTTGGGATTTTCGAGTCATTTTGAATTGTTGTTAAGATTCTTCAGTACGGCCCTGTCTTTTAATTTTGATTCTGTGTCAATTATTTTATTTTTGCTACAGTTTAAATTCGTTTAGTCTGGAGGATATGGAAGGTTAAGCCTAAATCGGCACGTTCTTTCCTTACAGTTCTACGAAATCTTCAAGTCACCCTCAATATTGTATCATTTGTAAGTTTCCTTTGTTAAAGACAGAATCCACGTGTATTTTTGTCAATGTATTATGTCATTTGTTCCAGTTAATACGGTTCTGGGAGTTCCCCTGGACGAGGGCTGTGTCAGCTGATTTTCTTCTCCACCGTCAAGTATTGTACCTCGCCTCGTCAGTACGTGGCAACCTTTCCACCAATGCGGACGTTTTGGCTTAATTAATACGGGCGTGCAAGTTTGTTGTTTCCAGTGTGGGTCCTTATATCGCCGAGAAGGTCTTTCGTTTCTTTGGTAGCTTCTTTAAGTGATATTACGGTAGAATCTGGATAATCCCAAGAAAGAACCATACAATCTCGGAATGAGACAGTTGCGTGTGATTGTTGTGTTAAGTTTAATTGAAGTTGGAAGTATCGTTATCACACATTTTCCCTAATACAGAATCAAGAAAACCCCTAAAGCTTCTGGTATAGTCTTCGTCGTTTGTCTTGCATCCGCCTTTCAGAAGAAGGAATACCAACCCCCCTTCTTTGCTGATACGCCCCGTTACGTGCTCCCTGGTCGACCAAGTAAGAACATTTCGTCAGGTACTCAATACAACATAACTCAATGTATCTCTTATTGTTCGGATTATTTCGATCAAGTTTTCGTTTTGCTTTTCAGGAAGATTTTGAATCTCTGCTCCGTTGTTCAAGGTTCTGTACTTCTTAGTTGAGAATATTTATTTCGGCTTTGAGCGACATATTTTCCTTACTTAACACCTCAACGGATTTCAAGCTTTTTTAACGTTCATTTTCAAACTAAGACACTTTATCAGAACAGAACTGTACCGACCTTAAAAGAGATTCAAATTTTATATCAGCTTTGAGTTCAGCAAGCATTTTTTCTAGTTGTGGTTGGTGTTGTGGCGAAATCGCTCTCATTTTTGTTGTCTGGTTCCGTATCTTCTGAGATAATTGCGCAGCTATTCAACTTATCTTTTCGGCATTGTTTGCAGATCCAAAATGATCCCGGGGTTTTGAACACCTAGAGTTGCTTAGCGAATAAGTCAATGCATTTAGCATGAAAGAAGTGACAGCAAGGACCGCTACACTGACCGGGCGACTTTTTGTTATTGGGGTGCAGGTTTTACATGCAGGCATTTTGAAAACTGTTCCTTTGTTAAGTGAATAATTTTGAATACGGATATGAACACTTACAGCATGCGCATGCACGATGTTTATACTATTTGTTATTAATGCAAATGTATTTTACAGAGATATATGTATACTAAAGGACTCGTTTTTTCTGTATTCCAAAATTTTATTGAGTTACATGGTTTTAATAATTTCCAAATTTAACGTGTTCTCCGCGCTGATGATAAAGAGTACACATTCACAAAGCAGGTCCGGACTACGTTTTTTGCTTTTGTTTTGGTATAGAAATCCTTGTCTCATTTTATTCGGCGGTTTCCTCTTTTATAAATGAAATGCTTAATTTATTATGTCGATTTTTAACTTTTAAAGGACGCAAAAGCAATGTAAATTTGCGGTCAAAAGATAGATTCCTTCACAAATTGAAAATAAGCAGACATAATTACAATTAAATTTGTCGGATAAGTTCATATAAATATGTAAATCTATCAAAAGGGAATCATTTTTATAAAAGATTTTTCATTTTAATCGAGTACAGTTTTATTGGAAGGCTTTTTGCTATGCTTGCGTTAATTTCTAAACCCTTTAGCTACGTTTCTTTTAACAAGGCTAAATGTGTATCTTACAGGCTAAAAACTGCGAGTTGGTTAATTAAGACGAAGTTAACGAAGCAATTCAGAACAAATTCTGAAATAAATATAATCTTTCCTTGTAAAACCTTCATCAAATTCTCATCTTTCGACCGCAACATTGTGAATAATAATGAAGAATTTAGATGAAAACTTAATTCCTTGAACAAACAAAGGAATTTACTTTAAATTTTTAAATACCTACCGATAGCAAAATTATAGTATTTTTATTTTTAGGATGTTAAAATTAGACTTGCTACAATTGTGTTGGAGTGATTTTATTACTTTGTAACTCGGAATGCTTGTATTTACAGGTATAACTTCAAAGCTGTGCAATTTCTCGGGAAAACGTTTCCTTATTTAAAATGCTTTATTTGATTATTAATTACTTACATTGTCTTTTGCAAGTTGGTTACCTTTTTTATTAAACGATCTGCTTTAGTGACTTAACCAAACTAAAAATGATTTTGGTAGATTGAAATGCGGAAATAGGAAATATCCTACCTTAAAACGCGCATCCGCTTGGAAGTATTAGATTTGTACCTCGTTAAATGAATTCAAATTTATCACAGCTAAACACATTCGCGAGGTGCATTATTCCATTGAATAACTACGAAGGTTGAAATGGAAATGATTTTGGTAGATTGAAATGCAGAAATAGGAAATATCCTACCTTAAAACGCGCATCCGCTTGGAAGTAATAGATTTGTACGTCGTTAACTGAATTGAAATTATCACAGCTACTAGCTACACATTCGCGAGGTGCATTATTCTGTTGAATAACTACGAAGGTTGAAATGGAACGAACGTAACGGTGTTTATGTAACACAAAACATTATCAGGCTTATCTCTCCTTTCTAACGATTTAGTTAGAGTGAGACCCAAGCTAATTTCTAGGAGTTAGTAAAGCTTTCCCGCGTTTAGTGTTTGTTAGAAAGCACAATTAGCAGCTTTGTTCTAATAGAATAGGTAGTAAATGCCTTGTGCCTAATGTCAGTTAACGTTATACGAAATACGAGAACCTATAGATCATTCTAACCTTTGAAGATGTTTATTAAGCACTGTAAAGAGGTTATTCATGCATTTAGGTGGGTAAGCTACGAAATTTAAATGTCGAGGTTTGCGCTTGTTAAATTTATGCCACAATTTTATCCCAGGAGCTTTTTCTTTTTCTTATTTCTGCTGAACGAAACACTACACTCGTTATAAGGAGAATTTAAATAAACGCTTTACTTTAAGGAACATGCTATGTTGAATTATTTTAAAAGGGTGCCTTTATGAAACAACATCTTAAAACAACTTTGTGCATCGTACAAAGCTGTAATAATAAATAAATGCTTGGCTAGATTTAATCCAAAAATTGTAGAAAATGGTTACTAAATATAGCGACAAATTTATTTTGTTGTTTTTCTAAATTAATATTTATATTTATTTGGCTGATATACTTGTTAATAAATTATTATTTCTTATTTTGATTTCTTTCTGTATGTTTTTATCTTTTCGTTTTAATTTTTCTTTTCCCATTGTATTCTTTCCCGTTTTCCTTCTGCAACAATGAATTAAACGTCGTGAAAAGCAGAAACAAGGTAAGTGCTTTTCTTGCCCTTTCACTGTCTTTCTGAATCTTCCACTCTCTGTGTGTTTGTTTGCCATTACGTCATTTAATGAAAACGAGACAGAAACATATATGTAACGTTAAGCTGTAGGTCCCCTATGACTGTAGGCTACTTGACACGCACACCACAGACCTATGGAGAGAAGATCGGCAACGCCCTGTAAAGGGCACGCCACTTCTAGAAGAAGTGAATGAAAAGAGGGTTATCCCCAGGGGTAGTTAGCCCCATGCCCAACCTCCTTTTCGGAGGCCATTTGCTCGGGTACCTTGGGGTTGCAAAGCCCATACTAACATTTAGTGTTGGCCTCTGAGGATTTATACGCAACTAATGAATGAAAAGAAGATGTCGTAATTTGCTTGAATACTTATCCTGTATTTTAAGTAAAACGGTTTCAAACAGAGCGTTTTTGTTGGAGGATGTTCCAAAATTCTGAGTATACGCCTCAGTTTGCAAATAAAAAATAATGACGACATACGCGATAATCCTTAATTTGATCAACAGTAAAACCATAATCAACTCTATTTTGATAAGGAGGTGATAATCTGAAACATGTTTTTCTTAATCTGAGCAACTGCATCGAAAACAGTACTATATCCTGCAACTCAACTTCTGAACATAACTGAGAAATGAGGGTTTTTACTTTGATATTATATGTAAAAAAAGTGGTCTAGTGTCCTAAAGGAACACCTACTAATAGGTTCAAACGCTAAATTACAATGCTTCATGTACTCCATTCCATTCCCTTTCAACGGGTGATATTTTCATCAAGTTATTAATCTGAGCGACTGTACTGAAAATTAAGGGGAAAAATTCAGTAGGTGCTAGTGCACCTAAAATAATCTCTAGTTTGCTGTTTTATTTCGACGTTGCCTACAATTTGTCGTAATGGTTTCGATTGCGGTTTCTGTACAATTAATAAATGGAAGAGTACTTATGTGTAACAAAATGATTACAACCGGACTTTCATTATTGGAGGTTGTGTCAAAAATCCCCAAAATCACGAATAAAGCCTCAATCAGTTCTATTTCGGTAAGGGGGTTATTGGCCTGAACAACGGAACGAAAATATCTCACAGAATAGTGAATAGTTTTTGAATTATTGACTCTTTTAAATCTTCGTCATGTATTGTTTATCTCAAACCAATAATTTACTTCCTTAGAAAAAATATGTTATACCGTAATTATTCGTATTGTTTTAACAACTAAGGTACTACTATTGCGTATAACCCAAATATAGATATGCTTGTCGCACCAACAATTCGTTTTTAATCTTGTCGCACTTCCTCAAAAATATAGAATTATATTGGTTAATTATTCTCCTTACCTAAAATACCCATTTGTGTATAACCTATGGTCCTCAAGTTTTCGGAAAATCTTTAGATGTTGTTAAGTATTTCAAAACTGTTTTATTTTATAAACCAAAAGTTACAACAATTAACAATAACACTTAATATTAAAATTATTGATAGTGGACCATTATCTTCAATGGTCTTCAGTTTTCTTCTGGACTTCAGTTGCAGCTTCCCATCTATTGTCGTATACTTTTCTGGTTAATATTGACCAAAATTCCTCTATTGGCAGAGCCTGAGGTACATTGGGAGGATTGTCTAATTTAGGAACAAAATTATGTTGTGTGCGTCTTACCAGCCTCTAGTTAATCTAGCATAATGGCACGAAGCGAGATCAGGCTAAAACAAGATCTCATCATTACCATGATGTGTATTTAAAAACTGAAACAGTTTAGAGAGACATCTTTGAATATAAAGTTGTGCAGTTAAGGCTTCGCCTCGAACACGACCAATGTACGGCTGCAAGATAAATCCGGCTTCAGAAATGGCACACCACACTAAAATTTTGTCCTCAAATTTGTATTTACCTTTGAACTTGACATTGTCTGGTGTGTTTTCTATGTCGTCGGTATAAAAACCGTCGTTTCCTCTCATCTCTGCACTGGACAAAGTGAAATATTTCTCATCATCCATTCATCATTATCATCATCTCAGCCTCTATTTGTCCACTGCTGGACATAGGCCTCTTTCATAATCTTTTATGTTCTCCTGTCTTGTGCAACTCTGAACCACATTTTTCCTGCTGTTTCCTTGATATCATCAAGCCATCTTTTTTGCGGTCTGCCGATACTCCTCTTTGTAATTTTCGGTTTCCACTGTATTCTTTTAGTGGTCCATCTATTTGGGTCTTGCCTAGCTGTGTGGCCCACCCATCTCCATTTTAATTTGGCTATTCTTGATATTATGTCTGTTACTTTAGTTCTTCTTCGTATGTCTTCGTTTCGTATTTTGTCTCTAAGACTAATACCCAGCATGGCTCGCTCCATTGCTCTCTGAGTAGTTCTTAAGCGGTTTACACCTTTTTGTGTTAAAGTGACAGTTTTCAGTCCATATGTCATCACCGGTAAGATACATGCCTCATAAACTTTCCTTTTTCAATTTCGTGGAATATCTGTGTTTCGCAAGACGTGCTTAAGATTTCCAAATACTGCCAAGCTTAAGCCTATTCGTCGTAAAATCTCAGCGGTTTGATTATCTTTACCTATCTTGATTTTGTGTCCTAGATATATATATACTCATCAACGGTCTGGAAGCTATGGTTGTCAAGGATGATCTTCGTTTCTTCTGGACTCATAATTTTTGTTTTTGTCATATTCATTTTCAAGCCAATGCGTTCTGATGCCTGTTGTAGTTGTTTGAGCATTGTTTCTAACTCTTCAATATCGCTACTAATTAAGATTATATCGTCCGCAAAGCGGAGGTGGTTTAACACGTTCGCTACCAAGCGTCACATATGTGTGACGCCTGGGTTTTTATGTATGACTGCCGTCACAAATATGTGACATCGGTAACGTTGTGCTTTATGTAATTTCTGCGGATGCAGTCTATAGTAACGGCATGGTTGGTGTGGTGTGGTCTCAGGGAAGGCCTGGCACACATATGTGTCACGTGGTCTGAGGCTTCTACGCATAGAAAAATTTGAGATTATGAATTTTGTTTTGTTAGTGAACTGCTCAAAATCGAACGTGGTCTATGAAGAGGGTTTTTTACAACCTACGGTGGTAGGGAACGTGGGATCCATCGATGATCGAGCCTTTTTTATCCCTTGAATAGATCCTCTAGTACGAGGGTAAATATTTTTGGCGAAATTATGTCTCCTTGTCGGACTCCTCTTTTAACATCAACTTTGTCTATTTTTAAGTCTTCGTCGATTTTTACTTGTAAGGTTGCTTTGGTGTATATATATTTTAATAGTTTCGTATATCTAAAATCAGTGCGTGTACGGTCCAGGCTTTCTAGAATTGACCACGTTTCGATGGAGTCAAAAGCTTTATGGTAGTCAACGAAGGCCATGTGAATTGGGACGTTGTACTCTGTAATTTTTTCAATAAGAGTGCGAATAGCTTGTAGCCGATCGATTGTACTGTAACCTTTCCGAAATCCTGCTAGCTCTACCGGTTGGTAAAAATCTAGCTTATTTGATATCCGGTTTGTTAAGATTTTTGTAAGTAATTTATACATGTGCGACAACATGCTAATAGGTTTATTATCTAGATTTTTGGTGTCCCCTTTTTTGAAGAGTAGCATCACCTCTGAGTTTTTGCATGAGCCGGGGATCTTTCGTTCGTCAAGGCACTTATTTAGAAGTATTGAAATTGCATCTATCAGAGTATTTCCACCCATTTTCAACATTTCGTTTGTAATTTGGTCTTCCCCTGGAGATTTTCTATTTTTCATGTGTTTTAATGCAAGTAACATTTCGTCTCTATTAATTTCAGGCATTTCTTCTGAGCCAACGTTGATGGTATGTTCTCTGTATACATGGTTTTTATCCGTTTGTGATTCAAAGAGTTTCTGATAAAAGTCTTGAACAGCTCTACTAATTTGTATTTTATCGGTTACAATGATTCCTTTCGCATTTTGTATTTTATGGATATTCTTCCTACCTTTTGACATATTTGACCGAAGTACTTTCATATTTGCGTTGTCTTCGATTGTGTCTTGTGCCATTTTTGTAGTGTCTGCTAGATCTTTCCGGATATGTTTACTAATGTTTTTGTTTAACTGTTTGTACTCCCTTGTGTCTCGTTATGTATTACGTCTTTGCTCCATAAGTTGAATTGTTTCTGAACTTAGTTTATTGTATTTTGTGCATACCTTTTTTGTAGCTACTTAATGCTCGACGTTATTTTCTATGTTAAATCATTTAGTTCAAGATATTTCAATGGGTTTGTAGGGTTTAATTTGGTTTCGATTATTTGCTGATATTCACCAATATGTTCACTTGTTGGGTACAAGCTTTTCTTCTCCACTAGTTTTTCTCTTTCATTGCAGATGTGTATTTTTAAAGTTGCTCTCACCAGTCTGTGGTCGCTGCCTGTGTCAAATTTATTTAGGACACAGACGTCTTGTCACGTGTTTTTGTAATTCAACGTTATTTTAGGATTTTTAAGTCATTTTAAATTTATTTGTAAATTCTTTAGTACGGTCCTGTACCTTATTTTAATTTTCGTATCGATTATTTCATATTTGCTACAGTTTGATTTCATTATGTCTAGAGGACAATTAAGGTTAACTTATTTTGGCACGTTCTTCGTTATAATTCTGCGAAATTTTCAAAGTCACCTCATATGTTGCATAGTTGTCAAAGCTGCCTTTGTTAGAAATCACAAGGTGACCTAAATTTTACGCGTGCTTCATCAAGGCATGATGTCATCTTATTCATTGAATTCAGTTTCTCGTGACAATGTCCCCGGGAATTCCCCGAGACGCGGGCTGTGTCAATTCAGCGTTCCACTCCCCTCTGCCTTCTTAGTGCCTTCTTAGTGCCTTCAGTGCGTGAAAGATTACCAACCATGCTAGACGCCTTCTTCTAAGACGCGGTGCCGTATTTATCGTAGTTAAGGGTGGGTTCTTATAATGAACCAGGAAGGCTTCCGCTACCGGTGATTTCCTCGTGGAGGAATCACAATTATCGACGTCGTTCGGATCCACTTAAGGAATGCCAATATAATCCTGGAATGAAATAGTATCGTGTGTGAGGAAGTTTAAGTGACGGTGTCGTCGTGCCGCCTACACGTTTCCTCCTTGTGAGGGATTAGGAAAACCTACCACCTTTAAGGATTACTCTTCATCTTGTTCCTGCACCCGTCTTCGAAGGAAAATCACGTCCATCACGCACTCCCTGGCTTACCGTTAACTCGCCAGGTAAAGACTTTTTTTCTATGCTGCTCATCCTGTTTTCTTCGTTTTGTTTTAATGTTTTTAACGTCAGTTTGACTTTCACGATTGCCTCTTGCTGGCAGGCCCGTTGAAACGTTCTTAGTTTTGATTTAAAAGTTAATAAGTACCGCCTTTGTCATTTGTATTTTGTGTTTTGATGTGCAAGGTTTAAAGTAATAGCAGACATCTAGCTTATCTGTTTTGTTCAGTGACATGTGGTGAAGGCTTGTGAACCTCGCCTTTGGCGGATCCATTGGTCACATAGCAATTAGAGGGTCTCTGGCAACTCAGTTAACTAGTTTGTTGTTCTGATTTTTGGTAAAGTAACGTAACGATTTTATTTGTATTTGTCAAGTTGAGATATTTGTGTATTATGTTGCATGTAAAATTATTGGTGCTTATTGTTAGTGTATTTTGTATTATTTGTGTCTTCCTGTTCTTTGTTTGGAATTAAGGGGTTAAGTTTGAGAATCTCTTTTGTTCTAAGTAACGTAAATATAACACCCTTAATTCTCGTTCCTTTAAAATAAGTCTGGTATTTTTTTTATTTGTATTTTAACGTAGTATTTTTGATTGCCTTCTTGGTGTAATTTCATGTATTCATTTTTGTGCCTTTTAATTCAGTAAATATTTTAGTATTCAATTCAGTTTGGTCTTGTTATTGCGTTCAGTGCTCCCCGTTTCTTTCAGAATATTTTGTGTTCAATGTTTGGTCTAAGATTTTTGTATAAAGTGTTAGCCTGCCTACAAGATTTAGAGTTTGCAGTAAAGTAATTTTAGTAGCAAGGTAAGTTACATCTTGCGCAGGAAGCAGCTATTCGACAACCCCTTTTTGCCGAGCCCTTGGGAACCTTCCATGATGGGTTTCCTTCTTTTAGATCTTTGGGTGATTTCAGTCATGGTGGCGCCCTGTCTACCGTTTACGACCATCCCCTTTTGAAGGGTTAATAGGTGTTTTTGAGTACTATTTTTAGCGAAACGAACCACCCATCTTCACTGCAGTCTAGCCGAGTGCATTCCGGATTTGACATCCCCAATTCAATGTCGTAGTGTGCGTTTGGCACGTGACAGTCTGTACAGATAGTCTTATTGTTGGCAATTATGTAGTCGATTTGGTTTTTTATATTGCCATCGGGGCTTCTCCATGTCCACTTTCTTTGTATTTGTTTTTTAAAGAAGGTGTTTAAGCAGTATAAATGTTCTTGTTGTAAGTGGTGTAGCGACATTTCCCCCCTTTTATTTCTGTTTCCTACGCCAAATGTGCCTATATTTTCTGGGTCTCCATCTTTCTTTTTACCAGATTTTTGCATAAAAGTCGCCAACTATTACAGAATAATGTGCTTTTTCCATGTTTTTAGCCTTCTTAATGTCTTCGTAAAACTGTTCAGCTTCTTCGTCATTGGAATCGCTAGTGAGTATTTCTTAGTAGGCTTTAGGATTACATATATAACAAGGTTTGATATGGATTGCATCTTTGTTATAAGGTGTTTGATATTTTTGTTGATGAGGATGGCTATGCCCCCCACGTGAGAGTCTGTACCTCTGTTATTTTGGTAGAGTACATGGCCAGATTTTAGTGTGGTGGCTTTTTCTCCTTTTAATCTAGTCTCACTGATACCAAGAATGTCCCACTTGATAGATTTTAGTTCTTCTTCGAGTCGCTCTTAGTGTTCGCTTAATCTCATAGGTAGTTCGTATGTTGTAGATATTTTTGATTTTTTCTCTATTGGAATTTTTACCTCCCCCAGAATCCTCGAGGTAGACTGACGAGTTGCTCTACTCACCTGGGGTATTTTCGTTTTAGAATTCGACACTTTCATAGATTATTATTGGAGGAAGGATTTGGCATTGAAACGCCACGCTTGCCGAGCGGGTTGGCGAGTTTTCGATTTCAGCCGCCCCTAACCTGAGGAACAGACGCTGTTTGCAGCCGCCCACTATGGGTCAGACGCCACATACCTGTTGATCTGTGAGAGGTATTTGATTTCCCTCCTACCACCCATATCTGGGAGGCATTCCCCTATCCATCACCTGGAGACGCGCCCTCTAGGGGTTACAGGTTCCCCCAAGTATTGCGCACTTGGATTTCAATGTTGACTTTCTGTTAATTAACGGGTATAATTGCGCCAATCGTGCATAGCTCTGATTGAGCTTTTGGTTGACATGTAGTTTCCATGTCAGCCGCGTGTCGTAAAGCACTCCCAGATATTTTACTGCTTTATCGGTTGGATTCCATTCGATGCTATTATGATTAATATGGATGTTAGGTAGACTTGGGATGCGTTTTAAGATAAACACTTTAGTTTGACACTTCGCAGAGTTGATTTCTATATTCCACTTGTTCAACCAAGAGTAAATTTGATCAGTCGCTCGTTGTAAATCGGAAATGGCTTGGAATTTTGTGTTAGGATGACGGTGTCGTCGGCGAAAGTTGCTAAAATAGCGTACACTGGTGGTATATCTGAGGTGTATATGTTGAATAGTGGCGGTCCCAATATACTGCCGTGTGAGACCCCTGCTCTTATGTTCTTAGTTTCAGAAATGGCAAGGTTAATCTTTACGGTAAACGTTCTGTCTTCTAGGAAGGAGGATACTTTTGCTTTGATGTAATTCGGTATGTTTAGCCTGAGCAGTTTACTCTTCAAGCCGTCTATCCAAACCTCGTCAAAGGCCTGAGCTACGTCAAGGAATAATGCTGTTGTGTAACATATGTTTTCATAACCAGTTTCTATGACTTCAGTGATTTGTTGTAGCTGATGGTTTGTGGAGTACGTTCTCCGGAAACCGAACTGGTGCTGTGGAAGGATGTTTTCGCTTGGGAAGTTTACTGATTATGGATTTGAGTTTAGCGGGTGATATGAGCTTAATAGGCTGTGTGATACTTGATAAGTTTGTTTCAATGTGGTTTGTTATGTATGCCGTATGTGTTGAGCTGCAAGTAATTTCAGGTGTGAAAACAAGTTCAACATGTTCGGCGAACGCTGTGGCTTTTTCTGCACCCGTGCCATAGTTTTCTGTTTCTGAGGTTAAAGTTGGAATCTCCTCCTTTTGTTTTAAGATTCTCCATGTGGCCCTCCACATGTTAGGTCATCTGGTTCTAGTTTTTCTATGAACGTTTGATATGTAGTTATCCTGAGCGCATCCAGCTCGTTTTTAATGCGATGTGTTAGGTTATTTAAAGATCTCTTGAGTTCTGTGTTACTTGTTCTCTGCCATTCCCGTCTCACTCAACTCTTCATTTTGATGAGATTAACTAAGTAGTTTGGGGTATTATGATTCCTAAGCTGTTGAGTTGGTTTGGTTTGTAGCATCTCTTGTTGTACGCTGTATACAATTGCCGTAGTTAGTTTGGTTACAGCTTTGTCTATGTCTTCTGTTGACTTCAAGTTTATTGGACATTGTAGATTTTGGTCTAAGCTGGTTTCAAATTTATTCCACAGAATTGGACCGGCGATTAGTCGAGGAATGGATTGTCTTGTATGTGTGGTGTTAATGAATGATATGAGGACAGGAAGATGGTCAGAGTCAAGCTCATTTACTACTTTATGGTTAATTTGCCTTGAGAAGTTCTTCTGCAGCACAATGTCCAGTATGTCTGGCTCGTGGTCATATCTGCATGGGTAATAAGTAAGAAGTGTATTCTGTGGGTGCTATTATTTGAACGCCATTTTCGATTGCGAGGTTTTCCAACTTGATTCCATTTGGGTTAGGCGCTCTACATCCCCATATTGTATTTTTAGAGTTTGGATCACCTATTCCCAGTATTGGTTCAGTTATAAAGTTCTATAACACGAGTCTAATGTTTACATTTTCGTTCAGATATTGATTTTCATTCTCTTGAATTTATTACTCATTAGTAGTTGTCTGTTTAAAGTAATCGATTTATATATGTTCGTATACAGGCTGTATAAAAACTAGCATACAAGTTACGGAGAACTTTATTCCTTGGACAAAATAAGAAAAAAAATCTTATTAGAAAAATGTTCGTAGACGCTGAGTTAATCCAGAGAATAACAATTTAAGAAATTTAAATTTGACAACCTTGCATTTACAAACACAGCCATCAGCCAACTCTTCGATTATTAGTTAAAACAAAAATAAAATAGTAACACCAAGATAATTCAACTTTAATTTTAATTTGCTATATTGCCAAACGTATTTTTGATACAAGCAAAACACATTTGGAAAAATTCTGTGAATTGAAATTATGAAAACTAGTATTTTTTTTGTACTTTTAAATGATAAACGATACTAAATTGTTGCCGTTATTACTTAATCTATGCATAAAGTAACAGAATTGAGTAAAAACGGCTTCCTTTTCGCTTTGTCAATTATGAACTTTGAAGGCTTCGCACGAGTTGAGGAAGCATCTGGTGGCTTTTTAGCTATAAGAATTTCGCCTTATTATTGTCCAAGGAATAAAGTTTCCGAGAGCTTGTACGCGAGTTTTTACACACCCTGTATAAATAAACAAGTGACTTATGTTTAACAGCGATTATCTGAACTTCTCTCCTCCAAAACACAAACAAGCGCATCACACGTTCCTTCAATAATGAGCTGGGGCTATTGTATTTATGCCGCTTTGTACTTAAAATATTTTAGAAGTTAATTCTTTATTTCGTATTACGTCACTAGTTATTGTTAAGAATACAAGCAGACCTGTTTTTGAGCACCAGTGGTCCTATAATCTGGTTTTGATAGCGATAAGTTTGTTTAATACGAATTACGTTAATCCACCCTCGTGGTCAGCCATTAACTACATTATTTTATATTTTTTACTTGGATGTTATTTATCTGTGCTCTTCAAAAAGCTGTGTTTTATTAAATAAATATTTATCTAAAATAAAATTAGAGAAGATGATTGTTTAAATTTCAGCATCCTTCAATATACGTTAGGCCAATTCCATTTTATCTTTTATTTCCAGTTCATAACCAATTCATTTCTATATCAACTGTGATAAAATAATGACTGCACCTACTATGATTTCTGATATCTATAATATCGTAGATTCTGTAACATTACTCAAATCATCGATGCATTCAATACACACAGACACACACCTATTCTTCTTGTTCTCGATGCCTTCTCCTATTGGAGGTTGGCGACAACTATGTTTAAAGCTGCTCTGTCTTCTGCTATTCTGAACAGCTGGTGTGTATTCATCCAGGTCCAATTCTTGATGTTCCGTAACCATGACATCCGTTTTCTTCCTACTCCACGTCTTCCTTCTATTTTGGCCTTCACGATTAATTGAAGTAGTCGATATTTATCATTCCTTAGGATGTGACCGAGGTACGAAGTCTTTCTCTTTTTTACCATATTAAGCAATTCTCGGTGTTGCTGAATACGCCGTAGCACCTCCACGTTTGTCACTCTGTCAGTCCACGGGATTTTGAGCATTCTCCTGAAGGTCGACATTTCGAACGCCTCTAGCTTTTTTTATTGAACTAGCTTTCAGGGTCCACGTTTCTGCGCCATACAATACAACTGAATAAACGTAACATTTTACCATGCGATATCTCAGTTTCAAACTAAGATTTCCATCCGTAAAGAATCTTCTCATATTGATAAATTCTCTTGCATATTCTATTCTGGTTTTGATTTCTGTCTCTGGATCTAACTCTTCTGTTATCCAGCATCCAAGATATTTGAACTTCTGAACTTGTTCAATTTGCTGACCATCCATGTGAATATCTGTTACTATGTTATTTTGGTTGCTGAATACCATTATTTTACTTTTTTGTTTATTTATTTTCATTCCTAATGCCTTTCCTTCGTCATCCAATCTGCCTAGTAAATTCTGTAAATCCTCTTCACTCTCCGCATTTTTATCGAGTCCTCTTTCTTGTAATTGTTCTATTAATTCTGAGTGTAATACTCGGTCAAACGCCTTCTCGTAATCAATGAAGCAAACATATGCGTTTTTTCGTTGTTCTTCGCATTTCCTATAAATTCTGTTATGTACAATTTTTAGAAATACCTTGAGGATGTGGCTCATTAGCCGGAAATCATTGCATCTTTTTGTATTTGGCTTTTTTGGTATAGGGATGAAAATAGATTTTAACCAATCTTGCGGCATTTTCCCTGTTGCGTATATATGGTTAAAAAGATCAACTAGGAAGTTAATATTATCTTCGTCAATTAGTTTTACGATTTCCATGTGAATTTCGTCTGGGCTGACTGCTTTTCCTAATTTAGCTGCCTTTAATGCGTGCATCACTTCTGACTTTTTCATTTTGGGGCTGCTTTCGGTTATGTGCGTGTCTTCACTTGGTTCTGTCCTATTGTCCGAGAAAAGCTCTCCCACATATCTTTCCCACTCCTTGGCTATATTGTTTTCCTTGGATATTAATTTATTTTCGTTATTAAGTAGAACACCGGCTACCCTGCCTTTAAAAATACCGGCAACCTCTTTCACTTTCTTGTGGATGTTGAAGTCGTCGTGTTTAATTTGAAGATTTTGTATTTTCTCTCACTTTCGTTTTAATTGTTTTATGTATTTGTTTATATTTTTCTTGGTCACGATTTCTGTATTTTCTTCGTTCATCCATTAGGTTTATTATTTCCTCCGTCATCCACTTTTTCTTTGTCCTTTTATTTTCATTGTTGAGGTTGTCCACAGCCCCTTGCACCAGTACTCTCTTTATCCGTTCCCATATCGTATCTACGTCTTCCATATTGTAATAATTGTGTTCCTTTATTTTTTTTAGTTCTTGATTTATTGCTGCTGTTGTCTGTGTGTGTATTTCAGGCGTTTCCAGTTTCTGGGTATCCACCTTCTTTGTTTTTTCTTCTTTATCGCTTTGTATCGCACTTTAACTTTTGCCGCTAATAAGTTGTGATCCGATGGTACATCTGCCCCAGGGTAAGTGCGGGCATCATGTATACTGTTCCTGAAACGTTTATTTAGGATGATGTAATCTATTTGACGTCACATTCATCTTGGTATACTGTGGGGATTTCCATGTATACAGTCTGCGTATTGGCAACTGAAACCATGTGTTTGTGATCATGAGTTCTTCTTCTTGGCAAAACTGTACCAATCGGTCACCTCTCTGATTCCTTTCCCCCAAACCAAAATCGCCTACCACACCTCCTACCCTTCCTTTGCCTACTTTGGCGTTAAAATCCCCCATGATTATGTTGACTTCATGTTTCTTCGTCATTTTCAACAATTCTTTTATCTGTCCATAGAATTCATCTATTTCATTTTCAGGTTTATCTGCAGTTGGGGCGTATACCTGTATGATGTTAATATTAACGGGGTTACCTTGCAATTACATAAACATGACCCTGTCTGAGAGTGGTATGAAATTTATAACTGCTTTGCTGACCTCCTTTGCTATTATAGTGCCTACTCCGTTCCAGTGATTTTTGTCATCGTTCCCAGAAAAGTACATCGTCGCATCATCTATTTGACACTTTCCTGTGTTTGGCCAATGTATTTCGCTTATCCCAAGGATCTGCAGTCTGATTCGTTCCATTTCTTTAATTGTATTATGGACCTTTCCGGGCTCAAACAGGCTCCTAACATTCCATGTTCCTAAACGTATGGGCGTAGGATTTTTGTTGCTATGCATGGGAAAATAGTGTAGTAGGCTGCCGTTACTTTCTACACCGCAGCGCCAAGGCCAAATGGCTTGCATCTAAGATATTGCCCTTAGTTATTCATACTGTAACCATACCGTACCGCTTTGTACTCTGCGTACATTTGATAATGATAAGACTGCTGCCCCTTACCATCCCTACTTGGTCCGCGGATACATTCTGTATCTACCTTGTATATCTACAAGGCATTCCCTTATCCCCCACCCGGGGACGCGGTGTTGGGGTTAGGGTTCCCCATCTGGTTTCACATCGACAGTACGTGCCACCCCCCTACTTAATTCAGAGGTAGCCTGTCTCCAATATACACGAGCACGGACACACCTATTACCGTTACATAATTTAATTTTCTGTTTCCATCATCGTTAACACTCTTTTCATTAACTTTGCAGCGGTTTAAGATACCATTTCATTTCATACAATATGAGTTAGTTACAAGCAGATAATGTGAATCGAATTTATTTATGAGAGTGCTCGGTTTATCAAAGGCACCAGGCACCTTTACTAGGCATCAAACTTTTGTGTCGTTTTTTCGTCCTCTATGGATTTTATTCTCGTAACAGAATGTCTCTGTTAATTCTGGAAGTGGGTGCACCAGGATGTGCTTCTATTAAATAGAATGTTGCCCTGAGGATTACAAATAATATTTAAATTTTAGTGTCCTTTGATATAGAATACGTCAGTTCTGTTTTGTAGGATCGACCTCACTTCAGTGGTTTAAATCATTTTGGTATATGAATCGCAGCACATATTACAGCTTAGAATTTTCTAATATAAAGCTCGAGTTAGCTCCCTTTCGCTTTAATTATTAATAAAAGTAGAATAAACTAATAAACATTTTACCAAAAAAGGATTACATATGCCAGGTGTTTTGTATCTATATAAAATGTTAATTGTGTTATGCGGTTCTTGTGAATTACAGTGCGAGTGTTATTTGTATTTTCCTTCGGAACTATTAATAAAGCGTTTAAATAAAACTTTTTAACAGTTGTTGTGTGTTCTTCGATGTAAGAGTATTGGTGAAATTTGGTTCTAGGTTTGTTAAAATAGAGTTAATATTGTCAGACAGCGGTCGTCAATGGTTTGTGGTTTCTGTTCATTGCAGAATTTATTTTGATTGCTTAGTTCTCTTATACAGGGTGTCATTGAAAAAACTACAACGCATAGTACCACGCGATAGAGGACCATAAAATAATAAAAAAAGTTCTTATACGCTAATGCCCGATCGCCTTTTGTTTTCAAGATACAGAATGTTAAAGGTTTGTTAGAAAATTCAAATTTTTTTAAATTTCGTCGGATTGTGAAGACATAATTGAACCAAAACTAGTGCACACTATATGCCCTTGCAGGTGGCTATTTTGTGTAGGTATTTTAGTTTCGAGCATTATTAGAATATTATCATATCATAACCTAACCTAACAAACTTTTAACATCCAATCTTGAAAAAAAAGGAGATCGGACATTAGCGTATAAGAACTTTTTTTATTATTTTATGGTCCTCTATCGCGTGGTACTATGCATTGTAGTTTTTTCAATGTCACCCTGTATAATGGAAAAAATGCCAACGGTTCTTTATTACCCAGAAATTCCTTTTAACACCGATTTCGTTCTTTATAAGCAGTGGGATCTAACTGTGATGACTGTTTGTAATGCTCAAGCGACGCTGCATTTTCATATCTTTTCAGGCTTAAATAGTGCTAACATTTGTATCTAAGGTAATTAGGCTATTATTATCTTTAGGATTGTATTCATTTTATGAGTTGGAAATCAAGTATGCACTTCTATAACGCAGAGTTCTGAATTATCTCCACTTATTTTATTCGATTTTTTGCCATTGCTTTCTTTAATCCTGTCTCATAAGTGCATTATTTTTATTTATTTATTTTCTTACTGACAAAACGGGCAATACCCAATTACAAAGTCAGCATTCCCCTACTATATTACATTAAGACATAATTATTATAACTAAAAAACTAAATATGTATTTTGAACAGAACATTATTGATTAGTTAAGTGAGATAACAAAGCTTCAGTTTATTTGCGTTACACCCTTTAACTTCCAGATACTTTAGCCGATAATAGTTTTGTAATATGATTTTAAATTTGATTACAGACATATCAAATATATTCACATCCGATTCAGTAATAAACCTATTAGTACTCATGAGCATTCTAACAATGGGAGAGATCAGACGTAAGTGCGTTCGGTAGGTTGGTACATGCAATACATCACGTGGTCTTGTTCTGTAGGCTGGTATATACAGACTTATTAGGGATAGCAAATTGGGACAATCAATCCGATTATTAGTCAACTTAAATATAAAGAGTATGTCACGGACTTCGCGTCGGTAACATAATTTAGAGATTTGAAACTCCCGCCTGACATTTTGATACGAATTGTATTCTGGATAAGTACGATATTTTTTATAATACAGAAATTTTAAAAACGTATTTTGAACAGTTTCAATTTTATTTTGATATTTCTTAACGTCAGAGTTCCAGATTAAAGATCCATATTCAAGCCAAGTGAATTGTATAATATTATAACAGGATATGTAGTTTTGAAATTGAAAGTGGTCCTCATTAAAAAACCTAAATTTTGCAAAGAAGAACTAACTATGAAATCAATATGACGTTCCCAGTTTAATGTAGGAGTGAAAATTACACCTAAATTCTTAACCTGGAACTCCCTACTCAAGACAGCATTATTCATGACATATTCTGATTCAATTTGGTTCTTGTTTAATGTATAAATGACGTATTTACACTTATCCACATTGAAATATAATTTATTTTCGATGCTCCATTTTACAACAGAGTTAATATCATTTTGGAGCAAATCAACGTCTTCGCTAGTGGTAATATTTCTGTAAATCTTAAGATCATCTGCAAATAACTTTTGCTTTTTGCTGTATCGACCATTAAAAAAATTTGTTAAGAGGTCTTAGCCTTAGCCTGACAGAGTCGCCTAGCAAAATCAATATGTAATCAACCTCATCCTTCATTTATGTTTACATTAAGAAATGTTTCATCATTGGTATAGTTAATTGAAACTGCAGCTGTAAATTAGAATTAAATATTTATAATTTTATTCTACGTTTTATGTATGTCCAGCAAATGCATGTGGCTTTCTTTAGCATTTCCATATGATCTCGGGGAAACTTACAAAGTGGACGATCAAACCAAAAAAATCTTGCTTCACGTAAGATCGATTTGGACATCTTTCCGAATATCCTAAATATCCTCTTACGATACATCGTGGTACCAAACCCAACATATCTCTCCTTCATTGGATTAATTGCTACGGATTACGTCAACATCTTTTTCTAATGTAGCGCTCTTGAGTAGCAAAAGTAATCTTGGCTGGATTTTTTTTCCAATGAGGGAATATGATTGTTCCATGAAACAAAAAGACCTTCTGGTATGGGTTTTGCCAATTATTTTTTATTATGTTTATTTTCAACAGAGTTTGTCATTACATACCCCACGGGCGTTAGCACCCATATGATTTATGTCATAGAAGTGGATTATTTTGCTCCCCTTTCGATAATTCTTTTATCTTTAAGTCGTCCGCATTCAGTCGAACTCTTCTTTGTGGTTCTGAAATGAACCACATTTATTTCCAGAAAAGAAAGGGATATTAATGAGGGACGTTTTAACATATAAAACATTCTCTAATATAGTCCATGGTTCGTCGTTTATGAATCAGAATCCGCTCGCGTATCGTTGTTTTGTCATCTGTTTCTGAATATTATAGGTATTTTAACGTTTTTAAAACTAATTTATAACTTCGTGGTGTAAATTATTTATTATCAAATTTAACAATGTAATGATGAACACGAAATAACAATTTAACACTAATATTAATATCGGCAAACTAACTAATTTATTTAACAACTTAATTAACGCTCTTATTTATCTTCACCGACGCACGTATTCGCGACCGTTTGGTAGGCTTGATTAGATTGCGGTGTTCATTGGATCGGGCCTTATATATCCCAGCTTCGTCCTTCGAGAATTCCATTCCAGAAAGTTCCCGTAGTTGCGCCAGTATGAGTAATCGTCGACCGCTCTGGAAGCCTGACGGTGGATGACGCATATGATCTCACACGTGTGCTGCCGCATCTCGTTACAATATAATAACATTTTTGCATCCTCGGCGGGCGTCTATTGAATTCCTAGTGTTATGTTTCTTCTCTCTTGAAATTAAAAAAGGAAATTGCTCTATAGTAGGCATTAGTCCGTCATTAAAAATGTAGTTTCTTTGTCGTTGCAACCCTCTGTGACTGTAAAGATCGTTGGTGGTGTCTGGTTAAAATAATATCAATATATTTTCTTCTCGATAGTTGTGACAACTTGAGTTCTCTTTGTTAAAACGTCCTTTATGTTATTTATTTTAGCATATCATTTCAAAATGAAGAGAAGCTCGGAATACAGAATACGTTTTTTAGTATGGATTACGACAATGAGTTTTATTTTTATTTTACAATGTAACGTAGACCCTGCAGTAATCCTGTTAAAAATGAGCGTAACGGTAATGTGTGCCACTCTACAAGCATCTTGTAATTTCAAATTTTACTTTCACAGCAATAATCATTGCAGTTTTATATATTTTCTATTAAAATTCCCACTTCTTTTAGTGTGAACTGTCTATTTCTGCTATGTTTGCATCACGATAGATCGGAAGTTTTCGTTGTAACACTACACTAAAAAGCTTCAGTGTCACTTTAGATGTCTGTGTACTTGTGTTCCATTCATAACACTCATGCCATCAAAGTTTTACGTTTGTTAGAGTATCGCGTTTATTCTTAATCTAAATAACTTTTATTTGGTGAAATATTGATCTTGACTGAATTTCTCAGCAGTGGCAGACTTCACGATTTTGTAAGAAAGTAAGAAATGCTGCAATATGAATTTTGTCAATTACCTTCGATTGCTTTGTTTCTTTCTATTTACTTAGGCATTACATAGGAATCGCGCGTGAACCTTCGTGGCGAGTGCATGGTGCAGTTGCACGTGTAAATTCAGTGCGCTCTGATGCTAATTCTGATACACTTTTTAAACCTCTAACAGTTAATAACATTCGAACATATAATTGAAGCTCCAAATTATCTATTAACACTCGTGACACTTTAGGCTGCGGGCCTCGGCTATAGCATTTTTAACGATAAACACTACACAACTCGTAAAGTAGAAAATCATTTCGTACTTTCGTGATCTCTCTTCTCAATTATCTCAGAATAAATTTATATCTAAAACGATGTATGAAATTTTAGCTCCAGATACAAATGTAATCGATGCAAATATGTCTGATGAATATTTTGAAGCCGAAGTATATGTAGTTAACAAGGGCAATCTATCACCTCCTTCTCAAATAAACACTGCAACAGTTACTAAACCCGAGAAACCAAAACGAATTATATCACCTCCGATCCAAATAAATAATAAACAGTATAGACTAGACACCAACGAATTGATAAAACTAAACAAATACTATTTACCACCACAATATGAAAGTAATTTGAATAATAATAAAGAATCCGAACCACATGAACTTTCTAGTGATCCTAAAAATGCTAAAACTAAAATACCTCCTATTTTTATCCATAATGCAATGAATTTTCAAGAAATATTAAAGGATATCAAGACGCATACTAAAGGCAAATTTACTCTTTTAAATAAAAGCACGCAACTAATAATTGACTTAGAAACGACCGACAATTATCGAAACCTGACAGCATATTATGATCAACAGAAAAATATAAAATACCACATTTTCCAAAACCCTGAATCCAATATCATATCCGTGATAATAAGGAATATGCATGTTTCTATAATTAATGCAGAAATTAAATTAGAACTCGCTGAGAAAGGATTCCTAATAACAAATGTATCTCGTTTATATAATAAATTTAAACAGCCAATACCGATTTGTGCAGTTACGTTATCAAAAAATGACAAATATAAGGAGATTTTTAAACAGGACAGACTATGCTTTTGCGTAATACTAGTAGAACCACGTAAAAAAACCAAGGTTCCCCAATGCACTCGCTGCCAACGGTTTTCACATACCAAGAATTATTGTCACTTAAGCCCCCGTTGCGTCAAATGTTTGGGCGAATATCTCTCTAATGAATGCCCAAATCAACGAACTGACAAAGCCCAATGTGTTAACTGCGGCGGTCAACATACCGCCAATTATAGGGGGTGTGAATATTACAAAAAACTCATAGAATCGAAAAACTCTATGCCACAAAGGAAAAACATCAATAGAAAAAATATACCTAACACCGTTAATCCTCCAGTTAAATCCAACAAGAACTTTCCTCAATTACTAAAATATAATAATAAACCTCATAATTGGAATGCCCAATCACCTGCTCAAAATAATCCTACAGTAACTGCGACAACTCTATGGGTAAACTTATAATTCAACTTATAGTCGAAGCGATCACCCCGTTTCTTGATAAAATCAAAGATTTTCTATTAACACTAATCCCAACTCTATTTCAACATGACAGTAGATGAGTATAAATCACATAGTACTTTAAAACTGTGCAACTGGAACGCCAACGGTATACTCCATCAACGCTCAGTTGTCTGTGCATTCTTGACGCGTCACAATATCGACGTATTCTGTGTTACAGAAGCACACCTTTTACTAGAACAAAAAATGAACATACCTGGCTACACTGCATGCAGATGCGATCGTCAAGATAACTCAGGGTATGGCGGAGTCGCCATAATAATTAAAAAAACCTTAAAGGCACATCGCCTGGAAACATCTACAACAACTAGTTTAGAAACAGTTGCGGTTCAAATTAAGCTGCGAAATAATCAAAATTTTAATATTTTTGCAGCATACAAACAACCCCCCAAGAGAGTATCTTCAGTTGACCTTCAGGAGGTATTTGATAACCAAAATGCTACGCTGCTACTGGGTGACCTAAACTGTAAGAGCACCTTATGGGGCTGTCGCGTCAACAACCCCGAGTGCAAGATTGTTTTCACTTTCATCGGACCTCGATATCCAAATGACAGCTCCAACCGAATCAACATATATACCTTATCAATCCAACCGGAAACCAGACATCCTCGTTATCGTCCTCCACAAAAATATTAGATACCCATTATTTCAAACAGTTTTACCTGAACTCGATTCTGATCACCTCCCGATAATAATTACCCTCGATGCACCTCCACAAATTGTTACAAAACTCCCAGGTTGATTAACGGCAAAATCTGCTGGGAAACCTTCCGCTCATCATCTAAATGCCCAATAATACAAGAAGATAACGCCGTCAACTCTTTACTGGACACAATAAACAACGCGGTTAGGATCTCCACCACCATCCAACGTCTGCCAACTGATAGACTTAGCATACCTTCTAACATCCAGTATTTAATCAAAGAAAAACACCAAGAACGAAGATTATGGCTTTCCACACGCAACCCAAGTGTTAAAACTCATTTAAATAAATTGACACATCAAGTTAAAGACGCATTAGATAAACTACGATTAAACAACTACCAACAGTATATCCAGGACTTGCAACCACAAGATCTTACTATGTGTCGTGCAACAAAACGCATCTTAAAACAGCATCCTATTATTCCGACCATAAAAGATAATGGTATACTATTCGCCTCTGATAAAGAAAAATGTGAAGGCTTTGCTAATTATCTAAGCAATGTATTTACAACTCCAAAGAACATATGTTCAACTAATTATGTCAACGAAATTGAACATAATGGCAAACAATCGGCTTCGTCTAAAATAGGTAACATAACGCCAATAACACCTAATGAAGTTAGTGAAATAACTCGTAAGCTGCCGAATAAAAAAGCTCCAGGGCACGATCGAATCCCAAATATCCTTCTCAAAAACTTGCCCATGAAAACAATGGCCCACATAGCTGCAATATTTAATGCCTGCTTGAGAACTGGATATTTTCCCGACACTTGGAAATATGCGCATGTGTTGCTGTTTCACAAACCAGGAAAAAAGGCCAACGGGTTCAGCGGATACCGCCCCATTAGCTTATTACCAACGTTTTCTAAAGTTTCAGAAAAAATGATATACAACAGGCTAGCTGAACATCTAGAAATTAACAAAATCATACCGAACTTTCAATTTGGTTTTCGGAAAGGCGTCTAAACTCTTCACCAACTGCAACGAATCACAAACTTTATTGAACATGGATTTGAATAGAAACAATATACTGCTGCCGTTTTCCTCGATATTCAGCAAGCGTTTGATCGAGTATGGACAAGTGGTAATACATACATAAGTTAGGTTGTATCGACACTTCACCTTACCTGACTTCATTAATCAAATCCTTCTTAACAAATCGCACATTCTCTACAGTTATTAACTCCGAAATATCCGAAGGTAAAGAAATCAGGACTGGAGTATCTCACGGTTCGATACTTGCACCAACATTGTTTAATATATTTATTCATAATATTCCTGAAACTGACAATGCGGTTCTCGCTATGTATGCCGATGACACGGTAGTCACTGTTCAAAACCACGATTTCAATACAGCAATTAACACTTTACAAAAAAATGTCAACACCATCAATAAATGGTTTAATAAATGGTGTATTCAACTAAACCCAACTAAAACCGAACCAAAAATATTTACTCTCCGGAGAATAAGAAACCCTCCTAATATAACTATAAATAGACAAATAGTCCAATGGAACAACACAGATAGTGCAGTAAAATACTTAGGTATTTATTTAGATAAATCACTTAAATGGGGCTATCATATCCATCGCAAATTAAACGAAGCCCATACTCGTCTAATTCATCTATATCCTATCATAAACAAAAAAATCATCCTTAAAAGTTTAATGCGGAGCTCTAATGTATCAAGCCATTATCAGACCGGTATTCACATATGGCTGTCCAATATGGGGGATGCTAGCACTCAACTAAGTAAGTTGCAAACTTTCCAAAACAAAGTGCTCAGAACCGTATTAAGGGTCCCTTGGTTCATAAGAAACAATCAAATACATTGTGAAACTGGTCTTCCATATATGTATTCGATTTCATCAAAAATATCTGCGAGCGCCACATAGCTAATTTATCTTTAAATCCAGTTTATAGTGTTTGACTAAATAGTGTTTAAATTGTTGTGCTTAAATCTAAGTGAAAATGTGATTGTGGACAAAGCCATGATAAAGCTAAGGAAAGCTGAAAACTGGCTCAACTCTCCACATAAAAAAAAGGCATTACATAAAATGCCTAGTGATTATATAAAATATTTACCTGAATTATATTAAGTTACCAGTAACATATATACTATATACGTATTTATATGGTCTCGCCGTTGGTTGTGGCAACTAGAACTTTTTATTTAGAAGCGCGCAGCAACAATTCGCGCGAAGGACATTTTATTTCTGGAAAAAAACAAGATCCACAATGCGCATTTTTGAACATTAGAGATTTTGTAATATGGATTACGGCAATTGTTCTCAGTTATGAGATTGGTTTGTATCGAGATTATTATTATTATTTCACTCTATGATCCAGCGGAAAATTCAAAGCTGGATTGTTTATCAGTTTTATTAATTATATTCAACAGAAAAAACCCTCCAATATCAATTGTTGCCAATTACTTTCGATTGCTTTGTTTTCTTCTACTTACCAGTTGAATTTTGCTGACTGTTATTTGAAGTTTAAATGTGAATTTGATCTTTATTTATATCCGTTTTATCTTATTAATTTGTTTATTCAATGAAAACGAAGATGCGTTTTGCGTAGTTCTAGCTTTTTTGTATCATTCGCTAAAAGGGTAATGGTAGCGTTTGAGTTGTAAGGCGCCTGGAACAGTTTGAGGATAAATGTATGTCAAAGCCATGGGTGTTTGGAGGGCGAAAAAGTTTCGAGAAGGTAGAGATCGCGTAGGAAACATACCCCATCTGAGACGACCGAAAACATCCGTGACTCCTGACAATGTTGGGTCGATTGAACAGCTTATTCGGGCTGATCGTTGGATTTGTCTCCATCAGATTTTCATTTGTTTGCACCATTGAAAGAGTTTTTAAGTGGCCATAAATTTAGGGATAATGATGAACTCATTACGACTGTGCAAAACTAGATATGCACGCAACCAATCCGCTTCGTCAAAAATGGTATACGTAAGCTTGCAGAACGTTGGCCCAAGTGTATTACAGTCAAGGGGGACTACGTTGAAAAATAGTATATACCATGTTTTTGTTCCAAAACGTAAAGCGGTCCACAAGGAAATACAACCAATGTTACGGTGGGGTATCACAGAAAAATCAAATTCCCCGTTTTCTAACCCAATTGTGGCAGTTACGAAAAAGGCTGGATCGGTACGAGTATATCTGGATGCTATACGATTAAACAAATTATTAATCCCAGATCGCGAATCACCACCTGTTGTGGAAGATCTATTACAGAGGTTTAATGGGGTCAAATACATGTCAGCGCTAGATTTGACTGCGGGGTATTGGTAAGTACCCTTATCGGGAGAGTCGAGAAAATATAATATTTACAGATCACCTAATGGTAACATGTTCTTTTTTTATAGATTATACATTGTATTAAATAGTTTACAGAAGTTAGCCCAAAAATTAATCATTTGTGGAGATTTTAACATAAATTTTACATTTTACATTTACATAAAAATACTAGAATAAATAAGAAACGTGAGACGTGTACCTATAGATAATATCCTTTCAAATTTACCAAAAGATGATTTTAAAATTGACGTTATTTAACCTTACTGTTCGATCATTTAGGTAGAAATATCTGCGTAAAAATTTGTAAAAATCGCCAAATAAGTATATTCAGAAAAATCCACCCCATATCATATGGAAAATTAGAGAATTTTAAATTAGACACATTATGTTAAAACGGCAGACTTCCCGTGCTCACATAACATCTGACCGTGCATGTATACAAGGTGTAGATGAAATAGAAGACATTCTGGAGTCAGTAGAACAGAGTCCTACGACCAGCTCATGAAGAATCGCCGCTCAATTTAAAATTTCTCAGACAAGAGTAACCCGGACACTACACGAGCAGGGTTTATACCCAAATCACCTACAACGTATACAGCATCTATAACCAGAACACAATGCTAAACGTATACCTACAATTTTCTCGATGGAAAATTGATAATCGTCATGTTATATCCTCCATACTTTTTACCGAGGCAACATTCACCCGTGATGGTATAAACAATTTTCATAATTCTCACCTATGGGCTGATGAAAATCCTTATGCAGTAGTCGAAACTAATTTTCAGAATCGTTTTTCGGTTAACATCTGGTGTGGTATCGTCGACCATTATGTAATTGGCCCTTTCATTTTTGAGAATCGCCTAACAAGAAACTAGTATACTTGAAATGTTTACCAAATGATTTACCAGGATTGTTAGAAGATCTTCCTGTAGTCTAGACATTAGACCTAACTAACCTGTATTATCAACAAGAAGGAGCTCCTTCGCATTTTTATCGTCATGTCGTAGTTGTACATAACATTTCCAGGACGATGGATTGGTCGAGAAGGCCCTATTAGTTGACCACCGCGGTCCTCAGACCTACAGTATTAGACTTTTGTTTATGGGGCTGGTTAAAAAGTGAAGTCTAGAAAGTAAAAGTGGACAATCCAGATGCGCTAATTCGGGATATTTTTAATGCTGCAGCTACCATTAAAGAAACACAAGAAGTGCTCAGAAAAACAACTCGTCCTGTTTAGCCAGAAAATGTCTTGAGGTCTTCGAAAAATTTAATGTAAAATTTTAAAACGTTATAACTTAAATATACGCGTACATCGAATTATAAGGTTGTTTTAATAAAACATATCAGATGACCCACTTAAACTTTCAAAACGCTATAATTCGAAAACAAATAAAAATCGGATTACAACTTATAGGTTTTTTGTCTTAAATATGCTTGTAGAACACACCCCTGAAGTTTGGTGCATTCCTCCTGACTCACCATGTATATAAAAATACAAGTTAACTCTACCGATTCTTATACTAAACTTATTGTCCGTTTATTACATAGAATCAGTAAGTGCACTTGCATGGTACGGCGTGGTCGCAGCGGCGTTGGAATAGGGGTTATCATAAATTGGTGCTAACTGGCCTTATACTTTTAAACTAATTTGTGGCTTCTAAATATCGCACATCATACTTACTAGTACCATACATACACCACTTTCTTAAAGCATCTGCTTTCTTGGTGATTGTCCACCAAGTGTCCGTCCTCTGACATCTGCCTATACTACCCCTACCAGTACTTATTTAGCAACAAAAAGATCTCTTGCTTATTGTTTTCATAACAAATGCCTATATAGAGTCCCGTGCGCGTTACGATACACCCCTTTTGTCAGAAACAATACTGATTTACATTTATAGCACGTTATATTACGATAAAAAAAACTTATCTGATACGAAACTTACAATAAACATGTACAATGCTACAAATGATAACTATATCTAATATAAAACTTAAAACAAATTCGACTGAATTGCTGTTTAAAATTATGTGTCAACGATACTTGACTTGGCTAGTGACTTATTCTATAGCTTGACGGCAATGCTGGCCGTAGGGGGTTGCAGCGTGTGCAAAGCACCCGGGCCCCGCGTTTATAGGGGCCCGCCAAAGAGACTAAACAAATAAATAAAAAAATTTAAAAATATACTCGTATATTCAAAAAATTGTAATTTTTCTAATCTGATTAATGACATGGCCAAAAAATCGAGTTAGATTAAATACTTATGACGTAATGTACGTTCCTTTTTTTAAATACCGCTATTGTTTTAGGCCCCAAAAAGTTTCTTGCACCCAGGCCTCTTTATGGAGAAGGCCGGCTCTGCCTGACGCCATACATTAAAAAAAGTTATTGATTTTCTTAACAACGCCCGACGACTAAACAAGTCTACGAACTAATACTAAATATTCGGTTTTATACTTTATAGGATTTACACCGCTGTCATGCCTCATTTGGTGCTTTGTTGCGTTACTCCTTAGACTTTTTAAGCCAAAAGAATTTTGATTTCCACCCCCGCATCGTGTACTGTAGGAAAGGCCAGTAATGTTTCAATAAATTGTGTTGGGCGTTCACCTTCCATGGGCTCAACCGGTGTAAAGCCCGTCGATTCATTTTCATCACAATTGAGCCAACTTTCTATTTTTTCTACGTTCGTATACCACTTAGTTTGTTGGTCTTGCGATACGCTCTGAAGATCCGTCCGAAGATAGTTTTCTCATTACCCTTTCTATTGAATTAGACTATGCTATACGGATGAATTTTTGACAGCGACTCCAAGATTGCTCACATTTTTCGTAAATGATTGGCTTGTAAATTGTGTTCATGATCGGAAACACTGGCATCCCGTTTTCCTACTAACGATAATATCGTTAGTAGGGAAACGGGATGCCATTGTTTCCGAGAAGTTTATATTATAAACTTCTCTCAGTTTTCTATTTAATGTTCGAGCATTGGCCTCTCTTATCGGATACTATTTACTAAACACATCTTCAATAACGAAAATGCAAGCAACGAGGGCCCTAGCAGAGGCGGTGGTCCAAGTAGGTCTATAGATACTAATTCAAGTGGTTATACGTACCTTCCGCTTTAGCCCTCTTCTACGTTGGTTATCAATTTTGGATTTTTGGCGTAACTCACATCATGCCAGAAGCTTCCACGATTTTTGTTCGAAGTTAGGGATATAACACGTTTCGCTAATGAGACTTGCGCATTTCGTGTAATCGACATGTTCGTACAGCGTATGGTACTCCCATACAATGTCCTCAGACATGAAGTTATGCATACATACCAGTCACAATGTCTCACTTCTCCTAGCCTTCCTGAATAACAATCCTTAATGTATGAGGTAGGTTTCGGCAAACTTTTCTGCTTTACCGTGGCCATTATTCAACAGTTCCAACAGGTCGAAATCACCTGATTAAACGTTTTCTTTGTTTTTTTTTTACATTGTATACGATGTTGTAGTTCGCTGGCGTATTTCCGACACCAACTTTTCCAGAAATGCTGCGTTATTTTTTGAAGGTGTTGAAACTATTGTAACTGATTTTTTGGCACGTTCAGGATATCAAGTTCTTGAATAGCAATTAAAAGACGTCCAAACAAAAAGTGTGAAGGTGTCAAGGGTTCATAATCGTTTGTAGAAGAAGATAAAGGCAAAGGTCTCAATTTTTCTGTAGCTCCCTCCAAAATCCCCATCGAATACATTATTAGTTCAGTTGAGTCATCGCTTCGTACAGTTCCTAAAAGTAGTGCTGACACTATTCGTTTCGAAACAACCAAGTGTCATCGTTCTGCGAAACCTCCTTCTTGCAATATCTCCAGGAACGAACGGGTTGCACTCAAAAGTCTTAGATCAAATTCTGACATTGCAATATGACCCGCAGACAAGGGTAATGCCACAGTCGTCCTAGATAAAACTCAATATGTGGCAAAAGTAGATGATCTTCTCCAGGACAATGCTTACACCCCCATCTCTCGTGACCCCACTTCTAAAATCGAACGCGAAGTTGCTACACTCATCAAATCATCTGACCTCCTTCAGGATATTCAACGCCGCCTAGTCCCTCGCGAATCTAAACCGCCAAGGTTGTATGGTCTTCCTAAAATTCACAAACAGCAGGTTCCTCTCCGTCCCATTGTTAATACTATAGATTCTCCCACGTACAACCTGGCCAAATATCTCGCCGGTATTCTCAAGGCATATACAGGGAAATCTTCTTCACATATTTTAAATTCTTCCCATTTTGTAAACCTTATCGATAATCTCACCATAGACCCTAATGACCTGCTTGTCAGTTTTGACGTTACGTCTCTCTTCACTAAAGTCCCCATTCCTGACTCAGTAGCTATCATCGAACAGTTACTAGTTCAAGACGGCAAACCTGCAAGTTTAGCCATTCTCGTTGATAAGTGCCTTTCCTCCACATATTTTCTGTTTAACAACCGATTCTATAAGCAAGTAACAGGCGCTGCTATGGGTTCTCCCCTTTCTCCGGTGGTTGCAAACATCTTTATGGAATCTTTTGAAACAATAGCCCTGGAATCCTTTGACCTAAAACCCAAGGTCTGGTTCCGTTATGTAGATGACACGTTTATTATCTGGCCCCATGGAAGACATAACCTTGCTTCCTTCCTTGAACATCTTAATAGTCAGCACCCTGATATTAAGTTCACAATGGAAATAGAATCGAATGGTTCTCTCCCAATTCTCGACGTCCTGGTTACCCGTAAACCGAGTGGTCATCTTGCACACTCTGTTTATCGGAAACCCACACACACGGATAGGTATCTTCACGCCAACTCGCATCATCATCCGGCACAAAAGCTCTCCGTGATCAATTCCCTCGTTCATCGTGCTATCACAGTGTCCCAACCCGACAGTCTTCATGTCGAGTTAGCCCATATCCAAGAAAATCTCATCAAGAATGGCTATAACAAAAGCGATGTTAGAAAGATCGTCCAAAAACAACTACACCCCGCAAACCCTAAAAATCCTCAAAATACCTGTGCACCCCAGGCTACAGCGTTCTTACCCTACATTCGCCAAGTTACGGATCGCATAGGTAGGATTCTCAAAAAGCATAACATCAAAACCATCTTCAAACCCCCTCCAAAAGTGTCACAGATACTCCCTTCAGTAAAAGATAAGCCTCAACCCCTGTCATCAAGAGGAATCTATAGCATCCCCTGTTCTTGTGGTTTAGTGTACATTGGAGAAACTGGTCGCTCAGTGCGCACACGTATCTGTGAACACAAACGTTGCTTGAAATCAGGTCTTTTTTCACATTCAGCCGTTGCTGAACATCATCACGACACTGGTCATAAAATATTGTTTGAAAAATCTTCGATCGTTGCCAATGCCCCTTATTTTTTCAACAGGAAAATCCGTGAGGCCATTGAAATCATCAAGACCCCTAATAATTTGAATCGTGACACCGGTTATTATCTATCCGATATATGGAGGTCCGCCATCATTACTGGCTCCGCCCCCTCCACCTCTGACCAATCGTCGTCACAGTCGGATACGCTTGGCCGGGTACGGCCGGTATAAAGTCGCTGCTCCCTCTGTATCTCTTCAGAAGGGTTTCGCCTCTGGCTTGGTTGACAAGTTGAGTTACCGTTACCTTTCTGCCTCTTGCTAAAAGAGTTTCGCCTCTGGCGTGGTTGACACGTTGAGTTACCGTGCTCTTTTTCTCCTGAAGAAGCCCCTTATAAAAGTGGGCGAAACGTTGAGTCTTGTCTCAAAATGACACGGTCCCAATCCGGAAGACGTTTTGTTAATACTGACACTGACCGTGGAAGTCTTCGAATTCATAAAGGCTGTGGTGGGCGAGAATTAAATACTCCTTTAATTGTTGTGATTACAGTTAAAAGTTCTTCGAATGTAATTAATGCGTTGCCTAACACTCGCTTAAGATGGTATTTGGTTGATTTTACGCCTGCTTCCCACAGACCACGAAAATGGGGACGGGCAGCAGGAATGAAATACTACCCTATGTTTTCCTTGTTAATAGTATTACCTAATTCTCTGTTATTATGAATCAGCAATTTGCCCAATTCTCGTAGCTGTAAAGCAGCAGCAATAAAATGTTTCTCGTCTGAATAAATTCGAAACGGTTGCCAAAAATACTTGTGTTGTAAGCTCGCTCAATGGTCCAAATGAATTGCCTTTGTTGCGAAACAAATAAATATGCAAATGTAACATTTTTGAGTTGATTTACTCCGTCGATTTCCAGATTTTATAATTAGTGAACCCGCGTATCTGCGGCAGCTGTAAAAAACGGTTCTTTGTTCTAGTAGTTCTCCCATTAGTTGATTTATTTCTAGCAGTTTCACCTTATAACACGTTGTACATTAATGAACGGCATTTTTTGGGATGGTTCTCCACGCCGTGTGCCAAAATTGTTCACGTACTGACACTAGCGTAAGTTGAGACCCGGCATGTAATAATTAATATGTTTGCATTCAAAAATCAATTTATTTGGTACGTGTTTGTCTGAAATTAATAATGTGTTTTTTATCAAAATCAAATTTGGATTTTCGCGGACGTCCCTCAACTCGGCTTATGCTCTTACAATCAAGAAATGTTGAAAGATAAACAAAATTTTAGTTGTTGCAATTCGATATGGAAGCTTTTTTTCTGAGACAATTTTAGGAGTCTTTTCAAAGCATTGTTTAATTCCAGTGCCTAATGTTAAATTATTTAGTATTCGTTCGTTTTTATTTTTGATTTTAAGAGTATGAATCGTAAGCATAAAGCTGTAACTCGTAATTTAGTTAATAAATTCTTTCTTGTTTTTCAAACTTTATTTGTCCAGTATTGGACATAGATCCCCCTTTCTGATTTAGTGATTTTCACATTTGTCTGTTTTGTGCTTGTCGCATCCATCTTCTTCCTGCCATTTCTTTTATATCATCGGCTCATCGTTTTATAGGGTGTACTACTTTTCTTGTGCTGCATCTAGGTCTCCAAGTTAAAAGTCTATTCGCCCATCTTTCGTCGGTTATTCTGGCAGTATGTCCAGCCCAGCTCCACCTGAGTTTTGCAGTGTTTTTATTATATCAGCAACGCCAACCTTTTCTCATATCCATGAATTTCTCTTGCTGTCCCTCAAAGAAACTGCCAACATCTTACGTTCCATCGATCTCTGTGAAACTGCATACTTTCGCACGATTTTCAGAGTTTCGATACCGTACGTGAAAACAGGAAGAATGCAAGCGTCAAATACTTTAGCTTTTAATTTCAGGGGAAAATCTTTTGCTCTCAAAATAAAACTTAATTTACCAAACGCAGTCCAACTCATGTTTATGCTTCAGTCTATCTCTGCATCTTGATTTTCCTTTCCTACTTTAATGATGTGCCACAAATAAACATAACCATTTACCTTTTCTATTTTCTCGTTATTTATATACGGATTGCCTGCAGGTACTAGGTACACACGGTAACTAGATACAGAAACGGTTTAATATTTTAAATGGTTGTTAAGCAACACACCCTAGTGATTAATGTATTATTTTAATATTTTTGTATTTCCATTTTATTTGTTTGTATCTAGTTAGCGTGTGTACCTAGTACCTGCAGACAATCTGTATAGGTCTGGATTATTTTCACTTTTCATTATAATCTTCGGCTATCTATGCGACAATCGTCTAATTCTTGATATACTGTGTTTAATTCGATGGAATCAAAGGCCTTCTTGTAATCAACGAAGGCAAACGTCAACGGAATATTATACTCGTTGCACTTTTCTACTCGTATTAGCAGTTTTATGGTATGGATATGGTCATTGGTTCCGAATCCTTTATGGAATCTCACTTGTTCAACTGGCTATAACAGTGGTTTATTACAACATTTTACAATCAAATGATACAAACATTTCGGCGTTCTTGGCCCGTCCAATTTTACAATTCATCAAAAACATATCATAATAACTAAGTTATCCAACTTACCTAACCGTAAGGGTACACTGTTTGAGTAAGTTGCTTTACCTTCTAACCAGGCGACATTACATTCAGATGAAAATCGTAAGTAGGCCCTTACTTACTGAGATAACTTCCAAGTGCAGCCCTACTCCATGATCTCACAGAAGTGGGGGAAAACTGTGGTCCTCCAAATCTCCCAGCGTCTGGGAACAAGAGTAACAAAGCCAGTGCCCGGAGAGTCCCTTATACTTACTACTCACTGTAAAGGTACGTTTTCGTAAGGACAAATCGAGGCGACTTGTTGGCCCGACATGTTTGCCGACCGACAAGTTGGTAAAATTGACAGGTGTTTATGTTGTTACTTGTCTGCAACGGACATGTCGAGAGAACGACCTACGAATCGAAATCTGCAGTTTTCAAGATGGCAGACGATGAAGTAGTACAGGTTATATCAACTTTCATAGTGTTGGCAGGAAGCCATACGATACTAGAAAGTCAAAAAAAGTCAAAACGGAAATGCAAAAGATGGTACGTTAGAAGTTTTTTAGCGAAGAGACGTTTGGAAGGTGCATATACGTAGCTCGTTAATGAATGGTCTTCGCTTGCACCTACTTGCGCCTGTTATTATTAAAAATTGAGTGTTTACGTAGTGACAAACGAACGCCGACTCGACATGTGCGGCTAATTTTTGCATCCGACATTAACATGTCGTCCGACTGCCCCAACATGAAATGCATTTCGTTTACATTAGAACAGACAAGTCGGCGGACATGCCGGCCAACATGTTGCGTCCTTACGAAAACGTACCTTAACGGATATCGCTACTATTGGTCGATGTTCTACCAATCTTAGCTACGGGGTAATAGGTGGACATCAGCCAAGCCGATCAAGAATCCTACATGGTAATTGACCGGCTGGAACACATAGATTACAAAGTACCAGTACATGAATTATAATAAACTGTAAAATAAACAAAAGATTGTCAAACTATAAATCTGAAGAACTGAACATCTGAAGAAAAGTGAAAAACTCACGTAGAGATCTCACGAAAAAACTCGAGGCGCACTCATTCTTCCGCACTATCGATTTCTCCCGACCGATCTGTTCAACTCATTGTGAATGAATAGTCACCATTTGATAGTATCCCATACTATAGTTCTCAACTCCCTATTGGTAAGGGCTAATGTATTCGGCAATTCCCCACTCACTCGCGGGTACACTCCTCTCACACCTAGAACAAAAAAATGGCCTTACCTCGACGATGTGGCCCGGGTACTTGTTGTTTACTGCCTCGAGGAACTGATCGGTTGAATAGTAGTTCCTCTTGGCCGCGAGCGCTGTATCAAGGCTGTTTGTGCCCTCCCAATGTATGGCCACATCGGAGATAATGAGTCGATTACCCTTGGTCAAGATCAGGTCCGGTTTCCTCAACTAGCCATCCCGCATCTGGATCCTCGGCTCCACGTTCACGTCCTATCCTTTAGTCTTGGCGAAATTAGTTAGCAGTTGCGTCACACGATCGTGCCTCCTGGTACGTGCAGCATAGGTGTTCGGACATCCTTGGAGTACGTGTGATAGCGATTCCACCTGGGGACATCCATTTCTGCACCTTCTCGCCTCATACGGGTTGGACAGGATGCCCATCGTGGGCAGCAGATTCCCCTTCAGTTGGACGGCCTTGATGAAGTCCTCTCCCGACCAGAACGGGGGCGGGTAGTCCATCCACGAGCTTGATATAGATGAGTGGGATCCCTGTAGAAGTCCGTTCCCGGAATATTAGTTTGGTTGTTGACGCTAGTTATTGATAGATGGTTTCTTGCCATTTTCACAATCTTCCGTTCAAGAGCGGAGGTGCCCTCCACGACTTCCGTAACTAGTTGGTCTGGGGATGCTTTTAACTCCATCAGTCGGCTATACAGGATCGCAGGGATCCTCTGCATGAAAGAGAAGATACAGATGCCCCTATCCCTACATTTGGCATATAGGTAGGCGTTGGGCGTAGTTCTCGGTAAGCCTAGGCAAATCTTAACCTATTTTCTGATGAGTCTATCGGTATTTGAGTTCGTGGCGGGCGATTGTAGCGATTGTACCTCGGGATCAGATAGTGTTTAATCATAAGGAGCTTCTGAGCCGGCTTCAGGGCCGCCTTTTGTATGTTTGTAAGTTGTTGAATAAGGGCAGGGATGGAGGGGGGTACTATTCCTAGATGATTATACAAGAACCCCAAATATTTATATGTCTTCAAGATAGTGACCTGTCGAATGGGTTGTTTTGAGATGTTAAAATGGGTTTTAGTGCTCACATATAGTGTTTTATTGTGCGGGGCGGGCTTTATCGAGAGTGCCGTACACTTTCGGGTGCGACAGGGAGCGCTCGTTTAGAAAAGTTGTCGTGATCTTTATCAAGTGGTCCATGGCGTAGTTGTTAGGCGCCAGCAGCGCTATGTCGTCAGCGTACGCCACGGCTGCAATCTCGTGATCGTTAGAGGCCTGAAGTCTGTAGTGGGATTTAGTCAACCGGCACAGCAACTCATCCATGACCATGTTGCATATTATAGGGGACAGTGGGTCCCCTTGTTTTACTCCCCTTCGGATCGGTATTTTGTCGATTGTGATGTTTCCGCATGTATAACAGTAGTGTTATCTTCATAGGTTTCTAGGATGTAGCGACGGGACGGTATATCGATTCCAAGTCTCTGCATGGCGCTGTCGATGGAGCGGATCGAGACGGAGCCGAAGGCCTTGCCGAGCGTCACTATATGGTGCTGTTTGTGTTGTTGTCTGTGTTTCTTAATAGTATTACACATAATCAAATTATTAACAAAAGTTCCATCAATATCTTTCATAAATCCGCGTTGGTGTTTGTTAAGATCTATTAGAGTTGCTAGTATTTCAGCGATAATTCTATGAAACATGCGGATCACGATGGAGGAAATGGTTATCGGCCGCCAGTTATTATTGACGTCCCGAGTCTCTCCATGTTTAGGTATGAGGATTGTTCTGTTGTTTTTTGAGCGCCTGGCATCGTCCAAGGGTGAGTCGTCGGGTGGGGAGGGGGTGTTGAATACTGTATTATAGGTCCCTGAAATTTCCTCTTTAGTGGGTCTATCCTCGCCCCCGGTGATACCATCTAATATGATGTCAGCCAACTTAGATTTATTTACCTTGAAGAGTGTCCGATGTTTCCTATAATCGTTGGTCCTATTTGAAGAATGGCTTCTGGGTTGCTCTTCCGTTCTTTCACTCTCCATATTGCTTTTGTGAATTCCCCGGCGCAGGTTGTTATTATATGGTTTTTCTACCCACCATCGATCGAGATCTGACTGAGTGCATTCTTCGTTGATAATCCTATTCAAAATACTGATATTGTCTTCTTTGTTGCTATTGATGCGTAGGTTTTGTAAAAACACTTTTATTACGTTATATGTTTCTTCCTCATCCTCATCCATTTCGTGTTCAACATCACCTGACACAGGGGATTCTCCTATAATAACCATTAACTGCTCAGAAGTGCCTGGCACTTGGTCTCCCTCCATGTTGGCCTCTTGTGCTTGATTACCTTAGGCGTTTGGCTCATCTAGTCTACTCTTCTCTTCATCCAAGATCTCCTTGTATTTCGGTCTCCTCCGCTGGAATTTAATAGCCGATAGTGGTCTTCTAGAATGTTGTGAGAGGTACTGGTTTATGTTGTACCCCTTATATTGGATTTCTAAAATAGCTAGGTCTCTACACTCCTCTTCAGTCCACAAATTATAGACCCCTCTTATTGCCTCAGTTCTGGCATTATATTGTTCGGGGTGCATCCTTCTCTGATGCTGCCGCATGCCCTGCCTATTGTTGAACCTGGCATTGCATTCATCACACGTTCCCTCTTCATCCTCCTCTGGTGGTCCCCTACAATATTGTCACTGGTGCTACCGTAAAGCTCTCTGTGAGTTATAATACTTCCCACAGATACACTCTAGGTCTTCGTCCATAGTCGTATGATACTGCTATGATGATTAATTGAAGATTCGGGGGTGTTTTTGATCACGGACGAAAATCAACTGTCTTCAGCGTCGGTACCACGGGTAGGCAACCTCTAGTGTTGCTCCGTCAATTTAACAGAATCATAAAGTATGACAAATATTGAGATGCAGAACACTAACCCCATAAAATTTCCGGAATAAACAAATAATGCTGAATTTGGTTGGTAGGGTGGAAAAAAAGAGGGGGGGGGGGGTAAAGAAATAATATAAAAAAGAGGAGGGTTAAAATATTGGAGGGTGGCCGCAGATCTTGGTGATATGGTGCTGCCCGCGGAAAGTTACTGGGTGTAAAACCCCCACGTTCCGAAAGATCTGAGAGATTCGGGTTAGGTAATTTTCTGAGCGGAAAGTTACTAGATGGAAAATACCCAAAGATTTTGGAGTTCTATCGCTCGGAAAAACGCTGAGTGGAAATTACCCGTTGGTAAAGATTGAGAAGATTCGGGCTGAATTATTTTCCGAGGGGAAAGTTACGGGATGGAAAATAACCCAAGATTTGGAGATTTACCGCTCGGAAATATACTGGGTGGAAATTACCCGTTGGTAAAGATCGAGAAGATTCGAGCTGGGTTATTTTCCAAGCGGAAAGTTGCAGGATGGAAAATAACCAAAGATTTGGAGATTTTCCGATCGGAAATATACTGGGCGGAAATTACCCGGACGTAAAATGATGACGCTTAATCAGTTTGTTCTAGAACGAACTAGGGCCACGCACTTATATGGGAAAAGAAACACGCCCTGGTGGTTATTTGTGGGTGGTTGATGCTTAAACGGTTAGTTATAATTTTTGATAGAATTTTATCTAGATGAGACAGAAGACTGATCGGTCTGTAGTTCTTTAGGTTCGTTTTGCTCCCTTTCTTGTGCAGCAGTATTTTAACCGCATTATTCCAATCATCTGGTATACTTTGAGTTTCTAGGCATTTATAGCGCTTTAAGTATTTCTACTGTATTGTCGCCTCCGTGTTTGAGTTGTTCGCTTATTATGCCGTCCTCTCCTGGTGGTTTTCGATCCTTCATTTGACCGAGAGCTTTATTTCACTAATAGCGATTTCCGGAATGTCTTCAGATCCGACGTTCAGTATCGCCCTTTTATTATAATTTACTGAGTTCTGTGTTTGAGATGTATATAAGGTACAATAGAATTCTTCTGCTTCTTTCAGCACACCTTTTGCTGTTGTTATTTCACGTCCGTTTAATTGTATCAGTTTAGTTATTATTTGTTTGTTTCCTAAAGATAGCTGTTAATGATTTTGTGTAATGAAATAGAAAATTATCCTCAGCCTGTGCAACTACTAAGCTATTAGATATGATTTTTGGTTCAGGGAAATCATCGAAATTAGATTTTATAATTGAATGAGGCCATTCGGAAGTGACAACCAAATTTAACCCTTCCACCATATTGAATTTATTAAGTTCTTTAATTCAGCACCTCGCGAAAGTAGATCTGCAGTATTAACATGCGTGCTTACTTGGTGCCAATATGATATGTAACTTAACTCATGTATTTCGGATACCCTATGAGCAGTGAATGTTTTTAAAAGGTTTGCTGTAGTTAACAACCACTGGAGGACTATTGTTAAGTAACACCAGTAAAATTTATCTTGTTCAGTGACGATCTTACCGTATCGGCTAACCGTGCTGATAGTAATGCCCCACAAAATCGGTGCCACTCTTGATTTTGAAATTATTAATTATTTACACATGTAACACTTCATTCATAAACTGCCCTAATATAAATATCGTATGCAATTTGCGATGCGACAGAAAATGTATGTAATGCGATCTGAACTTCCCATGAATAAGGCACGTTTCTAGATGTTTTAATAAAAAGCCAAACCTTGTTTAAATTTTAACTATTTTTGTTGAATTTCGTTAGGAAGAGTATCATTGCTGTTTAGAATGTTAGCCCAAATTGTTTCCAGCAAATCTTTAGCAGTTGTAATATACAGCCCCATAAGCCCTAGCGAGTCAAACAGTTATCAGCATTATCATCTTAAACGTTAAGTGGTTGGAATACTTCTTTCATTGCCTGCATGTTAGGTGTTGATGCAGGCATTTCACAATCCTCTTTACAGCATTCACATACAACTGCGTATGTTATTTCAATGTATTTAGGCCTGAATAATCTATCACTGATTATGAGGGTAGGTATTTAAGAGAGTAATTTTTTTAAACAGTCAACGAATGCTTTTAGGCCTGGTCCGGTAGGCAAGTTGGTACCATCTTTCAATAAATATTCTACGACGAATGAACAATCACTTCTTTCATTACAATATCTAACACTTTTTACTTCGAAGATACCGTGTATGATCATCCGAAAAGGTTTGTCTGATTCGCCATCTTGAATACTGCATCTAACAATAAAGGTCAAATCATCATTTATGTAATTCGAATAAATTTTAAAAATTTCTCGCAGTCATGTTATGAATTGTTAAAATAAAAGAATTAAATAATTCTTTAACAATAAATTTAATTAAAATTAATAAATAATTAAAAGTGATTAAGTATTAATCATATTTGATATGAATTTATAAAAGTGATTATAAATACCTGTAAATAATAATTGTTAAGTTCGAGATCCTGATTCCAATAGAAATAAATTCTTCGTTGATAATTGTATTAAAGCTGAATGTTTTATTTATCTACTAAATAAAGAAGAATATTCTGAAAATAAACAAACAATAAATTAGTTTCAAGTGTTTGTTAAAGAAATATTTACTACATGGGAAAAGCTTAAGGACTAAAGTGATTAAGTTATAAATGATACTTACCAATTCGATGAGAAGATTTTATTGCTATAAATTTATGAGCAATTTGGACGAGCCGTCCATTTCAACTGAACTTCTACCCAACAAGGTTATTACGAACTACACGTGCGATTTCGAAGAGAGGAACCAGACACGCTTCCGAGTATTTCCTAGCTAAGTGTTTCATGTTATTTAATTGTTATTCTATCAATTATAATTGGTATAACTAAACACCTTATACATACCCTGAGATACAAATAAACAACACCCACACAATTGCACCATTAATCCGACTTATTCATTAAGTTCATTAGTAATTTTATTAATTTAAGAGTGATTCACAAATCACAACACTTTTTGGCCCACCAACATGTGGCTTTCAGAAATAAAAATATTTAATGTAATCACTTAGAATGCATAACAATACATATATGTCCTCAAGCTCCCGGGTTGGAGAATAGGGCCTCGACAAATGATCGCCATTGTGCTCTATTTTGGGCTATTCGTTTCACTTCCAGCCACGATCGTCCTATATTGTTTTAATTTCTTGCAAAAGCATTCTTCAGCATGTTGTTTTGGTCCTCCCTCTCCCTCTGCTACCTTGTGGGTTCCAGTCGAGTTCTGTTCTTGCAATGTTGTCATCGTTCCTTCGCAACGCGTGCCCGATCCAATTCCATTTTCTTAATCTGATCTCCTGGCAGAGTTGAGTTTGCTTTGAGCGTCTCCACACTTTCTCATTTGTTATTCGATCTGACCACTTAATTTTAAGTATTTTTCGGAGGCATCTGTTGACAAATACTTGTAATTTCGAATCTGTGGTCGTGGAGGTTTTCCACGTCTCGCAACCATACAATAAGACGGTTTTTACGTTGGAGTTAAAGACTCTGATTTTGTTACTTCTTGTTAGATGTGGGCTATTCCATATTTCTTTTAGCATTGCAAAGGCACCTTTGGCTTTCCTTATGCGGCTCTCTATGTATTCTTCGGTGCCCCCTATGTTAGTTATTACGCTGCCTAGGTAGGTGAACTTCGGAACGTCCCCCACTGGTGTATTGTGGATGGTAAATCTACGTTGGTTGTTGCTGTTAATTCTTAGGGATTTAGTTTTTGTTGTGTTTATCTCGAGACCTACTATCTGGACCTGTTCAACCAATTTTTCTAGGCGTGATTGCATGTCGTTGAAGTTGTGTGCTACGAGACACATACGTTTGCGTAGTCTAGGTCTAGTAACTGCTGCTGCAATCTCCATGTAATTCCTCATTGTTGGTGGATTGTATTCTTCATAATCCAGTCTGTTGCTATATTGAAGAGTACCGGGGACAGGGGAGAACCTTGTTTAACGCCTTTAGGGACAGGAAATGGTTTTGTGCTCTTTCCTCTGTGAAGTACACAGTATTCTGCGTCTTTGTAGAGCTCTTTAATTAGTGTTATTATTTTGGGTGGGATTCCGGCTAATTCTAAGATGCGTCAAAGTGCTTTATGGTTTAGAGAGTCAAAAGCACCGTTGTTAATGCGGTCGATGCAGGATCTATTTGCCATAAAGCCTGCCTGTTCGTTTCTGTTTTTTTTTAAATTTCGTTAGGAAGAGTATCATTGCTGTTTAGAATGTTAGCCCAAATTGTTTCTAGTAAAACATTAGCAGTTGTAATATACGAACCCATAAGCCCTAGCGAGTCAAACGGTTATCAGCATTATCATCTTAAACCTTAAGTATGCTTAAGTGCTTGGAATACTTTTTTCATTGCCTGCATGTTAGGTGTTGATGCAAGCATTTCACAATCCTCTTTGCCGCATTCACATACAACTGCGTATGTTATTTCAATGTATTTAGGCCGGAATAATCACTGATTATGACAGTATTTAAGAGAGTAAATTTTTTTAAGCAACAACGAATGCTTTTAGGCCTTGTCCTGTAGGCAAGTTGGTACTATCTTTCAATAAATATTCTACGACTAATGAGCAATCACTTCTTTCATTACAATATCTAACACTTTTTATCTCGAAGATGCCGTGTATGATCATCCGGAAAGGTTTGTCTGATTCGCCATCTTGAATACTGCATCTAACAACAAAGGGAAAATCATAATTTATGTAATTCGAATAGATTTTAAAAATTTCTCGCAGTTCGTTTTTCAATGCTGCCATATTACAATACAACTCATCAAAATTGAACACAGTACCACAGCCCACATAAGAGCCAGAAACTAGGTAATCTGTGATAAGAACACAGTCGTATTGTTGCAATGAGTCGCCTAATTTGGATGTAGAAGCTTTAAACGAGATTTTACCTTTAAATCTTCTCGAAGAATCGCGTGTTCTGCTTTCCAAAAAATATGTTTCATAACATTTTTCTTCAGGCGACAGACATTGTTTCGCAGTGATTTCTCCTAATTCCCAAATATTTTCTTAACTGATCAATGTGTACGGCGTTACGCATTATATTTTGGGAGCAATTGTAATAGGTAATAATTAAATGGACCAGAAACCATCCAACTTAACGAAATCTTGTAGCACTGGTAAATTTTGTCCTAGTTTTATATTCTCGTTCTAAATTAAAACCCAAGATATATTAGATCCTAACAATGCGTCTATTTTGTTTGTTTTATTAAAACTGTAATCCGCTAATTTAATATGACTGGGAATGTTGAGAATGCAAATATTAAATTGTTGTGCAAGGATATTTTCTGTAATTTTGTCAATTGCATAGCAGAAAGAAATTACAGAACTATACGCGTATTGACAAGAGTGTGAATTTCTATTTCAGTTATATTATATTTAATAGATGAAGGATATGAAGATATCTGATTTTAATTCCAATAGCTGATAAATTAATTTTTGATTTTTGTAACGGTAATTTGATGCATAATTCTGTGGCAATAAAATAACTTTTTGGTTGGTTGGTTTTGTTGCCGCTACAAGGGTTCTGGTAGGTGGTGGTTGATTTTTGTGACTAAAATTTATCTTTTTTTGAGTTTTGGTTATCTAACGGCTCTAGCACTTGGCATGCACCTTTTAAATATAATTTCATTTTCTCTACTGTAGAAAATTCCGCATCTAATCTACTAATCTGTCATTCGCGCTTTGTGCGTCTAATTTAGTATTAGTGATATAAATTAGTAATGCATCCCACTATTTAACAGTTTGCCTTAATCTTCTAAAAATAGTAAACGTTATTACAAGTCGTTTGTAATATTTTCTAAGTCCGATTTTCAAGGCAAGTTATAGTTAGGCCATACGCAGAACTTTGCGGTATTTTGAGTTGCCTATCTGGCTTAACAGTTATTTTAGTTTGGCCTTCATCACAGTTAGGGATATTTGGATTTTTCTGAATTGGTCTTTCTGAATATTTTTCGATTTCCGTTTTCTTCTGTCAAGTCATTCAACGAAGTCGGACGTGCTTTTTGGTACCTGAATTTGCAAGTTGTTAATTTACATTTATTTGGATCATCGCTACTTTAAAGCCGCGTTTATGGAGTTTCGGGAGTAGTTTGTTGAGGATTCAATTGGCGTTGGCCGATATTTTGGTATTTGGATACTTCCGACATTCGTATGCGTGTTGCGGTTTTCAGCCCGGCTTAACGTATTCGACTTGTGGGCTTATACACCTTAAAAGGTATGCTATTGTTTGGTTTTGTCTAAATTCCCCTATCGTATTTCCTTCGACTTTCAGCCCGTTTTACGGCCAGTTTTTGGTTAAGATTTACGGCCAGCTATTTTTGGTTAAGATTTACGGCCGGATTTTTTGGTTATGATTGACATGTGGTCAGGCTTATTGTAAAGACATATTTTATGGTTCCGTTCGTGGTTGTCGGTGTGCTGTTTTATGAAACCGAGAAGATTTCTATAATTTGATTTTGGTCTACGAAGAAGTCCTATCCTGCTTAGTGATTTTCAACACCGATTAACTTGTAAGGTAGGCTTGTTGTATTTATCTCAATTTAGAAGCCGTGCGGATTATTGTAATACACCGTACAATCATTGAAATACTTATCTCGTAAATTCAGATCACCGTATAGGCTATTATTGTAACGTGTGTCTATAAACTGTCGACATCTCGGTGGCTTTAAAAAACAAATTACAAGTCTTAGATTAAATCATAGACAATGACATTTTACAACGGACATACCGTAAAGTTAAGTTATCTTCCCCGTTGTCCTTTCTGTTTTGTAGATCGTTTCTTAATTTCACCATAATTTCGCGTTGCATAGGGGTGTCGTCAGATTTGATGTTAACGTTAGTAGGTCCTGCATTTTTAAACAACATTTTATTTTTCAAAGCTTGTAATGCATCAGATGATGATTTTAAAATTACTTTTATAGGCCGTGGTTTGTTGGATGCAGGAGGCTTTCCTAACCGAAGTACGCGAATTCCATCAGTACATACATTAGGAATTTTGCTAAATAATTCTTTTATTTCATTTAAGTCACAGATAGACTGTGTTTGAGCGTTATTGTTATTACCATTGTTTTCGTTAGCATTTAAACGATTACGTTCTTTGCACGCATCCGACGTTCAACGACTTCGTTTATGATATCTTCTGGCCCCAAGTTTGGATTCTGCTGATTAGTAACAGCTACATGTTTTAGATCATCAACTTCCTTTTTTAATTCTAAAATCAGCTGTATTAACTCGCTCACTTCAGATTTTTCATTTGTACATTTTTCGCAGTGATAAACCAAACGCCGGTCTTTATTTTGGAAACACTGCACTTCAGTGCGAGATAAACCCGAGCAAGCAGAGTGACTAGGATTTTTGCATTTATCACAAGAAATTTCTTTATCTTTATCCATATTAATTTCTGTAGTAGCTGATTTGTTGGTACATCCAGGATCTCAGGTTCTTGGATAGCAATTAAAGGACGTCCAAATAAAAAGTGTGAAGATGTTAAGGCTTCGTAATCGGTTGTAGAAGGAGATAAATGCTTTGGTGAGCGAGAATTAAATACTCCTTCCATTTGTCTGATTACAGTTAAAAATTCTTCGAATGTAATTAATGCGTTACCTAACACTCGCTTAAGATGGTATTTGGTTTATTTTACGCCTACTTCCCACAAACCACCAAAATGGGGACAGGCAGCAGGAATGAAATACTACCCTATGTTTTCCTTGTTAATAGTATTACCTAATTCTCTGTTATTATCAATCAGTAACTGGCCCAATTCTCGTAGCTGTGAAGCAGCACCAATAAAAAATTTTTCGTCTGAATAAATGAAAACGGTTTAACCCCTCTTGCAATGAACCCATTAGGTTGCCAAAAATACTTGTATTGTAAGCTCGCACAGTGGTCCAAATGAATTGCCTTTGTTGTAAAACAAATAAATATGCAAATGTAATATTTTTGAGTTGATTTACTCCGTCGATTTCCAGATTATAATTAATGGACCCGCGTATCTGCGCCAGTTGCAAAACCGGATACATGGGCAAGGTTCTTTGTTCTAGTAGTTCCCCGATTAGTTAATTTATTTCTAGCGGTTTTACCTTATAACACGTTGTACATTTATGAACGACATTTCTTGGGATGGTTCTCCACGCCGCGCCGTCTGCCAAAATTGTTCACGTACTGACGCTAGTGTAAGTTGAGGCCGGACATGTAATAATTTAATGTGTTCCCATTCAAAAATCAATTTATTTAGTTCGCATTTGCCCAAAATTAATAATGTGTTTTTTATAAAAATCAAATTTGGATTTTTGTGGACGCCCCAGAACTCGGATTATGCCCTCACAATCAAGGAATGGCGGAAGATGAGCAAAACTTTAGTTGTTGCAATTCGATATGGAAGCTTTGAACATTGGAAATGTTTATGCGCTCGTGTATGGGACAGAGTTACAAGGATTTCAACAGTTTCAGAGACACCAAAAGTGTCGACGGCAGACGCCGATGACATCATTCTCCAGCTCGGGCATGTTGTTAATAATTTTTATTAGCGTTCAATAAGTTCGCGATGATCTCATACCAAACATTTGAATTATTCGTAATAAACTAATAAAACTGCGTAAGAAGAATAGACAACTGCTACAAGTGTAAGGAAATACGCATAGTCGTATTCGTATTACAAACAGGTACAAACTAATTGAATATGTATTGTCTTTTATTTATTTAGTTTAATAGCTATTTATGGTACCAGTGGCGTACCTATCTTTGGGAGGCGGAGGGAGCAGTATGTCTTGAAGGCGCCTTAGGATATTTTAGGTCATACAAGTGTACCTAATATTTCTTTCTACAGGAATTAAAGAGGCCACACCGCCACTATTTAAGAATATAGCTCACTCGACGTTCCGTGAGTGAATAAAGAAAAATGTTATCCAGGAAAGAAAAAGTTTAGCTCACGAGGCGCAGCCGAGTGAGTTAATGTCCTTGAGTGGCTAAAATCTCTTTATGAAACAATAGCTGGCAACCTAATTTAAAAGCACCATGATTTTCATTCTAAAATTCACGTCGTCAAGGAAAGTGTGAATAAAAAGTTTATAGAAACAGTGTCGTCAAGGGAAGCGTGGATAAAATGTTTATAGCAACACTTTATCCACCCTTCACGTTAAAATGTTGCTTTGATAACTAGATTTGGCACATTAAAATGCCACTTTTTAATTTACTCTCAGAGGTGTGATAGTTCCACAATTTCGAAGTCGTAACTGAGGTAAGTTTATATGTTTTATGTATTATATATGGCATTATCATTTCCAATGTATCCGATGGTTGCAAGGATTGCGAAATCTGTGAATTTTTTCCTGAGACAATAATTGTAGGAGTCTTTTCAAAGCATTGTTTAATTTCAGTAATGTTAAATTATTTAGTATTCGTTCGTTTTTATGTTTGATTTTAAGATTATGAGTCGTAAGTATAACGCTGTGTAAGTCGTAATTTAGTTAATGAATTATTTCTTCTTTTTTAAACTTTATTTGTCCAGTATTGGACATACTTCTCCCTTTCTAATTTCCACATTTGTCTGTTTTGTGCTTGTTGCATCCATCTTCTTCCCGCCATTTCTTTTATATCATCGGTCCATCGTTTTCTAGGATGTCCTACTTTTCTTGTGCTGCATCTAGGTCTCCAGGTTGAAAGTCTGTTCGTCCATCTTTCGTCGGTTATTCTGGCAATATGTCCAGCCCTGCTCCATCTGAGTTTTGCAGTGTCTTTGTTATATCAGTAACGCCAGTCTTTTCTCGTATCCATCAATTTCTCTTCATGTCCCTCAAAGAAACTCCCAACATCTTACGTTCCATCGATCTTTGTGAAACTGCATACTTGCGTTTAATTGTTTGAGTAAATGTTGTCGTTTCGATACCGTACGTGAAAACAGAAAGAATGCAAGCGTCAAACACTTTAGCTTTTAATTTCAAGGAAAAATCTTTTGCTCTCAAAATAAAACTTAATTTACCAAACGCGGCCCAGCTCATGTTAACCCTTCGGTCTATATCTGCATCTGCATCTCCTACTTTACTGGTGTGCCACAGATAAACATAACTATTTACCTTCTCCGTTTTCTCGTTATTTATACATATACTATATGTCTGGATTATTTTCACTTTTCATTATAATCTTCGTTTTGTTGATGTTCATCCGAAGACTCAATCTTCTCGATGTCTCATCAAGTTGGTCTAACATCACGGCTAATTCTTGTTCATTTGTACTTATTAAAACTACGTGTATCTTAAATGGTTTAACTTTTTGCCGTCTATATTTATTCCCATATCTTTCCAGTTCAATTTTTTAAATATGTTTTCTAGGGATAATGTAAATAATTTGGGCGACAATGTATTCCTTGACGCATACCCCTTGCTTTTGGGAACCTTCGTGATATACCATCTATTTTTCCTGCTGATGTAGTTTTCTCATATATTGATTTAATTAAGTTGGAGTAGCGGCTATCTACTTATGGGACAATCGTCTAATGCTTGATATACTGTGTTTATTTCTATGGAATCAAAGGCCTTCTCGTAATCAACGAAGGTCACCGCCAAAGGAATTAATATTCCTTGTTTCCTCGTTGCACTTTTCTATTAGCAGTTTTATGGTATGCATATGGTCATTGGTTCCGAATTCTTTACGGAATCCCGCTTGTTCAACTGGTTGGCATGCGTTAAGTTTGGCGTTTAAGCTGTTAGTTATAATTTTTGATAGAATTTTATACCCCTAATATCAAGTTCACAATGGAAATTGAATCGAATGGTTCTCTCCTTTTTCTCGACGTCCTCGTTACCTGTAAACCGAGCGTTTATCTTGCACACTCTGTTTATCGCAAACCCACAAACACGGATAGGTATCTTCACGCCAACTCACATCATCATCCGGCATAAAAGCTCTCCATAATCAATTCTCTCGTTCATCGTGCTATCACAGTGTCCCAACCCGACAGTCTTCATGTCAAGTTAGGCCATATCCAAGAAAATCTCGTCAAGAATAGGTATAACGAAAACGATGTTGGAAAAATCACCCTAAAACAATTATACCCCGCACACCCTAAAAGTCCACAAAACACCTGTTCACCCCAGGCTACTGCTTTCTTACCCTACATTCGCCAAGTTAAGGATCGCGTAGGTAACACTCTCAAAAAACGTAATATCAAAACCTTCTTCAAACCGCCTCCAAAAGTGTCACAGATACTCGCCTCAGTAAAAGATAAGCCTCAACCCTTGTCACCAAGAGGCATCTATAGCATCCCCTGCTCTTGTGGTTTAGTGTAAATTGGAGAAACTGGTCGCTCAGTGGACACGCGTATCTGTAAACACAAACGTTGCTTGAAATCAGGTCTTCTCTCACACTCAGCTGCTGCTGAGCATCACGACGCTGGCCATAAAATATTGTTTGAAAAATCTTCGATCATTGCCAATGCCCCTTATTTTTTCAACAGGAGGCCATTGAAATCATCAAGAGCCCTAATAAGATCGTGACACTGGCTATCACCTATCCGATATATGGAAATCCGCTATCATTACTGGCTCCGCCCCCTCCACCTTTGACCAATCATCGTCACGGTCTGATACGCCGGGTACAGCCGGTATAAAATCGCTGCCTTTTCTGTTTCTCTTCGGAAGGATTTCGCATCTGGGTGGTTACCGTTACCCTTCTGCCTTTTGCTAAAAGAGTTTTGCCTCTGGCGTGGTTGACACGTTGAGTTACCGCGCTCTTTTAGTGCTCCATTTTCCTCCTGATGAATCCCCTTAAAAAAGTGGGCGAAGCGCTGGGTTCTTCTATCTTAACAATGACACGGTTCCAATCCGGAAGACGTTTTGTTAATGCTGACATTGACCGAGGAAGTCTTCGAATTTAGTTTAGTTATTTGTTTGTTTCCTAAAGATAGCTGTTAATGAATTAGAGTGTAATGAAAATTATATGTTTTTTAGTTCAGGGAAATCATCGAAATTGGATTTTATAATTGAACGTGGCCATTGGAAAGTGACAACCAAATTGAACCCCTCCACCATATTGAATTTATAAGTTCTTTAATTCAGCACTTTGCGAAAGTAGATCTGCAGGATTAACATGGATGGTTACATGGTGCCAATCTGATATGTAAATTGACTCCTGTATTTCAGATACCCTATGAGCAGTGAATGTTTTAAAACACTGGAGGACTATTGTTGAGTAACACCAGTAAAATTTATCTTGATCAGTGACGATCTTACCTTATCGGCTAACCGTGCTGATAATAATGCCCCACAAAATCGGCGCCACTCTTGATTTTGAAATTATTAATTTACACATATAACATTTGATTCTTAAACTGCCCTAATATAAATACCGTATGCAATGTGCTATGCGTCACAAAATGTATGTAATTCGATCTGAACTTGCCATGAACAAGGCACATTTCTAGAAGTTTTAATAAAGTTAAACCTTGCTTAAATTATAACCATTCTTGTTGAATTTCTTTAGGAAAAGTATCATTGCTGTTTAGAATATTAACCCAAATTGTTTCTAGCAAAACTTTAGCAGTTGTAATATACTGACCCATAAGCCCTAGCGAGTCAAACAGTTATCAGCATTACCATCTTAAACCTTAAGTATGCTTTCATTGCATCAACTCCTAACATGCAGGCATTTCACAATCCTCTTTATTGCATTCCTATACAACTGCGTATGTTATTTCAATGTATTTAGGCCGGAATAATCTATCACTGATTATGACAGTATTTAAGAGAGTAAATGTTTTTAAGCAGTCAACGAGTGCTTTTAGGCCTGGTCCTGTAGGCAAGTTGGTACCATCTTTCAATAAGTATTCTACGACGAATGAACAATCACTTTTTTCATTACAATATCTAACACCTTTTATCTCGAAGATGTCGTGTATGATCATCCGAAAAGGTTTGTCTGATTCGCCATCTTGAATACTGCATATAACAGTAAAGGACAAATCATCATTTAATCATTTATGTAATTCGAATAGATTTTAAAAATTTCTCGCAGTTCGTTTTTCAGTGCTGCCATATTACAATACAACTCATCAAAATTGAACACGGTACCACAGCCCACATAAGAACCAGAAACTAGGTAATCTGTGATAAGAACACAGTCGTATTGTTGGAATGAGCGCCTAATTTGGATGTAGAACCTTTAAACGAGATTTTATCTTTAAATCTTCTCGAAGAATCGCGTGTTCTGCTTTCCAAAAAATATGTTTCATAAAATTTTTCTTCAGCCGACAGACATTGTTTCGCAGTGATTTCTTCTAATTCCCAAACCATTCTTAACTGATTAGGTACCTATATCAATTGGTACGGCGTTATGTATTATACATATTTTGCGAGCAATTGTAATAATAATTAAATGGACAAGCAACCATCCAACTTAACGAAATCTTCTGGCACTGGTAAATTTTTTCCTAGTTTTATATTCTTGTTCTAAATTAAATCCCAAAATATATTAGATCCTAAAAATGCGTCTATGTAGTTCGTTTTATTAAAACTGTAATCCGCTGATTTAATATGGCTGGGAATGATGAGGTTGTAATATGAAATTGTTGCGCAAGGATATTTTCTGTAATTTTGTCAATTACATATATTGTTGTAATATTTACACACATTTAAACATTTATATAACATTATTCACACACATACAAAATTACACATAAACAAATACTACGATTACACATTACGATTTACAGTTATTCGAAATATAAGAAATATTAATAACATTTTCTCCATAAATTAGTTTAAAAGTAATTGTTCTAAACAATCTTTAATAAATAAAGCACTGTAAAATTATTAGTTCCATGATATAGATAAAAATATGAATCCGAGAGTTGTCGTTCGAAAGACGTAGATTGGATATGTCTGTCATTTAATTTTTCCAGTTTCTTGAGTTATTGAATTAGATATGTTGATTCCTTGTTAGTTGTTAACTGCGGAATTTGGATGCAGACATCTAAATTATTGTGTCATAGTCCTTCTGGTAACTCTATCCAACTCTTCTAAATCAGTGTTGCCCCACTTGAAGACCCCGAACGAATAAGTTAAAGCAGGAATTTCCCAGGTGTCGATGATGGTTATTAAGTTCTTAGATTTTTGTTTTGTATTTAGGAGTTTAGTCAGTCGTTTATTATATTTATCCATTAAGTATATCTGAGTGATTCAGGCCTTGTTGTTGTAGGAATCCTAGGTAATTGTAAGACTCTTCTCCCGCCAGTTCTGGGATATCATCAATGGTTTCGTCATTGGTTACTAGATTCCCTTTCAAGAAACATACATGAGCGCATTTTTCCAAGCCAAAATTCACGTTTATATTCTCACTGAAGATCTTGGTGGTGTTAATTAGAGAAGCTATATGCTGTTTTGACTTTGGAAACAGTTTTAGGTCGTCCATGAATATCACGTGGTTTATTTCCATGTGGGACTCAATGAGTTTGCTTGGAATATGCCCTTATCGATCTTTGCTTCCTGAAGGAAATTATTATTTACTGTAAGTCTAGTTTTCAAGCAGGCCATTGCGTGCTGCAGAAGCCGTGTATACTGTGATGGATTTTATATAGTTGGAGTATTTTGAGAAGCCGCTCGTGGGGTACCGAGTCGAAAGCCTTAGAATAGTCGATGTAACAGACATGGAGATTGCGTTGGCTTGATTGCGCGCTTCTGGAAATAATAGCATCTATTATCAGTTGTTCCTTGCATCCTCTGGATCCTCTAGCACACCCCTTCTGCAGCGGTGAGATAATATTATTCACTTCGCAGTGTTTGTAAATATATTCATTTATCACTGCTGCTACAGAAAGGCATGTAATAGTTGGTCGTTCCATACCTTCAATACTTGAAGTAGCTTTTTCGACTTGTTTAGCCATGGTGCGCTTAGATAACGTTTGCAGTTTTCTTCCATACTGAACCCCAGTATGCAGGAGCCTATTTCTTTACAGTTTTTTGCTTTTTGTTGGAGTTGAACTATGTACGCTATTAGATGTTCTGTGAGCTGGAGGGAAGTATCTTGAATATTTAAGTTCCGCAGTATTTCCGCCATTTTTTTCCGAACTGTAGAAGACTTCACCTTTCAAATAAGGTCAGCCTCAGGACGGTATTTATTTATCTCCGTTGTCAGTCTGGTTTTCTAATTTGTTTCTTTTAAGTCCTCTGATCAGGTCTTTGTGCCATGTTGTTCGTGATTTAGAGAGAACTTCCGACCCTTGACCTCTAGGGCTGTGGCGGCTGCCGTATATATTGCCAGATGTATTTAGTCTGCTCCTTCCTGGTCCTGGAGGTGATTCTTTAGTTTGAGGTTGACCTTCTCTAAGATGAATTATTTAAATATTATCTTTGAAAGCCATGGTCTTTCAAGCGGTTGTATCATCTCAAATAGTCTGAGGTTGCTTATAAACTTAGAGTTAGTTTCTGCGTCCTGTTGATGTTGAATAGAATTTAATGTGTTAATGTGCAGGTTTTCGGAGAAAATTTCTTCAACTTCTAGATTCTCTGAATGCATCTCCCGAATTTCTTCCTGCACAGTTAAGTAGTTGCTGTCCTACATCCCTTTTTATATCTTAAATTTCTGTTGCTGTTAGGTAACCTTGTTTAAATATTACACACTTGTGATCTACTACGTTTTGTTCGTTCAAATTAAGGTGTGGGTATAGTTCACTAAATTTTACATGGAATTGTGACCTCTATCTTGGAGTTGGGATGTCGTTACATTTCGACACGTAATAAAAAGACCTTATTATATCTGTATTCATATCAATGGCCATCTAATACGCTTCGGTTTGTCTCTCCCTTCTCTCATTGGGGATCGTGGGCCATCAGGCAGACGGGGCTCATGTTGTACTGTCCCGTCAGCCAAAAATGTATCTAGAAATGCTTGTAGTGGATTCAACTTCTGGCTCCAAGCCGTACGTAGCAAAAATCGTTTACAGGTATCACTTCTAATTATTTATTTTGCGTCGCCTTACCTTACGACTGCTCAATTATCGTAGGGGGGTTGGCCATAAAGCATCACGTCGGCCATTTGCGCCTTGGTGAGTAGGATGGATAGGAAGGGATAATTTGGTATGGGGGAGGATATGGGGTAAGGGATATAATTTTTCCGGGTAAAGAATGTCGGAGAAATTTCGGGTTTGCAAAGGCAAGTTCGCCAGTTCCCTGAAGAAGTCTGTCCTTTACCGGGGTCGTAAAGGAGTACCTCTTGTTGTCCTTATTTTTATATTTCAAAATATAGACCTTCAAAGTTTTCCCTTTCTGCGAATTGCTCTATAATATTTTTCTCGTCACATAATTCCTCAATTTTTAGATTGCTATTCACAGAAATTCTGAAATAATCCGTCCATCTTGTTAATCCTTTCGCTTAATTCGTTGATACTAATTTCATTATTTAATTGGTTATTGCTTTCCAAATTGATTACATGATTTTTAAAATTTGTTAAGGCTGTGTTTTACGTCAGGACATTTTCTTATGAGATCCCTTAACACCGCCATTTCACAAATTGAAGAAATTACAAAATTATAACGTATACAGGAATGGAAGAGAAAGGAACTGGTTGTTATACACTCTTTGTTGCAGCCCAGCACGTGCTAGTTTGAGTATTAGCTGTTTCGTGAAGTTCCTGTTTAACCTTCCTTGCAGTATTGAACTGGTCCCCTGTAGCGCTTTGTTTGTTGCACACTTATTTACCATGTGTTTTTAATTGATTGAGCGAATCAGGAACGCTTGTGCCGAAATTGAAGCAGATACACTTTTCAGTTGTGTACAATCATTTGAAACGCGGGTCAATAAATTCGTCGAAGTTGAAGGTCATCATTTCAAGCACTTAATTTAATTCAAAGGTGAGGAGCGAGGGGACTCACATAAATCAAGCACTCCGATAGGTGAGAGGCGAGGGGATTTCTAGAGGTATTGGTTCTCAATATTGAAGAAATCGGAAAAATTAAATTTCGGCGATTACAGCGCCATCTATCACGAATCGAAGAAAATGTTACGACTAAAACTTTCATATTTGTTGACGTGCTATCCGAATCTGCAATAAAAAATGCGAGTTCCTATTTAAGATTTCAAAGTAACCCCCCGCCCCACCCCCAAAGGGGGTGGAGGGGGGGGGCTAATTTTAGCACTAGTGAATTTCCCCCGCGAAAATATCAACTTTTTATTTCGTACAGTTTTTTCGTAGGATGCTTCTTTCTCCAGGTATTTAAAAATTCCAGGTTAAAAAAATCAGATGGAATAGTACAAGTATTTTATTAGCACGCGTCAACTGTACATTTTTTGAATTTTAATGTTGAGTTGCTTTATTTTCATCCAGATGTGTATCTGCTAAGTTAAACATCTGTCGATCTGTCTAGATGTATTCCTAAGTATTTAACGTTTTCTGTTTGTGGTATCTATTGATTATTATTTATCTGAACCGGTGGGCAGATGTCCCTTTTAATGGTGAAGGTTACATGTGCTGACTTTGATTAATTAATTTCAATGTGCCACTTCTTACACCACTGTTCAAATAAGTATAGATGATTTTGAAGGTACATGAATGCTAAGTTACTGCCAGTGTACGAAGATAATACATAGAACTGTCATCTGCAAGAGTAGCGACGGATGTTGACACATTTTCAACTTACTTACCAGGTTTGGGTATTACTATACTATTAACTACCTTCCATTGTTCAGGAAAATAACTTAGTCCCAAACTGACTTGTATAAATAAGTAATATACCTGTAACCCTTTTCTGGCAGTTCTTTAGGTACTTTGCCCATTATGAGGTCATAGCCTGGTGCTTTGTGGGAATTTAGATTCCTTTTTCGATACTCTAATAATAAAAAATTTCCCCATGTGTTGCGAATTTTTTGTCGGTCGCTGTATAATGTCGAGCCATTGGCGTTCCAAACATTTTTGGACACGAGAATAGTTAAAGTGTAACCCCCCTTATTTGGGTTACTGTTAGGCTACAGGTAGCTAAGTCGAAGATGAGGTTCGTTGAGGCTATAAGGAAATCCACACAGAGTTTCGATATAAATGTTTAATAAATTATAATGTCTTTCTAATGTACATAGGAGAATAAATAAAATACAATTATAAATGAACGGGTACGAATTTGACTAATACATATATACAAAACTGAATTAATAAATACACACATTCGGTAAATCAAATTGGAAATAATAAAGAATTCTGAACGGGAAAATAAAAGTTTATGGTGCTGAAGCGGCACGGGATTTGGACCCGAAATTGCGGTGGCGTAGCTTCTCGGACGGCGTGCCGCTCTCTCTGAGCGGTGGTCTCGGTGGGGTGATATTCGTACTGCGCCGGTACGGCTTGGGCGGTTCGGGAAGGCGGTCCGTGTACCCCAGTTTCCAAAATGCGAACAGCGGGCTTGTATCGTGCAATCTTACTAAACAAAATCTTAATAAAAATGGATTAAGTAATTAACAGGAAGGTGTCTGAGGTCTGGATACGCTCGTAGTCGATCCCGAGTGACCTGCGGGTTTGTGCAGAACTCCCGTTCTCTACCCCCGGGTTAAATACCGTGAGTATAACCTGCAATATTGTATTGTTAGTTAATGCGGTGAAACTGCGGCGAGTCTGGGTTTGAATTTTGATTGTTAGCTCGGTGATCCGTTGGAAATGTCGGCACCAATTTGATTTCTTCAGCGCTTCCTCGGTGGGTGGTTTTGGTTTAAGGTCGGATACGGTAGGGAATGACGCGGACTTCCAGCCCGGCGATATGATAGGGTAAGTGTGGTTTATTACGGGAATTCGCGGGCTTCCAGCCACGCGCTAGGTTAGGGGTAAGTGCGGTCGGTGTGAGCTTTTAGAATAGGTGCGTTCTTCAAGACTCCGGTGAACTCTCTCTGTTGATCTCGGTTTTGGGGCTTGCTTTTATATGAATTGGAGCGCTTGCGGGCTCCGTCTAATTTGATGTGTTAGAAAAGGCTCGAGTAGTCACGTACACTTTGCAATCCCACGACCGATCTTCGCCGGGTGTGCGATTACAGGACTGTGACGTCCTCGAACGGAAAATTTCGCTAAACGACTGTCTGTAAGCTATTTCAAATAGTGAATATTTGATTCACGGTTAATTTAAATACGGTTAATTACAGGCAGGTCGTTACAAAAGGTGTAAGATAGTTTCCATTTGCTCAATTATGGTTCTTAGCATCTTTTTCAGCTCACCTATACTATTAGTTTCATTGGCTGGCATAGTTTGTTGCTGGTTTTATGGAGTATTTTGCTGATCGATACCGCTTACTATTTGAGCGTGAGTAAAGTGGCTTTGCTGGTTGTGGTATAATGGGTGTGATCGTGTTTGGCCCAACTGTCTGTTTCTCAGTGGTGGGAACACCTTGCGTTGCAATTCTTTATAGACTAGGCCGCCCTTATAATTCGCAGGGTGGTTACCGTTAGGTACAGGTAATACAAGCGACTTCATTATTTCTTACTGTGCATTGACATTGAGATGTTGCATGTTTTTCAGTGCACTTTATACGCATCTCGGACTTCTGTTACAGAAATTTCTAGTGTGGCCGAATCTTTGCCATTTTACACATTGAGGTATTTGGCGCTTTGCGATCGGTGGTTCAAACTTTTTTTATCGAATAGGCTAATTTATTGACACTGTAAATAATTATTATTTTCTGCTGGATTTAATTCGACAAACGGTAATAGTGCCTTAGTTCCTCGCTGTCTAATGTTTATTGTAATCGTAACAGTATGCCTGAGTAATTGGAGCTCTTGTTTCAGGCCTTCTGTATTGCTGGAAGGGTGCATATTTCTAAGACCTACCCTAAAACTTCCGTCTTTTTTTTTTTTATAAGTGCGAAATTCAATTTTTCTTTCCGCTAAAGCTTTTATTATATCGGTGCAGTGTTTTGACTATTTTGATAATACCTTGCCCTCATCATTTAGTATCTTTATAACGTATTTATCTTTCGCGATCAGTTGCAGGAGTTTTATAAGTGGTTCTGTGGTCTTAAAGATCGGTGGTGGTTTAGGTACCTTATTTTGTGGTGTTGTTTTATGATTTTCATCTGAAGCATCGCCACTTAAGGGATCGTAGCGGTTTGTATTAAATGATGGGTGGCTGCGAACACCCTCGTTCGGTTTTGGGTAAGGCGTGTCCCGTGGCTTTGCAATTCCGCGTAATTTGAGTCATTTTAAATTTTTGGTAAATCCTTTAGTACGGCTCTGTTTTTCAATTCTGATCCCGTGTTAATAGTATTATTCTTGGCTGCAGTTTAATTCCACTTTAGTCTGTAGGACATCTAAGGTTACGTCAACTCAGCGCGTTTTGCTTAAAGTTCTACGAAATCTTCAAGTAATTTCATTATGTTTTGTCGTTGTGAAACATCTCCTTTGTTCAATTCCAAGGTGACCTAATTCGTGCGTATTTCATCAAGGCATGATCTCATCTTGTTTCAGTTATTGCAACTTCTCGTTATACAGCTCGGGGAATCTCCCGGTACGCCAGGCCTTGTCAACTGACTCGTTTCAGCGTCCTTTCGAGTCCTCTTCCGCTCCCCACTTCAGTGCGTGACAACATCTCGATCAATGCGGACCAAGGACCGTAAACTCTATAGGACTGCTCGTTCCCTATACTGCAGTATGTCCACACTGATAGGAGGATATGACGTCAGCCGTGACCAGACAGTGTGCATGCAATCCGACACAGTCTGCGATCTGCACCCGGTCTATAAATCTGTAAGTTGTGTTGTGTGTTAACAATAATTTATATTGTCGTTCCACCTTCCATTTAACGTAACATAGAGGTAATTAATGATAATTAGGTTTTTTGTATGCACAAAATGATTTATCAAGTTATTTAATACCAATAAAATACTCAAAAATGGGCAAACGATATGCGGTTGCAGCGTGTAATAGCAGCCATCACGTAACAAAAACTTCAGGGTTAAATATTGTCTACTTCAATTTTCCCAAAAATGATAATATAAAAAAAGAGTGGGTAATCAAATGTAAGAGGGCAGATACATTAATTTAATCCAACAACAAGTTCGGTATGTTCCATTCATTTCAATGAGAATGATGTTAAAAGAGACTTGCAAAATGAATTACTAGGGTATTATACCATCCATAAGCTTAGGTAAAAATAGAGAAATTTCAGAATGTAAAACTAATAGAAAAGAAAGAGCTGATCGTCGACAAAGAAAAGCTGAAATATACAGTATTTTACGTATTAGTGAATCTAATGTAAATTTGGAGACAGATTTAAATATTCAAAATTGTTGATGATTACAAAACATTAAAGTATAGTCACAACCTTATGAAAAAACAAATGCAGTCTAAAATTAATTCTTTAAATAAATATGTAAAGTATTACAAATCGAAAATTCAAAAAAGCCAATCTATGAAAATGAACACGTTTCTCAGGCAAAAATTAAACTACCCCCTTCCGGGCTTGTGTACACTCCGAAGATGGGCTTCAAAATTAAATCTGAAACAAGATGTTTTACAAGATGTGTTGAGGTTTATGAAACTAGCTGGAGAAACTATGTCAGATTTTGAAAAATTTGTTGTGCTGCAATATTACGAGGTAAAAGTGAGATCGGTCGTAGAATATAATAAAGGCGAAGATGAGATAATTGGCCCTTATAACAAATTACAAGTAGCGATGGCTCGAGCACTATTTTCAGGCTGGAAGCAACCTGTTTATATGAATTTTGATTAAAAAAAATGACAGCAGATATTTTGTTTGATATCATAACCCAATTACATAACATCGGCTATACTGTAATTGCGTGTGTCAGCGATTGTGGCGCAAGTAATGTAGGGTTGTGGAAAAATCTTGGCATTAATACGGAAGTCACTTATTTTTTACATCCGGTAACGAATGAAAAAATATACATGTTTGCGGATACACCTCACATGCTGAAGTTGACGAAGAATTGGTTGCTAGATAAAGGTTTTATTTTAAACAAACAAACATTCATAAACAAGAATCCGCTCGAACATCTTATTAAATTGACAAATTCTGAAGTAAATGGATGCTTCAAACTTTGAGAAAAGCATATCAATTGTGAAAAGACTCGACGGCAAAATGTTCGTTTAGCTGCACAATTATAGTCTCATAATACGGCAATGGCTCTATTACATTACAAACCTGGAAATAACGCTGGACTTTTTATTGAAGTTGTTAACAATTGGTTTGACGTTTTCAACAGTTACACGTCTCAGCATTCTATAGCATTAAAGTCAAAACTTGGCTTTGGATAAAATGCTGGAAGTCGTAAGTAACATGGTTCACATTGGTAAAAATTGCTTGCAGATGTTTCAGAAGGGAATAATCATGTCCATTAAGTCTTTGAAGTTACTTTATACAGATCTGAAAGAAAATGCAATGCACAATACATCCGTACGCACAAACCTAATCAAGACAGTCTTGAAAACTTTTTTTTTCAACTTAGAATTAAAGGAGGCCCCGATGATCATCCTACACCACTCTCAGTGCGATTTACAGAATCGGAACTATTATTTTGGGGAAACCCTGGTGTGGTGGAAGCTGCAACTAATACCAATGATAGACAAGATGAAGAATATATTGTCGCCAATGTTTACATAAAGCTGATTTAAATGTGAACTTATCCGACCTAAATTTGGAACACATTAGTGAAGTGTCAAACGAAAATGGTGAAACTAGTAGCTTGTCCTCGCAAAGCTCTTCTCGGGAAATTGATAATGCACAAGGATTCGCAAGGAATGAAATATATAAGATTAGTTCCGAAACAAGTAGAGATGCACTGGAATATATCGCAGGTTACATTGCATATAAATTTAAAAATAAAAATCTAGAATTAGGAATCCATACATATAAATTGACAGTAGCTGAAAATCAACTTCCCTCTTGGATCCAACAATTATCTTACGGAGGGCTAATCAAACCCAACGAGGATTTTTTAAAGAAAATATTAAAATACAATAATTATTTTGAAAAATATCATAGGCTTACGGGCTTCAAATGGGTAAAGGGAGTTGTTAAAAACCTTACCTCAAAAATTGCAAGAAAGGATGTACAAACACCTGCATATTTAATACGTTTATTTATATATTTAAGAACGATTATAAGAATAAACTACATTAATATTCAAAGAGGACAACGCAAAAGAAAATCGAATGATTCCAAAGAAAAGAGAATAACTAAAAAAATGAAAAAGATTGTACAGTAAATTACCTCTGAAAAGGTGTTTTTGTTGTAATATTTGTTTCTACATGTTTTAGAATAATTTCGTTAATGTTATTAAATGGATTTTTTCTTAATAATATTAGTATTTAGTATAGTATACAATATATGTAGTATATTTAGTATTGTGTCAACGTTTTTGTTTAAAATATAATTTATTATTTTATGTACTCCATTCTTAAAAATATGCATTAAATACTTAAAAAGTAATACCACGAAATTTAAAAAACTTCTAGTTTCCGGGAAACATTATTAGTTTCAACTATTTCTTCTAAAATCTTGCCATTTTAATATTTGAGGACTTAGACTAAATAGGTAACAGCCTAAAAATTAATTCAAATTCGTTTACAAAATTATTTAAAAATCCGGAGAAGAGAATTGTTAATCTCATAACTCAAATAAGTGTTGAGATTGCGGCAGTCACTCTTCAAAGCCCGACTAGGTCATTGCGCTACGTCACGCGGCTCTTCACCGCTGATTGGTTAAACAAGTATGAGCAGTCCTATAGTGTTTACGGTCCTTGAATGCGGACGTCTTTTAAGACGTTGTGCGAATTTATTGTTTCCAGCTTGGGTCTTTAAATCACCGGAAAGGCTTCTATTATCGGTAACCCTCGGGGAGGATTACATTTGCGACTTGGTCGAATTCACCAAAAGAATGCCATATACTTCCGGAAGGATATAGTTTTGTGCGACAGGTTGCAGTGATAGTTGTCGAAGTACCGTTCCACACAATTTCCTCGTTGGAGGGATTATGAAAACCCAAAGCCTAAGGATTATTCTTCGTTGTTTTGCACCCGTTTGGAAGAAGGAGCATCCTAGCTCTTCCCAGTCTCACATCCGTCACGTTACCCCCTGACCAACATCTTGTCAGGTAATGTTACCTCCTTTTGCTGCACCTGCTTTGCCGTTTATGTTTAACCTCAGTTTCGATGTCTACGATTGTCGCTTGCTGGCAGGCCGTCGTCAACGTCCAGTTTGTTTTAGAGTTTAATAGGTACCGTCTTTTGTTGTATCTTTGTGCAACTTGTAAAGTAGTACCTAAGCCGATTTCGTGGTCAATCTGTTTTGTCCAGCGGATTGTGTGAAGGCTTTGTGAATCTCGCTTTGGGCGAATCTAAAATTCACATTGTAAAGTTCGAGGCCGCTGCCAACCAGAATTGACCAGTTTGTCTTCGTAATTTTGTGTTCAAGTAAAGATTTTCGTAGTTCAAGTGTTAAGTCAGGTTTAGATATTATTTTGTGCCTTGTTGCATGTGTGTAAATTTAACGGTCCTTGTTGAATTGTTAGTTTAAGATTTGTTGTTCCTTATGTTTTTGGCTGGGAATTGAGGGCTAAGTTTGTAAGTGTTTTGCAGTAAGTAATGTAAATATAGTACCCTCAATTCTATCTTCCCTTAGTAAGCGTACCTTTATCATTTGTTTTTAACATATTTTTGATTGTCTCTAGTGTAATTTATTTGTATTCATTTTTGTCTTTTGATTTATTAAATATTTCATTGTCAATTTAGTTTGGTCTTGTTATTTGTGTTCAGTGTTCCCCGATAATATTTTGTGCATTAGTGTTTTGGTAAAGATTTGTGTGTAAAGTGTTAGCCTGCCTACAAGTTTAAGTATTCCAGTAAAGTAAGTAATTGTCAGTTCAGCAAGGTAAGTCACATCTTGTAGTAGGATGCAGCTACGATAACCCCTGGCTTGTCCGAGTCCTTTAGGAATCTTCTGTGGTAGATTCCTATTTTGATATATCACAGTGGCGCCCAATTTCATCACCATTATGACTACACCCATATTTGACTAATTTTAGGTAAATTGTAATATTTTGTACTAAAATGGTGCCGTGCAATTTTGAAACACCCTGTATAAGAGCGAAATCTAGTAGGTTGCTAGTACATCAAATTAATTTGGAGTAATTGCAATGTGTAATTCAATGTAACAAATGTTTAAATATTGCGTTTTTACATAAGCGATTTTTGTATTGGTTAATTACATTATTGGTTTTCTAAAACGATTAACAGATTTGGCAGGATTGCTTCGTATCTTCTCTTTCACATTGTTACAATTAAGCAAATAAATGCAGTCGTTTTCATGACAAACGAAAATCCCCGTTAAGCGAAGAGGCAATAATGTTTTTTTTTTATTTTTAAAGTTTCGTCAAAGGATTCAATGTAATGAGTAAATTTTAAGCAGATATTCTAAGAAACTGCCAGGTGAAATATGATTGCAGAGTTACCTAATTCGTTGCTTTTACTGTTTTTTTAAACATTTATTGGTAGATGTTTTTTATTCAAGAAAAATATATGTTTTTAGAACCAAGCGTTCTATTGTAATTTGGTAGTTTCTTTCTATTCATATATTTTATAACCGCACTAAAAGAGATCTAAGATTTTGCTAACTTGCAAATCGATTTACTGTTTAAGCCAGGAAAATATCACTGTTATAGTAGAGGAGTCGTCCGATAGGAATAACATTACGTTATATTATGATCTTATAGGTTAGCCTTCTAGATTTAAATATTTTTGCCGGTATTTGCAACATAATATGTGTAACACTTTATTAATGGATGAGAAAATCAATTTTTATAAAGGAAACGTAAGAATATTTGCCTTTCAATTGAAAATGTCAGAAATTCAGTGTTATAGCACACTTTACTACTTTCAATAAAATAACCAATCGAAAGCTGTTAGATTTAAGACGTCTCCCTCGAATTTACGTTCACATATAAAACTTCGCTTTAGTGAATTACAAGGCGAAATTGAGTGGTAGATCAAGATTTTCGCCATGCAGTGACTGACGAACTATTTAATAGAAAAAAAAGGTTTGAGTTTTGAATATTGGTGTTATTCAATCTGATATGTCCACACGTTGTGTTTAACTTTATTATGAATAATTTAATCATAAAATAACTTTTATTAATATGTACGTAAACTTTGTATATATTTTTAATATTTATTAGCCTGATGTATTTGCCTAACTAAACAGTACGTCATAAAACATAAAGTCTGCAACATTTAAAAAAAAAACTGGAGATATTTCATAACTCGACATAACGTAACTTTTAAGTACTAACAGGGAAAGGCTAAAATTCAGAATTTCCTACACAAAATGTTTTATTATTGCTTTAAATCGCTATATTGCACCGCTTTATAATTGCAATACCCTTATAATGTTGCAATAATGAAACAGGCTGCATATGTAGAGCGTTCATAGTGTGTAATCCTGGTAATTTAGAGACAAAAATGTTAACCTGCATTATAGCTTATCCTAGTCACTATATCGTTCCTATAAATGTAAAAGAAGCTTTACAAGCTTTTTCCATATTTTTGACACTTCCTTCCATTTGTAATGCCAACTTTGGGCTAAGTTTTAGCTTTTCCTTTTTGGTAGGTCTCTGCTGGCTTGTCACTTCTTCATCGTCTTCTACCACTATTGTGCCTTCCTTCTCTGTTGTTTTTGTCTGTCCTATCCCCTCTGCACCACTCGTTTCTTCTCTTAGACAGCTAAGTCCCGGCGGCGTTCGTTGGAGGCTCCCCCTCCTATCAAAGACCTTTCTTCTCTCCTCCTCTCTTCTCTTCATCTCAGCTTGGTTAATATTAAGTTCACATTTCATCTCTTCCAAAACACTATTACCTGCACTGCACTCAGCATCCATAGTTAAAGGGTAGCCATCCCCAGCACTTTGTTGTTTCAAACTCATATTTATTTATTATACCGTTTCGTTTGTAATAACCAATTCGTGAAGAACGGCCTATAATACCCCCACAGCCGGGTCCGCGCGAGTGTGGGACCGAACGTCCATATCCTTCCCTCCCTCCTCCGAGAAGGGACCCCCAGTTTCCCACCACCCAAGCTTCAGAGAGGCTAGTTCCAATCCCACGCCGAGGTCCGGATTCACGGTGGCGTGGGCACGCTACAAGCTGGTGAGTCCCCAGAGGGCCCACTCGGGCTCAGGAGTTCCAAAGTCTCGCCCGGGAAGGAAGGGTAGTAGACCCCTAGCCCTCGGTTAACCCAATAGCGTCGGGGTCTAAAGAAAACAAGGGTCGGTTATCTAAAGCGACAGCCTACTAGGAAAGATAAAAGGGGTGGGGTGGTTCCCAAGACAAGATGAAGAAAGGAGCCCCAGAATGACTCTCTCAAATATGTAAATGAAAAAGTTGTTAAACAACTGGTAGTGATCGTGAACGCTCCGGCAAAATATTATAAAAGGAGAAAAAATGACTGCAATTTCTAAAATTATAACTATAAGGAGTGGGGTTAGGGGTGGGTTAAACTGATGTTAATGAAGATAATGTTCCAATGAGGGTATCTATAAAGTTTGGGTGAGTGAACCCCACAGGTGTATGAGATATTAGCTTTACAGATATAGTATCAATGATAAATAGACTATAGGTATAGTATATTCGCTACCACATTGGGACTGTAGTTTATGCATAGGATAACGGAAATTCGCTAAAATAAATAAATATTAGGCGTTACAGTATTAATATTAACAATGCCGTATGTTCAGAACCGCTGGAACAAGCTCTGTAATCTCTAAACTCTTGAGTCATACGGTGTGGCTTCAAGCGGACTTGTCCTTGAATCCCAATGTGGTAGCGAATATACTATAACACTAATTTGTCTGAAGTTCAATTTACATGGAGGAAAACAGTAAATCTTCAATATTGTTTTTATTTATGATGGTAAAAATAAGTAGATAGTTTCATTATAAAGGCAATCGATAGGCGAAAATTCTTATCTGATGTGAAGCTAAGATTAGATTTAAGAGATAAGAAAAATAGATAGGATTATGTAGGATAAGATCCTGTACCGAAAGGGCCTATTCCCGTGGAGATCGAAAGTCAGATAAGCGAGATACCTCCGTTTTAAACTACGGAAAATACCCAAATCATGACGTAAAACCTGGATTGCACTTTAAAATTGTTTAAAACTCACACCGTTTGATTAGAAATGGGAATAAAAGGTAGGTAGGAGTGATCGCTGTTGTTAAGTCCCCTTCTTGTGAAAAAATCGCTATTTTTTCCCGTTCGCAAGGGCTCATATTCGGGAATCGTTGAAATTCTCCCTTGATAGATGAGTGATAAGGATTTTTTGCACCTCGGTTGGATCACTTCACTAATACTCTATTTTCCACTAAGTTTCAGAAAAATCAGAACAGCACTACTGTATTAAAAAACCAGATTTACCGGAGCATTTTAAAACGTGACTTTACGTTCCGCCGTTTTGAAAACCTAACCTAACCTAACTTTTTTCGGGAGGAGGGGAAATCCTCATGGACACCCGGCGGAAAGATGTGGAGTCCGCCGGGTAGTGCCGGACTCTTACCGGATAAAACCCCTCCTCAGCCTAGTGTTTATCCATCCCGCGTTAGCATTACTTCATGGAATGGTTGGCTGTCTTCCTATTCCTGTCTAGGCTTTACATTCGCGGTTGGAGGGGAACCACTCATGCATCCTCGAAGAGTTAAGAAGGTAAATCTCCAGGCCCCTTACGGCACGCAAACATACCGGTGGTATGAGATGCATCCAGGACCCTGCCTTCGTGTTGGTGAACCGGGCTAATACAAGCCCAGCCCCCTTTCAACTCTCTCACCCTGCTGTCACCGGACGTGCAATCCTGTTGGTCCGCGGGAGGTTTTTAACCCTCCTGCCCTAGCCAGGCCCAGGATCATAGTGTCCCGTTACCCAGCAAGAGCGTTCCCCTATCCGCCACCTGGGGACGCGCCCGGTTGGGGTTACAGGTGTCCCCTGCCGGGAACCTAACCTAACCCAACCTAACCTTTTTTTTTGTTTTGGCAGGAGGGGAAATCTTTGTGTACTAACCCCGTGCCTGGATCTATGGCACAGGAGTGTGGGACCCGCCTTTTCCAAGATGCCGTGGGAAGCATACCCACTAAAACCCCTCCTCCTTTACAGCTCTAAATCCTTCCTGGAAAGCTAAGGGCATTACTTCAGGAAGGGTGTCATTTCTCCGGTTCTATTTTGGTTTTGTTCGTACAAATACAAGTTGTTTACATTTGCATTTTGTTAGTAAGTAATATGCAGAGTACATTTTGTTTATAATCATTTTAATACATATATAGTCTTAGTGACCTATACCTTCTGGCGTTTCTCTTTAGATTCCGTCCTTCATTTTGCTTCTAATTATTTTTGTTACGAACTTATCGATGTCTTCCCAGTATGTTTTTTTCGAGCATGGTTTCCACTATATTATCTCTATTTAGGTTTCTTCCAACATTTAAGTTTACTTCTAACCTTTGTATTGTCCATCTTGGGCATTCGAAGAAGGTGTGTTCTGCGTCGTCGCAGGCACTAGCGCAGTATACACAAGATTCTTCCTCTGCCTTCCCGATCTTCTTTTGGTATTTTCGGAAACTACCGTGTCCACTTAACATTTGGGTTATGAAGAAATTCACATCTCCGAATTTTCGTGTATGCCACCTTGTGATATCTTTTATCAATATTTTTGTCCAGTTTGCCTTCCCGGTTTGGTTTGTCCATCTTAGTTTCAATTTATCGATTATCTGCATCCCAATCTCCTTTTTGTGTTATTTATTGCTACGATAGGTTTTTCTTCTTTCTTCTATTAGAAGGTCTATGCGGGGGGGGGGGGTGCCAGCAATTACTTGGGCTGCTTCGTCTGAGACTGTTCTATATGCACATGATATGCAGATTGCCATTTTTCTTTGGTTAGTATTTTCTTGTACTTCTTGGTGTTAATGCCTCTTTCCCATATTTGTGCTCCATATAATGTGAGTGCCACCGTGTTGTAGATTTTTCTTTTGCACTGCCTTGGCCCTTTTACCTTGGGCATCAATCTGGAGAGTGCCGCAATAGTTTTACTTGCCTTGTTTGCTACGTATATAACGTGTTTTCTCATCTTAAAATCTTTATCGAAGATGATACCAAGGTATTTTAGTTGTTCTCCTGCTTTTATTCTGTGTTCACCGATAGTTACTTCAAAGCTTTTAAAACTGTATCCGCCGTTTACTATTACCATTTCGGTTTTTTCGGTTGCAATCTTGAGGTGTCTGCTTTCGATTGCGTTCTTGATTCTAGTTAAAGCCGTCGTAGCTCTGCTTTTCAGAAGTTCTGGAGATTTAGCCGAGACCAACAGAGCGGTATAGTCTGCGTAACAGAAAATTTCTGTTTCTTGCGGTAGCTCTGTTTTGACTATTTGGTCGAAGGACAGGTTCCATAGCAAGGGTCCTAATATCGACCCTTGTGGCACTCCGCAGGTAACATTGTATTCGTGTCCTTCTTCTGTGAGCAGTTTTCTGTTTGATAGGTAGCTGCCAATTAGTTTCCCGAGGCTTGCGCTGATATTTCTATCTTGCAGTTCTTCCACTATATGTTCCCATCTTATGGTATTGAAGGCGTTTTTAATATCAATAGTGATGAGTACTCTGAGACTCCTATTTTTATAGGCTTTGCTCTGTATATCGGTGATTCTTTCTTTGATTTTTTGCATTGGGTCCAAAGTGGATTTGCCGGTTCAGAAGCCATATTGCTTGTCTGAGATACCTTCTTTTTCCTGTAATTCTTCAGTTAGTCTTTGGTGGATTATTCTTTCTAGCACCTTACTTAGGGTATCTAGGAGGCATATGGGTCTATATTTCTTGTTATGTCCTTCCGTAGGTTTTTCGATTAGGCATAGCTTTGCCTTTTGCCAGATCTGCGGGTAGGTTCCCGCCTCTACTACTGTATTTAATGCTGCTTTCATAGTACTTTTATCTGCTTCCCATGCCTCCTTTATGATCTCCGTTGTTAGACCGTCGGGACCCGGTGCTTTTTTCTTTTTCAATTTATTCACTGCCATGCCCAGTTCTTCGTCCGTGATGCTAATGCCATACATATTTTCTATGTGTGCCCACTCTGTTGTTTCTCATATGGGAAATAGTTCTTCTATTACGTCAGTCTCATCTTCTTTTCGTAGCGTAATTTTTGTTTTTTTAAGTAGTTTTCCCGTAACGATTTTATATCCCATCCCCCAAGGGTTATGTTCAACCTCCTCTAGGAGTTGTTCCCATTTTTGTTCTTTCGCTTTGCGGTATTCGTTTCTTGCTGTCGTGTACTCCTCTCTTGCGGTTGTTTTTTCGTCTATTGTCGTTGTATTTTTTCCATTTATTCTCGTCATCTTTCTTCTTTTCGCGATGCAATTTTTTCTTTTTTCTTGTATTTCTGGGTTCCACCACTATACAGATTTTTTATTTTTTAACCATTCTGGTTTATTTAAGCTTTTTTCGCAGTTCTCGTGTATTGCCTTACTTCACCTTTGGGTAGTCTTACCCATGTAATTATGTCTTCTTGTGAATTACGTTTGTCGTTGTCTTTCTCTCTCGTCCCTTTCCCTTGCCCGCATAATGGTTTCAAGCATACTAGCTATTCTGTTCCAGGCTTCTCCCTTGCCTAGCATTTCCTCTATTATGGTTTCAGGGGTTATTTGTCTCCCCTTTGTAGCATCTCGTCGAACTTCTTCAAAGTGGGCACACTCAAATATCGCATGTTCCGGGGTGTCCACCTCCCCGCAATAACTGCAGTTCTCGCTGGGGGCTTTCCCTATAGCATGCAGGTAGGTGTTAAAGATTCCATGCCCGCTTAGGGCTTGGGTAATGTAGTAATTTACGTCCCCATGTTTCTTCTCCATCCAACTTCTCACTTTGCCTATTAATCTGTTCGTCCATCGGCCTTTTTGTCCTTCTCGCCATTCGTCTTCCCATTCAGCGAGAGTTCGTTCTCTCTCTCTTTTTGGATCCCTCTCCTCCTTTCTTATTGCATAAAGTCTCATTCTTTCCTGCACCAGCCTCTCTATAGGGATGACTCCTGCGATTACTAGCACCGCCTCTCGGGAGATTGTTCTATATGCGCTACATACCCTAATAGCTATTTGTCTTTGCACTCTGGTTATACGGTGTTTATAACTTTGTGTCTCCATAGCCTTGCCCCAGATTGGGGCTCCGTATAGCAGGATAGACTGGGCCACGGACATTAGCACCCTCCTTCGGCCGGCCCTGGGTCCTCCGTGCTTTGGCATTAGTCTTCCTAGTGCGGTCACCGATTTTTCTGCTTTGTCCGCAACGGTTTGAATGTGTTTATTGTAGCGCAGGTTCTTATCTAATGTAATACCTAGGTATTTCAGACTGTCTTTCGGGGTAACCCTTTCGCCGTTGATTGTGAAGACTATTTCCCCACATCTCCTTTTTCCAGTCAGTAGAATGCACTCCGTCTTCTCTGGTGCGAGTCTCAAAGACTTCTCCGCCAGCCATGCATTAATTCTTGCAGTGGTTGCGTTGGCCTTGTTCATTAACTGTGTTTCAGTTTTGGCTACTACCATTAGTGCCAGGTCATCGGCGTATCCCATTAACTTGGTCCCGGGTCCTAGATTTAACCTAAATATCCCATCATACAGCAAATTCCATAGCGTCGGCCCCAGTATGGACCCCTGAGGTTCTCCGCTGCTGATATTTATATTCGTCGATGTCCCTTCATCTTCTTTCACTATAATTCACCTCTGGTTTAAGTAGCTATCTATCAGTGTGATCAAATAAGAAGAGAATCCCTTCTCACTCAGTACTTCTATGAGTTTTTGCCATGGGGCGGAATTAAAAGCATTTCGTACGTCCAGCGCTATCAATGCGCACAGTCGTCTGGTTCTGTGCGTGCCTTGTCTCGCGTCGTTTGCGGTTTTAACAACTTCTTCGATGACCCCTAAGGTGGATTTCCCCTTCCTAAATCCGTATTGGGTCTCAGCTAGGCCCCCCTGATTTTCTATTTCTTGTTCCAGCCTACTTAGTATGACTTTCTCTAGCAGCTTCCCATAGGTGTCTAGGAGGCAGATAGGTTTATATGACGTCAATTCCTCCATAGGTTTGTTGCCCTTTCGAGCGAGCACTAGTTTTGCTGCTTTCCATGCCGTCGGGAATACTCCCGAGGTCAGAATATCGTTCAGTACCCTTCTTATCTTTTCCGGGATTTTCTCCACTGCCGCTTTCACAATTTCGGGCAGGATGCCATCCGGTCCCGGTGCCTTGTTTGCCCTAAGACTGGAGCATGCTTTCTCGATTTCATCTATTGAGATTTCCGAGGTATCTCTCTTGGTCGTACCTCTCGTACAAAGTCCTCATGTCTTGGGAACAGGGCTTCCACTACTTCCTGTGTTTTAATACGCCCCAACGCGGGCGTGGAGCGTGTTCCGAATTTTTTCGTGACGATCCTATAACCCGCTCCCCATACATCTTTATCCACTTCCTCGTAGATTTTTTTCCAGTGATCGTCTTTGGATTTTAAAATGAGGTTCTTGAGACCTTTCTTGGCCCTGTTGTAGTCTTCTTTATATACCGTAGTCTCCTTGTGCTCTGAATTCGCCCTAGTGAGTTGTCTTCTTTTACTGTGACACTCCCTCCGAGCCTCTGCTATCTCGTTATTCCACCAGTAAACAGCCCTCTTCCTGAATGGCTTCTTTTTAGGCATGGACGCGTTACAAGCCTTCACCGTCGCTTCGATCAGCTGGTCGGCTCCGTGAATTGGTTGGTTGGCTATCGCCATATGAAATTCTTCTCTGTTAAATTTTTTAAAGTTCCATCCTGAGCTAGGATAGCGTTGTTGAGTTACGTTTTCGTGCACTTCGTAGGTGATGTACTTATGTCCACTCATTGTCTCTTCCTCTAGGACCCTCCATTCAACAACATCGTTCGCGATGCTTGTGCTAGCCAGTGTAATATCCGGAATTGAATTTCTGTCTCCTCGTTCAAAGGTCTCATTGGTTAATTATTATCAGATCTAGTTCTGCGATAAATTCCATTAGCAGCTGCCCTCTGTAGTCGGTCTTCTTGCTGCCCCACGTCACGGAACTTGCATTGAAGTCCCCTGCGATAAGAATTCTTGTCAGTTCCAGTCCTCTTACACTATCCCTCAAGTCGTATAAGTATTTAGTGTATTCTTCAATGCTGCAATTTGGCGATATGTAGTAGCTATACATAACGCTTCTGCCCACTTGTAGGGACACAAAACCATGCTTTTTGCATCGATTATTGGTTGGAGTATCTCTGTTTACCATAAATATGGCTGCGTCACATCTATCATCTGTAGCCCAGTTTGTTGTAGAAGTCTTTTTCTTATTCGGTTCAGCTATTATGATCCCATCTATGTTTTTTCCACTGTCGTAGCCACGAGTAAATCCTGTGCTGCCCGTACCCGATCTAAGTTAATTTGTAATATCTTCATCATTGACCTGTTTGTTATAGCCCGGAAGGCAGCCTTCCCGTTTTCTCCTGCTCTTTGACCATGTCCCTGTATTTTGGGCATCGCACAGATTCGCTTTTGTGTCCTTCTTCGTTGCATAGATAGCACTTCGTTTGATTGGTGCAGTCTCTTTTATTGTGTCCAGCTTCTCCACAGTTATAGCAGCCTATTTTGTTGCTCTCCATCTTACAGTTTTTGGCCATATGCCCTATTCTGTTACACTTATAACATCTACTCGGCGTGTTTAATTCTTTTATTCTCCACATGTTCCAGCCTTCACTTATCCGTTTCCTGTTAAGCAACTCTTTTGCCATTTCTTCGTCTATTGTCACAAAGGCATATTTAACGCCTCCTCTGTTAGCCTTTTCCGCTAATCTGACCTCCAGGTTTCCTCTTAGCTTTTCAGCTTGTCTTGTTTCTTTCTCCAGTGTTTCTATAATTTCTTCCTTTTGCACAGTTTCCTCAATATCCAGTATCATGAGGGTTTTACTTGCTTGTTTGATGTCCACCTTAGCCATTCGGTCTATTTTTAAAACCAGTAATTCTTTAAACTCCCTCCTGTTCTTCTCTTCCTTGCTTTTGAATTTTATCTGGACATTCCCGTTCCTTGTTTTGTTTATTCTATTAATTGTAATCCCTTGTGTGCTAACTTTTGTTTTCATGTTTTTTACCACTTCCATGTATGACGTTCCTTGTGCGGGCTCAATGATAATTGTTTCTTCGTTTCTATTTCTTCTTCTTGTACCTTGCGTTCTCGTCATACCATCCATCTCATTTGTGGCTTTTCCCTTTCCTCCACTATATACCTTAAATTGTATCTCTTCTTTTCTTCCCGTGTATTCTAGTAACTTCCTTATACTTGTTACGTCCCCCTCGTTTCCTACTATACACGTCAGCCTGTTAAGTCTCCCCCTCCTCTTTCCCATCTCGGTTACCTTCTTTATATTTGTTCTAATCTTCATTTTGTCTTCTTGGGTCTCCCCTCCATTCTCTGTCAAAATAAGATAAGTGTATCTTTCTTGGTTACTAGTTAACAAGTTACCCTCGCCTATGATGCCACTCGTTGCCACGCTGCAAATAAGTTCTCCTGCTCTTGCTTTGCCCTCCGTCAGTGCAGTGGCAAGAAATGTGTTATTTGTTAGTTGTTTTATCTTGTTCTATTTCTACTTTGCATATGGTAATCAAATCTTGTTCCAGGTCCGTTTCATTACTGTTCATTTGGCAGGCCTTGAAGACTTCTTCTGGCCACTTTAATTCCATTAGTCCCTCCAAATCCTTGTCTTCCATCTCTTCTCCATCCATCTGTGCTTGTATTCTATTGACCAGCCTGTCTTTCTCTTCTTGTTTTTTCTGCTGTTTTGTCATGCAGGAGAAGCATTTATACGTGGCTTCCTTTACTGTGGTCTTCTCTTCTTGTTTTTCCTGGCTTTCTAAGGCGGTTTTGGCCTCTGTCATAAGCTCTTCCGCGAATTTTAAAACTAGTTCCATTTTGTCCGCACTTTGGTTCATTTTCCTGACGGAGTTTTTTTATCTCTAACTTTGTGTTGGGGTGTTCGCTGACTAGGCTTTCTAGAGTTTTAATTTCTTTCTTGGTGTTGTCAATGACATGTTTAATCATGGTATATTTTTTCTCCATCTTGAGGACATATTTTTGTTTTTCCTCGGTAGATTTGATTGGTGACTCAATCCTCTTTCTTTTGGCGTCTCTCTTTATTGCTCTTATTGAGTTAGGTGCCGTCTCATCCTCATCATCCTCATCATCCAAGCATATGAGTTCTATCTCGGCGTTATTCTCCGCTTCTCTTCTAGATAGAGTGGCTGGGACATCCTTGTCCTCCCTTGTTCTTCTTTTCATTGTTTTATATTCCGAGTCCCTCCTTTGAGAGGGGGTTTGTTCTTGCGTCTCGTAAAATTCCTCGTCGTTTTTATTGTCTACCTTATCTTGCGCGCTAATAAATCTTTTTCCTAAGCCTGGGGGTGTTCTGCTCACTGAGCTTCTTCTGCTGAAGACCTCCATTAGCTTCCTTTCCTTTTCTCTTTCTTCTGTTTCCCTCTCACTTTCTCTTTCACTTTCACTTTCTTTCACTTTTTCACTCATATTTGTATATATCAAATCTTCTTGGAGGTAGCCAACCCCAACGTATCCAATAACTCGTTTACCACAACTCTAATCTCTAATTTTGACTTCGGTTTAAGGGTTGTACGTTCGTACAGAACGGCCTATAATACCCCCACATCCGGGTCCGCGCGGGTGTGGGGCCGAGCGTCCATGTCCTTTCCTCCCTCCTCCGAGAAGGAACCCCCAAGTTCCCACCAGCATAAGCTTCGAAGTGGCGAATTCCTACAATCCCACGCCGGGATCCGGGTTTACGGCGACGTGGGCAGGTGGGCACGCTTCAAGCTGGTGAGTCCCCAGAGGGCCTCCTCGGACTGGGGGTTCCAGAGTCGCGCCCGGGAAGGAATAGCGGGAAAGAAGGGGAAAAGACCCCTAGCCCTCGGTCAACCTAATAGCGTCGGGATCTGAAGAAAACAAGAGTCGGCTGTCTAGAACAACAATCTGATAGGAAAGTTGAAAGAGAAGGAGAAGCACCCAAGACAATTTGAAGTAAGGTGTCTTCCCAGCTAAGGTAGTCAAGGGCTGCTATCATTACTGCTTCCGTTCCCTCCTCTCCTGACCAATCGTCGACCCAGTCCGATATTCTTGGCCGGATACAGCCGGTATAAATTCGCTGCCTCTTCTGTTTCTCTTTAGAAGGGTTTCGCCTCTGGCTTACACTTGTGTTACCGTGCTCATTTAGTGCTCCCTTTCCTCCTAAAGAAGCCCCTTAAAAAAGTGGGCGAAACGTTGAGTTATTCTGTCCCAACAATGACACGGTCTCAATCCGGAAAACGTTTTATTAATACTGACACTGACCGTGGAAGTCTTCGAATTCATTATATATCCCTTTACATTAACGACCTTAATCAGACTTCATTGAAACACTAATAATGAGTGTCTATAATTGATATTTATTAAAACAACGTTTCGATCATATGGTTTTGATCTTCATCAGGTGACTATACTAAATATAGTTCAGAAGTTGGGAAGAACTTTGATTTCCTTTAATGAAATCGAAAATTTTAAATAAATAAAAAATTTCGTAACTAAGTACATCAAAACTTACCAATGGCACAGATCTTGTAGCATTTTATACTAAAAAATCATTATAAAGCTAGTGTCGGCATCTGTTAACATTCAACGCCCTTCAGGCACAGAGCGAGGAAAAGTTGTTTATGAGGTGTTGCCAGTTAATAGGACCCTCGTTAGATGCGATCTAGATATTTCCCTCTGATTTTACATACCCTCGCTTGAAACCTTTCTACAATAAGCAAGTATTTGCGGTGGCATCATGCGGTGAAACAGCCCGAAGTAGCGTGGTTATCCCGACATGTATTAAAAGGGTGAGGCTAGACGTATGTTGCGATGATATGCTTAACGATTCAATGTCTAAATTTTTTCTTTGTTTATTTATGTAAGGAATAAAAATTTCAAATATGTTGGGGATATTTTAAGCATGAAGTAAGTACCTAGTGTATAAGTTCTTAACGTTATGTGTATAGGTGTTAAGTTGTCCTATAAATGGTCGTTCATACTGCAGCTGCCCGCTACTTCTAGAGGGGAATTTTGAGGCTCCTCTGTTTTTGATAAATCAAAAGGCATTACGCTTCCGTATTTTTCTTTTTTCAGCCGTCATCTTGTCTGACGTCGATGTATGGTCCTAGAAAACTTGGATATTTTTCATTTCAATTCAGTAGCTGCATTGGATTACAAATAGAAGCGTTAAAAGGTTCTTTAGGTAATGGTCGACAGCTTTATTCTTCTGTAGGGATAAAATGCCCTCGGGTATTTCAGGCATAATCGCTGAACGCGATACAATAAAAAATAAAATATCGTTTTAATATTCCTTATCTTCGAAGAGCTCTAAAGTTCCCGAGATGAAAACTGTAGAACATTTGTGCGTTGATAATGGTAAAGATAAGTATTTATTTGTCAGCAGCGCTAGTTGTCCAAAATATTTACGGTAATTTAGTTCAAAGTGTAAAATAAACTTTTATACCTGAAAATATACGTATTGCCGATAGCTCTTAGCAATTTTTTAATATTTGTATTTAGAGTAAGTGGCATACTTCGGCTAGGAAGTAATAAGAAAAAAAACTTTGGCAACTGAATTTTAGCACGAGTTTGTTTCGTTTGAAGGTTCTGGAATTATTATTTTTTCTAATGTTTAACTTTAACGTCGAAAATGAGTTAAACTTCCACCTTACCTCAAGCATATGGCATAAAGCTATGTCAGTAATTTCTGATGTGGAGTATAGAATTCGTTATTTTAATAAATTAATGAAAATCTGTTTAATTATGTATGCCATACTTTAACATTTAGTTATTTGAGCGTTGCAGGTACTCTCCTTCTTCCCTTTTCAGCTAATTCCAAAAAGAAAATTATATCATTCTGGAAAACCAGCAGAACAAAAACGAAGTATCTCAATTAAATTTAGTTATAAATGTTTACCTAAAAATGATAATTATATTAAAGGAGTAAGTTTCCAGTTCTACTTTTTTTTTAATTCTATGGTAGTGCTGGATTGTGCAGGTTTTATTTGTGTGTTTTTCATACCGTTATAAATTATATCTAGTTTGAAAATTGCCCCTTCACAGTGTTTTTTAAAGTAAAGTCTTATAAGAAATGTTCTTGAGTAAAGTGACACGCAAAGCTAAAACGAGCGCAATTATCGTAATCGATTTAATTTGCGTGTTGATTAAGGTCGTTACAAGACGGTATGTTGGGAATAATCGAAATTAACTTTTTTAATACAGTATGAACGATCAGCTATGCTATCAGTTATGTTTTTTAGGTAACTGTTGCACCTGATTGCCACCGTTTCGGATAATTTAGATTAGCAATTTCCCCATTTACATTAAAAATTAAAATCAAGTCGATTTAAATAAGCTTTTAAAGTCGAGTGATTTAAAGCTGAAGTATGCTTCGAAAACAGGATTGTGATGTAGGTAAGAATACAAAATAAATAATAAAAAGGAACAATCAACTTTTTATTACAGAGAAATACACGGTTAAGAAAAACGTAAAAATTCTACGTTAAAATCTACAAGCTCTAAACGTTTAAAAATTAACATGAGTATTAAAATAATCCCGTACACGAATCCAAACAAATTACTTAATTCCTTAAAGAGGATGTTTAAGTTCGCGAGTAGTAGAGCAAAAGCAGATTCTAGTTTTATTTTTACAAGCAGAGCTGAATTATTTAACACTGACAGTTTGGATATTATTTCTGCTGTCTTCATTATTTGATTCGCTTCTTCAGTAAATCCGTTAGTTTAGGTTTTTACCCTTCAGGATTAACAAGTTCTTCGTTTTTTTATGATCTCAAATTTACTGCGTTCTTGTAGATCTGTTGGTATTGTAGTTTTCTGTACAGAAATAAGACTTTTCGAGATTTGGGCTTAACTATCGATTGGCTAGTATAATATGAATCTGCTATTTAAAACGTCTAGTTAATGAAGTTTCCTGCACTCTAGCCTTACTTTTCTAAAATGGGAAATAAATAATTATAAAAAAATTATTTGTTGTGTTGTTTTGTATCAGTTGTATCAATTGGCAACTAGTAGATATCATTCAAGAACAGAATTACCTTATTTGACTGCTAGATATCGTCAACTCTGCTATCACTAGCAATTAAATTCTAATCTTCTTTGTTACATTTTTTTCCTGAATACGGATTGCTTAATATTAACCAAAGACGCTTGATTTTCTTCTCGGATTGTGATTTCGTCACCTAGAGCACGATATGTGCCCAATTTGTAAACATTTTTGTTTAATGAAGACGTTTGGCTAGCCGAGGTTGATGTATCACGTTCCATATATTTAGAAAAAGCTCTCGCGAGTTATAGTGTAAGTAAACCACTATCGCCTGGGGTTTTTAGCAAAACTACATTATAGTTGTATCGTTATCGACATTTATACCACCCTGAACATTTGAAAATTTGTATATTGAACTGTAAAATCCTCAAAATCTAGAAAAGTGTTTATAGCTATGCATTGCTGCTATGCTACTGGTACGTTGTGTTTGTCAGAGGTTGTCCGACTGTAATCTGGAAAGGCCTATTAACGAAAAATCGTCTCTGCAATCTATTTTCATTCATCTAGTTCATTTTTTGTCTACGGTTATCGTACTTTAAGGCTTTCCTAATCAACTTTCCACTATAGTTTTGTCCTAGCGAATTGAAAATATCAATGTTAAAATCAAATATTCGACTTTAATGTCTTTTCATATCTAACTTGGCTTGATCCTGAGGAAAACTAGCTGAAGTGGTTCACTAACTCTTTTTCATGGATGTCTCCTAGATTTTCTTTATATTTGTTCTTCTTATGTATTGGTAACTAATTAAAGTAGAACTTCCAACTTTACCCTTCCGTATTCTACGTTTGAAGCTTCATTTTGTTTTCATTTGGTGTCCAACTCTAGTGTATCGGATGCCAAATGTTTCGTTATCTAAATTCTTCTTCTTCTAGAATGGCATGCCCTTTACAGGGCGTTGCCAATCTTCTCTCCATATGTCTGTGGTGTGCGTGTCAAGTAGCCTACAGGCATAGGGGACCTACAGCTTAACTTGGGCTCCGAACCACGGTGGTTTGCCATTGCCTTCCAAGGGAAGCGGTTGGGTGTTTCGATGTATATGTGACCCTGGGAATCGAACCCGGGCCATCTCAGTGGCCAGCCGCACGCTGAACCAACTGAGCCACGACCGCTCCTAAATTATCTAAATTAAATCGTCGAATTAATGTACCTAGTTTTAAAAAGTAAGGATACACGTGTCGTTTCTTAAAAAAATGGTTTAATTTTTAATTTTTGTTATAGAAAAATTAAAATGTCCTAAATGTGAAGCTTCAGAATACTTCTCTAATAAATCTCTCTTGTAGGTACATATGTGTGCACGTGCATGATTTTTTCAAATTATAAACAAAAACTCCAGTACTACTACAAAGAGAAACTGGGATTCTAATAATTTTATAGTTAAAATGTCAACGGAATTACGATACGTATATTATCTTCTCAAAGGTCATTGGAAACTTCAGATAACAGTTTTTAATAAATCATTTTTGCTTCCTCTGAACATTTAGCTAAAGTACCAACTTTTTCTTTGTTGGCCTTTACCGAATTTTCTTTAATCTATGCCTTGGTACCCAACAGGGGAAAACTTGTATTCCAAATTAGTTCCATTTCGTGTGCGTGACTGTAGCATCTTTAGCCTAGTAGCCTGGCACGTAGCCAGGGGGGGTGGGGCTCGGGGAGTTGAAGCCCCCCCCCCCCGAAATTATGTGACGATTTTAAGGTAATGTCGAAGTTCTGTTGCCACGGACTCACGGAGTTAGTGTATTTGTATGTATAAATTGTTTTGTAAATTTATGACCACAGCTCGATTCTACAATCATGGGAGACTAACTTTAACTAAAAAAATATTCTGTTATGTAAAAGCGTGTTAGAATTGAAACTTTAAAATAATGAAATCAAAAACATGCGTAGGGAAATGTAGGGATTTTTATGGCTACTTAGTAGGGATAAATTATTTTTACTAGTGGCAACACTGTTCGTGTCCAACTTCACCATCGTCCGTACTACGTACTACCGTTTCATTTTAATATCAGTGAATCATTGCTACTCATTTGAAGAACAATTGAAATGAAACGATCTAAAACCTCACCAGGTCAATTGAGCATCACTTCTTTTTTTAAAAAACCTAAACCTAAAAATGATTTAGATTCTAATCGTAAGTAGAGATTATGTATTATGTGTTTTATGTCTTCGTTTTTCGCACTGAAAACTTTTACTGTTCTATTTGCCAATGACGTCTTGCATGACTTGCATATTTTTTTAGTATTTGTCTTTTTATATTTAATATGGAAGATCATACTTATATTGCATTATCCCACAGTATTATAATTTCAATAAAAATACGTACCTATGGTTTTATTATATTAATTGAAAATTTAGTTATTTGAAACAGCGCCAGTTAAAGCTCTTTGTAGTGTGACAAGTCACGTGAAATCAGAAACTAAATCAGCGTTCTGATTGGTTAAACCAAGCCACACCATTACACTACTATTTGCGTCACTGGGCAAGAGGGAAAGTTGAAATTTTCAGCGGCGGTTTAAATATATTATTAGTTAAAAATTATTTACAGCTAAATGATAAAAGATTAATGAAAAATAAAAAGACAGGGTTATTATTTTTTAATGAACTTTCGAAAAAACATATTTTAAAAAAATTTGTGCAAGACCTCATTTTGTAAATACAAATTATTACGTTTGTATGGAATTTCACATTTTCATGTCATTAATATTGTATTATGTCAATTAATCAATATTAAACTGTCTGTTTGTAAATTCTGGAGTCAAGTTCAATTCATGAGTCATGTTTTCTATTAACAGAATCATCAGACATTAATACTCTTAGTAGTGATACTGATTCAGTTATCAGTATTACTGAACAAGAAAATGAACCTGAAATTCAAACTTCTAAACCAGAATCCAGTAGTGATACTACTGATGAACGTGGTTCGAGGATTGCAGTTTCATTTGAAACTCACTTTGATGTGAACTCGTTGACTAAATCGTCAACAATAGAAATCTGGAATGATTACTTTGACGTCGGGAACATAAAGAGAGATCAATTAAAAGTTTTAGATGGCTACACGAGAAAAAAAATCCTTACTTCTGTTTTGGTCCCTAAACAACCTTGCGTCTACCCAGTCACCGCAGGCAAAAAGCAGAGCAGAAGTTTACAAGAGAAGTGGATAACAGATCCAGAAAGTGGATTTCCGTTTCTTGCGTATTCCAAAAAAGAAGATGGAGTTTATTGTAAGCCTTGCTGTTTGTTTTTTCATGAAGGGGTCGGTAAAGGAGGTCATGAGGATCCAGGAAAATTAGTCACCAGTTGCTTCAGAGATTGGAAAAAAGCAAGGGAAATTTTCACAAAGCACACAAGTAGTCAGTACCACAAAGCATGTGTTATGACTGCGGAGAGTTTTCTCGAAGTTTCAACAGGAAAATGTCAGGACATCATGTCTCAATTAGATTCTCAAAGAGTTAAAGAAAAGGAAGAAATCAGAGCAGCTATTCGACCAATAATAGAAACCATTTTATTTTGCGCGGAACAAGAATTGCCTCTCAGAGGTGATTGTGACAGCGGACCTCTCGTTTTAGAAAAGCCTGAAAGAAAAGATGGCAAGTTCGAGCTCTGTTGCGATTCAGAGCAAATTCTGGGGACGAAGATTTGAAAAGGCACGTCATCAGAAGCCGCAAAATGCCACATATATGAGTCCAGACATACAAAATGAAATAATTCAGATATGTTCGGAAATAGTTACGGAAGAAATAATCAAGAAAGTGAACAACGCAAGTTGTTTTACTCTACTTGCCGATGAAACCATGGACGTGTCAGGCACAGAACAATTTTCAATCCGCATTAGATATATAGACTCAGTGAAGGATTCGAAAACCCCAATAATACGCGAAGATTTCGTAGGATTCATCCCAATTTACGACCAGTCTTCTGAAAACCTAACCAAAGTAATTTTAGAGCGCTGTGGTGAGCTAGGTCTTGACATGAGCAAGTGTATTGGACAAGGTTATGATAGTGCAGCGGCGATGGCAAGTCACATCAGTGGTGTCCAGTCTAGAATCAGGCAGCAGTACCCGAATGCGAGATACATTCATTGTGCGAGTCATCGCCTAAATCTTGCGGTATCTAATACCATGTCAATTCCTATGGTTAGGAATTGCCTTGGTACAGTCAACGAAGTAGCGAATTTCTTTCGAAATCGTCCATACGCAAATAAAACTCTTCAGGATGCGATTTCAGTCCATGAACCAGAGAGTAGAAAAAGAAGACTTCTCCGCCTTTGCGAAACAAGATTCATCGAAAGACATGACAGCGTATAAGCAGTGAAAGAAGAGAAAATTCTTCTAATTTTAAAAAGAAAATATTAAAAGACAATTTGGTTTCGCAACAAGAAAATAGAATCTTCAATTGAAGATAAAATTGAGTAGGAAGTAAAGCTCTATAAAGTTGAATAAATTGGATAAAGTTGATTTAATACATAAAAATTGGACACCGTAAGGAAGAAGCATCTCAGAACTTTGAGTGTAGGTAAGTTTTCTTAATAGGGAGATAGGAATTATTTAACTGTAATAAATCCACATTTATTAAAATTGAGTGAGTTTATTTGTAATATAAGAACCTCAGTAACGACCCTGTGGTAAGAGTTTTTATGAAAAATACTAATTAAAAATATCATATTAATTTCGACATTTCATAAAAGGAGTTTTAATTAAAATAAATTTATTAGGTAAATTCTGTCAGGGTAAGTGAATCTAATTTGAATTAAATTATAAAAACATAGCCATTCATAGCAATATATGTATACATTTACGTACTCTAGATGTGGTAGTTTCTCCTAGAGTGCTCTTCTGAGTTTGTCATGGTTTTTGTTTTTGACATGTTCATTTTTAGACTTCTTCTATTTGATTCTCGATATACAGTAGCGAGCAAAATTTTTGCATAAAGCAGATAATATACTATAAGTTTTCTAATATTGAATGAATGAATTTTAATCGATCTCTGTAAAATATCGATTGTTTGGCAAATCGGTAAACTATAATGTTTCAAAAAGAAATATATCTTATTTATAATGAACTGCATTCTTAAGAAAAATCGAGATCAAAGGTTTTCCATAATTTCCTTACTGATTGTTTCTGGAAGACAAATATAAACAAACAATTCGTAATTCAAAATAGTCATATTATTTCAATCTTCTTCTTTTTCTAGTCTTTACAATCCAATCCATAGGATTATGACCTCTTTCTTGGAAGATTTAAATCCATTTAGTGAAGTGAATTATTCCTCTATTCTTAGAACTTGTTGCTTGCCTTAACTTTTTCCACAATCTTTTTCTAGCTTTTTCTATCTTTAATTTGTTTTGTCCAGTTTTGTTCTTCCAAACTTTTTAAATCCGCCATAACACCATCGCATCATCTTGTTTTGGGTCTACCATTCGCTTCTCATAATACATACGTCCAAATCATCTAATTTCTAATGATTTTATAAGGTATACTATTTCAGTCAATTTCTTGGTATATTTCTTTGTTTGTTTTACGTCTAACCTTGTCTTCGTTCTTAATTGGACCTAATATTCTTCTTATTTAGTGAATATTTCATCGGAAAAACCGTTGACTTTATAACCGTTTCAAGCCTACGAGATATACAGTATGTGCATCAAATCTTGAAACATGGAAACGCGTAAACTCTTATGGTTAATTAAAAATCATCCCGATTATGATGAGTACGATGACCAACGAGCTTTCCTAATTCATTGCAGAACTTTTCAATTAATTTTAGCCATTCCAAAACCTAAACACTCTTTGATCCACTGCTTGACTAGCCTTGAATAGTGCTCAAGGTAGTTAACCATCTGCATAATCCATCTCCGACGAATTCATTCTTTCCGTATGGTACGGATGATTTTCCAAAATGTCTTTAAACATTTGTCCGTACGACCGTACATAGTACCGTCAATTTTTACAAGTTGGTTATCAACCGAGGTTCTCTGTCTGTATACCATCACCGGACCACCCCCATGCTCTACAGTGTCACTCATATAATGAGGACCATTTCTGTGACTGTCTTGACGTCTCCCGTAACCTGTGCCATCGCAATATTTGGATTCATCGCCCCAAAGGACTTCTTTAATACTTTATTAAAGCGTGAGGTGTAAGCTGGTTGCATTTAAAGGACGAGATACAATGTGACGGCTCAATTTTATATCATATTCCTCATCGATTTCGTGGGCTACATCGGTGGTGGTTTTCTTTGGATCAAATTTTTATTTCGTTGCAAAGATGCGATCGAAGCATTGTGTCGATTTTGGTGGTCGGCCAGTTCTTTATTTATCAGCATGACCCCGACGAGATTTATATTTTTTCAGTAGTCGCGAAGTTAAACTCGATTAACATGAAATTGTTGAGCAATACCCGTCTGTGTTTTTCCCTCCTAAAGAGTTTCCACAATTAACTTTCGAATTTCCGATTTATTTTTATGAATTTTTGCCGTTTCTGAAACCTATCGCAAAGAAAAAATTTAATTATAAGACCCAATAATTATGCAAAATTTTTGCTCATCCTTTTTTTAAACACCCTGTAGTATAATAGTAATAATAATAATAAGTGTTTTATTTCCAGTAACAAACCTGTACAACTTAGTTACATATGTGTGGAAAAGGGCATTCACTTAATAGTACACTGGAGAGCATAACTATAGCCCCACTACCATTTTCGAAGAATTTAATAGTTTTATTTAAAATAAGTTAATGTTGGTTAAGGAAATGTTAAGGCCAGGTAGATGTGGAGTAATGAACGATTTTCAAGTTAGTCGTGAGTAATTTATTCAAATAATTAACAAAAAACAACAAAACATTGGTGCATAACAATAGCACCAGTTTACTAACGCCAAATAAAAACATAAACCATCAGCAATTAATAATGAGTTGGTCCTCCATTTTTTCTAATTAGCTCAAAAATTCTTGAATCCATGCTGCCAACTAAGTTATTTAAGATTTCTGGCTCTAAATTGACCCAAGCATCTTGCAAAGCACGTTTCAGTTCATTTATTGTCGAGTACTGCTTATTATCTGGGTATACTCGCCGAACCAATATTCCCCAGAGATTTTCAATGGGGTTTATATCCGGGGAACAGGACGGCCACTCCAGTAATTCTATATTTTGGGTTTCAAACCAACCCCTAGATTCCCTGCTAACATGTATCGTGGCGTTATCTTGTTGGAATATCCATTGTCTGTCGTCATTGTCGTTTAAAAATGGTATCAGATGAGCTAAGAGAACGTCAAGGTACTCTCTGCTGTTCATTCGCGTTGATGGTAAAGCCAAAGTTAAAATTCTTTCCTTGGAAAAAGCACCCCATACCATTAAAGTACCACCTCCAAAATTGCGTTTCGGAAAGTATTGAGGCTCTTTCCTCAGGTCTCGCCAATAACAATTGAATCCGTCCGGTCCGTCTAATTTAAACTTTTTTTCATCGAAAAAAATAAACTAAAACATTTTTTTAATTACAATTTTAAAATAAATAATAAAATGATAAATTACATGTTCCCAATTTTGGTTCATATTCGCACGAGAAAATTCTAATTGACTTGCTTTATGACGAGGAAGAAGTCTTGGGGCTGTTTTTAATTTCTGACGTACGATATCTTCGTTTTTATTTAAAATCCTTCGAATTGTCCATCGTGAGACATTTGCTTGACCTTCTTGAGCTATTCTTTTGCAACTCTTCAAACTGTTGCTTGCCGAAGCAATTATTAATCTTCGCTGAGTCCTAGGCGAAATTTTCCCATTTGGGCCTCCTTTCTTGTGTATTCCGTACTGAACTGGGTTTCTTAGGTAATTTGTCACAACTTTACGCGACCGGTTAATTCTTCTGGCAATGTCTCGAAGACTTAAGTTTTCATCCCGCAAAGCCAGAATTTTACCTTTTTCGAGATCAGAGAGGTAACTTCCTCGAGGCATTTTTGGTAAAGCGTTACAAATTAATGACAGTGGGCAATTGCTTTTGTGTCGCGTACCGGTCAAGACTAACTGTATTTTAAAATTGTTGTTTTTTTTTCGGTGGTGCTATAGTTACGCACCAACAAATTTCTAAATTATTATAATAAATCGATTACATGTTCTCGTAATTGACTCTACTCTGCCTATTGCATTTTTTTAGAGTTTGTTTAAATAGTCTCTAAAGCCAACTTTGAGTTATTTTAACTTTAATTAATTAAATCTGAAAAAATACTTGTGGGGCTATAGTTATGCTCTCCAGTTTATATAACGATGACATATTTAATTATAGAAATAGATAAAACAGCAATTAAACACATGCAGTAAAAGGTAGTAGACAAGTGCAAGTAGTTAAGACAATGATAATGCAACTTATGTAGAAATCTGTTATATTATATAGTTCTAATTCGATTAAGTGTGTTTTGAGCTTGCTCTTGACTGATCTAAAATTTGGACAATTTTTTATATCTACTCTACATTTAGGTGATTATACAATTTCATAATCGAGTAGCAAGCACCTCTTTCGCACCGTCTAAGCTTGTGAATAGGAAGCTGATAATGTTCAATTCGTTTTTCATAGTTGGACTTACTAATAAATGTCGAAAAATACTGCTTGTTTTTATACCAAAAACACAAACATTTTAAAATGTATAAACATGGCAGCGTCAGTAAATTGTAGTGCTTAAACCAACCCCTGCATGAGGAACGTGATCCTATTCCTGCAATTATCCTTATCGCACGTTTTTGAGTTAAGAATACTTTGTTGAAGTCGGTTGAAAGTCCCAGAATATGATTCCAAACTGTAGGTGTGAGCTGAAACATCCATGGTAGGCTGTAATAACCACCGCCGAGGTGACAGTCTTTTTTAAAAATCTTAGGGAAAAACACACACTGCTTAATTTTGTACACAAGGCACTAATGTGTTCTATCAATTTCAATTGCTTATCGATTGTTAAGCCTAAGAACTTTACAGAATTTGATTCCGTAACTGTTTTTTTATTCATCCAAACTTCCACCGTGGACTCGATACGGCTGCCTTGAAATAACACACTGGTACACTTTGCATCATTTAGTCGTTATCCAATTGGATATGCTCATTGTTCTGCACGCTTCTGCTGCCGAATCTTCTAAATCCAATTTGGAATTCGCTTTTACCGATATATTTGTGTCATCAGCGTAGCCCACTACGAGGGAATTTGGGGAAGCTGTGTGGTGGTATAGATCGTTGACATATACTCTGTAACGGGCTGGATATATCCAAAATTTAATTCAAATTCTTTAATGAAATAAAAGAATATTTTTTGTAGTTCAAGTTGTTCTCAGCCTGTAACTCAATATTCCAACGTAATCAACAGGACGTGGCTCAGCGAAAGTTGAGCTAGCATCCGGTACACTTTCAGTCTTTGCAAAAAGCGTTAACAACGTTTTCTAGTTAAACACACTAAGCTTGATAAATAAAATGCTAAATTAACAGTCGGAAATAAATATAGATTTACGATATAAAATCGCTCCAAGTAATTCTTAGAAAACGTATACTAAAACTTATTTCTTTAATTTTGAAAAATAGACAGTTTGGTGTCACCGAAGGAAAATACCTTCAACAGAGGCAGTTCGCGGTCCCCATCGAAAGACGGAAGTACGTCTATACCGAACTCGTGTGTTTATAAATATTTTCCAAATTAATCTTCAATCACTTTATTAAATAAATTGTTTTTATACTTTCTGATTAAGTGTAAAATAACACATTAATTTTCAAATTCTATTCGTATAAATTAAGTGAGTTACCAATTTTTTGGATACAATAAACTTGGAGGACTTTTATAAGGTTAGTTTAAATATTAAGTAACTTTCAGTGTAGCTAGAAGGTTAATTTCCATTTTTCTGTGTTTAAGTTGTTATTGCTTCAGCAACTGATTTTTCTTTGTTTAAGTTGTTATTGCTTCAGTAACAAATTTTCCTTTGTTAACTTGTTATTGTTTTCATTAAATTAATTGTTCTTTTTAAATTGAGTTTTATTGAGTGGAATAATTTGCTTTTCTTACAGAGGACATTAGGTCCACAAAATTGCTTTCTTGAAAAGACTGTGTTACTAATTGCGTGCGTATTGCACTGAGAGAGATCTCTCCGACGTAAATTAACTATCACTTCTTAAAAATAAATCTTTAAATTAATTAATATATAAATATATCTAAATAAAGAGTTAAAACCAGGGAGCAAGACAGGCCGTTCACGCTACCCGAGATACGGTCAAAAATAACCATTTGGGGAAGTCCATGGTAGCTGGTTGGAAGTTTAAAGTCAAACAAAATCCGTACGAACTTATTATCTTTGATAATTAAAATTATACGGTTTCCTTAACCGAATTCTTCCATCACGAAAACGGGCAGGCCCCAAAGGGTTACAACTCAGTGACATAAAAATTGCAACACCTAGAAGGGGTGGGAATTTTTTGACCAAATTTGGCAGGAACATTGGACTAGTCCAACGTTACAGTTGATCAAAATTTGAAAGCCGACCATCAAGTAGTTGTGGCATTTTCAATTTTTTGTATCACTTTTTAGAGGTGGTGATAAACAAGCACTTATGGAATCATTTTTTGAATTCTTTCCGCTTTTTCGGTTCCTATTCTTTAGTTGAAAGTGTTTCAAGTGTCTGATTATGCCTAGAGTAAGGAGACGTCAAGTTTACCAGCAGTTGAGCGAATTCGACAGAGGGCGAATTGTTGGTTTACGGGAAGCAGGTTTTTCGTTCAGAGAAATCGCCAACCGTTTAGGTCGACATCAATCAACAATAATGCGAGCTTATCAAGCGAGGTCTGAAAATGGCGTTGAAGGTCGGAGAAGAGGCACTGGGACCCAAAGAAGAACCAATGAACGTCAAGATCGCCGTTTAAAACTAATGGCATTGAGAGACCGATTTTCTACAACCAGATCAATAGCTGATCAATGGTTAGGTGAAGAAGGTCGTCCTATAGGTTTGCGAACAGTTTATCCCCGGATAAGGACCTTTGGCTTGCTGTCTTACCGTCCACATCTTGTGCTACCCCTCACTGCTCTGCATCACCAGCAACGTTTGGACTGGTGTACGGAAAGACTTCAATGGAACCTTGAGTGGCATCGAGTTGTCTTTAGTGACGAGTCGAGATTTTGTCTGGGAATCCATGATGGTCGGATGAGGGTTAGACGAAGACTTGGAGAAAGGTGTAATCCTGATTTTCGGTTGAGAGGCCTCTTCACCGGACTGTGGGGTTGTAGATGTGGGATGATATTGCTTACGGCAGTAGGTCACCCTTACTCTTCATTCGGGGCAGTATGGCCGCCCGGCGCTACATCGACGAAGTGGTAGAACCAAATGTTCTTCCATACCTCCGGAGGCTGGAAGACCCGCTTTTTCAACAAGATAATGCACGGCCCCATGTAGCAAGGGTTTCTCTTAACTGCTTTGAAGTGGCCAATGTCAATCTTTTACCTTGGCCGCCGAGATCTCCCAATCTGTCGCCCATTGAGCACGTGTGGGACATGATGGGCAGAAGGTTGAGAAATCTACCGAACCCACCGTTGACATTGGAAGCTCTACGGCATCAAGTACAGGTTGCTTGGGATGCCATATCCCAAGAAGACATTGATCACTTGCTGAAATCGATGCCAAAGCGGGCAAATGAGTGTGTTAGAAACAGGGGCGGACAAACACATTATTAAAAAAAAATCAAAAAGATACCGTGTTTTCTTTGCCAAATTTTAATCAATTATAACCTTAGACTAGTCCAATGTTCCTGCCAAATTTGGTCAAAAAATTCCCACCCCTTCTAGGTGTTGCAATTTTTATGTCACTGAGTATATATGAGAAATAATATCGGCCCCAAGATACTGCCTTGGGGTACTCCTATACACTCAGGTGCAAAGGGGTACTCCTATACACTCAGGTGCAAAAAACGGACCATTTTCTTCTTTTAATTTTTATGTTGTTGTAGTACTTAGAATAAAACTTTTAGTGATTTACTATGAAAGAGACCATCAGGGTGTAGAAAAAACAAC